>CM037869.1:19717168-21040503 GCA_021292105.1 Anadara kagoshimensis | reverse complement strand
AATTGTTGGTTTTACAGTAATAATAAACATATCAGCTCAAAACCAGAATTGGCTGCCGATAAGTTAATACGTCATTGGAATCATGAACAATGTGTTCAAAAGTTATGGAATGATGGGAAATAATAGCCGGTCATATCAGATTTGGAACGGATAGCGTTTTTTGAAATAACACAATTTTTGGTTTTACACTTATAATACACATATAAGCTCAAAACCAAAATTGGCTGCCGATAAGTTAATACGTCATTGGAATCATGAACAATGGGATCTAAAGTTGTGGAATGATGGGAACTAACTGTCAGCAATGTCAGATGTGGAACCGCTAGCGTGTTTTTGAAATAACACAGCATTTCTTTAATAAACAGAAATACTGTTTAAAATCAAATTGGCTACCGATTTGTTAATACGTCATTGGAATCATGAACAATGTGTTCAAAAGTTGGGAATGATGGGAACTAACTGTAGGCCATGTCAGATTTTGAACCGAGAGCACGGTTTTTGAAATAACACAATTGTTGGTTTACAGTAATAATAAACATATCAGAAAACCAGAATGGCTGCCGATAAGTTAATACGTCATTGGAATCATGAACAATGTGTTCAAAAGTTATGGCATGATGGGAAATAATAGCCGGTCATATCAGATTTGGAACCGATAGCGTGTTTTTTGAAATAACACAATTTTTGGTTTTACACTTATAATACACATATAAGCTCAAAACCAAAATTGGCTGCCGATAAGTTAATACGTCATTGGGAATCATGAACAATGGGTTCAAAAGTTTGGAATGATGGGAACTAACTGTCAGCAAGTCAGATGTGGAACCGCTAGCGTGTTTTTTGAAATAACACACATTTCTTTAATAAACAGAAATATGTTTAACATCAAAATTGGCTACCGATTGTTAATACGTCATTGGAATCATGAACAATGTGTTCAAAAGTTGTGGAATGATGGGAACTAACTGTAGGCCATGTCAGATTTTGAACGAGAGCACGGTTTTTGAAATAACACAATTGTTGGTTTACAGTAATAATAACATATCAGCTCAAAACCAGAATTGGCTGCCGATAAGTTAATACGTCATTGGAATCATGAACAATGTGTTCAAAAGTTATGGAATGATGGGAAATAATAGCCGGTCATATCAGATTTGGAACGATAGCGTGTTTTTGAAATAACACAATTTTTGGTTTTAACTTATAATACACATATAAGCTCAAAACCAAATTGGCTGCCGATAAGTTAATACGTCATTGGAATCATGAACAATGGGATCTAAAGTTGTGGAATGATGGGAACTAACTGTCAGCAATGTCAGATGTGAACGCTAGCGTGTTTTTTGAAATAACACAATTTGGTTTACACTTTAATACACAATAGCTCAAAATCAAAATTGGCTACCGATTTGTTAATACGTCATTGGAATCATGAACAATGTGTTCAAAAGTTGTGGAATGATGGGAACTAACGTAGGCCATGTCAGATTTGAACCGAGAGCACGTTTTTTGAAATAACACAATTGTTGGTTTTACAGTAATAATAAACATATCAGCTCAAAACCAGAATTGGCTGCCGATAAGTTAATACGTCATTGGAATCATGAACAATGTGTTCAAAAGTTATGGAATGATGGGAAATAATAGCCGGTCATATCAGATTTTGGAAACGGATAGCGTGTTTTTTGAAATAACACAATTTTGGTTTTACACTTATAATACACATATAAGCTCAAAACCAAAATTGGCTGCCGATAAGTTAATACGTCATTGGAATCATGAACAATGGGATCAAAGTTGTGGAATGATGGGAACTAACTGTCAGCAATGTCAGATGTGGAACCGCTAGCGTGTTTTTTGAAATAACACAGCATTTCTTTAATAAACAGAAAACTGTTTAAAATCAAAATTGGCTACCGATTTGTTAATACGTCATTGGAATCATGAACAATGTGTTCAAAAGTTGTGGAATGATGGGAACTAACTGTAGGCCATGTCAGATTTTGAACCGAGAGCACGTTTTTGAAATAACACAATTGTTGGTTTTACAGTAATAATAAACATATCAGCTCAAAACCAGAATTGGCTGCCGATAAGTTAATACGTCATTGGAATCATGAACAATGTGTTCAAAAGTTATGGAATGATGGGAAATAATAGCCGGTCATATCAGATTTGGAACGGATAGCGTGTTTTTTGAAATAACACAATTTTGGTTTTACACTTATAAATACACATATAAGCTCAAAACCAAAATTGGCTGCCGATAAGTTAATACGTCATTGGAATCATGAACAATGGGATCTAAAGTTGTGGAATGATGGGAACTAACTGTCAGCAATGTCAGATGTGGAACCGCTAGCGTGTTTTTTGAAATAACACAGCATTTCTTTAATAAACAGAAATACTGTTTAAAATCAAAATTGGCTACCGATTTGTTAATACGTCATTGGAATCATGAACAATGTGTTCAAAAGTTGTGGAATGATGGGAACTAACTGTAGGCCATGTCAGATTTTGAACCGAGAGCACGGTTTTTGAAATAACACAATTGTTGGTTTTACAGTAATAATAAACATATCAGCTCAAAACCAGAATTGGCTGCCGATAAGTTAATACGTCATTGGAATCATGAACAATGTGTTCAAAAGTTATGGAATGATGGGAAATAATAGCCGGTCATATCAGATTTGGAACGGATAGCGTGTTTTTTGAAATAACACAATTTTTGGTTTTACACTTATAATACACATATAAGCTCAAAACCAAAATTGGCTGCCGATAAGTTAATACGTCATTGGAATCATGAACAATGGGTTCAAAAGTTGTGGAATGATGGGAACTAACTGTCAGCAATGTCAGATGTGGAACCGCTAGCGTGTTTTTTGAAATAACACAATTTTCTTTACATATAAACACATATAGCTCAAAACCAAAATTGGCTGCCGATAAGTTAATACGTCATTGGAATCATGAACAATGTGTTCAAAAGTTGTGGAATGATGGGAACTAACTGTAGGCCATGTCAGATTTTGAACCGAGAGCACGGTTTTTGAAATAACACAATTGTTGGTTTTACAGTAATAATAAACATATCAGCTCAAAACCAGAATTGGCTGCCGATAAGTTAATACGTCATTGGAATCATGAACAATGTGTTCAAAAGTTATGGAATGATGGGAAATAATAGCCGGTCATATCAGATTTGGAACCGATAGCGTGTTTTTTGAAATAACACAATTTTTGGTTTACACTTATAATACACATATAAGCTCAAAACCAAAATTGGCTGCCGATAAGTTAATACGTCATTGGAATCATGAACAATGGGTTCAAAAGTTGTGGAATGATGGGAACTAACTGTCAGCAATGTCAGATGTGGAACCGCTAGCGTGTTTTTTGAAATAACACAGCATTTCTTTAATAAACAGAAATACTGTTTAAAATCAAAATTGGCTACCGATTTGTTAATACGTCATTGGAATCATGAACAATGTGTTCAAAAGTTGTGGAATGATGGGAACTAACTGTAGGCCATGTCAGATTTTGAACCGAGAGCACGGTTTTTGAAATAACACAATTGTTGGTTTTACAGTAATAATAAACATATCAGCTCAAAACCAGAATTGGCTGCCGATAAGTTAATACATCATTGGAATCATGAACAATGTGTTCAAAAGTTATGGAATGATGGGAAATAATAGCCGGTCATATCAGATTTGGAACGGATAGCGTGTTTTTTGAAATAACACAATTTTTGGTTTTACACTTATAATACACATATAAGCTCAAAACCAAAATTGGCTGCCGATAAGTTAATACGTCATTGGAATCATGAACAATGGGATCTAAAGTTGTGGAATGATGGGAACTAACTGTCAGCAATGTCAGATGTGGAACCGCTAGCGTGTTTTTTGAAATAACACAGCATTTCTTTAATAAACAGAAATACTGTTTAAAATCAAAATTGGCTACCGATTTGTTAATACGTCATTGGAATCATGAACAATGTGTTCAAAAGTGTGGAATGATGGGAACTAACTGTAGGCCATGTCAGATTTTGAACCGAGAGCACCGTTTTTGAAATAACACAATTGTTGGTTTTACAGTAATAATAAACATATCAGCTCAAAACCAGAATTGGCTGCCGATAAGTTAATACGTCATTGGAATCATGAACAATGTGTTCAAAAGTTATGGAATGATGGGAAATAATAGCCGGTCATATCAGATTTGGAACCGATAGCGTGTTTTTGAAATAACACAATTTTTGGTTTTACACTTATAATACACATATAAGCTCAAAACCAAAATTGGCTGCCGATAAGTTAATACGTCATTGGAATCATGAACAATGGGTTCAAAAGTTGTGGAATGATGGGAACTAACTGTCAGCAATGTCAGATGTGGAACCGCTAGCGTGTTTTTTGAAATAAACACAATTTTTGGTTTTACACTTATAATACACATATAAGCTCAAAACCAAAATTGGCTGCCGATAAGTTAATACGTCATTGGAATCATGAACAATGTGTTCAAAAGTTGGAATGATGGGAACTAACTGTAGGCCATGTCAGATTTTGAACCGAGAGCACGGTTTTTGAAATAACACAATTGTTGGTTTTACAGTAATAATAAACATATCAGCTCAAAACCAGAATTGGCTGCCGATAAGTTAATACGTCATTGGAATCATGAACAATGTGTTCAAAAGTTATGGAATGATGGGAAATAATAGCCGGTCATATCAGATTTGGAACGGATAGCGTGTTTTTTGAAATAACACAATTTTTGGTTTTACACTTATAATACACATATAAGCTCAAAACCAAAATTGGCTGCCGATAAGTTAATACGTCATTGGAATCATGAACAATGGGATCTAAAGTTGTGGAATGATGGGAACTAACTGTCAGCAATGTCAGATGTGGAACCGCTAGCGTGTTTTTTGAAATAACACAGCATTTCTTAATAAACAGAATACTGTTTAAAATCAAAATTGGCTACCGATTTGTTAATACGTCATTGGAATCATGAACAATGTGTTCAAAAGTTGTGGAATGATGGGAACTAACTGTAGGCCATGTCAGATTTTGAACCGAGAGCACGGTTTTTGAAATAACACAATTGTTGGTTTTACAGTAATAATAAACATATCAGCTCAAAACCAGAATTGGCTGCCGATAAGTTAATACGTCATTGGAATCATGAACAATGTGTTCAAAAGTTATGGAATGATGGGAAATAATAGCCGGTCATATCAGATTTGGAACGGATAGCGTGTTTTTTGAAATAACACAATTTTTGGTTTTACACTTATAATACACATATAAGCTCAAAACCAAAATTGGCTGCCGATAAGTTAATACGTCATTGGAATCATGAACAATGGGATCTAAAGTTGTGGAATGATGGGAACTAACTGTCAGCAATGTCAGATGTGGAACCGCTAGCGTGTTTTTTGAAATAACACAGCATTTTTTAATAAACAAATACTGTTTAAAATCAAAATTGGCTACCGATTTGTTAATACGTCATTGGAATCATGAACAATGTGTTCAAAAGTTGTGGAATGATGGGAACTAACTGTAGGCCATGTCAGATTTTGAACCGAGAGCACGGTTTTTGAAATAACACAATTGTTGGTTTTACAGTAATAATAAACATATCAGCTCAAAACCAGAATTGGCTGCCGATAAGTTAATACATCATTGGAATCATGAACAATGTGTTCAAAAGTTATGGAATGATGGGAAATAATAGCCGGTCATATCAGATTTGGAACGGATAGCGTGTTTTTGAAATAACACAATTTTTGGTTTTACACTTATAATACACATATAAGCTCAAAACCAAAATTGGCTGCCGATAAGTTAATACGTCATTGGAATCATGAACAATGGGATCTAAAGTTGTGGAATGATGGGAACTAACTGTCAGCAATGTCAGATGTGGAACCGCTAGCGTGTTTTTTGAAATAACACAGCATTTCTTTAATAAACAGAAATACTGTTTAAAATCAAAATTGGCTACCGATTTGTTAATACGTCATTGGAATCATGAACAATGTGTTCAAAAGTTGTGGAATGATGGGAACTAACTGTAGGCCATGTCAGATTTTGAACCGAGAGCACGGTTTTTGAAATAACACAATTGTTGGTTTTACAGTAATAATAAACATATCAGCTCAAAACAGAATTGGCTGCCGATAAGTTAATACGTCATTGGAATCATGAACAATGTGTTCAAAAGTTATGGAATGATGGGAAATAATAGCCGGTCATATCAGATTTGGAACCGATAGCGTGTTTTTTGAAATAACACAATTTTTGGTTTTACACTTATAATACACATATAAGCTCAAAACCAAAATTGGCTGCCGATAAGTTAATACGTCATTGGAATCATGAACAATGGGTTCAAAAGTTGTGGAATGATGGGAACTAACTGTCAGCAATGTCAGATGTGAAACCGCTAGCGTGTTTTTTGAAATAACACAATTTTTGGTTTTACACTTATAATACACATATAAGCTCAAAACCAAAATTGGCTCCGATGTTAATACGTCATTGGAATCATGAACAATGTGTTCAAAAGTTGTGAATGATGGGAACTAACTGTAGGCCATGTCAGATTTTGAACCGAGAGCACGGTTTTTGAAATAACACAATTGTTGGTTTTACAGTAATAATAAACATATCAGCTCAAAACCAGAATTGGCTGCCGATAAGTTAATACGTCATTGGAATCATGAACAATGTGTTCAAAAGTTATGGAATGATGGGAAATAATAGCCGGTCATATCAGATTTGGAACCGATAGCGTGTTTTTGAAATAACACAATTTTTGGTTTTACACTTATAATACACATATAAGCTCAAAACCAAAATTGGCTGCCGATAAGTTAATACGTCATTGGAATCATGAACAATGGGTTCAAAAGTTGTGGAATGATGGGAACTAACTGTCAGCAATGTCAGATGTGGAACCGCTAGCGTGTTTTTTGAAATAACACAGCATTTCTTTAATAAACAGAAATACTGTTTAAAATCAAAATTGGCTACCGATTTGTTAATACGTCATTGGAATCATGAACAATGTGTTCAAAAGTTGTGGAATGATGGGAACTAACTGTAGGCCATGTCAGATTTTGAACCGAGAGCACGGTTTTTGAAATAACACAATTGTTGGTTTTACAGTAATAATAAACATATCAGCTCAAAACCAGAATTGGCTGCCGATAAGTTAATACATCATTGGAATCATGAACAATGTGTTCAAAAGTTATGGAATGATGGGAAATAATAGCCGGTCATATCAGATTTGGAACCGATAGCGTGTTTTTTGAAATAACACAATTTTTGGTTTTACACTTATAATACACATATAAGCTCAAAACCAAAATTGGCTGCCGATAAGTTAATACGTCATTGGAATCATGAACAATGGGATCTAAAGTTGTGGAATGATGGGAACTAACTGTCAGCAATGTCAGATGTGGAACCGCTAGCGTGTTTTTTAAATAACACAGCATTTCTTTAATAAACAGAAATACTGTTTAAAATCAAAATTGGCTACCGATTTGTTAATACGTCATTGGAATCATGAACAATGTGTTCAAAAGTTGTGGAATGATGGGAACTAACTGTAGGCCATGTCAGATTTTGAACCGAGAGCACCGTTTTTGAAATAACACAATTTTTTTTTTTTGTAATTTGTGTTTTTTATTGCCCCAGACATTAAATAAGGGATGGTCAAGTGCCAGGGTTGGGGCCACTGGGTTCACTTGCCGGGTAACAATAGGACAGTCTGACATACATAAGAGATATATAAATATATATATATATATATAATTGTGTAGTATTTGATCATTCTAGGGATTAATCTAGATTTGTAGTAAGGCACATCTGATTAATAGGGGTGGGGGTCCTTATTCAAGCAACTATTAAACGAGTATCACTTAAGCTTTTTAGAATAAGTTTACTAGTATTTGAAAATATAGCAATACAATTAATTAGAAAGATGTTATTAGAATTTAAAACTTTCAAAAGTGGCAATAAAAAAGATCAATATATCAAATGAACATTCGTTAAATTTAAGCTAGATTAATCCCTTCTTTAAGTAACCAAGTAAACAAAAAATACAGGGTCATGTTTCCTTTTCAGTTTTGTCTGGGTTTTGGTTTATTAGTGTGTGTGTGTGTGTGTGTGTGTGTGTGTGTGTGTGTGTGTGTTGTGTTTTGTGTCAACCCCTACAACATTCAGAAACAAAATGTATATTAACATTTTCATACAGGTATAGTTTTAAGCATTATGAGACATACATGTACATTATACATCATGATGGTATATTTTTATTATCACTTCTACAGTACCAAAACTACAGTCATGCTGGATGGAGACATTAAATCATTCATCAAAGATAATTATCCATGGATCCCAAAATTCCAGAAATTTGTCATAAAGATTATTTTTTATTGCAATGATCTTTTCGATATCAAGTTGATATTTAATACTAATTTTCCATGTAATTAAATTTGGTAGTTTTTTATCAATTCTGCACTTATATATGTACTGTCTGGTAGTTAAAAGTAGAAAATTTTGAGGTTTATTTCTCTCTTTTTGGTTAATATGTCCAAAGATAGCACTTTCCCTATAAATATTAATGTAGCGGTTTATTTTTTGAAATATAAAATCCTCTAATTGCATCCAAAAGTTATTAATTATCTCACAATACCAAAACAGATGCTCTATTTTTTCAGCTGTATTGTTACAGAAGGTACAGAGATTATTATCTCTTAGTTTAATTTTAAATAAGAAATCATTTGTAGAAATTATTCTTTGGTTTATCCTGTATTGAAACCATTGTAATTTGGTATTTTTACAACTTTTAAAGGGGGTGATATATAGTGATTTCCAGTCAATATCTAAATCTAAAATGGATTTCCATTTTTCTTGACTTATAACAGTTGGATTGTTATTATTAAAAACATTGTAAAAGTCCTTACTCCCTTTTTTACTTTTAAGTACTATTCTGAAAAAGTATGGTATATCAACTTGTAATAAATTGACTGGTTGGTTTTGTATATTCAGTTTTTTAATATATGATTCAATGGTGGACTTTATACCAAGATATTCAACAAAGTTTGCCCTGACAGCCACATACCTTCTAGTAAATTCTCTGTATGAAATTAATTTTCCATCCTCATTAAGGAAATCTTTTATGAAATGTATGCCACTGTCAGACCAAGATCTGAAGAATACTGGGCTGTTATTTATACAGATATCATTATTGAACCAGATACTTACATCTTTAACATCATTTAAATTTTCAGGTTTTTGTCTCATAGACAAAGAATTCCAGGCATCAAAAACATTATTCCAAAAGCAATTATTAGGATTATTTTGTTTTTTTATTAAAATAATCATTTCCATACTTTAAGAAATTATCAATCTTAGAATATGAAATCTCAAATAACTTTTTGTATTTAGATTCAATTTGAAGTAGTCGCCTGATCCATGTTATTTTGAGTGATGCTATAAAATGTTTAATATCTATCATTTTTAAGCCTCCTTTTTCATAGCTCTGTGACATTAACTCTCTTTTTATGCGATCATTTTTATGTTGCCATATAAAGTTATAAAACATCTTATTCAGTTTTGTTATTATTTCCAATGGTGGATTTGGAAGAGCAATAAATAGATGGTTTAATTTAGAAATTATCAATGTTTTCAATACCGTTATTCTACCTAAAGGAGTTAAAATTCTTTTTGACCATTGTTTTAAGCTTTTTTCAATATCTTGTAATTTCTCATCATAATTTATTTTTATCATTTTGTCTAAATCAACAGAAAATTTTACTCCAAGCAATGTAAACGGACCTTGGTTCCAATCTAGTTTAAAGCGATGATTAAAAGTTTCACCATTGTATTTATTACATCCAATCCACATTGCTCTTGTTTTATTATTATTAATTTTTAAACCAGACAGCAATGCAAAGTCATCTAGGACATGTAAAGTTTCTTGTAGTGATGACTCTGTTCCATCCAGTATGACAGTAGTGTCATCTGCAAAAAGTGAAAGTTTAAATTCTTCATCACCAATTTTATACCTTTGATATTTTTATTATTTTTCAAAAGAATAGACAGGATCTCAGCACACATTAAGAAGATATAGGGTGAAATAGGGTCCCCTTGACGACAACCTCTTGTTATATTAAAAAATTCAGAAACAAATCCATTTTGTAGAACTGCTGACATAATATCTTGTCGAAATATTTTAATCCATTTTATAAAAGATTCGCCAAAATTGAAAAAATCTAGCACTTTATCTATATAAACCCAAGAAACTGAATCAAAGGCCTTCTCGAAATCAATCATTAAAAGTAGACCTGGTATATGTTTTTCCTCTGTATATTGCATTAAGTCATAAATTAGTCTAGTGTTTTCACCAATATATCTGCCACTGATAAATCCTGTCTGGTCTTCCGAAATAATAAATGGTAAAAACCCTTTTCAATCTTTCAGCTATACAGCCAGATGCTATTTTATATACAACATTTAACAGTGATATTGGTCTCCAATTTTTTAGAAACTGCTTTGGCTTGTCCCCTTTAGGTAAACAAGTTATAATACCCTGACGTTGTGTAATTGACATTTTTCCAGTTTGAAATCCCTCATTTAATGAACGTCTTAAAAAGCTTACTAGGTCATTATAAAAGAATTTAAAGAATTCAGCTGTGAAACCATCTGAACCTGGGCTTTTCAAATTTTTCATTTTTTTCAAAACATTATGAATTTCTGTGTTTGTTAATTCCCCCTAAACTTTGCTTTTGATCTTCAGTTAAAATATTTATATCTGTAATACCTTTGAGTAAATATTTGAGATCCATACCATACTCATCATTATTTCTATTGTAAAGATTGGAGTAATATTGTTTTGTTTCTGCTAAGATTTCTTTTTGATCAGTAATTATAGAGTTATCCTCTTTTACAATTTTCGGAATTATTTTACTAACAAAATTTCTGGATTCCAGATTACAAAAATATTTTGTTGGTTTTTCACCTTCCTCTACCCACCTTGCTTTGGACCTTAACAGAGTTCCTTTCATTTTTTCTTTACGTAGTTCCTCTAAATCTTTCTTTCTATTATTAATTTCATTAAAGTTAGATAGGGGGTTACTTTCTAGTCTAGTAATTTCATCAATTATCTGTTTCTCTTTTTGGATAGACATTTTTTTGCGATGAGATGAGTATGATATGGTTTTTCCCCTAATTTCAAGCAAAGCAGCTTCAAAAATTGTTGATCTGTAATAGTAAATTGTATATCATCATTACTTATTTCATTAATTTGTTCTATGTTATAAACAGGAACTACATATTGTATTTTTATATCTTTTATACATTTTTTTACTATATCTATATAGTTTTTATCTGCTAGTAGGGAATTGTTGAACTTCCAAAGGCCTCTACCTTTAACGAATTCATTTAATTTTAATGATAAGCAGACAGATGAATGGTCAGACCTATAACTAGGATTGATTTTGACATCTATGACTTTGGACATAAAATTTTCTGATATAAGGAAAAAGTCGAGTCTACCTTGTTTTAATGGTTGTTTTTTTCGCCAAGTATATTTTCTTTCCTCTGGATATAGTTCTCTAAAAGGGTCCATGAGATTAAATTCTTCTTTCATATTTATGACAACATTTCTTGCTTTTGGATTATTGTGATGGAGGTAGCCAAAGGTGTCCAGTTCTTGACTCTGAACTAAATTATAATCACCATTTATGATACAATATTCATTTTCAAAATCTTGGAGAAGTTTTGTTATATTTGAGAAAAATTGGGGGTTATCCTCATTTGGAGCATATATATTAATCAGTGTTACTCTCATCTTATCAATAGTCAAGTCAACAGCAATATAATTCCCATCATTATCTTTCTTAATTTGGTGTATATTATACTCAAAGTTATTATTAAATAAAATGCCTACCCCTCTTGAGTTTGATGTAACCGAATTTAGAATAATTTCTCCACCCCATTCTGATCTTATTACCCAATGTAAATTGTCTACCAAATGAGTTTCTTGTAAGCAGTATATATTATAGGATTTTGACCTCAGGAAGTTCAACACATCCCTACGCTTTTCATAATCCTTTAGACCTCTACAGTTCGCAGTGAGTATTGTGAAATTGTTATGCGATTCCATGATTGGGTTGAATCAAATAATTCTAGTGATATGAATTACAATACAAAAGGATATCTCACTTCGAACTGAGCGGTCTTGGGAATAAATATGAAGAAGATATACAATATTTAATTGCAAAAATTCATTATTATTAAGGGGTACCTGACTAAATTGTTCATCCATAACACAGATAAGGCATACTTGTGATTTAATACTAACTACACTCTTAAAACTGTTGAACCATTTTTTATGGTTATACTGAACATGAGGAAAATCCAAGGGGTTGACATGATGTGTGGTGTGTGTTTGTGTAAAGGTGATTGTAGTGTAAAAAAAGTACAAAATTTATTTGTACTTTCATGTTTCAAAGAGGATTTTTGTTTTAACCAAAATACCTAAAATCAATATGATACATATCTGAACTCCCGTCTTCTGTGTAACAGTTCACATTTATATACACATACAAACATACATATGCATACATGCACATACACTAAATATATATAAATCATTAAACTAAGGCTGTGTTACAACATAGTGTGTGCATGTATGCATGTGCATGTTGTTAATATTTACCATATGTATACATATGCATATACCAACATGTACACATACATAACAAAAACATAAGCATGCATGTGCATGTGCACAGATGCAAAAAAAAACAAGAAATTACGGATTGCCATGATTATATGCAAATGTGTACACATACCCATATATATAAACTTATACATATGAATATGCAATAAATCTTAATAAATATATGTATACAAGCATATATATGTATACACATTGCACATAGTGATAAACATATCTACGCACCTGCACATACACATACCAACATGTCTATATGTATACAAAAATATGCAGAAATATAAATACAGATACCACATGGGAAAGCACAACACTCTAAGGCTTTGTTAATATTTACAACAAGATCAAAAGTTCAAAATTGCATCAATATAGAAAATCAACTTTGGGTTTTAAATACATAAATAAATAAATGAAAAAATGTGAAAATAAATAAATATTCGGAAGATTTTAGTAAAGGCACCCAGGACTGGGAACTAATTAAAATCAAGCTTGAATATGAGATGCATATATACATGTGCTAATCATAATAAACACTATACAGGTATTTATTTCCATATTCATGTATCGGTATGCAGATCTAAAACCAATATACATTCACATATGTATGAATAAACACTTATTTATAAATACACTTTGTTGCGTACCTGTATACTGTTTGATTACACGCCCGTTACATCCATGTGAAGAGACTGTATTGTTGCAATTTTCCAGACGGAAGACTATTAGACTAAATAACTGTAAAAAGGAAAACCGATGCGGATCTGATTTGTATCCGGAAATAAACCGATGGTGTCTATAGCTCTTCACGAGAATGTAATGGGTTTAATACATTAATAGATTAGAATTAAGACGTATCTAACATGCCAATTGCCTTGTAGCTTCCATGGCTAGATTTTCCATTATAGAAAACCTGCGAGGGCCAATATGAGTTCCACTAAAGAATCGAACTACCACTACTGAAACGTTAATTTTATTGTTATCTTTTAACTTTTTCAGTATACGTCTTCCTGCACCATGTTCGTTGTCGTCACAGTAGGACTCGTGTAATTCACCCTGTTCGTCCAGAAATCTATATGCCATAATTTTGTGATCAGCACCGGCATATCTTGGGTCTCCACATACTTTCTTGTAAAGATTTCTGACTTGCATGTATTTATCAGTTGGTGCACAAATCGCCAAGAATTATTACCGTTGTCGTTTATCACTTCGGTTTCTACAGATGGGATCTCATTTAACTTATCTTTGTCATTTTGATCCAAGCATAAAACGTCCTTAGCTGTAGGGACCGTAACTTTGTCGTTATATACTTTACCGGACGGATAAATAAGTTTGTTTCCAACCACTCGAGTATTTACACCCCTGTTCTGTATTTAGAGTTCAAGTCTAGAAGCTTTTTTCGATTTTCATTTACTGCAGGTGGTGATTGCGGTGTGATGCGAAAGGGCAAGGATGTTTCACTATTAATTTTACTTCTTTGAAGTTTCAAGATTTGGTCTTTTGTTCATAGTCGACAAGTCTTCCAGTTATAGATCTGGGTTGAGCTTGTCCCGGTTTGCCCCCATTCCTATGAATCCTTACAAATTTTACATCGATACCAAGATGCGATCGTAATAATTCGTTTACCCGAACCTTTAAATTTTCGCCTTTTTCCTCAGCTAGACCATGAATCAAGATGTTTTCCCTCATTGACCTTGATTTTAAATCAATTATTTCTCCTTCTTGTTCTCTTACTTTTTTGTCAAGTTTAATAACTACTGATTTCAAAAGATCAACCTCTTCTCTGAGTTCAGAGTTGAAAGACTTAAGTAGTTCTATATCCGAAGTATTTTCTTGTGTTTGGTCGGATGTATTAGCAAGCCTATGGTCGATGCCATCAGCTTCCCATATTTCTGCTTTTAGTTGGGATACGGTACTTTTTAGGGAATTTATTTCTGTTAACTGAAGCTGAATATCCCGAAGTGAATGTTGTATTATTGGAAGTTGCTGTAACGCCATGCTAACTTCAGATGGGATTACACAGTTTGTCACATTAGAGTTTTTACCTGACATACTTTGCATTAATATCACACACCTGCGTTAGTTTAAACGATATACACTCGATGTAGTATATATATACTAAATACAGTATATATACTGAGAACAGTTCACTTTGTCCTTTGTTTACTCAAACAATTATGAAAAGGTTAAAAAAAACCTTAAATGACTACAAAATTTTCAAATTTAAACTCACACAGTTCTTCTTAATTTTATGATGCAGCATTCAATCTGATCGCTTACCCAAAAAAAAACTGCAATTCCTAGGTATTTTGGCCAAAAACCCTCTACGATCTAAAGAACGTGTTGACCATTCTTATCACGTGATCGTGCCAATAACACAATGTTGGTTTTACAGTAATAATAAACATATCAGCTCAAAACCAGAATTGGCTGCCGATAAGTTAATACGTCATTGGAATCATGAACAATGTGTTCAAAAGTTATGGAATGATGGGAAATAATAGCCGGTCATATCAGATTTGGAACCGATAGCATGTTTTTTGAAATAACACAATTTTTGGTTTTACACTTATAATACACATATAAGCTCAAAACCAAAATTGGCTGCCGATAAGTTAATACGTCATTGGAATCATGAACAATGGGTTCAAAAGTTGTGGAATGATGGGAACTAACTGTCAGCAATGTCAGATGTGGAACCGCTAGCGTGTTTTTTTAAATAACACAGCATTTCTTTAAAAACAGAAATACTGTTAAAATCAAAATTGGCTACCGATTTGTTAATAGTCATTGGAATCATGAACAATGTGTTCAAAAGTTGTGGAATGATGGGAACTAACTGTAGGCCATGTCAGATTTTGAACCGAGAGCACGGTTTGAAATAACACAATTGTTGGTTTTACAGTAATAATAAACATATCAGCTCAAAACCAGAATTGGCTGCCGATAAGTTAATACGTCATTGGAATCATGAACAATGTGTTCAAAAGTTATGGAATGATGGGAAATAATAGCCGGTCATATCAGATTGGAACCGATAGCGTGTTTTTTGAAATAACACAATTTTTGGTTTTACACTTATAATACACATATAAGCTCAAAACCAAAATTGGCTGCCGATAAGTTAATACGTCATTGGAATCATGAACAATGGGATCTAAAGTTGTGGAATGATGGGAACTAACTGTCAGCAATGTCAGATGTGGAACCGCTAGCGGTTTTTGAAATAACACAGCATTTCTTTAATAAACAGAAATACTGTTTAAAATCAAAATTGGCTACCGATTTGTTAATACGTCATTGGAATCATGAACAATGTGTTCAAAAGTTGTGGAATGATGGGAACTAACTGTAGGCCATGTCAGATTTTGAACCGAGAGCACGGTTTTGAAATAACACAATTGTTGGTTTTACAGTAATAATAAACATATCAGCTCAAAACCAGAATTGGCTGCCGATAAGTTAATACGTCATTGGAATCATGAACAATGTGTTCAAAAGTTATGGAATGATGGGAAATAATAGCCGGTCATATCAGATTTGGAACGATAGCGTGTTTTTTGAAATAACACAATTTTTGGTTTTACACTTATAATACACATATAAGCTCAAAACCAAAATTGGCTGCCGATAAGTTAATACGTCATTGGAATCATGAACAATGGGATCTAAAGTTGTGGAATGATGGGAACTAACTGTCAGCAATGTCAGATGTGGAACCGCTAGCGTGTTTTTTGAAATAACACAGCATTTCTTTAATAAACAGAAATACTGTTTAAAATCAAAATTGGCTACCGATTTGTTAATACGTCATTGGAATCATGAACAATGTGTTCAAAGTTGTGGAATGATGGGAACTAACTGTAGGCCATGTCAGATTTTGAACCGAGAGCACCGTTTTGAAATAACACAATTGTTGGTTTTACAGTAATAATAAACATATCAGCTCAAAACCAGAATTGGCTGCCGATAAGTTAATACGTCATTGGAATCATGAACAATGTGTTCAAAAGTTATGGAATGATGGGAAATAATAGCCGGTCATATCAGATTTGGAACGGATAGCGTGTTTTTTGAAATAACACAATTTTGGTTTTACACTTATAATACACATATAAGCTCAAAACCAAAATTGGCTGCCGATAAGTTAATACGTCATTGGAATCATGAACAATGGGATCTAAAGTGTGGAATGATGGGAACTAACTGTCAGCAATGTCAGATGTGGAACCGCTAGCGTGTTTTTTGAAATAACACAGCATTTCTTAATAAACAGAAATACTGTTTAAAATCAAAATTGGCTACCGATTTGTTAATACGTCATTGGAATCATGAACAATGTGTTCAAAAGTTGTGGAATGATGGGAACTAACTGTAGGCCATGTCAGATTTTGAACGAGAGCACGGTTTTGAAATAACACAATTGTTGGTTTTACAGTAATAATAAACATATCAGCTCAAAACCAGAATTGGCTGCCGATAAGTTAATACGTCATTGGAATCATGAACAATGTGTTCAAAAGTTATGGAATGATGGGAAATAATAGCCGGTCATATCAGATTTGGAACGGATAGCGTGTTTTTTGAAATAACACAATTTTTGGTTTTACACTTATAATACACATATAAGCTCAAAACCAAAATTGGCTGCCGATAAGTTAATACGTCATTGGAATCATGAACAATGGATCTAAAGTTGTGGAATGATGGGAACTAACTGTCAGCAATGTCAGATGTGGAACCGCTAGCGTTTTTTGAAATAACACAGCATTTCTTTAATAAACAGAAATACTGTTTAAAATCAAAATTGGCTACCGATTTGTTAATACGTCATTGGAATCATGAACAATGTGTTCAAAAGTTGTGGAATGATGGAACTAACTGTAGGCCATGTCAGATTTTGAACCGAGAGCACGGTTTTGAAATAACACAATTGGGTTTTACAGTAATAATAAACATATCAGCTCAAAACCAGAATTGGCTGCCGATAAGTTAATACGTCATTGGAATCATGAACAATGTGTTCAAAAGTTATGGAATGATGGGAAATAATAGCCGGTCATATCAGATTTGGAACCGATAGCGTGTTTTTTGAAATAACACAATTTTTGGTTTTACACTTATAATACACATATAAGCTCAAAACCAAAATTGGCTGCCGATAAGTTAATACGTCATTGGAATCATGAACAATGGGTTCAAAAGTTGTGGAATGATGGGAACTAACTGTCAGCAATGTCAGATGTGGAACCGCTAGCGGTTTTTTGAAATAACACAATTTTTGGTTTTACACTTATAATACACATAAAGCTCAAAACCAAAATGGCTGCCGATAAGTTAATACGTCATTGGAATCATGAACAATGTGTTCAAAAGTTGTGGAATGATGGGAACTAACTGTAGGCCATGTCAGATTTTGAACCGAGAGCACGGTTTTTGAAATAACACAATGTTGGTTTTACAGTAATAATAAACATATCAGCTCAAAACCAGAATGGCTGCCGATAAGTTAATACGTCATTGGAATCATGAACAATGTGTTCAAAAGTTATGGAATGATGGGAAATAATAGCCGGTCATATCAGATTTGGAACCGATAGCGTGTTTTTTGAAATAACACAATTTTGGTTTTACACTTATAATACACATATAAGCTCAAAACCAAAATTGGCTGCCGATAAGTTAATACGTCATTGGAATCATGAACAATGGGTTCAAAAGTTTGGAATGATGGGAACTAACTGTCAGCAATGTCAGATGTGGAACCGCTAGCGGTTTTTTGAAATAACACAGCATTTCTTTAATAAACAGAAATACTGTTTAAAATCAAAATTGGCTACCGATTTGTTAATACGTCATTGGAATCATGAACAATGTGTTCAAAAGTTGTGGAATGATGGGAACTAACTGTAGGCCATGTCAGATTTGAACCGAGAGCACGGTTTTGAAATAACACAATTGTTGGTTTTACAGTAATAATAAACATATCAGCTCAAAACCAGAATTGGCTGCCGATAAGTTAATACGTCATTGGAATCATGAACAATGTGTTCAAAAGTTATGGAATGATGGGAAATAATAGCCGGTCATATCAGATTTGGAACGGATAGCGTGTTTTTGAAATAACACAATTTTTGGTTTTACACTTATAATACACATATAAGCTCAAAACCAAAATTGGCTGCCGATAAGTTAATACGTCATTGGAATCATGAACAATGGGATCTAAAGTTGTGGAATGATGGGAAACTAACTGTCAGCAATGTCAGATGTGGAACCGCTAGCGTGTTTTTTGAAATAACACAGCATTTCTTTAATAAACAGAAATACTGTTTAAAATCAAAATTGGCTACCGATTTGTTAATACGTCATTGGAATCATGAACAATGTGTTCAAAAGTTGTGGAATGATGGGAACTAACTGTAGGCCATGTCAGATTTTGAACCGAGAGCACGGTTTTTGAAATAACACAATTGTTGGTTTTACAGTAATAATAAACATATCAGCTCAAAACCAGAATTGGCTGCCGATAAGTTAATACGTCATTGGAATCATGAACAATGTGTTCAAAAGTTATGGAATGATGGGAAATAATAGCCGGTCATATCAGATTTGGAACCGATAGCGTGTTTTTGAAATAACACAATTTTTGGTTTTACACTTATAATACACATATAAGCTCAAAACCAAAATTGGCTGCCGATAAGTTAATACGTCATTGGAATCATGAACAATGGGTTCAAAAGTTGTGGAATGATGGGAACTAACTGTCAGCAATGTCAGATGTGGAACCGCTAGCGTGTTTTTTGAAATAACACAATTTTTGGTTTTACACTTATAATACACATATAAGCTCAAAACCAAAATTGGCTGCCGATAAGTTAATACGTCATTGGAATCATGAACAATGTGTCAAAAGTTGTGGAATGATGGGAACTAACTGTAGGCCATGTCAGATTTTGAACGAGAGCACGGTTTTTGAAATAACACAATTGTTGGTTTTACAGTAATAATAAACATATCAGCTCAAAACAGAATTGGCTGCCGATAAGTTAATACGTCATTGGAATCATGAACAATGTGTTCAAAAGTTATGGAATGATGGGAAATAATAGCCGGTCATATCAGATTTGGAACCGATAGCGTGTTTTTTGAAATAACACAATTTTTGGTTTTACACTTATAATACACATATAAGCTCAAAACCAAAATTGGCTGCCGATAAGTTAATACGTCATTGGAATCATGAACAATGGGTTCAAAAGTTGTGGAATGATGGGAACTAACTGTCAGCAATGTCAGATGTGGAACCGCTAGCGTGTTTTTGAAATAACACAATTTTTGTTTTACACTTATAATACACATATAAGCTCAAAACCAAAATTGGCTGCCGATAAGTTAATACGTCATTGGAATCATGAACAATGTGTTCAAAAGTTGTGGAATGATGGGAACTAACTGTAGGCCATGTCAGATTTTGAACCGAGAGCACGGTTTTGAAATAACACAATTGTTGGTTTTACAGTAATAATAAACATATCAGCTCAAAACCAGAATTGGCTGCCGATAAGTTAATACGTCATTGGAATCATGAACAATGTGTTCAAAAGTTATGGAATGATGGGAAATAATAGCCGGTCATATCAGATTTGGAACCGATAGCGTGTTTTTTGAAATAACACAATTTTTGGTTTTACACTTATAATACACATATAAGCTCAAAACCAAAATTGGCTGCCGATAAGTTAATACGTCATTGGAATCATGAACAATGGGTTCAAAAGTTGTGGAATGATGGGAACTAACTGTCAGCAATGTCAGATGTGGAACCGCTAGCGTGTTTTTTGAAATAACACAGCATTTCTTAATAAACAGAAATACTGTTTAAAATCAAAATTGGCTACCGATTTGTTAATACGTCATTGGAATCATGAACAATGTGTTCAAAAGTTGTGGAATGATGGGAACTAACTGTAGGCCATGTCAGATTTTGAACCGAGAGCACGGTTTTGAAATAACACAATTGTTGGTTTTACAGTAATAATAAACATATCAGCTCAAAACCAGAATGGCTGCCGATAAGTTAATACGTCATTGGAATCATGAACAATGTGTTCAAAAGTTATGGAATGATGGGAAATAATAGCCGGTCATATCAGATTTGGAACGGATAGCGTGTTTTTTGAAATAACACAATTTTGGTTTTACACTTATAATACACATATAAGCTCAAAACCAAAATTGGCTGCCGATAAGTTAATACGTCATTGGAATCATGAACAATGGGATCTAAAGTTGTGGAATGATGGGAACTAACTGTCAGCAATGTCAGATGTGGAACCGCTAGCGTGTTTTTGAAATAACACAGCATTTCTTTAATAAACAGAAATACTGTTTAAAATCAAAATTGGCTACCGATTTGTTAATACGTCATTGGAATCATGAACAATGTGTTCAAAAGTTGTGGAATGATGGGAACTAACTGTAGGCCATGTCAGATTTTGAACCGAGAGCACGGTTTTGAAATAACACAATTGTTGGTTTACAGTAATAATAAACATATCAGCTCAAAACCAGAATTGGCTGCCGATAAGTTAATACGTCATTGGAATCATGAACAATGTGTTCAAAAGTTATGGAATGATGGGAAATAATAGCCGGTCATATCAGATTTGGAACCGATAGCGTTTTTTGAAATAACACAATTTTGGTTTTACACTTATAATACACATATAAGCTCAAAACCAAAATGGCTGCCGATAAGTTAATACGTCATTGGAATCATGAACAATGGGTTTCAAAGTTGTGGAATGATGGGAACTAACTGTCAGCAATGTCAGATGTGGAACCGCTAACGTGTTTTTTGAAATAACACGCATTTCTTTAATAAACAGAAATACTGTTTAAAATCAAAATTGGCTACCGATTGTTAATACGTCATTGGAATCATGAACAATGTGTTCAAAAGTTGTGGAATGATGGGAAACTAACTGTAGGCCATGTCAGATTTTGACCGAGAGCACGGTTTTTGAAAAACACAATTGTTGGTTTTACAGTAATAATAAACATATCAGCTCAAAACCAGAATTGGTTGCGATAAGTAATACGTCATTGGAATCATGACACATGTGTTCAAAAGTATGGAATGATGGAATAATAGCCGGTCATATCAGATTTGGAACCGATAGCGTGTTTTTTGAAATAACACAATTTTTGGTTTTATACTTATAATACAATATAAGCTCAAAACAAAATTGGCTTGCCGATAAGTTAATATGTCATTGGAATCATGAACAATGGGTTCAAAAGTTGTGGAATGATGGGAACTAACTGTCAGCAATGTCAGATGTGGAACCGCTAGCGTGTTTTTTGAAATAACACAGCATTTCTTTAATAACAGAAATACTGTTTAAAATCAAAATTGGCTACCGATTTGTTAATACGTCATTGGAATCATGAACAATGTGTTCAAAAGTTGTGGAATGATGGGAACTAACTGTAGCCATGTCAGATTTTGAACCGAGAGCACCGTTTTTGAAATAACACAATTGTTGGTTTTACAGTAATAATAAAACATATCAGCTCAAAACCAGAATTGGCTGCCGATAGTTAATACGTCATTGGAATCATGAACAATGTGTTCAAAGTTATGGAATGATGGGAAATAATAGCCGGTCATATCAGATTTGGAACCGATAGCATGTTTTTTTGAAATAACACAATTTTTGGTTTTACACTTAATATACACATATAAGCTCAAAACCAAAATGGCTGCGATAAGTTAATACGTCATGGAATCGATGAACAATGGGTTCAAAGTTGTGGAATGATGGGAACTAACTGTCAGCAATGTCAGATGTGAACCGCTAGCGTGTTTTTTGAAATAAACAGCATTCTTTAATAAACAGAAATACTGTTTAAATCAAATTGGCTACCGATTGTTAATACGTCATTGGAATCATGAACAATGTGTTCAAAAGTTGTGGAATGATGGGAACTAACTGTAGGCCATGTCAGATTTTGAACCGAGAGCACGGTTTTTGAAATAACACAATTGTTGGTTTTACAGTAATAATAAACATATCAGCTCAAAACCAAAATTGGCTGCCGATAAGTTAATACGTCATTGGAATCATGAACAATGGGTTCAAAAGTTGTGGAATGATGGGAACTAACTGTCAGCAATGTCAGATGTGGAACCGCTAGCGTGTTTTTTGAAATAACACAGCATTTCTTTAATAAACAGAAATACTGTTTAAAATCAAAATTGGCTACCGATTTGTTAATACGTCATTGGAATCATGAACAATGTGTTCAAAAGTTGTGGAATGATGGGAACTAACTGTAGGCCATGTCAGATTTTGAACCGAGAGCACGGTTTTTGAAAAAACACAATTGTTGGTTTTACAGTAATAATAAACATATCAGCTCAAAACCAGAATTGGCTGCCGATAAGTTAATACGTCATTGGAATCATGAACAATGTGTTCAAAAGTTATGGAATGATGGGAAACAATAGCCGGTCATATCAGATTTGGAACCGATAGCGTGTTTTTTGAAATAACACAATTTTTGGTTTTACACTTATAATACACATATAAGCTCAAAACCAAAATTGGCTGCCGATAAGTTAATATGTCATTGGAATCATGAACAATGGGTTCAAAAGTTGTGGAATGATGGGAACTAACTGTCAGCAATGTCAGATGTGGAACCGCTAGCGTGTTTTTTTAAATACACAGCATTTCTTTAATAAACAGAAATACCGTAATCCTTCTATGTATTCGGACCCTCTATGTTTTCGGACACCCAATTTTGAAATTTCAATAATTTTCAAATTTCCTCTAATTTCGGACGGCATTTTTTTGCCTCTAAATCCGGACGCGATTTTGTTGGAATTCACCGTAACAAGCAATACATATTGCTTATAATTAATATTGAATAAAAACAAGAAAAAATGTTGTTGTTTTGTTGTTAATTTACATTAGAATTTGTTATTTTTATGTGTTTGTTGCGTTGTGTATTGCGTGATGGAGTCATGATTGTAACTTTGAGGACAGTATTTTACGATGTATTTACGTTTTTAATGTAAGCTGAATATAGCCATACCTGTATTAAGTGTTTTAATATTCTTTGAAAGTGAAAGTTGTTTGAAATTAAAAATCGTGGGTAAGAAACATCGTACGAGACCAGAAGTTATGTCGGCACACAAATCCAACATCAAAGACATTTTTCAGGAAGTGACGTTATTAATGAATTTCATTGATGAGAAACTTGTGGAATCCTTCTGATTTAATGCATGTCAACTATGGAATTCCCGATCCTCTGATACTTTCATTTGTCTAAAAACGGGAAGATGGACATTACGATGTATTTATTGTTTTTCCTAAGATTAAAATTGTTTGAAACGTGAGTTAAAACAATGTATTTGTAAACTATTGTGTTCTGTGAGTGATAACATCGATTTTTAAACAAAAAATATACTGATCACGGCGAAAGAACCCAATTCATACATGTCCTGGTTCTTAATCGTACAAAATGCAGAATTTCTTGACTAAAAAATATTCTTGACCATTATTAATTATAAAAATTTTGACCATAGACAGTGACAGAAGACGAAGTGGGGTAACGGTGAACCTCAAACGGTGGGAACTACTGACAAAAATCACGCGATTTGCTTACAAAAAATGGCGTCCTTCGATGTGTATTACACATTGGATCATGATTATTGGTCAACAAACACTTCAAAAAACGACTTTTTGTGAAATAAACAACACAAAAGGTAATTTCAACATGAACTTTATTTGAAAATTGATATTATAGATGATATTCATGTGCGTATCATCATTGATAGTGTCTTGCATTACCGGGAGGGCAGCGAGACATGATCGGCTCCTAAATATCGGACAACTCTAAATATTCGGACACCCCCATTTTTCCAAGTGTATAATTTTCATATTTCCTCTAAATTCCCGGACACTTGAAAATGAAATTATTAAAATTCGTCCGAATACATAGAAGGATTACGGTACTGTTAAAATCAAAATTGGCTACCGATTGTTAATACGTCATTGGAATCATGAACAATGTGTTCAAAAGTTGTGGAATGATGGGAAATAATAGCCCGTCATATCAGAATTGGAACCGATAGCGTGTTTTTTGAAATAACACAATTGTTGGTTTTACACTTATAATACACATATATTAGCTCAAAACCAAAATTGGCTGCCGATAAGTTAATACGTCATTGGAATCATGAACAATGTGTTCAAAAGTTATGGAATGATGGAAATAATAGCCGGTCATATCAGATTTGGAACCGATAGCGTGTTTTTTAAATAAAACAATTTTTGGTTTTACACTTATAATACACATATAATCTCAAAACCAAAATTGGCTGCCGATAAGTTAATAAGTCATTGGAATCATGAACAATGTGTTCAAAAGTTGTGGAATGATGGGAAATAATAGCCCGTCATATCAGATTTGGAATCGAAAGCGTGTTTTTTGAAATAACACAATTTTTGGTTTTACACTTATAATACACATATAAGCTCAAAACCAAAATTGGCTGCCGATAAGTTAATACGTCATTGGAATCATGAATAATGGGTTCAAAAGTTGTGGAATGATGGGAACTAACTGTCAGCAATGTCAGATGTGGAACCGCTAGCGTGTTTTTTGAAATAACACAGCATTTCTTTAATAAACAGAAATACTGTTTAAAATCAAAATTGTTTACCGATTTGTTAATACGTCATTGGAATCATGAACAATGTGTTCAAAAGTTGTGGAATGATGGTAACTAACTGTAGGCCATGTCAGATTTTGAACAGAGAGCATGGTTTTTGAAATAACACAATTGTTGGTTTTACAGTAATAATAAACATATCAGCTCAAAACCAAAATTGCTGCCGATAAGTTAATACGTCATTGGAATCATGAACAATGTGTTCAAAAGTTGTGGAATGATGGGAAATAATAGCCGGTCATATCAGATTTGGAACCAATAGCGTGTTTTTTGAAATAACACAATTTTTGGTTTTACACTTATAATAGACATATAAGCTCAAAACCAAAATTGGCTGCCGATAAGTTAATACGTCATTGGAATCATGAATAATGGGTTCAAAAGTTGTGGAATGATGGGAACTAATTGTAGGCCATGTCAGATTTTGAACCGAGAGCACGGTTTTTGAAATAACACAATTGTTGGTTTTACAGTAATAATAAACATATCGGCTCAAAACCAAAATTGGCTGCCGATAAGTTAATACGTCATTGGAATCATGAATACGTCATTGGAATCATGAACAATGTGTTCAAAAGTTATGGAATGATGGGAAATAATAGCCGGTCATATCAGATTTGGAACCGATAGCGTGTTTTTTGAAATAACACAATTTTTGGTTTCACACTTATAATACACATATAAGCTCAAAACCAAAATTGGCTGCCGAAGATAATATGTCATTGGAATCATGAACAATGTGTTCAAAAGTTGTGGAATGATGGGAAATAATAGCCCGTCATATCAGATTTGGAACCGATAGCGTGTTTTTTGAAATAACACAATTGTTGGTTTTACACTTATAATACACATAAGCTCAAAACCAAAATTGGCTGCCGATAAGTTAATACGTCATTGGAATCATGAACAATGTGTTCAAAAGTTATGAAATGATGGGAAATAATAGCCCGTCATATCAGATTTGGAACCGATAGCGTGTTTTTTGAAATACAGTGATTTATCAAGGGCCTATTTAGGGCCGAAATTCGGCCCCATTCCCAATGGAAAAACATTGATTTTTTCCCAAAATGGGCTGAAAATATTCCCAATTAGAAAATTGTACCAGATACATAGCTGAAGTCTTGCTATAAATGTGGCTGCTTTTCTCAATCTTCAATCAACTCAATACACTAAAAGCATTATATTTAATCATTAATGGCATCAAAAATGATGTCAAAAAGTTTTCCCAAAATAAGCAAAAAGTTGTTAATTTTTCCCAATTTTTAGTTAAGGGCCTTTTCCCAAAAGACCCTGATAAATCCCTGAAATAACACAATTTTTGGTTTTACACTTATAATACACATATAAGCTCAAAACCAAAATTGGCTGCCGATAAGTTAATACGTCATTGGAATCATGAATAATGGGTTCAAAAGTTGTGGTATGATGGAACTAACTGTCAGCAATGTCAGATGTGGAACCGATAGCGTGTTTTTTGAAATAACACAGCATTTCTTTAATAAACAGAAATACTGTTTAAAATCAAAATTGGCTACCGATTTGTTAATACGTCATTGGAATCATGAACAATGTGTTCAAAAGTTGTGGAATGATGGGAACTAACTGTAGGCCATGTCAGATTTTGAACCGAGAGCATGGTTTTTGAAATAACACAATTGTTGGTTTTACAGTAATAATAAACATATCAGCTCAAAACCAAAATTGCTGCCGATAAGTTAATACGTCATTGGAATCATGAACAATGTGTTCAAAAGTTGTGGAATGATGGGAACTAACTGTCGGCCATGTCAGATTTTCAACCGATTACGCGGTTTTTGAAATAACACAATTGTTGGTTTTACAGTTATCAGTTAACATAACGTTGTGTCCTTCGTCATTAGGCAATGACCCCTTACTTTAAGAATTGGCCCCCCTGTTAAAAGTTGCCTGGGCCAGCATGACCCCCTGTGTCCTATTTCTAGATTGAACACTGCTGTCGGTTATGTCAGAAGTGGAACTGGCACCACATTTTTTTAAATAACACAAAATTTTGTTTTATAGCAGGGATTCATCAAGGGCCTATTTAGGGCCAAAATTCGGCACCATTCCCAATAGGAAAAACATTATTTTTTTCCCAAATCTGCTGAGAAAATTCCCAATTAGAATATCGTGTTGTTTTTAAACGAAAACGAAAGTAAATTTTGTGAATCCCTCCAATCAGCACAAATCAAGTAAAAGATTCTAGATTATTTTAAAACAACATCTGCAAAGCAAGATGAAAATACCGCTTCTACATCAAAGGCTTCCGAGGTTGCAAGTAAACTGACTTCTGATATGATGTCGAAGTTTTCCCAAAATGAGCAGAAAGTTGATAGTTTTTCCAATTTTTAGTTTAGGGCCTTTTCCCAAAAGACCCTGATAAATCCCTGTATAGTTATAATGACCATATAAGCTCAGATGCATAAGTAGCTCACATTTTGTAATACGTCATTGGATTCACGTACAATACAAATGTATGATGAAAAGTTGTGGAATGATTGTAACTGTCGGTTAAATGTCAGAAGTGGAACCGGCACCGCATTTTTTGAAATAACACAAAATTTGGTCTCTTATGAAATTTTATGCAATTTTCCAAATTTCATTTTTACCCCCAAGTATCAGTGATATATCTTATCCACCGTCAAAACAACACTTTCCGTAGCCCCTGCTGTGCTACATTTTTATGAGCCCTGCTGTGCTCTTACCGTGACCCTTGCAGTCCTGCTGTACTGCATATTAGGACGCACCACAATGCTTTCTAACATGTTGTTTTGACGGGTGTGCCACTGTCACGAATTTGAGATCTTTTGCAAATCAAAGTTTGGGCAGTGACCTGGACACAAATCAATGAATCAATGCGATGAATCCCCAAGGGCCAAATATTTTACTATTCTCGATATTGGAATATAATATAATAATATATTTCTGAGTGACTTCTTAATAGTAGTTGTATTTTATGTTTTCGGTATAAGATATTGGTTAAGAATGGTATGCTAATTATCTTAGAGGCACGCGTAAAGAGTTCAAATTTTAAGTGCCAAATAAAAAATTATTCTACTGACTAGTATTGTGTTATCACAATAAAGTAACATGTGGTTTTCTTTATTTACCAACTAATTGGTCTGTGAAGATATTTAGGATCCAGTTACACTTACACTAAGGATACGTGTTATGAATGAATAAACTAACTGTCGGTTATGTCAGAAGTGGAACCGGCGACGCATTTTTGAAATAACACAAATTTGGTTTATAGTTATAATGACCATATTAGCTCAGATCATAAATAGCTCACGTTTTGTAAATACTTCATTGGATTCATGTACAATGTGTTGAAAAGTTGTGAATGATTGTAACATACTGTCGATAATGTCAGAAGTGGAACCTGCACCACATTTTTTGAAATAAGACGTTTTGTAAATACTTCATTGGATTCATGTACAATGTGTTGAAAAGTTGTGGAATGATTGTAACATACTGTCGATAATGTCAGAAGTGGAACCTGCACCACATTTTTTGAAATAAGACAAAATTTGGTTTTATAGTTATAATGACCATATAAGCTCAGATGCATAAGCTAGTGGCCTACATTTTGTAATTAGGTCATTAGTCATGTACAATTTGTTTAAAAGTTGTGGAATGATGGTATCTTACTGTTGGTTATGTCAGAAGTAGAACAGGCTTCGTACTATATCAGATGCTGTAGATTATGTAGTCATAAACAATCACTGTAATCCTTCTATGTATTCGGCCCCTCTATGTTTTCGGACACCCCAATTTTGAAATTTCAATAATTTTGAAATTTCCTCTAATTTTGGACGGCATTTTTTGCCTCTAAATCCGGACACGATTTTGCTGGAATTCACCCGGAACAAGCAATACATATTGCTTATAAATAATATTGAATAAAAACAAGAAGAAATATTGTTGTTTTGTTGTTAATTTACATTAGAATTTGTTATTTTTATGTGTTTGTTTCGTTGTGTATTTGCGTGATGGAGTCATGATTGTAACTTTGAGGACAAGTATTTTACGATGTATTTACGTTTTTAATGTAAGCTTAATATAGCCATACCTGTATTAAGTGTTTTAATATTCTTTGAAAGTGAAAGTTGATTGAAATTAAAAATCGTGGCTAAGAAACATCGTACGAGACCAGAAGTTCTGTCGGCACACAAATCCAACATCAAAGACGTTTTTTTTCAGGAAGTGACGTTATCAATGAATTTCATTGGATGAGATGAATTTCATTGGATGAGAAACTTGTGGAATCCCTTCTGATTCAATGCATGTCAACTATGGGAATTCCCGATCCTCTGATACTTTCATTTGTCTAAAAACGGAAAATGGACATTACGATGTATTTATTGTTTTTCCCAAGATTAAAATTGTTTGAAATGTGAGTTAAAACAATGTATTTGTAAACTATTGTGTTCTGTGAGTGGTAACATCGATTTTCAAAGAAAAGCTATATTGATCACGGCGAACCCCATTCATACATGTTCTGGTTCTTAATCGTACAAAATGTGGAATTTCATGACTGAAAAATATTCTTGACTATTATTAATTATAAAAATTTTGACCGTAGACAGTGACAGAAGACGAAGTGGGGTAACGGTGAACCTCAAATGGTGGGAACTACTGACAAAAATCACGCAATTTGCTTACAAAAAATGGCGTCCTTCGATGTGTATTACACATTGGATCATGATTATTGGCCAACAAACACTTCAAAAAACGACTTTTTTGTGAAATAAACAACACAAATGGTAATTTCAACATGAACTTTATTTGAAAATTGATATTATAGATGATATTCATGTGCGTATCGTCGTTGATAGTGTCTTGCATTACCGGGAGGGCAGCGAGACATACTATCGGCTCCTATTAATATCGGACAACTCTAAATATTCGGACACCCCCATTTTTCCAAGTGTATAATTTTCATATTTCCTCTATATTCCCAGACACTTGAAAATGAAATTATTAAAATTCGTCCGAATACATAGAAGGATTACGGTATATTTATTAGGAATAATTATGGCAATGTCTGAAACAAAGTATTTTTCATGAAAAACTCCACAATTTATGTTTATTTCAAGAAAAACTCTATATATAAATAATTACTGCATTTAACTATACATTCTTGGTCAAAAAGAGAATTTGGTTCTAAATATAATAAAATATAATAAATTTTTACAAGTAAAGTCCGGAAGATTTCCAGTTGACAAACAAAATTTAATTTTTTTTAAATGAAAAAATAATTTAATTATCTTTTCATCTATATACTGATAAAATTAAGATACATGCCAAACAAGAGGCCTTTGAGCCTTAATGCTCACCCGAGTCTATCATGGATATGCCATACCACATGCAGAAAATCAATGGTCAACCATTAAAATTTTCCACAGATAAGGCCTAATACGCTCACCTGATAAATAATGGTCAGATGATATATTTCAAGAAAACATAAATACTGAAACCTCAATATATATATAGTACAGATTTGAGGCTTTTTCAGATAATTAGCCATTTTGGTATTGTTTTGCATCTGTAACCTGGACCTTTGAACTCATGACTTTCAGCTATATATCAGAAATAGCTCAGATCTCGCTATTCCTGGTGGGGTTTTTTGGGGGTTTTTTTACGCTTCACACATTCCAAAGTATGAAATCTCACACAAATTCCCTCTGATGGACTTTATATGAACCACAATTGCCAGGCCATCAATTCAGAGGAAAACACTGGCACCAAACTATATGCAACAGGAAGTAGAAAAATGTAGGGCCAGAACGTGAATTGAACCCGTGGCCTCTCGCACTATAGACATATGCTCTACCAACTAAGCTACCCAGACCAGTACAGCTTAAGTATCAGGCCTTGTAAACACATTTTTGATTTTAGATAGTTCCCATGGACCTCTAACAGACAAATTTTTCAGTAGAGTGGTCGCCATTTTGATAGGCAATCTATATCATTTATCTATCTATTTTAACCAAATTTGTTTATTGTTAAATTATTGTTTTTCAAAAAGTAATCAGGATATCAATAAAGTTTTTTAATTTATGAAATCGCCGATGTTTTTACTTTGATTTAATCTATTTTATAAGATTTTTGTCCCCGTAACAACGACGTGACAATAAATTTTGTACACCCTATTTTAGAAAGAACTAATAACACTCGATTTCTAATGCCTACCAAAATGGCCACTACTCTACCTGGAAAGTGGACAGTGTGACATCACATAGGAACTATCTATAAAACTGACAGAGTATTCACATACCGTAGTTTGCAAATTTTCTCCCAATGTAAAAATATTAAAAAATTGCTATACTTAATGTGAAATTTAAATTTCTATCTTTTTTACAAAAATTATTTTATTTGAAAAACTTTTGTCATTCATTTTATACAAATGTTAACCTCAGTAAAACAGTAAATAATACACACACAGTTCTTTTGTAAAAAAGTAATAATAATAATAATAATAATAATAATAAACGAGTATTAATGTAATGATGGATGCATCATTACAAATAAGGCGCCCAAACAAATAAAAGTAAAACCCTGTATTCAGAACTCATATTATTAGAAATTAACAGTTTTTTTTACTTCAAGGTTTAAATAAAATAAAGATTCAAGAGATGTAACCTTTTTGGTCATTTAGAATATATACTTGGAGCAAGCTATGTATGGTCTCTCTCTCTCTCTCTCTCTCTCTCTCTCTCTCTCTGAAATTTTATTCTAAAAAAATATTGTCTTGGTGTCAAATGAAAGTAGATGTAGTACATGAATCCAATTGGTTGAAATTCAAACAATAGACAAAGTTGACTGACATCACCTATACCCAATATCACAACCTGTTGTTTTGATGAGCTAATGATGTGTTGATTTTAAATTAATCCAAGCATTTACCCATGTAGTGTCATATTGATAACTAAATACAGCTACCCTATCGAATCATGCCCAGGGATAAATGACCATTAGTGTTGCTTATAAAAAAGATTTAGCTTGAGAGCTTTTGGACATGGATCAGTGATTACTTAAGTATCCTTTACAATGAAAATTCAAGCTTATGGTTTTAATTCTTAAAAAAATGATAGCAGCCATCCCATGAAGAAACTATAGTTTGAGGGTGGGGATCCCAAAGTTAGTACCTAGACCACCTGTCCCCACCCTCCTATTGAATGACCATATGGGTTTACTTAAGTATCAATCTATTCAACTTTTCATAAAGAATAAGAAAATATATATGTTAGGAAACTGATCAAAAGTTAGTACCCAGCCCCACCTGTCCCCACCCTCCTCTGGAATAACGTCATTTGTATTTCTGCAGTATCATTCTATTCAACTTTAAAAGCCGAACCTGAAAATATATAGTTTCAGGACGGGGACATCAACCATTTAAAAGTTAGTACCAAGCCCCGCCCATCAACACCCTCCATCAAGAATGACCCCATGGGACTTTCTTTAGTATCACTCTATTCAACTTTTCATGTAGAACCAGAAAATATATAGTTTATGGGTGGGGATCTTAACCGTTTAAAAGTTAGCACACTGCCCCGCCCATCCCCACCCTCCTGATATCCCCGGGAAAATCTTGCGTTACAGACTTGTACATCTCGAGACACTGATCATGAATATATATGGTTTTATAGTACAAAATATAGTATAAATAGCAAAATTGAGCAATAATGTTTTTAAGACCCCGCCCTCCTGCCCCTCCCCTAATGAACCCATGGGCATTTTACCTCGGCCTCTGGGAAAGGAGATGGGGCTCAACCTTCATGTGAAGTTTGGTTACGATTGGACCAACGGTCTTTGAGAAATTGGTTGGACAAGTTCATGGCCGGAAGAAGAAGAAGAAGAGGAAGAATAATAAAAATAACGAGTACTAATGTAATGATGGATGCATCATTACAAATAAGGCGCCCAAACGAATAAAAATCAAACCCTGTATTCAAAACACATATTAGAACTTGTACTTTTGTTGCTTTTTTCCATTTCCATGGCAACGGCTGAAAATTTTAAACCTTTAAATAGGTTCTACACACAATAGAAAAACTGTTGAGAAATTTTAAACTTGTAATATTTTTTTCATTTTAAGATTTAATTTTATAAGTAGTACATGAATCCAATTGGTTGAAATTCAAACAATAGGCAAAGTTGATTGACATCACCTATACCCAATATCACAAACCATTGTTTTGATGAGCTAATGATGTGTTGATTTTAAATTAATCCAGGCATTTACCCATATAATGTCATACTGATAACTAAATGCAGCTACTCTATCGAATTGAATAATAAATCATGCCCCAGGGACAAATGACCAATAGTAATGCTTATAAAAAGATTTAGCTTAAAAGCTTTTAGACATGGATCAGTGATTACTTAAGTATCCTTGACAATGAAAATTCATGCTTATTGTTTTAATTCTTAAACAAAATGATAGCAACCAGCCCATGAAGAAAACTGTAGTTTGAGGGTGGGGATCTCAAAGTTAGTACCTAGACCTACCTGTCCCCAACCTCCTATTGGAATGTCCATATGGGTTTACTTTAGTATCAATCTATTCAACTTTTCATAAAGAATAAGAAAATATTATGTTAAGGGTGGGGATCTCAACTGATCAAAAGTTAGTACCCAGCCCCGCCTGTCCCTGTCCTCTTCTGGAAAACGTCATGGGCATTTCTTCAGTATCACTCTATTCAACTTTTAAAACAGAACCAAAAAAATATAGTTTCAGGGTGGGATATCAACCATTTAAAAGTTAGAACCAAGCCCCGCCCGTCCCCACCCTCCATCAGGAATGACCCCATGGGATTTTCTTTAGCATCACTCTATTCAACTTTTTATGTAGAACCAGAAAATATATAGTTTATGGGTGGGGATCTCGACCGTTTAAAAGTTAGCACACTGCCCCGCCCATCCCCACCCCTCCCTGATACCGCAGGGAAAATCTACTGATATAGACTTGTGCATCTTGAGATACTGATCATGAATATATTTGGTTTTATAGTACAAAATAAAGTATAAATGGCAAAATTGATCATTATTGTTTTTAAGACCCCGCCCTCCTGCCCCTCCCCTAATGACCCCATGGGCATTTTACCTCGGCCTCCAGGGAAGGAGATGGGGATCAACCTTCATGTGAAGTTTGGTTAAGATTGGACCAACGGTCTTCGAGAAATTGGTTGGACAAGTTCATGGCCGGAAGAAGAAGAAGAGGAAGAATAATAATAATAATAATAATAATAATAAGAAACGGTGCAAAAACAATAAGTCGCCAAACTTTGTTTGGGCGCCTTAATAATAATAAGAAACGGTGCAAAAACAATAAGTCGCCAAACTTTGTTTGGGCGCCTTAATAATGTCACTATTACTAAATAAGTGGATTATAGCTAAATATAATGCACGCAGCTTCAAAAGTGATAATTTATAAAAGAAAGTTATCCGACCTTGGGGGCTTCCATTTTGAATTATAATTTGCGCAATTGAAAAAGTGTCCAAACTCTTGATTTAATCAGCGATATTTAATACAGAGGGATAAGAAACAATAACCTGAAAAATGGTTGTTATCGGATTTACCTCCAAGTGTCAATATATGTTCGTTAAAGATCAAGGGCGATAATCTGAAATAGCTTTCTGATTATGAAGCGTTACACATGGCCGTAACTACCATTGAGGCATGTGAGGCAGTTGCCTCACCTAGAATTCTGCAGATTTTTTTTTTTTTTTTTTTTTTTTTTTTTTTTTTTTTTAACCGATTTAAGATTATATGGGAACAGACAATAACAATAAACAAAACTTGAGATGTTTTTTCACATTATTAATAGCCAATTTAAGGCGTTTTATTATCGTATTTGATCCCATGTAACATTGACAAGATTACCCCAGAGATAGTTGATAGTATAAGAGACATCTATGGTGCGGATTTGCCATATTCCGACAACTTTCCTCAAGAGATTGATAGGTGGTTAACTAGACGCAGAAAAGGCAATTTAGATGCAAAATCTCTGCTAGATACCATGCCATTAGCAGACAAGACATTGTATCCGAATATTCACATTATAGTCAAACTTTTACTCACTATCCCTGCAGGTTCATGCTCATGCGAGAGATCATTCTCTGCCATGAGACGACTGAAAGTGTGGAATAGATCAACAATGACTGGAACTCGGTTCTGTAGCCTGTCACTGTTACATATTCGTCGTGATCATGTTACTGGAAACGTTTGTCCTGAAAAAGTCCGTAAGAAGTGGGACAGTACTGGAATTAGAAAAATCCCACTTGCTTTTGACATTGATGAATAGATTAGTCGACTCGATCAGTATGTCCGATTTAGTGTCATGTAGTTATTAGATGAAAATCTTCAGTCGTCGACTGTCATAAGGGAAGATTTAAATGCAACACATGGTGTTTAACTACACCATTCACAGAATTTATTTTTATAGAGGACGTTAAGTCACTTTTGGTAGGCGGCACTTCGGTGCCTCATTGAAGAATTTCACCACAACTGACTAGATGAACATATCCAATACATCCGAAGATGCTAGCTCAAACTTTGGCATTACACTTGAAGCTTTATAAACTTGATCTATTTTTTTTCAGATCATTCCCTTCTTTCTTTTTTATACCGGGCTTCTATGACTAAATATTTTATTTTCAGTTACAACCCCATTTTGATATCAAAATACATGAATTGAGTAAACATCTTTTAGCCTTTGAAATGCCAGGAAAATGCAGAAATTTAGCTTAAAGTTTTAAAAATTGCCCCCCCCCCCCCCCCCCCCCCCTAGAGAAACGTGCCTATGGCGCGTATATGCGCCTTTGGCGGATTAATATTTCTGCCTCACATACAACCAAGCCCTAGTTACGGCCAATTGTTACAGTAAAATGTTATTTTACGACATTCGTGTAGCATGTCCCCCATCATGTAGTTCAATCGAATCAGTATCAGCTGAGTATTCCAGTTTAACATTAATTTCCTCATTTCCAAGTATGCAACCTTTAGAAAATAGACAAAAGTTGTTTTACAACATTTTGTAATATTTTATATATCTGGATATCCACAAAATGTAGTGATTTTTGTCCTATCCCAACATGCTGTTTCTTTCTTTTCTTCTCTTTTTTAGAACACGGTTATAGATGTGCGCCGCATTATCTTATGATCTGGAACACAGTGTGTAACTGTTTTCATTTTATATATTTTTTCAGTTCTAAACATATGTCTCTATTGTATGGTGTATATTTGGAATCATGGGGATTTTAATTAAAGTATCATTAAACGGTTGATTTTTAACAATTTTCATCAATTTACGACCTCAAACTCAAGCTTAGGATATCCGAGATGTGCCACATTATCTTATGATCTGGAACACGGTGTGTAACTGTTTTCCAGGGGTTGAAAATTTTTTCAGATGAGCTAAAGCCCCGGACTTTTTGATAAAGAAAATCAAAAGCCCACAATTTTTTTATCAAGTCCAGAGTTTGGTTCACGAGAAATCGAAGGAGAAAACCAGAAATCAATATGTATTATTTCTATCGGCAGTTAAATGGTAATTTTGGCAGTATTTACAACCCACGTGATGGCTGTTTAAACAATCGGACACATTTCTCTGATCATATTTGGTGTCTTTATTTTCATGTGAGTTTCTTTTCTTGCCACTGTAGCCTGCTTGTTGGTGTGAAATTTAAATTAAACGGCTACATCATCGGACAAGACTGAACATTGGTAGCGATTACAAGCGCAATAACTTTGTCAGCAGAACACTTAAGTTGCCTACCTAATGACTAGCATTTCTTACAAGCATTGTAATGATCAAGAATGAATGTAAACAACAACAGGGCAACATGACTACGGATTGTTTTTCCAAGATTTTTTCAAGACACCAGGCGACAGTCAAAAATAAAATTCATTGTTCTTCTGTGTGTTTAAGCCCAACGAGCTTTTCAGTAAAATTTTTGCAAAGTCCTGCTTGCCAAATTTCTAGTCCCGGGCTTCGAACTTGAAGAATTTTCAACCCCTGGTTTTCATTTTATATATTTTTTTCAGTTCTAAACATATTTCTCTATTGTATGGTGTTTATTTGGAATCATGGGGATTTTAAATAAAGTAGCATTAAACAGTTGATTTTTAACAATTTTCATCAATTTACGACCTCAAACTCAAGATTAGGATATCAGAGACTTATTAATATTGTATTAGAATTGATATTTCAAGCCAAGGAATTTTCATCCACAATGATGTATGATTTTTTTTGGAGGTAACAGGATTATAAAGTTAAAAAATACAAAAAATAAAAAGCTTTAAAAAGAGCCATATTGCAAAATTTGGTTAAAAATTTAATATTTACACAAACAATTATTTAACTGTTTTTATCATTTTTATTTATATATTACATATTATACCATAGGGTTCGTACAGACATTTGGACTCAAAATTTAAGGACTTTTTAGGGTCTTTTCAAGGTCTCATTTGCAAATTTAAGGCCTAAATCAGAGGGACAATTTTATAAGAAAAACATTGGTGCAAATACAATTAAATCAATAAAACAATTACTTACATGTCCATAGTAACGACACTTGAAGTGGGGGTTGGTTTTGGGTGTTCAAGAGGGCCAGGTATATGAGGCGCCGTTTCTATATTTATTCACTATTTTTACATATGCATAATTCATTTATGGATATCCATAATTCATTTATGGATATCCATAAATCGAATTTAACATATGTAAAAATATTTTTAGATATCAAAAAATAATTTTGCATATGCATAAATCGATTTATGGATATCCAAAATTCGATTTATGGATATCCATAAATCGAATTTTGCATATGTAAAAATGCTGACTATTTTTGGATATCTAAAAATCGATTTATGGATATCCATAAATCGAATTTTGGATATCCATAATTCGATTTTTGCATATGCAAAAATAGTCAGTATTTTTACATATGCAAAAATCGATTTATGGATATCCATAAATCGTGAGTGTGAAATGATTTCTCCCCAAATATACAGTGCGGGACTGTTTTACTATTTACGCGGGAAATTGTCAAGTATGCAGAAAAGTTAAGTCAACAGTTGCATTAAAGACAGACATCGTTGCGATTGTCTTAACTCTATCAAAATACGGTTACAGTCGATATCTTCACTTTCAAAACATCACATTGCGTTTAATATTTCTACTTATTATTCTATCCCAAATATTCGTTCTTTCCATTACTTTCTGTAGCAGCCATGTTGGATTCTAAGACGCGACGCGCGTACCGCGTGGGCACTGCAGGAAAGAAAAAAATCTATGCACAAGTTTACATGTTTAACAAAAGTCGATGAAAAAACGCATTTATAATTCATATTGTCAAAATATGATTTTTATTTGCGAGGATGAATATTTTTTATTAATTCAATATACCAACAGTATTCACTTCGGGATTGATATATGGGGAGAACTCAGTATTTTGGAATTTCCAAAATTTAATTTTGGATATCCATAAATCGATTTTTGGATATGTAAAAATACTAGCTATTTTTGGATATCCATAAATCGATTTTTGGATATCCATAAATCGATTTATGGATATGTAAAAATAGTGAATAAATATAGAAACGGCGCCTCATACAGGTACTTAAATCGCTCATTTCAATGTAACTTATTTATTTATTTATTTTGATCAGTCTATTTACAACCATTTCATATCAACACCTAATTGGCAAAATTCAAGGGCTTTTTAGGGCCTTCAGGATAAATTCAAGGGCTTTTTAGGGTCAGACTTGTTTTTAGGGTCTTTTTAGGGCAAACCTCAAAATTTAAGGACTTTTCCAGGCCTGTGCGAACCCTGTACCAATTTTAATATTTTACATTTGGTAATGATTTTAAAGTTTACCTGTATTTTTCTCATCCGTTATATTCAGATAACACGTGCCGAAGCCAGTAATGACTGATAAGTCGACCAATTTCATCGAATAAACAAAGTACTTATAAATGTGGGGACATAAGGGTATTGGACGCAAATTCGGACATACAAACTTCACCCAGTGAATAGTTGATAATTACATTCCCTTGATTTGACAGGTAGGTTATCACCTTGAGTAAGCCTTCAATCTAAATCTTTGGGATGGTCAAGGGATAGAAGATACATATCATTAATAAAATAAAATAAATAAAATAAAATAAAATAAAATAAAATAAAATAAAATAAAATAAAATAAAATAAAATTAATATAATATAAAATAAAATAAAATAAAATAAAATAAAAACATTTTGCTAATTTGGATTAATATATTTTTTTCAATTTGAATATGAAACTGGTCCCTATTTAAATATTTAATCTAATATTCCTTTGGGTATTAATTATTCCACTTTTTATTTATTATTTGACCGTGTAACTGTTGACCGGATATTTAAAAACTCTCTGCAGGGCAGAACTTGCGCATGCTCCGTAACAGATTTACCTATGCTCGATCATAGGACCTATCTCATTTTCATATGAATCATATTTTACTCCAAGGCTCGTTTCTTATCCCTCTGTATTAAATGTCGCTGATTTAATAAAAAAAAAAGTTAGTTGTCCGTTATTTAATCAATATTGGAAAATAAAATAATCTTTAACTTTGGATTTACTAATACTTTCAATCAATGCAAATAGTGGTTACACACAAAATTATCACGCTTGAAAACTGCGGCGAGAAATTGCACGTGGTGCGCGCCATGTGCTACTTCTGAATTTCTAAGAAAATGCCTTCAAACGTACTTTTAAATGAATTATTTTATAAAAATTTAAAAGTAGCACATGTCAGTGGTATAATAAACAAATGTACTTACCTTTCAGAATGTCTTGTAAGTTGTAGATTTTTCAAATCTGGACAACATCACCACGCTGTATCCGGTATGTTGATTACACTGCTAAATCCAATATATAACACATGAATTGACTGAATCACCAATAAACTGCTATTAAATCCAATATGAAACATGTGAATTTTAAGAATCACCACTAAACAGCTAAATCCAAATGCACAAAGTGAATAATACAAGTCACAAACTTTATCCAACTTGCCACCCAGCCTGCACCTTGGTGGAATGACGTTGCAGGCTGTTACATCAGCAACCCACGTGATGCTACGGCTTGTCCTAATTGGCTGAGGTTTTGAGGGGTTCAGCTGAAAGGGAAATTCAAAGTTATTTTAACTGTCGCTAGATTTTTAACTTATCAGTAATTATACAAAAAAATTAATGAAATAAAATTGAAATAAATTTAAATTTTAAAAATGTAATTAAAAAACAACAACTCGTATTCACTTTCGATAACACTTGAAATTATAACAAATTTTAATTGGCATTGTTAGGTCCTCGGTCAAGATGATTGAAGAATGAACAAATAATAAAGTTTACAAATCAAAGATCGAAAGATAATTCTAATGCAAGGTATCGGGATCGAGTCTCAGCTTGGCCCTGTATTTTTTCCCTATTCTGTAACAATGGATGCTCGTCTGACCCTGGGAAGTGACCGACCAACAGCTTGGTCTCGGGCCGTTATAACCTTATAGGACCCCCTAACGTATAGAACCCTTAGGGAAACTGCATCCAACGGATAGTTGAAGTCCCAAAGAAGGGGAGCTCTTTACGTCAAAATGTCCGATTTTAAAGCGAGCTCCAATTACCAAAAAAGGGGGACGCGTAAATAATCAAAGACTTGCCTTACTTTTAACATTTAAAATCCTTTAAATTTCTCTTTCTGAAAAGTGATAATTTTCAGTTTTGATATTGGGTTGATATTATCCTCAAATTCAAGGTCAAGGATTAAGTGTATGATCCAGTTTGCACTTCAGAAATGCAAAAGCAGGTATAAAACAGACAAATAGCTATTTTTCATCAAAAAGTTTTTAGTCTTTTCGAACATATTAAACCCATACGAAAAAGCCTGATAGTTCTTCTTCTTCCGGGTTATATCCTCCTTCAACTGGTTGAAGATACTGTTATTTGTAGGAGTGGACAAGTGCAGGAAAATGTACAAGGTTAAATTTTAAACAGAGTTTGGACACTAGAGAACGGAAGTCCTCTAGTACATCTGCATTCACAATGTCTGGAGGCAAGGCATTCCAGTCCCGCACAGTCCTTGGGAAGAAGACATCTTCCGAGCGGCACTATTTCGTAAGACGTCGATTTTAAACCACTCTGACACAGGGGCCCTTCAAATAAGAATACGGCGCCAACTATAAACTTTTTTAACATGTCTTAGTATTCTTGCGTTGGGTATATTAAATTCGTAGGTGAGACGACAATTAACCAGCTGACAGCTAACAGCGATATTGGCTAACTAAAGACCAGGCCCCGGTTTCACAATCATTCCATAGCTAAGATTTTTCTCAACTTAAATCTTGCAAAATTTTTAATCTCTATAATTTTGTTAATTTTCAAGATAATGAGAAATTTAAGGTGTCATTTTTAAGATCACTTCTAGATTAAAACATTTGCATTTAGTTCTGACAAAAATATTCACCAGTAGTTCTGTCATGTGCTACTTTTGAATTTTTATGAAATAATACATTCAAAAGTAGCACATGACAATAATTGTGCTCCACCCGGGAATTTTTTGAAAAAAAATTGAGCAATTTGGTGAATTTTTCTGCATTCTAAATCAATATTTACATGGGTAAAAGGATTAAAATTCGTTTTTGTCACGGGTCCTTCGATCGAGACATTAAAACTGATGCCCGTCTCACTGTGGGTGTTGCAACGTTAAACATTGACCTGAGCGCACTGCAAAGATAAAACAAATCTGTCACTTCACCTACAGCTGATGACGTCTCGATTCTTATTATAAGTGAAATATTTTTCACTTGGACCTAAAATCTAATTCAATCAATCTTGCTCTCTGATGTAATGTGTGAAGCAACAACCCTGTAGACATTTCTACTGGGTCTATGGATTATGGGTTAACCGTTAGCTCATTCGGAATAATATCCCGCTTAACAAGAAGTTTGAAAGCAACATTGAGCGTGGTCTACACCTGGATGGGTGACCGTGATTTCCACAACTCGATCAACAAGTCCATTTTAGCTCACCTGGACCACAGGTCCATGTGAGTTATTGCCATCACCTGGGGTCCGTCGTCGTCTGTCATCCATTAACAATTTTTCGAAAATCTTTTCCTCCGAAACTACTGATCCAAATTTGATGAAACTTGATGAATATCATACCTTGGTAACAGGATTTCAAAATTGTGTTCGCGATTTAGCCACGCCCAACAAGATGACAGCCCTTACTAAAAATAGCCAAAAAACAAAAAACAAAAATCTTCTTCTCTGAAACCAAAAGGTGCAGGCAAATTTTGATTGGATATTTGGATTCAGGATACCTGGTAACATTAAAATTGCGTTTTTCATGAAAATTGGGAGAAAAATAGGTTACACGTTTTTTGCGCAAAAATTATGTAATTTTTAAAAATGAGACATTTACTGTTATAACTCAATAACAGCTGAAGATAATTGTATGTTGATCTTGTCTTGCTATTTTCTTCCAAAAGATGTCAAGGTTAAAGGTCAAGGTCATGTCCCAGTTTTTAATCTTTGATAAAAAATGCTATTTTTTTTAAACATTTGAGGTGTTTATGGCATGGGATTTTCGGTTAATTGTAGGTATTGATATAAAGATCATTTTGATACATAGATCAAGGTTATCGGTTCAAGGGTAAATGTCACAGATGCACAAATATACTGAAATACATGTAGTTAATTATCTGTAAAACTATTAACTTTTTGTATAGGCATGCATATTGTAGGTAATGGCACAATGGTCATTTTGATATAAGAATAAAGATCATGGGTTCAAGGATCAAGGTTATAGATGGGAACGAGTACTGAAATGGTTATTTATCTCAAAAACTATATACTTTTTGTATAGGCATATATATATAAGAATACTGTAGGTATTGGCCTAACGATCATTTTGATATACATGTATATGAATGAAGGTCATGGGTTCAAAGGTCAAGGTCATAGATGCGAACGAGTACTGAAATGGTTCATTATCTCAAAAACTTTAAACTTTTTGTATAGGCATATATATTCGAATATTGTAGGTATTGGCCTAACAATCATTTTGATATATATGAATGAAGGTCATAGGTACAAAGGTCAAGGTCATAGATGGGAGTGAATACTGAAATGGTTAATTATCTCCAAAACTATAAACTTTTTGTATATGCATATATATTGGAATATTGTATACATTTGCACAACAATCATGTTATTATATGAATGAAGGTGATAGGTTCAACGGTCAAGGTCAAAGATGTAAACCAATACTGAAATAGTTCATTATCTCAAAAACTGTAATCTTTTGAATAGGCATGTATATCAGAGTGGTGTAGGCATTTGCATCACGGTCATTTTGATATATGAATGAAGGTCATGGGTTCAAAAGTCAAAGTTATAGATGCAAACGAATACTGAAATGGTTCGTTATCTCAAAAACTATAAACTTTTTGTATAGACATGTATATTAGAATGTTGTAGGTATTGGCCTAACAGTCATTTTGATATTTGAATGAAGGCCATGGGTTCAAAGGTCAAGCATTGATGCGAATGAGTACTGAATTGGTTCAATATCTCAAAAACTTTAAGCTTTTTGTATAGGCATGTATATTGAAAAATTGCAGGTATTGGCCTGATGATCATTTTGATATATGAATGGAGGTCATAAGATCAAAGGTCAATGTCTCAGATGCAAACTAATACTGCAATGGGTATTTATCTCAAAAACTATAAAATTTTTGTATAGGCATATATTTGGAATATTGTGAGTATTGGCCTAAGGTCATGGGTTCAAAGGTCAAGGTCATAGATGTAAACAAATACTGAAATGGTTCATTATCTGAAAAACTATAAACTTTTTGTATAGGCATGTATATTAGAATATTGTAGGCATTTGCACAATGATTATTTTGATATATGAATGAAGGTCATAGGTTCAAAGGTCAAGGTCATAGATGCAAACAAATACTGAAATGGTTCATTATCTCAAAAACTATCAACTTTTTATAGGCATATATATTGGAATATTGTAGGCATTTGCACAACAATAAATTTTATATATAAATGAAGGCCATAGGTTCAAAGGTCAAGATCACAGATGCAAACGAATACTGAAATGGTAAATTATTTCAAAAACTAATTAACATTTTGTATAGGCATGTATATCAAGATATTGTAGGTATTGGCCTTACGGTCATTTTGATATATGAATGAAGGTCATAAGTTCACAGGTCAAAGTCTGAGATGCAAACGAATACTGAAATGGTTAATTATCTCAAAAACTATAAACATTTTGTATAGGCATATATATTGGAATATTGTAGGTATTGACCTAGCGATCATTTTGATATATAGATGAAGATCATGGGTTCAGAGGTCAAGGTTACAGGTGCAAACAAATACTGAAATGGTTAATTATCTCAAAAATTATAAACTTTTTTGTATAGACATGCATGTTAGAATATTGTAGGTATTTGCCTAATGTTAAATTTGATATATTATATAGATTCTTCGGCTGTTTAAAAATAATATATTGTAGCTAGACTTTAGATATGTTATATTTATCATTCTTAGGACAAGTATATAATAATAAATTTGCAAAAGTCCTTGTGTTTAATTGGCGGACTTTTCTTTAATTAATGTCATTGGCCATTGAACCTCTGCATGAGATATGTACTCAGCCTCAGGTGAGCGTTAAGGCCCATGGGCCTCTTGTCTTTCTATCATTCTATTTTATTCTATTCGGAATCATATAGGTCCTCGGATTTTAAGTTTAATTCACCTAATTGGGAAACTGAAGTGAAGATGCCATTACAAGTTTTAGCAGTTTAATGCTTTCATCCTTCATACCTTCAGTAGTAATTTGAGCCGACCAATGTGAGTGCATCCAAGAAAAATATACACGGCTTATTATCCTAGTTATATATACCATGTATACTAGACTAGGCGAGTTTGAAAAAAAAATCATTGTTTTATTTTCGCAATAGATTCTATTTAATTTTGTATTTTATTTTGATTATACATAATGAATTAATTGTTAAAACTTTTTATCAAAATTATGTGCAAACATAGGAATATTAAAATATGCACGCTACGCCACTGAGTGTCATGATGGCATTTTTACGATGGCCGATATGAGCCGAGAAAAAAGTATTAAAAAAACTAAAATTTGTCTCTCAAAAATTTTGTACCAGGGACAAATTTATATATAAAAAAGTAAAATTTGTCTCTTAAAAAATTTGTCCCTGGGACAAATTTGTATACAAAAAAGTAAAATTTGCCTCCACAAAAATTTGTCCCTGGGACAATTTTTTTTATTAAAAAGTAAAATTTGACCTACCTTTTTTCAAAATCACAGGAATGTTTGTTATCGTTAAGGTCACGAAGAGAGTTAATTAGATAATATTATGGCTTACAACGTGAATAGTTTTAAACATAATTAATTTAACTAGTCTCTTGGATTGTCCTTTTGGACTTCTGACTTACGGACTGGTCTCTTGAATTGACATCTTATTTATATTTTAAACTCAATACTGGTTTGTGTAATTTGTTCAATACATATGTTTAATCACAAATACAGATGTGATTGGTTTGTTATTACTTTTTATAATATTACTGCAGAATTTTAACCTATCTTTATTATAATGTATTTGTTATTTAATTTCTAAAGGGGTGGTTATCAGTTGTCTCTTATCAAGTTAATGTTTTGTTTCATTTTCTGAAGAGAGTTTGTGACATTTGACAACTAACTCATGTTAGTTTAAAAAATTGAAGGTGATGATAGACCGTGTCTTTGTGGCATTTTTCACTTTAAGCTGGGGAGATTATATCAGATTACATCAGGAGTAACTGTAAACAACAGTTGTAGAAAATTATTTTTCTAATAAACTTATCTGATCTGCTAATTAAAATTGACATTCAAATTTTGTCTTTTAGGTCTATAAGATTTTATTGAATTGTTTTTACATGATAATGTATATACAATGAATCAAGTAGGTGACACTTAACATCCTAAACAGAAAAAATTTCTGATAAAACTTGTACATACATTTATCATTGAACTATGCCAATTTTAATTTTGAGGGAAAAATTATTTAAAAAAAGTCTTTGAAAGTTCTGTGCACATCTTTTATGAAGTAAAAGTCTAGGTTATAAGAATTAAATTTAAAGAAATACTGGCCAAAAATTTTTTTTTTCTGTCATTAATTATGTTTAAATTCTTCACTTTTTCTCTCCATTACAATAATATAATGATAACTGTTTGCATTTATGATCATTACTACTTCATTTCATATTTCAAAACCTATTTGTTACAGTAATAAAAGTATTGTTTTATATAGTACATCAATCATATATTTGAACCGATTTTAAATGGTGTGTGTGTGTGTGTGTGTGTATTTTTATTGTGTTTAAAGTATATAAATAATTGTAGTATGTATTTTGTCACATTTTGTCAGTATGTATTAATTGTTACTGCGCTAATAACCACTTAGCCTTTCACAGTGACCTAAACGATAACAAACATTCATGGAATTTAAAAATGATAGGTCGAATTTTGAAGGACAAATTTTCCTTTTTTTAAAAAAAGAAATTGTCCCAGGGACAAATTTTTGTAGAGGCAAATTTTACTTTTTTATATACAAATTTGTCCCTGGTACAAAATTTTTGAGAGACAAATTTTACTTTTTTGTATACTTTTTTCTCGGCTCATATCGGCCATCGTACATTTTTGGTCTTTATGACAATATATTGTATAAAATTGCATTTTATATTGTTTCCGTAAATGACGAAACAGAGAAAAATGCCGAAAATGAATTTCTAAGAAATATCTGCAAATAATTTAATGACAAAATAATATTCAACATTACGGTAGGCTACCATAAACGTATCTCATACCGAACAGTAACGGAAATGTACGAAACCTTAAACGGAAGCGTTGCGTGCGCATGTCGACATTGATCATCTGTACAGACACAGTCGAAACTTGATTGTGAAAGTCAATCTTTTCTTCTTAGAATTTGTCTAATATGATAAAAATATCAAAACTGCTATATTTGAACGCAGAAGGTAATATTAGTATTTAAAATTTATCTTTGGAGCCGCGATAAACCAATTGAAAAACACAATTGAATAGCTTTTGTCTCTGTTCATGTTGGTACCACTGTCGATTCCAAGACAGTCTTGTTTTTTTGTTCCAAAACTTTCCTTATCTAGAAAACTAGAACTATTCTTTTTACAAACTTGAAATCATACTCCACCTTTATGGTTTTTTACTAACAATAACGGTCAAGGGGTTTTCAACTTTGCCAAATTCGAAAATGAAAAGGGGATAAACAGAACGTGGTGTTTACGTGGAAATTTCGTAAATATATGAAATTGAACGTTTATAATGGATTGCCAGTTTTGATTAATCGAAAATTCTGCATCTATTTTATTTATACAACAACTTAATTTTAATGAGGTCTTTCAACAAATATGATACTGTATTCAAATTAACTTCTTGTTTGACTGGCAGGCTGTACCCGACAGCTGGGTGTTTGATTATTTCAATTCAAAGATCGCTCCAATAGTATTGGGAAGGTCCCTGGCTTGCGTCCCAGTGTTGGCCACTGCTCTTTTCCTTACCAATTACATTTTGGGACTAGCCTGACCCTCGGATGTACTCTGATATGCACGGCTTCCATTTGATTTGTAACAGGAAGAAGTAAAAATGCAGGGCCTGAACAGGGATTAGGGGATGAGTTGGTATGTTTGTGACCGTGAATTAAGCTTTATTTCTATAGAAAATCAAATAAACTTGAATACAGATCAATATCTTTCACATACATGTACCTAGTCGTAACAGGAAATCCGTATGCACACCCGTGATTAAAAGTAGAATGTTTTTACAAGGATTAAAACGGCACAACTGGGGAATTAAGATGTTGAAAAACCAGGCAAATGACAGATACTGTTGTATATTCGATGTAAATTATCACCAAGGACATCACTTTTGATGCCATATTGAATCATTGCCATTTTGTCATGTAAAATCCTCATAGCACAACATTGTCCATTTTATATAACTTTATGACAATCACAGATGCACATGTAGGCAAGTGCTCTACCAACTGTGGTTTTCAAACCCCCATATTTACCCAGTCTCATCTGGGGAATCTCGCTCAGATACCTGGACAACTTGTATCCAAGACGTCTTGTACGACTGTACCAAGACAACACATGCCCAAGAAAGCATTTTAAGAAAAGTAACAGATTTTTTTTATTCTAAGGAAATCTAAATCACTTTTTAATCTTGAAATTTATTTTATTCAGCTGTTTATAATAAGGCATTACTAGAACCCCCTGCCCATAATTATTTATCAATCATGAACATGTAGTCAGTACATCCTGCTTACTGCTAATATTTTCTGTACATGTTTGTCAGCTGAATTTCTGAGGGACAACTTTAAACTCTGTGTGTGTGTGTGTTATCATATGGCAAAATTAAAACTTGATAAGTTTGAAAAATCGTGACCTAATTTTCTCTAATTGCTTTCTTGGGTACAAGTTGTCTCGGGCTTTGGTACCAGTTGTCTTGATATGGGTACGGTTTGTCCAGCAATTAAATACCCTTGGGCGGACCAAACTTAACAGGGAAGGGGAAATGGCAGGGTCTGATCTGTTGAGCTATACAGATTGTTTTTTTTGGAAATGAAGTTTCACTCCTGACATTCAGGGAGAATCATTTGTGCACAATTTTGTTAAATTTAAAGATGATAGTGGGCCACTGAACACATAAAACACAAACATCAGTCCATATCGAAATCACAATTTAAAAAAAGCAGAGTAAAAACTTTGAAAAACTACGAGACACACAATTGAAGTGATTTTGTTTCTGATTAAAGACTATTTAAAAACTGAAGTTTTGTGTCATTTAGAAAATATATACAATGAAGTGAATACAATAGCTTCATGAAATAGTAACCTGCCGGTTACATCCTGGTTCATTCAGTGCATACTTACAGACTAAAAGACAACAATTAAAATATTAGCTTTTGTAGTTGTCTGGGTAATTTACATGGTGGAGCTTTTGCTTGCCTAGATGGGCATCTAAAATGTTGGCCTTTGCCAAAAAAAGCAAAAACACAAAATAAGCCATTGCATAATCATTAACTTTACAAAAAAAATAGTCATTGTGGATTCAGTTTTCAATCATCCCATTTAGTTAAATTTGAAATATTAATAGAAGATAGCAGACCATTCATTTGTTCATGTAAAGGTTTTTTTTCATTGACTCATTTTTTACAAATATTTAATCATTTCTTAAAAATACCTCTGAAATCACTGTTAAGCTTGCTTTTATGATTTATGAGGCCATTTAAGATTATGTTTGCTTGTTTTGAATAGAATACATCAAATAAGTGCCACTTGAACATTACTGACCCAATTGGCTCCCTTGTTGTAATGTTGTTTGACATTGCATTAGCCATCTGTCTTGAGAGTAGGATGTCTTGAGTCCAGACACTGATAGGGTCATACATAAGACTTCAAAATTTGAGACACCAGTACTGCTTCTTTGCCTGATACTCAATATTTATAGGACAGATTATTTACTGATTCACCTGGTATCAGTATAATGGACTGGGGGAGTGGTACGCTCATCTGCGGCGTACTGACTCTGTGAGTTAGCACGGTAAAGTCGCCCTGAGTGCGCGCTAGTACAAAGCAGATCATACAACACACTCGCACTATAAGCATCCACAAAATTGTTCATAGATGAATCCATAGAGATTAATTAGATAGTTCTCATCGCGAATAGCTGAAAAATTGCTGATGCGACGTTAAGCAACATTCAACCAACCAACCAATCAATATTTATAGGACAGATTATTTACTGGTTCACCTAGTGCCAGTATAATGTGACTGAAGGAGTGGTATGCTTGTTAAAAAATTACTGACCAGACAAGATACACATAACAACCAACCAACATCAGCAAGTAAATTTTCAGCTATTCATGACAAAAGCAAATTCATTAATCTCTAAGGATTAATCTGAGAACACGTTCATTTACCCGGTATGCTTGAGATGTGCGATGTGTTTTGTGGTCTGCCTTGTATTACCATACACCTATGGGGACTCTTAAGATGATAGCTTACATAGTCAATATGTCGCAGAGAAGCATACCAATTTCCCAGTCACATTATACTAACTCCAGATGAAACAGTCAATACTCAGTTTTTTGATAACGGACAAGGAAACAGTATCTTAACTTTTAAAGTTTGGTGAATGACAGACACTGCCAGGGTTTGAGTCAATGACCTCCCACTCAAGGTGGATGCTCTACAATTAAGCCACAGAGTTTATATTCTCTTGTTTGTATTACCGGTAATACTTCTAAAATGGTTTAATTATAACTACCGGTATTATCATTATAAAATGTTAACAATGATTACCCTTGGTAACATGTCCTCAAAATGTATCCTAGAAGGCCATGCCAAAAACTACAGAAATACTGGTACTGTGAGTAATCTTGAGGCAACAATTTAGGGAAAAATGGAATTTTAAAGTTTAGGAAATGACTGATGAAGACAAGTCGTGGAATATTTGATGTACTATATTGTATGTCTTATATGTTTCAAACTTATTTTTTGCAGGTTGATTACCAACTGGCATGAGCCACACTGAGGGCCACGCCTATGGCAGACCAACCTGAGAACCAGCCTGGGGGGTCACATAGACGTCATCAACGCCATTACAGTGGGGCAGATAACAAACACAAGGAAGGTTCATCAACTCAGGCTGAGAAAAGGTAAATCTAAGTTGTTATTATATATACATGTAGGAATCACCATGTCTGTCAGGTCTGTCTGTCCATGTAAAATCATGTCTGAGGGATGTCTCATAGCTGCTTTGGACGACTGTCATAAAACTTCACATGAATAATTGTCATGGTTCAAATGTGTTATGACCTTCAATCAAGGTCATAGCTGAAAAGGTCATGGGAAAAGTATGTTTCAAAATCATGTCCAGGCCATATTTCTTAGCTGTTGAGATGACTGTCATAAAACTTCACATGAATAATCTTCATGGTCCAAAGGGGTCTCATGATTTTGAACCAAGGTAATTTTGGAATGGTCAAGTTTACATGAAAACATTAAACCCTTGTAGATGTTGGGGCAGGGCATTTGGCTCACAAGAGACAGTTCTAGTTTATGGACTGAAATGTAAACATCCAACATTGTTACAAAAACAATGATTTCTTGTCATATTAAATTTCTGTCCTGTTATGTATGGGTAATTGCTAATTATTTTATTCCAGATTCTTTGGAAATCATTGAAAAGTATTTTGTCTTGTTTTGTATTGTAGGCAACAAAAGTTGATTACAACTGAACAACCAATTCAGGTTGCAGAAAAAAAAGAGAAAAGAAAAGAAGTGCTTCTAATTCAGTTGACAATTCAGTAACCAAACAAGTTAAATTACCAGTAACTAACTGTACACAAAAGGAGAAGAATCAAAAGCCAGAGACTGGGAATAGAAAAAAGAAAAATCCAAAGAAAAAAAGAAACAGAAAAAAGGCAACAAAGTCTGAAACTGTAAATTCTGTTGTTAAAAAGCCTACAGATATTAGTGTGACGGAAAAACCAGAGACTGTTTCGGCTGAAACAAAAATAGAAAATTCTGAAACATTATACACAATTTCCAAAAATCTCCGATCTAATACGAATGCCTCTGTAATACAGGGGTTACCATATTACAATTTTCGTAGAAGATCTTTATCACAGGAAACTAGTGAAAGGAAAGTGAGTGCTACCAAGTCGTCCACCATTCAGTCACTGGAATCTGAAAATTTTAAGTTACATATTGTTGGAAAATCAATATCACCTAGCAGTACTACTAAGGACATTGAGGAGGCTACACAGAGTAGTAACAATCAAGATTCTGCTCGATTTGATTATCATCCTCCTTCTAAAAAAGCAAGAATTGACGAATCTGTGACTTCTAAAAAGACGAGAAAAAGTAGTGGTGGTCATAGTAATAAGGAAAGGAAAAGAAATTTTAGTAGTAGTTCTTCTAAAGATAAGTCGCCCGAGCTTGACAGCTTACGGCGAACCAGGCAAAGTAAAAAAACGGGATCTTGTGCAAGTAGTCGGTGAGTTTTAATTTAAGCTTTAATATCATATGAACATATTAATGCAACATTTATGCTCATGGATTTTAAAAAAAAAAACTCTTTTTTTTTTGCAGGGTTTCACACAACTTTTCTAAAATGTGTTTTTTGGATGCCACTAAGAAAATAAATGTGATCCAGGCCCATAAATGTACATGTAGGGACCTTCTGAGACTAAAATAATCTCAAAGTCAGAATTACATTATCTGTGAAAATTGTCTAATAGACTGATAATGTATTACTCTCACTTGCAGGGATGCTAGGTACACACTATGTCGAGCCTTTTTCTTGTACATCAAACACGGATAAGAGCATCAGCCATAACTTTAAAAACCTTAAATGCTTCAGTCAGTTGCAGTTAAGTCAACATAAAATTCAACTCAACTGCTTTTCATAATCTTAATTATCTGGACCAGTGTATGGTCTTTAATTAAATAAAAACCCAAAAAAATATCCATGTCCAAATCACAATCTGAAAGCAATGTAAAAACTTTGAAGCTGGCAAATTAGGTTTAGAACCTGCATAGAATAAAACTGCATTTATCTATTTTGACACTTGACATTGGCACCACATGTTTTACGGAAGTAATGAAAAATATTTAGATCCAATCAAAATGCTGTCCGAAAGATTTGAGCATTAGTTATACACATTAGTTATTTATAGTATCTGTTAATTATCAATTGTCAGGGTTTGAAACTAACCTTTTTAACAGTTGCCCACAGGGCTAGTAGTTGTTTGAAATTACTAGCCCTGCTTGAAGTTGAGTAGTCTGGGGCATGTCCCAATTCCCCTTCCACCCCTGAAAATATTGGAAAAATGGAGTAAAATCCTGTAATCTGGAGAAGTTTAGATAATAATTATATATTCATTAGATCTAAAAGCTCTGTATAGAGTATATGATCTAATTGTTTGAGATAAACTACTACAGCCAATCGGGCTATTGGCAATACAAGATTCACTAACCCTGACCAATTTTTACTAGCCTCCGTCTAGTGTTAATGTTGATCCCTGATTGTTGCATATACTGACAGTAATGAACAATCAGTAGATGAATTTTAGACTAAATTATTACCATTAATAACTGTGCTTGATTTGTTTATAACAATTTTCCTATTTTCATTTGCCAGTGGAATTCTCAATGATGAAACTCCATTGCACATATTTTTTTAACACCTGGACCAAATTTTGAAACAATTTTAAAATCCAAATAATATATATGTTTATCTATTTATAAATCATTGGTCACCATATTTACACTTACCTTTTCTTCCCGAGAAAGATCTAGAAAAAATTAATTAGACACACAATTATAAAAATAACTATTTTGACCTGTATATTACTTGATGCTTTTATATTGTAGGAGTGGTAGGCGTTCCTCGTCTCTGTCAAAACGCCAAGGTATAAATAATTCTCGCTTAGCTGGATCTGATAACAGTGACATTGCTGGTAGTCATAGTGGAGGAACCGCCAAACCACATACAAGTACAACAGTAATGTCTGGACAAGATTCAACAGAAAACCCTGATGGAGGTGGTGCCAGACCTCGCACTGATGACAGCAGTCAACCTCCAGGGGCAGGTAGGTATTAACCATCAAGACTAGAAAACTTCAGTTTTGGTGTTCAATTTAAGAAAATATTTGAAGAACTTACCAGATATATGCAGAAGGTCCACCATAACAAATTCTCCATGTCTTTTTTTTTTTTACAAATTACACTATTACTGTAGCAAAAATCATCACAACAATGGAAAATTATTCCATTTAAAATTTGGGTTGTCATGCATTAGATATAAAATTGAATATATATTTCTGTTCATTCCAGACCAAACCAAATAATTTGTTTGTAAAACTGTTTGTGGACACATGTCCATGCACATTGTCATTAAAAAAGTAATCAAATTACACCTCAGCGTCTGACACGTAACCTGGGAAATATTAAAACGTTAAATATTTAAATGTCATGATTTAGAAACAAATATTCCGTGGCCTTGCGAGGAATCAACACATGAATTTCACACTTATAGCATTTAATATTTTTACCATGGAGGCGGCAACTGTGATTGATGTCATCAGCATTTAATTAGCAGCAACATTTTGGACTAAAAAATATGCAGAATGTGTAAATTTTTTGCCTTAATTATTAAAAATAGTACACATAATGAGCACATTATTGACAAATCATTTAAATTATGGGATAAAAATCTTGTATTAAGGCACATTTTAATAATTATGGTTTATATCTAGAGTGAAGAATTTGTTTTTTTACAAGTATCTCCATGCAGTCACACTGTCGATAGTACATGTACATATGTTGCAATTTGGGACACTTATAGAATGTAAATGCTAAAATAGATTATTCATCTTGATAATAGAAAGGTTCACTGCCCAAGTAAGGTTTTAAACAAATTCTTCAGTACGGTTTAATATCATGACATTTATATGCCAGTGTTAGAATTAAAATGGTCAAATGTTGTTTTGTTTCTGTAGCTTCAAGTTCTGGTGGAGCTACGGCTTTGACTGGAGAAAATGAATCAGATGAAGCTGATATGGGTAGATTACAAGGTAAATGTATAATATACTTAATTTTTGTCCAATCGTCTATAGATCAATACCTAAGGAATTCTGTCAAAAACAATTCTTTTCCAGCAAATTAGTCAAATACTTTTAAAAGGATTAAAATTTCACGCCTATTGGAAATTTTGCTTTTAATAGTTTTAAATTTGTCAAAGCTTTAAGCTATGTGGTGGGCTTAATAATTCTTCGTGTCATCCTGATAATTGGCAAGTTATTTACATCTAACACCTTCAGATGAAACTTGTAATGTCCAATTAACACTTATAAGTTTTGAGGATAGACAAAAATAAAAATTGAGAGTGTCAGGAATTGTAGAAGTTGTAAGCTCTACTAATTAACAAAATGGGAAATATTTGATTGATGGATCAGTAACATTATGAAACATATAATTTAAAGGAAAATAAATGGAGATTATTTTACATGAAAATCCTGAATCTAGCCATTGTTTTGACAATTGATTCAAAATAATATTTGTTTTGTGTTTATTTAGCTTTGTTAGAATCCAGAGGATTGCCTTCACAGTTATTTGGGGCGTTAGGACCCAGAATGCATCAACTGTTACACAGAACGATGGGTGGAGGCACAAGTAAGTGTAAAGTGTGTGTGGGAAGGGGGATTGGGGATTCGCTTGTACTATAGCTGTGTTGACCATGTGAAATATACATGTATGTATAAAATTGACTTGTCGAAAACATGTTCCCCAAAAAAAAAATATCTTGGGCTCCCTTATCAATACCAGTCAGTTAACACACTATGCATGTATAGGTAATTGCCTACCTTTGATGACCCACTAAGGCAATGTCTTCTTGAATGGTAGATGTGTAATTTCAATAAATACATGCCCAAATTGAAGAATGTGTAGTGCAATATATTATATCAATATAACTTATTGTGAGATAGGTATATTAGTCTAGTCAATCTACAGTTGACCTCAAACTAATTGCAACAGAATATATTTTGTAACTAATATGCTCCCAAATACATGGAATGATTGTAGTAAAATGGCTACCAAAATCTGATAAGGGGAAAATAGTTTTAGAGGAGTTTTAATTTCTTGTGGAGATTTCTATAGACATGGGAGATAACTCTTGTAAAACAGGTAGAGTTTTAGTCCCATTATATTTGTTTTTTGCTTTTGAACAAATTGTAAAGCCAAGGCCCTGGAGTCAATCAAAAATAATTGTTTTCATATATACATTTAAAATTTTTGAGTTCGTTTAAAGTTAAATCATCAGTCCATTTGAATTCAGTGGCATTTTATTTTTTGGTCTTTCACAATATAATGTTTCTAGTAATGTGGGATTAATGGCAGAATTCTCAGAGTAATGAAGTAAAAGTATAAAAAAAATTATAATTTTTAACCTGAGATATACTTATTTCATCATTTTTGTGCATAATTAACTATATCTGAGGTTAATAAATCTGTTTACATCTCTTCAACATGCTCTTATTCAGCATTTTGCATAAAGTCTGTCAACAAAATAATTTATTTTTGTACAGTGTTTCACGATAGTGAACGCGTATTTTGCTATCCCTTTCTTCCAAGATATCGAGCTTCTTTGCTATGATATTATAAGATATGAGTACACATGGAAATAGTGCGCCTAGTAAATGAGCATGAAAGAAGTATATCTGTTTTATCGTGAGATATGTATTCTGAGACGGGTAATGCATTTGGTTACATATGCACATTTGGAAAAAATTTTCGGAATACATTTCGGAATCTAGTAAAATATTGCGACGGGATGCATCTAATAATTTCTGCAATTTGGCGAACTGATCTCATGTTTACAATAAAAAGTAGTCCGAGAAGTTTGCGCCCTACGATGTAAAATCATAACTTTTTATGAAATGAACAGCAACGGCAGGTTGATTTAATTAATTCTTTGTGAAATCTACAGAAATTTAAATTTATTTTGAAGGTTATGATAACGTATTTTGATGTTGAGGCAATTGTGTTATATTTTAAATCTGTTTATCGATTAGATTTCACGTTCGTGAAAGGGAGATAATTCATACAGTGTTGCGTGCAAATGACCATTAACATGAAACGGGAATATTGTGAGTGATAATCAGCAGTTAATTAAAACCAGATTAACAGCAAATGATCCAGTTAAATACAACCGCTAGAATGTACCCCCTCATATCTACAGTAGGGTCTGCAAAATTCTACTTTTTCTCTATCCGAAATGACAAAACGATCGGTTACAACTTTTTTAAATTTTAATTACCGATTGTCTTTTTCATATATTTATGAAATTATTATTTTCTACCATTTAATTCAGCAATACATGGTTTGGTACATTGTTTCTTTTTCAAAAAAAAAAAAAAAAACATCCGTCGGACTATGCATAGATTGGCATAATACCCAAATTCCACTGAATTGAAATGAGTAGTTTTTTATGGTAAATAAAACACCTTTCCTGAAAACAATCACATAAAAATATTTTCTGTTGCAATTATTTTGAGGTTTGACCCTATTTTTTCATATATTGACTAGACTATATTGTTACTCCCAGTACAGTTAGTTAAAAAACTAATGATAATTATCTATAGCTGATTTTGGGAAGTACATGTAATTTTGAGCTTAATTTTACAAGTCAGTTTTAATTTAATATCCTAGATATTCCAATATGTTATACAGAATGATTGGTGTCATATAATTTGCTTGACTGTATGTACTTCAGAATATACATGTAAAACAATTTATGTCACACCTTTGCATGAACATTGGCTTTGGCATTAGCATATTAGAAAAACATGTATTAGATTTATGACTCAAGATTTTTCTGATGAGTGCTCTTGTTTTTTTAATTGATCAATAAATTAAAAATAATAGTTATGAGTTAAAAATTGAAAATTGAAAACGTTTTTGAAAGATTTTATTTTATCTTTGTAGTGAACAAAGCTCAGCAGTTGATTCAAGGTTTACAGTCGACAGGTAATGAGGATCAACAGCTTACAGCAGCCATAGAAATGTGCCAGGTAAATAGATAACAATGTAATAAATATACCAACAGAGAGAGAGAGAGAGATTTGCTATGTATATCAATAATTACAATAAACATCCCAAGAGAGAGAGAAAGAGGCAGAACTCAGTGCTTTAGGATTTGGACTCGATATTCTGTCTTGGGTTTGAGCCCTAAATGAGCTGGAAATGTTTTATTTTAAACATAAAAAGGTGAAGAAATATTTTTTAAATTTTGAATCATTATTGTTATATGTATATAAGAAAAATCCTTAACTTCAGTGTTTAATTTGATATTTCAGTTGTTAGTTATGGGTAATGAAGACACCCTAGCTGGATTTCCAGTGAAGCAAGCTGTGCCATTACTTGTGACATTGTTACAGATGGAACACAACTTTGATATGATGAATCATGCTTGTAGAGCATTGACTTATATGATGGAAGCCTTACCACGATCTTCAGCAGTTGTCGTTGATGCTGTGCCTATATTTCTGGAAAAGGTAGGATAACAAATATCTGAACTAATTAGATGTGGCTATCTGATGTTTAATAAGAAATGTGTGCTTTAGAAATTTAAAACAATTTATAATTGGCATTGCACATATGCTGAGTTTCAAATTCCACATAGTTTCTGTTCTGTGATTCCTATTTGGAAAAAAAAACTTTTATCAGTTTCTGTTCTGCGATTCCTAAAAAATTGGAAAAAATTGCTTTTATTGGTATCAGGATTTTCCAGATGCAGGACTTCTGCATCTCTGTATTGAAACCAGGGCAGAAAAATATCTTGTGTTTTGTTATGACCCCTTTTAATTAAATGTTTTGCATAATAAAATTTGATATAATACAGACAAACACTGAAAAGTTTCAATGTTCCTATCATCGAGAGTAATACCAGGACATCATTATTGAACAATGATGCTATGTCACATTAACTGTAGTCTGTATTTTAAGTAAAAATTCAATGCAGATAATAAAGTAAAGCCAACAGACTGATAACTTCCACTTCCTTTTCTTACCATCCATGCTTGGAGTGAGAATTGGCAATTTTTTGCTCTGGTATATATGTTTTACTTCAATGTCCATATTATTATAAAATTGTTATCAAAACAAACAAGTGAATAAATAAATACATGTAAAATAGTACCATATCATACATCTAGGTTTCCATGAATTTAAAATAATTAGTAGCCAAATTTCCAAAATTTGTGAAAATATAGTCCTTTTTGAAGTATTTTTCCACAAATTTGCTAAAATAGGTTACTTTTTGAAAGAATTCCTCAGAAATTACTAGCCAATGGCGATTTTGGCTACCAGGAATGGAAACATAGATACATAGATGCAAACAACATAAATAAGTTTAAGTAAGATGTTTTGTTCTATGTGTTACAGTTACGAGCTATACAATGTATGGATGTAGCTGAACAGTCACTTACAGCATTAGAAATGTTGTCCAGAAGACATGGAAAAGCTATACTTCAGGCAGTAAGTATTATATAAAATATATTGATAGACTTGGTATTGATACCACCAAATTTTGTTTTTAAGACAATATAAGTGCATAGATAGCCCTTTTTAGTTATTTTTTAACTCCTTGAACAATTTTGATATTTTGGTTTGGAAATTGTATTCCAAAATGGGCAGTGTGTTGCTGTTAAACTAACACTGGTGTAATATGTAATTTAAAGGCAGGTAAAAATATTTATAGAACATTGGTACTGCATGTATGTCTAATATCATCAAATATTCTTTTTGAACAAATACTGTGAAATCATTAATTTTCGTTGGGGCTCAATTTTCGTGGTTTTAGTGGACAGTCTGAACCACGAATTTACGACCACCACGAAATATTATCCACAAGTAAAAACACAAGATAACTACCCGGCCCCACGAAAATAAAACCATTCACAGTACCCTGCAAATAGTCTGTATCAGGTAATTCGTAATATGCCAATTTTCAGAATGGCTACTGAAAAATTCACACTTATTGACCATTTGATTTTGTTTTGAATCGGTAAGTATTGATTGTAACTTGTCAAAGACCATAACATTTATGAACTGTTTTTATCATTTTTAGGGTGGTATATCAGCCTGTCTGATGTTTCTGGATTTCTTTAGTATATCTGCACAGAGAAGTGCTCTGTCTATCACAGCTAACTGTGTACAGAATATGACAGCCGAGGAATTCCAGTTTATAAGAGAGTCACTTCCGTTACTTAGTGCAAAATTAACACAACAAGTAAGTATTATGTGTGGGCAACTTTAGACTGATTGAATGCATCTAATGTTTACATTTTGGTTTAAAGTTTGGTAATGATTTTCACTTAATGTTTTGAAACTTATTTTGAAAATAATTGACTGGCTCTATTGTTCTAATTCACCAAAAAATTTTCTTTGGAATTGACAGTAAAATACTATGGAATTAACAGTAAAATACTACAATTTGCAGCCCAAACTTTCAGTTGATAGGAGAATGTCCAAATAGAAGATTAAATGTTCTTAAGACTACTTAATTTTTGTTTTGGTACCAGTTTATTTCAAATTTTACAAATCCTAGACCAGAGGGGCAAAAAAGATTTTTAATACCATGACAGAATTTTTGAAGTTATTTCTTGTTGCTTGCACTTTATGAATATATGGATATATTTAACAAGCAAGTACAAAGAATTCTTAATTAACATGATTAAATATAAAATTTTGTTGGTCAAAAAATACAACACAACAAAAGAATAAAAGGAGCAAACAAGATGAGATATTGAGAATTTGCTAATTTTATTGTTACTTCATTACATGTATATCTAACAAGGGGGGGGGGGGGGGGGGGGGGGGGTAGTGTTAACTCCATCTCTTCCTCAAACATTTTTCATAACTTTTCTTAAACTATTGAACACAGCTTTATGATACTTCACAGGAACAAACTGGTTGGAGTAGATGTGTATTGTCTGATCGTATTTTTGATCATGAGATTGCTAGAAAACCTATTTTTCATTTGAGATTGGTTAGGGAGACATTTTTGAAGTTTTGAAATGTCATACAATTTCAGTTATAATAACAATGTTCTTTTTGGATAATTTTCAGGACAAAAATCAGTAGAAAGCTGTTGTTTATGTTTTTCACGGCTAGTGGATAACTTTCAGTCTGATCAGAGAACTTTAAAAGAAATAGCTGTACATGGATTCTGACAAACATACAACAGTTGGTAAGTCATTTAGTCCTTATTTCTGGGGATTTTATACGTAACCAAGCCTTTCAATGTTGTAATTGGCTGAAAATGGGCATCGTTTCCAAAATCCAGTCTAGCCTCGCCTGAAAATGGATACATCGAATGGTGAAAATTTTAAATTTCACATTGATAATTAACTCAGCGACTTCTGCATGTTTTTTAACAGCCGAGACAATAATCATAATATACTTTTTATAGATAACAAACTACAAGAGATTTTCTATGTATTTAGAGATGTTACTGACAGTTGTTGACCTATTTAGGTTTGAACATATCAAATTTGTTAATTCTGCTATTAAATGGATTTTATGAATGAAGATCTATGTTTTCTGTTACGTGTAAATTATATTAACTATGTACATTTATATTTGTTTAATTAAACAGTTAGTTGTCAGTCCACCAGTAATTAGTACTGGAACATTTGTAATGGTGATAAGAATGTTAGCCATCATGTGTGCCAGTTGTCCAGATTTAGCTGTGATATTGTTAAACAGAGTAAGTTATTATCTTATATCAATCTCCTCTCTCTCTCTGTGATTGGGGTGGGGCCTTGGTGGCGATTGGTCTAAAAATGCAGAGTGACGGTTCCCAATGTCTCTTATTGTTTAGTTCAAAGTAAGGGAAAGTTTTTCAGTTCACTTATTGAAAGTTGGTGGTGGTTTACTCTGGACATCCAAGATTTTCTCCACCACTTCAGAATTTAACTGTCTCTATAGAAGTGAAAGAATCTTTACAAAGGGTAAAATCTTGCATGAACTTTTTATGTGCCATGAAAAAAAATAAAGTAAGTAAACCCATATGGTCATTCAATAGGAGGGTGGGGACAGTAGGTCTAGGTACTAACTCTGAGATCCCCACCCTTCAAACTATAGTTTTCTTCATGGGATGGCTGCTATCATTTTGTTTAAGAATCAAAACCATAAGCTTGAATTTTTCATTGTAAAGGATACTTAGTAATCACTGATCCATGTCCAAAAGCTCTCAAGCTAAATCTTTTTTATAAGCAACACTGCCAGTTGTCCCGATTTAGCTGTGATATTGTTAAAACAGAGTAAGTTATTATCTTTTATTATATAATCTACTCAATAATCCATGTAATACGGTCATACAATAAAAATCGTATTGAATGAGTGTGACGTCATAAAAGCATGAAAGTCATTCCAGAGTGACGTCACACAATTGACCCAGTTCACAGTTGTTTGTTTCATTTGACAGTTTGTTGATTCTAATTTAAGCTGATACTTTTGTACTTTTCTTTTAAAAAGAAGATACATTGTATTTAAATTGAAAATGTTTGTTTTGTTTTTGTATCCTGCGGACAGACTATTGTTTACTTTTAATGTACAGTTACGTGAACTTGTTATGTTTCGGTCAATCTGCTGTTTTCTTATAACGAGAAGACAAGTTTTAAATCTATGAAAACCCCGTTTTTTATGGGATTATATAATAATAGAATCTTGCATTCGTGTTTATGCAATATTGAATTAATTAAACTCGTTGAATAATGTTTTATGCAACTCGCCAAGGCTCGTTGCATAAAAAATTATTCAACTCGTTTAATAAATTCAATATTACATAACCACTCATGCAAGATCCTCTATATATCAATCTCCTCTCTCTCTCTGTGATTGGGGTGGGGGCCTTGGTGGCGATTGGTCTAAAATGCAGAGTGACGGTTCCCAATGTCTCTTATTGTTTAGTTCAAAGTAAGGGAAAGTTTTTCAGTTCACTTATTGAAAGTTGGTGGTGGTTTACTCTGGACATCCAAGATTTTCTCCACCACTTCAGAATTTACTGTCTCTATAGAAGTGAAAGAATCTTTACAAAGGGTAAAATACTTGCATGAACTTTTTAATGTGCCATGAAAAAAAATAAAGTAAAGTAAACCCATATGGTCATTCAATAGGAGGGTGGGGACAGGTAGGTCTAGGTACTAACTCTGAGATCCCCACCTTCAAACTATAGTTTTCTTCATGGGATGGCTGCTATCATTTTGTTTAAGAATCAAAACCATAAGCTTGAATTTTCATTGTAAAGGATACTTAAGTAATCACTGATCCATGTCCAAAAGCTCTCAAGCTAAATCTTTTTTATAAGCAACACTAATGATCATTTATCCCTGGGGCATGATTCATTATTCAATTCGATAGAGTGGCTGTATTTAGTTATCAATATGACATTACATGGGTAAATGCTTGGATTAATTTAAAATAACACATCATTAGCTCATCAAAACAACAGGTTGTGATATTGGGTATAGGTGATGTCAGTCAACTTTGTCTATTGTTTGAATTTCAACCAATTGGATTCATGTACTACTTCTACTTTCATTTGTCACCAAGACAATAATTTTTTAGAATAAAATTTCAGAGAGAGAGAGACAATACATAGACACGCTTGCTCCAAATATATATTCTAAATGACCAAGAAGGTTACATCTCTTGAATCTTTATTTCATTTAAATCTTGAAGTGAAAAAAAGCTGTTAATTTCTAATAATATGAGTTCTGAATACAGGGTTTGACTTTTATTTGTTTGGGCGCCTTATTTGTAATGATGCATCCATCATTACATTAATACTCGTTTTTCATTATTCTACTGAGTTGGCATTATGTTCATACAAACTTAGTTTTGATAATATGCCAATAAGATGAAATAAAGAGTAAGTTATTATCTTTTATTATATAATCTACTCAATAATCCATGTAATACGGTCATACAATAAAAATCGTATTGAATGAGTGTGACGTCATAAAAGCATGAAAGTCATTCCAGAGTGACGTCACACAATTGACCCAGTTCACAGTTGTTTGTTTCATTTGACAGTTTGTTGATTCTAATTTAAGCTGATACTTTTGTACTTTTCTTTTAAAAAGAAGATACATTGTATTTAAATTGAAAATGTTTGTTTTGTTTTTGTATCCTGCGGACAGACTATTGTTTACTTTTAATGTACAGTTACGTGAACTTGTTATGTTTCGGTCAATCTGCTGTTTTCTTATAACGAGAAGACAAGTTTTAAATCTATGAAAACCCCGTTTTTATGGGATTATATAATAAATAGAATCTTGCATTCGTGTTTATGCAATATTGAATTAATTAAACTCGTTGAATAATGTTTTATGCAACTCGCCAAGGCTCGTTGCATAAAAAATTATTCAACTCGTTTAATAAATTCAATATTACATAACCACTCATGCAAGATCCTCTATATATCAATCTCCTCTCTCTCTCTGTGATTGGGGTGGGGGCCTTGGTGGCGATTGGTCTAAAATGCAGAGTGACGGTTCCCAATGTCTCTTATTGTTTAGTTCAAAGTAAGGGAAAGTTTTTCAGTTCACTTATTGAAAGTTGGTGGTGGTTTACTCTGGACATCCAAGATTTTCTCCACCACTTCAGAATTTACTGTCTCTATAGAAGTGAAAGAATCTTTACAAAGGGTAAAATACTTGCATGAACTTTTTAATGTGCCATGAAAAAAAATAAAGTAAAGTAAACCCATATGGTCATTCAATAGGAGGGTGGGGACAGGTAGGTCTAGGTACTAACTCTGAGATCCCCACCTTCAAACTATAGTTTTCTTCATGGGATGGCTGCTATCATTTTGTTTAAGAATCAAAACCATAAGCTTGAATTTTCATTGTAAAGGATACTTAAGTAATCACTGATCCATGTCCAAAAGCTCTCAAGCTAAATCTTTTTTATAAGCAACACTAATGATCATTTATCCCTGGGGCATGATTCATTATTCAATTCGATAGAGTGGCTGTATTTAGTTATCAATATGACATTACATGGGTAAATGCTTGGATTAATTTAAAATAACACATCATTAGCTCATCAAAACAACAGGTTGTGATATTGGGTATAGGTGATGTCAGTCAACTTTGTCTATTGTTTGAATTTCAACCAATTGGATTCATGTACTACTTCTACTTTCATTTGTCACCAAGACAATAATTTTTTAGAATAAAATTTCAGAGAGAGAGAGACAATACATAGACACGCTTGCTCCAAATATATATTCTAAATGACCAAGAAGGTTACATCTCTTGAATCTTTATTTCATTTAAATCTTGAAGTGAAAAAAAGCTGTTAATTTCTAATAATATGAGTTCTGAATACAGGGTTTGACTTTTATTTGTTTGGGCGCCTTATTTGTAATGATGCATCCATCATTACATTAATACTCGTTTTTCATTATTCTACTGAGTTGGCATTATGTTCATACAAACTTAGTTTTGATAATATGCCAATAAGATGAAATAAAGAGAATTAAAATACATTTAACACAAAATATATATATTTTTTATAAGTTTTATTATTCAAATTATTGTTTTTCTTTCATTGTGAAAATGAGACAGGAAAGAATGTACTCTTCAGTTTTAGCTGTGTATATTAATGTGAATTTTTGTTCAGTTTATATTGACTTAACTTCTAGACTAAGCAAGGTGGGGAAGGCAATACACATATTTTAAAGTAATTCCTGTTTTCATTGTAGAGATAGCAGAGACACTCTGTTACTTATTAGTTGGTACATCTGAACATGATAAGAAACCAGTAGAGGTATGTACAAAAATACATATATAGAACTAGGAAATGCCATTGGTCCAATTTTGTGGGTGTAAACCCCATTGCTGCTTGAAAATTTCTTGGATGAATATGGGTTCTTAGATGAAACCTCATAAATAATGCCCTGTGTCATTGTAGGTGAAAATCCTCACTGTCAATTGCACATTTAATAATTATCATTTTTAGCAATTTCACCTTTAGTTGGTTACATCTTGATGAAACAATCTTGACTGAGACATAAATTCCTGTCATTTGTTCAATGTTCAATACAACCATTCTATCTATAAGTTTTGGATTACTTGTATTTCTTACCAATGTCATGATTTTGACTGAATGCATCAGGTGATGGGAAAAAAATTTTGGTGGCAAGCATCACTCTTATCTCTGATATCTCTTATATTTGTTTATTTCAGTTGGTATCCAGAACTCCACAAGAACTATATGAGATTGTATGTTTGATAGGGTAAGTTTGAACAGTCTATACACATGATTATATATCAGTCTCAAAATGGGCAGGAATTCATATAGCAGCAAAATAAAAAGTCCTATCACGCTATGGTTAATTTGTAATGTTGGAGAAAAAGCAAGGCACAGTAAAACAATTTTCTGTAAATTTTCAGCAAAAATATGTAGGAAATTCTTCTATAACTTTTTGAACTAGCCATCTTTTCATACTATTAGGATGTAGTAGTTCTTGAGTTAATGCTGAAGTTGCCATTTGATGGCATATATTTCTTTCGATTTGGTGCTTTGTTAGAAGTCTACTGTCCATAAAATTAAATGATATGATGGTATTTTATTTTCAGAGAACTGATGCCAAAGTTACCATCAGATGGTATATTTTCTATAGACTCTATGCTTCGTAAGGGGTCTAGTAGTCATACAGATACTGTGATATGGCAGTGGAGAGATGATAGAAGTATCTGGCATCCATATACGCCTATAGATAGTAAAATTATAGAAGTAAGTGTAACAACTTATTAAAATATTGTGTAGTCATGTGGCAGGGATATAGAAATGGTTTATCAAGGCCCCCAAAAAGTTTTATGGCCATTATCACAATATTATTGATAATTATCTTTGTGCCCAAAAATAACCATGGATATATTTGACATCCCATAGTTCCATATTCCTGTCATTCTGAATTTGAATGAACACATTGCGGATATAGCTTGATAAACAAAAGGCACTTACCATCTTTGATTGATTTATAAGTTGTACATGATAATTCACATTGTTTCAGTCTGCACTATGGAGGCTGAGTAAGAATAATCATTCTAAAGGGGGGGGGGGGGGGTCAAAAAACCAATCTTAAAACATTAAAAAATGTGTTTGCTGTGTTGAACATGCTATACTCCCTGAATAAACTTTAAAATCTATAAATCCATTGTATTTGATTCTTGGTGCATAATTTATGTACATGTATGATACCCAAGTCATCTTTATTTTTAGAGGTCTTGTCTGCTGTGCACACTCAAGTAAAACATATAACTGTTTTATTTTAGGCAGCGTATCAGTCAGGAGAGGATGAAGTTGGATTATCCACAATGGGTCGAGCTTATACTATAGATTTTAATTCTATGCAACAAATCAATGAAGACACAGGTACAGCTAGGCCAGTCCAGCGGAAGTTAAACCCTTTTGTTACAGCTGCTTCACAAGCATCTTCTTCCAGCTCCTCCACGACCTCATCCACAACATCAGTGGGAATGTCGGAGACTGATTTAGAGAGATGTGATTCACGAGCAGAGATATTGAAGGAAGATATGGAGTTAGCCTGCATCTTTATACAAACGCTGTTTGGTGTACTTTATGAAGTATATAGTTCTTCTGTAAGTGTTCAATAAAAAACAAACATACTAATCCATGTCCGAATCACAATCCAGAAGCAAAGTAAAAACTTTGGAACTGACAAGTTAGGTTAGACACGTGAACTTCCACCAGCGAAGTCAGGCCGGTGATATATTATGAAATATTCTTTGTTATCCAACCCTTCAAATATGAAAATAACTGGTTTACATTTACATGTAGTGTTAATTTGTATCAGAATCTCTACTGCAAAATAGGTGGCTGCTGTTATGCTGACATGCTTTGATATAAATTATGTAAATGATTATTAAATTGTCCTGAAAAAGAAATTTGTCTGGGAAATGTAATGATTAACAATGATTCACTCATCGAAAATTGTCAACATTTGATTAACCTGTTGGCAAAAGTTTGGTTCAAGGGTAATGACTTGCTGTTAATAATTCCAGACAAATTTTAGTTGGAATTGATATTTGAATGTTTTTTGTTTTGTTAACTATAGGCTGGGCCAACAGTAAGACATAAGTGTTTACAGACATTGCTTAGGATGATTTTTTATGCCGGTGCTGATCTACTTAAAGACATTCTGAGGACTCAACCTGTATCTAGGTATAATGTCAAAACATGGCTTTATGTACAATTTCTCTCTCCATTTGATTTTCCTTAACATTTAAAGGTATTTTTTGTTTGAAAAAATTATAATCATATACTGTAAGTAATAGAGCTGTCATTTTTGCAGATTTCAAGGAATTTCTCTCTCTGAGTTCATCTAAAAGATTGTTTTGGATGTTGGGGAATTAATTTACCCCATATTCCTCATCTACAAAAGAGTTTTCTTGCAGTATTATTCCCAATGATACAGAGATCGAGGTCATTAATGAGGTTTTATTTTAGGTCATTTGTTATTTTTTACTGAGACTTAAAGCTCCGTTTTATAACAGATTGTAAATGGTATCTAATTATTTCCTTTTATTTATAATCATGGGGGCATATTTGTTTATTTGTTTGCCATGGTCTTACTAGTTACAGTTTGATTTGATATCTTCATTGTAAATTTATATTACTTGACAGTCACATAGCAGCTATGATGGCATCACAGGATCTGAAGGTAGTTGTTGGAGCTATACAGATGGCAGACATATTGATGCAGAAACTTCCAGATATATTCAGTATTTATTTCAGAAGGGAAGGTGAGTATTTATAACTGTTAGAGATATGATGAATGAAACCTGTAAAATACAGTTAAACCTTTCTATAGAGGTCACCTTAGTTAAATAATGTGAACATTATGAGCAGGTGTCCTAGATAAACAATGTTTTTAAAAAAGAAATAATATTGAATTTTCTCTTGTCAATATTGGCACATGGCAATGTGATTTTATGAGGGGATGAATAAGACAATCAAGAATTCATTTCAATTTAAAAAAAAATGTTTGTTTGTTAATATAGTTAAGAATGTTCAAACTGCCTACTTTATTATCAGTGCACAGGGAGATTTATTAGTACACATACATGTACTAGATACTACATGTAACTGTCATTCTAATATACATGTAATGGGATGGTCTGAAATTGCATCAAAGTAGGAATGGCATAACAATGTCAGTAGTTAATACTAACTGCCTGTCTTTAATTTTGATTGTTGTAATATCTTATTTAGGTGTAATGCATCAAATAAAAAAGCTGACAGAAATAGACCCACAGATGCCATCCCCTGTTAAGACACCCAATCTACCAATGTCTGGATCCATATCGAACTCTACATCCAGTATAAGTAGTGGCTCTACAACTACTAGCTCACACAGCGTGGAAAGCCTGGATAAGAAGGATGCTGACAGCAGTAGTACTAATGGGGCTAGTGCAGATGCATCATCTACCACTCTGGAGGACCAGAAAACAAGTCCTACACAGATGTAAGTGTTTTATTTATATTACATGTATTATAATGTGTTTAGATCCATCTGCTATTTCAATAGAAATCAAACCATTCCAATGCTAGTAATTCACAATTCTGTTTCTGAAAATTTGCAAAACTTGTTCAAATATTTTCTAGCCCATTAGACTATAACAAAAATTTGATTTTTCCAAGGTAAAAAAAATATAAGAAAAAATTAAATTTAGTTTTTCCTGTCTCTTATTCAATTAAAAAAATTGCAAGAAAAGTTAAAGTAAATGATCAAACTCAAAAGTTTATCATATTTTCTTTTTTTTTTTCCCCCATCAAATTGAAGGTCATTTGGTTTCTAGCCTGTGAAGGTCATGTCCTTTACATCTTATTTTGTATGTTGAGCCACTTTCCTTTATAAGGTTAGATATTTGAAATTTCTGTTGTGTGTATTGTCAGTAAATAAAGTTGAATGTCTTGTATTTCTGTTAAGTAGGAGGTTAAGTGATGTATTAAAGAGAAAGAAGCCACCCAAGAGATCTCTAACTAGAAATAAAGGTAATAAGTCTGCTGAAGAACCAACTGCAGCCGAGGCAGTTCCAAAGACAAGTCAAGGTGTCAGTAGTCGTAGTTCTAGTAGAGGCAAAACTTCTGGAGGTATTGTATTATCTTTGTTTAAGGTTTATTTGATAACTTGTGTTACGATGTTTTCATCTCACTCAGAAACAATTGCTGGCCACTGAAATAACCAATATAGCCAGGTTCATTACATAGCAAGCAACTAGGCCCCCATCTTAGCCAGTTAAGCAGTATCGTAAGCATAAAATAAAAATTGTTGTACTTGTCTTGAAGTTTTATGAACACCTCCTTGAACCTATTTACAGATAATTGAAATATATTGTGATAAAATGAAGTTCAATCAGTTTAAGTATTTTTGTCTGATGGTTCTGGAATTATTAATTATAAGTTTGAGAAAATCCTGGCAGGTTATTTTACATACGCATTGGTTATCTTATTGAAGATTATTTTTATTCAAGTCAAAACTATATCAATTTAAAAGTGAATGTTACTCCATTATTACACTTGTATGTAATAGGTTTGAAATCAGATCAATAAATATTACTAGTGTGGCGACACCTTTAGGGGTTTCGCGGGAAAGAATGGAACAATCTAGAGGATTTCTATTAATAGAGCTCATCCAGAGAACTTGCCACTCAAAAGTTTAACACAGACCTAACGGATAAGTGCCAAACCTACCAATAATTTGGTAAAGAATGGTTACTTTATTATGGTTACGAATTCAAATGGTATGTTAAAGTTATTTTGGATAATAGGGCCGACTTTAAACAGTTATTGTGGATTTTATGTGCAAGATAGAAAAAATATAAAAATACCGTCTTTTCCGTCAGATCTTAAACTTTTTTCGGTCAAAGGACGACTTTTTCGTACAATGAACGGTTATTGAACAGGAGTGCGTTAAACGTAATTGTTTTTGGAAAAATTCATTTTTTGCATGTTTGACCCCAAAATTAAGTATAATTCCGATTTTTCCCAAACATTTCACCAAGTTAGATAGCTAGATCGCATTAGACTCCATAAACCCAGAAATTTTTAGAAAAATCTATCGAGTAGTTTTCAAGGTTTCCAAGATGCAAGAATATGCTGCTAAAAAGGGGAAAGTTGTCGCCTTTATCATTTCACATCCAGAGGATGTTCCGAATGAATTCGTCACTAATCCTCTAGATTGTTCCATTCTTTATAAAAATGACCTGCATTGTAAATGTTGTACATTGTATTTTTTCAGCATAAACACACATACATTGTTTATTATTTTATCTTTTTGTTCTTGCAGGAAAAGAAGCAAAGTCAAGTGGTGCTAGTTCCAAAATGTCTTTCTTACCTAGTCTCAATCCCAGAACATGGGGCAAGTTCTCATCTGGTACATCAACGGACAGACCTGTACTCCCAAAAGTAGGTCTCTCAAAGGTTGGTCAGTCCAGAATTATGACCAAACTGACTAAACATGTAAGGTTAAAGTAATGTTTAATAGATGTTATAAAATTTACCTATATGAAAGAAATGATGGTTCTCTGGCATGGAGGTGTCAAAAGGCAGCCTACTTTACTGCTTGATTTCTAAACAAAAACAACCAGAGAAATGATTTTGATAGTTTTAGTAAATATTTGAGAAAAGAGAAAATTAATGGAGAATTTCTTTCTACTCATTGTAAACTTTCGTTTCAATTGTATTTAGTCATTTAGTCATTGTTGTTATTATTTTGTACATGTAGGTAAAGTCTTTGACAAAGGTTATCATAAAGTACATTTATATGTATATACACATATGTCATTTGTTGGAGTAGATGACAGATATCTCCATTATTGAATGTTGGTTTTCCATGATTAAAAGTAGAGACCACGGTGGCCTAACGAATAAGACGTTAGTCTACAAATCAAGACCCACTCACCACTGAGTTTGAGTCCCGTTTGGACCACATGTGGGAAAGTGAATTTTCCTTGCTGTTGGCCTTTACTGGTTCAGTTTTATGTGATTGGGGGAGTTAAACGCTTGTCTGCGTCATATTGACTTGGAGAACTAGCACTTGAAAGTCCCCCTGACTGCACGCTGGTACAAAGTAGACTACAAAACACTCCCACTTCACATGCATACATAAACTTGTTCATAGATTAATCCATAGGTATTAATGAAGTAGTTCTCGACTTCCATAGCTGAAAAATTGCTGATGCCACGTTAAGCAACATTCAACCAACCAGTATTAAAAGTGTACTTATATTTGATTGATTGGATGTTCAATTTACACAGCCCTTCTGACAACTCTTGTTTACCATTTAGACCATGTACATGTGATATAACATTGATATAATTGATCACACTAATTGTTAAAAAAAAAATAATGATAATTTCAGGATGCTAGTAAGCAGAATTTGTGTCCAACATCTTGTAACAAGGAGAAAATACGAACCTGGATCAAGGAACAAGGTAATATTAAAATACCACACACAAGAACTGTGTTTCACAGGAAGAGAGTTTGTGCTATACATGTATTTCATGTGTGATGTTCTTTTGATGGATTAAATGTGTAGACAAGCATTGTTGTTCTTCATATTAAATTTTCTATCTTTTATTGTTATGCCTCGATAGCAAGTATATGTATCAAAATTAGGAATGACATATATATGTACATGTATGTGTACTTATACATATAAATAATAGTTTTATTCTTTTTTGTAACAGGAAAGTAAAGCAGTTTTATAATATATATAAATACCTGTAAATTGTCAAATTGAATTTATGCCATTTGTAATGTGTGTATAAGAAATTATTGTAATTCTGGTGGCATTTTATCTGTGTTTGGTAACCAATGTTCAGGAGCTACATGTAGCTGTCTCAAAATTACTAATGAAATACATGCATAAATTACAAAATATACTATAAGCATGGATGAAACAATATGTTTAGAAATTATTTTATATTTTTCAGCCAAACGTTTCTTAGAACAATATTTTAATACTGAGAACCATGGTAGTAGCCATCCAGCTCTGAATGTTCTTAACAGGCTTTGTACCGCTACAGAAAGTTTATCTGCTGAGGTAATTATAAATTGATTTTAGCTCTCTCTCTCTCTCTCTCTCGCTCTCTCTCTCTCTCTCTCTCTCTCTCTGGTTTTCTACTGCTTCATAGAGTTTCTGCTACAGTATTGTTTAAATGTTTGATAAATTGCTTTAATTAAATTAATGTAAGAGGTTTATGCACCATGCAGTACCTCATAACCTTTGTGTAGAACAATTCTATCAGTTGGCTTTGGATGGGATAAAAATTACACATTAAATAAGCTAATTTATTGGGAATTTCATATTTAATGAAAATAATAGTTCTCAAATGCTAAAATTTGGAAGAAATAGTATAAGAAACATAAAAACACTTCATAGACATGAAAAGTAAACCTCTCTCTCTCTCTCTCTCTCTCTCTCTCTCTCTCTCACACACACACACACACACACACACACTACTTGTTTTCTCTCTCTACTATTTTGAATAGTCAGTACTTACATTTTTCTATTTATCGGACCAGGGTGATATATGATATTTGTTTAATTTTATTATCATTATTATATTTTGTTATTAGAGTGATTCTGGATTGGATGCTTTGAGAGATATAGCAGCCATAATGAAAGACAGCGATGTTTCTCCGTTTGAAATCATTCACAGTGGTCTCATAACTAAATTACTTCAGTATTTAACGTCAACTACTGGTGATGTACCTCGGGATGTTCGTATCCGTAGATTTCTTCATGTCTTCCTTAATTGTCCAGTAAGTTATATTTGATTTTATATAACTGAATCAAGATGGATGGTCAGTCAAGCTTTCTGTGGCTGTTTTTTCCCAGCTGTACATGTAAAACATACATGTGATGTTACAAGTTATTACACTATTGCTATACACTGCCATCCATAAAAAATTACACAAATTTATATTTGCCATAGGTTTATATTGTAATTATCATGTCAAATTTTATTCAAAGAAGTGAAATATTGAAGTTTTTGCAGTATTTGAAAGTGGTATCTCAATGTATGCAACAATGTTGTTTTTCTTAGATTTTTTTTCAAAAAGAAGATACATTTCTTTGAATAGCACTCAGCTTTTAGCGTATTAATGTTATCAGTAATTTGATTTTGTGAATTTTTTTGTTAGTTAAAGACATGACAGGTCTTAAACATGTATAATAATTTATGGATGGCAATGTATATGACATAAACTGATGACCTAGAGGCTTATACATTGGTCAGCATGTAAACCAAATATTTTTGTCTCAGGCTGAAGAAGCAAAGAATCTTAGTCAAGAAAGTTATAAAGTTTTAAAATTTGCTAAAATTTAGTAAATATTATAAGTACACTTATAAGTTCACATATCTTTGACCTTTTGACTGGCTTTAATTTTAAATGTTGATGTAATTTCAACATAAATGTTTGATTTTCTCATCATACCACACCATGGGAACAATTACTAGGTTTCTACAATTCAAAAATTATTAGTAGCCAAATTTCCAAAATTTTTGAAAATATAGTGCTTTTTAAAGTAATTTTTCACAAATCTGCTAAAATAGGTTACTTTTCGAAAGAATTTCTCAGAAACTACCGTAGTAGCCAATGGTGATTTTGGCTACTAGGAATGGAAACAGAATTAGACATTGTTTTATTGCTACATACATGTAAGCATTATGCATAATATTTCTTTCCATTTCAGGCACCTGATGTTCTGCATGTAAAAGAAACACATTTTACTATAGATGAGTTTACATCTATGACACCTTTAGTAGCCAAACTTATTGGCTGTTTGCATCAGCTTGAACAGGTATAATACTTTTTCTAAAGAACTAAACCTTAAATAGTTTGTTCCTTTTTTTATCCCAATGTATCGTGCCACCTTTGTTCAAATCCTAGCTGTGAATCTGTTGACAATTCACCAATATGACATATCCATATTAAACCACTAAAAGTAAAAATCCATGTATTTTTTATAAATATGTTTTGTAATACAACAGGCTATCTTTAACAATGTATCAGTTCACTTGCTGAACTCTTGATATTCTGGTTTTCTCCATTATTTCTGAACTCTTTGACAATCTCAAAATAAATGAAATAATCCTGATTGGTCGGTCGTAAAACATATTCCAATCATTCAACCCTTAAGATACACTTAACATAAGTTTCTGGCCATGAGTCAGTAAAAGTAATCTGTATTAACAGTTTCTTTAGTAGGTTCATAGAGGAATATACATGTAGTCTCAAATACCCAGGCCTTTAATAAGTATTATACACAGAAAAGAGGAAAGTTGTAACTACATGAAAATGTTATGATTACATTTATTTGTCAGTCTGTCTGTCTGTCAAGTTTTATTTGAAAATTTATATTTACGTATGGTTTTTCTGTTTACAGTTTCAAGTTAAGGTACACGATTTGCCTGGAGGTAATGCTACAAGTGGAAGAGGATCAAACGCCCTCAGATTCTTCAACACTCATCAGTTAAAGGTACAGTGCAATGTTTAAAAAAGTACATTTTAGACTTAAAGAATGGGTTCAATATTCAGTTCGAAATTATGGTAGTCAGTAACTTTTTAAGTATCCCCTTTTTGTATTCTTTTATAAAATTGAGTTATGGTTTGAAAAAACTCCATTAGGTTACATTATTAAGTACAATGTATTGTTACCGAGTTGAGTCAAAGTAAACATTGTTTTCTAATATAAAGGAGTGTAATGGAGAAATGATGTTTAACAGTCCTGTCAAAATTCTTTCACTTACATTAGAGTGGTCCATTCTGGGAGGTTTGAGAAAACCGGAATATCCATCAACATTCAGCCAGCAATTTCATATAAAGTAGACATCTGTGCAAATATACTGTTGATTTATTTTCACAGGATAGCATATTTTACTTTCATACTACATGTATAGACGAGTGAAATGCTTTTAGGAAGTTTTATTCTGTAATTTCAGTGCAATTTACAAAGGCATCCATCATGTTCAACATTAAGGCAATGGAAAGGTGGACCTGTCAAAATAGACCCGCTAGCATTGGTACAAGCAATAGAGAGATATCTTGTTATAAGAGGTTATGGGCGATTAAAAGTAAGTGAAGAGTTATATAGGGTCTTTGTACATAAATCTTATGTGATTAGCGTGAATTTGCAGTTTGTAAGTTGAAGGGCTGGGTTCTATCTCTTCATTTATTTTGACAATTAACTACATTGCATATTTCTTGTATTTGTTCTCAATGGGGCAATTTTTATTCAGAAATGGCAGTTGCTGTTCCTTATGCCTTATAAGTTTAAACCATCATTAACTAATGACTTTGATAAAGTTTCTTCAATTTTACACATGGTGATTTTTTCACAGTTTACCCATAGTTAGTGATTTTGTCCCAGAATTGAAGAAATTAAAACAGTCTTGTTATTGTATCAATTGCTGAATTGTTAATATTTATGAAGTAGGTTTGTTTTTTATTTTGTTAAAAGATTTAAATTTTGATTTTGTTACTTTTTAGGAAGGTGAAGATGACATCAGTGATGATGATAATTCAGATGATGATGTAGATGATACAATGGTAAGGTTAAGTTGAATTTTGTTTAAAAGAATGAAATAATATAAGTAATTTGTATTGTCTTCTTGAGAATCTAACTTTGACTTTTTCTACCTGAATTTTATAATTTTCATCCCCTTTCTTTCAAAAAAAGAGGGGTATATTAAATTTCAAAATTTCCATCTTCCAGCCATTCAACCAGACACTTCTTGTCTGGAGTATATCTAGTAACTAGGAAGCACTATTTTATTTTGCGAAACTTGTGGAAATCATCAACATTCATAGGAGATGTGCATATCATTTACCCAAGTTGGTATGCTCGTTTTTCTGGGAGTTATGGCCAACAGTTATGGCCCTTCTAACATATTAAGTGCAAATACTAGCAGGGGATTCTAATTCACTAAATTGTTAATTTTACATTTTACTTTTAGGCTGCTGTGTTTATAAGTCAAGGCACTGCCAGACATAAGTTAGAGTTTATGATTGGAGAGAGGATACTTCCTTATAACATGACTGTATACCAGGCCATAAAGAACTACAGTAATCCTGGGGAGAGAGATAGCAGTGAAACAGACACTGATACAGAAAATCCACTTGGTCATGCCAGTATCTGGGTGCAAACACACACAATATGGTATGTATATACATGACTACAGTAAAACATGTTTATAATAAAGGCATGGGTACTCTTTTTCTAACTTCAATATAAAGTGACTTCATTATATTGCTATATAGAGGAGTGGTGGGGGCCCAATATTTGACTTTGTGCTATTCATGTATTCATTGTAAAGGTGTTCATTATGTCCGTGTTTCAATGTATAAATTGGTTGGATGGTTGAAGAGCTTTTTAGCTTACCTGACCAAAGGCCATGTGAGCTTGTCATGGCAAGGCATGCATCTGTATGAGTTATAGAATGTTTAGACAAAACCAGAATACCAGTAGGAAACTACTGCTGACCTTCAGCATGCAAACTGATAAAGTTCTGCCTTAGCAGTACTTGAACTTACAACGTAGGTAACGAGAGGTAGTGTGAGAAGCAATGTGATTTAGAGTCTGCTGTCAAGATTAAATGGCCACAGAACTCCCTTATACTTTATTCAATTATTGTTGTTTTCTGGAGAAACTTATCCTAAACTAGGAATTTTCATTTGCTTGTATAGTTACTTATTGCATGGTGTTAAATTTTATCTGGTTTTATTCTTGATTCCTTATATATTTATTATACATGCACATATTTCATTTAGGTATAGGACAGCATCAGAACAGGATGAAGTCACAGCAACTAGTCCAAAGAAAACCAAAGCAGAAAGTTCAAAACCTGCTAAAACTACCAGTAGAAGGAGGGTAGATGAACTTTGGAATGGTAAATAATTGACTAAATTAATTCATATTTCATCCACTAGTCTTTGGGAAATATATCTGCCTGGGGTTCAGAAACACAGAATTTCTGAATTTTAGAAAAAGTTTGTAAAATACACCAAATTTTTACAAGTCCTAAATGCAAAAACTTTTGGCGATATGGACCTGACAAAAAGATTACTGAGTTGTGAACTAATGATTATCAATGTCTAAATACATATGACAATATTTAAATAATGTCCCCAAACAAAGTAGAGGGGACATATAGTTTTTACACCATTTCTTCATTCAACATTTTGTACACCACATTTAGCGAACACTATTTAACATATCTTTACGAAACTGTATCGTAACAATGTTTGGAGAGGAGTAGATGTGTCATGGGTTTTTTGTATTTTGATCATGTAAATGATTGGAGATTTCCTAGTTGGTGTTTGTTTGGGGGAACTTTTGAATTGACATACCATTTCAGTTATAACTTGGTAATTTTTTATTTTATTAATAGATGGACACTGTCCAGTGATGGTACCAGCTTTAAATGCCTACCTCACAGATAAACTACCAGCTTTTGTCACTGTACAAGATTCCTCGTTAGATTGTGTAGCATTACTTAGGATATTACATGCCTTTAACCGATACTGGTCCACCATGTATGAGGTATGCAAACCTTTTATTTGTTACATCTATATGCTATTGCTAGGAAAAGAAAAATGTCTTCCTTTTTTCCATTATTACGTTTTTATTTCCCGCAAAATATGGATTTTTCATGTTTTACATGTTAAAGGTATGATAAAATCACATTACTTTAAAAAAATAGATCAATAATTTATTTACACTGCTTTAACATCACACCATGGTAATACTGTAAACCGCTTTATATTGGCGCATACTTATTTTAGCGATTGTTGACTGGTAAACATATTAGCGCAGTTTAATTTTAGCGTAATCAATTCCAGTCTGAACTGTTTAATACCTCTTTATATTATCGTATTTTCTCGCCTAAAACCCACAACTTTTAGCCAATAAAAAAAAATAAATAAATTTGAGAAGGGGATGCCAGGTTACAAGAAAATAATAAAAATAACTATGTAATTGTGTTTTTATTTGTTTGACTTTTACTGAGAGAAATCTCCGTAACTGACACAGGAAGTCACTAGACAGACAGATGTCTGCAGGAAGCTTTTATCATAATTTGGCTCTCTCGTCGATTGGACATTTTACTGAATAAATATTTAAATCAGTAATAACATATTTTGTTTTTATTTATTTAAATATCAACTGTTTTTTTAATACAAATGTTTTGAGATACTGTCGATGTATCCCCGATAACAGCCGCTTAGATCATTATAGAGGTCAATAATTAGGATTTATATTATGTTGCCGACATCACAGAAAAAGTAAACAATTTTCGCATAATGGGTCTAATTTGTTGATATAATTGTTAATATTTTAATGGTTGAAGCCAACTACTGGTAACTTAAAATTAATTACCTGAAAAGGAGACTCATCAGATTGTACGTATCACATACAATGGCCAGTAATTAACAGCTATCCGTTTGTCGGTGGTCAGTCTACCGGGTCTTGGTAATTAATCCCTAATTACTTATCATATGCGGGTATATTGATGGAAGCCATACCAGTGTCATTTAGAACTATTATTATTTTAACACTGACTATATAACCATTTAACGTGCGTCCATACCCATTCATAGTCACAGCAGCGCTGTACATTACTGACCTCTTTTTTGTTGTAATTTTAGCGGCAGTTTTATTTTAGCGCTGACACTCTTCTCGCCAATTGTGCTAAAATAAAACTGCCGCTAAAAAAACACGGTTTACAGTACTTAATTTAGATTCAAAGCTATTTGAATATAAATACATGCAAGGGTAAAATTTGAATTATTTTCATTGTAAAATATGTGTATAACCTTTTATTTCAAGATTATTCATTTCATTTGTACTATTGCTATTGGGAAAAATTAAGTTCTGACACAAAACAAATAATAATTGTTTATTTTTTCATTGCAGGTTCCATTTTGTACAAATCCAATATTGACAACATCAGAATTTCTGAGTTCTAAACTTACTGCAAAAGCTAACCGACAGCTACAAGATCCGTTAGTTATAATGACAGGGAACCTGCCATGTTGGCTAGCAGAAATAGCAGCTGCAGCGTGAGTGTAAATCTTGTCAGATATAGACAGAATGCTTTTATATTGTTGTCAAGCTACTTTAGTGCTTTTATTTAACACAAGTAAAAGGTGCAGTTTAGTGCCTCAGTTTTAGTTTTTGTGTTCACTTCAGATTTTTAGGATTCATTACAAATACTAGAAGCCTAAACAACTGTGAAACATTATTCTTTTGATGTTTTCTGTATGTATCCATGTGTTTGTATCTACATGTATGTATTCAGTTGCATAGTCCATCAGCGATTTTTTGGCAGTGTCTATACACATGGGTCAGTCTATTATACACAAATAGGTATTAATACTGTGTTATCATATATGTATATTCATTCATTCATGTGTCCATTTGTCACAACGACCTCTTTTTACATTATATAGACACTTCCATGTTTATAAACACTCTGCCAACATATCGCTAACAGACTACTGTTGCAATGTTTTCCTCTCTCAGTTTTACCATATTTGTTGTTTTTCTAATTGCAGACCTTTCTTGTTTCCATTTGATACAAGACAACTTTTATTTTATGCCACTACATTTGATCGTGATAGAGCTTTGATGAGGTTACAAGACAACACGGCAGATACAAGTGTTAATGACAGTAATGAGAGGGTGGCTCCTAGACTTGATAGGAGAAGGGTAAGATTTTATTAGCAAGATCCCTATTTACTCATTTGTTCAATGTATAAATCATGGTCTAGGTTCTAATTCTACATGTGACAAGATCCTAGCGTGGTCTATACTTATTCCCCATCACTCCAGAACTGGCCACCTTAGTATAAGTGTAAAAATCTTGACTTAAGCGTAAAATACCATTTCTCACTTTCTCTTTATCAGAATCATTTTTGGGGAAAAATGGTACTTATAATAAAATCTATGTAGGCAGTTTAAAGTCTTTGATTGAGTTTCTTGAATAAAAAATTGGACACCATTTTGTAAAAAGAGAATCTTGGAAATTTGAAAACATATTTATTTAAATATTTATTTATTTACAGAGATTAGTCACAAGACAGGATCTCCTGAAGCAAGCTGAAAAAGTTATGGAAGATCTGGGTAACTCCAGAGCTTTGTTGGAAATCCAGTATGAAAATGAGGTAATACTTTTAGCTCTCTCTCACCATTCAACAACATCAGTAACAATCTTTCTCACTTATCTTGAATCCCTTTCCAGTTTGTGTTTTTGGTACAAAATATAACTTATTCCAGTTTGAATCTTTTGCAATTGTAATTTGGTACAAAATTAACTTTTTCAGAAAAAATTGTGACTTTAATCCTCAATAGTAAAATCTAGCTTGTATTGACTACAAAAAACAATACAGAAAAAACACAATACTGGTGGTGTAGCAGTTTGTAGTACAGTTTTGCTATTATGCATTAAATTTTGAGTTTAATCTCTCAAGGCAACACATAGATGATATCTCACATAGATATTTTCCATTGAGAATAGAAACTGACCTTTATACCAGGCAGATTACCCCACTAAGTGATAGAATATGTAGACATGCTGTCTTTATATACATGTAGATGAAGTAGACTCAACATTCAATATATGATTATTTTATTAGGTGGGAACTGGTCTAGGACCAACGTTAGAATTCTATGCATTAGTATCAAAAGAACTACAAAAAGTAGATTTAGAGTTATGGAGAGGAGATATAATAAAAGAAAAGGATGCTGAGGGTATGTACATGTACATTACTAACATACATATCTACATGGAATTCATTCCCTTCACTTATACCTGCCCATAATGTTTTCAGTCATTGACAACTGCTTCAGTTTTGTGGCAAAATTTTCTTTAAAATGGCAGAGCTACATGTACATGTGTTTAGCCTATAATGTACTATCTTCCTTTACCTTGGGGAAGGCAGAATTTATCAAAAGGCGCCTTCTGTTTGGGAGTTTATTAAATGATTGCCATTTACATGTATAATTAACATGTCTGAATGTTCAGGTTACAAATGATTGAAAGGAAAATTAAGAATTCAAAGTTACGATTTTTTGTTCCAAGTCTATTAATGGATAAGCAAAAGTGTCAGTTTTGTTATAAAGCAATTTTGAAACTTTAATTACTTGAACTGCATTTTATTCTGATTGTCTGTTGCCTTATAGTTTTGATATTTGAAAGAGTTGTGAAAAATTAAAAACCAAGCTATTGAAGTTCCACTATAGTGTACATGTGTCTTAATATCTTGGAGTGGTTACATTTATAGGCATGATATAGAGAGGAAAATTTCAATTTTCTAGCTTGTTTAACTTTTTGTTCTTGCTTTTTGAACAGGTGCAGAAACTGGTGTTGAGTTTTTCAATTCATCAAGTGGATTGTTCCTGGCCCCATTAGCTAGAAATGCCAAGGCCACAGTAGTTAACAAGGTCAAGGCCAAATGCAAATTTATGGGAAAGTTTATGGCAAAGGCACTGATGGATTCTAGAATGGTAGGTCATGGTCAAAATGGATAAAACTTCAGCATTTATAAGAAGGAAGCTTTACATGAATTTTGTAATCTGTGAAATCTGAAACCTTAGTTAATAAAAAATCTTTCTAAATTACATGATCAATTAACCAGTGTGAAGTGAAAATCTGTCTAATCTAAAGCAGATCTAAGGTCTGACAGGTGTTGATTTTAGATAGTTCCAATCTTCTCCTGAAATGGAATAAAGAGAAAATACGCGTAAATGGAAAATAATATTTTTAAATTCATTAAGAGAGGTTATCAATATAGTAAAAAAGGAAGATTTTTATGTCCAAATAATAATGCTATGTAAAATGTTATTTCACTTGGAAAAATGTTTCCATCACCAATAGAAACATTGTTTTGCAATAATGTAATGTAGTATCGTATCACATTGTAAATGAATGTGCTAAATGATCTTGTTCCACCTTTTATCAAACTTTGCAAAAAAGTTTAACTCAATCTATTGTCTCACTATACATGTGAATGAAGGAATCTTTACTGGTGTGTTAAACACCATTATTCCATCCACTTATGTTCTTGTATGACCTTTTCACCATACTCTTTTCTTTCTCTCTTGTAGATCGATATACAGCTGAGTTTAGTGTTCTATAAGTGGTTACTTGGACAGGAACACAGTCTTACATCAGCTGATCTTCAGTATATAGACCCAATACTAGCCAAATCATTTAGACAGTTAGAGGACATAGTAAGGCAGAAACAAAGGATATTGGCTGATAAATCTCATGTAAGTAAATGAAACACAAATCTCATGTAAGTAAATGAAACACAAATCTCATGTAAGTAAATGAAACACAAACATACTAGTCTACTTTCAAATTACATTCCCCAAAGCAAAGTAAAAGCTATTAAATCAAAGACAAACATACAAATTCATGCTGAAATCACAATCACAAAAACAAAGTAAGTTAAACATGAGCTATGACTTGGGAAGTTAGGTCTGGTACTTTTATAAAAGAGATATAACCAGGCAGAAACAAGAAATATTGACTGGCAGATCTTGTGTTCAATGTACTTAGATCTTGAACAAACCTCTTTATATAGATATAGTCAGGCAAAAGCAAAGAATGTTAGTATTTTTCAAACCAATGAAAAACTTCTTTGTATAACTCTAACATAATCAATCGTAGAAATTTAAACAAAGAATAGTGGCTGACAAGTCTGATGAAAATAGAGTTAAACAATCGAAAAAATAACTTGTTTATACAGTTCCCTTGGGATCTGGTATTATCAGACCGTGAACCTGTAGAATTGTCAACCCTTGAGCTACTTGGATCTTTTCAGTCTGTGTATGGTTTGTCACATACATGTATTTGATACAACTTTATATACATGTATATTTACATCTGTTTTCAGACGGAGGAAAGTCGTCAGCTCTTTGTCAGTCTCTATATATGGTTTTTCTCACATACCTTGTATTTCATCTATGTACACATCTGATTAGAGTTATACAAATGAAAAACTTACTTGTTTATATACATTTAAGTTCAGGTAGGATCTGGTATTATCAGACCATAAACCTGCAGAATTGTCAAGCTTTTTTCAGTCTCTGTGTATATTGTTGATCACATATTTCATGTCTTCATAAACATCTGTTTTCAGACGGAGGAAAGTCGTCAGCTAGCTCTAGACAGTCTGTCTATGGATGGTAGTAGTGTAGAAGATATGGACTTAGATTTTACTCTACCTGGTCATAATAATATTGAACTTAAAAAAGGTGGCAAAGACATTCCAGTAACATTAGAAAACCTAGAGGAATATTTACAGGTCTGTACAACAGAATGTTTACTTTTCTTTTACCCCATTAGAGTGTACATTTGTAATAATATAGGCGTGCAATTACCTCGTAACTGCTACACTGTAAATCTGCCTTTATGATCTGTATGTTATGTTTTAGGAGGTAAACTTGTGGCCCCAAAATTCTTTACCTGCTGGCCCTGATTTTCTGTTATTTTAAAAAACTGATGACAAAGTTTATTGATTATACAATATATAACCATGGAAGAACTTCTGTTTGTACCTTCCACTAAAAGTTGTAATATTGACTGAGAAAAACCCTGAAAATGGGGGAAATATCAAGGGTCCCAATGTAAAATCACAGTCTAAAACATGGACCAGTGGAATTCTGAACTCAAGCTTAATTTTAAAGTATTTAAAAAAACAACAACAACAAAAAGGAGCCCGTAATAATTTAACTCCATCAAAATTACTGCATATGGTATGTACATAGAAATCATTGATCATGTTAACATTGTTGTCATACCTATGACATTCATCTATTTAAAGTTTCAAGGATGATTATAATGAAAATTCATTATCATATATACTTTTTCAGCTTGTTGTTCATTGGAGTTTAGTTGAAAGTGTTTCTAGACAGTTTGAAGCATTTAGGGAAGGATTTGAATCTGTATTTCCACTTAGCACAATGCAGAGTTTTTATCCAGAGGAGGTAAGCTACTTTTACAATATGTATCATGCTTGTATCAGGTCAATAAGATTGTATTGGTGCCAAAAAGTTGGTTTAAACTTACATGATAATTTGTTTTGCCAAAATGTTATTAACTCAAGACATGTACAACACTGTGCCTTATAGTCGAGATACATGTATAAATTTTTACTAGCTTTGAACAATCGAGCGCAGGCATAAAATAATAAAGAATTTAGCTAACAAATTTACTTGCTATTGTTGCAATTTGCAAAATGTTATATAATCTATTTCAGGTCTAAATAGATCTGGCAGCAAAAGTAGTTGCAGATTATGTATTAGACTCTTTCAAACTGAAAACACACTTTTCGTAATTTTTACCCATTTTTGTTTCAGCTGGAGCAGCTTTTCTGTGGTAATGTGTCAGATGCCTGGGATGTTAAAATGTTAATGGAATGTTGTCGACCAGATCACGGCTATACTCATGATAGTCGGGCTGTCAAATTTTTATTTGAAATCCTTAGTTCATACACTGCCTCTGAGCAAAGATTATTTTTACAGTTTGTCACAGGATCTCCAAGACTTCCTGTTGGTGGTAAGATTTGTTTGTTTTATACACTTACATATATACTATAGCTATATGAAAAGAGCTTTGCTTGTTGGATTATATACTATAGCTATATGAAGAGAGCTTTGCTTCTTGATCCAACATAATTGGACCTTTTTGTATGAATACTGCATATATAGACCCATGTTTAAAGCCCCTTTGTCAACTATACTTAATCATTATAAGAAAACCAATTGTCTTTAAAAGCTGATATACATGTATGAAGGCTTCTTTGATTTTTGACTGAAATTCAATTTCTATATAAAAACCATTTAATCATTGTCAAGTTTCATGGTTCCCTTAATTGGCTTTATATACTCATTTTACTATATTTATAACATAATGTGAAAAAAAAAATATCCTAAAATTATCACTTTATTTTAGTTCCTCATCAGTCATAAATGTAATTTCACTACGCTTTTATGTACATGTAGCAATATAATCTCTTCAGAAACCACTGAAGCAATTGAAACCAAATTTGGTGTGGAGGGTCCCTGGGTATAAATTCTGCTACTTCATTTACATCATATCTTAATGTACATGTAGTGATATAATCTGGACTGGAATATAAAACATCAATCACTCATCAACTCTCTTTATTTTTCAGGTTTCAGAAGTTTGAATCCACCACTGACAATTGTAAGAAAGACATTTGAATCTTCAGAAAATCCAGACGATTTTCTACCATCTGTGATGACTTGTGTGAATTATTTAAAACTTCCAGACTATACAAGTATTGACGTCATGCGTGAGAAATTAGCATTCGCTGAAAAAGAAGGACAGCTATCCTTTCACTTGTCCTAACATATGGGGAAAACAGGAATTCTCTCGGAGAAGTTATTGTGAGGAGATTTTCTATAAGGAGATGTATAAGGATGGGATTTTCTATTGTTTCTGTCACGTGTAATACCAGGGTGTGTTCATACAGTAATCCTATGATGCCTTGTCTACCACATACGGTTTTACCGAAACTATATATGAGGTTGCAATTTGCATATTGTGGATTTTCAAGTGTGGAGGCTTTTCAAGAGAGAAAGAATTCAGAGAGAGACTATTTGAAAAAGGACAGTGAGAAATTAAATTTGCTCATTTTTAGTGAAAAAGAGGATATGAATTTAACTGTTTAAGAGCCTGGACAGTCTTTTTCTGCAAAGATGGAGGAATTAGGTCAGGGGGCTGAAAGAATAACTTGTAATATTATTCCATGTGATTTTATTTTAATTCGGATTTTGATTTAAGTTCTTTTGTTTTGACAAGAAGTCAAGCCAGATACATTATTGTTATTATTTTTAAAATGTCAATTTGAAATAAATGATGTCCAGATCTTGTGCTTAGCTCCACAGAACAAAAGTTTTATAAAGGCTTTAGTTGCAGTATTAAATGACTAGATCTTTGCATATTAACATGTCATGTTAGATCATCAAATTGCAATCTTATTCATTTTCTTATATAAAACTTTTTATTCAAACATGGCCTTTGCTTCTTTTTTAGAACTGTAGGCATTGGAAATATGAAACATCATTTACAAGAACTTTATGCCCGTTTGAACATATTTAGGTATGAAAAAATGAAATTATGAGAAAATAACATTTTGTAGGATCTTGTCATGTGACAAGTGTGAATTTGCATTTTCCAGGCACATAAATAATTGGGCTTAATTTGAAACTTGATCAAATAACATCACTTAACAATTCATAATTTTGCGTAACAGATGACATCAGCTGTTCATTGACGTCAAATTGTAGACAATGCTTTCATATTTAGGCAGAAGATAAAAACTTTCAATTGAGACTTGCATACCAATATTTATTAATTAAAGATGGATGGTATTATTTTAAATAAGATAATGTTTATGTAACCCCTAACAAAAAGTTTAGCAAGCAGGAGACAATTCATTATAAGTCTATATAGTCTTGCTATGTAATGGCAAGAATCAGAATTACAAAGTGTATAAATGCAAATCGAATGAAAGGTGGGCAAAAAAAAACCTTTTATAATAATACATGTATGCTTGTATGAAAATGCTAACTGAAAGATTTGCTGGAATCGTAAAAATACATGTGCAGTCAAACTTTTAATAACTTAAACTACTTAACCTGAATATGTGGAGTACCACAGACAGCTGGAAGTCATCTTCCAGTCTTGATCAGTTCTTGTAATATCAACTTTGATCAGTTGAATATCAATAACTTAAAACAATTCTGCTCCGCTAAACAACAAAACATAAGCCAAAGTAAAGTTACAGTGTCAGTGGTGCGAGATGAATTTCATGAAATCATTTATTTATTTTTTTTAAATCTGTTTCAATCCATTTTAGTCTAAATTTTCTTTCTCCAATGTAGACTCTATCACTGTTACATTGGTTTCAATCTCATTTGTGGTGATTATTAAAATGATTAGAGAAATACTAGAAAATCCACCCCCTTCTGATTTCAATTTGCGACTGGAAAGTTGATCATTCATACACACTGATGGCTCAAATATTTAGGCCAAGTTTTGGACTTGGGAGTGAAGGAAGTTTGACTGTAGATGATAGCGGTAACTCTTGTTTTTATTGATGATTTGGTCATCATTAATATAGTGTACACTGATGGCTCAAATATTTAGACCAAGTTTTGGACTTGGGAGTCTGTAGATGATAGCGACAACTCTTTGTTTTTTTATTGTGATGATTTGGTCATCATAATACATTGTATTTTATTTATCTTCTAGTAGGAAGAAGATCTCTTTATTTGTTTGTTGTTATGACTATTGTTTTTGTTTTATGTGTGTTATTTTTTGTTACTTCAGCTTTGGTTTATTTATTTAGTTTATTTGCTAGATTGCAAATCATATCAACATAATTGTATTAGTCACATGTTTCATGTACTGATTTGTTTTTAGTTTATTATATGTTCATAAGAAGTGTACCGCTTCAGCAACACATAATTTGTTCATGTCATTAAGAGACTTTAAAGACTTAAGTAATGTTCCACTTCACCATTCTTGTCAGATAATCTGTGTTGCAGCTCATTAAAAATTTCAGACAATTTTAAGTTCTACATAAAAATATTTATTAATCACCAAAAAAATGATAAGTTGGTAAAATGGAAGTAATTGATTGTTAAAAATACATTAATTATAAGATTGATAACACACACACACACACACACACACACACACACACACACACACCAATATGTAACATTGAATGATCCTAAAGTTTGATTATCTGAATTCAAACCCAACAAGAGAAAAGTATACATATAAGGGGTGAAAGGATGGTTTTATTATTTTTTTTCTGTTGAACACTCGCCCGCCTTGCATTTTAAACCATATTTACAGTACCACACAAAAGTTTTCAGATTGTCAGTGAAGTTTTTGCAGAGTAAACAGCAAGTCAATTTGTATACATGTACTCTCAATGTATTCATGTACTCTCAATCATGATGTGGTCTGTCGCATCCCTTTTTGCTTCCTACTCTGTTTAAATTATTTTGACTTTTCTGTTTTAACGAATACTAAACATTGTACTTGAAAACTTGAGTTCATTTAAAACTTATAAAAGCTATACTATTTTTTGCACCTTCTGGCAGCTTTCTTTGAAGTAAAAAGTTAGGTTTAAAAACTATACTATTTTTTGCACCTTCTGGCAGCTTTCTTTGAAATAAAAAGTTAGGTTTAAATATTCTATATACAAAGTTTGATATATGGAAATATTAAGAGTGTGTGTGTGTGTGTGTGTGTGTGTTACATTTTGTTGGATAAAAATCCTTGTGGGCAGATGATGATTTTATGGACATTTATTTATATAACATGTTAAAGATACCATTATTTTAGGAGAAAAGCATTTGTATTCATTTAAAATATTTTTTTCACAGCTGTTTATTTAAATGTATTTCATAACAAGTAACTTATGTGAATTTTGAAAACTGATGTGATTTCAATTTTCAATATTCAAACACAACGGAATCTGAATTTTTAATAGTTGCATAGAATGTTATGTTTTCTCAAGTTATATCATTCATATTCAAAACGTATTAATCTTGATTTAACATCTAAAAACAGCATTTTTAAATGGGCATTATGTTTCTGTGTCATCTTGATAAGGTATTTTTAGCAATAACCTGAGCCAGCCTGTACACAAATTAATACAGAAAAAGAAATGCATATTAGCCACTCATAATAACATATATGGAGACCACTCATTAATAATTGGCATAATTCACCAGGAACATTTTTTTTTAATTTCAGCAGACAAAACCCCAAATCTCTAATGATTCTTCTAGTCCCATCCATTAAGTAATCACTTGTCCATATTCCTATCCCCTTATAACCTTGTTAACAACAGTCCAAGTTAAAGGTCAAAGGTTAAAGGTCAGATTTGCTTACTGCTCAGATTTTCAATAGGCCTCTCTGTTAGATGTTTAGAACCTATTGCTGATATTTTTGCCTTTTGTTATGATAATGTTTTTTTGTAAATAAAAATATAATAATATATAAATATATATACATCTCATTTGTCAATTAAATTTGTAAAATGAGATTTTTATTTTACAAATGTTATATGAGATATTGGTTTTTTTCTTATGTACATGTATACATGACCGTAACACATTTTTGAAAATAAAAATTATTTTTTCAGATAGGTACAAAATAAGTTTGGTTGGCCATTTTTAGGCTTTGACATTCAAAATTGAAATTTTAGTTATTGGTATATACATGTATGTAAGTTTTTCCTAAATGATTGGTTAGGATAAATGTTGAACTGCTGTGTTTTGTCAAGGACAGAAACATATATAAAACATTGTATGTATTCATATTTACTGAATGTTTTCAAAATAAATGAAGATGATTTAAAACTGTTTGAATTTTTGTTTGTTTACAAAGTCTGTGAACTTTAGCCATTAAACACAAGGTGTTTTTCTTAGTTCTGGGTTTGAACTGTTTTGAGAACCCAGCCTCAATTTCTTGGTGGAACTTCACCTGTCTAACCTAACTTGTCAGTTACAAAGTTTTTACTTTGTTTCTGCATTGTGATTTGGACATGGATTAATGTGTTTGTTTTTGATTGACTGCATTAGAGAAATAGTTTCCCCGGCCATTAGTCTTGCTGCATTGGAGAAATGGTTTTCTTTCATCATTGGTCTCCACTGGATGGCAAAGTTTAAGTATAATGAAGAGTGGTCAGCATTGTATATCTACAGAATTGTTACCAAGTGCAACACTGTGAAGGCTTATTTATAATAAGCACACACGGCCTGAAATTGTTTTGATTACCATAAAAATTGTGTCTTAAGAATACCTGAAAAATTGATGTTGAAACTTATTTTTTTCTAAATAAATTTTTGTCTGTTACTTGTATATAAGAAACAATGATACTGGTAAAATGGCATAGACCTTGGTTTTTTTTCTGTCTCATTCGTCTGTTCAATAACTAGAAAAACTTATATTAAAGAAAATTGATTCTTGATTGCAGTACTCTTGCAAAAATATTTTTACTGTTATCCATATTGGGACTTCACTGGCAAGAGATCTCAAATGCTTACTTGCACATCACAGTACTGTGACCTCCAAGGTCACATTATACAGAAAAATAACAATTTCTGTTAACATACATTATACAGTATGAAAGACTTGGCAGTAATGTTTGTCGATTTAAGATGTGTCTTGCATGAAGGTTTGGGTGAAAGTATGCACTACACAAGTATTAGGTATTGAATGGAACCCAATAGTGACAAATACAATACTTCAAGCTAAGTTTTAGCAATCCTATTTTAAATTCACGTGAAAGATTGAAAATTGAAGAAAATGGACTGGAAAAAAAAGTGATGCATAAAAAAAGACGATAGAAATGCAGTGTGTTTGGAAAAGCATGGACGGAGATAATAACAACGGTAAATAAAATGAAAATGTAAGTGACACATATGTTAATGAAAGACGACTTCAATTCTGTCTCGACATTATACAAAATAGTTAATAATTTATAAATTATCTTTGCAGTGTACCACAAAATCATTTGCCAGTCCATCAAATCCGGCATTGATTTGATTTTTTAAATCCTCATTATCAAGGCATCCAAAGTAAAGAGATAAACGACATTGCCCCTTTTATGTATACCTTTACCCACTTTTTGAGGAATATGGTTTAAATTAAGATTTTATTAAAAAACACAAACAGGCCCCGGTTTCACAATCATTACTTACCTAAGATTTTCCTTAACTTAAAGTTGGAGAAATTTAAAATTTTTATTATTTTGTTAATTTTCAAAATTAAGAAAATAAAGGTGTCATTTTCAAGATCACTTCTAGATTAAATCATTTGCATTTAGTTTTTACAAAAAAATCACCAGTAGTTCCAAAAAGAGATTACCAAAATTGGCTAAATTTAAGTTAAGGAAAATCTTAGCTAAAGAATGATTGTGAAACTGGTGCCAGGTAATCCACATTTGCTTCTTAATAAACCAGAAGACAATTTGGACCTTGCAAAATATGAAAACCTAGAAGTACTTGTAGGACTTTGCTGTCATTTCAGATAGCGATGCAAGTTTAAGTTATGTTGTAACAAAAGATGAATTTCGTCACTAGCATTCATTTTATACTGGTGGATCAAAACATGGTGGTCGGGTACTAGTATATTCTTTCGCAAATTGTTTGGGAAAAAACAATAAGCGTGCGTCATCCCATATTTACAGCCGAGGTTAAGCAATGTTGCTTGCATTACATTAATAATTTTATTAAATATCGCCTCATGACAATTTTATATGTTCCAGATGATTCTTGATGTTCTTCGGGCAACGAAGAGCAGAGAATAAGATCATCTCAAATTAGTGAAATTCAGATTTTAACAAAATTATTTATTATTATAGGTTGCCTAGACATGTTAGGAAAAAGGCAACACAAAAGCCGACCCAGATGCAAAAGTAGCATTATCTTAATCTATAACTTCTTATTCAATTTCACATACTGATTTGAAACCATTGTCAATGGTCAATGGTCAAATCAATTGGAATAGCCAAGAACACAATAAATTATACTCAATTCAGACTTCTCTGGGATTTACAATTACTTAAGTAATCGTGAAGGTCTTGTTCCGAGTCGTTGTAGAATCGGACGCAGTAATTTTACTGATACTTTCATTTATAATGGAGATCAACCTCCCATGGTGTCCCTGGTCAAAGTTGCACATATTGATGGATTGTATTGACTTTTCACCTACAAGGGGTACCTTTTACATAATATTAACAAATAACATCTTTTTCACCATGTTGATGTACACAATATTTTAAACTTCCTGAGAGAAATAAAGTTGTTCAACAAAACGTAATTGTTTTATCTTTCACTAGAACTCGCATGTTGTCTTTGATACTGGTGATTTATGAGTGTACCATTGTTCACTATTTGGTTTAACATTGATTTAGTTCTTGTTGATACTATTTATTTATCACATTTTGTAGACTTAAATACCGTACATATGGATTGTAAAAATGTCACAGACATAGTCAAGTAGGAGGTCATGGGTTCGAACCTCGGCCGGATCTGACCCAAGACTCGAAAGTAGGTAGTGACTGTTCTTTCGTATTACAGCATTCGGCATTACGAATCACGATTCTTTCGAATGGGAACTTAAAATAAACGAGGTCCCGTGTCATGATAGGCTTGACACGCTAAAGAACCCTGCTGTATAATGCCATCAGCGCAACGCACAGGTAAAATTTCTGCACCTTTGCTGGCGACGTTTCGATATAAGTGAAATATCCTTGACTGGAACGTTAAACACCATTAATCAAGTCACAGACATAGTCAGATTGCAATAAACAAAATTTTAACCGTTCATCTACCACACTCATTAATCATAGAAATACTAAGAACGAGGGAACTCAAACATCAGAGCTTTTTCTTTGATCAGCATATATTCCAGTACGCATCAATGTTTTTTATTTGCAAAAAAAAAAATAAATATTACATAAAACCATAAAATTTTAACTTTGATTACCAATAATTCGGTTAATGTTGTAAAACGTGTTGCAGACTTCGATACATTACATCGTTATACAATATTATATCCATATTGTTTTACATTGCAAGAGCAGTTATTCAAGTATTTTGTCTTTACCAGATGTCACAAAACAGATTGACCGATACTAAATGTAAAACATATCGCCGCACCAGACTATATTATATATTATATCATTTTTACTTTTCCAGCACTAAACATCCGTTTCGGAATATAATTTCTCATCAGTAAGTCTTGGACCAAAATTGTGAAACCCATTTTTTTAAGATGTTGAAAAGATGCCCAAAGGACCAAAATATATTTCACCGATGAAGCTTAAGAAATAATTTGCATAAGGAGTATACCCCACTTTTTGAGAAATTTCAAATTTTAACTAGCAGAAAAGATACCCAAAGGACCAAAGTATATTTTATCAAATTTGCTAAGGAAACAGAAAGAAAAGTTGTTAGAAAATCGATGCTTTTATGTGAGAAGTCTCCCAGTTCTAGGATCATCTGTTTTCTTTTCACTCTTTTGCACTGACACAGACCGTTTCCTGATTGGCCAATGCAACTTTCTTTGCATTCTTCCCAAATGACTTTGTATTTTTCCTTATCCGAAGTCTCAATTAGGCCTGACGGTTTTACAATTTAATTATGTATGGTACTGTTATCTTGTATGGAACTGTTATCTTGTAATCATGCGCATGTAACACAACGTGAGTCGCAACATTATTTACTTCAAATGAATGAAGATTGTTTTTCGACATATCGAATTTGCTCTACAAAGCAAATCAATTATGACGCCCAAGAAAGGCTACATTTGAAACTTTTCAATTTTTCTATTGCCAACTTTCCTTTTCTGTGCAGCAATATACCTGCTTCTACTGCTTATGGTGTATTTGTTTCCAAATTGATACGCTATGGTAGGCTTGTTCCAATTACGGGGACTTTGTACAACAAAACAGACTGCTTGCAGGTGAATTCTTGACCCAGAGATATTGCAAGAATAGGCTTATCGATGCCCTCAAAAAGTTTAATGGCCGTCATCACAGTATTGTTGATAAGTTTGATTTCTCTGTGTCGAGGATTGCCCTGGATATATTTACATGTTCCTTTCAGACAATTTTGATTACACACGTGGCGAGTGTAGCTAGCTAAACAGGAGGTGCTTACCCTTTCGGAACACCCGGCCTCACTTCCCTGGTGTAGCTTCACGTATCTAACCTGATTTGTCAGTTTCAAAGTTTTTACTTTGCTTCTGGATTGTGATTCGGACATGGATTAGTATGTTTGTTTTTGATTAACTGGCAGATTAAGTTAAATGTGTGTACTTTCACCGGTGAAGTGAGAAGAATTCCGTTCACCAAAATACATTTTATGGCATTTTCTATTGTAGACGCTCTTTTTTCAACATTAGTAACAATAGCGCATGTCTTCCGAGCAAGGTATTACGGTGTTTATATGTTGCTGGATGGCATGAATGAAATTTAAGGTACTGGTGTGTATCTGCAATTAATGTATGTTTTTAATTTGTTTCCATCTTTATATGTCAGAATATTTAAAAACATTAAGATTTTCACATTGCCCTAGATATATTTAACTCAGGGATATTGCAAGCCTATTCTTATCACGGCCCTCAAAAAGTTTTATGGCCGTCATCGCAGTATTGTTGATAAGTTTGACGTCTCTGTGCCCAGAATTGCCCTGGATATATTTGACGTCCCATAGTTCCATGTTCCTTTCACTCAAGTTGGATTACACACATCGCAGGCATAGCTAGCTAAACAGGAGGTGCTCACCTTTCCTGAGCACCCGGCCCACTTCCCTGATTAACCTTACTTGTCAGTTTCAAAGTTTATACTTTACTTCTGACATGGATTAGTATGTTTCTTCTTGATAAACTGCCACTTGACTGCCGCCTTCTGTTGTTTCTGGTTATGGATTGTATTTTAATTATAAGTCCCTTGTTAGGATAATCGGTGGCGGTTACTGTTGTCCGTCTGTCTGTCCAAAAGTTTTTCTGCCTATGATGGTGCATTTGCTCCATAGTTAATACGCTATGGCAGAGCTTGTTCACACTGCAGAAAATTGGGACAACAAAGCAAGCTGTTTACAAATTTGACTCATTTGACACAATTGTTGGGATAATTGCAAGCCATGATTGACCAAGGCCCTTAAATAGTTTTATGGTTGTCATCACAATATTGTTTATAAGTATGATGTCTCTGTATTCAAAATTATCCTGGATATATTTAAAAGCCCCACAGTTCCAAAGTTCCATGTTCCTTTCGTTTTTCCATTTTGGTTACACATGTGGTGGGTGTAGCTAACTAAACAGGATATGCTTAGCCTTCCGGAGCACCTGTCCTTACTTCACTGGTGTAACTTTACGTATTTTTATTTGCCAGTTTTCGAAGTTTTTACTCTGATTTGGGATTATGATTTGGATATGGTATTCCTAAATCTGTATTAGTCAAAGTTTATGACAACATTTTTGTTCGACGAAAAATAACTCACCATGTGTACAGAGACATTCAAAGTTCTGAAAACCACATGGTTCGAATAGTGTCAAAATCATGGAGTACTCTTGTGCTAAATTTTCGAGAACTAGATGATATACCTACTTATTACATGTTATGTCTTACTTGTAATTACCACAAACATACCAATACAGCGTTTTTGTTCTTGTGGAAAATCAATGAAAAACCGTTACGTGAAACTATTTTTAAAAAACCAGCATATAATTGATTGAAATTGCTTATTTAGTCGTAAGGTGCATTAAAAGTGCATTTGTACTGGCTGGTCATGTGAAACAGATGCCATACGACTTGGAGATATAGTTTAATATACGTTAGCTTTAGGACAGAAAGGTGTGGGATAAATCATCAATGATGGGTATGTTATATAATGTGACTTTTCAATTCTAATTATGGGTTTCGTTATTAGATTATTTCATGTGCATTTTCATTTTAGTGTGGTGTGGCGCCAGAAAAAGATCTCCCGTAAAAGTTTTTGCTTTAAAATTGTGCTTTAGTGTAGGGTGAAGGTAATGAGAGAAAACCAAGCTAATTTTTCCTACTATTTAATGATTTTTAAATTCCGGCACTTAAAACAAGCTCATTTACAACAAATCTGTTTCGGTATGACGCTGTATTTCGTAGATTTTTCTTGCTAAATTTATTTCATTTGTTCACTTCGAGTTTTGATATTTAAATAAAGAAATGGCGGTATTCAAAATGCTTTAACCCCTGCTTCCTTTAAAGAGGTTGAGTCAAAACGAGAATTTTCCTTATACGATCTTGGATAAAACTCATGTTTAGCATTTGGAACCGACTCATGTCAATGTTGAAATTTGAGAAAAGCTTTCAATTTAAAATTGACCGATTTTAAATTTAACTTAGACTAGAACCAGCTTTTGTCTGCTTTCTGTCACGTTAAGGTTCAATCTTTTCAACTTGATCCTTTTGAGTGGATAATATTAAGCTCGGAAGACCGAAATACAAACTTTTCGTTGAATTAAGGGAAGAAAAAGGTACGTCATCGTATTTCAACAGAAATGAATCAATTTAAAACAAACATATACTGAGTATGTTTATTCAAGATCATGGTATAAGAAAACACTGCAATATTTCCCAGAAGGATTAAAAAACCCTAGGAAGTTATTACGTTTACAACACTGCATACCATAAAAGATGAATATCGCCAACTACCGGAGATGGAAACCTATCTGGTTTACACTATTAACGATTAGTTTTTCCCAAACAAACATTTTTATTTAGTTAAATACATAGTCCAACAACCATGCATTGTGTTATCAATAAAAACAAACATACTTATCCATGTCAAAATCACAACCCCAACGCAAAATAAAGACTTTGAAAACGGGCAAATACATCCACGGTAATTTTGGAAGTAGAGACATCATACTTATCAACAGTATTGTTATGGTGGTCATAAATGTTTTAGGGCATTGATAAGTATGGGCTTGCAATAATATCCCTGTGTTAACAATTTATTTGCATGCTTCGTTAAATTCCCGTAGTGGGAACAAGCTCTACCATAGCGTATTGATTGTGAAACAAATTAACCATAAGCAGGAGAAGAAGGTATATGTATATTGCTGCACAGAAAAGGAAAATTGGAAATAGGAAAATTGGAAACATCACGTTTGTCATACAGCTTCAATTTATACCATTCCTAGTGGGTTCCATAATTAAGGTATAAGTCTAAACATGAAGCAGAATTTGCAGAACAAATCGTATCTTTTATTCTACGCTCACCAGGATAAATAATAGTCACATAAATTTAGGACTATTAAGAGATAGAATGTCAACTATATACTAATATTTATATGTATAGTTAACTTATTTGGCGGCAATTTTCTCTACAGATTTAACAACGTTCTGGATAAGTTCTGCTTCATAGAAATAAAGAAACAAATTAAAAAGCAATGGTGTACAGTTTGTGCCCCTTGGATTCCGACTGTTTGTTGAATAATAATGAATTAGAAACTATATGTCAAATGTTAGATATATTTGATCTTATACTTTTTCCAAAAAAAACTTTTCTTTTGTTACCCATTTTAGGTTGTGCATTTTTGAAAGAACTAGATGTAGACGTCTGTCAAAATCAATCCAGTAATTTCAAAGGAGAAATTACAATTGGAATATGACTGAATGACGACGGATCTTTCTCCTCCAAATCGAAATATCGGGGAATACTTTTTATAAAATGAATAAACATTTTGTTGGATTTAGTATTTGAAAAGATGTATGTCAGACCTTCGCATCTACACGGCAAATGAATGTTTCAGATTACGTTGAAAAGGAATAAAATGGTCATGATAAAAAACAAACATACTAATCCATGTCCGAATCACAATCCAGAAGCAAAGTAAAAACTTTAGAACTGACAAGTTAGGTTAGACACGTGAACGTCCACAAGGGAAGTGAGGCCGGGTGCTCAGGAAGGGTAAGCACCTCCTGTTTAGCTAGCTACACCCGCCACGTGTGTAATCAAAATTGTGTGAAAGGAACATGGAACTATGAGACATCAAATATATCCAGGGCAATCCTGGACACAGAGACATCAAACTTATCAACAATACTGTGATGAAGGCCATAAAACTTTTCGAGAGCCTTGATAAGCCTAGGCTTGCAATATCCCTGAGTCAACAATTTATTTGCAAGCAGCCTACTTCGTTGTACAAAGTCCCCGTAGTAGGAACAAGCTCTACCATAGCGTATTAATTGGGAAACAAATACACCATAAGCAGGAAAAGCAGGTATATTGCTGCATAAAAAAAGAAAAGTTGACAATAGAAAAATTAAAGTCATCACTTTTGTCATAAAGTTTCAAATGTAGCCTTTCGTGTGCGTCATAATTCAGGTATAAGTATAAATATGAAGCAGAACTTGAGGAATCAGTCGTGTCTTTTATTTCAAGCTCACTAGGATAGATGACATTTACATAGTCTCCAAATTTAGGATTGTTAAGATACAGACCGTCATCTATAAATCTGTATGTTGAGTTGAATAATTTGGCGACAGTTTTCTCTCCAGATTTAACAAGGTGAATAAGTATATCGTTATATATGGGGGCAATGTTGAAATATAGACTATGAAAACTGCTTAGTTTGACAGAAATAAAATTATGACTTATACCAGTTTTAATTTACAACACTAGACGGCTGTTTCGGAATGCAATCCCTAATCAATAGTGCTTGGACCAAAATTGTGAAACCAATTTTTTTCAAGATGTTGAAAAGATACCAAAAGGACCAAAATATATTTTACCAAAAGCTGAGGAATTTTATACTTTAACTAGCAACAAATTTAGTTATGATTTAAGAATTAAAAATACGCATATATAATTTTTGGAGATAAAAGGAAGATATAGTCTTGGAGGTAACATCTCTTAACCCTTCCAATAGGTAAATTTCGATGACATATGAATGGGAAAAAATTTGAATAATCTTTTAGACAGATAATCAGTAACGTAATGGAAAATGACAGACTCGTTGCTAGTTATATGTTGCGTTTAAGAGACCTTAAAACTTCCAATAGGGAACTTTGGGGGAATTGTCTCGTAACAAAATTAAATGGTTGAAAACATCATTCAGCGAAAATGGTTTTCATATTGAAAAATATATCATTTTCTATTTTTATATTTTTCCTGAAATTTTAAAAAGTCCAAGAAAATTGTTTTACAAGAAAAACAAACTTGGTTGTACACAGTTTAGATCATTAAGTTAATGATCTAGATGTATAATGTCTAACCTAACTTGTCAGTTCCAAAGTTTTTACTTTGCTTCTGGATTGTGATTCGGACAATAAATCACTTTCTATCATTAAGTTCATTTATCACTTTCAAATACTGCAAAAAACTTTTGTTTCAAATATATAAATGAAATGTGACATGATGATTAAAATGTATACATATGGCAAAATTAATATAGATTTGTAAGTTTTTACTTTGCTTCTGGATTGTGATTCGGACAATAAATCACTTTCTATCATTAAGTTCATTTATCACTTTCAAATACTGCAAAAAACTTTTGTTTCAAATATATAAATGAAATGTGACATGATGATTAAAATGTATACATATGGCAAAATTAATATAGATTTGTATAGGTTGGCAACGTATAATGCACATGCACATATTGAGACAATCAGCCAAAATAATCTAAGCTTAGGACGGGCATCGAATATGATGACCGGTAGAATGGCACCCGTTACGTTTGTTGGAACTATACCGGCATCAGACGGTCAGTGGAGATGATGACCGCGGAATGGTTTCATGGGTGAAAAAGGAAGAAAATCACGGCGGGCGATAAGTGTTACGTTATAAATTGAACGGGACTCGTAGGACTTATTTTACAAAGTCAAGGGCGACTGGTAAATAAAAGGAAATGATGACTTTTTTCTATCTTCAGGTATTCGAATAAAAACGACTATTCTGCTGCTGTCGGCATATATGGTTTTCTCAGCTAAATGTGTAAAGAAAAAAGACTGTGTTGTCGCCAATTTCCAGTTTCAAAAGAACTTTGATTTTAGTAGGGTATGAATCATATTGATTTTAATAACTGTTCTTATTTTACGGAGGTAATTTGTGCGATTTCACTGTTGTGTCCCCGATTTTAAGTGTTCAAAGATTGAGTTAAAGTTTATCGACAAAATCATAATTTCATTTGTCGAAAATGTTTGAGAAAATATTTCTGTATCCCACAGCAAGCAATTTGTCTCGCTATTAATAGTTTTATGTTTTTGTTGCACACAGAAATGAAGCAATTCTTGAAAAATAAAAAATACCCGTGAAGTTTTCGTTCCTGGTCGATGTTTTATTGAGCTCCAGATTAGATCACAAAAAAAGATATATGACGGACTGATATTATCTAATTCATTCCTTTCATTCCAAATTTTGATCACACACGTGGCGTGTGTAGCTAGCTAAACAGGAGTTGCTTACCAACCTTAAGCACCCGGTCTCGCTCCATAGCTTAGCAGGGAGCCTTACCCTCGCGGAGTTCCCGACCTCACGTCCCTGGCTGAAGTTCATGTATTTAACCTAATTTGCCAGCTTCAAAACTTTAACTTCGCTTTGGGATTGTGGTTTGGGTATGGATTTGTATGTTTGTTTTTTTAATATCAATTTTCATGACCGTTTTTGTCGCATCAAGTTATGTAATGTTTGTTTAAGTAATAGTTTTCAATTCATATTGCCACATTGAAGATTTTTGTAGAGGGTTAAAGTTTACTTCTACATATCTAACATGTTTAGAAACACTAATTGTTCAATTAAACAATATTTTTTTAATATCTCCATTGCAATAAAACTCTAAACATTAGCGCCAATTTTCTATAAATAGTACAGTGTTTAATATTGAATATAAACATATATTACCTTATATACACCTGAGAAAGAAAGTTTAGTTGCCTACAAAACCCATTGGCCTATTAATCATGTCTGTTCTGTTGGTTGTTTACTTACAGATTGACGTCTGTTTGTTACTCCTTCGCAATTTATGTGATTTGCTCCAGTCTGTTTCAGCAGTTCATACCTTGACGGACGATTAAAAACAAAATTCAATTTTTATACATGTGTTCTTTCGCGAATGCAGATTTTCAAAGAATATCCTATTGAACAGAAGACGTCGAATTAGAGGTTTTAATTAAGTTAAAATTTGAAATTCCTTAAAACCTAAGGTTTACTCCCTCATGCAAAGTATTTCCATAACCTTATTTGGTAAATTATATATTTGGTCCTTTGGAAATCATTTCAACATCATGGAAACAATTTAGCTTTCATTTCGTCCAACCACTGCTGCCAAGGAACTGTATTCCGAAACGGCTGTCTAGTGCTGTTAAATTATAACTGGCTATTTCTGGAGTTTGTACATTATAACGTTTCAAAGTCATGATAGACCTGTTTAAGTGTTAACAGTAAAAGTTAAACTTAAAGTGTTATCGAAAAATTACGTCAGTCGTAGAGAAGAGGATCATACTTAGAATGTAAGTATATTCCCACCACAAAACACAATAAACAGGAGCTAATTGTGATGACAGTTTCTTAAAAAAATAGTTCCCCGTTTGTTATCAAAATGTTATCATTTGGAAAATCTTGTGCATCAAAAATTTTGGAAAAAAATTGATATATGACATTGATTTATTACTTGCACGAAAATATTTACAAAAACACCTGTTTTCATCAGATTTTCTGTGCTATAATTGGTTACCTATTACCTTATACTTATCTAGCGGTCATTCAACTTAAGTAATGCAAAAAGTATGATCGAACTGTTTATAGTTATATAATGACTAACTGTTTGATCAGAATTATAATGAAATTATTAAAAACCGCGATTATTTGCACTTTTCAAATTTTCATTGCTGTATATTGAATGCAAATTAAGTCGGTGAAACTAAATCAAACACAGAAATACCAATCAGTTTTAAAATAAAAAAGCATACCAATCCATGTCCAAATCACAATCTCACATCAAACTTTGAAGTTAAACACGTGAACTTCCATCAGGGAAGTAAGGCTGGGTGCTCCGGAAGGGTAAGTACATCTTGTTTAGCAAGTTACACGCACCACGTGTGTAATTAAAAAGAAAATGTAAGGAACATGGGACTATTGGTATGTGATGTCAAATATATCCGTATAACAGTATATCCTTGTGTAAACAATTTACATGTAAGCAGCTTGCTTCGTTGAAAAAAATTCCCGTGGTGGGAACAAGCTCTACAATAGCGTAACAAATGTGAGACAAATATATCATAAACAGGAAAAGCAGACAGTTAAAATACAGCAATAGAAAAAGGAAGGTTGACATAAGAAAAATGTATAAAATATAAATAGCAAAACACACAACTTCACCCATCCGTTATTATTCCTAAAATGTTTTGGAAAGTATCGACAAGTCATCATTGGGAAATGTTCCGGACATGGGGTTAAAACGAAAGAAAAATAGTCAGCCAGCAATACCATGTCCCCCACTTCGTTTGGCGACATAATATTCAACATTGACATTTGAAGAATAATATATTTGTATTCAGGTTAAATGCATTGCCTGGATGAAAAACTCGACTAATGAGTTACACTGAAATATACTTATACAGTTTATGCTATAAAATGTTTGTGTTATCTCCAACAGCCGGCTACTGCAAATAACCTTTCTACACTTGATTAGTGTAAAATAGAAATAATAATGGCAATGAATAGCAATAATAACATTAAAGTGTTTGTGTTTATGGTATATACTTTGCAATTATACATAAATAGTTAAATAGGACATACATACAGTTACGATGTGTAATGTTAGTATACTTATTAAAAGTATACAAGTATAAATATAGAACTATATATATAGAAAAAACATATAATACTTGTATTATACCTAAATTTTAGGGTAATTTTAACGAATAAAGCGTGCGCCGGCGTGATTACACATTCGGTGAAACCCTTCTTACACCTGTTTAGAAACACTGCCATTAGACCATGGACAGACTATACTATATTCAAGAATACCATGATCATTGCTGCCTTTTAATTTAATTACTTTTATTCAATTTTATTTTGCATTGCACTTGTAATTCTGTATGCATCTTTTGTGTCAATAAACAAATATTATAGGAAAGGTATTAATCCAAGGTATTATTTTGATTTAGGTTTCGTATGGGAACTTTAAATAAACGAGGTCCCGTGTCACGGTAGACCCTGCTGTATAATGCCATCAACGCAAAGCACGAGCAAAATCCTTGCACCTTCCTTCGCATATAGCTGGCGACGTCTCGATATAAGTGAAATGTTCTGGACTGGGACGTTAAACACCATTACTCGACTCAACTCGGTGTAGGTTAGACACCATCTGGCATTAATCAATTCCAAGGCATCATTGTTGATTACAATTAAGAATTGAGTTGAGTAATGGTGTTTAACATCCCAGTCGAAAGTACAACAGGGTTCTTTATCTTGCCACAGTGCATCTTCCACTGTGACACGGAACCTCGTTTATTTTAAGTTTCTGCCCAAAAAGAATTGTGAATTTCATTTCGTATTACTGAGTGCTTGAACAGTTACTACCCACTTTTAAGTCTTGGGCCAGACCCGGTCTAGGTTCGAACCCACGATCTCCAAGTTACGGAGCGAGCATTCTACCAACTGAGCTACCGCATTGTTGTCACAATTACGATTTAAGCCATTTTAGGTTTTCTTTATTTGACAGTGCTTGAGGTCTATATTTAACACCCTTTAAAATGAGATTAAAAGAATAATAATGAAATATGCGAGACAATTCGAAATAAGATATCATTTATGTTACAGTATCCTGATTTTGTTTACCATACACTAAGTCTTGACCCTAAGAGCTATAGAAGTGGAGTTAGTTTACTTACACGTCTGAGTTACGACATTGTGTCTGCCACAGTATCATGGAGGTAAAATCAAAGGCAAAAACCGATAGTGAAAAAACATGCACTTTATATTCAACTACAGTCCAACCTGCCTTAAAGGCTACATCTGTATAAGGGCCAACGGCTTAAAAAGGTCTTTAGAATTATATCTCAATAGTTCTGTATTTATGTTATTTGATACTGTATATAAAGGACACTTTTACAAGTTTCATTGGGTGGTTTCTATAGATAGATTTTACTGTTTATCAAAAGCAACCGGTACACGTCAATGAACTATTACCAAGATATAGGCAAACAACATTGACCTGTTGGTTTGACTTTTCATTAGGAATATTCATATAGGAGGATCCATCCAAATATATGGGCATTGATAGGATTTATCATAATACATACATTATGCATGAGTTTACTCTATAAAATTAGTATTAATTATGCTGTAGATAAAATAAACACCTGAAATGCCTATAGATAATGCCACACTATTCAGACAATTTTGAACATAGTTTTACTTTGTCCATCAGCTATCTTTCATCCTAAAAGTTTTCAGGCTTTCAAAATATTTTTGTGTTTATCTCTTTCTTTACTATTTTTTCTCTTTATATAATAATGATTTGCTGCCATACATGTAAATATATATTGTATTGTATATACCTATAAGTGTATGCTTTTGGTTATAATAAATGAAACGAAATGAATGTATTTATCAGCAATTAAAACTTAAATGAAAGGTCAAGCGGAAAGGTCAATGTTGTTTGCCTATACTGACACACACACACACACACACACACACACACACACACACACACACTAAATGCATGGCCATATTTAAATTGAATATGATCTTATTCATTCACCCTGCAATCATACCTTGTATGTGATAAATTATATTACAAATAACTGTTTTAAAAATGCATGAAAGTGCGAAATTGCAAAAAATAAAAAAATTAATAAAATAATATTGATAATAATTAAAATAATCTGTTTTATGCCAACAATTTTTATTTCAGAAACCCAACAACAGGTGCCTGTGAAAGAGCCGTGGGTACATGTAGAAATCTAGAAAAGGGAAGTCCGGCAATAAATGTAACAAGGATAGACGTACCCGGTATAGATATCACTCCTACTTGCGTTTGTATTGAATATAAAAAACAAACATACTAATCCATGTCCGAATCAAAGTAAAAACTTTGGAACTGATAAGTTGGGTTAGACAAGGGAACTTCCACCGGGAGAGTGAGGCCTGTTTAGCTAGCCACCACGTGTGTAATCAAAATTGTGTGAAAGGAACAAGGAACTATGGGACGTCAATTATATACAGGGCAATTCTGGACAGATAGACAGACACCAAGCATACTGTGATGACGGCCATAAAACTTTTTGAGGGCATTGATAAGCCTAGGCATGCAATATCCCTGAGTCAACAATTTATTTGCATATATCTAGTAAGACAAGCTACTTCCTACAACTGTTTTATAAGGGGCAATTTTGATGAAAGTTTCTGTGTTAACAGTTTGAAATAGAAGAAAGAATGTTTGCAACTAAAAAAAAATAAAAGTACTTTTGCAACGGTCAACAAAAACAAGAAAGCGACACAAAACACTTCAGTTTTTATAGAAGACAAGATGAAACAAATGCATATTTGAACAACTGATTATAAAATTTCCTATTTACGAAAAAATAATAATGGCCGAAAAAAGATTTATGGCCGTTATCACAATATTGTTGATATGTTTGATGTCTCTGTGTCCAAGATTGCCCTGGATATATTTGACGTCCCATAGTTCCATGTTTCTTTCACACAATTTTGATTACACACATGGCGGGTGTAGCTAGCTAAACAGGGATGCTTACCCTTCCGGAACACCCGGCCTCACTTCCCTTGTGGAAGTTCAGGTGTCTAACCTAACTTATCAGTTCTAAAGTTTTTACTTTGCTTCTGGATTGTGATTCGGACATACTTACCAACCGATTTAGTTAATTATTTTGTGTAGAAAATGAATTTGTTATCATTTTACAATTTCAAAAGAATATCTTCAAAAACATTGTTATTTCGTTATATGCGGGTATTGAAATACATTGTAATATATTTACTTGATTATTTGACAATTTTGTTCTCTAAAACTACACTACTGGATAAATGGTGTGAAAGAACCCTAGACAATGCATATTAAATATTAAATTGTTCACAAATCAACTTTCAGTTGACTAGCGCCGTTACTATAAATAGCAAAAAGTGACAACTGGATACTTCGGCTTTTCTTTGTCACAATGTAATTAATACTACCAGTTGTGCCTTACAGGTCCCACTTTTGTGAAAATAAAGAATCTTACTGAAACAAAGACTTTATTGGATGAAAACCACTTTCACCAGACCGTATGAACGGCAATTCTGGAATTATGTAGGTCCTAAACATAAAGGAGTAGAAGCTTTTTTAACAAAAATTTACCTTGAAAATCACCTGCGTAAATTACACAGGTGCGAAAATAACATGGATTTTAGTATCTTAGTACGTCGGGTAACTGGTCGATTAACTGTTAAAATCACCTACTTGCGAGTCTTGAAATTAAATCATCACGAACTTGTGCAGTACACCGAAAACGCGAAAAAAATCGCCGCGATAATAAATTGGTTCACAGTCAACTGCATAGAAGCACTATGTTTCAAGGGAGCTAGTATATGGAAGAATGTAGGCGCTTAGGATGTGCTTACACCTTGGTGCATTAGGTGTGATATTGTTTCAAGCAGGGTCCAAATATAAAGACGATATAGACAAATTAGAGAATATCGATTTAAATAGATTTTTGTTTCCATGATAAAAAACAAATATACTAATCCATGTCCGAATCACAATCCAGAAGCAAAGTAAAAACTTTGGAACTGACAAATCAGGTTAGACACGTGAACTTCCAACAGGGAAGTGAGGCGGCGTGCTCGAAAGGGTAAGCACCTCATGTTTAGCTAATCAGAGAATATCGATTTTAATGGATTTTTGTTTCCATGACTGATTTTATACTACCAGAAAAACTAAGATGTCTTGTAATAACTTCTTGACAGTATCAATCTCAGTTTTTAGTTTTTACCTTGGATTTCGATTTGAACATGAACTTGTATTTGATAAAACTTTAGATCCTTTTTCCAGAACCTGTAAGTTTCACTTATTATGTCGCTGCTACGGATTACAAGAACTACTTGATGTTTTACAACTGTTACGAACTTAATCCGATGGTACCTGTAAAGAAGGTGATCTGTTTGTGGAAAATGACAAAAAGAATCAGAAGAAGAGACCTCAGACTCGCAAAACGCCTGGCAAAGAAATACTGTTTGAATCCAGCAGATATCTATAATCTTACAGATCAAGAACGTAGGTTTAAAATACTCAAAGTACCTAATAATAATGTGTGTGTGTGTTTCGATGATTGATAATGTGCAAAAACATTATGCCTGGATCTTTGACTAAAATCTACAATCTACCTTTTGAAAACAATAGCAAAATCTTGTTGCTTTAGCGACGAAATTACTAACTTTCTCAAAAACTAGGTATACTCCCTCATTGAAAGTATTTCCTTAGCTGAATTTGGTAAAATATCTTTTGGTCCTTTGGATATCTTACAATTTTGGTTTCATAATTTTGGTCCAAGCACTACTGATGAGTTGTATTCCAAAACGGGTGTCTAATACTGTAAAATTAAAACTGGTATATATTTAAGTATTTAAAAATTAATACATAACAGTTTTTGAATACTTTATATGATAATACGATTATATCTCAAACAGATTGACATTCCTTTTATTTGTCTTATCAAGCCAATTATTTGCTTAAAAAGCAAACATTGACAACGTTCAGGGGAACACTTTTCTTCATTTTGTTGGCATTTGTGTTGCATCAAATATAGACTGGTATGTTTGTTTTTAAAATTTTTAACATATTTTTTTTGTTGATTTATACCTACTGACTTTTAATTCTTTGTTTATTTTCAGTTTGTGGGGAAGCTAAAAGTCTCCGGTAAGTGTACACTAAATCTCAGAAAGGGTAATTAAATTTGTCTATATCAAAAACAAACATACTAATCCATGTCCGAATCACAATCCAGAAGCAAAGTAAAAACTTTGGAACTGACAAGTTAGGTGAGACACGTGAACTTCCACCAGGGAAGTGAGGGCGGGTGCTCCGGAAGGGTAAGCACCTCCTCTATATATTAGATTGCCAACATGTACAAGCATACTTATCCATGCCCAAATCACAATCCCAAAGCAAAGTAAAAACGTTGTAACTGACGAACTGGGTGAACTTTATCAGGGGAGTGACGTCGGATGCTACTAAATAATAAGCCCCTCCTGTTTATCTAGCTACACCCGCCATGTGTGTAAGCAAAAATTAAAACGAGAGAAACATGGAACTATGGGACGTAAAATATATCCAGGGTAAAACAATATTTTCCTGTATAAAACAAACTTGATTTAGCGAATTTTTTCCTGTTTGGTAAATTTTATTTTGGTCCTTTGGGTATCTTTTCAAAATCATGAAAAAATTGGTTTCACAACTTAGGTCCGAGCACTACGGATGAGGAATTGTATTCCGAAACGGCCGCCTAGTACTGTAAAATTAAAACTTGTATATGTAATTTTAACCCCTGAGCCAATTTCTCTGTGAGTGGATGTTTCCCCGAAGGTATCACAAACTATAGGCAATAATTGTGTATAATTGTCAGAAATATACTATTTTCTAAATTTTCTACTGATTAAAATTTGAAATTCCTGAAAAATTAAGGTACGTAAAGTAAACAAAGGTATACCCTTAATGCAAAGTGTTTTCTTAGCTATATTTGGTAAAATATATTTTGGTCCTTTGGGTATCTTTTCAACATCTTAAACATATACCGAAACGGCCATCTAGTGTTGAAAAATAAAAAAAACAAACTGGTATAATATTTGATTTCTTTTTCATGGAAATACTGTATCGGGAGAAAATGTACGCTCACATCAAATCCTATATAGGTATACACAATATTGTTATTACATTGCATTTATTTTTTATTTTTTAAGTAATGAAAATAAAAGGAGAAGACGATATGGATGCTGACATATTTGATTTACAGATTACAAGATATGGACTCAAAATCGGATTTGAACATTTTTCAAAACAAAATAAAAAAGTGGACATTTTAGAAACAGGATTTACACAAATTGAAGGGAAAGACTTTAAACCAGATTTTGATCAACGGTTTAATTGTGCTGTAGATTTATTTTTCAATACAAATAAAAAACAAACATACTAATCCATGTCCGAATCACAATCCAGAAGCAAAGTAAAAACTTTGGAACTGACAAATTAAGTTAGACACGTGAACTTCCACCAGGGGAGTGAGACAGGGTGCTCCGGAAGGGTAAGCACCTACTGTTTACTAAACAGGATTGCTTGATATGCGACAAATAACTTTTTTCGTCTCCATACTTTCTCAAACTAAGATCTTTCCGATTGGGGTTCGAACCTAAGAAGTAAGAGGCACTAAAACCGTTCAACCAAACTAAATAATCAGTCTTTCAAAATCACACTTTCGATTCCATTTTTAGAAAAAAATTATTTTACCAAAAGACAGTATTGTTATGTTTAGTGAGGCCTTTGGGAACATTTTTATCAGTTGCTTTTAGCAAAGGAATGAATACATACTGTCATACTAATAACGCATACGGATAACACGTACTTTGTGACCCATTTTAGTAGAAGAAATGAGCACCCGGGCATATTTCCCTGGTGGGGGTTCAGTACGTGTTTAATTGAACAACAGTGTTCAAAGCTGTTAGATTGTTTTTTAAGGATTAAAAACATTCTTCTAGGCAGTATTAGAGCTAAAAACATATTATTTAGAATGTTGAGAGTTCAATTAAATCACGTTATTTTTGTTGAGAATCATTTTAATGTTTTCTTTACTAACTGGTGCGTTGTGATAAGAGCTCTGAGCAAAAATGAAATTAAAAGATAAATAGTGATAGGTTTTGATTTGAAGAAGCTCTGAAAAAAAAAATGGGATTCATAGCGTTCAGACCTGCTTAAAAGACTAGCGCTTTACTCCCCTCGTCCGTCCCCGGATGAATTCAGCTCTATCTGTCAAACTTATTCAAATCAAATAATAATAATAATAATAATAATAATAAAAACATATCTAGGACAATCTGATCACCTTATCAAAGGATCTTAAAAATGTTGTGACACAACTTTAATTCGTCTTACTTAAAATACAAGCTTGAAAACTCAAATCACTGGTTTATAAAACCATAAAAATGATTTGGAATTTGAAAACAAAACAATCAAAAATAAACTTTCATACGCCCTTGTTTTATCTATATAGGTTAAATATTTAATATTAATATTTAAAATCTCAAAAAAAACACGCCGTTTTTCATGCATATTAATAAATATCACAGCTTCACTTTACATACGTTAAATAGATTTCTCAGAAATACATTTTTAAATGTGGGTTAAAACCAACAGGTGATCAGCAGCGGTTGATCTCTTAATTTTTATCTGTCACGCCTAGCTCCAGACAGAACAATATCATGCCATAGACTCGAGGATAAGAAGGGGTTTCTTACACGGATCAAAATGTGCTTAAAACCAACGAAAATAACTTGTTTCCATAACTGTTCACTATTTATAATTACTCAAACATAAACATATTGGTCCTTGTCGCTATCAAAATCCCAAAAGAATAAACGTCAATCACGTAATACAATGTACTTTAAAATAAAAAAACGAACATAGCGATCCATGTTCGAATCATTATCCCAAAGCAAACTAAACTTTATGAAACTGGTGGCTAAATTTATTAAGAGAATTTTCGTCATGAAATTTTCAAGCTGGTTAATAAACCTTCTGGTGATAAATCTTCTGTATTGCTAAATGACATACTCTGAGAAAAGGTATGGGGTGAATGTAAATGATGTTTTGATTAGTGAAAAAAATCGTTAAAAATATTAAAATTAATGTCCTAAATATGAGGAAAAATAGTCAAGGTCGTCGCCAAATTTAACTTCATGACAACAGTACTTGAATATATTAACCTTTTTACACTAAAAAATATCGCCTTTACATTTTCAAAATTGTACTTCCCGGTGCATCCCGTTTATACTTTTTTTGTGTTACTTAAACATTAATGGGTATGCTTGTTTTTTATTATTAACATAAAAGCGTGCTATTCATTGGATGGTAGTAAAATTTTTAACAGCGTGGCTAATTAAAAATATTTTCACATTCTTCACTTTTATAAGTTTAATTTGATATCGTTACAAAGAAATAGGTATTATAATTAAATATGTATTAATATATGGCTAGGACATGACAGTAAATAAAGAAGGAACACAAAATTTGATTGACAACTGTAATAGACAAAGTTGGCAGATATCACAAGCTTCATCACTCATAGTTATTAGAAATTATTGGACAAATTTTGAGGAAATTCAAAATTCTACACCATGTTAACATTTATCATCGCGTAAAGGCAAAAACCTGTCTGCTTGACCTTTTATTAGGAATATTCATATCGGAGGATCCATCCAGTACATGGGTAGTGTTATGATCAAATATTATACATACGCAGTGTACACATGTATAGGCAAACAACATTGACTTGTCTGCTTAATCTTTTATTAGAGATAGTCATATCGGAGGATCCTCCCAATACATGGTTGGGTAGTGTGTACTCTGTGTATGTTGAATACACAGTGCACAGGTTTATCAGTGAGATGAATATAGCTTATGATGTATACAAACTAAATACCTGTGCTCTCTATACAGAGATGAACTTGGTCCATGATAAATATTTAAATGAAAAGTTAAGCGGACATGTCAAAGTTGTTTGCCTCTATGAAAGTTATAAAGTCAATCAGGTCAAAATATAAATAAAATTGTTTTGGAAAGTCTCACATATATATATATATATCTAACCTGTCTTAAAACATTGACCTGTCTGCTTGACCTTTTATCAGTAAATAGGTACTGTTAACATACACAGTGCACAGGTTTACTCTCTGAGTTGCGTATAGCTCATGATGTAAATAAAATAAACACCTGTACCCTCTATGAAGAGATGTACGATGTACTTTGTCCGTGATAAATATTTAAATGAAAGTTCAAGCGGACAGGTCAAAGTTGTTTGCCTACTAAGTATATGAAGATAATAAAGTCAATCAGGTAAAAATATAAATAAAATTGTTTTGGAAAGTCATAGCAAAAATGTCATATGGAACATTACTTTACATTGAAATGAAACATAATTTACATACAAAATGACACATACAGGTAACACGTTTGAAAAATATCAAATCAATATTCTATACAAACATTTATCTTAACATTATTACATCAATCAAGTCGATGTTTAACACAAAAATACTAAATATTGTAACTTATAAAAAACAAAACATCAGAGGTGACACCTAAGGTGTCTTTTTTTCTAATGGAACTAATTTATTGATTCATATATCTATGTGGCACTGATTTCTTTATTGATCGCTATTTTTATTACTTAATTAACTTAATTTGCCAGTTTCAAAGTTTTTATTTCGCTTTTGGAAAGTGTTTTGGCATCTACTTTTGTTTTTGGCTAAATTCTATTGATCAAAAACAAACATACTAATCCATGTCCGAATCACAATCCAGAAGCAAAGTAAAAACTGACAAGTTAGGCGAGACACGTGAACTTCCACCAGGGAAGTGAGGCCGGGTGCTCCGGAAGGGTAAGCACCTCCTGTTTAGCTAGCTACGTTAAACAATAAACCTATCTAATCATTACTATTCCCCTAAGATCTGTCTCAACTCTAGAAACTACTGTTTAAGTCATTCTTTTTGAGACAGTTTAGTACACTTTATTACCATAAATAGAAATATTTAAAATAAAGTTGTATAATGTTCGATATTTTTCTCTTGTGCCTAGTCGTAACTAAAAAAGTGTATGTGCATGTGATTACCATATAGTAATTCTGTAGATAGGAAAATATTAGCACTATGAGGACTTCATATAGTGAAAATTTTCATTGTTACACCTGACGTGATGTCCTTGGTGACGTTTTTTCATATTCGAAACAGGAACCGTCATACGGATACGCATACAGATTAACTGTTACGACTAGGTACAAGTGTGTGGAAAATATCAATCTTTATTCAAGTTCATTTGATTGCCTATGGTAATAAAGCGCGATTCACTGTCAAAAACGCAATGACGACTTGAAACACAATTTATCTTTATTATTTTTCTAAATATCCCTTCTCACATGTGTACTATTCTCTACCTATTTTTTTTATCAAATTATGAGGAATTTATAAACAGCCGTACCACGAGCAACAATCACGTGAATTATGTTTATCTAAAACACCGAGGAAGCAAAAGCTTGCTTTAAAAGTAATTTTTTTATTAAGCACCCCCCGTATAGCTAGCTACATCCGTCAAGTGTGAAGAAAAAATTTAAAAGGAAAGAACATAAAACTTTGTGACTTGAAATATATCAAAAGCAAAAATACTTATCGATGTGCTAATCACAATCTAGATGCAAAGTAAAACTTTGAAACTGACAAGTAAGGTTAATCAAGTAAACATCCACCAGGGAAGTTAGGCTGGGTGCTCTGCCACGTGTGCAATCAAAATTGAGTGAAAGGAACATGGAATTCTAAGACATTAAATATACCCAGGGCAATCCTGGAAACAGAAACATCAAATTTATCAGCAACACTGCTATGACAGTCATAAAATTTTTTGATGGTCATGATATGCCTAAGCTTGCAGTATTCCTGGGTCAACAATTTACTTGTAAGCTCTATATGGAGACATGATTAAACTCGTGTTCGTGAAATCAATCCGGTATCTGGATTATACTGTTTAATGTAAAGTAACAAGATAAATACATATCTTTATACAGTGGTTTTACTTTCTTTCTATTTTACATTTCTATGTTAAAGAAAGCGTCGTGTTTTACTTAATTTGACAAAGTTCAAAGTTTTCACTTTCATTTTTCATGATTGGAAATGGATCGACGTTTTTAGTTGTTTATAGTCATCATTTTTGTTGATTGTACAAATGGATAGTTCAATACACAGACACAAGTATACTGTTTAGACTACATAATTCTCACATTTTACTGCGTGAAAATAATAAGATATGACTACAGTCAAACCTGTCTATAAAGGTCACCCAATGGGGACCAGTAAAAGTGGATTTTGTGGGCAGGTGGCCATTATATAGAGGTGGCCTTTAAGACAGGTTGGACAATGTTATTAAATGTAAGACAAGACACTTGATCCAACACATCATAAAGGAATTTTATTTTATTATCTGAATTACATTATGGTTTTTGTAAAAGACAATATGACACAATATAAATTCATCAAAACTCCAGTTTGCATCCTAGTCTATTTCTTCTTACGTTTTCATCGCTAAAATATAAAAACAAAAACTAATTAAAAATAAAAATCTATGATATGCCTGGCTTCAACCAAATGTAGATCTTAAACAACCGTAAAGAATTACATCTTGCTTCTAATACTTTATACGTTATCTCGTGTAAAAGGTACAAAACACTACCATCCCTCATTCTAAATGAAAGGAAGTTTTAAACCAATTATACACTTGTCATTCTTTTGCAAAAACGGTAAATGATGTTTTTAGGTCCAGGATTGCACTGTATGTATTTGACGTCCCAGAGTTCACGTTTATGGTACTTTTAATTTTGATTACACACGTGGCGGGTGTAGCTTGCTACAAAGGAGGTGCTTACCCTTCCAGAGCATCGGGCCTAATTTTTCTGGTAGAAGTTCACGTGTTCGCCTTATTTGTCATTTTCAAAGTTCTTTCTTTCCTAAAGGATTGTGACTTGGCATGCATAGATTAGTATGTTTGGTTTTGATTAAATATACGAATGAATTGTGTTCCGTGTGCAATCGATAGCATAGATACTCAACGTCTTTATTTACATTTGTATTAACAACACTATTTTGTGGTATCTATAAATCTTAAAATTCAGCAATTTACCACCACAGACGTAAGCACATCATCCCGATTACAACACCTCACTTCTCTAATGGTTTACTTGACAAGTGTTTATTTTGCTTTGGAATCGTGAATTTAAAACTAAGACCGACATGAGTGTAATTTACATATTATACTAGTTTTAATTTAACAGCACTATACGGTCGTTTCGGAAAATAATTACTCAGCAGTATTGCTTGAACTAAAATTATGAAACCGAAATTGTTTTCAAAATGTTGAAACGAAACCCAAAGGACCAAAATATATTTTACCTAATTTAGCTTAGTAATTTTTTCGCATGAGGGAGTATACCTTAGTTTTTGAAAAAGTTCAAATTTTAATTAAGATATTAACCTTTCTGTCTAGACAGGTACACGTGTTTTAGTAAGGTTTTGTTTCAATATAATATAATCATTTGACAATATTAACCAATCATTTGACAATATTAAACAATCATTTGACAATATTAATCAATCATTTGACAATATTAAACAAGCATTTGGGCGTTTGGGCATTTGGCAATATTAAACAATCATTTGACAATATTAATCAATCATTTGACAATATTAAACAATCATTTGACAATATTAATCAATCATTTGACAATATTAAACAGGCATTTGACAATATTAGTCAATCATTTGGCAATATTAAACAATCATTTGACAATATTAAACAGGCATTTGACGATATTAAACAATCATTTGACAATATTAAACAATCATTTGACAATATTAAACATGCATTTGACAATATTAAACAGGCATTTGACAATATTAATCAATCATTTGACAATATTAAACAGACATTTGACAATATTTAACAATCATTTGACAATATTAAACAGTCATTTGACAATCTTAAACAATCATTTGACAATATTAAATAATTATTCGACATAAACAGATTTTTAAAACTTACCGAAGTGCTCGGGCTTCTGGACAAACTGAAAATGAATGAAATGCTATATTATAAAATGAAAAATAAAGGCTTCTAGTATGTGCTAAGCAGAGTGTGTCGCAACAATTTACATCAAAACTTTTATTGGAGATGTTCATCGTGCCGGTCATGATGAAGATTTAAATATAACACTAAGCGCCTTTTGCCATTTGTGAAATGACTTCGTATGCCTTACTGTAGATGAAGGTGTAAATGCTTGTAAATCTAGCTTCACAGGTTTGCTTAATTTGTTCGGGATTCAATGGTGTTTATACTCTCATACTCAAATCTTACCAGATTCTTGTGTAATGTAAAATTATCAATTAAAAGGTACGAGATCATGATATACTCATTCTTGAATCTATATGCATTGCCTTTTGGACATATGCATTTTAAGGGCAATATTTTAAACATAAAATTAATTCAAAGTTCTTTCGGACTATCAAGCCTAACTTTCCTGGTGGAAGTTCACGTGTTTGTTTGTTTGTTTTTGATTCAACGCCTATTTTTGCAATTGATGTACATTTTTAAAAATATCGCAATATTTTGTATAAATTAAACAAATGCTTTAACGCGCGTTTTTGCAAATGAAACAGGAATTCCTTGAAACCTGTTAATACATTTCTGTGTATTTTAACATCTTGAGTTGTGACATCTTATAACTACACTGTCTTTACCTAAATTGATTAAAGAGTCAAACATGTATGCATAGGTAGGTAGGTAGGTAGGTAGGGATGTACGAACATACGTGCGTACGTAAATCAGTTAAATTTCTTGCCTTTTGACTGTTTATGGAGGATTGAATAAAATATGAATACAAAAAACTTACTTTCTCGCTTTGCAATGTTCTTTAGGTCTGATGGCCTTAAACAGTACTTTCTGGCTAAGTATCTCGCAAGTCTTACATCTCTTCTTCTTATAACGGCATTCATTGATTCCACAAACAGATCAGGAGATTTACAAGTGCCATCAGAATTCAGCTCTGGGCAGATGTAAAAAATCAAATAATTTTTGTAATCCGTTGCCGCTACATATATTGTAATTGTATTTAACTCTGAAATAGAAAATGAAGACATGGCATTGTGGTCACCAAGGTTGTTTGGTCATTGGATAAGATCTTAGACTCACAACGTCTTAAAATTCACTATTGCTTTTACCCCAGTAAATACGTGAAAAACTAATGCAGATAAGAGATAATTTTATAACTATATAACTATAACCTGTTATATGTCAAATGAGAGGTAACACGGCCCATTACTGTCTCTCTAACAGATTATGTGCCCTGATTTGCAAATCTTGTTAGGCAAAAAATATATATATACACATAGATAATAAATTCAGAAACAACTATAAAAGAATAAAAAAATCATGATGCGATAGGACAAGAAACTTGTAGTAAATGATTTTATATAAGGACACGTTGGAATTGGCCGATAATTTGTGTAAGTGAAGTTATATTTTACACGTTGGCTTTGGTTAAATCTAAGCAATGATGCATACAAAGTACGAAGTATGTTAATACATGAACGTTTCAGGATGAAGGACATTGTATGCAGTCAGTTGCTCTTAAATAAAACATAGATTAAAATTGCTTACTTTCACACAATTTTGATTACAAACGTGGCGGGTGTAGCTAGCTACACAGGAGGTGCTTACCCTTCCAGGGCACCCGGCCTCACTTCCCTGGTGAAAGTTCACGTGTCTTATCTTCTAGATTGTGATTCGGACATGGATTAGTATGTTTGTTTTTGATTACGATCGTTTTCTCGACCTACATATCCGATCCGATTAAATTAACTTACCATTAACGTTAATCTGTGTTAAATTAATCGCAGGACTTCCCCTTGCAACATTTTTACATACAAACAGTCCTGTGGTACATTCTCCTGTTTTTGGATCTCTAAAAATAATACTGTATAATGCTTATATTTCGCTGTGGTTTTATTTTCGCTATATTCGCGGTCAAGTGTATTCCCGCGAAAATAAAACTTCCGCGAATAAACACTGGAATTACCAGCCTATTAATCTTCCTAGAGTCGTTTTCCTTTAATCAGATAAGACTGCGAAATTTTGACACCGCGAATACACTAGTCATCGTCAAACCGCGAAAATTTGACACCGTGAAAATAAAGCAATATACAGTACATGACTACACAAATTTACTATATGTCGAATTATGACCAACAATTCGAAAGTTCGAAGTTGAACGTTTTTATATGCCGTTACTATAGGTGTGTGTCTGGTTTTTTTAATTCCGTATTTTACTTTACGCATCAACATTTACGAGTATAGCAAATGATTTTAAACTTGGCACATATAAAACTTATAGATGCCCTGTATTCGGATCCCAAAAAATCAAAATTGTAGCATTGTGGGCCTCTTCAATTTAAAAAAAGAGATATTATTTTCGTTGTACATCTACCTCCTTTTTATGCAATCATGAAATTGAATTTTTATTTCAATAAAATATACATGTATGATATATACTGGTAGCAGTAATTAACATCTTGTCCTATAGTTATACATATATATCATACCAGTGTTAATTTTACAGCACTAGACGGCCGATTCGGAATACAATTCCATTGCTTGGATCAAAATTGTGAAACAATTTTTTCAAAATGTTGAAAAGATGCCCAAATGACCACAATATATTCCTCATCAGTAGTGCTTACACCAAAATTGTGAAACCATTTTTTTCAAAATTTTGAAAAGATACTCAAAGAACCAAATATATATTTTACCAAATTTAGGTAAGGAAATACTTTGCATGAAGGAGTATGCCTTAGTTTTTGAGGAATATCAAATTTTACCTTGCAGCAAATTTAGACAATAGTATATTTCTGACAATTATGCAAAGTTATTGCCTACAGAGTTGGTGATATTCTATGGAAAACATCCACCAAAGGAAATACTGGCCCAGTATTCAGAGTTACTTTGGATATTAATACATTTTACTTATCAACAATATTGTGATGACAGCCATACATTTTATATGGGCTTTGATAAGCCTAGATCTGCAATATTCCAGCATCAACTAGTAAAGTAGTAGTGAAATCTGAAAAGGGGGCAAAAACTTATCGAAAAAACATTCTGAATAAACGTTCACTACTATCACCTTGTACAACAGTGCATACGAATAGTATTCAAATTAACCTAAAAAATTACAAACAATATATTATGTATGTTTTGATGTCTCTGTATCCAGGATTGTGCTGGATATATTTGACGTCCCATAGTTACATGTTCCTTTGACACAATTTTGATTACACATGTGGCGGGTGTAGCTAGCTAAACAGGAGGTGCTTACACTTCCAGAGCAACCGGCTTCACTTCCCTGGTGGAAGTCCACGTGTGTAACTGACTTGTCAGTTCCAAAGTTTTTACTTTGCTTCTGGATTGTTATTCGGACATTGATTAGTACATTTGTTTTTGATTATTCATTGCTTTCAATTTGGGTCTATTTTAGCACCATTGGGTCTGCGTCGATTTGATATAAAATCATAAGCACACTTACTGCAGTACATATTTATTTTTATTGAATCTGTTATATGTTGCATGGTAGGTAGCTAAACTGGTGAAGTTGACTTGTTTTATTTAATTTGTCAGTTTCAAAATTTTACTTTGCTTTGGAATTGTGATTTGGACATGAACTAGTATCTTAGTTTTGGATCGATCAACATTTTTTACATGTTTGTTCTGTGTCCTAAACAAAATATTAAAGACGATAAACCATAACAATATATCAAAATTTGCTTTATGGTTCATTCATATTTTTATATTTAAGTCGAAAGAGAAAAAGAAAACCCCTGTTCGTAACCAGACATATTGTAACCAGTTATATTTACCTGACACTGGTTCTACTAGAGATTGTATATGATAAAACTAATTCCGCTGATGGGGATGTCTGGATCGGCGCTTAATTTATGGTAAACGAAACCAGGATACTGAAATAAAAGCAATATGTTAAAGTTATATCTTTAAATTAAAATATACCTTTGTGATTCAGTTTCTTTTTATACCTGTGCAGTGCAGACACGTCAAAAGTTAAACACTAAGATAACGAATTAGTACCGAATAGGAACCTCATCTCGTCTCCATCGGAAACTATATCTTTTCGAGAGTTGCTATCTATATCCCAGCAGGTTTTCGATTAATATGTATCTATATCCCGACTACTTAGCAGCTAAGTTCGGGTCCAATTAGTCAGTTTAGTTTTAAACTTTTCGACATGTCAGTACTGTAGGTGTATGGACGTCTTTTTGTACTATTTTAAGCTTTTTATTGTATATTTCATAATAACTTATTTATATCACCTAGATCTGTTATATAATTGGAGATGATAACCATATCAAAATTCCTAAAGAGTTTCTTTCCTACTAGTTCTGGTCGAATTCCTTTTTTGGAAAATTCTATTGTAAAACAGTGTATCTGTTCATTTGTCGAACGTAAATGGTATTCCCCGAAACTCTGGTTTCATGCACAATTCTAAAACGGATTGTCTTAAGATGAGTGAAATAATCTGAACTGTTTTGTAAAGCACCATTACACCTAGCTACTTTACTCAAACAATATTATAATACTTTTCAATATTGATTGACTGACCATTCAATAAAGTCATGTTTATAAAGTGAAAAACTATATATGAAATTTAACCACTGCGTACAGAAGTGCGTGATTTCCATAACGTATGGAAACTGTAATTTTTAATGCATAACAAATCGCATGATGAAACATAAAATATTCCTAATTTGTATAAAAGTTCTATTTATAGTTGAATGAATGTTAAATGAATATATGATAGATATGATTGTTATTGAACATACCCTTGACATATCGAAATTTCGCTGAAACTTGAAATTAGCCAGAACACAGTCTCTTTGTCTACCATATTTAGCTGCAAAAACCACACACCAAAAGTTCAACAGTAAAATAAGAGTTACGTTGATACCTAAAAGAAAGGATAGAAGACAAAACAAATAAATAAACAAAATAGAAATAAAAACAAGAGCATTAAAACTTTGTCGACTATATAAAATTTAACATATAACTTGTTTGATACTTCAATTCATATTTAATGCAACGTTGGATACTAGAAATTTGGTATTTCCACTTGCATATATAGGCTGTTAACTGCAACACAATCGGTAATGTCTAAGAGAAGTAAAAATTCGAATTGTCGTTCCGTGAGCGAATGCGGAATACCAATTTTGAATGCAATAAATGTAGTGTGTTACAAATATTACTTTTTGTTATTTTACCACTTTCTGCAAAAATTTGGTTGATATCAATTTATTTGCTATGTTTACGTAAACCAAAAATATAACAAAAAGCAGAAATTTTTTGTGAAGGCCGTTTTGCTCGTATGGATTGTCAAATGTATATGAAGTCAAAATCGGAAGGAATTTTGATGCTAGATATTTCAATATCAGGTGCAAGCCAGACTTTACTCAAACTTCCTTAAATCGTGTTTGAGTCGTCAAGTTGGACCTTCGACTCCATCTACATCAGACCCTTGATGTATTTATTGATTTACTGGTGGATGTATTAATGGTCACATGAAATACTAGTAACAGCAGCTTTTTATGAAGCACGTGTAGGATATAGGTGTATGAGAAAATTGAGCAGTAAACACAAATGATATGATAGTGTACAATAGTGTGGTCTGACACTGGACATAATGGCAAAATGCCAGAATGACAAGAAACACAATGATCTATTTGTAGTGCCGTTATGGTATTTCATAGTGTGGAAGTTAAGACAATGGGCAATAATTGACGCTATCAGTATGGCATGGTTTAATATGTTTGTTTTTTATTAAATCAGAGAACACAATGGCATAATAGACACACTGGATAAGAACATTTCGCATTAACCTTCAGAACCACTTAGCCTCAATTTCCTGGTGAAGTCCACCAGTTTAACTTAATTTGGTGAAAAAAATTCAACCGCCTCGATTGACTTATTTAAACAATATACCTTATAGGAGTATTCGACAGATGGATTGGAAAAAATTTCAATTAACTTAATAGCTAAATAGATATACACTCAATCATGACTCGAGACATCAATGTCACTAATCAGAAAATGAAAACACTTTAATTTTAAGGAAGTTTTCTCTCTTTTCGATCTATTGTAGAAAAAGATATTTATAAATATTTATAGCAATCACTGTTTGACACGCTATTTATTTTAGGAAAAATTAAACATGATTCTACCGATGACATAGCTAATGAATATTATAACTTATAATCAAAAACAAAAATAAAAATCCTTGTCCGAAGTTTTATATTTTGAAACAATATAATTGAATTTAAATTTAAACAAAAAACTACAATACAAAACAATGGGGACCAGGTTACCTTTTCTATACCTCAATAAAAATTCAGTTTAGCCAGGCCCATTTCTGGAACTGTATCACATACGGAACAGAAATATTTGATACTTTGTTTAAATATTCAATACATATCATAGACACTAGCAGATCTCGCAAGCACCACGTATATTCTTTTTTTTCAATTTGGATAAGAAAATGTAGAAGCTATATCAGACAAATGGATGTTTGGCACTAATAATTAATTTTTTCCTGTATAATTGCACTTAAATTAATTATCCAAAATGAAATCACCTCCCTATCGAGATAAAATAATTTGGCATAATACCTTTATTAATATTATAAGGAATAACTGTGATAATATCTTATATATGTGTATAAAAGAAAACCGATTTGCATATACGCTGCGTGCATTATTTAGTATGTAATCAAAAACAAACATACTAATCCATGTCCGAATCACAATCCAGAAGCAAAGTAAACACTTTGGAACTGACAAATTAGGTTAGACACGTGAACTTCCACCAGGGAAGTGAACCCGGGTGCTCCGGAAGGTAAGCACCTCCTGTTTAGCTAGCTGCACCCGCCACGTGTGTAATCAAAAGTGTGTGAAAGGAACATGAAAGTATGGGACGTCAAATATGTATAGGGCAATGCTGGACAAAAAGACATCAAACTTATCAACGATACTGTGATAACGGCCATAAAACTTTTTGAGGGCCTTGATAAGCCTTGCAATATCCCTGAGTCAACAATTTATTTGCAAGCAGCCTACTACGTTGTACAAAGTCCCTGTAGTGGGGACATGCTCTTCCATAGCGTATTAATTGGGAAACAAATACACCATAAGCAGGAGGCAGGTATATTGCTGCATAAAAAGGAAAGTTGGCAATAGAAAAATTGAAGTCATCACGTTTGTCATAAAGTTTCAAATGTAGCCTTTCGTGTGCGTCATAATTCAGGTATAAATCTAAATATGAAGCTGAACTTGAGGAATCAGTTGTGTCTTTTATTTCAAGCTCACTAGATAGATGACATTCACATAGTTTCCAAATTTAGGATTGTTAAGAGACAGAACGTCATTTATATATCTGTATGTTGAGTTGAATGATTTGGCGACAATCTTCTCTCCAACACGGTTCTGCATAAATTCTGCTTCATAAGAAAAAAGAAACAAATCAACAAGCAATGGTGCACAGTTTGTACCCATTGGTATACCGATTGTTTGCTGAAAAACTATATTGCCAAACACAACAAATATGTTATCTATCAAAAACTCCAACATTTTGTTGATGGTATCTTCAGTATATTTTTGTTTGGAATCCGTATGATGCTTGACAAAATAACCAGAATCCCTGTTCAGCACCAAACATTTGTATCTTGGCTTACCGTTTTTGTAAAAGAATGACAAGTGAATAATTTCTTTTAGACGTTCTTTCAATTTAGAATGAGGGATAGTGGTGTATAGTGTAGAAAAATCAAATGTTTTTATACTTTTTCCATGAGATAAAGTATTAGAAGCAAGATGTTCAAGTAATTCTTTAGATTTTTGAGAATCCACATTTGGTTGATTCCAGATGTAGAATATACCGTTTCTGAATAAGACTGAAGACCATCTTTAACGATTGTCAAAATAATGATTTAGTAGTACATTTAGACTAGCCTGCTATATATCTTTCCTTGTATGGATTTTTATGGAGTTTAGGAATCGAACACAAATCTTCCTCTTTAGGATTGATACCGAAAGACTCGAGAACTCCCCTATGGTTGAAAAGAACTTCATCTTTGGTAAAATTAGTTCTAGTATATGCAGGGTTATTTGATATACTATCTCAACCAAGCTCCTTAATAAGACATTCAAGGTAGAACCTCTTATAAACGAGAATAATGTTGTTGGAAGCCTTATCAGCTGGGACAACAACATATTTGTTGTGTATGTCTATTAGAATTGCCTAAATTTCTCGATCCCTGAGTACTGATGACGATTTAGTACTCATAGACCCTTTAAGTTTGGCAATCCTCGTTTTAACGAAACATCTCACAACCTTTATCCAGTCGGATAAGGTATCAAGCGCATATGCAAATTTTGTTTTTGTTTCTTTTATACAGCAATAAAATAAATATAACAATTAAGAAACTTACCTCTCATGATTTTCAACATGTGGTATTCCTGTTAAGTTCTTAATAATCATTAATTGAACAGATTCAATTTATACACAGGTTATAAATACAAAATCTACATGATTTGAATTGTAATAATATTTAAATGTATATGTGGTTTGGATATGGTTTGGTTTGTCTTTTTCGTATTTAAATATAAATGTCACATTTGAAATTTGTTTAGTAATATTTTATGTAATTGTTTTGAATTTTTAAAATTCCCCAAAAACTAAGATGTGCTTAATCGTTAAAAGTATTGCCTTCGGTGGATTTTGTAAAATACATTTTGGTCCTTCTATGTTTCGCATTTCAACATTAGAAATTTTATACCAAAACGGTCGTCTAGTGCTACAAATTTAAAACAGGTTTAGTAATAGTGATATTATTGTATTTTTTATTGAAGTAATTCAAATTCTACATCTTGTTAACATTTATGATTTATAATTATATTCTTCGCTATGGTAGAGATTGCTCAAACTATGGGTATTTTGTACAAGGATACAGGCTGCTTGCAAATAAATTGTTGACTCAGGGATATTGTAAGCCTAGGCTTATCAAGGCCCTCAAAAAGTTTTATGGCCGTCATCACAGTATCGTTGATAAGTTTGATGTCTCTGTGTCCAGGATAGCCCATATATATATTTGACGTTCCATAGTTTTATGTTCCTTTCACACAGTTTTGATTACACACGTGGCGGATGTAGCTAGCTAAACAGGAGGTGCTTATTCTTCCCGAGCAGGTTGAAGTTCAAGTATCTAACCAGACTTGTCAGTTCCAAAGTTTTTACTTTGCTTCTGGATTGTGATTCGGACATGAATAAATATGTTTTTATTGTCTATATAGATAAGTGCCAATAGGTCGTGACAGTAAAAACGTGTCATTAACGGATAAAGTATATATAATGTATGTCACATGGACTTAATTAATTCTCATTCGAGTACAACATAATTTACATATGAATGACATATGACGTACTTAAGTTACAAGTTTAAAAAAGCCATAAAATCAATATTCTAACCATATGTTTATTTATACATACACGTCAATCAAGTCAATGTTTTAACAAAAGCGATATACTATGGACCATAACAATTGATGATTGACATACATCAGAAAGACCATGTCACTTTCATATTAATCAAAGAAGAATACTAAATCAAAACTCAAGACATAAACTTATATATCCTTATAAATGCCATTAAACCATTATGTTGTTTCAACATTTAATATTATTAACATGAAGCAGCAGAAAAATTACGAAAACTTTCATTTAATCATACCAAGGCTGTCAGTTCGGAAAAGATGACGAAGCCGGAGTACCCGGAGAAAACCTACTTCCGGCAAGCGAACTTAAAACCTTCCCGCCCTAGGATCTGTCTAGGGTGGGTCTACAAGCCAAAAGCTTTATGTTCCACAATTACGCGCTGGTGACGAATTGTATTCTGAAACGACCGTCTAGTGCTTTTAAACTAAACCTGGTATAATATATAATTTAATTAACTGAGCCGGTATCTCTCCTTGTGACGGTTGCCCCGAGAATATCACAAACTCAGTTGACAATAATTGTGTATTATTGTCAGAAATATACTATTGTCTAAATTTGGTGCTAGTAAAAATTTGAAATTCCTCAAAAACTAAGATATACTCCTTATGCAAAGTATTTTCTTAACTAAATTTGGTAAAGTATATTTGGTCCTTTTGGAATCTTATCAACATCTTAAAAACAATTTTGGTTTCAAAATTTTCGTCCAAGGACTACTGATGAGAAATTGTATTCCGAAGTGGTGGTCTAGTGCTGTAAAATTAAAACTGATATAATATGTCATTTAGCCCTTTCAATAACCAAGGCTTCTGTTCGGTTTTTGTTCGTAAAATTTATCAAGAATGTCTATAGTGTTAAATATTAAAGGGACACTGAAGTCTAGGGGATTATGACCAAAATCGATAGTTATAAGTACAATATTAATAATAAAATTCAAAAAAATAAAAAATTATTCCATTAAGATATATATTTCGCTATTTGAAAATTGCCGAAAATCATCGCCGCAGCTCTTCTGTGTTGGAGGTGAGAAGAACACGCTGTGACGTCATGTGTGAACAAACCTCGCCATGCTATCAATAGTGTGGTTACAGTATAGTGTAAAAGTTGTTAAAAATATTGTTTAAATATGGTTTTGTGTGCGACCGTTGATTGTAAAAATAATTAAAAAATTATGATAACTTAGAATTTGTCTCTATTTAGACTTATTTTAAATTTAATAATGACCAATATTGGCTAAATCATGTGCACAATGATCTATGCATCAACTAACCTAAAATGATAAAATATTCTTTTATTTTTTCACGATAAATCAATAAGATCCCAATTTCTTAAAAGTAGAATTTACATCCCTTTCTCGCATACAGGTAATTAAGAGATTATCAGTAACCTACAGTACCTTTAGATCCTGTTTATTAGACATTCCATCGCCGGTAATCAAGAGTAGATCTACCTTACAATATACAACATAGATCTGAAGATTGATAGGTGTAATAAATTAAGTGATAAAGTCTTCACGATATCCCATATTAAATTTTAGTATAATTAATTTGGAATTTTGGAAAGATGCATTAAAAAATATTAAATATTTCAATATTGATTTACGAATGTATAAATTGATGGGTCGACTGTCGTGACTGGCGGTATGAAATTAAAATGATTTAAATTATTGAAATATTCCTATTCGTAAGTTCAATTTTAAACATCAAAAACTCTAAAAAAAATAATTAATCCCCCCCCCCGCTTCTCATGTCATTGATGCGAAGAAAAATTATGTCTGTAACAGTGTGATCTAGTTCAGGACAAATTTGAATGCTGACGGCGAGAGTCCGTACATGCCCGTCCTTTAAAATTGTATAAATTTACTTTTAAATGAATTTCCATACAATGACGTTTTTAAGTAGACTTGGCTGCAAATTTCATGAAATCTCTTAAAAAAACTAAAATAAAGTACAATATCCACGGTATATTATTTACTATGTTATACTGCTGTTTGTGTTCACCATATCATTTCATAATTTCTGCTACTTCGTCTGTTTCACATCTTGATATAAATGAAATTATCTTGACTACGATTTTGCCTTACAAGTTATAACATATTCAGATATAAATGGAATTATCAGGACATGGATTATACAATTCAAGCAATAATTATAGCTAGCGTCATCTTGATATAAATAAAATAATCTTGAGATATATAATACAATCCAAGTTATAATTATTGACCGACTGCAAAAATCCTGTATAATGATCAGGCAGAATAACTCTTCCAGGTAAATTTCACAAACCTCGTTACCAAGAGCTATGATCGATAACTGACCACTGGGTAACTGACAACGCGACATGGTCATTATGAGATTAAAATGGACCGATGAGGGTAAAAATGATTCTAAGAGATATTCCAAACAAAACAGTAAATTGATTTAAATGTTTACATGAAGAGGAAAATATACAAGTTGAAAGAAAGAAAAAGTAGATGGTTATTTAGAAGTAGAAGATATACTGTTTGTTGGCAAAAACAATGGGATATATATTAAACGTTTATCCTTTTAATTTACACAAAAACGGTAACTTGATCCAGTCATGAATCAAATTGTATAAAAAATACTATATGTGTGCGCAATACAAATATAAGTAAAAATGCTAAAACACATTTTAATAAATGTGATTATTCATGATACACTGCACCCATCCATCCCAATGCTAATGTTCAACTATCTTATCAAATTCATTTAACAAGTATTTAATTGGTAAATGCAAAATAAATAAATAAATAAATAAATAAATAAAACTTATATTTTGGCCCATTATTAGAAAAAAGAATGTATTATTTATATCAATAGAATACATTTTTGCATCAGAAAATTTCTGATATTCATATTGCAATAAAAAACAAATATGTATAAAATCACTTTTACAAAGTTCACATAATCCATGATGTCTTGGTTTTTTGGTATAATCTTCCCACGGCAAACTTCAATAGGTAGTTTCTGATTACTATAAATTCACAATAAATTAATATTGCTTAAAGTGGGATCTCACATACCAGTAATTAAAAGATTATCAATAAACATCCTGTTTATTAGTAGACCTTTATCACCTGTAATCAAAAGAACTTACCGGCTAATTTGCAAAAAATGATTGACACGTGTGTGTATAAATCATTAGATATGAAGTCTCTATGATACCCGGTAAATGTTATTTCTGTAATTTTGAAAAGATATATTTGACCAAATCAATAAGATTAATCCAAAAATTAATAAGATTAATTTGGATGGATATACTACTGATGGACCGACTTACTGGCCTAATGAAATTAATTTTATAATTTTAAAATTATTAAAATATATACTTTTTTCTTATTTAAGAATTAATTATTTATAATTATTTTTATTGTCTTAAGAGATTATTTCACTTTCGTTCTCCTCACTTTTATATTTATATGAAAAAATTCAGAACATTTATGAAGCTGACTGACAAATCTGTCTTTAAGTTTTAAATTTTTAAAACTTTTAATAGTATATTCAAAGGTCGAGAATTAAATCACCTTTTGTTTGGTTATTATTATTATTATTTTACCGTTTTTTACTTACGGGAAGTCGGTGTAACTTGTACCGGAATTGGTGGGGAAAATAAAACAACATATCGCATGTTTTATACTTGGTGCGGTGTCGGCCATATTGGATATTTCTTCACTAGATATTCACAAATTCCCCTATTTTTAAATAAAATTGGAAGTAATTTGCCGTCAAAACCAACATTTGATTTTTATGTTTTTACCTTTATCAAAGTCTGCTCTAACACTTTAGATGTGGTCATTTTTGAAAAAAATTAAATTAGCGTGAAAAAACAGCCTATAACTAATGGTCTTTCGCCACATTTTTCAAAAATTAAACAAGAATATTAAGAGATAGTGCCGAAATAACTGCTATATTTTTAACTTAAAATGGAAGTAATTTCCCGACGTCCTAAAATTTTACAAAAAATACTGAAATAACCGGAATTCAATAAGGAACTCAAATAGATGTGGTCATTTTTTGTATCGTTTTTGGTTTCTTTGTTACGAAACAAAAACTGTACACCTGTTCTATATTTCTATGTACCGATCGTAAGACACTGAACCGTAGATCGTTACACAGGTGAAGTACGACAATGTACATGATAGTTGCCTATGATGACTGGTGACATCTTGATATAAGTGAAATTATTGTGAGATGTGAAGATACTTAAATGTAACTACAAATAATTAATACATGTAAAACTAAAGAGAATGTATTGTCCAATTTTCATTAGATTTAAAAGGACAGCTTATTTCCCGGTTTCAATGGTACACATATATAAAGAAATTGGGAAACAATTACAACTTATAACTTCTGAAAGAAACGCATCTCTTATTTTCCAAACTATACACAGGATGAAATAACTCTCCTGTTTATTGTGTAACCAGTAGGTGATCTGATGACGAAACGCATTAAAAATTAAAATAAAAAAGTGAAATTAAATTCTTGGCTCATAACAATTGTGTGGCGGAAAGGGCTCAATAGGTGGTCAGGTGGCCCAATCGGTAGAGCGTATGTTAGTACATGTATTGTGAAGGTCCCGGGTTCGAGTTCGGTTACGCCGCTGTTACATTTGGGGAATCATCCGACCCTGGGCATTGGCTGACCAACAAGTTGGTCCCAGGGGTGGAACCCGCTGGTTTCTATTCAAGGGAGTTGAATAGAAAAAAGATGGGAGGAATTTGGCGGTCCGTGTAGCTCAATCGGTAGAACGTCCCGCTAGTATTAGGAAGCTCCCGGGCTCGAGTCCCGGTGTAGCAGCTGCATTTTCCCCTTTCCTGTTAGTACATCAAAAGTAGCTATCCCCTCTTCTGATTTACAAATGCTTGTTATTCTTTTTTCATATATAATTATTATCATCATTAATATTATTTTAATGCATATTAACATCATTTTCTGGAAGGACCTATTTATTTATTTATTTATTCTATATACGTATTTATTATAAATAAATATAAGTAAAAGTCTGAAATAATTATTGTGAAAAATGATGTTTTTAAAAATTCTCTAAAAATTATAGATATTTATGAATTACGAGATTATCAACATCTTAAAATAAGGTGTGTAAATACACAACTACTGTTGCAGTTAAAGGGTTGGTAAATATACAGGAAGTGTCGGTATACCTGTCTCGTTAGTTAAGTGGATTGGGTACACTCCGATATACAACTAGTCAGTCAATATTGAGGGTTTAATTACAGGTGACTATAATAATAATAATAATAATAAAAAAAACTTTATTCTCATCAACCGTAAATGTTTTTTTTTTCATGACTGGCCATGGTGTAATGTCTCCTCGTCTTATGTTGTTTCTTGCAATCGTTGCTAATCGCAAAACTTCTTGGTTGAAATGCACGATCTCAAGGTCAAAGCTGTCGATTCATGATACATTTTTAAATAAATTGCAATTTTTAATTTTGTCTTTGATCTGTACGATTTCTGTGCAGCAAATGCATTCCCTCTCAGTGTTCATTGCTCGGCAGTTTCATTATATGTCCCAAACCTACAAACGATGATCATTATCTATAACTTCGCATGAATCCGATTTGAATAAATTCTCTGGTTTACTTTCAGTTCCCTAATATTCTGACTCAAAATCAAAAGATAATGCGCCATTTCTAATAATATGGATAAGTAACAACTCGTAAGATGCGACATTTCAGTATATATAAACAGTAGTTAGGAAGAGTGGTTGTTCACACATGACGTCACAACTTGTTTTCGTACCTCCCGATTGAAGAGTTCCAAAATGGCCTGAGGTTACGAATTTTGATTTTTTAAACTTCTATATCTTTTTTATTTCGGCGAATAAAAAGGTGAAATTTTCAATATAATAATAATTTAACATAAATTTTCATATTTTGGTCAAATTGGCTAGACTTCAGTGTCCCTTTAAGTAAGAAAACTAATCCCTAACTTCATAGAAAAAAATTTATTCTGTCTTCTGATTTACGTTTTTCTTTGTAAAAGACAGTGTTACACCTTATAAGAACATCAAAATTTAAGTCTGCAGTCAAGTCTATTTCTTCTTCCGTTCTCGTCGCTGAAATATAAAAAGACAAGAATTATGTTTTATACCTGAATAGACACATAAATATACCTCCACTTATGTCTTTCGTATATTGTATATTATTTTTTCAATGTGATCAAATCAACTGGCATCTACAATAAAACCGAAGTTTGTAATCGAAAAAGCACATACAAGTATGTGTCAAAATCACAATCCCAAAATCAAAGTAAACTTTGAAGATTGGCAAATTAAGTTAAACACGTGCACTTCAACAGGGAATTGAGGCCAGATGATCCGGTAGTGTAAGAACCACCTGTATAACTAGTTACATCTGTTCCATGTTAAATTAAAATTGAGAATAAAAGGCACATGACACCATGAGACGTTTTAAAATATCCATGGTAATCCTAGACACAGAGATATGATACGTATCAACAATATTGTGAAAACAGCCATATAGCTTTTTGTATGCCTTGATAAACTTAGTCTCTGAGTCAACAATTTTTTGTAATCAGTATGCGTCGTCTTATAAGGTTTCCGTGGTTTGAACAAGTTCTGATGGCTAAGTAATGGTTCTATACAGGTCTTCCAATACCTAGCCAGGCTAGACCATTCCACTTGTTTACAGGTTAAACATCGAAAAGAAATTTGATTCTGCTGATATTCTAAAATTCTAAAACTTCAAAATATTCATGCACACCTAATAAAAATTTATCCCGCCTAAAATAAAAATCCTAATTTGGGGTTAGCGATAATGTTCCTTGTCCCCCAAAATATTAGGTCAGTATCGATTACGTCCCCTGTAACCAATACCAACAGTCTGCAGCCACATATGGCGTAGTTTAAGTGCAGATGAACTAATGTTTTAACATCTTGACGGCGAGTTAATTCGTTACAGATTTTCTTTACCTAATACGGAAATATATAAAGTCATTAAAATTTATATTGAACTCATCTATGGCGTCGCCCAAATATGAATTTTAATGACTATATATATTTCCGTATTTGGTCAATGAATCATTGTGTAACGAATCACTAACTAAATCAATGTGATTTTATCGTGTAATAAATTTAATATCGCATAATCACTCATGTTAAATACTCGTGTGTTGCTGTTATGCTGTATTGTTACATTTGTTTGTTGTTCTTGGATTGTGATTTCAAACATGGATTTGTGTAGTTATTATAAATTTATTGGTTTTGTGTTCTTGGTTGAATTTTGTGTAGCCAAACATGTCTTTGTAAATTACAATTAACCTTATTCCATTACAAAAGTATCCAATTATTAAAAAGTATTTAATTTTAATTGTTAAATTATTAAGAATGATTTTAAAAAAACATTGTTAAAAGAACAGAGTAAGTACTATGGTTTTGTAAAGTCGAATAATTGTATAACATTAATTTACTTTATTACTGTCTAGTTATGTGCAGTATTTTTGACAGTTTACAGTAATGTTTTTCTAGTATAACACAATAATTAAGCAGAGATCATATTTATCAAACTTACCGAAGTGCTCGGGCTTCCGGACAAACTAAAAAATCAATAAAAAACTTCTTATAACTGATGGAAATAAAGACATGACTTTGATATATATATATATGCATAACAAAACGTAAACCAAAAAAAAAAAAAAAAAAAAAAAAAAAAAGAGAAAAACAAATCAGTACCTTTATCAGCTTTGATTTGATTGGAGATGTTCATCTAGGAATCTCCATCTTCGCAATATTTTTTAAGATATACATAAACATAAGCATGTGCTTTGACATGTGTTTTTTTTATTAATAGATCAGGGAATCCCTACATCTGTTTATAATTTTTGTGTATTAGTGTCATCATATAGCTGCACGTTCTCTACTGAAGTATAAAATGAGTCTAATCAGGGTTCATATAATACAAAATACAACTGTTGTAAAGAGTTATAGCTAGACATCCCTAGCACTACCTTTAACTGCTGCGGAAAATAAAATAATAGGAAAATAGAAACAATTGAATAATTAGCATAATATCAAGCTGTCATATATCGTCAGAAAGGTGGGAAGTTGGTAGGTAGAAATTACTAATTAGTTAAAACCGCAAACGCGCACAGGCGCGAGCGTGTGTGTGTGTGTGTGTGTGTGTGTGTGTGTGTGTGTGTGAACTTACTCTCTTGTTCGGCAATGTCGAATAAATTCGAAGGGTTTATACAGTATTCCCTGGCTAAACGTTTTGCAAGTCTAAGATCTCTTCTTCTTAAAACTGAATTCATTGATTCCACAAACAAATCAGGAGATTTACAAGTGCCATCAAAATTCAGCTCTGGGCAGATGTAAAAAATCAAATAATTTTTATAATCCGTTGCTGCTACATATATTGTCATTGTATTGAGCTCTGAAAAAGGGAAAAAAATCATTGTAATTATTTTATCATCACCTGAAACAGTGGTTGCTTACCCTTCCGGAGCACCCGGTCGCACTTCTATAGTGGAAGTTCGGGAGTATCACCTAATTTGACAGTTTTAAAGTTTTTACTTCGCTTTGAGATTGTGGTTTGGACATGGATTGGTATGTTTGTTTGAAATTTACATTTCAAATCACAAGTAGAGTTTGCAGTGTGATGAATAGATGATTCCACATTGGTGTAACTAGGTATTTTAACATAGGAAACTTTTAATGGGCATTTTCATTTTCCAAATTTGATTTTTGTTTACTATTTTTCATTTTTACATGGAATTTGATTCCTGGTCAAATAATTGGCCCGTTGTAATTCATACGTTGTTAATTGTTTTTTACACAGAATCCATATTATTATTATATTTAAAACCCAATATTTTTGTGATATTGTTAAAATATTGTTATAGAAAGGCTAAATCATATTTTAATTGAATCTGAAAAGAAATCGACTTAAAATAAACAAATCACATATTACTGAATGAAATGTCATTTGAAAATCAATTAGATATAACATGCTGGGGAGAATCTTACTTTTCTTTTAGTATATGCTTTAATATCATAAAATTAAGGTAAAAAGTTGTATTTCTGCCAGTTAAAGGCACTGTTTGATCTCCAGAAATAATTTCATCTAGCATGTTTTTAAGTAATTCTGATTGTGTAACAGAAGTTTGTGATTTTATATACAATATCTGTTAAATCAAAAGCAAACATACCAATCCATGTTCAAATCGCATGCCTTAAGCAAAGTCATTTCTCTAATTAACTTGCAAAATATGTTAAATATGTAAACTTCCAACAGGAAAGTGAGGTCGAATGCTCCGGAAGGGTGAGTACCTCCGCTTTATCTAGCTACAACCGCAATTCAGAATGAAAGGAACATTGACGTCATATATCCACGATAACTTTGAATGGTCATTAATAACATTGTTATGACGTCATATATATTCAGTACAACTTTGGATGGTCATCAATAACATTGATATGACGTCATATATCTAATATAACTTTGGATGGTCATCAATAACATTGTTATGACGTCATATATATTCAGTACAACTTTGGATGGTCATCAATAACATTGATATGACGTCATATATCCAGCATAACTTTAGATGGTCATCAATAACATTGTTATGATTGTTATGACGTCATATATATCCAGGATAACTTTGGATACTGTAAAGACAGTCACAAACTGTACCTTGTTTCCAGTAACGTAAGAAATCTAGTGTCTTATAGTAGCATTTTATAAAGAAAACATCTAATACTTAAGCATTTAATCATCTCTAAAAAATTGTAATAGAAGAAGTGCGCATTTGGGAGATAATTGTGTCTTCAATTTGCTTACAAAGTTTTCATGGCGTTTTGGAACCGATCAATTATATTATATTATAATGTTACCATTGACGTTTATCTGTGTAATGTTTATAGCTGGGCTTCCACTTGCAAGATTTTTACATATAAACAATCCTGATGAACATGCTCCAGTCTTTGGATCCCTAAAAACCAAATAAATGCACTACTATAAAAATATACTGTTTATCATTATAACATACAATGTGTTTGGTCTTATAACAAGTGCGAATTCGATCTATTATTTCAACATGTTGAACAGTTTGTTTTGAATACACACGTGGCGGGTGTAGCTAGCTAAGCAGGGGGTGCTTACCCTTCCGGAGCAGCCGGCCTCACTTTCCTGGTGGAAGTTCACGTATCTTACCTAACTTGTCAGTTTCAAAGTTTTTACTTTGCTTCTGGATTGTGATTCGGACATGGATTAGTATGTTTTTGATTATGTTATTTCATAAAATGCGGTCATTATGAGAATATGAATTTGAAGGGTTTTTAAATTTTTTTTGTTATCTGGGGCCACATAAAGTTTTATGGGCGTCGTGACAGTACTGTTGATAAGTATGATGTATCTGTGTATTTTATTGCTGTGGTATTAGGGCACGATCCTTTCATAATTGCCGATTTCATGTCCTTAACGCAAAATGTGAAGCAAACTCATAAAGAAGACAAAACACAAAAACGAAGGAAACTTAATATCAAATATTCTGTATTGAAGCAGCGAATTTACCCTCGATTTTTCCGCTTCGTATTTTTATTAATAGCAGTTTTGTGTCTTCTTTATTTACATGTGTGTTTGTGTCAAAAGAAAAAAGAATGACTCGAGGCAAAACCGTATACAATATGCTCGATATATAATTACCGATAACTGATCCTACTAGAGAGTGTTTCCCTGTTCAACCGTATGAGAAAACTAACTCCACTTCTTAAGGTGTTTTGATTAGCACTTAGTTTATGGTAAACGAAATCAGGATACTAAAATAAAAGAAAATATATTGTAAACTTTATATTTTAATTGTATTTTTAAATTTTTAATATATTGTTTTCATTCAGTTTCTGTGTAAACGTGTAGTGTTAGGGTTGTCTAGTTTAGTCTCAGTGTCCAGGATTGCCCTGGATATATTTGACATCCCTTAGTTCCAAGATCCTTTCACACAAATTTGATTACAAACATAGTGGTTGTAGCTAGCTAGACAGGAGGTGTTTAACCTTCCGAAGCACCCGGCCTCACTTCCCTGGTGGAAGGTCACGTGTCTATCTTGACTTTTCAGTTCCAAATGTTTTACTTTGCTTATGGATTGTAATGCGGACATGGATTAGTATGTTTTTGATTATGTTATTTCATAAAATGCGGTCATTATGAGAATATGAATTTGAAGGGTTTTTAAATTTTTTTTGTTATCTGGGGCCACATAAAGTTTTATGGGCGTCGTGACAGTACTGTTGATAAGTATGATGTATCTGTGTATTTTATTGCTGTGGTATTAGGGCACGATCCTTTCATAATTGCCGATTTCATGTCCTTAACGCAAAATGTGAAGCAAACTCATAAAGAAGACAAAACACAAAAACGAAGGAAACTTAATATCAAATATTCTGTATTGAAGCAGCGAATTTACCCTCGATTTTTCCGCTTCGTATTTTTATTAATAGCAGTTTTGTGTCTTCTTTATTTACATGTGTGTTTGTGTCAAAAGAAAAAAGAATGACTCGAGGCAAAACCGTATACAATATGCTCGATATATAATTACCGATAACTGATCCTACTAGAGAGTGTTTCCCTGTTCAACCGTATGAGAAAACTAACTCCACTTCTTAAGGTGTTTTGATTAGCACTTAGTTTATGGTAAACGAAATCAGGATACTAAAATAAAAGAAAATATATTGTAAACTTTATATTTTAATTGTATTTTTAAATTTTTAATATATTGTTTTCATTCAGTTTCTGTGTAAACGTGTAGTGTTAGGGTTGTCTAGTTTAGTCTCAGTGTCCAGGATTGCCCTGGATATATTTGACATCCCTTAGTTCCAAGATCCTTTCACACAAATTTGATTACAAACATAGTGGTTGTAGCTAGCTAGACAGGAGGTGTTTAACCTTCCGAAGCACCCGGCCTCACTTCCCTGGTGGAAGGTCACGTGTCTATCTTGACTTTTCAGTTCCAAATGTTTTACTTTGCTTATGGATTGTAATGCGGACATGGATTAGTATGTTTTTATTAGTTCTGTGTAATGCACTAACAGTACAGAAATGTTAAAAGGGCAACACTAAACCTTGTTATGTACACCAAGGTAGGTGCTATTTACGTCCCTCCGTATATGGGAGGTCATAGGTTCTGACCAATACTTTAAAGTAGGTAGTAACTGTTCTTTTTCCAAGTACTTGTCATTAGAAATGAAAGTCACTGGGTACTTCGACAGAGACCTTAAAATCGATAGCCCAAGTCACTAGAGGCGTGGCATTTTAAGTAACCCTATCGCTCATTGCCCTGAACTCACTGCAAAGGTAAAAAAAAATTGCCACTTCACCTATAGATGGTGAAATCTCGATGAAAGTGAAATTTTCTTAACTAGGATGCAAAACCCCATTCGATCAATCAATCGTTTTGATGGATATGGTATTGCATGGTGTGACGTCTTCCGGTATATTGAGCATTGTAAAATATTCCTAAATTTAGATTTTTTATACAATGAATACCCTTGTCATATCGAAATTTCGCTGAAACTGGAAATTAGCCACAACACAATCTTTTTGTCTACCATATCTAGCAGCATACACCATATACAAGAAGTTCAACAACGAAATAATAATTACGTTGATACTGATACCTAAAGAAATAGATAAAATACAAAACACAAAAAATGAGAACAAAAAAAAAAACACATTACAACTTAAAAAAAAACAAAAAAAAAAAAAAAAAACAAAAAAAAAACAAAAAAAACAAAAAAAAAACAAAGGCTTTTAGAAACCCTAAAGACCTATAAGCAATTAAGATTGTTCGAGGATATGATTGTGATAATACAAAATTAACATAAAAAGTGTGTGTAGGCTTTTTAATTTCTTCCCAAGATAACTTCGTCTCCTTTACTTCTGCTACTGTTTTCTGTCGCCAATTCTGTTTTGGTCTTTCCCTTTTTCGCTGTATCCAAAATTACCCTAGATAGACGTCCATAGTTTCATATCCCGTTCATTCTCAATTTGATTGCAGATTTGACGGGTATGGCTAGCTAAACAACAGGAAGTGCTTACCCTTTCGGAGCACCCGGTTTCACTTCCCTGATGGAGGTTTACGTGTTTAACTTAATTTGTCAGTATTAAAGTTTTTACTTTGCTTTTTTTGGATTGTGATTTGGACAGGGATAGGTATGTTTGATTTGGGATAGTGATTTGGACATGGATTGGTATGTTTGTTTTGGGATTGTGATTTAGACAGGGTTTGGTAGGTTTGATTTGGGATTGTGATTTGGACATTGATTGGTATGTTTGTTTTTGGGATTGTGACTTGGACATAGAATGATAAGTTTGTTTTTATTTTTTAAGATTATGTGGCCAATTCAGTTCCGCTTTCAGCTTTTTCATTTTGTTAAAATTTTATGCGCGTACGGATCTTGAATAATGTCTTAAACAGGTTTTAATAAATGTCTGTATTTTGTATTAGAGTCTGTTGTTTGTCATAATCCTGAACCATATAAGAGGACTAATTTTCAAGTATGAGTTGACATGAATTGTTATTTTTTGGCAGTTTAAGTTATAAAAACCTTTCATTAAAGTGCAAAATCATTAAACTAAACTCCACATACAGGTATATAGATGACATTCTATCTCATAATAATCCTAAATATGGAGACTATGTGGATTTAGCCTAGTGAGTTTGGAATTAAACATATAACTGACTCTTCAATGTTTTCTTTATAGAACCAATACTTCATGTTTGGGCCTTAATTATGGCACAATTAAAGCGATATGGTAAACGTGACAAAGGTTTTTTTTGATCGTCAACTTTTCCTTTATATACGTGCCCACCTGCTCATGATGCATTTGTTTCAAATTAATTAGAAATGGTTTGTCGCCACTATATGAACTTTATAAAAAAAATGACGGAATCTTACATAATTTTTTGATTTTTTATGACAATCATCACAATATTATTTGCAACTTTTATAGTTTTGTATCAAAAATTTTCCTGGATATGTTTGACGCCCCATAGCCTCACTTTTCTTTCATTCTACATTTTAATTGCGAGTATAGCTAGCTAGACATGAGGTACAGACGACCACACTTCTCTGGTGGAAGTACACGCTCAAAGCTTAATTTGGCAGTTTTAAAAGTGTTTACTTTGCTTTAAAGATTTTGGTTTGGGTATGGATCGGTACGTGTTTACATTTTATTTACAGAGCGGTTAAAATTCTTACTGTTTTGTTTTGCTGTATCAGCAATCATTGATTTAAAAAATAAAACATGATTTAAGTCTACAGTACACCAGTTTGTCATATTCGTCCAGTCATGAATTTTACAGAGTATTCCAAATTAATAGGTATTCAAACTTGGGAAAATTTCATGGATCAAACGTTACAAAATTTATAAACGTCCATGTATTTAGATTTTGTCATTAATTTACAAACCCACTAAATGTTATGTAACACACCTAATTCTCACATTTTGATATTTAATAGAGACAGAAAGAACTTACCTCTCATGATGATATGCATCTTGTGATATTCCGATTGAGTTCGCGCATAACAGTGTCAACCTAATGACTGAACATATTTTATGCATATTGCATTTATATTTTTTCTGACACATGTTAATTTTTATAAAATGATTTAAATGTAAATGTCGCATTTATTGATATTGCGGTAATGATGTCGTGCAAACTATTCAAATTAGTAAAATTCCGTTTTTAGCACCTGCAGTTCTCATTGTTATATCGGCTATTGATGAGCACATGTTATAATTACAGAAAAGTGCTAAGTATAGTCTATTAAACTGTTTTCTATTTATATTGTTATAGTTATATGAGGACAGGGTTTGATTTCTGTTTAATTATATTGCTGTTGATAAAGTTTTACGTCTCTGTCTGTCCAGTATTGTTGTCGACAATGATTGTTTGTTTGTAATGTTATGAATAAACTCAAAATTATTTCATTTTTTTCAAAAGTATGAAATCAACATACTTATTTGCTCCATTCATTTAGTGCTATACACCGGTGTGATAGTTCAGTATAAAACAAATGTTTTTAGTATGATTCAAACTTAGAAAGCTTGCTTGCTTCAACTTCCATTGATTTGAAACTTTACATGCCTTGTAAGAACACATTTTTGAGTTTTGAGTACCTTTTGAATTTTTTCAGGTTTAGTCTTTTTCAACTTCGTTTTTTAATTTTTAAAAACAAGTTTTTGAGAAATAAATACTTGTTTTTGTACTGTTGTTGAAAAGTAATTAACAAAAAAGTGTTAGATTTAAAATAATCACTTATTTTTGAGTTATTTGGAGTCAAAATGAAAAGATCTCTCTGTTATGTTAATAAAATACATTTTGACATTTTCTTGCTTAGAGAGACACATTGTTGTTTAAACTTTTTAAATTTATAAAACCTTCAAATACATCTAAAATTGCCAAGATTTTCGTTTCATAAGATAAAACATTTTAATAGCATAATCTGATTTCAGTTCGTGTCTCTTAGACTGGTTTAATTTTTCTTTTTAGACCTTATATGTAAAATATAACCATAGTTCATTTCGAGGCATGTTAAAATTAAAGAAGAGTCTATATATCCGACACAAATATACCAGTCTATGTTCAAATCACTATTCAAAGCAAAGTACATGTATAAGTTTTAAACTGACAAATTAAGTTAACACGTGAACTTCCACTGGAAAAATAAGGTCGTATTGAGTTAATGTTTAAATTACAATCCCAAAAAACAAAGTAAAACTTTAAGCTTCTTAAACTGGCAAAAAGTAAACACGTGAGCCTCCAAAAGAAAAGTGAGGTCTGGTGCTCTGGAAGGGCCAGCAACTCCCTTTTCATTCATGACATATGAAATCAAAATTGAGAATGTAAGGCACATGGACTGTGGGAAGTCATAAATATCCAGGGTAATTTTGATTACATAAACATCACACTTTATATTATGATGTCGGTCATAAACCTTTTTGATGACTTTGAGAAGCCTAGGTTTGCAATATTCCTGAAACAACAATTTATTTGTAAGCAACTCGTTTCGTTGTATAAAGTTCCCATCATTGAAACAAGAGGCCCATGGGCCTTAACGCTCACCTGAGGCTAAGTACATATCTCATGCAGAGGTTCAATGGTCAATAACATTTATTAAAGAGAACTCCTAATTTTCAGCAGTAAGGCAGAATTAAATGCAAGGATTTTTGCAAATTAATCATACCTTGTCCCGAGATTGCTACATATAATATATGTATAATATATATATATATATATATATTCTAGCTACAATACAGAAACTATGACCTTCATCTATATATCAAAATGATTGTTAGGCCATTACCTACAATATTTGAATATACATGCATATACAAAAAGTTAATAGTTTTCGAGATAATTAACCATTTCAAGTATCCTTTCCCATCTGTGACCTTGACCTTTGAATCCATGACCTTAATCTATATATCAAAACGATCGTTAAATCAATTCCTACAACATTGTATTATACATGTCTATACAAAAGCTTATAGGTTTTAAGTCAGTATTCTTTCGCATCTGTGACCTTGACCTTTGAACGTATGACATTAATCTATATATCAAAATGATTGTTAAATCAAAACCTACAATATTTTAATATATATGTTTACACAAAAAGTTTATAGTTTTTGAGATAATTAACCATTTCAGTATTCTTTCGCATTTGTGACCTTGACCTTTGAACCCATGACATTAAACTATATATCAAAATGATCGTTAAATCAAAACCTACAATATTCAAATATACATGTCTATACAATAAGTTAATAGTTTTCGAGATAATTAACCATTTTGGTACACTTTCGCATCTGTGACCTTGACCTTTGAACCCATGACCTTAATCTATATATAAAAATGATCCTTAAATCAATTCCTACAATATTGTAATATACATGTCTATACAAAAAGTTAATAGTTTTTTAGATAATTAACCATTTCAGTATTCTTTCGCATCTGTGACCTTGACCTTTGAACCCATGACATTAATCTATATATCAAAATGATCGTTAAATCAAAACCTACAATATTCGAATATACATGTCTATACAAAAAGTTAAAAGTTTTCGAGATAATTAACCATATAGGTATTGATTTGCATCTGTGACCTTGACCTTTGAACCCATGACCTTAATCTACATATCAAAATGACCATTGTGCCATTACCTACAATATTCTAATATATATGCCTATGCAAAAAGTTAATAGTTTTGCAGATAATCAACTATAACGGTAATAGTTGTGCATCCTTGACCTTGACCTTTGAACGCATGACATTAATCTATATATCAAAATGATCGTTTAATCAAAACCTACAATATTCTAATATACATGTCTATACAAAAAGTTAATAGTTTTCTAGATAATTAACCATTTAGGTATTGATTTGCATCTGTGACCTTGACCTTTGAACCCATGACCTTAATCTACATATCAAAATGATCGTTAAATCAATTCCTACAATATTGTAATATACATGTTTATACAAAAAGTTAATAGTTTTCTAGATAATTAACCATTTCAATATTCTTTCGCATCTATGACCTTGACCTTTGAACCCATGACCTTTATCTATAAATCAAAATGATCGTTAAATCAATTCCTTCAATATTGTAATATACATGTCTATACAATATACAAAAAGTTTATAGTTTTCGAGATAATTAACCATTTCGGTATTGTTTTGCATCTGTGACCTTGACCTTTGAACCCATGACCTTTATTAATATATCAAAATGACCATTGTGCCATTACCTACAATATTCTTATATATATGCCTATACAAAAAGTTAATAGTTTTGCAGATAATCAACTATAATGGTAATAGTTGTGCATCCTTGACCTTGACCTTTGAATTCATGACCTTGATCTATGTATCAAAATGATTGTCATGTCAATACCTACAATTAACTGAAAATCCCATGTCATTATCACCTGAAATGTTTAAAAAATAGCATCTTTTATCAAAGGTCAAAAACAGGGACATGACCTTGACCTTTGACCTATTTTGGAAGAAAATAGCGAGACAAGATCAACAGTGAAAACTCCATACAATTATCTTCAGCTGTTATTGAGTTATAAGAATAAATGTCTCATTTTCAAAATTACATAATTTTACGCAAAAAACGCGTAACCTATTTTTCGTTCAATTTTCATGAAAACACAATTTAATGTTCCCAGGTATGCTGAATCTAAATATCTATTTAAAATTTGCCTGCACCTTTTGGTTTCAGAGAAGAAGATATTTTTGTCTTTTTGCTATTTTTAGTAATGGCGGCCATCTTGTTGGGCGTGGCAAAACCCCGAACACAATTTATAAAGACTGTTACTCAGGCATGATAATCACCAAGTTTCATCAAATTTGCCCCAGTAGTTTTGGAGGAGAAGATTAAAATGTAAAGTTTACACACGACGGACGACGGACGGTGATAGATTGCAATAGCTCATCTGAGCCTTTTGGCTCAGGTGAGCTAACAAGCTCTTCCATAGTGTATTAATTGTGAAGCAAATACATCAAAGTAGAAGCAGGAATATTGCTGCGTGGAAAAGTTGATGCAATTAGTTTGTCATATAGCTTCCAACATAGCATTAATAAGGAACAACTGCAAGTATAAAAGTGGTATCTTTAAGGGGGATATAAATTAGGTTCAGCAAGAAGAGAATGTTCATGTTGTTTTCATGTATAAACATGATATTCTATTGAACTAGAACCTATTCACAAGAACTTGAATTAGTGTAAATCTCATAGATCACTATGTACACTATGATCATATTAAATTTGAGCATAGAACTGTATATTCCCAAATTATTACACTGCTAAAATTAAAGTTTTACAGTAATTAAAAACAAATAACACAGTCCAATAACAATACAACATTCATTTAATGCATATAGATTAACAAAAACATTTTCTTTGATTTCATGCTTATAAAGTCAAACAAGCAAAGTTAAAGCTTGATATTAAAGTTATATACCATATATCACCACTGCCAATTTTGCTGCATAGCAAACATATGCTGTACTGCAACAGCAATCACTTCTAAAGCACCAAACACGAGACATATAAATTAAATAGTTTATCGATTATTTACTGTGAAGAATCTTACAAACATAACCATAAATAGTATTGGATTTCTTAAAATAATATTTGTAAATAATACTGTCACACATGTTTACTGAAGACATCTTAGAAAACAAATTGTATTATCTAAATAAGTGAATTAAAGCCATTTACACAACTGGATTGCAGCCATCTACATAAATGAATTGAAAGCACTGATTACATTGAAATAACTGAATTAAGGTCATCAACATAAATGAATTAAGGTCATGGAAATAACTGTATTGAGGACATAGCTGAATCGAGTAGTTTTCTTAAAAAATAGTTTTAAGTAATACTGTTACACATGTACATTGAGGACATCTCAGAAAAATTACTGCATTATCTAAATAAGTGAATTAAAGCCATCTAAATAACTGGATTTAAGTCTTCTACATAAATGAAAAGAGAGTATTAAAATAACTATTGAGATTATCTATATACTTGAATTGAGTGGTTAAAAAATTGGCATACAGATTAGATCTACCGGGTACTTCACACTTATTATGCACAAGGAACTGTAGTTCACCTTATTTTTAATATAAAAAACTTTATAAGAAAAATATATACTTACAACAATTTTTTTTTAATATATAAGTTATAAGATAAAATAATCAGTAATTATTAATGAATCTTAACATTTTTATCATTATTATAGAGAGAGTTTTCTCAAACGAGAAAGTCAACTGATTTAAAAATGTAAACATTGGTGGGTTCTAATGATATTAATATTTACTTGAAACGGCTGAAATGCCTTTCTTAAAATTTTAAATACACTCCAAATTACATAATTTTCTGTAGGACAGGTTTAACTTTCAGAAAAGGTCAAAATTTGAGATATTTTGGATGAACTGGATCTTGTGTATGAATCTAGTGCATAGAGAATCTCAAACATAGAGACAAGTATACATACTTGATGTATGAACCAACAGAAAGCTGACCAATGTAAATGTCTGAAAATACATGAAAATGTGTAGCTTCAAAATAAATGAGTCAATTTTCTGAATTCTTTAATGTTCCCTTACACCAAAAACATTATACATATACAGTTTTATTTAATAGCAACATGGCTAATGTACAGAGTACAATAAACAACTAAATAATTTAATTGCTAAATCTAGCTGTAAATGATTGTCAAACTATAGGGCCTTTAAATAGAAAAAATCATCAATTCTTTGGTTTGGTATGATTTTATAAGTATATTATTTACTAATTTCTTTTTAATATATGTATTAATCTTAAAAATAATGTGATACTTTATTCATTTTCATTATTAATTAACTATTAATTATTTTTAGAGTATGTGAAATGCTTCATTACATATTAACAGTAACAGTTTAATCAAAGTACTGAAAGTACTAAAATTCGCGAAAGATTAGAAAGACAGGGAGTTCAGTGTCTCCATCAATGTAGGTATATGAAGTTGTCAGGTAACTGAAAGGAGGTTGTTATGTTCACCTTGCATTGCTCCCAACACAACATAGCGGGTTCATGTAGTGTGCAATGTGCAGACTATGAGCATGGGGCTGTTTTAATATTCACACATTGGACCAATATTAAGGATTCATGTAAGAAATAGTTCAATCCGAATAAATGCATGTATGGAACCATCAAGGATGGTCAAAGTTACTTCCATCGTCATGGAGACCCTAATATTAAACAAGAGGTCCATGAGCCTTAATGCTCACATGCAGCTGAGTACATATCTCATGCAGAGGTTCAATGGTCATTGACATTAATTAAAGAGAATGTCCAAATAAATTTTCAGCAGTAAGGGCCAATTATATGTAAGGATTTTTTGCAAATGTATTATAACATAACTAGTCATAAGAGTGCTACATATAATATATCTGAAATCTAGCTACAATATATTGTTTATAAACAACTAAAAAGGTAAAGAAAAATTTGAACCCATGACCTTAATCTAAATATCGCAATGAATATTAGGTCAATACCTACAATTTAGAAGCCTATACAAAAAGTTTATAGTTTTTGAGATAATTAACCATGTCAGTATTTGTTTGCATCAGTGACCTTGACTTTTAAACTCATGTCCTTCATTCATATATCAAAATGATCGTTAGGCCAATACCTACAATATTTTAACATATATGCCTATCAAAAAGTTTATAGTTTTTAAGACAATTAATCATTTCAGTATTCATTTGCATCTATAACCTTGACCATTAGACCTATGACCTACATTCATATATCAAAATGAACATTGTGTAAATGCCTATAACATTCTGATATACATGCCTATAGAGAAAGTTTATCATTTTTGAGATAATTCACCATTTCAGTATTTGTTTGCATCTATGACCTTGACCTTTGAACCTATGACCTTCGTTCATATATGGAAATGACCGTAAGGCAAATGCCTACAATATTCTAATATACATGCCTACACAAAGAGTTCAAAGTTTTTGAGATAATTAACCATTTCAGTATTCGTTTACATCTATGACCTTGACCTTTGAACTTATGACCTCTATTCATATATCAAAATGACCGTTGTGCAAATGCCTACAGTATTCCAATACACATGATGATGATGCCCATACAAAAAGCTTATAGTTTTCAAATATATTGACAAATACATTAATTTTGCAATTTCCCCCTCAAGTACCTTGCCATTATCTCATTTTGGCCCCTAAAGCTACAATATGTGCAAATCTAAAACTAGGTGCCCATAGTATTTTACATGAAATATCTAAGTTATATCTCTTGTAGGTTCAGAGCAGATGATTTTTAAAGATTTTCACAAATTTCCCCTTTATGGGGCCCCAAGGGGACATAATCCTTGCATTTGTGCAAATCTGAAAACCCCTTACTTGACCATTACTGTCAAATATCATCCAATTTGGCTCTGTAGTTTTGGAGGAATTGATAAAAAATGTGAAAAGTTTATACATGACGCACATCGGACGAAGATAGATGGCAATTGCACATCTGAGCCTTTGGCTCAGGTGAGCTAAAAAGTTTATACAAGACGGATGAAGATAGATGACAATTGTTCATCTGAGCCTTTGGCTCAGGTGAGCTAATAAGCTTCTGATATCTTTCATGTCATAATTGAGGATATTTTTTAAATAAATTAATAACTTGAAAAAATTAACTATTATTTTATTATTATTTATATCACCAGAGTTGTGTTTTAAGAATTCGATAATTTTTGGAAGACTTTTTATTCCCGAGACCAGCATAATTTTAGTAAATCTTGTAAACAACAATTTTTTCAATCGGGTGGCCGTTAGGATCCCCGCTGACTGGGTTTGACAGGTGACCCCTCTACAAAGGTTCTGTACATGATAAAAATGTAGTTGACAGATGACCACTCTACAAAGTGATCGCTATCCCAGATTTCACTCTAATCAATTTATAATTTTTTAAGGATGACTTCACGGAATGCTTTGAAAAACGGGAAAAGCAGTATGATAGCACAAAATTCCAAAATTTTTGTCTTAATATGGGGAGACTCCCCACATCAGCAGGGATTGAGCTTAACTTTTCGATGAGCCATACAATGAACTGTCAAGAGTGATGGTTGATCTGAATATATTAGGCATATACATTTGGATTATTCTATCCCTTGCTTTACTTTTCGATATTCAACATCTGCAATTACATTGACGAATGGTTTTGCAGAAAATGTTGATCTATAGGTACTGCCAATGTCAATGACTGTATAGTTTTGGCAGATTTTGATTTATTAGCAGGAACTTGTTTTGCATTACTAAAGGCTTGGGCCTGTTTGTGAGATTCAGAAATGTCATGTTTATTTACACTGTCAAGTTTATAACTAGTGCAACCCTCGGTAAATACAGATTTTTTTCCTGTCGAACTCTACACAATCGGCACACTTCATTCCGTCCTGCGTATCATACAACCAAGGCCTGCCATCTTCCCATGGCTTTTTATATGCTCCGATGCGTTTGGACTTATCATACTCTTGATAGTACTTTCGTTTTTCCGCAGGTCCTTGTTTAGCCTTTGGAGTCGATGCTCCTAAAAATTTCCACATGGCAGAAAGCCGGAAGTATCATTTTATACATAAATATCAGAAAAGGAAACGAAATGGCACCGTATTTGAATTCCGGTCGGAACACCGGTCCATTTACACTTGTTAACTATATGATACCCATTTTTCAATTTTACTATTATTGTCGCCAGTCAGAAATATAAACAGGAAATCGGTAAACGGATCGGAATGTCAAATACACCGAACTGAAAATTCTAATCGCCACCTGGCAGCCCTGGGCGACCTGTGTATGATACATTTATCGCCCAGAGCGAAAAACTGGGCGCCCGTTAATCTCAATCCCTGACCGGGAGGGTTGGCAGGTATGATAAAGCGGAGAATATAGTTGGGGCGGAAAATATTAATATTGGGGCGAAACGTCCATAACCCGCATTCAAAATTTGAGTTATCTACCTTTATTTCAACTTTGAACCTACATACGAGAGAGAGTTGATTATCTGTAACGGAAGAATATTCGGGTTGAGAAATCTGCATGTAACAGCTAAATTCGAGAATGATCAAGATCATTCGCGAATAAAAATACAACTAATGCTGAGAATTATAAATCATCACAATTTAGCAAAAACATTTAAGATAATTATATGTATTGTAATTTGACCAGAAAATTCAAAATTATTATTAAAGTACATGAATATCACTGGGCATACAAAATACACCCCAATCAAAATGACAATGTCTATAAGTGCTTATAAAATAATTCGAAATCAAAACCAGCATCAAAATGACAATGTCAATAACTGCTCATAAAATAATTCTAAATCAAACCTCCAAACTAGCATCAAAATAACAATGTCAATAATTGCTGATAAAAAATTCAAAATCAAACTTGACCTGTGATTTATCAATTCATAAATATGTGTATCTGTATCTGCAACAGTAATCAAAACATCGTTGAATATAAAACATTTGTTGCTAAAAAACCAAAGTATGCGAGACAGATGTACAAACACCAATAGAGCCACACATATATAACAACATAATAAATCTGTCTGTTTATGTGGGATGCATAAAAACAAAATAAATTTGTGTCAGGGGAGATAACTGTAGCAAGGAAACACAAAACAAGGGCATCAATTCTCTTCCAGCACACAATAGTCAGTTGTAGTCATGATGCTTTCACCATCCTGTATTTGTTCAGAATATTCATAATACATCACAACTTTCATTTGAGTTTTATAATCATCAGGAACTTTAAACATTTTTCCATGTCCAGGAACGATATAGTCAGCCATTTTTAAAACATCTATCCGACTCTGTTCTTGTATCTCCGGTTTTTCACTATTATCTTGCCAAAGTGACGGATTTTCTAAATCTTCACAACATTCAAACAAGTCTCCTATAATAAAGAAACAAACAGTTTCATGTTGTTAATAAATTAACTTTTGCAAGCATATTATTTAGACAATGTTTGTAAATGCAGTTAAGAATCCTCAAAAGAAAACAATCAAAAACAAACTTTCATAAAATTTAAAACTATAAATTACATTTTCATAATGAATGTGAAATTACACAAAAATATCAAAGATTTAGTTCAAATTATAAGATTACAGTACTTGAATATGTGTACAAAAGGTCAAGTTGGTAATGTGGTGATGACCCGAGTTAGTAAAGTGTTGACAGTCCATGTTGGTATGTGGTGGGACTGACAAGCCAAATCAGTAAAGCAGTGATATGCAAGTTGTTACTATGATGACAGCCCAAGATGGAATAGTGTTGATGGTCCAAGATTGTAAAGCAGTGATTGGTCCAGTTTTTAATTTAGTAAAGAGCCAAGTTAGAAGTGTCAACGGTCCATGTTGGAACTAGTTATGGGAGCCCTTTGGGGTAAAGTGGTATTGAGTCAAGATGATGCTATGGTGACAGGTCAAGATAGAAAAGTGGTGACAGGCCAAGTTGTTAAAGTGGTGATGGGTCAAGTTGGTAAAAGTCAGGCAATCGTTACAACCTACCTGTTATGGCTACTGTACCAAGATCTGTGTTACGTACTACCACCGAGACATCTGACCCTGTATGACCCGGAGTGGGGATTACTTCAACATCATCGTCTATCTCATAGGGAATACCCTGAAAACAGACAATTACCAAACACCTTGAAATTAAAAACATAATTTAGAAATTGTAAAAGTTTAACAAATCTAATGTTTATTGTACATGAATTAGAAGGTGTACTCATGACAAAAGTTCAGTGTCTATACAGCCCTTTCAGTAAATTAAAAGTAGAAGACAAATTTTCTAAAATAGGCAGCAAGTATGGAGTACTATGCATTACAAAACATATTAATAAAAAAAAAGTAAACTTAGTGAAAGAAGGCAACAAACTGAATCCAAATCCAAACAAGTAGCAGACAACTGGTTTTACTGAAACCACTGCTATATATAACACAGTAACAAAATACTTGTCTTTAAAATGATCAATTACAAATACGGTAAAACAATTCATTGACACTTTTTGTTCCGTCAAGTGTTGGCACTGTAAAGGGGTTTGACATTGAATTAAGGAGACTTATTATTAAGAAAAACATAAATGAAATAGACTTTATAACTTGAAAATATTGTTGCAATATTGAGCTTGCAAAACTATCAGGAGGTTTTATTGTTATTAATGAATAAAGAGTAACTTACACAAAGTATACAGTATTTTTATTTTACAACAAATTAAAATGGGGTTTGACTGATTATACTGGATATACTAATCTAAGAAATAAAATAAGCAGATATTTTATGATGATTACATGTAACTACATATAGATACAAGTATATTTAGTGAATTAAGCTCCCCCGCCTGCAGGTTCTTTTTTTGTGATTTGTACTTATGTTCAAAGGGCAATAACTCAAAGGAAAATAGGCAAACCAACTCAGGTTAACGATATTCACATCTCATAACAATGTTGATGTTTTGCACCAAGTTTCATGAAAGAGTCCTTCATAATTTTGGAGAATTTACGCAGACAAGAATTTCCGATGGATGGACAGAAGGACGGATGGACGGAAATTTGAATTTAATGTTCCATGCTTTTTGAAGCCAGGGATAATAATAATGACTGCAATTAGCTAAATTGTGAATGAGTGATACTGCCCGTTAATCTCTGAATTTTCTGAAAATGAAATAATATTTAAAGGAGTGATTGAGTTACTCTAACAATAAGGTGTCATTTGGTCTCTGAAGCTAAACAGTAATATGCTGTAATAAAATGCTGTTAAAAGGTAATTATTGTTGAACAATCTTATTGCAGCGGGATTAAAAGTTAAAGTCTGTCTCGAGCCATTAGACCCATCAGGCCGGAGCTTATCCCGGTTTCTGTGGCGTTAAGCGACTGAGAGTACAAGACTCTCCCCTGAATGGGACGCCAGTCCATCGCAGGGTTAACCCCCAGCAGTTTGCTGGTACTCATTTATTTTTCAGCTGAGTGAACTGGAACAACATGAAATTAAGTGTCTTGCTCAAGGACACAACACATCGCCCGGTCCAGGGATCGAACCCACAACCTTCGAATCATGAGTCCAACGCCTTAACCACTAGGCCACGCGCTTCCACTATTGCAGCGGGGTAAAGATGATGAATTTTGTTCATAATTATATCTTATTCCAATTTCTGTCATTTTGCACATTTTGACTCTACACATACAGAGCATGACTGTGAGCCAATTTTTAATACCACTTGTCCCAATTAATCACAGAAGCGTTAGCTCATTTTTAATTTTGCTCATACACTTTACAGTTAAAAACTTACTAAAACATGTCAAATATGTCTATATGGTTGTAAATTGATGAAAATTGACAGGCATCTGTCATGCATTATTCTTAAAAGGTCAATTAGTGTTATTTTGATAAAATTATTCTTGATATCAAATTTAAAATTCAAATAAAGCTGAATTTAAGTTTTATTTTTTCACTATTTGATCCATATTACATGGACCTTTTAGTACAGTCAAACCTGTCTATAAAGGCCACCCAAGGGAACCAGTAAAAATGGCCTTTATAGACAGGTTTGACTGTACTAAAAGGTCCATGTGATATGGATCAAATAGTGAAAAAATAAAATTTAAAAAATAAAAAAGGCCACTTTTACTGGTTCCCTTGGATGGCCTTTATATACAGGTTCAAATAATAAGAATGAAGAACAATTAGGAACCAATTCTCCTGGCTTTTACAAGCAGGTGGCCCTTATATACAGGTGGCCTTTAAGACAGGTTTAACTGTACTAGTATATAGTAGTGTATACAGTATAAAAGAACACCCAATAAATGTGGACTTTATAGACAAGTGGTATTTATAGAGGGTTCGTTTTGCTGAAATATAGAACAAAGAGACCTTGAAAAAGTGATCTTAATGGTCATGTGGTTATAGGTAAAGAAGTTTTTTTGTTTGTTTGAATGAGTTTTACATCCCAGTCAAGATATTTCACTTTTTAAATTTATCGAGACATCTGCTGTTATAGGGTGAAATGGCAGCGATTTTTACCTTTGCAGTACACTCAGGGCAATCTGCAGGGTGGGTTCTTAAATTTAGCATGCAATGCCTACTGTAAACAGGGCAATGCTTGTGAAGGTCTCTTCCAAAGGATCCCATGACCTTTATTTCTAAATGCTGAGTGCTTGGAAAACTGCATTTCTATGCCAAGTGCTTAGCAAAAGAACATCAGACCATGTCTGGGTTTGATTGGTTGGTTGGTAAAATGTAAAAGGAATTTTTCAGCTATTCGCAATGTATGGTCTGCCTTGTACCAGCACACACTCAGGCCGACATTAACTTTTAAGGTTCTATCTCACCAAGTCAGTATGTGGCAGACAAGCGTACCACTCCCCCAGTAACATTATACAGACACCAGATGAACCAGTAAAGGCCAACGGCAAGGAAAATTCACTTTCCCACATGTGGTCTGAGTGGGACTTGGAACTCACAGTGGTGAAAGACCCTGGATTTGAAGACTGAAGTATTATCCATTAGGCCACCGCGGCCTGCCTGGATTTAAACTAGACCTCTAAGAAACAGATGTAAGTAGCACTCTACCAACTGAGCTGTAGTAGTGATTTTTTGTATAACAAGAGGCCCAATAGGGCCTGTACCGCTCACCTGGGCCGTTAACAGCACAAAAACACAATAAATACTACATTTAAGGAGCAATAACTCTGATGTGGATATTTAGATATTTATGAAACTTGCTACTCGCATCTGTGACCTTGACCTTCGAACCAATGACCATAATCTATATATCAAAATGATGATTGCATCAATACCAACAATATTCTAATATACATGCCTATACAAAAAGTTCATAGTTTTCGAGATAATGAATCTTTTTGATATTGTTTTGCAACCGTGACCTTGACCTTTGGACCCATGACCTTTTTCTATACATCAAAAAGATTGTTGTATTAATACCTACAATATTCTAATATAAATGTCTATATAAAAAGTTTATAGTTTTCAAGATAATTAACAATTTTGGTATTGTTTTGCTAATGTGACCTTGACCTTTGGACCCATGACCTTTTTCTATACATCAAAATGATCGTTGTATCAATACCTACAACATTCTAATATACATGCCTATACAAAAAGTTAATAGTTTTCAAGATAATGAACCATTTCAGTATTCTTTCGCATCTGTGACCTTGACCTTTAAACCAATGACCTAAATCTATATATCAAAATGATTGTTACATCAAAACCAAGAACATTCCAATATACATGCCTATACAAAAAGTTTAGTTTTCAAGATAATTAACGATTTTGGTATTGTTTTGCTACTGTGACCTTGACCTTTGGACCCATGACCTTTTTCTATGCATCAAAATGATCGTTGCATCAATACCTACAACATTCAAATATACATGCCTATACAAAAAGCTTATAGTTTTAAAGATATTGAACCATTTCAGTATTCTTTCGTATCTGTAACCTTGACCTTTAAACCAATGACATAAATCTATATATCAAAATGATCGTTCTATATATCAAAATGATCGTTACATCAAAACCAACAACATTCCAATATACATGTCTATACAAAAAGTTTATAGTTTTCAAGATAATTAACAATTTTGGTATTGTTTTGCTAATGTGACCTTGACCTTTGGACCCATGACCTTTTTCTATACATCAAAATGATCGTTGTATCAATACCTACAACATTCTAATATACATGCCTATACAAAAAGTTAATAGTTTTCAAGATAATGAACCATTTCAGTATTCTTTCGCATCTGTGACCTTGACCTTTAAACCAATGACCTAAATCTATATATCAAAATGATTGTTACATCAAAACCAAGAACATTCCAATATACATGCCTATACAAAAAGTTTATAGTTTTCAAGATAATTAACGATTTTGGTATTGTTTTGCTACTGTGACCTTGACCTTTGGACCCATGACCTTTTTCTATGCATCAAAATGATCGTTGCATCAATACCTACAACATTCAAATATACATGCCTATACAAAAAGCTTATAGTTTTAAAGATATTGAACCATTTCAGTATTCTTTCGTATCTGTAACCTTGACCTTTAAACCAATGACATAAATCTATATATCAAAATGATCGTTACATCAAAACCAGCAACATTCCAATATACATGTCTATACAAAATGTTTATAGTTTTGAAGATAATTAACGATTTTGGTATTGTTTTGCTACTGTGACCTTGACCTTTGGACCCATGACCTTTTTCTATACATCAAAATGATCGTTGTATCAATATCTACAACATTCTAATATACATGCCTATACAAAGAGTTAATAGTTTTCAAGTAAATGAACCATTTCAGTATTCTTATGCATCTGTGACCTTGACCTTTCAACTAATGACCTTAATCTCTATAACAAAATGATCGTTACATCAAAACCAAGAACATTCCAATATACATGCCTATACAAAAAGTTTATAGTTTTCAAGATAATTAACCTTTTTGGTATTGATTTGCTACTGTGACCTTGACCTTTAGACCCATGACCTTTTTCTATACATCAAAATGATCGTTGTATCAATACCTACAACTTTCTAATATACATGCCTATACAAAAAGCTTATAGTTTTAAAGATATTGAACCATTTCAGTCTTCTTTCGCATCTGTGACCTTGACCTTTAAACCAATGACCTAAATCTATATATCAAAATGATCGTTACATCAAAACCAACAACATTCCAATATACATGTCTATACAAAAAGTTTATAGTTTTGAAGATAATTAACGATTATGGTATTGTTTTACTACTGTGACCTTGACCTTTGGACCCATGACCTTTTTCTATACATCAAAATGATCGTTGTATCAATATCTACAACATTCTAATATACATGCTTATACAAAAAGTTCATAGTTTACAAGATAATGAACCATTTCAGTATTCTTATGCATCTGTGACCTTGACCTTTGAACCAATGACCTTAATCTATATATCAAAATGATCGTTACATCAAAACCAAGAACATTCCAATATACATGCCTATACAAAAAGTTTATAGTTTTCAAGATAATTAACATTTTTGGTATTGATTTGCTACTGTGACCTTGACCTTTGGACCCATGACCTTTTTCTATACATCAAAATGACCGTTGTATCTATACCTACAACATTCTAATATACATGCCTATACAAAAAGTTAATAGTTTTCAAGATAATGAACCATTTCAGTTTTCTTTTGCATCTGTGACCTTGACCTTTGCACCAATGACCTTAATCTATATATCAAAATAATCATTACATCAATACCAACAATATTCTAATATACATGCCTATATAAAAAGTTTATAGTTTTCGAGATAATAAACAATATTAGAAAGGTAAAAAATTAGGTCATGACCTTCATAATTGACCTTGACACCATTTTGAAGGTAATTACAAGAATATGTCAAAACTGAAAACCCCATGTCATTATCTGGTCATATAGTCAAGTTATAACAATTTAAAAATATTTTACGATTTTTGCAAATTTAAACGCAAAACGCGTAACCTATTTTTAAACCAAATTTCATGAAATGAACGAACTTAAAGGTTAAGACTATGTAGAATCCAAATATCACATCAGTTTTTGCCTGCAATGAGTGGTTCAAGAGAAGAAGATTTTTTGAGGTTTTGTCTATTTTTAGTAACAGCGGCCATCTTGGATATTCGATCGTCATGATTTGAACAAACTATAGTTAGACTCTGTCAAGGACCTTCCATGGCAAATTTGGTTTCATTTGGCCCAGTAGTTTCGGAGGAGAAGATTAAAGTTTACTGACGCACGCACGCACGCACGCACGGACGCACGCACGCACGCCTCGCCATGCCATAAGCTCACATGGCCTTTGGCCAGGTGAGCTAAAAATGGTAGCTATAGGTTTTATTGTAATTTTAAAAATAATGTAGAAAATTAAAAACAATTTTAATATCTCTGACACTAATTTTATGATATATATATACTACTGGAAATTCTAGTAAAAACATAAGTGTATTGCAAGTCTTGGTTGTAAAATGGTAATTCTGGACATGTTGGTCGCAAAATACAGTCAGCTAATTAAAATGAAGAAGATAAGGTTAAAAACAAAATTTTAAAAAAAAGTAAAATCCATCCAAGGCAAGTTCTTGCCATATGTAAAACCATCCAATGCAAGTTCTGGTCATAAAGAAAATCAACCCCTGGTAAATTCTTGGCAAAAGTAAAATCTATCCCAATCCAGTTCTTGTCATAAGTAAAACCAATCCCAAGTAAGTTCTTGTCATAAGTAAAATCCATCCCAAAGAAGTTCTTGTCATAAGTAAAATCAATTCCAAGCAAGTTCTTGTCATAAGTAAAATCAAACCCAAGTAAGTAATTGTCATAAGTAAAATCAAACCCGAGCCAGTCCCTTTCACAAGTAAAATCAATTCCAAGTAAGTAATTTTCATAAAAGTAAAATAAGTAAATCAAATCCCAAGCAAGCTCTCGTCTTAAGTAAAATCTATCCCAAGCAAGCTATTGCCATAAGCAAGTTTGTACTAAGTTTTATTTTAAATCCCCCAAAAACAAAAGGCTTTGTGATGTAAAATGATGAAAAAATCCAAAGTAGATTCACCTTTATATGCCTTACATTTCTGAAATGATTTTTCAAATCTGTCTTTATTTACTCTTTAATCAAAGAATTAAAATCATGCAAGATAATTCAATCATGTCAATTAATAGAGTACTACAAACTGGAAATTTTTTGCGTCATTTAATTTTTGCAAGTACCAACATTTTAGGTTATTCATTTTGTTCTATTTTTGCATAGTCAGATTATAATCAGTCTAAATGCTAATAATTTATATAAAAATCAAAGATTTGCAAAAATCTAATTTTTGTGCCTTAAATGAATGCAAAAATTTCCCAATTTATAGTAAATTAAATATATGTTTAGAAATTAAATGTATGTTTAGAAAGAAAATTGCCTAAGATATCTCAGAAATATTAGATTTGAAACTAGTCAATAGAAGAGTCTTAAAAGAGTGAAATATAAGCTTGAAATGGGGTCGCTGCTGTACCACTTGATACTCCCTAAAGTTTGAGTGGAATCATTATTACCAATGGATATGAAATCATATCAGATCATTTCACCTAAAAACCACATTATTTTGGGAATTTGCAATGTAAAATTTCTCCCAAGATGTCCTGCACATACGTTACAGGGTGTTGATCATGTGGTACAGCAATGAACTCCATTCAACAGTAATTATACACTGTATATAAAACCAGAAACATCAGCAGAACTGGAATTAAGTTTTACAGCTTTAGTCAATGGCAAACTGCATATATAAATTCTGACACACAATATTCAGATACACAAAGAACACACAATGCAAAAGAAGGAAATGTAAAAATCATGAACACACAATGCAAAAAAGATAGAAAAATGTAAAACTATGATTATTTCTGGTTATTTGACATTTTAAAGAAAGGTAAAAGTAAGAAGTAAGGTACGATTCCCACACTTGACTTCATGTAAAACTCCTAATAATTCCCTGACCATGAAAAAAAAATCCCTGACTTGTCCTTGACATGTGGGAACCATGTTAGAAGCAGGTCAAAAACCCAAGAGTAAATTCACAAAAAATAAAACTAAAAATACCTGATTAAAATCATGGCTCGTATACTGATCTCTTACGCATACATCAAAGGACACAATGTGGACAGAATGGGGAAATAAATTGAGGTTTCCTACGTGATCTGAATGACCATGCGTGCAAACTACGTACTCTATTTTATCAGGCGCCAATCCATTTTTCTTAAGCTCTGCAAAAATGACAAAAAAAAATATACAACCGTTATCGATCTTGACAGCTAGGTTAAAACACATGCACACAGCTTATAACATCCTTGAAATTTAAAAAAAAAAAAAACAAAAGAAAAACCTGTCATTAGCATGTTTACATCACGATAAATCAATTACTCAATGTTTATTTTTACTGAAAATGGCATTTCAAATATTTCAAGTGTATGTCAAAGAAAATCTGTAGCTTGCATTGTTGTTTGATATAATAAATATGCTTGTAATGTATATACCTGACATTTACAGGTATACGTGTAATATGTACACCTTTAATATACGAGTACACCTGTCATTTACCAGTACACCTGCACTAGTATACCTGTAATATAACAGATGTACACCTGTAAGATGTAACATACCAGTACACTTATAATTTACCAGTACACCTGAAATATACCTGTAATATACCAGTACACTTGTGGTATACCAGAACACCAGTAAAATATCTGTATAAATGTACAAATTGAAGTCTTCCCATTTTTCTGAACTCTGCTGGGCTGATTTAGGCACTTGAATTATTTAGCCATTTACAGTAAAATCTCTTACTTGTTAGATATCTAAACTCGCATGTCCCAAGAAACACAGGTAAATATGTGACAGAACCACGTGTTAATGTACAACTCATTGCATGCCACAATGTTTTGAAATTTTTATGTTATTATTGAGTTAACATTTGTCTAAAATAAAAAATTGTACAGCAATTTTAACTTACAACTAGGATACAGTAACAAGACCAATCGCATGTCTGGACCTGCATCACCATCATATGTCACTACAAAGCTATAATCTGTGTGCTATGTTTTGGCACAGTGTTGATAAACATGGGGGGGGGGGGGGGGGGGGGGTGGGGGTGGGGTGATTTTTACGCTTTTTTACAGTTATTTGTGAAAATAGCGATAATTTCCTCTACTCGAAAATTACCACATTTTACAGTATTAATACTGTGTTATTGTATGCTAATCTTCACACCTTCATGCGTTAATTTATCAAAATCAACCGTATATATATATATATATATATATATATATATATATATATATACATGTATATATATATATATGATCCCTATTTACATCACATAGACTCATCCATGTTTATAAATACTCTGACAAAAATTGTGAAAAAGACTATTTATTACTATTGTATGTATGTTCATTACTTAGCAAGCATTTCATAGTAAAAAATTTGCAAAAAAAAAAAAAAAAAATGTCAAAAAAGGAGTTGCCCATCTTAAATGGATATCCATCTAAACATTATATAAATATTACATTTCTGACAGGGTGCCAGTACATATTGTCACCTCGAGGAAGCATTGTTTGCCGAGGCGATAGCCGAGGCTGACAATGCTTTTCGAGAGGTGACAATATGTACTGGCACCCTGTCAGAAATGTAATATTTATTTTATTACACCGAATGTTTGTTTTATTTTACCAATACATGATGTGCATCCTTCGTCTTTAGTAATGTCTATACCAATTTTCATTCGGCAATTTATCGACCGGGAATGCCTCAAATGCACAGTCATTAGAGCCAAAAAATTTTAGAAACGTATCCACAGCCCGCTTAATGATCCGTTTAGTTGATGCAGAGTCTTTAGACTCTCACAAATTGCCAAGATAGTCATTGTCAACCTCGGCAAACATCATCCGTTGTTGTTACAGACGAATGTAAACAATATCAATAACAATGAGACGCTTGCCGTAGACACAAATGAAAACATGTTTTGTTCAAAGCGCTGACGTGATCCAGTGAAGGGAGGCGACTCGAACAAAAGTACTGTCACATAGTCACGCGCAGCGCTATGTGACATTATAAATTTTATGTGACAGTACAAATTGTTACATAGCTCTTATCCAATGAAATTGCTAGATTTTTACATAAGGTGTAATAATATAATTTGCAAAGTTTGAGAAGCATACCTTTTATCCAGTTTCACTTACAGATTACACAACACAAATTGCTGAAAATTTTGATAAGTTAAAAATGTCAATATTTATAGCAAAAATTAGCGATGTTTGCCCAAAATAAAAGGTGTTCATATTTGTTATACATGTAAAAACTATGCAAAGTTTGAAAACCATATCTTTATTGGAGTGGGAATTACAGATTACACAAAGTATACATGTATCCTAGCTGTGACGGGCTAATGAACAATCAGGCAAATAGATAGAGTTGAAAAGCTTCTTGGTCTGCTTTCATTGGTGAAGCAGGTGAAAAAGTCAACATGGCATTGTGATGGATGATAGTGAAAATGCTCATCCAACATAATTGCTATTTGTCAGGATGACTGAATGTTATCTATGACTTGAAGTTGTCCTAAAATGGGTGACAAGACCTTTTATGTATTGTATTAATCCATAACAATCACAAGCCAAAAGCCATGTTGTAAATGCTTCACATTAACTTTGCAGAACAACAACAACAACAAAAAATGCAAACTTAGCATTCCTCAACTTTGTGCTGAAGTACCTGTCCAAACGCATGGAGATAGTAACAGTCCCTTGTACAAACATCACCAGACACTATCTGAAGAGCCTTGGTAAACAAGTTTAAGTTTCCAATTTTGTCAGAGTGACCGTTTGTACACACGACATAATCTATATCTCCACTATCAAGATTCATAGCCTGCAAGCCTACAATAGTATCATAGAAACAATTACATTTTCCCTGTAACATATTTGTTATTTTAACTATAAAGGCCACACACTTGAATCTACAAAAATGCCATTACAGTTTATGAAAACAAATCTTTTTTCTGTATAATATTTATGGTTTTGTTGGGGAAATCGAGACAAAGATCTCATTGAAAACTTGTCATAATGAAGTTTAATGGTCAACAGACCCTGTATTCCAAATTTTTCAAGTTTATAACAAAGTTGTAAGAATTTCCTCAACCATTAAGGCAATTGCAAAAAGTAGTTGTTGAAAAAGGTAAAAAAAAAATCATTTTGTGCAGATTTTCCGTAAGTTACTTTATAATATGAAAACAGCAACCTTGTGAAAACCACAATTTTTCAATAATTCGAGCAAAACATTGAAATAACAATTTTACTGCTTAAATTATGAAAATGCTTACCTTGTAAGATTAAGTCTTTATCCCAGGGGTTACCTGTATCAACTATAACATTATGTGCACCTTTAAGGAGAGTTATGGATCCACAGGCTTTCTGTAAACCTAAAACAGATAACAACAGACTGGTATGTAAATAAGACTGTTAAGTAATGTAGCGGTATCACTATATGGTATAGTATTTACTATGTTCAACTAAAGAGACATTACTACTGTCTCACCTATGTGGTACCTTATAGGCAAAACACCAGAGCTCGCGTTCTACAAATTGGTGATCCGGGTTAGATTCCCCTTATCAGGGGAAGTGTTTCTTTTCATTTTAACTAGTATTTACATTACAGTTGTGTGTGTAACTATGAATTGATCGTTGTTGAAACAGCTAAGACAATTTTATGGTTTTTGTCCATAATTTTAAGCATCAAAAGAAACAAATAAACTTTGAGTTTAGGAAATACAATTTAAGATTAGTATAACTCTCAGAATCAACCATGTACAAATGCTACAGCAAAACAGTTATGTTATCTTTGCTAACTACAGGGATGAAGCTTAACTATTTTGAGTTAGGGGGCCAGCTCACTTCAGAAAAGAATTTGTAATAGTAATATATAGATACAATACGTAAACATTAAGGGCCCAGAATGATTTTTAGTAGCCAATGCTAGTGTCATTACTACCATGACCAGGTTCATTTTTACAATCAGGACTACAGTTAACATCAGCTTCACTTTTGTCAATGTTATCATTATCAGTGTCCAACACAAATTTAGGTTGTGTTCCAGATTTAATACCATAAAGTTTCAAAATGTTTGCAACTCCTTTTTTCATTTCCTGATTTTCGATTGTTATCTACTGTTTCCTAGAATTTTCTTAAGTTTTTCCATTTATCTTGAGCCTGTTTAGAAGCCAATGGCTACTGGGCCACTGCTAATCTGCATCCATGTTAATTGCTAAAATGGATTACAACTGTCATCACAAATTCTGGATCAGAGAAATGGATATTTTATCCACTAGTGAAAATCATTTGAATAGATAAATGAGTTTTGTCAGAAGACTGATGATTTTTCCATCATTCCTGAATTTACTGCTTCAATATTTTTGAAATAAGAGTCTCCTTATCTTACTAAGTCTGTTTTAATTGCTTCTGCTTGCAAGAATCCTCTGTAGTAGTCACAGGTGGCTTTCTGTTTGGAACTCTACAAATGTGTCTTTAGCATGCACTAAGGCACAAGACCTTGACAATCATCTGAAAGACTTCTCTAGACTAGTTATGACCTTTTTTACAATTCTAGTATGGGCAGAAATGAAAATCATTTCCGAAAATTTACAAATCCTGAGTGAGGATGGATCTGACAGCCCGAGACTTCAAAAGACTTGACTGTGACATAAAACACCACTATTGGTGCCATCCTCCCGATAATATTACCTGGCGATTCTTTGACACTGTAGCCTTGTTTTAACACTACCACTTCATACATCTTCACAAGATTGTTGATAACAGTAGTATTCAGCAGATGACAAAAAAGTTCTCAATCACCATGTAACAAGTCCTCATATATATGTAATATCACTCAGTTCATCTTGATACTTCACCTAAAAATATTTAATTACGATTTGTAACTTGTTACAATATGTAATCACAAAACAAACATACCAGTAAATGTTCAAATCACTATAAAAAAAAAAAAACACTTTGAAAACTGGCAAATTTAAACCCATGAACTTCAAACAGGGAAGAGGAAGAGTAAAAACCCAAGTACTGTCACTGTGTATGATTATCACTTGTGGACCCTTAATTAAGGCGCCCAAACGAAGTTTGGCGACTTATTGTTTTTGCACCGTTTCTTCTTCTTATTATTATTATTATTATTATTTTTATTATTCTTCCTCTTCTTCTTCTTCCGGCCATGAACTTGTCCAACCAATTTCTCGAAGACCGTTGGTCCAATCTTAACCAAACTTCACAGGAAGGTTGATCCCCATCTCCTTCCCCAGAGGCCGAGGTAAAATGCCCATGGGGTCATTAGGGGAGGGGCAGGAGGACGGGGTCTTAAAAACAATAATGCTCAATTTTGCTATTTATACTATATTTTGTACTATAAAACCATATATATTCATGATCAGTGTCTCAAGATGTACAAGTCTGTATCACAAGATTTTCCCGGGGGTATCAGGGAGGGTGGGGATGGGCGGGGCAGTGTGCTAACTTTTAAAGGGTTAAGATCCCCACCCATAAACTATATATTTTCTGGTTCTGCATGAAAAGTTGAATTGAGTGATACTAAAGAAAGTCCTATGGGGTCATTCCTGATGGAGGGTGGGGATGGGCGGGGCTTGGTACTAACTTTTAAATGGTTGATATTCCCATCCTGAAACTATATATTTTCCAGTTCTGTTTTAAAAGTTGAATAGAGTGATACTGAAGAAATGCCCATGGCGTTTTCCAGAGGAGGAAGGGGACAGGCGGGGCTGGGTACTAACTTTTGATCAGTTGAGATCCCCACCCCTAACATATATATTCTCTTATTCTTTATGAAAAGTTGAATAGATTGATACTTAAGTAAACCCATATGGTCATTCAATAGGAGGGTGGGGACAGGTAGGTCTAGGTACTAACTTTGAGATCCCCACCCTCAAACTATAGTTTTCTTCGTGGGATGGTTGCTATCGTTTTGTTTAAGAATTAAAACCATAAGCATGAATTTTCATTGTCAAGGATACTTAAGTAATCACTGATCCATGTCTAAAAGCTCTCAAGCTAAATATGTTTTTATAAGCAGCACCAATGGTCAGTTATCCTTGGGGCATGATTTATGATTCAATTCGATAGAGTAGCTGCATTTAGTTATCAATATGACATTACATGGGTAAATGCTTGGATTAATTTAAAATCAACACATCATTGGCTAATCAAAACAACAGGTTGTGATATTGGGTATAGGCGATGTCAATCAACTTTGCCTATTGTTTGAATTTCAACCAATTGGATTCATGTACTACTTCTATATATAAAATCAAATCTTAAAATGAAAAGAATAATACAAGTTTAAAATTTCTAATAATCCATGTTGGGATTAAAATAAGTGTTACTATTTGATTAGGGATTTTTAAGTTTGGAAACCTGGTATTTGATAAAAAAAAGTTCACTAAGTACATGTTTACAATAATGTAATACCATGTAAATGAAAAAATGATATATTTTGTAATTATGCAAAGTGATCATATTTTTGTTGTCCTTTTAAAAATGGCAAAAAGTAATTTGGTTTCCCTGCAGTTTTTTAGTGATGTAGATCGTAATTAAAGGTTTAAAATTTTCAAAATGGCAGCCATTGCCATGGACATGGAAAAAAGCGGCAAAAGTACAAGTCCTCCTAATATGAGTTCTAAGTAGAGGGTTTGATTTTTATTCGTTTGGGCGCCTTATTTGTAATGGTGCATCCATCATTACATTAATACTCGTTTATAATACTTTATTGGAAAACTGAATTGTACAGTGTCATCCATTACATATTATATATCATTGAATCATATAACAAATATGAACATTATAGTAACATGTAACTTTCTATATTATAGATCTTAATATAAAATTTATTTAGTCAAAGTAAGATATAACTTATCTGAATATTCTGTAAATTTAATATATATACACATATATATATCATATATTGCTATCTGATTAACTGAGCACATGCAATCATGATGCCAATATATTACAAGTAAATATAATGTAAAGCTGTACATTCTTTGAAAGCTCTTTTAAATTAACTCTATTTGGCTACCGGTATCTTTTGAAAGGGAATCATCTGAAATATTATAAGAGACAAATAAGCTTTTTTTGAAGTGAATTGTATAAAGGGCATTTAATAATAAAGTGAATTTGTCCTCAATTTTCTGGCAATTTTTGTGGACTCTTTTTATCACATGGGGTTTTCAGTCTTGTATATCTTGGACATAAACAAATCTTAATTGGGTTTGCCACATGATCACTAGAGTCGATACGGATAATTTCGTACATACGTCTATTTCCGTACACCTTGGCGAAGTCGCTTTTTTATATTGATCGTGCAATCAATTTGTTTCGTTGCTCACAGTATTACTTTCCGGACAAAACCGGATTCGTTTTAACTTTTAATCACTGGCAAATTAGGTCATGTGTTGTCGGATTTTGATTGGATAAAAGTTTTTGTAGCGGGAATCTTCGAAACCTGTCATCCCGAACGAAGTTCAAGAGCATCTGCAGTGAGATATACAGTTACATTGACAAGAAGGTAGTTTTTATCATATTTTTTAAATTATAAGTATATTTATTTTTTGTGTAACCTTGAAATCTAATTTATTTGATAAAATATTATACTTACCATTTAGACGAGCGTGGTTTAATATTTCATGATTGTTTGGAAGTGTACGGAATTACACGCATAAGGTTTTCAATAGTCATTTATGTACGTCTAATTCCGTACGATCATTTCCTGACTAAAATTTTGTTGACCTGTCTACAGTGGAACATGTCGTCGGATGTATTGTGTTTCTATGGTCCGCTGTTATACTATTTATTAAGTATTTTATGATATAAATTATAAAATTATTAAAATATTTTATAATTTCACAAAATCAATATGAAAATGGCCAGATTAATAAGTGAATTTATTTTATGATATGAAGAATTTGAACGAAATTAATGATATAAAATGAATTTGTGATATCACAACATCAAATTTATGCTATCATAAATCATTTCATGATATCATTAAATCGATTAAGAAACTAGATCTATCCTAAATATAGTAATGTAATTCAAATTTACTGAGAAATGACTTGAACTTGGGAAAGAATTTCTTGGAAAAAGGACATAAAGCCTAGGGCCGTCATTGATATATCGGTATATCATCAATAAAAGCCATTAATATGATATATCGATACATTTTCTGAGTATCGATATCAACAAAATGACCACCAGTTCATTGCTAAGGTTGGAGTAGTCAATGACACATAGATTAAATTGGTTGGAAATGTATTATAACAACCCATGATTTTAATGTATCTCAAAACACGATGACATACAAAACAGTGTGCATATAATATTAGAAACATTTAAGACCACACCAGATATGTCAAATATATTGGTGGAAAATAATCTGTCTATAAAAAATTAAACAAAAAATAAACTATTTTAATCACCGTTTCCTAAATTTCAATATATCGATATATTTTCAGTTGATATATCGATATTCAAATTCTCATCAATGACAGCCCTAATAAAACCCATCCCTGTCTGCACGACCACCCTTCTCTTTTATCGTACATACCAAATCATTGCAACAATTAAACAAAGAAACTTAGCAACAATGTTTTATGGTTGTGTTTCAGCAATGAATGGCCATCCATTGTCTAGTCCTATTCCATTGCTTCTAAGACAACGTGAACTAGGAACACAACAGGATTTTTTAAAAGTCTTGAGGCAACACTTATTAAAGCTTGACTTGCCTTGTTCCTGTGAATACTTGCAAACCAACATAGTGGATATCGTAATGGGTCTTGCGGTAGATGAGGTGACTGGAAGCCTAACTTTGATTCATTTAAAATCATTCTTAGCAAAACATGATGTTTATGAAATACCACTTCATATTATGGCCCATTGGTTACTGCAGAAACACGAAGCTGAAAAGTATAAGCACCATTTGTTGGAATTATTAAAGAAACAATAGAAGAGATTTATCTAGCAGATTTTTGTAATTGAAATAAATAAAGATACTGTCAACATTTCTTATTCTTATCTCCTTTTTTTAATTCAGAAAAATGGGGAAAAGACAAAAAGAAAAGGGTAACCAGAAATACAGTATGGAAGACTTACAAAGCGCTGTTGAAGCTGTGAAATCAGGACAACTTTCATTTAGAAAAGCATCGATCAAATATGGAGTACCTGTCATGACAATAAACGACAGAGTAAACAATAAAGTAGATGATATGGCAAGAGCAGGTCGTCCAACAATTTTAACTACTGAAATGGACCAAACTAGTGGACAAAATAAAAAAAGCAGCTCTTCAAGGATTCGGCATTTCAAAAAAAATGTTGCGCATAAAAGTCGCCCGCCTAGTCCGACGGTTGAAATTGAAAACGCCCTTTAAAAACGACGTACCGGGAAAGGACTGGATACAAGGGTTTCTTGCGCGCCATCCTGACTTATCGATTCGGTCACCAACAGCATTATCAACTGTGAGGGCAAGAATGTTAAACCCTGCTGTTGTAGATAATTATTTTGTAGATTTGGGAAGAATTATTAGTGAGCTGGGTTTGGAAAATGCTCCGAAGAAAATTTGGAACATTGATGAGACCAGTGTCGCGCTTACACACAATCCAACAAAGGTCCTTGCCGAAACTGGTACAAAAAATATACCAGGTCGCGTTGGGAACAGTAGAGACAATGTGTCAGTGCTTGCCGCAGTAAATGCCGCTGGAGATGCTATACCCTATGGTGATTGTTAAAGGTAAAACGGCAAAAAGTCTGAATGCATACGACGTACAGTCTGGTGTTCCGGGTACAGTTTACACGTACCAGCAGCGTGCTTGGATGGAAGACGCATTGAGCGAAATTTGGTTTCAGGACCACTTTCTTAAACATTGTGGACCAGAACGTCCCCAGCTCATTATGCTTGATTCTCATTCATCACACGAAACGTTAGGGTTACTTGAATCGGCTCACGACAACCAAATAACGCTGTTTGCATTCCCGCCACATACCACGCAATGGTTATGTCCACTGGATAAAACTGTTTTTGGGGCATTATCTCGTTATTACAATCAGATATGTTCTGAATTCATGGCAGCATCCCCCGGTAACATTGTTTGTAAATGGAAGTGGCCAGCTTTATTCAGGGCGGCATATGAAAAAGCATTTACACCATCCAATATAATCAGCGGTTTTCAGAAATCCGGAATATTTCCTTTCGATCCGTCGAAAATTACAGATCAAGCGTTTGCTCCATCACAACCATTTGATTGTTTCAACAAAAGCACAGCGAACACTTCAAATACGGAAATGACAACACACAATGTACAAAGAGTTCAAAGTAGCACAACTTCAAATACAACAAATTTGTCAGTTGCTGATTTGCATAGTAAAGCCATGTCATCCATATCCGAAGGAGCCATCACTCCAACAATAGCCAAGTCATCTACTGCATATTCCGATGATGATTCTTCTGAGATGGACACACCTATTCATGACATTAACAACTGTAACGAACAACCAACTCCATTAGCACAGACTGGGGGACCAATAACTTCTCCAGCAGCACAGACTGGGGGACCAACAACCGATCCAATAACACAAGCTGAAGGACCATCAGGGGCAACAATCCTATCGACGAGGATTTAATACTTTCTGTTCTTAGAGGTGAAATACCTTCAACTGAAGAATCTGGAGTCATTACCTTGGAAATCCCAACAATAGATCCTCATGAATTTGGAAGTATTGGTCAGAATGCCGTACATTGGTCAAGCAGTGTAGAGTCAATATTCTCCGTCCCTGAATCTATAAATGAGACTAAACAAGTGTCAAAGAAAAAACTTACATCCCATAGAGTTCTAACTAGCCAGGAGATAATAGAGTCCAAGAAATTAGATAAAGAAAACAAACAGAGACTTGAAGAGGAAAAAACTGCAAGACAAAAAGAAAGAGAAATGAAAAAGAAAGGTGTAAAGTTTTAGGACAAGCTAAAAGTATCCCTTTATCCAAGATCAAACCTTGTTTTGTGTGCAAGAAGAAAGAAAATAAGATGGTCGAAAAAAATGTATGGGTAAAATGCAGTGCTTGTCAACACTATTTTCATGAAGACTGTATACCAAAATTCATGGCATCTTTTCTTCAATCAGAAAGCTTCAAATGTCATATTTGTGTAGCATGAATTTATGTGTTTAATTTCTGTTAATCGGAAAATTTTCGCCTACAGTTTAAATTTTCATGTAAATTCGCGAGAGTAGCAAAATGCATATGTGTATTTCATTAATACATGTACACTCGTGTAGCACTTCTTGTAATTTATTTATATTGTTACTGTTACTTATTATAAGTTATCCAAGTCTTTTAGTTTGGCACATGACTCCATGTAGCCTGTCAAAACGTTTCAGATTCAGAAAAGATTAGATCTATTCCACATATTTATATAAAATCTCTTAACTTATGAATAGCACTGAATCATAATGACATGGTAGTTTGTTTGGATTGCATGGTTGATTGAATGGTGATGTACCTCCAATTAAGATTTTTTTCACTTAATAACGAGATGTCACCAGCTAACAAATTATGCCGGTGGTAATTCACCCATAGGCCTATAGAAGTGCGAGTTGTTTGACATATTACACCGTATGTTACAGTAGAAGTAGATCGAATATCATGTTACACGCCGTCACTATGTACTATACACGTGTACTGAATATTACGCACACTGTACGGAGATAACACGTCCTATGTACGGAATTACCCGTCCTCACCAGTCCGATGTTTTTCGATAGTTCTCTTGGTTTTTCATCGACAAATGCATCAGGTATATCCCAAAGAACGCACAGAAATACATGTTTTGTGTTCGTGACACTACTATACATAGATAATTAATCGACCAACCAAGAGTGTGTAACAGAGAACTAAAGTGTACGAAATTACCCGCATCGACTCTATACCTCTTAATGTTTGTACGGAATGTTTTGAAAATGTTAATGCCCTGAACATTTTTACAGGAAAACGATCTTATGCAATTCCATATACTATGGAAGTGTTTCAAACACAATTTTATGTTATCACGTGGTACAGATGCAAACCCATTTATTACGAGTTGATTTAAAAAAAAAAACTAATTAACTGACCAAGTGATTGAGATTAAAATATGACCATATGGACATGCATTTATTGTCACGTTCTTTACATTTGTTTTTAGTACCAGACATTTTGACATTTTTAGGTTCCAAACCTCACAACTTTTTACTAAAAGTTAAAGTAATAATGTTGGCCCTTCCCTAAATTACTTTCCATTAATTTCGTCAGTTAATTTGTTGTGTAATATGCACCTTATTTGATATATGAAGTTGTGTCTTCACGAAATGATTGCTCTTTGCTCTGCAACCAGCTTACAACTTTCTTCCATCCAGAATTTTCTTGAAGCAATAATTAATAATTATCGCCCTTGTTCTCCATGTCAGGTGCGTGTTTAAAACGACTAATTTTACGGATTATTGATAGAACTCTTCTAACAAAAAAGGTACGAAATTAATTAAAAGATTAAGCGGGAGACAGACGTTTTGCCAGCTAAACAAAATCGATGTCTTGTAAATATAGCGACTCTCTTTATCTTCTAAAATCACTTTTTAATGTCTGCACCATGATTATTCAGTGATAAACTCTGTGATTGGTTCCGGTACTGTAACTTGGTGAACGAAGTCAGCTAATGTAAGACTTGACAGTGTAAAGGGGGGGGGGGGGGGGGGGTTCCATTCTGAAGTTCATACAACCGACTGCCGATATGTACCATAGCTCTCATGTCGAAATGTGTCCATATTTTGAACTTTAATGTTGGATCTTGTAGGCCCATGAATTTTGATCTTTTCACTTTCAGCCATTCTGTTGATGTCAACCCTCTTGCTGCTAAATTAATTTTCAGTGCAACGTTTGGCAGTGCCAAAACGAAGTTTACAATGCGAAGTGATATGACATCAAAAACAGAATACGACATCAGACATGTTTGTTGTCATATGACATCATTAGTTCATTGAGATTATAATCTCAATTGTCAACATTTTGCATTTTTGTTTACTTTACAAAAAAGATTTTATATCTCTTAGTCTTTTAACCAAGAGTGGTCAATTCCATTTAAAGGACATATGTGTCTGTGTGGCAGGCTGTCAGTAGATTACACATATGTCTGTTTGGCAGCAAGATGGTTAATATGTTTTATCATATTGTGAACCCAAAAATGGGGTCCGCAAGTGTACCATGTGATACCCCATAACATTTCTGCAGAACAATTATTTCCATTGGAGAAGGAATCACTTCAGTTCACATTTTACCATACAAATGACGTTATTCCAAGAAATTTTAAAGTAAATGTTTTCCAAAACGTTTCACACAAACATTAAAGGGTATTGATCATGTGGTACACTGGTGAACTCCATTAACTGTCATCAAACGGTTTGATCATTGCGGTCTTAACAGTAATGAAATAATTACCTGATCAACATGTGATTACTAAATCTGCCCAAAATCAGTTTCGAAAGAAATACACAGAAGGTATCTGGTCAACTCGTTCCAATTCCAACTCGTTCCAACTGATTTCGCCAACTCGTTCCAACTGATTTTCGCCAACTCGTTCCAACTTTTTTACCAACTCGTTCCACTTTTTTATGCAGGGTTTTTACACCTGTGTTTTAATTACCAACTCGTTCCAACTTTTTTACCAACTCGTTCCAACTTTTTTACCAACTCGTTCCAACTTTTTCACAAACTCATTCCAAATTTAAGAATTTTTAATGATTTTAGCCATTAACAACTGGTTCACACTTTTAATATAATTAAATAATTAATTTGATATAAGATTTAAAAATCAGGGATCTCCTAATTTTTAATTGATCACAACGTTGCCCAGCTCTAACCACGTGGAGGTATCCTCTTTATGAGCCATAATTTGTTTTTTTTAATGTTACAAATTTTCTTTATATTTTCTTCTTTTTCTTTTCTTTTTTTTAATTTCTTTTGTATTTTTCTTCATTTCTTTTCTTATTGTGTTTATTATTTTATTCATTCTGATTGGTTTGTTGTTATTTTTGACTGTTATCGTGGGTAGTTTTCGTAGATTCGTTTGATCTTTTTAAGAACACTTTGTGTTTTTAAACCATTTTCATGTATTTTTTCACGCACACTTGTCGGTAAAAAGAGGAAAAAACCATGATTTTTCATTGCACACTAATGTTTATAAAACAAGTAAAGGCTTTATTTGCGAAACTAAAATTCCTTTAAAAAATAAAGGTTGCGCTGCTAATTAATACGCTTGTTAGCCAGACAAACTATCCGTTTATCTGTTTATTGGTGCCGATCTACCTAATAGTTCCGACAGTCTTGATCTGTTATATAATTTATTTGTTAATTTAATTGTTTATCTATATTATGCTATTCTTAGTACGTCAGGTTTAATAATGTGTTTATAATCACTTGAAATAAAGGAAATTCTGGGGAATATTTATCTATTAAAAACAAAATAAAATAAAATAAGATAAAATAAAAGTAAATTAAATAAAAATAAAATAAAATAAAAACTCATGTAGATCTAATCAACTTAATTGAGAAATTTGGTACGAGTTGGTAGTTGGAACAAGTTGGCAAAAAGTTGGAACGAGTTGGTAATTCAGTTGGAACGAGTTGGTAGTCAAAAGTGGAACGAGTTGGCAAAAATCAGTTGGAACAAGTTGGAATTGGAACAAGTTGACTAGTATTCACACAGAATACATGTATTAGTGCATAATTTCTTGCAGTTTGCCTCTTGTCAACTGCTACCAAAGTCAATTCAGTATTTAAATTTTATTCATCAAAAATTTTATTTGTCGTATTTCATACTAAAGTAATAGGACATCTATAACCAGATTTTAATTACTGATGGAAGACCCTGCATTGCTTATGGTACTTGCCTATTTAAAGGTCACCGGTCACCAAATTTATCAATTTTGTATTTTGCATTCCAATGGGTAGAATAGTCAATATTGATGTGTCTGACGGTTTCCCACGTCTTAGATTTACCTGTAATACACTAAAACCTTACCTGAACGAACTGCTAATACTCGGTAGTTTCCGACACCGCTCGTAACTTTCCGGCGACCTAATTGATGACGTACATGGTGTTAAGCTGCTGAGGAAAGACACATTACCTATATATGTATCCATATATTACATGTGGGTTTGTGTGGCGTTTTGACAGGTTTTAAAGTTTGATTTCAAGTCAAAATGCTATATTTTGTGACGTTTGGAGATAATAAAATCACAATGACCGATAAACATGTTTTTTCCACAAATTTCAGAACAAATTAAAGCCAGATTTACACAAGTCCTTCATACAGCTTTCTAATTGTTTTGAATGTATTAGATTAAATATTACGAGATAAGTTAGGGAAATGTGAGTGGTATAATCATTTAAGACAATTCAATTTATTATGAATCAATTCAGTCAAATAAATAGATTTTAAACAATTTTAATTTTCAAAATTAATTTAATTCCGTAATTCATTCAGTTCACACGTTCAAACAAAGTCTTGTATACCCTGTTCAAATTAACCAATCTCATTTAACTTTAATTTATTCGATTTTCAGAATCCATCAAAAATGACAAATAGCATTTACTGGGTATATCATAAAGATAATCACACGTGTCAATTAATGTTGCATATTGTAAGGTAAATTGTTGATTACAGGTGGTAGATGTCTACTTCTAAACAGGATGTTTCCCAATGGACTGTAGCATATTGATAATCTCTTAATACGGGAGTTTAACAATTTTATCTCCCTTGATTACTCTCTATGGTTAGAGGTAAGAAAGAGTACCGACTGCAAGCCAGGGGGCATTCCCCTATTACCTACATGTATACATGTGCTAGTATGAAACTTAGTATATGTAATACATATAAATGTATCTACATTATTAGCTCACCTGACCGAAGGTCATGTGAGCTTATGGCATAGCGCAGCGTGTGTATGTGCGTGCGTGCGTGCGTGTGTGCGTGCGTCGTTAACACCTATTTTCGACTTCTCCTCTGAAACTACTGGACAGTTTTTAATGAAACTTTGTCAGAAGTACAGTCGAACCCGGTTAATCGCATAGGCTCCATGATTCAAAATTCTATGCGATTAACCGATATATGCAATTAACCGATAAGCAAGAATATCCGATGTCGGGACTCGAGACGCATGGGGGGGTCTACATCTACAGTTGTCATAAAGTACATTGTACTTGTAAATAATTTCAGAATAAGTAACATGTCTACACTTCTTGTTTTTAAAAAAAGAAAGATGATAATCCCGAGAATAAAATAATTTAAAAAGTGTTTGTTGTTGTCGTTTTTTTAGCCACGAGTTGAATAGAATACAAAAACTTGATAACTTCCGGTTTGATAGTTACTAAGAAGTGTAACATGTGCTCGATAATGTGTAAATAAAACGGCATCTACATCAAGTTATTAAAACGATATTTTTTTAATAATTTTATTAAGTTATAATAATTTTTAAGTTGTAAAATAAGAAACTTAGGAAAAATTCCATGAAAATAAATTCCGTGTATTGGTGAAGTAACTTAACTTTTTGTTAGTTTCTTCTTTTTTCGGATCACCATCAAAGATCGTGATTAACAACATTAGAACTTTTTCTAATTTTAATTGCAGTTTTTATTCCAATCATTGTTATTTTAATAATCAAAGTGTTGTCTCCTGTGATCATAGAATAATCCCCGATGTTTACTTTACTATCATTGGTTTCAGTTTCTTAACCTACCACTGTGTTTTTTAACAATTAAAATTATAACTGACATATGTCACTGAAGTTACTGTTTGTATCGGAATATTTACACAATTAAAACTTCAAACAGCTCTAAATGGCTAATCGGAATGACCCATTGTAAATAAGTTAAACACCTGTGAGTTCTGTTAGGTTTTGTGTCATCGGCGATACACATTTTAGTAAATTCCCGATAAGGGAGACAAACCAATAAAATATTCAAAATGGCGACTGCTTTACTGGAGTACCGCGATATGTTCAGAAAGAAGGAAAAAATACAAAACACAAACAAGTAAACACAATTTATACAACATATTTTATTCATTAAATACAAATGTTCTTCTACGTCTGTATAATAAACATATTTGACACTTTCCGTTGATAACGGTGACGATCTTGGATTTGTCACAAAACCTGGAAATGAAATCAAGTGCACATCGTATTTTGAAGAAAAATTATGATATTTTTTTTTAAATCCTAGGGTTTTGGGATCGGGTCGGGAAATTTTCTATGCGATTAACCGGAGTTGGGCATTTTTGGCTATGCAATTATGCGGGTAATTTTCAATAGAATAAATAAGAAATGGTTTTGGATTTCAAAATCCTATGCGATTAACCGATTTATGCGATTATCCGATATGCAATTAAGTGGTTTCGACTGTATATATGGGCCGGTGCAATTCTGATTTGTTCGTGGCGTTGCTATGGCTACCATAACTAGGTCAAGGTGACCTAGGGGTGCAAAAATCTTAAAAAATCTTCTTCTCCGAAAGTACTGTTTGGAGAAAAAATCTGATGTGATATTTGGCTTCTCTAGGGTCTTAAGCCTATAGTTTGTTCATTTTGTGAAATTCGGATAAAAAATAGGTTACGCGTTTTTGCGTTTAATTTTGAAAAAATCGTAAAATAGCTTCAAATTGTTATAACTTGACTATTTGATCAGATAATGACATGGGGTTTTCAGTTTTGACATTCTTGTTAGTATCTTCAAAATGAGGTCAAGGTCAATTGTGAAGGTCGTGACCTATTTTTTTTTACCTCTGATTATAATTATTATCTCGAAAACTATAAACTTTTTGTATAGGCATGTATATTAGAATGTTGAAGGTATCGATACAACGATCATTTTGATGTATAGAAAAAGGTCATGGGTTCAAAGGTCAAGGTCACAGATGCAAAACAATACTGAAATGTTTAATTATCTTGAAAACTATAAACTTTTTGTATAGGCATGTATATTAGAATGTTGTAGGTATTGATACAACAATTATTTGATATATAGAAAAAGGCCATGGGTCCAAAGGTCAAGGTCACAGATGTGAAACAATACCGAAACGGTTAATTATCTTGAAAACTATAAACTTTTTGTATAAGCTTTTATATTAGAATGTTGTAGGTATTGACACAACAATCATTTTGATGTATAGAAAAGGTCATGGGTTCAAAGGTCAAGGTCACAGATGCAAAACAATACCGAAATGGTTAATTATCTCGAAAACTATAAACTTTTTTGTATAAGCATGTATATTAGAATGTTGTAGGTATCGATACAACGATCATTTTTGATGTATAGAAAAAGATCATGGGTTCAAGGTCAAGGTCACAGATGTGAAACAATACCGAAATGGTTAATTATCTCAAAAACTAAACTTTTTGTATAGGCATGTATATTAGAATGTTGTAGGTATTGATACAACGATTGTTTTGATGTATAGAAAATGGTCATGGGTTGAAAGGTCAAGGTCACAGATGCGAAACAATACCGAAATAGTTAATTATCTCGAAAACTATAAACTTTTTGTATAGGCATGTATATTAGAATGTTGTAGGTATCGATACAACGATCATTTTGATGTATAGAAAAAGGTCATGGGTTCAAAGGTCACGGTCACAGATGTGAAACAATACTGAAATGGTTAATTATCTTGAAAACTATTAACTTTTTGTATAGGCATGTATATTAGAATGTTGTATGTATTGATACAATGGTTATCATGATGTAAAGAAAAAAGTCATTGGGGTTTAGTATTTATGTTTTCTTTAAATCTATCAGCTAGCCATTAGTTATCAGGTGAGCGTATCAGGCCCATGGGCCTCTTGTATTTTATTTTCTTAAAGTGTTTCGTCTGAAAATAAATAAATAAATAAATAAATAAATAAATAAATAAGACTGAAAAGTAATCTTGACCCAATAAGTACCAACAATGTAATTGAATAATGATTGATGCAAGGTTGCATTATAGTATTTAAATATATAAATAAATAAATAAATAAATAAATAAAAAATAAATAAAAAAATTTTGAAACATGACCTTGAATGCCGCATCAATATACACTTTAAATATTTTAAATCTTTAGTTTATTTTTTATTTTATTTATTCATTTTTGTTTTTATACTTTTTTTTCCTTCTTTTTTTCATGACACACAGTGAAAAAAATTCATGTCATGTCTATCAATATATTTATTTATTTGTTTATTTAGTTATTTATTTTAAATTTTATTTTGGAAAGTAACTTTATAAGGGAATGGTTGGTTACTTTAGTTAAAACATTTGAAATAAATAGGGATTTTTTCTAAAAAGTAATGAATCGTTTACCATTTCATATGCCATTTTTTATGAAATCAAAATAAAAAAATATGACAACCAAAAAAAAAAAACCGGATAAAATTATTGAAACCATACAGATATTTAATGTTAAAGTTTATTTTAATTTTTTAATTCACATTCTAAATACTTTTACAATATTCTCTAACATTCATACATTTCATTTATCAGTTTATAAGTTTGATATTATCTTGTATATTGAATAAGTTTGATGAAGTTTGTGTAATTAATAAAAACGATACTTGTAAATTCTTAATGTTATCGATGGATGCTGACCATAAAAGGGTTCATTTGTCGTTTGTCGGTACGTGTCATGTATTAAGTCATCCGGTAATGTTGACAGGTGTGCGGAGGTATGTGAATTACGGATACTAATTAACAGATTAAGACTTCAACACCATCATCTTGGTAATACATTACGGGATAAACAATTCATTAATGAGAAACTTTTTTAATAAACAGTAATGTAACATGTAGATATGAGGAGCATCATATTTCTTGGAGCAAATATTGGGTAAGGGAAAGAATAAAATGTAATTGTAATCGCCATAAGTACATCATAATTTTGGGTTCGTTAATTGATTAAAATTAGTTAAATGTAATTCTGTCAAAGGCAATTATATACATGTATACAGAATATATCGATTTAATTTTCTCCCACATCGGCGTAAACTTTATAAGTTTTGATACTATTTCAAGAAAAGAACAACTGATAAAGTTCTTCCACAAACTTGTATGTATTCAAGATTGTTTTTCTAGCTATAGACTGCCTATTATTAGTATCATATTTTTGTCCTTATAGCAAACATAACCATTTTATTTTATTTTTAAAGTTTAAAATGCTAAACAAAAATATATCAATTATACTCTTTAATTTGGTTTATTCATTTTTATCATCTTTTAATTTTAACTGTTTTTTTAATTCTTGATAGTTTTAATTTCTAAAATATTAAAAAATTAACATATTTGACTTAAAGAAAATATAAATTTATTAGTAAGAAAATGTTTTGTCACATAAAATATATATTTATTCATGAATGAATGTAAATATATCCAATTTACGGCAATGTTTAACTATTTAAAAGCGTTACCAGCCTTAGACCTTTATTACGACTGCCCCCTCGATTGCAAATCACGTTCAATCGCGTCCAATCTCGTAAGGTCACGGGCCTTGCGCATGCGTAATAAACAATGTTAAACTCCTCTATTACTGGGGTGTAAATCACGCTTTGAATGATATTAATTTATTGTGAATAAATGAAAGAAAGTTACACTCGAGTTTTGAGTCCTTAGTTAGTTGAGCATAATCTCACTGGTATCACATTTTGACAAAGTTCTTTTCATCCCATTAAAATTAAAGCGTAATAAAGTTATTATATGAAATTTTTTATTATTTTTTTTTATTTCATCATGAAAACAGTGAAAATAAATGAGAATTAGAATTCTGATCAGTACTCCATCGGAAAATATCAACAAATATTTTTTTTTAATTTCCCACTGACGTAAACTTCAATTTCCATTATTATTATTGTTATTATTATTATTATATTAAACTTACTGCAAATAAGGAATAAGAAGCTATTAAATTGAAATTACTTTCATATTTAAGTAATCCTGGGATGAAATATTTTAATTGAGAGACAATAAGAAGTTATTTTTTAAACCTGTATTTTGAAATTTTCGTTGTACAAAAAACTGCAGGCCTTGGATCTAGATTCTATCCGAAAACGTGTTCTTTTGATTAATTACATGGGTAAATAATAATAATAATAATAATAATAATAAATCATTGATTTTAATCTAACTTGAAAGAAATTAAAAATGGGACACTTTCTAAAACAAATATAAATTAAAATCAATTTGAGGTCATAATATGGCTGTACTAGAGAGAAAAGATTTTTTTAAAAATAAAAAACAAAAAATTGGGTTCTTTTTATTATTCCTTAGGATAAATAGATAAAAATAAATAAATAAATAACTTAATTAATTAATTAATTAATCAGAGATATGTAAAGATAATTAAAATGATATTAAATATTAATAAAAATTAATGTGAACAATATTTTAAATAAAAAACGGAAATTTGGGTTCTTTTATTATTTGTTGTGATAAATAGATATAAATAAATAAATAAATAAATAAATAAATAAATAAATAAATAAATCAAAGAGATATGTAAAGATAATTAAAATGATATTAAATATTAATGAAAATTAATGTGAACACTACTTTAAATAAAAACGGAAATTTGGGTTCTTTAATTATTTGTTGTGATAAATAAATAAATAAATAAATAAATCTCAGAGATATGTAAAGATTAAAATGATATTAAATATTAATGAAAATTAATATGAACAATATTTTAAATAAAAAACGGAAATTGGGGTTCTTTATTATTTGTTGTGATAAATGGATATAAATAATTAAATAAATAAATAAAGGAATAAATAAATAAATAATTATCAAAAGAAATGTAAAATTATGTTTTGTAAAAGTATTAGTAAATAGTATATCATACTTAGAGCAAACACAAATATAGTTTTTTTTCCTTATTTATTTCTTATTATTATGTTTATTTTTATTAATTTTTTTCTGCTGAAGTCAACTGAAATACCCAATGCTAAAAAATAAATAAATATGTAAAAACAATAGAAGTTATTTCCGATAAATCTGGGTAATAAATGCAGTTCACTATACAAGCTTCATTTACTAAATAGCTTGGATAACACCTTCTGCGTCACTTCCGGTTTTGTGCCCTTTTACTACCAAAGGGAGATAACACAGTTTTTCAACAGTTTCAGGACTTTAATTTACGCTGTAGATAAGGATAGAAATGATTAAAAAATGTTATTTGTGGCTAAATCGACTTTTTATGATGTAATCTTTCGGAAAATAATACTAAAAAAAATTCGGTTTTTGGTGACCGGTGACCTTTAAAGACTGGATGGAGACATGAGTAATTTTAAATTCAGTGTTTTGCCTAAGGGAAATTTCACATCGCCAGTTTAGGACTGGAAACCCACAATTTATGTAACCTTAACAACACGGCCATATATAGCTTACAAAGAAATGCTTATGCACCAGAAGAGTAAATGATAAGATGAACAGTTCTAATAAAAGCAGAGAAGATAAGATTTGATTATATTCTTGTCAATCAAAAATGTTCAAGTTGAGTAATAGTGTTTAACATCCCAGTCACTTATATTGAGACGTCACCAGCTATTGAAGAAGGTGCAGAAATTTTGCCTGTGTGTTGCACTGATGGCATTATACAGCAGGGTTTTTTCGTGCCATGCTTACTTTGACACGGGACCTTCTTTATTTTAAGTTCTCATCCGAAAGAAGTGTGACCTTCATTTTGTAATGCCTTCAAAAATGTTTTGAACCTGATAAAGTATTTAACTTTTCTAAGTTTGGATATTTTTATATTTGCAGATTGATAATGGACAATGAACCAGGAGTTGTTTTAGGCAGTCAGGCAGGTATCCATCCTATATTACAACAGATAGATCATTTTAACAATATATATGGAGCCGTACCTCTCCAGCAGGTCGGACCTAAGCAGCCACAGATTACAGATCTGACAGATCATGACGATTTTACCAACACACAAAATGATGGTGTACATGAATCAGTAAGGTAGGTCTCCTAAAGACAAAACCCTTAATTCTTCAAATTGTAAAGGTGTGCAACCTTTACCTTCATTCAAATCCTGTTGTGTAAAACTCAACTACTTCAAGGTCATGGTCACCTTCTAGCTTTCAAAATATTCCTGCCATGAACAGGCATAATCGAAAGATTGAAACTTCAAAGCTTAAGTGTTTTGAAGGTCAATGAAGAGGACAAAAATTGACAAACAAAATTCCAAAAATAAAAGTTAGTTTGAAACAAAATTAACAAAAATGACTACAAATGTTGTGAATGTTTTTGACCTTGTTCTTTATTCAAAATCACAGTGACCTTACATAGTAAAAACTTTAAAACATTTTTTTTGCACTTAGAGCAGAAAGTTTCAAGGCATTGAATTTCTATAAAAAATCACTAGCTATGATAAAATGTTTTAAGAACTCATGTCTTAAAACCTGATTAAAATTTGTACCCTTTATGTTGTGCGTTTTAAAATCATTACATTGGCATTATTGGTGTCTTGTTAATTTTATGTTTTGCATTGTATCATTTTGCAGCTCTGAAGTATTTTCTGTTTATGAACATAGAGAAATAGTACCAGGCTGTCAGCCACATCCAGGTGATATCGTAGAGGCTGGACCTCTAGCTGTAGGTATACTTAATGTCTCAAACTAGAATAAAAGTCTCACCTCTATGTTATGAAAATATTATTTATATATTAAAGATAAGTTGATATTTAGTTAGTTTGAAAATAATTTTTGTAACAAAAAATACAAACGCTGCTATAACTTTATCATAATTAAAACCACACCGTGGAAATGTTATATTGATGAATCTTCAGTCAGATGTGAATTTCAGTCATACATGGTTAAGATCTTTCCTTTCATGCAGAAATGAAAAAAATTCAAATCATAAAGAGTTAAATTTTAATTAGATACATGAACCAAGTAATTGGGAAAATGCATTGGGAAAAAATCAGTAGTTTTGCTATTTTGAAATGGGTATAATTTTGATTGTTATACCAGGTATAAAATGTGCAGGTCAGCATTGGCATTAGCTTTTAAGTTAAGGTATCTAATTCTTACTGCAATTTATCAACAGGGTTAGAACTGCAAAACATATACAGTACAACCTGATTCATTGCCACTATTTGTTTTGTCAAATTTTGGTGTAATAAAGGGGTTTGGCAGTAAATCTGGGTAAGGCTTATAAAGTAAAACAGAGAAGAAATGGATTTTTTGGGCTTCAATAGAGTGTGGTCATAAGTGAGAGGGCAAAATTATTTGAAAGGGAATATTAAAAAGGTTCTACTGTAATAATTTGTATTGTAGGCCTTACAGCTACCAGAAGCGACCTATCCTCTGGCTGACAGTATTCCTAAAGATGTCATAAAATCCAGCCAGTTAAGTAGTCTACAGTTAGAGGGAGTTCTTTATGCTGTAAGTAGTTCATTTAAAACAGTAAAAAATATGAATAAAAACAAGTTACAACCATGTAGTCTGGAATTTGTTAACTAGCCATTTAAACAAGAAACGCTGAAAAGGTACTTGTACATGTTCTCACGATTTCATATGAATTGAAATCACAGAGTGGTGTTTTTTACATCCCAGACAAAAACACTTTGCTTATATTGAGGTTCATGGATGGTGGGTGAAACCTTCTTTCCTGGAGAAAACCACCAAACAAGCAAATTGACAATCTTCTCACACCTGAATAATATGCCTGAATCATATTGAACCTACTGTTGCACTGTGGATATTATTTCACATAAATGGAAGATCTCAGAGTCATGGCTATTATTGTTCCATTATTGATGTTTTTAGTAGAAACTATTATTTAAATTAGTGATCTGTGAGTCATGGCTGTTCCATTGTTGATATTGTCAGTATTTTGTCAATATTTTTGTATACATGTATGTGTAAGTTATAAAGTTTTCTCAAATTCTCATGTGCTTACCATCAAGTGGGTCCAGACATTTAATTATTAAATAAGTAGTAATATACTTGTTTTGACTTTTACTAGTGTCAAAGACACCAGATGATTTTACCAGATGGTAGACGTGCTGGGTTTTTTATCGGTGATGCTGCCGGTGTTGGTAAAGGGAGACAGGTATGCAGTTACATGTAGATATCTTGTCTGTTGTTGTCATGGTAACTTTGTCAGTAATATTCTGAAGGAATTACAAAACTCAAGCAAATATTGATAGCATAGTGTAAGATTAGAAATTTTATTATTGTCTTGGGCTTCAAAAAAGGTGTTTCTGCTTACCCGACCCACCATATAGTTTTTGTACAGCGTTCACGATAGTGAACGTGTACATTGCCATCACTTTCTTCCAAGATATCGAGCTTCTTTGCTATGAAATTATAAGATATGAGTACACCTGGAAATAGTGCGCCTGGTAAATGAGCGTGAAAGAAGTATATCTGTTTTATCGTGAGATATGTATTCTGAGACGGGTAATGCATTTGGTTACATATGCACATTTGGAATAAATTTTCGGAATACATTTCGGAATCTAGTAAATATTGCGACTGGATACATCTAATAATTTCTGCAATTTGGCGAACTGATCTCATGTTTACAATAAAAAGTAGTTCGAGAAGTTTGCGTCCTACGATGTAAAATCATAACTGTTTATGAAATGAACAGCAACGGCAGGTTTTTTAATTCTTTGTGAAATCTACGGAAATTTAAATTTATTTTGAAGGTTGTGATAACGTATTTTGATGTTGAGGCAATTGTGTCATATTTTAAAACTGTTTATCGATTAGATTTTACTTTCGTGAAAGGGAGATAATTCGTACAGTGTTGTGTACAAATTTTAAATACAGTCGTTTTACCAGTTCCGAACAGGGTTTCATATAAGCGCTGCTGCAGACGTCATCCACAAGCAGAGGAAATAAAATTTATGTGGTGTAATAATACAAATGTTTACTGATTCCAAAATATCGACACCTGTCCTCAAAAACACGTGGTAGTATGTTTTCTTGACAAAAGCATTTCCGTGATCACGATTTGTTTACATCGTTAAACTAGGTCACCGACAATCTGTCGACCTGTCCTGCACATACATTTAGGAAGCGGTTGAAGTTTATATTATTTAAACAATTAAAGCCCATACATTCAAGTAGAAGCAAATTGAGAAAGTTATTTTGCGATTCCTTTAATTGAACGGGATTGAAATTTTAGATTATTCGGTAGTAAAAATTCGGAACTGGTAAAACAACTGTACTTCACCATTAACATGAAACGGGAATATTGTGAGTGATAATCAGCAGTTAATTAAAACCCAGATTAACAGCAATTTGAGCAAATGATCCAGTTACATACAACCGCTAGAATGTACCCCTCATAGCGACGGTAGGATCTGCAAAACTACTTTCTCTCTATCCGAAATGACAAAACGATCAGGTACAACTTTTTTAAATTTTAATTACCGATTGTCTTTTTCATATATTTATGAAATTATTATTTTCTACCATTTAATTCAGCAATACATGATTTGGTACATTGTTTCTTTTTCCAAAAAAAAAACCATCCGTCGGACTATGCATAGATCCCCCCCTCCCCCCCCCCCCCCCCCCCCCCCCCCCCCCCGAATTTTCGGTTATATTCTGTCTTGCCACAACACAATTTTCCCAACTACGCTGTACAGCAGCACGACAGTGCTATGTTTATGACAATATTTTGACAAGCACTGTTAAAGTAAGCATCCTTGTCCCATATGTGAAAAAAAAATTCATGTATCCCTAATTTTTTTTAAGAGCATTAGAATCATTGAGGCATTGAGTAAAAAATACAAAAAAGGTCAAAGGTTCAAAATGTCTGCAGTGCCTATAAAGTAATAATACTATCACTTTTTAGCTCACCTGACCAAAGGTCATGTGAGCTTATGGTATGGTGCAGCGTGTGTATGTGCGTGCGTGCGTGCGTGCGTGTGTGCGTGCGTGTGTGCGTGCGTGCGTCGTTAACACACATTTTCGACTTCTCCTCTGAAAGTACTTGGCAGATTTCAACGAGACTTGGTCAGAAGCATGTCTGGGTCGGTGCAATTCAGATTTGTTCGTGGCATTGCCATGGCTACCATAACTAGGTCAAGGTGACCTAGGGGTGCAAAAATCTTAAAAATCTTCTTCTCCGAAAGTATTGATTGGAGAAAAAATCTGATGTGATATTTGGCTTCTCTAGGGTCTTAAGCCTGTAGTTTGTTCATTTCGTGAAATTCGGTTGAAAAATGGGTTACGCGTTTTTGCGTTTGATTTTGAAAAAATCGCAAAATAGCTTCAAATTGTTATAACTTGACTACTTGACCAGATAATGACATGGGGTTTTCAGTTTTGACATCTTCTTGTTAGAATCTTCAAAATGAGGTCAAGGTCAATTGTGAAGGTCGTGACCTAATTTTTTTTACCTCTGATTATAATTATTATCTCTAAAACTATAAACTTTTTGTATAGTCATGTATATTAGAATGTTGTAGGTATTGATACATCGATCATTTTGATGTATAGAAAAAGGTCATGGGTTCAAAGGTCAAGGTCACAGATGCGAAACAATACAGAAATGGTTAATTATCTTGAAAACTATAAACTTTTTGTATAGGCATTTATATTAGAATGTTGTAGATATTGTTACAACGGTCATTTTGATGTATAGAAAAAGGTCATGGGTTCAAAGGTCAAGGTCACAGATGCGAAACAATACCGAAATGGTTAATTATCTCGAAAACTATAAACTTTTTGTATAGGCATTTATATTAGAATGTTGTAGATATTGATACAACGATCATTTTGATGTATAGAAAAAGGTCATGGGTTCAAAGGTCAAGGTCACAGATGCGAAACAACACCGGAATGGTTAATTATCTCGAAAACTATAAATTTTTTGTATAGGCATGTATATTAGAATGTTGTAGGTATTGATACGACGATCATTTTGATGTATAGAAAAAGGTCATGGGTTTAAAGGTCAAGGTCACAGATGCGAATCAATACAGAAATTGTTAATTATCTCGAAAACTATAAACTTTTTGTATAGGCATATATATTAGAATGTTGTTGGTATTGATACGACGATCATTTTGATGTATAGAAAAAGGTCATGGGTTCAAAGGTCAAGGTCACAGATGCGAAACAACACCAAAATGGTTAATTATCTCGAAAACTATAAACTTTTTGTATAGGCATGTATATTAGAATGTTGTAGGTATTGATACAACGATCATTTTGATGTATAGAAAAAGGTCATGGGTTCAAAGGTCAAGGTCACGGATGCGAATCAATACTGAAATGGTTAATTATCTCGAAAACTATAAACTTTTTGTATAGGCATGTATATTAGAATGTTGTAGGTATTGATACAACGATCATTTTGATGTATAGAAAAAGGTCATGGGTTCAAAGGTCAAGGTCACAGATGCGAAAACAATACCGAAACCGTTAATTATCTTGAAAACTATAAACTTTTTGTATAGGCATGTATGTTAGAATGTTGTAGGTATCGATAAAACAATCATTTCGATGTATAGAAGAAGGTCATGGGTTTAAAGGTCAAGGTCACAGATGTAAAACAATACTGAAAAGGTTAATTATCTTGAAAACTATAAACGTTTTGTATAGGCATGTATATTAGAATGTTGTAGGTATTAATACAATGATCATTTTGATGTAAAGAAAAAAGTCATTGGGGTTTAGTATTTGCGTTTTCTTTAAATCTATCAGCTAGCTATTAGTTATCAGGTGAGCGTATAAGGCCCATGGGCCTCTTGTTAATTAAAAAGTTAAAATAAGGGGTCAAAGTGATCGAAATCTCTATATGACTTACTTCATATTATAATTTGCTTAGCAGGTGGCCAATAAATTATTGGTTTCAACACAGTCACTTAGCATAATGTATCTAATGTAGTTTTTACCTAGGACAATTTCTCACACTTGATAACTTTCAACTATACAAGAATATTGACAAAATATTGTGTGTTATTATGTTTCAGATTTCTGGTATTATATTGGACAATTATGCTCGAGGAAGAACTAAACATATATGGTTTACAATATCTTCAGATCTTATTGTTGATTCACGCAGGTATATTATTAAAATACAGCCTTCCCATCTCTCTCTCTCTCTCTCTCTCTCTCTCTCTCTCTCTCTCTCTCTCTCTCTCTCTCTATATATATATATATATATATATATATATATATATCCCCTCCCTATGGTTGTTTTGTATGATTTGTCTAGATATAATCATTTTAATAGTTCACTTATTTTACCTTTAAAAAATGGTTTAGCCCAAACATTGGTATCATGGGACAATTTGTTATGGTATTTATGAATTAAAGGTCAAGGAGTATGGTATATGCATTTGGCCCCCTGTTTGGGATATTCTTGATTGATGTTCACACACACACACTGCACTATCTGTGAATTTCTTTATATTAACAGCATCTTTTGATGCCAAAATTGCCTCTGGACAGCCCTGAGGTTTCTACAGGTGCAATGCATTTGCCATTTTATTTTGTGTGTTGCCAAATGATGTCAATGACAACAGTCTGCTATCTTTTGATTCATTGTATAAATATGATGTCAGAGTTTCAGGAAAGTTCCTATTCTATTTTTGACCAAAAACTAGTGGGACAACTTTCTGTTACCATCTATAGTGTGTAACTGGTCAGCCAACTATTTATGAACATTTTTCACTGAATATTGCTATAATATAGGTTGGCAGATATGCTATATGTGTCACTGGTATTGTCCAATCACAGAAAGGAAAACACTCAGTCATATAATAAACATGTATGTTTCAGGGATTTATCTGATATTGGTTGTTATATAAAAGTCATTGATGGATGTCAGGAACTTGACAGAGAAACCAGAGTACTTGGTCTACCAGCGGACTTTAAGGAAGGTGTTGTATTTAGTACTTATGCTACATTAGTATCATCTATACAAAGAGGAAGTAAGTATACACTACTTGTTGAAATCAGTACATGTAGTTGTTATTTTAAAACTGGTAACTACTAGGAAATTTATCTAAAAATTGTATGAACTGTTTTGTGAATTTTGTCTGGTATTTTACCCTCCATTTTCCGTTTTGTTAAATGTAATTTGGGGTTCACATTTTGTATTTTCTTTTTTCTTTGCAAAATTTTTAAATTCAGTCATTAATTTCATCCCTCTTTAATTCAAAAAGAAGTGTTGGAAATGATTGTAATTTTCTAATAATTTCAACATTTTCTTTTCTTGTATATAGGAATGTTTTTAGAAAATTTAGTCAGGCCTTCTCAAAAGTTTTCAGCTCGAACTGTCAGACTGGACTGGCTGGTATTTTCAACACTTCTCAAATTCAAATACAACATTTTGTAATTAATTTCAGGTGCAGTTAGTGGAAGTAAGAAAAGTAGACTTCAGCAGTTAGTGGACTGGTGTGGTGGGGAGAATTATGACGGATGTCTGATATTTGATGAATGCCATAAAGCCAAAAACTTTGTACCGGTATGTACATGTACATATTTAATTTTACTGAAACCGTAACTTGTCCAAATCACAAAATTAAATGTTCAAAGAAGAGAAAATGTACAGAAAACATTTCAGGTCTGACTAAAACATTACAAGTCTTGCATTGTTGGCTGGCCTGAATGTCAAAACCTGGAAACTTGTAAATGGAGGATTTTACATGAATGTTCAAGAAATTTACAATTTATTATTAAATCTGATAATTTTTTATCCATCAAGCCTTGTGTGATTTGTATAAACATTTATTTAATGAGTTTGATATCAATATCTTCAGTATTACAGGAACACAAATGAAAGATTCTTTTTATTGTATGATCATTGAAAATTGGATATTTTTAAGTGTCTTTTCCCTAGCTATTCCGTCGTGATTAATTTTCCATGATTTATTTGCTACAGAAGAAAAATAACATTAGATTATTTTGCTTTTTAGGGTAAAGAGAATACCAGCACAAAAGTAGCCATGGCAGTCACTTCTATACAGAGGTAAATGTTCTACATGTGTATATGGATAATATCACAAATTTAAATTCTTGGGTTCTAATTTTTGAGGAATTTAGAAGAAGTACTATTTTTTGAGATGATATATTTCTGAGTATGGCACCTGCAGTGTAATTCTCTGGTGTTTGTTTCAAGTAACTTAAAGCAATCTGGCCAAATTAAATAGCATTTGAACTTAAATACAAGTAAGACAATGATCATGAATGAAGAAGATTGATGAAATGACATCAATTTCTTTGTGTTTATGGTGTACACAGGGTAGATGCATTGCATATGACACTTTATTGTATCAACAATTTTACTCATTTGTTACAGCAATAAATACCCAACACTATTAAGGCAATGGGTAACAAAATTTTATATCCTATATAGATCTCACTGTTGGAGAGTTTATCTGACTGCCAGAGGTTGATGATTTCTTTACCTTCTTTAGATTCCTCCATCATCTCAGAACTGACTGCGAATCTGATGGAATTGTGACTTATAATTCTATTACTCCTAACATTGTCACTAGCTTTCATCTGGCTTTCATTTCATATATATTTGTAACACTATTGGTTTACATGTTTTTCTTAAATCTCTGTTTTGTTTTCAGACTACTGCCAAAAGCAAGAGTTGTTTACTGCAGTGCAACTGGAGTATCAGATGTAAAAAATATGGTGAGTCACATGTACATGCAAAATATTTCAATAATTTAAATATTGGAATAATATTCTTTTTATATTCTGCCATATGTGGTATATAGAGGGAAGATGTTTTGTTTTCACTTCAAGTAGCAGTGTTTTTCAATTAGTTTATGGTTTTAAGAGCAATACAATCAATTTTAGTGAGACTTGCAATTAAAAACTGATAATTATATTGATTATATATACAGTGCTCCCTCGATATACCGCCCCCCGTTATAACGCCAGCCTCGTATACCGCCATCCGCCACACATGTAGTAGAACGGATCGTTATTTATGAATAATATTACCCCCGATAACACTGCCAAATTAATGTTGTTCATATGTGATAAATTGATTGATAGAATTTAATAAAATGATCTTGACATGTATAGCCTGTATTGTAACTGTGACTGTGTCGTCTTCTTCTTCCGGTTTTCAATCTGTATACTATAGTGTATTAAGTCATTTCCGGCAAATAAAAAACCACATGTCATGAAGTTGTGAGTATCAGCAACCACTTATTTTCTGTACAAATTTCATTAAAAAAAAGGTAATATTTTAATTATACATGTATTTGTTTTAATTATTGCTAATGAAAATCGGCAATGAAATGATTAAGGAGTAGTGACACGAGCACAGTTTTTTGTTTTCTTTACCTAATTTATCGTATCTGAATGCACATGTGCAGATAGTTATAGTTGATCTGGAATTTGTGAAGTTTGGGATGTTTTGCCTGAATTCGATATAACGCCACCCCCGTTATACCGCCAAAATCCGTCTGAACCAAAGGTGGCGTTATATCGAGGGAGCACTGTATAAAAAAGTTATAATTTGGATATTTAATTCGTATTTTTTTATTTTTTGAAAATTGAAATATATGAACATGTACTTGAAGTTAAGATATTTTAAGATTTTGTATAATCTTTTCTAGGCTTTTATGGAAAGACTAGGGCTTTGGGGAGAGGGTGCTCCTTTTAAGACTTTTGAGCAGTTTCTAGATTCTGTTCAAAGAAAAGGATTAGGTATGGCAGAAATGGTTGCCATGGAGATGAAAACATCAGGAATGTATGTCTCCAGAGGACTGAGCTTTAAACAAGCAGAGGTAAGAAATAAAAATAACATCTATTGTTTTTATGAGTGAAGCCTGTATTGTTATAGTAACATATTCTTGATGGAATAGTCAGGTGGTCATTATTGACTTGTAGTGTCTTGGTAACACATTGTTTATGAAATTTGATAACACATTGTCTGTGAAATTGTGGTCCATTTTTGGTACTTCAGTATAAAATGTTATGCCAGTCAGAGGCCTCTATTTGTCAATGTATACGTCACTAGAAACAAGGAGGATGGTTGGATTTTAGTAAAAGTTAATATGATATATATTTTTACAGTTCCTGATTTAAGAGGGAGACTCTCTTGTTGTTTTAAAGATTTTTCACCCAGAGTTCTTTCTGTCATGGTTGTGAAAGGGACAGCTTTTCATCCATGACATATTGCTCAAACAACAGTTGTGAGAATATGGGTCCAGATTTAATTTTCAATTTTATGTACAAAAAATATTTTTTTGATCAAAAATATCACAAATCAGTTCATTTTCTAATCAATTTCTGTTTGTTTTATTTTATGTACCAGTATATTATATTTTGTATCACTTGTAGTTTGTGACAATAGAAGCACCTTTAACAAAAGAACAGAAGAAGGTTTATGATGTAGCAGCACATGTGTGGTAGGTACTTGTCTAAATTTATACACCTAGGAAGTTTATAATGACAATACAGTGATGTTGCAAAAACATTGCAAAAACTAACAATTGTCAATACAGTAACAATACAAATGACATAACAATGTCAAAGCAATTCTAAATAATGATATATTGAGGATGCAATAATATTACGTTGCAAATATTGACATTACATTGAAAATGAAATGATGATGCAAGAAGGATACAATGAAAATACAGTTGGTAATGGCAGCACAATGTCATTACTTATAATCTTGACATGTAATAACAGCATTATTTGAGGTAACAAATTAATTTCCATAACCTAAAATGTTTATACAAACCTTTGCAGATACATAGATCATTAGCTCAATAAAACCTAAGCTTAGATTCTGATATAAATGTAAATGAAATCAATTGATTATACATGTATATTGATAATTAAATATTAAAATTTATTATACTTCCTGAAAGCAAAGTTTATGGGGGATATATAAGACATATAGGACTGTTTGTCTGTCATTCTCAATATTGTGTCGGTTCCACACCTTTTATGTTTATGGATAGATTTTTATCAAACTTGACATAAATGTATACAAACACGAGAGATGATATGTCACACACCAAATTAAGTGTCCGTCAGTCCATCTGTCCATTCATTTGGCTGTTGAGGACGAGCATATTTGTCTCTCTCTCTCTCTCTCGTTATATTAAAGAAATTTTATTTCTCTCTCTCTCTCTCTCTCTCGTTATATTAAAGACATTTTATTTAAGTTTTTCTGATTTTAGGAATGAACTGAGAAAAGCCTTAGAGAGTGCAGTAGTCAGAACAAACTACAGTAGTGGAAGAATCTGGCAACAGTTTTGGTCATCACATCAGAGATTTTTTAAACAGTTATGGCAAGTATTCAAAATATAACTTATAAGTGACTCTTACCTCAAAATTTTATGGGCAACTGAAATTATCGACCAATTAAAAGAGTTTTTTAAACGGGCTTCATTATAGATAATCAGTAAGCACTGTAAATATTTTCTATTGCACAAGATACATTGGTTTGAATGTGTTAAAAATTTTACAACAGTAAACGTTTGTTATAGTGAAAATAATAATTAAGTTTCACTGCCTATCTCATATCTGACATATACAATAAAAAAAACAAATTAATTTAAAAGATTTTATTTTTACATTTCTTTTGCCATTTTACAGCATTGGTATGAAAGTACCAACTATAATCAAAGAGACACAGGAAGCACTTGATAGTGGACATTGTGTTGTCATTGGTTTACAGACTACAGGAGAGGTATTACTATATTTTTTTAACTGTTTATCGTAACTCAATTATATACAAGGTGCAAATGAGTAGAGTGAAGCCATGGTGTTTTTGTGCCCCAGTCAAGATTCTGTTAATGATGTAATTAGTCCTAAGATGGTGGAGAAAACCTGAGTATCAGAGAAACCCACTGACCTATGGCTAGTGAACTGACAAAACTTTCTCACACTAGGAGAACAGGATTTTAAATTAGGAGAGAGAGACACAGTGACCTAAAGGTATAGAAGAGTATATGTCATTAAGATTGGACATTTTAAACTATTGTGCAGGTAAATTTATTGAGACAGATCTTTATTTAAATTGATCTGAATGGACTTCACAGTGCATCCCATGATGTCCCATAATGTTTTGTGCATCATTTCCATTAGATGTTAAAGTACTTATTGTGGCATTTACACAGAAAATCAAAGTTATACAGGGAATTTGTGACATAAATGTTTTCAAAAACATTCAACAATAATGTTTTGGAGTATCAATCATGAATTATACTGCTGAATCCCAAATTTTTACCATAATGTGCCATCAGTGTTGGGACAGTGAGGCATTTGATTTAATTTTGATTAAAGTTTTAGTCTGTTTTCTGTGTTTCAGTTCTTAGTTTGACTGTTTTAACATTTTTATTTTAAAGGCATCTTTAGAAAGTGAAATAGGAAAGAATAAAGGCAGTATAGATGGATTTGTCTCCCTTTGTCGGGAAATATTGACACGATTTGTCACTCAGCATTTTCCTGTCATGGCGGAGAGCAAGGTAATCATTTCCATTTTACATGTTTTGTTTTTCTATTGTCAATGCTCAAGATTATTAAAACCACTTCTTTTGTTCTTCAATCATCATATGCTAACATGTCTATATTTACACCCCCTGCAAACTAGTTTGAGGGGGTATATAGGAATCACCATGCATGTTTGTCCATCTGTCTGTCTGTACATGTAAAATCGTGTCTGGGCCACATCTCATAATTGCTTTGTCATGACACTTCACATGAATAAACTTTATGATTGAAAGGTGTGTCATGACCTTGAACCAAGGTCATATTTGAAGGGTCAAGGTTGTGAGAAAACATAATGCCCTTGTAGATGTTGGTTGCAGGGGATATTTGGTTCTCAAGAGACAGTTCTTGTTTATTTTGTACTGTTTAGTTGATAAGTGGAATTATTTTTTACTTAACAGAATGGTGATCCTCCCTCAGCAGATGAGTGGAGTGTTAAAGCTAAAGAATTACTACTGGGATTTGCTAAACAAATCTCTCTACCAGATAGGTCTGTATTAAGATAGTGTTACAGTTGTACAACTCTGTATCTATAGAGGTTGAACTAAATACCCACTTCATTTATACATCATGAAAAGGATGTTTTGATCATCATTTATTGTTGATCTTGCCTTTTTTCTTTAAGTTTTAGCTGATCTGTGTCAGGAGCAAGAACTTAAATATTTTAAATTGTCATGTACATGTGTGCTTCTGTTAACTTCATTCTTATTCTGGGAAACATCTATGGTATGTTGTGTGTAGGATCCAAAGGTGTTATACTAAGTCAATTAGATAAAGTTTTGTAACTGACATCTTGCCCTGAAATCCAAAGTGATGAAAGTTACTATGTCATAGCATTACAGTATGGGCAAATTTGCTCACACTTCATCTATTATGGTAAAGATAACTGTTAATATTCATAGGATTCCAGATTTTGCTTCAGAAAGTATTCAGTATTCTCAGAACATGCCATTAAGGTACCAGTTCAGGAATACAGTTTTAATACTGTTGGAATACTTTTTACATGTTTTTTATGTTCTCACAAGTGGGAGAGTGTGAAACACGTAATAGAATGTAACTAAGTATTATAATATTGTGTTTGATTTTCAGTCCACTAGATGAAATAATTGATAAGCTTGGTGGACCAAATAATGTGGCAGAAATGACAGGAAGAAAAGGAAGAATTGTACGCCATTCACCCAAAGATAAACCACATTATGAAAATAGATCGGTAGATGTGGATGCTTATGGTGGAATTGAAAGTCTTAATGTTAGTGAGGTATGTTAAAGTTCAGAATACAGTGAGTAAAGTCATGATGATGTTGTCTGAATTACCAGCACTGTTCCTCCAGCTAGACCTTAAAACAAAGGTCCTTCTTGTCACAGTGACTTTTACACTTACCATGCTTTTCCTCCACATGAGACCTTAAAACAATTGTCCCTCTCATTATGGTGGTTGTGACACAACTCACACTGTTATTCCATATAAAATCTGAAAATAAATACCCCTCTTGTCATGATGAACTCAACACTATTCACACTTCCTCCATTGCACTTGCTGTGGTGGTCATAACACAATCTGCTCTGTTCTTCCAGGTTTAACCTTTTTGGATTTTGACCTTTAAGAAATCTTAGTTCAAAACCCATTTGGGCAGGTCCTTTTGTGAGAAAGTTGTCACTTTGCTTAGTAAAGATTTTGTCCAAGAACCTTGATTCCTTTACCATTGCAGAACTGGCTGCCACAATATAAATAAAAGAATCTAGACTGGGTGCAAAACACTATAATCCCACTTCAATCTTGCTCTTAAATACATACATACTTAATAAATATGCTTTGTTTTATTATTTTTCAGAGAAATCAGTTCATGGAAGGTAAAAAGTTAGTGGCCATAATATCTGATGCTGCCAGTACAGGTAATCTTATAAGATTAATGATTGTTGTATGTTGTGGTGTTCACTTACTTATTTTGTACATTTTGCAAATGTAGACCCCTACAAATGAAAAGCCTTATAAATTTGATTTCATTGGTCAAAAATTGAAGATTTTGTATGTTTGATTGTTCCCTTCTGTTATTAAATTTCAAATCATTGAGATTTAGATGTATATTTGTGCATCCAGTAAATGCTTTCTTTTAATCAGTCTATGTACACTGTGCACAACAATAGAGTCTAGAAACTATAGGGATCACTGAAAGTTATATCTCTATAATATCTTAGAATAAATTCAAAAAATTACACAATGTATTTTAAAATTTACCCTATTTTTGCAATTTTTAGCTCACCTGAACCAAAGGCTCAGATGAGCTATTACAATCTATCAATGTCCGTCGTGCGTCGTCCGTCGTGCGTTGTGTGTAAACTTTACATTTTAATCTTCTCCTCCAAAACTACTGGGCCATATTTGATGAAACTTGGTGATTATCATGCCTAGGTAACAGCCTTTCAAAATTGTGTTCGGGGTTTGGCCACGCCCAACAAGATGGCCGCTGTTACTAAAAATAGCAAAAAGACAAAAAAATCTTCTTCTCTGAAACCAAAAGGTGCAGGCAAATTTTGATTGGATATTTGGATTCAGCATACCTGGGAACATTAAAATTGTGTTTTTCATGAAAATTAGACGAAAAATGGGTTACGCGTTTTTGCGTAAAATTACGTAATTTTTAAAATGAGACATTTATTGTTATAACTTCATAACGGCTGAAGATAATTGTATGGAGTTTTTCACTGTTGATCTTGTCTTGCAATTTTCTTCCAATTGATGTCAAGGTCGAAGGTCAAGGTCATGTCCCAGTTTTTGACCTTTGATAAAAAATGCTATTTTTTAACATTTCTTGTGATAATGGCGTAGGATTTTCAGTTATTTGTAGGTATTGACATGACAATCATTTTGATACATAGATCAGGGTCATTGGTTCAAAGGTCAGGTCACAGATGTCCAAGAATACCAAAATAGTTAATTATCTGCAAAACTATGAATTTTTTGTATAGGCATGTATATCAGAATATTGTAGGTAATGGCACAATGGTCATTTTGATATATGAATAAAGGTCATGGGTTCAAAGGTCAAGGTCACAGATGTAAACAAGTACTGAAATTGTTAATTATCTCAAAAACTATAAACTTTTTGTATAGGCATGTATATTGGAATATTGTAGGTATTGGCCTAACGATCATTTTGATATATGAATGAAGGTCATAGGTTCAAAGGTCAAGGTCAAAGATGCGAACAAATACTTAAATGGTTAATTATCTCAAAAACTATTAACTTTATGTATAGGCATGTATATTGGAATATTGTAGGTATTGGCCTAACGATCATTTTGATATATGAATGAAGGTCATAGGTTCAAAGGTCAAGGTCATAGATGCAAACGAATATTTAAATGGTTAATTATCTCAAAAACTATAAACTTTTTGTATAGGCATGTATATTAGAATATTGTAGGCATTTGCACAAGATCATTTTGATATATGAATGAAGTTCATAGGTTCAAAGATCAAGGTCATAGATGCAAACTACTACTTAAATGGTTAATTATCTCAGAAACTATAAACTTTTTGTATAGGCATGTATTTTAGAATATTGTAGGTATTGGCCTATCGATCATTTGATATATGAATGAAGGTCATAGGTTCAAAGGTCAAGGTCATAGATGCAAATGAATACTTAAATGGTTAATTATCTCAAAAACTATAAACTTTTTGTATAGGCATGTATATTGGAATATTGTAGGCATTTGCACAACAATCATTGTGATATATGAATGAAGGTCATAGGTTCAAAGGTCAAGGTCATAGATGCAAACGAATACTTAAATGGTTAATTATCTCAAAAACTATAAACTCTTTGTATAGGCATGTATATTAGAATATTGTAGGTATTGGCCTAATGCACATTTTAATATACAGATGTTTTAGCTGTTTATATTATATATTGTAGCTAGACTTTAAATATGTTATATATAGCATCCTTATATAATAATTATTATAATTAATTTGCAAAAATACTTGCATATTATTGGCCCTTACTGCTGAAAATTTTGATATTCTCTTTTATTAATGTCATTGACCATTGAACCTCTGCATTAGATATGTACTCTTCCTCAGGTGAGCGTTAAGGCCCATGGGCCTCTTGTTTCCTATTAAAATCCCTATTTTTATAACAAAAACCTCATAAAAGCCTCTACACTAAGAAGTCATCACGATTTTACTATATCATTTTAGGCATATCATTACACGCTGACACTAGAGCTAAAAACCAAAGACGAAGAGTCCATCTAACTGTAGAACTACCCTGGAGTGCTGACAAAGCTGTACAACAGTTAGGAAGATCACACAGGTCAAACCAATCAAGGTAAACATAACATAACTGTTATGCCTGTAGTGTTCAATCTAGAAGGGGTACTTGCACAATTGGCCCCAAATTAAGAATTTTGTTTCCCAAAAATACTGCTTGCAGGTCCATGTTTTCAGTACAAGGTGAATCTTGAGTAAATGGTTCTACCTCTCTGTGATTCATTATAACAATATAAACTTGTTTCTTTGACTTAAACCAACTGGTTATATGTTGCAAGACATAATATGACATGCATTAATAGTGATGTGGATGTTTCAAGTTATTATGTCAACCCCATTTTGAAAATATGGCCCCTATTTTTTTAAGGCTAGGGCCAGGATGATCCTAGATTGAACACTATGTCTGTACGAATTACAGAAAACCTATTGTTAGGTTTCCACAAATTAAAAATAATTAGTAGGCCAATATCCAAAATTTGTTAAAATATTGTTCATTTTAAAGTATTTTTAACAAATTTGCTTAAATAGATTACTTTGAAAGAATTTAACAGAAATTAATAGTTGATGGCCATTTTGGCTGCCAAGAATGGAAACAGCTAATGTCATACTGCTGGTATAAGTACAGTGTTTCAGATTTGAGGTCAGGGCCATAAGCCATGATAACTGTTGTAAAAGTGTCCACAGATTAGATGTGAAACTGAGCTACTTGTAGTTTATATTTTTTACAGCTCTTGATTTAAAGTTGAATCTTATTAACTTCAGAAAACAGGACCCAGTTGTTCCAAGCTTGATTAATTTAATCAATAATTAGCAGAAATTTAAAACATGAATAAAAATCAAATTATCATTATAGAATCAATAGTTTTATTACAATTTTCTTTAGTTTGATGGAATTTTTTTTTATTCATTTTCGACATTTCAACATTAAGTTTTCAGTATAACTGAAATTATGCAAATTTCACATTTTTTGACTTAATCAATTAATTAAATAATCAGTCCTCAAACAACTAGTCCCTGATTTTATTGTTGGTTATGTCAAATAATCAATTGTTTGAAGTTGTCATTTTAGTTTCTAATCATGACTGTTACTCTTTTACCCAAAATTACAAATTCAAACTGATAAATGTAAATATAATTAAACCATGTTATACATGTATGTTTATTTTCATAGTGGGCCACTATATAAACTTTTAACAACAGATCTTGGTGGTGAGAGAAGATTTGCTGCTGCTGTAGCCAGAAGATTACAGTCTTTAGGTAAAATAGTTTTTAAACACAAGGCATCATGCACCAATAAATACTTTTTGGTTTTTAGCTCACCTGAGCCGAAAGGCTCAGATGAGCTATTGCTATCTATCACCGTCTGTCTTCCGTCGTCCGTCGTGTGTCGTGTGTCGTGCGTCGTGCGTAAACTTTACATTTTAATCTTCTCCTCCAAAACTACTGAGCCAAATTTGATGGAACTTGGTGATTATTATGCCTGGGTAACAGGCTTTCAAAATTGTGTTCGGGGTTTGACCACGCCCAACAATATGGCTGCCGTTACTATAAATAGCCAAAAGACAAAAAAATCTTCTTCTCTGAAACCAAAAGGTGCAGGCAAATTTTAATTAGATTTTTGGATTCAGGATACCTAGATACATTTAAATTGTGTTTTTCATGAAAATTGGACGAAAAATAGGTTACGCGGTTTTGCGTAAAATTATGTAATTTTTAAAATGAGACATTTATTGTTATAACTTCATAATGGCTGAAGATAATTGTATGGAGTTTTCACTGTTGATCCTGTCTTGCGATTTTCTTCCGATTGATGTCAAGGTCAAAGGTCAAGGTCATGTCCCAGTTTTTGACCTTTGATAAAAATTGCTATTTTTTAAACATTTCTGGTGATAATGACGTAGGATTTTTGGTTAATTGTAGGTATTGACATGACGATCATTTTGATATATCGATTAAGGTCATGGGTTCAAAGGTCAAGGTCACAGATGTACAAGTTTACCAAATAGTTAATTATCTGCAAAACTATGAACTTTTTGTATAGGCATTTATATTAAAATATTGTAGGTAATGGCCCAATGGTCATTTTGATATATAAATAAAGGTCATGAGTTCAAAGGTCAAGGTCACAGATGTAAAAGTACTGAAATGATTTATCTCAAAAACTATAGACTTTTTGTATAGGCATGTATATTAGAATATTGTAGGTAATGGCCCAATGGTCATTTTGATATATGAATAAAGGTCATGAGTTCAAAGGTCAAGGTCACAGATGTAAACAAGTACTGAAATGATTATTTATCTCAAAAACTATAGACTTTTTGTATAGGCATGTATATTAGAATATTTTAGGTATTATCCTAATGATCATTTTGATATATGAATGAAGGTCATGGGTTCAAAGGTCAAGGTCACAGATGTGAATGAATACCTGAATGGTTAATTATCTTGAAAAACTGTTAACTTTTTATATATGCATGTATATTAGAATATTGTAGGTATTAGCCTAACAACCATTTTGATATATGAATGAAGGTCATGGGTTCAAAGGTCAAGGTCACAGATGCGAATGAATACCTAAATTGGACGAAAAATAGGTTACGCGGTTTTGCGTAAAATTATGTAATTTTTAGCTCACCTGAGCCAAAGGCTCAGATGAGCTATTGCAATCTATCTTCGTCCGTCGTCCGTCGTCCGTCGTGCGTCGTGTGTAAACTTTACATTTCAATCTTCTTCTCCGAAACTACTGGGCCATATTTGATGAAACTTGGTGATTATCATGCCTAGGTAACAGCCTTTCAAAATTATGTTCGGGGTTTGGCCACGCCCAGCAAGATGGCCGCTGTTACTAAAAATAGCAAAAAGACAAAAAAATCTTCTTCTCTGAAACCAAAAGGTGCAGGCAAATTTTGCTGGGAACATTAAAATTGTGTTTTTCATGAAAATTGGACGAAAAATAGGTTACGCGTTTTTTGCGTAAAATTACGTAATTTTTAAAATGAGACATTTATTGTTATAACTTCATAATGGCTGAAGATAATTGTATGGAGTTTTCACTGTTGATCTTGTCTTGCAATTTTCTTCCAATTGATGTCAAGGTCGAAGGTCAAGGTCATGTCCCAGTTTTTGACCTTTGATAAAAATGCTATTTTTTTTAACATTTCTTGTGATAATGGTGTAGGATTTTCAGTTATTTGTAGGTATTGACATGACCATCATTTTGATACATAGATCAGGGTCATGGGTTCAAAGGTCAAGGTCACAGATGTCCAAGAATACCAAAATAGTTAATTATCTGCAAAACTATGAATTTTTTGTATGGGCATGTATATCAGAATATTGTAGGTAATGGCACAATGGTCATTTAGATATATGAATAAAGGTCATGGGTTCAAAGGTCAAGGTCGCAGATGTAAACAAGTACTGAAATGGTTTATTATCTCAAAAACTATAAACTTTTTGTATAGGCATGTATATTGGAATATTGTAGGTATTGGCCTAACGCTCATTTTGATATATGAATGAAGGTCATGGGTTCAAAGTTCAAGGTCACAGATGCAAATGAATACTTAAATGGTTAATTATCTCAAAAACTATAAACTTTTTGTATAGGCATGTATATTGGAATATTGTAGGCATTTGCACAACAATCATTTTGATATATGAATGAAGGTCATAGGTTCAAAGGTCAAGGTCATAGATGCAAATGAATACTTAAATGGTTAATTATCTCAAAAACTATAAACTTTTTGTATAGGCATGCATATTAGAATATTGTAGGTATTGACCTATCGATCATTTTGATACATGAATGAAGGTCATAGGTTTAAAGGTCAAGGTCATAGATGCAAATGAATACTTAAATGGTTAATTATCTTAAAAACTATAAACTTTTGTATAGGCATGTATATTGGAATATTGTAGCCATTTGCACAACAGTCATTTTGATATATGAATGAAGGTCATAGGTTCAAAGGTCAAGGTCATAGATGCAAACCAATACTTAAATGGTTAATTATCTCAAAAACTATAAACTCTTTGTATAGGCATGTATATTGGAATATTGTAGGTATTAGCCTAATGCACATTTTAATATACAGATGTTTTAGCTGTTTATAAATAATATATTGTAGCTAGACTTAAATATGTTATATATAGCATACTTATATAATAATTATTATAATTAATTTGCAAAAATACTTGCATATTATTGGCCCTTACTGCTGAAAATTTTGATATTCTCTTTTATTAATGTCATTGACCATTGAACCTCTGCATAAGATATGTACTCTTCCTCAGGTGAGCGTTAAGGCCCATGGGCCTCTTGTTAAAATGAGACATTTATTGTTATAACTTCATAATGGCTGAAGATAATTGTATGGAGTTTTCACTGTTGATCCTGTCTTGCGATTTTCTTCCGATTGATGTCAAGGTCAAAGGTCAAGGTCATGTCCCAGTTTTTGACCTTTGATAAAAATTGCTATTTTTTAAACATTTCTGGTGATAATGACGTAGGATTTTTGGTTAATTGTAGGTATTGACATGACGATCATTTTGATATATCGATTAAGGTCATGGGTTCAAAGGTCAAGGTCACAGATGTACAAGTTTACCAAAATAGTTAATTATCTGCAAAACTATGAACTTTTTGTATAGGCATTTATATTAAAATATTGTAGGTAATGGCCCAATGGTCATTTTGATATATAAATAAAGGTCATGAGTTCAAAGGTCAAGGTCACAGATGTAAACAAGTACTGAAATGATTTATCTCAAAAACTATAGACTTTTTGTATAGGCATGTATATTAGAATATTGTAGGTAATGGCCCAATGGTCATTTTGATATATGAATAAAGGTCATGAGTTCAAAGGTCAAGGTCACAGATGTAAACAAGTACTGAAATGATTATTTATCTCAAAAACTATAGACTTTTTGTATAGGCATGTATATTAGAATATTTTAGGTATTATCCTAATGATCATTTTGATATATGAATGAAGGTCATGGGTTCAAAGGTCAAGGTCACAGATGTGAATGAATACCTGAATGGTTAATTATCTTGAAAAACTGTTAACTTTTTATATATGCATGTATATTAGAATATTGTAGGTATTAGCCTAACAACCATTTTGATATATGAATGAAGGTCATGGGTTCAAAGGTCAAGGTCACAGATGCGAATGAATACCTAAATTGGACGAAAAATAGGTTACGCGGTTTTGCGTAAAATTATGTAATTTTTAGCTCACCTGAGCCAAAGGCTCAGATGAGCTATTGCAATCTATCTTCGTCCGTCGTCCGTCGTGCGTCGTGTGTAAACTTTACATTTCAATCTTCTTCTCCGAAACTACTGGGCCATATTTGATGAAACTTGGTGATTATCATGCCTAGGTAACAGCCTTTCAAAATTATGTTCGGGGTTTGGCCACGCCCAGCAAGATGGCCGCTGTTACTAAAAATAGCAAAAAGACAAAAAAATCTTCTTCTCTGAAACCAAAAGGTGCAGGCAAATTTTGATTGGATATTTGGATTCAGCATACCTGGGAACATTAAAATTGTGTTTTTCATGAAAATTGGACGAAAAATAGGTTACGCGTTTTTTGCGTAAAATTACGTAATTTTTAAAATGAGACATTTATTGTTATAACTTCATAATGGCTGAAGATAATTGTATGGAGTTTTCACTGTTGATCTTGTCTTGCAATTTTCTTCCAATTGATGTCAAGGTCGAAGGTCAAGGTCATGTCCCAGTTTTTGACCTTTGATAAAAATGCTATTTTTTTTAACATTTCTTGTGATAATGGTGTAGGATTTTCAGTTATTTGTAGGTATTGACATGACCATCATTTTGATACATAGATCAGGGTCATGGGTTCAAAGGTCAAGGTCACAGATGTCCAAGAATACCAAAATAGTTAATTATCTGCAAAACTATGAATTTTTTGTATGGGCATGTATATCAGAATATTGTAGGTAATGGCACAATGGTCATTTAGATATATGAATAAAGGTCATGGGTTCAAAGGTCAAGGTCGCAGATGTAAACAAGTACTGAAATGGTTTATTATCTCAAAAACTATAAACTTTTTGTATAGGCATGTATATTGGAATATTGTAGGTATTGGCCTAACGCTCATTTTGATATATGAATGAAGGTCATGGGTTCAAAGTTCAAGGTCACAGATGCAAATGAATACTTAAATGGTTAATTATCTCAAAAACTATAAACTTTTTGTATAGGCATGTATATTGGAATATTGTAGGCATTTGCACAACAATCATTTTGATATATGAATGAAGGTCATAGGTTCAAAGGTCAAGGTCATAGATGCAAATGAATACTTAAATGGTTAATTATCTCAAAAACTATAAACTTTTTGTATAGGCATGCATATTAGAATATTGTAGGTATTGACCTATCGATCATTTTGATACATGAATGAAGGTCATAGGTTTAAAGGTCAAGGTCATAGATGCAAATGAATACTTAAATGGTTAATTATCTTAAAAACTATAAACTTTTTGTATAGGCATGTATATTGGAATATTGTAGCCATTTGCACAACAGTCATTTTGATATATGAATGAAGGTCATAGGTTCAAAGGTCAAGGTCATAGATGCAAACCAATACTTAAATGGTTAATTATCTCAAAAACTATAAACTCTTTGTATAGGCATGTATATTGGAATATTGTAGGTATTAGCCTAATGCACATTTTAATATACAGATGTTTTAGCTGTTTATAAATAATATATTGTAGCTAGACTTAAATATGTTATATATAGCATACTTATATAATAATTATTATAATTAATTTGCAAAAATACTTGCATATTATTGGCCCTTACTGCTGAAAATTTTGATATTCTCTTTTATTAATGTCATTGACCATTGAACCTCTGCATAAGATATGTACTCTTCCTCAGGTGAGCGTTAAGGCCCATGGGCCTCTTGTTAAAATGAGACATTTATTGTTATAACTTCATAATGGCTGAAGATAATTGTATGGAGTTTTCACTGTTGATCCTGTCTTGCGATTTTCTTCCGATTGATGTCAAGGTCAAAGGTCAAGGTCATGTCCCAGTTTTTGACCTTTGATAAAAATTGCTATTTTTTAAACATTTCTGGTGATAATGACGTAGGATTTTTGGTTAATTGTAGGTATTGACATGACGATCATTTTGATATATCGATTAAGGTCATGGGTTCAAAGGTCAAGGTCACAGATGTACAAGTTTACCAAAATAGTTAATTATCTGCAAAACTATGAACTTTTTGTATAGGCATTTATATTAAAATATTGTAGGTAATGGCCCAATGGTCATTTTGATATATAAATAAAGGTCATGAGTTCAAAGGTCAAGGTCACAGATGTAAACAAGTACTGAAATGATTTATCTCAAAAACTATAGACTTTTTGTATAGGCATGTATATTAGAATATTGTAGGTAATGGCCCAATGGTCATTTTGATATATGAATAAAGGTCATGAGTTCAAAGGTCAAGGTCACAGATGTAAACAAGTACTGAAATGATTATTTATCTCAAAAACTATAGACTTTTTGTATAGGCATGTATATTAGAATATTTTAGGTATTATCCTAATGATCATTTTGATATATGAATGAAGGTCATGGGTTCAAAGGTCAAGGTCACAGATGTGAATGAATACCTGAATGGTTAATTATCTTGAAAAACTGTTAACTTTTTATATATGCATGTATATTAGAATATTGTAGGTATTAGCCTAACAACCATTTTGATATATGAATGAAGGTCATGGGTTCAAAGGTCAAGGTCACAGATGCGAATGAATACCTAAATGGTTAATTATCTTGAAAACTATTAACTTTTTGTATAGGCATGTATATTAGAATATGTTGGTACTGGCACAGTGGTCATTTTGATATCTGAATGAAGGGCATGGGTTCAAATGTCAAGATCACAGATACAAACAAGTACTGAGATGATTATTTATCTCAAAAACTATAATTTTTTTGTATAGGGATGTATATTAGAATATTGGCCTAATTATCAGTTTGATATTTGAATGAAGTTCATGGGTTCAAAGGTCACAGGTGAGCGTTAAGGCCCATGGGCCTCTTGTTGATACTTTAGATACTGTTATATAGTGAAATTTATCTACATGTTGTATCTGAATGTATCTTGAATTTTTTATTTAATAAGTTTGAAATGTTCTACCTCTGGAGCATCAGCCCAATTTTGTATAAAAGTCTATTCACATATTTAAGGGTTTGCCCTTGAATCAAATTTGACTTATAAAGAAACACATTGAAGAAAATTCATGGACTTTTGGACTTCAAAACACTTGGACAGTAAGCATACATGCCATATCTCACGCCGTGAGACAAAACCTCACGGATTTTTGTTTATTTTTTAAACTCCCGGCGTTAGATCGATTTCTCACGGAAAATTGCTATGCCTCCCTTTAATTTTTTTCAAAGAAGCTACGCCAATCAGTAGGGATGATTACTGAATAAACATGGTTTGAAGTGTCCAAAGTCGTGTGCAATGTACCGTAGATAATCCCCTAATCGGCAAGTGGACACGCGTTGTCACCTTCATGGTGTACTTGGTCATTTAATTTAAGATACATGTGTATAGATTTATCATTTGTGATAGATAAATAAACAATTACAAAAATATTGTTCTTTCTTTGTAAAAATTCCAATCACATATCAGGCACCAGAGGAAGAGAAAAACTATCTTTTCTGAACAGGGAATTTTTTAGATGGAAAACGATGTGAATAGCATAAGACAGATGGAAAAAATTTACCTTTTTATGTATTCTTTATTTAAATGAAGGCTGTATAACGCAATTAAAATCATGATCTCTTTATTTTTCTTCTAAATATACCCAAATTTCATGGAAAAAGCTGTATGAAGTGACCACCAAAAGTCATGCTGTAGCATCCATGTTTTAACTCTTAACCCGATAAAATAGTCGTTAACCCAACATGTACAAAGTTTATCAAGGGGAATAATCATGTTGCTACAGAAAGTAAACAAATTAAACTGGAAGCACATGTTTGACAGTACTTTCTGTTTGGTGATTGTTTGGATGAATAAAACTTTTCATTAATAAAATGATTATGGAAAGGAAACATCTGAAAGCAGGTTTTTGTTGTGTAACTTATTTATTTTTCCAGATAAAAAATAAAACACATTCTTTCATTGAACAATTGAATAAAAAAAATGTACTTAACAATATAAGATCTTATTGTGTCCCATGGATTTTCTATTTAGTCTTACTTGTAGCTTAATAATAAAAAGTCTTGAATATGTACTGTGGGTATCTAATGAATAAATTTTTTCATTGATAAAATGAAAAAGAAAGAAATTATTTGTAATAAAAATCTACTCTGGTGTTTTATTTAATGTTTTGACAAAATGCACATCTTTTAAATATTGTATATAATGTAATGAACACTAAATTATTTTTCATGAAAATTCAGACAAAAGATCAAAGTCTGAAAAAGACATCAAGCTGTGGCAAAATACAAAAGCATTTATAGTTCTCAAAAAACCTAAGAATACGCGAAAATTGTCTGCATTACAGGTTTACGTAAGACCTCCCTTATTTTTTTCAAAACTCCCTTAAAATTGCCACCAATCTCACAGTTTGCTCCCATAAAAATATGGCATGTATGAGTAAGTGAAGGGGTAAAGTTATCAAGGGGCATTATAACAAGGTTTTAGTTTTTACTTTACTCTTTGTCAAGGATAACAAAACCTTGATTTTTGTACTGTTTTACAGGAGCTTTGACCAAAGGAGACAGAAGGGCTGCTACCGGAGCTGATTTAACAGAATTTAACTTTGATACACCATATGGAAGAAATGCTCTGAGAGCAATGTATCATAATATTTGTCATGTAAGTTTGTTTTTACATGGAGTAATTTTACTAGAAAATTTTGTTTAAAAATTTGAAAAATCAAGTGTTAAAAGTAAAAAGTATCTCTTGTGAACTGCAATCAAAATGAAGGTTGGGGAGTGGGCTTGTAGTTTTGCCGACCAGAAGTAACTTCAATTTCATTCCCATGTTCATTGTGTCTTTCACATTAACTGTTAAATGTACTGTTTTCTTTATTACTCAAGATCTGTTGATTTTAGAACTTTCTTTCTTAATTATTCCTATTTTGCTGACAAAAATCATTTCGTTTTGTTTTTATCCCGATAACACATTGGATACTATAATCACCCCACACTTACAGTTTGTAAACATGAGTTGTGATCAGTATGGTTTCAGCCATCGGTAGTTACATGTATGTTTAGCTTAATCTCTGACTTTTCTGTTGGTATTAAAGCAAACACCATGAAGCCATTTTGAAATAAATATAAGTTATTTATGACAAGAACGTGCAGTAGTTTTAATTAAATTTTATAAAAACTCATTTTGTTAGTTGATCTAAATTATCCGACTGAGAATTTTAGTTGGAGTTGACTGATTGACTTTTTATTCTGGTCAACGAACACTATTTTCATCAAATTTTTTATTTTTTTATTGGACTGAGAAGTTTAGATGAAAAAATTTTGGTTCCAGTTAGCAAACACTATTTTCATCAAATTTTTATTCAGGAAGCCTAAAAAATCGTTAGATCTGTCTGAATGTTCCAGATATCCAAGTCCAAAATAAACCAGATTTATTTTTGGCTAAATAAAGAGTACCTCCTTTCCGACTTGTTAAAAAAGTTTGACTTATCCAGAAATTCAAATTACAATATATCTGTGTTGGAGATAAGGAACAAGATTAAACTGTATATTGTTTCTGTCTATATTGTAGAAGCAGATAGTCCCAGGTATATCTATCAGTAAAATTGTCGGAGATCAGTATAATTTTGATGAATTCAACATGATCATGCAGGTAAGTTGAACAAGACATATCACTACATTTAAATTAGAAGCTTAGTAAGTAGCTGAGTGGTCTATAGGTAACTAGGTAGTACAGACCAGTAGTTGTCTCAGTAGCTGAGTTTATCTGTAGGTCAGCAAAGGCAGAGTAAGCCAAGTTGTCTGCAAGTCAACATTAAATCTTAAAATTAAAACTAAAGTTCATAAATAAATACAAACAGTGGAAATATTTTTGTTTATATGCAAGAAACTTGCGTAATAATGAAGATGACTGTTCAGGACCTTTATATTTTTGAAAGTATCCAGTAGATTTTGGACAGGCATCGCATCTACATTATCCCCACATTTTATGCTATGAACCTGTTATTTAAACATTGTTTTATTTCATTTTCTTTTAGGAATGTCTTGTTTTGATGGGTCTTATTGAGGTAGACATGTTACGTTCAGGAGCTCAATTACAGGACAGAGACACAGGGGCTATATCAAAATTCTTAAACAGGATATTTGGTTTAAGTGTGACTAAACAGAACATGGTAAAAATTACTATATTAATAATTCTGTAACTCTGTAACTTATCCTTGCTCTTCACCCCTCAATACTCCACAAAAGACAGTGGCAACATGTATTATACCCTCCGCAAACAAAGTTTCAGGGGTTTATAGGAATTACCCTGTCTGTCCGTCTGTCTGTCTACCTGGTTGTACATCCCAATATCGTTTCTGCTCCATATCTTCCATGTCTATGGATGGATTTTGATCAAACTTGGCTCAAATGTAAACTATATCGCATACCAAATTTATATGCATAAGTCAAAGGTCAAGGTCAGGAAGTCAGTGTTAGGGGGTTATTTGGCTCTCAAGAGACAGTTCTACTTCAAACTGATATACATGTAACTGTTATATAGATCTGCCTCTATGAATTAAGTCAACAACTGATAAACCAGCCATATTTTACAACAGAGTTGTGTATAGTAAGTATCATCTGAAAAGATTACAATTACAAAACTTTGAATGTCATTTATCTTTATAAACACATGTGTTTTATTGGAATTTATTTACAGATCTTCACATATTTTATGGAGTGTATGAATCAGACAGTGGAAAATGCCAAGAATGAAGGAAGGTGAGTAATTCATGACTTGTAATAGGAATACTGACTTTATTACTGGTTCTTGTCAGAGAAGTCTCACATTTCTCTGTAAAATAATTTTTGCTTCCCAAAAATTTGCAAAATTTTCTGTGTCAATGCATTGTTTTCTTGTAATACCAGTACATGTATTTAAAACTTTTGATATTTGTAATAAAATACTTATACTTCTATAAAACCAACTTTTATTCATGTGTGATTAACTTTTGCATAAAATAATCATAAATGTTAATCGTTGTGAACCTGTTTCAGAAAATGTTATTTTTATACCAAATATTCAGCTATAGTCTATATTGCAAAACTTAAAAGAATTGCGAAATGGTTTTGATAAGAGAATTAGGAAAGTTAATAGCCATTATCTCAACTGTATTTAAACCATTGATGTAAAGGGGATTATATTTGTGGGGTGAAAATTTAGCAATACGTGAAATATGACATTTCGCATGGGTGTAATTTTTGTGCGACAACTGGAAGAAGGGTTATATTTCCACAATATAAACATACAGTCAAATATCGATAGTTTAAGGGTATGGCATTATAATGCTGGATTACAGACATTTTTGCTTAGGTAAAATTTTCGCAATAATTAGCTCAGCCCGAAGTAAGCCAAACTTTTGCCCATACAAATACATGTATTTCCCCTTTACATTACTGAATTTTTTTTGTCAGTATGAGCATATTTTTTAAAGAGGAACTATGTACAATCCCTGTGTTGAAATATTCTAAATACTTCATACTTTATGATTTTTTGTTTGACAGGTACAATGAAGGCATGCTGGATATAAGTGCTTCATCTGTAAAACTGATTGGTGAACCACATACTTTGTTTAAAGATTTGACAAAAGGTCATGGAGATACGAGGTAAAACAGTTTATTTAAAAAAAAAGTAATTTAAGCTGACAGTTAAAACCTGTTTCATACCCTCCTGTGGATCTGTTAGTTTCTGTGTATGCATGCGTTTCTAAAGTTTTTGATTCAAGGTTGTGAAGGCCAGTGACACTGCATTTGGAAAATCTCTGTTATTCAGAATGTTTATAAAATTGACTGCAAGTTTTTTTGTAAGTCTCTCACCAATCAACCAATGAATAATTATTAATATGCTAACAAGTTAAAAAAAAAACCATGAGACTCTATATGTAGAAAAACATACATACCTCTGCCTAAGCGATCCAAAATGATGTCATGGGTGATGGAGGTCAGAGATTAAAATGAGATCATAAAAAAATCCAGTGCAAGTGAATAACATGTTATGCCCATTTCCATGAACAAAAAGATTATTTATATCATTTGAAAATGAAAACGAATACTGAAACATTATTTACTGCGTCATCTGTAACCACATTTCAAACAGTTCAAACCTACAAGCATTTATTATCCTCCACCTTTTAAAGAAAGAGGGGAAATTGAATTTGAGTTTCCATCCATCTGTCTGTCTAGCCTTTCTTCTGTCCATTCATCTGAAATTCTTCTCTGCACAAATTCTCCAAAACAATGGACCACTATTTCACGGAACTTGGTACAAAGCATCAACATTGATAGATGTGCACATTGTTAACCCAAGTTTGTTTGCTCATTTCCTTGGGAGTTATTGCCCTTTGAACATAAGTGCTAATCACCAAAAAGAACCTGCGGGGGATCCTAATTCACTGAATTTGCTTGTTCAATTGCTTAAATTCATTTCATTTTCAGTCACTTTTTGTGCTTGTTACTTTCTGTAATAGATTGGTGAATTTGGAGATAGACCGAGGAATGAGCTGGGATTCTGCCATGGTTAGATTTCAGAACCATAACAGGAAAGATGATGGTTTTTATAAATCAAAGAGAGAAATGTTTGGTAAAACACAATATCTACTAGCAACACTCAAAGAAAACTCTACACATGTGTTTAGAATAGCAAGGTATGTTGTTACTAGTATTACTCAAAAATCAAAAATCTGTAAGTCTATGTACAGATTGAAACAAATTCATTTCATCTGTACACAATATCTAGATACCCTTATTCTGTAGCTGTATATCTTTGGATTTGAGACCACTGTGGTAGCTCAGTTGGTAGAGTGCTCGCTTCGTAAGTGGAAGGTTGTGGGTTTGACCAGATCTGACCCAGACTTGATAGTGAGTAGTGAATGTTCCTTCACCAAGCACTCGGTAATATGAAGTGAAAATCATGGTTCTTTTGGATGGAAACTTAAAATAAACGGGGTCCTGTGCTACGGTAGGCATGACATTATGAAGAATGCACAATGCATGGGCAAGATTTCTGCACCTTTGCCTATAGTTGGTAATGTCTCAATATAAGTGAAATATTCTTGACAGGGACGTTAAACACCATTACTCCACTCTGTATTACCTTTGAATTTGAAAATTGAAGCAGTATCTTGATGGCTAAACCTTTAGTGTTTCTTCTAAGGAATTTAATGTAACTAACCATACAGTTACCTACAAGAACTGAAGATGGCATAACAGGGTTTTATCAAGGGCCTATTTAGGGCCGAAATTCGGCCCCATTCCCAATGGAAAAACATTGATTTTTTCCCAAAATGGACTGAGAAAATTCCCAATTAGAAAATACACTTAAGAGATCATGATTCAATAACTCCATAATTTCACATAATAGCAAGTATTTCAGAAAGCGCGTCAAGACGGAGGATGGAAAATCAAGCAAAAAGTGAGTAAACCGACTTCTGACATAGAGATTGAAAGTAAACCGGAAAAATGTGATGACAAACTCGAACATCAAGTTAAATTAAACACTGATAAACACTTAGTGGCAGAAAACGATTATTCATTTCTAAATGGCACCAAATATGATGTCAAAGTTTTCCCAAAATGAGCAAAAAGTTGAGTTTTTCCCAATTTTCAGTTTAAGGCCTTTTCCCAAAGGACCCTGATAAATCCCTGCATAAAGGGACATCAATAAAGAAAAACAAATATGAAAGAAGAAATCTATTGATTTTGGAGAATATAGGGCAAAAGTATAAGTCACTTAACTACCATTAGATTTCTGGCTTACCATGCAGTAACTTAAAGTTTGCATGAACGAAATTCTCAGTTTATGATAAATATTTGGATGTCCAGTATAAAATGTATTTAGATGGGCAGGGGTCATGACTAACTGTTTAGGGTGGGTGCTAAAAACTGCACAGACCTTTTAAACTTACAATGTAGGTGCTAAATCAGCTGGAATCTGTGCAGTTTTTGCCATAGCTAGTAATAAAATATTTTGCATTTGTAACTGCTGATTACCGTATAGCGGGTTATTTTTGCAGGGTGTAAATTTTGGCGTATTTTGGCGGTAGTATTAAAATCGCCAAAATATTTATCGCCAAAAAATGGAACAGTCAAAATTTATTACCTTAACAATGTGACAAAGTGAATACAGTAGAAATTCGATCGCTTGAATACCCCGGATAACTCGAAGTTATCTGCCGGTCCCGTCCAAATCCCTATTAAATCACATGTAAATAAACCTTGATCACTCGAACTACGACAGCTCGAATACCCCCGCTCTCTCGAACAATAAATAATTCTCGAAGGTGTAAATTTGGGGAAAATTCAACTTTTTTCGCTCGAATACAATTTCATCAGAATGACATGTGGTCAGTCATTGTTAACAAAACACAAGCTGAAGCCATGATACAGATTTCACTGAAAGTAATAGAGCGAACAAAATAACTCGTCTGGAACATAGAGTGTTACTCAAGATTAGTAATTAACCGTGATCAGTTCAGTAATGTCTTAATTCGATTACGACCCACAGGTGCATGATCGGTAAAACACCCGGGTCCACGCCAGATGATTAACTTTTTACCTCATATTCTGTTATTTACATTTCATTGGAATGCGCATGGCAATGTGTATTACCTGCAGTTCCGGTGATTATTAATAACCGGCCATATGCTCTGTATTATAACAAAATAAAGTAAGTTTATTTTATATCATCAGTTCTTGTTATTTACTTTTTCTTTTAACCAAATTCATTTAATTCAAATGAACTGTCCATATCAATAGATTTGCTGTTTGAAGTTCAACATTTTATTTACAAACGAAGTTTGAAAACTTTGAGATATCATTGTGAATTTAACAGCAGTTTTCTATTGTAATAAAAATCGTCAAAATAAAAACTTGTCATGTTTTAATCGCTAAAATAAATAAGCCAAAATTTACAACTGACTTTTTTTGGTCAAAAACACCAAAATTTAGCCGCGCTAAAATAACCCGCTATACGGTATGTCCTAACTATTGAACAAAATACATGGTATATATTGTGTTAGTTATAGTTATTTTAATTCCTGTTTTGAATGATTCTGTTACTCAGAATATGTGAGGTTACGCAGACCAATGCCAACATTAACAATTCCAATATTAAATCAAAGTTTTTATTTTCAACTAAAGAATGACAAGTCTCTAAATTTATCACTAGATGTCAACTTTTAAGTTTTCAAAATTTAGGTCAAATTTCCCACAAGGGCACTCTTAATTTCGAACCCTGGTAGGATGGTGTTTGTTTCACCAATATATCTCTAGTTCTTGATTTATTTTCAGACCTAATACAGGTTTGTCTCAGTTTGAAGAAGAGAAAGGTGATTTATTACAAAGATACACACCTGTATCACCTGACAAAGCAGGTAATATCAATTTAATATTTTTATATCCCCACAAACAGGAATAAAAATGCCTGTCTGTCTGTGTAAAATTGTTTCGGGCCATATCTCATAATTTCTTTGGACAACTGTCATAAAACTTGACATGAATAATCCTCATGGTCCAAAGAGGTGTCCTGGCCTGGAACCAAGGTCATATCGAAACGGTCACGGTCGTGGGAAAACATTAAATGTTGGGATGTGGGTATTTGGATCTTAAGAGACAGTTCTAGTTAATATATATTTTAACTCACCTGTATAATCCCAGTCATAAATATAAATATTTGGCATTCATTCTTGATGTTAGCTTGAGTATTTTGTTGTACTTGATGCATCAATATCAAAGTTGACATTTAATGTTGGTTTAAAGGTTTTTGATGGACTAGATGTACACTGCAGACCAGCTGTGCTGTTTCTCTGACAGTTCTTGTTTTGCAAGTAGATTATGACCTTTTTCTGCCATATGCTGAATCTATATGTGATACATGGTCTAAAACATAAATGAACTGCCTTTGTCACCTAATTGACAAATGGTTTTTTCAGTATACCACAAGACTAATACCTGTTAAGGTTTGTACGGAATGTTTAGGACAATGTTCAACTCAAATTTACAGAATGTCATTGGTTTTTTGTGGAAAAACTTCAAACTATATGCTTCAATGCCGGTTGAAAATGATAGTGTCACACAAATAGAATACAGATGTCATGTAGTGTGCTGTTGATTTCCATTGAATATTCAGTGTTGTTTCAAAGTTTTTTTTTTTTTAATTATCCCGTCTTTCAAAGAAAGAGGGGAATATTAAATTTATTTGAGTTTCAATACTTCCTTCAGTCTGTCTGTCCGGAATTCTTGTCTGCGCTAATTATCCAAAACTATCAAGCACTATTTCACGAAACTTGCTGCAAAGTATCAACATAGATAGGAGATGCACATATCGTTAACTTGTGTCGGTTTGCTCATTTTCCTTGGAGTTATGGTTCTTTGAACTTGAGTGCAAATTATAAAATAAAAAGAAACTGCTGGTGGGGGATCCTTATTCACTGAATTTGCTTGTTTGAAGATCATTTCTAGTTTATGCATAATCAAAGAAAATTAAAAAGCCCTTAGCCGTGCTTTTATAGATAAATGTTGTTGAAGCATGGTATACATGTATCTGTCCAACAGTGTAGCATTGTTTACAGGACAGACCATCAATCTCGGTATTGATCATTAATTGTAACAGATTATCTGTAATCATAACAGATTAGGATTAATTGTCTTTTTGTCTGACATTGATTTATAAATGAGTTGTTTACCGGAGAGGCCTAATTCCCAAGACAAGGCACAATTGTCATTATTTGAACTTAAATGTCACAAGAATGGACGCAGGTCAAAAGTTGGATGACCTCAGGTGACCATTTATAGGAAATCAAAATGTACTCAAGGGTAAGATATCTGGACAGGGCAGTAACTAAATTCATCATCATTTGTCTTTTCTGAAAAGAGTGTAGTGCATGATATAACATTGCTATACATCCCAATCAAGATTATTTGACCAGTTCAGGGATGGCAGAGAATAATGGGGTGTCCAGAGAAATCCACTGACTTTCGGCAAACCAACTGACAAACTTTCACATACTAAGATCTGCCACGGTGGGATTCAAACCTGTGATCTGGAAGCTGACACCTTCGACTATTCAGCCATCAAGATCCCTGATTTCATTGGAGATGTTTATTATGATATACTGTACAGGAGTGTTTTGAGGTGCTTAACTCTCCGGAGCACGGACACCCAGTTTCAATTCACATGCTTAACCTTATTTTGCCAGTTTAAAAGTTTTTACTTTGCTTTGGGATTGTGATTTTAACATGGGTGGTATGTTTGTTTTTTATTTAAACTAAGAACAACAAAAACTCATATAACAATTTCTACATATTTTACTTGACTTACACTTCTGACATAACTAAGAGTAATACTACAGTTTATATATATATATATATTTATATATAATTGTATATGTATATACATTATCATCACAGTATATAGAGAGTGGCTTTATAACGAGAAAGTTATAAAAATCTTAAAAAACTTGAAAAGTAAACTCACTTCACTTTAGAGAGTGGCATTATAACTAGAAAGTTATAAAAATCTTTAAAAAAAACTTCAAAATTAAACTCACTTCACAGAAAATTATTTAATGTACAACAGTGTAAATATTTTTCAAGAAGTAAACATAATATGGAACCTGTTGCATAAAGCTTGAAAGCTTTAGTATATTCATTGTCACACAGAATTTTTTGTTCATATGGAAAACTGATTTGTAAGCCAACTGTTTATACCTCTTTGCCACTGAGGCAACAGATGACTTCAGTGATGTTGTTTGCTTAAAAATTACTACTGAATAAAGTTAGTTTTCTCTTGCAAAAAATGGCTAAAATTTCCCAGTTTGTCTGTTTGTCCACCAAAATTCCCCAAAACAACAGTGAAGCAATGAAAAATTTAATCTAGTTGTCCTTATTATAATATCAGATAGCTCAACAATATGAAGATGTTACCTATTGCCAGCATATGTAATGCAATTTGCTGGAGCTCAAAATTTCTATTTTCCCAATCTTAAAAGACAGAAGGTAGTTTTGTGAAGAGAAATATGCATTTTCCATTATATAGAAAATGCATGTTCAATCTTTTTAATTCACATGTTTTAGTACATTTTTACACCAGATTTCCATGTACCAGTATTTTATTAAGATTTCTTGAAAGCATGATTATCACAATTTATTTGCAGGGTTTCCATATGTTTTAATAAAGGCCCTGAATATTTGTTTCTTAAACCTTGAGTAAAAAAATTTTCAAGTGCAGTTAAGTGAAGTTCATTATTATGAAGTAAATAAATTAGCAAATCTGATTTTGCTTTTTGCAAAATGATCCAAAAATTGAACATGAATCAATCATTCATTTGCATTATGGTAACAAATAGTTATGTCCCTTAGGTCATTCAGCTACCCATTAGGTCATTCAGATACCAAGCTGATTTTGCTTTTTGTAACATGATGCAAAAATCGTTCATGAATCAATTATTTATTTGCATTATGGAAACAAGAGTTATTTCCCTTAGGTCATTTAGATACCTTACATCAACATTAACAATAATAACAACAATAACTAATAATAATAATAATAATATAACAACAATGAAGTGGAAAGATTTAGAGAAACTTTAACAAATTTTTGTATATGGGTTATGTATAATAGAGAAACATTTAGCACAAAACAACATAATGAATTTTTCACTTTTTGAGACCATAAACCTCACTGTGCATTGTCTTTCAAACAAATGGTACCTATTATACCAGTTTTAATTTTATAGCACTAGACAGTGTTTGGAAATGCAGTTCCCCATCAGTAGTGCTTGGACCAAAATTGTGAAGCCTAAATTTTTTCAAGATGTTGACCCAAAAGACCAAAATATATTCTACCATACAACACCAGAACTTTGTTTTCTGTGATGTGTTATCATGATGAATAATCAGCACATTTCCTGGAAAAAACAGATTTCCAAAGTCACAATGAGATCATGTCATATAAAATATGGAAATGAGAAGGTCTTATAGCAACTAGCTATCTTATAGATCCATACAAAGGTTCTGCCTACAGGAAATGTACTTAATTTAACGGTTTCAAAATTTTGTGGTTTTGTAATTTCTGACCTTTTGCAAGTTGTAATATTGGCAGATTTATAAAATCAAGAATTATATTATTTTTTACACGAAATAAGAGAAAATTATTAAATTGTGAATAAAATTATGCTAACAGTATTTGGCCAAATTTATCTTTTTAGCACATATGTATATCAAAATCTATGTCCCATATATGCCGATATAAATGTCCTTATGTTCTTTTGTACAAAATGTTTCTACATTTTGAAAATTGTTCCCAGCGTGTGTATGATGCTCAGTGATATATCTCAATGATAAATTAAGTTATATATATTAATCTCAGTGATATACTTATATAATATGATTGTAGTCGTAAAAAATTAAAAAAGTATAAAAACGTTCAAAGAGTATACATTAAATGTCTATAAATATCATATTTAAATGAATTAATTCTGATTGTTTAAACAACTTCTTGCAGAGAATGCAAATTTATACATTTGACCCTTTAACTTCTAAACTTTTGACCTTTCACCTTTCAACTTTCAGAAGCCAAAAGCATTGCTACTTATACTTCTAAACTCTAACCTTTGACCTTCCTTCTGAAGTTCAAGAGAAGCCAAAAACATTGCTACTTGTACATATGACCTTTTTTACCTTCTAAATTTGACCTTTGACCTTTAAACTTTCGTCGGAAAGTCAAGAGAAGACATACATATGACCTTTATTCTTCTAAAACTTTATCCTTTGACCTTTCAACTTGACTATGTTTTAAGGACCGAGTTGGTAGCCTTGTCATTAACCAGTATTTCAGAAAATATTTTAAACCAATCAGGTCAAGGTCATTACTGTCCATGTGCCAATGTGATTATGTATTAATGTGGTAAGGTAAATTCAAATATTGCAATTTTCATAAAAAAATTATGATAAACAGTGCTTTTTTCTTCATGAACTAGACACTATTGACACACAGTTAATTGTGGTTCAAGCTACACATGAAATAAAACCTGTAAACTTGAATACCAAATTAATACAGAATAACCACATGATATAGTGTGTCAAGTTTGACCTGGCCGTTTGACCTTTAATTTGAATATTGGATTCGGCTTATAGACTGTGTAATTTAGGTTAGACAGCATGTTTCATTATCATAAACACCCAGCAACCAGTATTACTATCATTTATCCTTATATAACAGCTTTATATAGCCCCTAAATTACACAATAGATAAACCTGTTTGTCTATGCATAATAAAGGTCAAATGGCCAGATCAAACTTGATGCACTGTACACCATAACCACAAATGATAACATACATCATTGTGAGTATTATTGTATCATAAATTACATGTTTGGGTGCATTCAGTGAGTATTCTGAATGAGAGTCAGGAAAAGCAAATTAACTGCATAAGAGTTTATGTTCATGTCAAATTTGCTATTCCTGACTCCCATTCATTACTTGAATTGATACACTCCAACAGAATGATGTTACATATATTTACAATCATAAAAATATGACAGAAATGGAAAAACAGCTACAATGAATTTCTTTATACAAGATTCCGACAAACATATGAAATTGATGGAACAGCCTTCTTTTTCCAAATAAGGAAAGGTTAGAAAACTGACATTGACCAATCAAAAAGGTTTATTGAAAAAAGTTCTGCTCTCAATTGTAAATATATCACAAATATTAGAGAATTAACCTGTCATCCCTTGAGATTTGTGGTAAAGTCCAAAATTAAAACAAAATTGAACAATCTATTATCAGTTTGGGGAAGAAATTACACAAAGATAAAAAGTCAGAAAATCCCTGTTACTTCCCTCCAAAAAATGGAATTTTCAATAATTACACTCATTCTATTACCTTTGTTGGAGTCAAATTGAAACAAAGGTAAGGGGGGGGGGGGGGTGATCAGGGAATCCCATTTCCCCTCCCCTATGAAATTGTCAACAATTACATACCCTATAATATTTACATGCATCATTATAACCAGAATGTAACATAATTATCTACGTTATAACTTTGAAATTATTCAACAATACCATTTATTTACACATTTATATTTTTATATACATATGAAAATTTATATACAGAAATTCAGGATATATCTATTTTTAGACCTTATCTTATTGCTATATAAATTTAAAACTGTTATCTTTTGTGCTTTTTCTTAGAACTATGGTTTTTCCATCATACTGGTATTTCATATCCTTTGCTCCAATTCAACATACAATGCAACCTATCTAAAATATTGTAAAATTTAAATAAATAACAGAACTGTGTCATATAGCTTTGAACTTGACAACACTTGATAAAAAATTTTTATACCTTTTTTAAAATCATCATATCCATTTGTAGCAAGACTGAGCTATTATTGTAGTGTTGCATATAGAGGATATAACAGAGTGATTTACTGCCAGACTTTCTGGTCTGAATCTTTTAGCCTTGTTGTGGTGTGCTTAGTTTTTTACTAAGGACTAGGTTCAATCCTCAGCATGGGCACACAGTGAGGAAGTGGATTTTCTTTCAGGTATTTCCCCCTACTCCTTTCCTCCTGGTACACACTGAGTATCTTATTATACAACATAATGTTATTGTTCATAATTCAGTAAAATAATAGTAAAAAAAATCCCACAAATTGTATTTACAGTATTTACAATTATATTGATCCACTTACAAAATATCAATTGATACAATTTGAATTATATCTATAGGAATATTTTGTATTTGCTAGCCTTTCAGTAGCCAGAGGGGGTGTATACTTCAACAGAGTGTACCAGAGTCTATCTCTTGATGCCACAATGGTGTGTGTGTGTGTTTGTGTGTGTGTGGTTTCTAAAAAGGAACTGTTATTTCTAGTAGATATGGAATATAAATTGACATAATATTTTCCCATAATAATATCGTTTTTATAGGAAATTGTGTAACAATGTAATAATTTATCTTTCTGCACAAACATTATTGGGTATCACATAGTATGGTGATGGAAGCAATAGTTAACATAACTAAGAAATGCACGGACTAGACGAAGACAAACGTTTGACTTTGTATGTTGTGCGTTGTTGTTTTGACCTTATTTGTGTGAATTGCTACATATAACCAGTTGATTTATCTAACAATCTGTCATTTATCATCTGTGATGTTGTAAACTTTCCATGGGCATAAAATAAAACTTATGATCCAGTTTTCACCAATAGTATGCAAATCCACAAAAAAACTTTCTAAATGATAACCAACTACTCTTCCTAACCTAACCACCTCCCTATATATGATAACCAACTCCCCCCTCCTCTCATAAAGTGATTTTAGCCATCTCATGTCTTTCACTTACTGATAATGTGACGTTTACAATCTTGGTTTTCATAATCAAAAGATAAAAGTTGATAAGCAGCTTTTCCCAATGATTGTTGGAGTTAAACCATCTGTTTTGTTTTGCCGCGGATATCTGTGTATATTTTTACAGTTGTTGAAACCTTATTGACAGGATACAGCAAATCTTGTATTATATCAAGGAACTGGGAATAAACACCAGATAAGCAGTAGTATATATAATATTATTTAACAAACTTTTTTTTTTATTGGAGGTGTGGTGTAATATATAGTCTAGTACTCCTCAGGTCATTGAACTATAAGCTCATCATCTGATCAAATTTTTGGAAGAATTCTTTTTGTACTTTGTACTAAGATTTTAATTTAATAAAATGTAGATGAATGTAATATTTGGATGATGAATAAAAAATACAAATACAAAAAAAAGATTTTAATTTTGAATGAAAAAATCTTAAAATGACAGATTCAATCTATTTTGAACATTTTTGTGAAGAATAAATTTTTCGAAAAATTTACATTTTACAATTTTTATAGGTGGTTGTAAAAAAGTAGGTTCTACCCATACCATATTTTCTGGGTTTATTCATCAAAGTCAGTTTTAGACGAAGTAAAATACAAAATTCAGAACTCTGAAATCATTAAAATCCTGAATGTTTATAATATTACCATATTGAAAAATTGCGGTGTCTGTCACCACCTCGGTTCAAATACCACCAAGGTATATTGATCATACCGCTGTAGAGGTAAAAAAAAGAGTGGATTATCTGTCATTGGAGAAGATGAATACTTGAAAGAGATATAGCAAAGTAAAAACATTACCATGAGGGAATAGATTAACCTTCGGACTGGTATATTCCATGTTTTACACTATGCTCTATATTTCTGTTTATCTGAGTTTTCATGACATTTTAAAGAAAACCATGTTTTCTAATATTTTCAATCTTAGAACATTTATATAGGCCAGAGACTATATACACTATAAACTATGCCAACAGATGGTGCTTCCTGTGTCTCTAGAGACGGTTCTGTAAATTTGTAAACAGGCAGACTGTTATTACGACTTTAATACACATCATGTTTGTGAAATCATACATTGAATAATGTTTTATGCCTCAGTTAAGATTTTTCAATTAAATGAAATTGGTCAGTTTAAGAATGGTTGGATGTTTAATGATGGTTTATGCCCCAATCAAGATCTTTCACTATATCAAGATGGTCAGTTCAAGAATGGTGGAGGAAACTGGAGTGCTTTGAAAATGTGTTAGTTAATGTTAAATACATATGATGATGGTTCATTGCAAATGTCGGTCAGTTCAAAAATTGTGGAGGAAACTGGATTGCTTTGAAAATGTATGCTTAGTTAATGTTGAGTACTTATGATGGTGGTGCATTGAAACCTCATGGCTTATTTTTATTTGGATACAGAAGAAGGGTACGGTCCTGGTCAAATTATATTGTGTAAGAATTTAGGAGTACCCTGACCTATTTGTCTCGTTTATTTGGATATAGTTTGGTGCCCTGGTCATCACTTTATTTCATAATTTTAAAGTGGTTGTTTAGTGTTATAAAGCTAATTTTATTTTGTACAAGTCTTTATTGTTCATTGAATAGACACATTAGTTTACTGTTAAGTAGGATAATTAAGTTAATGACTTTTACATATCAGCAATTAATTTGTTATGGATACTTAAACCATAGGGTGCCAGGTCATGAGAATCAATTCCTTGGACCACTCAACTAATCTTTTATAGGTCAGGGTCTTAGATTTTGTTGCACAAGCCCTGTTTCAGATGGTGCCATGGATTTAGGTATGGTTCAGGCATGTTCCATAATATCAAAATGGACACTGCCAGAATCTATTGTATGCATACATGCGAACTTAATATAAAAAATTGTTTTCTTGATTAAAGAAACTGGAGTGCCCCAAAAAACTTTCCCAACATTTGCATTGGATTAAAGAGTTTAGATTATTGAAGTCGATAGTGTGTATTAGTAATTGATTTTTCTGAATATCATTGGGCTTAACTAAACCCCACCTGTACTGTATAAGGAGATTGTTAAATCATTCTTAATTCTGCCTCTACTATGCATACTTGCTTAACATTCTAGTACTTATAAAAAGATTCTGAATTCAAACTTTGGAAAACTTTCGAGTAACAGTTCATACATTGGTAAAATATAATCATATTTTTCCAAAAGTCTAGAACTAGGAATAAAGCAATTTTTTTTTTTTTCTGATCACCAGCTCAACGGAAATATCTTAAAATTCTCTTTCATCAGGGTTATAATGCAGAATGGAATTCGTGATTGTACCATGTGATCAATACCCCTTAAAGTTTGTGCACAACATTTTGGAAAACATTTACGTTGAAATTTCCCAGAATAACATCTTGTAAATGGGAAAATGTGAACTGAAGCAATTTCATCTCTAGTGGAAATAATTTTTCTTCAGAAACATTATAGTATACCCTGGTACACTGGTGAACTCGATACAGAATTTATGACAGCTAGTGTAATACAGACACAGTTACGTTATGTCACTAAATAGTCCAAGTTTTGACAAGTTTCATGGATATACTGTAGGTTCTAACCCTGAAGTTATTTTGCTGGTCCAAAATCAATCCTATACTCGGTCTTCTTAATAGTTGTACAGTTAATTTTTCTCCAATGGATTACCACAAAAATTAATATAATGGTACATCACAAAAACTGATGATATCACTGTACTACACAAAAATTGATGATGTCATGGTGCTACACAAAAATTGATGATGTCATAGTTCATGATCCAAATACATTACATTGTATATAGAGTATATTACAATGCAGAATGGTGGCTAGTCCAGCAGCATAACACACTTTTTCTTCTTTTTTCCCCTTGTATCAATGTTGTGTGTTTTTGACTTTCTCAACACTTTATTTGTTTTACCTTGCACCGATGTTCTTTGTATTGTAATGTTGTTTATCCTTTCTCTTTATTGTTGTTCTAATTCTGTTTATACTATACTTCACTTTTGGTTGTTATCATTCAACTTGGTTTTTGTTTTTCAGAGAAAGGATGGCAAGAACAGTATGAGAGAACAAAGAATCAGTGTATGCATGGAACTGGATGTAAAACTGGCCGATCCTGTAAAGGTATCAGTACTTGTAGGAGTAGTACACTCATCTGAAAATAAATAAATAAATAAATAAATAAATAAAAGTACAATCAGCTGAAAATATAGAAATAAATGAATACAATTTGGTTTGTGATAGTTTTCTTTTGTAATGGCTTAACCAAGATTTTCAGAAATTGTGAAATGTAAATATAACCATGGAACTGTCTAGAAATGGTGTTTATAGTGCTATAACTTCCATTATAGTGCAAAGCAAACGAATTATAACATGCTTGCTTGCATTATTCAGTTTGCTTTGCACTATAAACGCCGTTTCTAGACAGTTCAATGGTTAATTATCTGTTATTGTTGTATATTGTGACAATGGAAGTTATGTCTCTGTTATAGTTGGAAGTCGTTGTTACAGCATGCACCTACTGTGTGGTAGTATAGTAACAATTATGTCAGTCCTGGAATCCACGTTAAATAAATTTGCTGCTAAACTTAACTTAAGGTAAGTCTATATACAACAATCAATGTGATTACATAACTAAAACGTTGAACCAAAAAAAAAAATTATCAAAAAAAATTTTTTTTTTTTTTAAAATGGGTTAATGATAGTTTTATTGATTACCGGTACTCTTAAACATTTGTGAGAAATTGAGCATAGGAGAACTTAAGCATAAGGGCATAAGGTTGTTATAGTAATGTGAGTCATTGAGTTTAACGTCCCAGTCAAGTTTCTTTCACTTTTATTGAGATAGACAGTACTCACAATGGTAGCAGTAATAGCTCTCCATGCTTTTGTCCAATGAGCTAAATATGAAAGAAATTGATGAATTGACAGAAAAAGTTTGCAAAGTACTTTGGGGACATTATCACAGTGTTTAATTTAGGATTTATCAAAATGGGCTATTTTCAAAACTTTGGTCTAAAACTTCATAACATCAATATTTTTGCATTCATGGCCGACTTAGATCAATAGGGTCAATTGCAATATAAGGGATACTGAACCCATGGCCCCTTGTGAACACTGTTGTCAAGAATTTTATCATTTGTTTACAGTAAATCAGAAGCAACTATCAGAGTTGTTCGAGTTAAGCTAGATGACAGGGAGCGTGTTGTAGGAATTCGTTATCCAGAACTGCTGATTCCAGAAGTGGAAAAAGTTCTTAAAGAACAAAATGCTATTGAGAAAATTCAAAGATCACAGATGGTAAGAGAAATACTTCTCACTCTCTCTCTTTCTCTCTCTCTCATACTTTATAATTAAGTGGTACATTTTACAGTTTCAGCATAAAGTGACACCTGTATAAAACATGATAGTTAATTAGAAACAATATCAAAATGAAAGCAGCTTCTTTTTTTTTTTTTAATGAAACTGCTTTAATTGTGTAAAGATAAAAAAAAGTGACTGTGATCACACACAAAAAAATTGGGCTAACATATCTTTTAATAAAGTGAAAGCATTAGAACAAGTATTTGCCAATATAAAGCTGTTTACAGCACCAATATTATCCAAACAAAATTTCCAGTCCATAAGGCGTTCAATTTAAACAGTCTGCACTGTATGTAAAAAATTTGCATAGATTGAAAACATTATTTAGAAACAAAGATTTAAAAAAAACCAAATAATAAGTATTTAAACAGATATATAGTACTATTGAGCGAAGCTTCTGTTCAACAGTTGCCTTATGTAACTAGTTATGATAAGGAAAAAATTGATAAAAAAGACATATATAAGATGTAGAGAAAAGACAATCTCTGTCTTAACGAGGGGGATAATTACAGGGCTCATTACACAGTATCGAGAGTGTGTCGTGCTGCAGAATCTAGCTTATAACTGGAGGGTTACCAGTAAATAAATAGCTACTGTATCTCTTTAGACAAAATCAATGTCCTTACTGCCAATTATATCAGCACAAATGATCAGTCTTGTAATACGCAGAATAAACCTTTAACCAATACTACTGTTTGTATAAGAAACATTTAAACTACAAATGCTTATCAATGTTACTTTTTTTTTTCTAGTGTTGCATCTTTTTTGTCCTGGTTTCTTGTAGTGTGTATTTTTGTACCCTTATTTCATGTTTTTTTTTTCTCAGGTTCTCGTAGAAACCTGATTCTTAGATTTCCAAATGTTAGTGGTCAGGTGATGTCAAAGTGGTATCCCATTGATAACTTTCAGTTTTTATACTTTCTCAAAATACCATTTTAAGTAAGGTCAATTGTCAAGGTCATGACCCATTTTTTACCTTTTGTGCATTTTCTGCAATCACCTATTTATGAAGGTATGTCAATACAGATTTAATCTTTTGATGTTTTGTAGAACTATTGTTATACATAAAGTCAGGGTCATGACCTCATTTGCAAAAGTTTTTAATTAGGTCAGGGTCATGAACTCATAAGAAAATTTTACATTGCTATGTATTGATTATTTGGAGATATTATATTGTGGGGTTTAAAGTTTTAATGTTTTCTTACATGTCTTTCAAAATAGGGTCAGGGTCATGACCTAGTTTTTGACATGTGTGCTTTTGCTACCATTTCAACTTCATGTATTTTTGAAGATACTTTAATGCAGGTATTCATTTTTTAAATTTTTTATAGCACTATTTTGCTACACAAGGTCAAAAGGTCATGTGTTTCATCTGATTTGGGAAACGAGCCTTTAATTGCTGAATACTGATTATTTGAAAAGAGAATTACATGATGTTTTAAAATTATATATTTATCAATTACCATTTTAAAAACACCCAAAAACATTGTCTGAGTCAAGTATACATTTACTATTAGATTCAGAGCGCCTGGTCTCACTTTCCTGGTGAAAGATCACATGTTTATCTTAATTTGCCAGTTTTAAAGTTTTTACTTTGCTCTGGGATTGAGATTTGAACATGGATGTGTATGTTTGTTTTTGATTGCATTTTGGCCGGGTTGCACGGAGTGCAAATCCGGTTTATAGTATGGTGAATGTCGGGTAGCGGGCGGGGAAAATAGGGTACCAACGTTGTGAACTCAACTCCTCCTACAGTTTTCAACCAAAAACCTTGAAACTTCACAGAATGTTTCTATATGTACCTGACTTTATGGAAATATTTCAAGATTTTTTCCCATTTTCCAGACTTTGAAACTTAGTCACTTTGTACTGTATATCTCAAAAGATTATCAAAGATGTGCACCTGACTTAATGGCAACCCGGCCCATTGAGTCTTTGACCCATTTTATATACATTGATATAGTGTATTGTTTGGCTATTTCTGAGTGCATTTGATTCAGGTGAACTTTTCATGGTTCATTTCATAATTATCCTTTTATGATCCCAAGCAGCAAGTTTTCTTTTTTGTGATTATTAATCGTTGATATTGTACTTGGTCACCGATAAAACCACCACAAGCAAATATTGTAAAACTGTTATTTATTTGGTTAATTGCGGTTTCTTTACACTTCATTAATTTTTCAAGAAAGAAAAATCAGATACGATACAGGAGACCAGGAAGTGTATAAACTTCTTAGTGACACATAGAGCATGTGTAAATCGGTGTGTGTGTGTGTGTGTGTGTGACACATAGAGTATGTGCAAATCGGTGTGTGTGTATGTGTATGTGTGTGTGACACATAGAGCATGTGTAAATGGGTGTGTGTGTGTGTGTGTGTATGTGTGTGTGACACATAGAGCATGTGTAAATTAATGTGTGTGTGTGTGTGTGTGTGTGACACAGAGTATGTGTAAATTGGTGTGTATGTGTGTGTGTGTGTGTGTGTTATTTTTTTTATACATGTATATATCTGAATGGACAGAGAGAGAAATGGGTGTAGTGATAGTGCCACAACTTAATCTACTACTGAGGAAACATTAGGGGCAGGAATCTTTCGCAGATTTGATTATTTTGTGTTAAGAAATTTTCTTGATTCCGTTAAGAAATTTTCTTGATTCCAACTGTAGGGAAAGTAAATGAAGGACAATTAAATGATTTTTGCTCAGAAGATATATTTGGAATACAAGAGTCACTGTGAAAATCACAAAATATATTTTCCTAATGAATGTTTCTTCTGATGCAGTATATACGGCAGGTTTTGTTCAAATCTCTCTTAGCTTAATCAGTTGTTTAGTGAAAATTTGTATCTTGGGCATTAGGCAATGTTAAAAAATTAACAACTGGGTCTTGAATAGCACAAATTGAATATATCAATTAACTGAGTAATTATCAAACCAACTATTCAGGTGAACTTTTCATGGTTCATTTCATAATTATCCTTTTATGATCCCAAGCAGCAAGTTTTCTTTTTTGTGATTATTAATCGTTGATATTAGAAATGGCTTCAGTTTCAAAAATTCCCAAAAAGTTTGTTATTGCACAAGAACATTTTTTGACCACCATTATAAGTTGATTAAACTAATCATGCTTTAAACTATGCCCTGGACCCAGTTGCTTGAAGCTTGATTAGTTTAATCAGTGATTAACAGAAATTGAAAACATCAACAAAATCCAAAGTATCATTATTAAATCAAAAGTTTTATAACAATGTGCTTTAATTTGATGAAATTCTATCCATTTTTCTCATTTTCATATTAATTTCACAACATGTAGGAAATTATGCAAAAATCAAATTTCAACTAATCAATTGATTAAACTAATCAAGCTTTGAACAACTCGCCCTTGGTATTTTGGCCTGTTCATTATGTACAATAACGGATGGACATAATTCTGATTTTGTTATTTATTTACAATAACTGAAGGAAGGAGAAATGAGTTCATTAATCCTAAATATTTATTGATTAAGCCAATCAGTTTATTAGAAACCTGGTGGTAAATTGATAAAACTGGCTGATCGTTTTTCATAAACTGCCGATGAAGTAGCTTTAAACACTAGCACTTCATCATATGACACACAATTATTTTTGTCGTCGGTTGACAATTTCACATATCGCTTGATTTATGAGTGAACAGCTGATTACCCAGTGCAAATCATACAATTTTCTATCAAACTTCTAATGGAGTCAATAATTTTATCGTAGCAAAGTGACAAAATTTTTCATCAGAAAATGAAGTAATCTGACGTCTGCTTTCTTCCATTTCAAGGACATTTATCAATTATGACTTGCTGTAATTCTTCGTGAAATCTGACTCCATTTGAGAAAATTATCAGAAATAGTGTTGAATACATCATGTTACGTAATTTTCTTATTTTATCAAAAAATTTCAGAAATTGACAATCAATTACTAACGAGATTTGGGTAATGAAAATTGTTGTTTTTAGTGGATTGGATTTAAGCAGACATTAATCATGACATCATCAACTACACACACTGTATTTAAAATTGATTAAATGTTTTCATTAACTCCCTCTCTATATTTTAAGTGTTTTAAATGTTTTTGTTTAAACATGTTTGTTAAAAGTACAAACATTTCAATCAGATTAGACTTAAATGGGAATTAAAACTGTTTTTAAATTTTCAATTTTAGTTCCTTATTGCTTACCTACTGTTTATTTTTGTGTAGAGTGATACACCATAGGCTGTTAGGCTAATGAGTTTCAGTGTGTACAATGTACTTGAATTTCCTCCATCATCCTCTCAAAACCACTGCTTTAGCTCAGTTGGTAGAGTGCTTGCTCTGTAAGTGGGAGGTTGTGAGTTTGAACCCTTACTGTGTATGACCAAAGACTTGAAAGTGGGTAGCACTTGGCATTATGAAATAAAAGCCACGGTTCTTTCAGATGGGATCTTAAAATAACTGAGGTCCTATGTCATAATAGGGGTGGCACAATAAAGAACCCTGCTGTATAATGCCATCAGCCCGACACAGGAAAAATTTTTGCACCTTCACCTATAGCTGGCAATATCTCAATATAAGTAAAATATTCTTGACTTTTGACATTAAACACCATTTCTCAACTTAACTCCATCATCAGAGACCAAGTGGCCAAGTGGTCTTCAGGATGTACTTAAGGATCACGGTGACTCTCGCTGCCTAGGTTCATATTCTTTTCTGGCAGACCCTAGTGTGAGAAAATCTGCTTACACAAGGTCAGTGGTTTTCTCTAAGCATTCTGGTTTCCTCTGCCATCCCAGAACTGACAGCAAAAACATTGACTGGGACAAAAATACCAATGCTTAACACTGCTCTCCATCATCCGCTCCCCGACCACCTAAAGTCATAAAACAGCAATCCATTCCACTCCCAACTTCATCTTGTATTGTATAACTTAGGCCAAACAAAAAAATATATGCGTTTCACACTTAAAACAAACTAGGGTTGTTAGTGTATCATTTTCTTTTCTTTTAAAAAAAAGTTTTTTAGCCACTGACAACACAAATATTTTGCAAACTGAGAGAAAATATTAAAAAGGGAAAGTAATACAAAATGTACTAAGACTTATTTACATGAAATTGTTCAGAAGGAAGAAAAAAACCTTTAGGGTCAGTTGGGAAAGGGGAAACAAACTTTTTTTTTTGTTTGGCCTTAAAGTAATATCTATGTATTTTATATTGAGGATATCTTTAAACTTATCTTAGATTTGTGCACTATTTATAATGGTCTTTTTATTCATTTTGAATTTTAGAGCTTATCACAGTCACAGACTGGACAGGTTGTTATTAGTAACCAGGATACAGAAGACAATTGTCCAATCAAAGCATTGACAATTGAACAAGTGGCTCCAGTAAATGAGAAATGTTTATGTCGTGCTCTTCGACCACCGGTGACAATTAAAAACTTTTTTAAACCAACTAAACAGAAAATTGCTACAGTGACTAGATCCGAAAAACAAACTGAAATATCATGTAGAGATGTGAAACAAGATTTAACTGGAGAACAAACAAAAGAAATGTCAAAGGAACAAAGTGGAGAAAATCAAGTTTGTGAAACAGTAAAATCCACAAAGAATGTATCTCAGGAACTAGATGTAGAAAATGTAAATGGAAAAAGCGAAACAACAACAAAAGAAGTTGTTTATGTAGAACTAGACTCAAATTTAGATGGATCAAACCATGTGTCAGAAACAGTGAATAGAGAAAAGAGCAAAAATGAGACAGAGATTGAAAATAAAGTAAATCAGACAAAAAAGCAGAATAGTGCTACTGGACTAGCATCTATTAAATCCAGGAAAAGACCAGCAGAAGAAGCGTCAAGCTCGAAACCAAACAAGCGTGCCAAACAAGTGACAATTTTTTCATCGTTTGCTAAAGTAGAAGCAGACAAAAAAGTAAAAGTAAAAAAAGCAGCTTCCTGTCCGATCTGTGGAAAGGAATTTGAAATAGGTACTTCAAATGCTGATATTAATTCTCATATAGATAACTGTCTCATAGAATGATAATTTTGGTTGTTTTTTTTAGTATTTTCTGTCAACGTGGTTTAGTAAGTCTCGTCTAAATTTAATCTTTGATTTTGTATCTAGATAAGCCATATGATTTCAGAGAGGCAATCTTACTATCAGTTATGTTGCATGACAAAAATTTTGTGCGGCATCAAATTAAAACGTTTCACAAACCTATTAATTGCTGTTATACCTGGAAATTGTGAATTTGTGCTGGTTACATGACAAAAGTAAGACCATATTGGTTTGTTGCGTTAAGCTTATGTACTGAGGGAAAATAGGGAATGTTAATGGATTTCGTCAGTTTGTAAGGTGTGTGTGTGTGTGTGTGTGTGTGTGTGTGTGTGTGTGTGTGTGTTTGCCAACCCAACAGTGAAAAAATGCTTAATTTGCTAAAGTCATGACCATCCTATAGAAACGTTTGGTAATTGTTGAGAATATAATTTTGTGAAATAGTGGTTATGTTTACTGTAAATTAGACAAAAATACAGTGCATGTAAATCACAGATGGGGAGAATTTGTAAAACGTGCTCAAATAATGAATATGTGGCACTGGTTGCCATAAAACACACCTACATAAAAGTGTATATGTCTTTGTATCAAGTAGAAATCATTCTAAAACTCTAGATGTAATATTGAATGGCATCATCACGATGTCATCATCAGCAGTTGCTAAGTACTGTTAGAAGCATGAGATTCAAATCTCCCCAGAAACAAACACTGGGATAAACAACATGTTGCAAGAATTTTATAAATTGTGATTTTGAAGGATTTACACTTGATATTATCATGTATCATATTTTAATGCCATGTCTTTCGAGATTTTTATTGATGGTGCTGTTTTTAAAAATTGCATGTGCATTATTTTTATAATGATTTTAATGATGGGTATTTGTGCTAGATTATTAAGTGCATTTTTATGCTTTTTTTCTGTTAAAGGTGAAATAAAAATGTGCAATTCCACAGCTGTTTGTGTTATGTTATTGATTAAATAAGTTCTATGATGTAAATATGAAGGTTTCCAGTTTTTTAATAGGAAATTATGAAGGAATAACTTGCAATTAAAAATTGATTCTTTGAGGAAAATCCAGGGAATTTTTTTTATTTGTTAAATGAAATCAATCACAAACAAACTGGTCCACATCGAAAGAACATATTGAAAACTTTGAAAACTTGCAAAATAAAATAAATTAAACACAAGGATTTCCACCAGGGAAGTAAGGCAGTGCTACAGAAGTCTAAGAACTTCCTGTTTAGCTAGCTACGCCTACTGTGTGTGTAATCAAAATTGAGAATGAAAGTTTGATGAAACATACCCAGAAAAACTCCAGATACAGAGACATCATACTGATCAACAATATTGTGAAGCCATAAAACTTTGAGGGCCTTGATAAGCCTAAGCTTGCAATATCCTGGCGTCAACAACTTATTTCTTAGCAGCTTGCTTCTTTGCATAAAGTTCCTAGCAGTTGTTTTTACATGTTATTTTATTAGCTTGAGCAGGAAGAACCTAACTTCCATCCCATTTGAAAATCAAGACGTTTTTGCAAGAGGCAATAAAATATTGGAATTAAGTTTATACAAACAGGCATTCTTTGATATATTAAAATTTAGAACGGCAAGAACTATTTCAATAGGTATACGCAATCATAATAATAAGAAATAAATTAAAAAATGAAAATAAATCCGAAAAGCATTGGTGGAGAGACGGAAAATGTTTTGACTGATGGGGACGAAAGCCATTTACTTAATGATATTATCAGATACATATTTACTGTTTGGCAGCAATATTTCAACGCCTGTCTTGTAAGTTGTTGAGGATATAAGCCAAAACCTGTATCCTTTAATCATTTATGCCTCCAGAGACTTCCATCTTTTACCCATGATTCGGAATTTACTAATTAATTCTGATAGAAAGGTTGACATATTAAGTGTAATACACGTATAGCTGTCAAGAGGCTGAATTTCATTGCTGTATATTAGACAGACAGGAGAATTAATAACCTGTACTTGTTTCCGATTCTTATCCAATTCTCAACTGACCACGTCATTTATACGCTGTTTAGTAAGGGATAAATGGCTATTTGATGTCCAGTATTGTTACACGTTCGGACATGTCATGTAAGGGATCGTAGGAACAAGATTAATATGCCGGGATCCAATTCCTGTATTATTATAATACGACTGTTTGACTTGTTATATTATAAGGTCTCTGAATAGATTGTAATTACAAAAATAATAAATTACATATGTGATTTTCTGACATTTCTAAAGTTTTCGACTTGATCAGCATCTTTTGACAGGTAACATACCAGAATGGATTCTATATGGAGAATTTGCAGCTGTACAGAGATTCCAGAATTTTGAAAAATAGTATCCAAGACAAACGACAGACAAACAAATCAAAAAGCAAGAGCCAAATACAATGCATAATATATATACTAAGATGAGGAACCGTGTGGAGTGTTTTTACGCCCAAGCCAAGATCCCTCTCATATCGAAGCGGTCAGTTTTGGAATAGTATAGTAAAAGGGAACACCTAGAGAATGTCACCGACCTTCGACAAGCGGATTAGCACATTCTCTGTCCGAGATGGATTCTCACCTAGGCGATAAAATTCATAAGTGCTTTATACCACTGAGGAACAGAATGTCAAAAACCAACTGGACAACAAAATACAGACACAAACACAGCTTGGTTCCCACATACAGATTCCATCAATGGACCATGCTCGACCTGAGGTTCGGTACCTTTTAAGACCGAATGGCCTATAGCGCGTTTACGTATCACAGCGTCCCTTCGTCTAGGTTCGAATCCCGCTCGGGCAGAATCTAGTCTGAGAAAATGTTTCAGTTCGCTTGTCGAAGTTTAGTGGTTTTCTCCTCAAATCCAGGAATCTTTATATAGAATTTTGACAATTTTAAGTTTTCTCTTGATAGAAATTAATATATACATACAAATTGACAAATGTATAAGGTTTCTGCAAGTTTCTGTATTTTCAATGATTTAATTTGTAAAAGAGAAAGACAAATCAAATGTTAAAAATACAATATAATTATAATGAACTGATGTTTGACCAATTGAACTTTAGAAGCCAGTTTTTCTACCCTGATTTGAACTCGGCCTCTAGAGTTTGACCGATCGGGTTGATGTCAAAAATTGTCTTTGTCCATGACTCTCTTTCTCTATGATCGATCTTGTGCTGAAACTAACAAGTAAACTCTGCGAACTCTAGAGATGATCACCCTTATCTGTCTTACACTGACTGCGTCTGTTAAAATGAAATGTAATTGACGGAGTGACTTGGCAGCATTTTAACCCTAACGCTGCTACGGTTATTAAATTGTCTCACTTCGAGAGTACCTCGCTTTAAGGACCCTCTAAACGCTAGCTACACGACTTTTCAATCGACATTGATACCAAATATTTCCTTTTTCCATACAAGTTGCGTGCTGCATTATATAATTATAGTTTTAGAGAAAAGCCATTTTATTTAAAAGGAAGACTCTCTAAGTGCATATGTCAGTTTGATACATGTCATAAATTGATTTCAGGTAATAAGCAGTTAACCTCTATATATAATATACATTTGGACAATATTTAAGTAATATATATTTACGAATAGTATACAGTCTAATCTATCTTTAAAGGCCACCCAAGAGAACCAGTAAAAGTAACCTTAATGAGCAGGTGGCCTTTTTATACAGGTTCAAATAATATGAATAAAGAAAAGTTGGGATACAATTCTACTGGCCTTTAATAAGCAGGGGCTCTGATATAGAGGTGACCTTTAAGGCAGGTTGGACTGTATTGCACTCAAGTACATCTTCCATAGAACATCACTCCATTATCATTTGCCCTGTCAGATTTAATTTGAACAACTACAACTAATATTTCTCCTACGACCTATTGGTTTGTACATTTCACTTTTATTCTATACAACCAGTGTTTGTCTACTTCACATTTTATTTCTTCCATCGGTTTGTACATTTCCCGTAGTCCGATCAGTGTAAGCGTTTGCTTCTGAACATGTTCTTTGCTCTATTAGGTTGGTTGTTGGTAATATTACATATTTTATCAGTTTTAATTTTACATCACTCGACGGCCGTTTCGGAATACAATTACTAATTAGCAGTGGTTCGACCAAAATTATGAAACCAATTTTTTTTATTTCATTTGGTCCTAAACAATCATTGTCAGCGATACAATTCTTTATACTTCATTCGTCCCATCGGACTGTACATTTCATTTGGACATATGAACCAGCATCAGTGTATTGCGTCTTGGGGCGCTTCTGGCTGTAGCGTGTTCAGAAAACCTCTAGATTTGGGTTTTACGTATTAGAAGGCTACATGTATGCCATGTTGCTTTCTATGGAATGCCTGACTAGGTACCCAGAGGTGTTTGGCTTTTGTTTGGTCCATCAAACGCATTATTAGAACTTTCTTAAATTTATAGCAATGTAATTAATGGATAATGCTGTTAAAGGATTCGACATCAGCTAAAAGAAGTATTCCAAGTGTTTATTCCAAACAAGCCAAAAACTTAGTCCAAGAGATTGTAATTATTGTAACGACCATGTATAAACCTAAAGCCAGTTACTAAAACTTTATTTGTTTAATCAGTGATAAGCATGTACTAATATTAACTAGAACTGTCTCTTGAGAACCAAATACCCTGCCCCAACATTTAAAGTTTTCCTGCGACCTTGACCTTTCCGTTATGACCTTGGATCAAGGTCATGACACACCTTTGGACCATGAAGATTATTCATGTGAAGTTTCATGAGAGTCGTCCAAAGCATTGGTGAGATATGGCCCGGACACGATTTTACACGGACAGACGGACAGACAGACATGGTGATTCCTATATACCACTCAAAGTAGTTTGCAGTGGGTATAAAACATGAATAAAAACTAAGATACCATTATTAAATATACAGTCTTTAAACAACATTGATGAAACTATTTTGGTCTTTTCAGCAAACAAATCCACACAGTATTTGATGGTATGTAAAAATAATAATAAAATGCTAGCTGCTACGTGCATAAAATACACTTTTGTGCATAATTAAAATTTCACAGTTGCCTACATGGTTAGCATTTCCAAACCAAAAACGGAATATTGTAAACTTGGTCTATAAGTAGTTACTGAGTGATGTGGGTTTTGGACTATATAAATAGGGGTGAAATTTAACTCCAAATAGAATAAATATATGAACACTTGATATTGAGCCACTTCGAATTCGTGCAGTAAATGTCTCGACTATTTAATTCATGACCTTATATAATACCTTATTCAAAATAACCAATAAAATTTACCAAAAAAACTTTTCATTTCTGTACAAAATTGCTGCTGTCACGTTTATAGTGAACAAGTACAATTATGTCGCAAAACGTTGTCATTTAAGACGTCACTCACTACGCGCGGAAAGCCAATTTAGTCTTAATTAAAATATTGATCCTTTATCATCCACATGGCTTACTTTAATTCGAACTCTATAAACGCCACATAAAAAACCTAGACATTTCAAATTCCCAACAATAACTCGACACTAGAAATAAATTGGCTGACGTCATCTTACCGATGTCGTACAACTCTTGTTCATTACTTTTGAATTATACATCAAGTCAAGCGTTCAAATGACGTATTGATAGTCTCAATATGGCGTATAAATGGCTGATTACGACGCTCTGTGTAGCAACATCAACACTAATACAAGCTGTTTTGACGCTTGTTACACATAAAACTGTCGCTTGGAATACACTAAAAATGTAAGGAGAAATTAGTACTTTATTTAATACGTCTTTACCAGTGATATCCGCAATCTTTATCGATAAAAATTAATGTTTCGTGCGAGTTAGTTTTTCAATTTTTCGCACCGTTGAGTATTAAATTAAGTATTTACAAAGCCAATATAATCACCTTAGGTTTTGTGATAATACTCATGGTGTTAAAGCAGCTATACAAGAGATGTATCTACAATAGAAGCTTTAATACAACTATAGTTGTTAACTACCACCACTATGAAATCGTATATTTTCCGGTGATCGTCTTCCAATTATAGTGGTTGTCATGGATATTTACACACGAATTTACAAGTCCACGAAATATTTTATGAATATATAAAAACTTACCTCAAATGAAAAACACAAGTCACGAGTTTAAAATTTCACAAAATGGTATTTTTCTGACAATCACGAAATTTTTACAACAGGACATAGATATTTGAAGGTATTAATATTTGTTAATAAAAACAAACATATTTATCCATGTCCATTCACAATCCAGAAGCAAAGTAAAACTTTGACTTAGACACGTGAACTTCCACTAGGAAAGTGAGGCCGGGTACTCATTGAATATAGAAAACACAATTTAGGTTACATAGTTGTAACGTCTGTGCTATCAAACACTATAGACTGGATCAAAAATATAATCAAACGAAAAGTTTACAAAGCAACTTTTTATTACACACATGGCGGGTGTAGCTAGCTAAACAGGAGGTGCTTACCCTTCCGCAGCACTTAGCCTCACTTCCCTGGTGGAAATTAACCTAATTTGTCAGTTGCAAATTTTTACTTTACATTAGAACATGGAATGGTATATTTGTGTTCGATTCAACGAGTCAAGATCTATTTATGATTCTAAGAATATCGTGATTACAAGTTTTTAGAATCCAGGGCTAGGTAACTGCTAAAATAACTTCGAGTTACCTAGGCCAGGTACAGTACAGACCTGTCGAAATTTTAACACTATGCTTACGAAAGGAGTATAGACTCAGCTGCCAAGTGGCTGAGATATAAATAACTAGTGGCAAAAAGCTGCTTTATGATATATAGGTAGCAGCTTTCGAGGTAAAGCGAACTAGGAGCCGAGATTGGCTGTCAATTTGACACTCATTCGTTAGCTTACTGGTAAACTTTCAAATCGAAGACCTGTATTGTAAATAAAATCCCCTTTTGTACCTCCTACCAAGAGAAACAATTTTGTAATGCAGATGTTGATATTGTTGAATGCACAATTCATTAAGTCACTGTGTAGATAATGTTATGGGGGTGTTTTAATTATAAAGCTTTGACCTTTTCATTACATTCTTTGCCAAATTACTGTCTGTATCTAACACATTGCACCAATTCTTTTTGGAAGATGTAGTATTTATTTTTAAAGTTTTCTTATGTTATTAGCGCTTACGATGTACGAGGTATTCAACTCAATCATGTAGTTAACCTATTCATCAAACCTTTTTTTTCATTATTATCCAAACCTTTTTCTTATTATTCATTAACCCTTTTCTCATTATTACTCAAACATTTTTTCATTATTGTTCCAGCCTTTATTCTCCCACTATTGTTCAATCCTTTTTTCACTATTACTCAAACCTTTTTTCATTATTGTTCAAACTTTTTCCTCTGACTATTGTTCAACCCTTTTCTCATTATTACTCAAACTTTTTTTATAATGGTTCAAACCTTTTTCTCACTATTGTTCAACCCTCGCTCATTATTGCTCCAATTATTAAGTTTGGCAATAGTTGCAGTTGCCTTGACTGACGATGTTTATCATCTGATCGTTTTGCCAATTATTCATTTTCTATGTGTAACTGACTTAATAGGACAATGATCTTTTACGCAAGCGGTTCTTCAAAACATAATTTTGGGCCAGTCGTTAGTTGCTATACTATTCTGGAATCTCTGTACAACTGCAAAGGAACTGTTGTCCAATGGTAATCTGTTTTGTTGGAATTATATTTATTTGTAAAATAAAAAAATCGGGCATTTCTCACATTGAGACATGATTCGAAAACCTTCAAGTACAGTGTCATACTGACAAACCCATACTGTATGCAAGCGTGTTTCTAAATTGCCTTGTGTGCGACTCCTAGAAACATAATAACTGGTTAACAAAAAACTATTGAGAACTAATTATAAAACGCACTCTATCTTATAGTACACATGTTATTCAATTCTCCTTTGTTTCAAGCATTTAAATTGGTCAAACCTTTTCTGTTATTTTTGTGTAAAAGAACTGACTCACAGTGACGTCATGTTATTTTGGACGAGGCACAGACATTTGTATCCATGCGCCATACCAGTGTTAATTTTTTAACTAGATGCGACTGCAAAAGGAGCTGATTTGGAGTTTGAAAATTCTATAAATTGAATTATAAGATATGAAAATAATTTTCTATAATAAAATAGAGACCGATTATGTGGTCAAAACACTTTTTGGAAGTCATTGTATTTGTTTTATAACCAGTGATTTTTATGTAATGTAAATGTCCATAAAAGATAAGGTAAACAACATACAATTAATATTATTATATTTATATTTATTTACTGAATACAAAATGTGAACAATGTGATACTGATTCTAAAAATAAGACATGACCGTTCCCTTTAATTTAACTTGGTTCACTTTTCAGCTTTCCTATTTGTATTAATGTGTCACTATCACGCCCGATGATTGCAAACCTCTTTTTTTGAATCACCTTTTACAGTTATGTGTTTCTATTATGATGCAATGGTCTACAGTAAGACTTAGCGTACTGTACTGTTTCTGAATCACGGGTATAAATCGCGGAAAATGAAGTATTAGCGACAATTCATAAACTGAAACTATTATATACAATTTTTGTTTAATTTTGACCCATTTATTAATACCAACAGTATATTTTTTTCTTTTTTGATTTTTTTGTTGTATACATCTTGCCATTGATTGCAAACATTGGCACGACAACTAAGTAAGGAATCTGAAACGTTGTCGTGGTAATAATTCCATTATATTCATTTTTATTCTTCGGTGAAAGTTACAGAATAAACGGGCCATTTTGTTAGATGAATATATAGTGAAACAGTGAAACAGAATGAATGCGACAACCGTAGTGAAAAACACTTAAAATACATTATGATTTAATTTTACGAACACATTTATAATATAAATACCTTCTATATTTGTATATGTAAGTGAAATTATATGACGGTATCGCAAGGTATCTTATGTAATTCAACATTAATTCTGGCCTAATATCTTGATTGAGTGAAAGGCATTTCTGGCCATGTATCTTATTAGGTTCGGAGATATGTTTGGTCTGATATCGTATTTATTTTCGAAAGTATTTTGGCCTGGAATTTAATTTGGTTCCACGGTACTTCTAGCCTGGTGCCTTCCATGGTATTTTGGCCTCGTATCTTATTCGGTTTTGTATTTCTAGCCTGGTATCTCATTTGGCCCGACAATATTTCTGGATTGATATCATATTTGGTTATTTCTTGCTGGTTTGGTTTAGCTACTTCTCTATTCTGATATCTTATTCGGTTCGACAATATTTCTGGTCTCTGATACGTTCGCAAAATAGCTAATTTAACCAACGCTGAACATAACAACCATGACTTGTACCTCTGTGTCATTTAATGTATGTCTTTCCAATTATAATACGTTATTGTATAACATACCCCTTAATACTTCAGATTAGTTGCTGACGTTGACACAGATGGCTAAAAAATGGACAGTTTTTGCACTACATTGCATTGTTGTGGTTTTTTTTATTTATACCCTTCATACTGGCGTAGCAATAGGTGCTAGTTGACAATAATAATCTATCGTGTATATGAACTTACAATTACAACAATTATTTACATGTAAAGTAAGTAATCTATCATGAAAACCATAAAAACCATACTATTGTTCGATCATTGCTTCCAAATGTAGTATCAGAGTGTTTGGTCACTTTAATGTCAAATCCTTCTCGTGCTAGATACCGACACCTATTAATTTCACATTAAATCAGCTCATAACTTTCTCGTTTTGATAATGATCTGTTAATGATCGGTATATCATAAATGAACAATGTATGTCAAAAATGGTCAAGTTGACCTGAAAATGTTTGATTACAATTTGATATTCATAGGTGATATATTCTGAAATGCTAGACACGATTTATACTAAACCGGGTATGAACTTCAAACATCTATGAAATACAATTAAATAGTCCGTTGCTTTCAAACTGCTTGGTTATAATGATATTAAATGATGATGTATTCTGAAACGCACGGCACGAGCTGTAATTACCGAGAACTTAAGTTTTTGGTATAAACTTCTTAAATAGTCAGTCAGGTGCCTTTAAATGTTTGATATCTTTTGATATATAATGTGGTATTTCTAGATGGAATCATGGGATGCTTAAGCATGATGTTCTGATTACACGATTCGTTGTGGGTACATAATATGACATTGTTTGTACTATTATGCTCTGTAGTGATGTGAACTTTTTATACGACAATGAAATTTAGACATTAATGAAATATTTTTGATATATATGTATAATATATAATATTAATTCCTAAAACAGCACGATCCTCTATTTGAGGATGCATTTTGAAAATATACGATTTCATTATTGATTATGTAATGGTATATTTATGGGTTTTCACAACGCCATGGGTGTCAATCAGATGTCGCGAGGCGAATTAAGTCTATTCTCCTTAACATGTTTCCCCATCTCTTTCCATTTCGAAAAGCCATTGACTCTCAATCTGATGTGGCAAGGAGAATAAGGTCGTATTGTCCTAAACATGTTTTTCTATTCCTTTCCATTTATTTTTAAATACCTCCATCGTTTCATTTTATGCATATACATGTAATTATATTGTTAATTTGAGTTGCCTCTGTATATATAATTGATGACAATGTAATGAATTTCTTGGTGCATTCCACAACGCCATGGGTTCGAATCCGAATTGAATTAAGATGTTGAATGACGAAATGGATATTATTGTCCCCCGCAAGTTTGTAAACGTAATTCGTAATTTTTAAGAAAATTGTCAAATTGGTGTTTCCAATCAACAATATATTTATTCCTCCACTCTGAAAACTGTATTTTCCATTCTCTTTCCATCTCTGATATGTCACCTGGAAAAATAAAACAATTACAATAGTTAGTAAACGTAGTTCTGAAAATTACAAAAGTGTATTGTAATGGGGTTGGGGATTGGGTGGGATGGCTTTCATATAAACATTTTGGCTCGACTATAAATCTAGTCACTCACAAGCTGACTGAAACTGAGGCAATCAGTAAGGTCATAAAACCTTTTTCCGTGACAGTTAACCGGTGTCGAACCTAAAGCGGTGACACGTCTGGGGTTTGGAAACCTAACTCTCTAACTTGGCCAAGCCAGGCCGATACCGAAAATTCAGTTGATTGGTTTATTTAAATGCTGTTGGGTTTGGTTGAAGTTCATTGTTTGGTTAAAGCGATGAATAGGTTGGGCTGATTGCTTGGTTGATTGTTAAGTGTTGTAAATTCCAGTAAAATCGAAGGGCGCGGAGAATACCACCCACCTTCATTTTGGCAAGCCGACTGACAAACTTTATGAATCTATGATCTGCCCGAGTTGGATTCGATTTTCATGTGCTTATATTTAAATACTTTATTTCACACAAAAGGAGAAAGACACCACATGACGCTAAAAAAGGATTACATGTAGCAAGTATATAGTTCAACATTAATTGATATTGGTAATTGAATATTTCTGTACACTGGGTGACCAGTTGCTTTTTTTGGCATGCACACTAGGTGATCAGTAGGATGATTGGTTTGGTGACTTTACAATGGGTGACTAGTGGATTGGTTTGGTGACTTTACATTGGGTGACCTATCGTATTTTATTATCAGTTGTATTAAACATGTAGGTATAATTTCTCAACAATCATTTTTTAACATTCATACATATTTACCTTTAATAAGCAGTTAGCATCATTCCAATTATTAAACACATCCATGTTGCAATAGTTAAATGAGTTGTCAATGAAAAATCACGCCATTCTAGCGAAAACAATGCAGTGCGCGTGTCAAACAGCCATCTTCTTCGTTAGTTAAAAGCACACGGGTATATAAATGCGATCACTTAACGATATGATGATATAGTGATTAGTTCAAAGCGCATGCAATTAGTATTTATCAAATTAAAACTTCTAAATGGATTTGTAACATTTGAAATAAATTTTTATCGAATTTTCTTAAATGAAACACAAAGTTTTCTATTATAAAAATGGATTCATATTGATATTTTTCCAAAATTCTATTACAACGTTTTAAATGAATACCTAGAAAAGAAATTAAAAAAAGAAAAATGACATTAAAGCTAACATCGAAACTTTTCCATAAATTGGAGCAGCTAAGTTTACAAGTGCAATGTGATATCCATAGAAACCACGAGTTTCAAATCGAAGGCACTTTTTGGTACTCTTGTCACGTGCTGATGTTATATTTTTATTAAAATAATGCATTAAAAATCAGCACATGGCACTTTTGCCGTTCATTTCTACACCACATTGTATTTGATCGCGTTAAAAAAAGTTCACAAATCAATGAATAATGTGTATATATCATAAATTCAGTAAAACTTGCATCACAGTTGAAAAAATTAAATTTCTTGATATGAATTTCTTGGCAGACAGATTGATATGGGGTCTGCGACATTTCTTCCCTCGATCCATTCCTCATCGATGACTTATGCATTTATGTTGGGATAGAGGTATTTTGATAAATTTGACTATGTAAGAGTTCAGAATGTATCTGAAATCCATACATTATGATTAAACAAGAAATGTTTACTCTTCCGCAGCACTTGGCCTCTATTTTTTGGTGGAAGTTCGAGTGTTTAACTGAATTTGTCAGTTTCAAAATTTACTCTGCTTTAGGCTTGTGATTTGGACATAAAGTGGCATGTTTGTTTTTATAATTATCCCTCAATTTAATTCGCTACGTCTTTTTATGTAACTCATTTTTGTGGAGTTTTTTTTAATGAAAAATCTAAATCCTCATGAAATCCTGGTAGAGTATAAATGGGTTAAAATAAAGTATTAAGATTTTGTACCATGTCATTTGTACTCCACTCTGGACATTTCTAACCATGCATTGTCAAAACGAGTTGTCCAAATAAAAAACAAACATACTAATCCATGTCCGAATCACAGTCCAGAGGCAAAGTAAAAACTTTAAAACTGACAAGTTAGGTAAACACATGAACTTCCACAAGGGAAATGAGGCCGAATACTCCGGAAGGGTAAGCACCTCCTGTTTAGATAGCTACACCCACCATGTTTGTAATCGAAATTGAGTGAAAGGAACATGGAACTTTGGGACGTCTAATGATATCGTATTCTGAATATGAGATGACCATTTGGATAAACCTTAGCAATACTATAATTATATATTATACATACAACAAAAGTATATTAACGTGAAAAGTAAAATCTTTAACAGAAATTAAATTGTGTTAGTTATGAATTGCAGATACATTTTGAATTGATAAATGTGTTATAAATAAACACACAACAAATGCACGTGCATAATAGATGCATGCTGCTTATTAATCAACACATTATTCAAGTTTGAATCATTTAGTCTGGTCGTCATCATGGCAGCTCTCCTACAAAAAAATCACCTGCCACCTGACAGCGTCCTTGTCGAACATTGTAAACCATTCATTATCCTTCTATTTTAGAAACATTCACGTATATTACACCACATTAATTTTCAGCAGAGTTTTGTGATGAGTGGTTTTTTACCAACTATACAGTACGGGCCTGTCGAAAGTTTAACACTGAGCTAACGAATTGTAGCTGAATCGGCAGCTCATATAGGCTATATCACAAGGGCATTTCGGCAGCTGCAGAATAACTCTCGACAGCTTTTCGGTCAACAGCTATCCTTATCTCAGCCACTCGGCAGCAGATCTTCAAATTTTTGTCAGCCCAGTGTTTTACTTTCGCCAACTCTGTAGTGTAATAGATGCTGTTTTTGTTCCTGTTGTTAAACGACAAAAACCCTAACATATCTGACGATGATAAATATCTTATATTTATGATTTTGTTTATTTACTATATAAAATAGTAAAATAAAAATTCAGTTCTGAAATTATTGTATTGTTTTTAGCTGAATATAAAATTGATTTTGAATGAGAATGTATTTATTTTCCTATATATAAAACATCGTTTATGTTTTTCTAAATGGCTTTCGTTGTTGTTGGTATTATTGTTGTTGTTGTTGGTGGTGGTGGTGCCAGGTGGTGTTATAATATTTGTTTACATGTATCAAAACCATTCCCAACTTTTGATAAGTCGATGTTTCTATTTGCTGTTTTGTCAGGATTTCCCAATCCCTTGCAATCCTTCTTACGTTCAAACAACACCATTATAACCATTTAGACAAACTTAATGTACAGAGGGTATAAATGTCGAAGTTTAAAATATCCTGGTTTAATTTTGTTGTATGTATTTAACCTCGCAATTGTACACATGGTATCAACGTACTTCCTGTATAAAGTTTAAATCTAAAACCATTAACTTCCAATTAACCTGGAACTGTTTTTTTATCTTAGAATTTTTTTATTAAATCGTATATCATGATTTTTCGGAAGAAATGTTTCCATTTGATATGGAAATGAATCAAGTGACGTAATCACGTTAAATTGTACGTTATATAGGTAATTTGTGACGTAAACGCTCTTCATTTCTTCCCGTTATATAACATGTCACATGCTGACGCAATTACCTCATACACAAATGTAGTTATATTTTATTTTTTATCAGCAAGGGTGTAAGTAAACCCTACAGAGTGAAAAATATATTTATCATGTGTCATATTTAAATGATGTATATTGCTCTATTGTAGCGTCCTTGTGATAGATACCATCAATTAACAACATGGTTTATACATCAAAAACAAACAGGGATATCTAATTATTTATATGCTCTAGTTTTGTGTTAGAAAACAGCAGAAGCCGACACTATTCCTAACGAAATGAGACCCCCTAACGACCAATCTCGTCCAAGGTCCTACAGTTCATGTAAACATGCCAAGATATTTAATTGTTTATTTAGAAGCAGTCATCATCATCATCTAAAGGTGTCTACGATATATCTCAATCTGATATCTCGTTAGCTTTTAACTAGGACTCTCGTTAGTTTCAATAGTGACTTTCCCATTGATTTCGGTAGTCACACACGCAAACCTTGTTATAACTTTTTTATTTATCAACTAAAGATTTCGGTAGTCACATACTCAAACCTTGTTATTACAAATGTCAATAGCAACCTGATAATTTTGTACCTTAAGATGTTATTAGAACTACAAGAAGTGTTTATTGACTTCTGGTACTACCTGTATACGGTTTAAATCTAAAAACAATAACTTACATTTAACCTAGAACTGGTTTTGTTTCATCTTAGAAATGCATTTGTACAAATTTTACTAAACGTATATCAGTTTTGGTTTCAGAAGTGGTTTAATTATTTACTAGTTTTATCAAAATGTAATGTTGTTACCGACGGTAATTTGATGTAATAAGTTATCGTGTATATTTAATATTTCATAAAGATACATTATGTAGTAGTTGTAATTAAATAGCATTCGCTTATATATAAAGCAGAAGCTGACCATGCGTCATGCGAACTAGTCTGTGAAAATTTTAAAAATAATAAATTATTTACTTTCAGTAAAAATTGACATGTAAGGTTAAGTAATTTTTGTATCACAAAACACTAGTAATTTGGACGTCATAATACACCAGTTATTTACGCCACAATAAACCTGCTATTTACGTCATAATACACCATTCATTAAAGTCACAATACACAAGTCATTGACGTCATAATACATCATAATACACCAGTCGTATTGACATCACAATGCATCAGACATTGACGTCACAATAAACCAGTTACAATGACATCGCAATAACATAATGACGTCACAATACATCAGTCATATTGACGTCATAATAAACCAGTTACAATGACACCGCAATGACATAATGACGTCACAATACACCAGTCATATTGACGTCACAATAAACCAATTATATTGACGTCCAATACTACAGTTATAAGGACGTCAAAATACACTAGTCATAATGACATCATAATACACTTCAGATACTTTTCATGAAACAGGTTAATAATGAAAATATTACTTAGGTTGATTGAGATTTTAAGTGACCAACTTGAACATAGAGACGATTAGCGTTGTATAAATTTTAACATTAAGACTTATGGTTCTAGGAAAATAGGAAAATACGAGATTCCAATTTTTACATACTACACGTAACTATATTAAATCTCTCTCTCTCTCTCTCTCTCTCTCTCTCTCTCTCTCTCTCTCTCTCTCTCTTATAGAGCAATATACATACTGGACAGAAATAAGTAAATGGTTACACAGGAAAGAGGTTATGTTGTTACAACAAATCGTTCACGTGCACTTTGTAAAACATCAGCTGCTGACTTAGTGTCTGAGATATAGTTTTTTGTTGTTGAATGACGTCATTGATTCAATCTAACAGCGATATATCTTATTAACCATCATCGTCTGCTGTTAATTCTGGCATCTTGATCACTTGAAAGCTTGGTTTTATAGAAGCCCAGACGATACTAAAAAACTGCACAAGCTTAATTTATAATCATCAAAGGCACTCAGAGTCTCATCTACGTATATTACTATACAATTTGTGGTTTTCGCCTTTTTAATAGTAGATAGTAATAAATGTTAAACCAATATTGTTGAAAGATAATTGGAAATAAAAAAGACGTTTGTAGTATCCATTTAACATTAAACTGCTATTTTTGATTTTTTGAAGTTTTATGGAAGTATGTCATTTGCTATTTTTGATACAAACTTGGATAAATCTTTTATATTATAAGAGTATTGATATTGCAATTACTAGAAAAAAAGGTGTCATTTGCCATTTTTTCTATGTATTGAATGATGAAATTTTTAAAGTTGTGTATGACAAGAGCATCGATATAAAAAATGACAAAGGATGAAAAAATAAAAATTGTACCAGCAATGGTATTGTAATTGCTAAAGATTAAGCTTAGACATAATTGATGGAAAAAAGGTAGTAATTATTGAAATTGAATTAAAATTTATTAAAAATGTTCCAGTAACAATTTAGAACAGTATTGGATTATACGGAATCTATTCCGTTTCGTTTCCTATTTAATTTAGAAATTGTAGACGAATCGCTTTGATTTCCGGTTACATCGTGCTCAGAGATGAATTTAATTTGACGTAGTATCTCAGTTATTTGACCGGAAATAAAAACATTGTCACTCACATACGGTATGGTAAAATAAAGCATAATGACAAAATTTTAGTTACAAGTCTATGCAGCACATAAAGATCAAGTTATGCATAGAACTTGCTACGGCCATAAAGTTTCATGTCATCTTATTTGCTTAAAACATTTTCCAAAGAGCTGCTATAGTTTCGCGGAATGGGTGCATAAATGAAAAATTAGTTCTAATTGAATTATTGTTGATTTTATTAATTTTCCTATTAAACGTTTGATCTCTAAGTTTATACGGTTTTCAGGATACTATCTCTTAGCTTCATTTTTTTTTTGTCTAAATGGGGTCTACCAATGCACCACATGCGACCCACCAGACCAGGGTCATTTGTGGGGAGCTATTGGTACCACAACGTTAACGTGCCAAATAAGGAAACCCTTCATTTTAACAAAAATGACACGATACCACGTTACTAGGTAAATGTAAATATACTGTACAGACCTATCAAAATGTTAACACTAAGCCAATGAATTTTTGACGAAAGGACTGCTTTTCTTGCCTCATTAACCCCAGTGTTAAACTTTCGACGGATCAGTACTATATTGAAGATGTTCACAATAATCTTTGCAGGACAAATTAAATTTCTAAGCCTAAGCAAAAATGTTTAAAGCCAATTTTGGCCCAATGGGTATAGATTGGTCATTTATAACTTGGTCACCAGATGGCGCTTCATAGCTTCTATGGCAAGGTAAATTCGATCCTAAAATTTTGACATGATATTACGTCAAGCATATATCAAAAATTCAATACTTTATATTGTGTTTGCGTCCGGTTTCGCTGATAAATATGCATAGAAAACTTAGATTAAACTTGATTTAACTTAATCAACAATCACTTTAAATTCTGGACACTTAATTTTCGCGGAATTGTTACCGTGTCGCGATTATCGCGTAGATAAAGTGCTTGCGAAAATTAAGTGACAATACAGTATATGTATTCAGTCGATATGTACCTTAAAACAAAAATTACACGTGAAACATTATTAATATGTTTAGTCTGCTGTATAACATCACACAAAACGTATATATGAAGCATTATAAATCATCATTCATCACATACAACAGGCAATATAAAACAACAGGGCATGTATGTATACATTTAAGTCTCACTTAAAGTACAGTAAAACCTCCTTATAACGCCCGCCCCTTATTACTTTAGCGACCTCACTTATCGCCACAGTATCCTGAAGTACCGACATCCATTTCTCTTGTTTTTTTTATATTTGTTGCCAAACCCCTTTATAACGCCTCTCAATACTTATGTCACCTCACTTATCGCCACAGTATACTCTTTATATCTCCAATATTTGATTTAACAAATGGTGGCGGTGAATCGAGGTTTTACTGCATTTAAATTTATATCAGGATATGAAAGTCGGTGTTTTTTTTATTTCTTAGAGTTTCTTATTCCAACAGCTGCATTTTGTCTTTGGAATTTGTAAATCCACGTTTGTGACATGGCAAGAGTGACTAATCCTGGGCCAATTTTCATTATCATTCCTTAACTAAGATTTTCCCTAAATTTAGATCTGCAAATAATTTTGTTAATTTCTTGAAATATTCAGGAATTTAGGGTGCCATTTTGAAGATCCAAAAGTTTTTATTCTTAGTTCAAACAAGATTGCGAAACATTTGCTAAATTTAAGACTAGGATAAAAAATAACTGTGAAACTGTGAACTGTTTATAACATATCGTATGGAACTAAACTATATAAATGTATATATGCATAATAAACTTACCAGTGGCGTCTACTAAATTGGGTAGATAATTTTTCCAGAAGGCACATTCCTGTATCTTTGGTCCGACGCCTATTGCATCAGGCATTTCGGACGCATGGAGGTATTTTGTGTTAAGTTCTAAATAAAGTCTTTCATTGTGAGTATGTATAGGCCATTCATTTACACTAACCTCGCCTGGCTCCCTGTTAGGATCCCTGAAGAAGGATAGAAAAATCACAAGTTAACAATATACCAATTTTTTTCTTTCTTTTTTTTAAAAAAAATTTCTTTGATGATTTTAACTCCGCCCAATGAGTGCAATTTGTCTCGTTTAATGGAAAAACTTAATTTGCCAGTTTTTGCTTTGCTTTGGGATTGTGATTTGGATATGGATTAACATGTTTGTGTAATTCTTAGTAAATATGATGCCACTGTATCCAAAATAACCCTGGATAAATTTGACATCCATTAGTAACATTTCCTTTATTCTGAATTTAGATCTTACACCTTTAGGGTCCAGCTAGCTAGACAAAAATTTGTCAGTTTCGAAGTTATTGCTTTGCTTTGGGACTGTGATTTGGACATGGATTGGTATGTTTGTTCAATTTGTTGATAAATATGATGCCTCTTTATGCATTATTACTGACATCTCGTAGTTCCATTGTCATTTCATTGTCAAGTTTGATGTCACACCTGGTGGGTGTATCTAGTCAGGCAGGATATGTTTACCCTACTGGAACACCCGGTCTCATTTCCTTTTGGAAGTTCACGTGTTTTAATTTCATTTGTCATTTTCAGTTTTTGCCTTTGGGCTGTGATTTAGACATAGATTGATGTGTTTATTTTTTATTGTTTTATAAATTGTTGATAAATATTATGTCTCTATTCAAAATTATCGACATCCCATAGTTCCATCCATGGTCTTTTCATTCTCAATATTGCTGTCACACATGGCGGGTGTAGTTAGCTAAACATGAGGTTCTTATCCTTCCGAATCACCCGGACCTTGTGAAGGTTTGCGTGCACTAATTTGTCATTTTCAAAGTTTGTCTCTTGGATTTTAGGATTGTGATGAACATGAACCGTTTTGTGATTGAATTGAAACTCATTGATTTTTGTGTTGTATAACAGATATACCGGTATATAAAAACAATCCAAACCATCTCCTTCAGTATTTACAATAAAACATATAATTGTCTATTTATATGAAGATGTCATTTGAATTGTTTGTGGCAATTTTATCAAAGGGTTTGATTGCATTATCAAAGTGGTTCAACCTACAGTTAAAACTTGTCGAAATTTTAACACCAAGCCAAGGATTTGGCGCTAAATCGAGTCCCTTGTTAGCTGCGTCTCGGCAGCTGCTATCTACAAGGGGAAATCAGAAAGTTCATAGAACAGCGTATTCAGCCACATATTTTCTTTACTTATTTAGACAACACAACATTCCGCCATTTGAAACATATCAAGTTTATTTGTGTCATTCTCAAAAACATTCAAAGTTTGTGACCATCAAGCAATGATGGAAAATCAATTGTGAGTTTAGGGCAGTAATAAAGTTCCTCACAGTAGAGGAATCAAATATCAAAGAAATTTACCGGCGAATGGCCGAGATGTATGGTGACAGTGGTCCTGCCTATTCCAAAGTGGCAAAATGGTCAGCTGAATTTAAACGTGGGCACACCTCACTGAAGGATGGCCCACGGTCGCTGATGCCATCACAAAAGAAATTGTCACGTCTGTGGAGACCCTCATCATGAATGATCGTCGAATTAGGATTGATGGCATAGCTAGGGAGTGTGACATTTCACAAGGAAGTGTATACACGGTTATCCACGAGCATTTTGGGATGTCAAAAGTATCCGCAAGATCTGTCCCCAGAAACCCTAATGTGCTGGATCGCTTCCAAAGACCCCAGTCAAGTCGGGAGCTTCTTGGCATTTATAATGATAGCCCGGAGAGCTTCCATTTACGTTAAGTAACGGGTGATGAAACATGGATTCATCATTGGCATCCAGAAACCAAAAAGAATCCATGCAATGGAAGCACTCTGGCTCACCCCCCACCAAAGAAATTCAAAACTCAACCATCAGCTGGCAAAGTCATGGTCCCTGTGTTTTGGGATTCTAAGGGTGTTCTGTTAATCAAACCTCCTGAAATCTCTATCACTGGGGTTTACTATGCTGATCTAATGAAGCAGCTGATAGCTGCCTTTAAATTAAAAAGGAGGGGAAAGTTGAGCCGAGGGGTATTGCTTCTTCACGACAATGCTCCTGTGCACAAGTCAAGGATTGCACAAGCAGCGATTCGTGAATGCAAGTTCGAACAACTTAATCACCCACCCTACAGTCCCGAACTTTTATGAACTTTTTGACCTCCCCTCGTATATCTTTCGTTCACTATCTTTAAATATCTTGATCATTTGGCAGCCGAGCTTCGAATCCTTTTGGTTTGATCAGAGTTAAACTTTTGACAGGTCTGTACTGTAGTTTCAATACACAACATTTGCTTTAATACGCTGAGTTGAGTTTAGTAATGGTGTTCCCAGTCAAGAATATTTCCCTTATATCTGAAGGTGTAGAAATTGTTGTCTGTGTGTTGCACTTATGGCATTATACGGCAGGTTCATTATCGTGTCACGCCTACCGTGACGCGGAACCTCGTTTATCTAAGTTTTCATCCATACAACCCTGACTTTCATGTTGTAATGCCGAGTGCTTGGCGAAAGAAAGCAACTACAACATAGGGAAAACTAGGTCCAGAGCGGTAAGCATCTCCTACCTACTACATCTTAAAGAATTGGAAAATGAATTGTCATGTGCTACTTTTATATCTTTATTTGTAAGGCCACAGACTCATATACTTTTGAATGTATTATGTCTTTAAATTCAAAATTAGCACATGACAGTAGTACGGAGTCCATAAAGTGACATGTGTAAGAAGTAACTAGTATGTTGTGATTTCGAAATGGTATTTCATATATTCGCAATAGTTATTTCTTATTTTTGAAATACCAGTAATTCGAAATACTATTTCAAAAATACGAACTAACTTCTTTGAATGTACATTTTGGTGACAAGAATAGTGTTTAGACCTCCGTTTGATTAATACCTTCAGGGACTTAAAAGTTTAAGACTGTCCCGAGCCATTAGGCCCATCAGGCCGGAGCTTATCCCGGTTTCGGTGGCGTTAAGCGACTGAGAGTGCAAGACTCTCCCCTGAATGGGACGCCGGTCCATCGCAGGGTTAACCCCCATTTTGCTGGTACTCATTTATTTTTCAGCTGAGTGAACTGGAACAACGTGAAATTAAGTGTCTTGCTCAAGGACACAACACATCGCCCGGTCCAGAGATCGAACCCACGGCCTTCGAATCATGAGACCAACGCCTTAACCACTAGGCCACGCGCTTCCACTACTTTCAGGGACTATCATCAGTATAATTAACAATTTGTTGTAAAACACGCTTCTACTTCTCTAGGTTCAAAGTGGTTGGAAGATCGACAAAGAAAAATCTTTAGGAATAAATGCTGACTTTGATATGTCCATGATATCCGAGAAAACAAAAAATGAGTTATCGAACTTCCATTGAAAGCCTTTTGTCCTGAGGTTTCAAGACACTCAAAAGTATCGAATTTAATATTGATAAGACATAATGACTCGTTCATCACAATATTCACATACATAATGTCTTAATGTTCAGAATTTCTAATTTGAATGACCAAGCTAGATGTATTATTTGAAGCTCATCAAATGATCAAGTTGTAAAAAAGCCAGTTAGTTATGAGGGCCTATCTTAAGGTGTTATTACTGTATTTAATTTCGCGTGTATTTATTTTCGCGGATTAGGAAATTTAGACATATCCGCTTAGTTAAATTTTCACGTTTTTGAAATATGCACTATTAAACAATAGGTATAATATAATTTTTGCTTGGTATTACTTTTCGTGCGCGCGAAAAAAAGACCGCAAAATAAGCGAAAATTAGTACACTGCGAAAACAAAAACGTTGCCAGTATTGTCGTGGACATACTGGTAGAAAGAACAATATTCTGTAAAATAAGCCTCCTGTTCCGGTAAGGGATGATACGTTAAGGAAAAGGGTAAATAAAATGAAAAATCCAAGTAGCGAAGGGCGAAGTAACCGATATATACAACAGATATGAAGGAGCAAAAATATAAGGTTGACAAAGTATTCTCTATACACGAAAACGAACTCCATTTCTATGGCATTTAATAATTGACAGACGTAGGAACTATCTTTGAAGGACTTCTACTTGTACCATCCACTATATTCGGACTGAAACAGCCTTACAAATTACGGAATCAAACCATTTTTAACATTTCTGTGAAAGTTTTTTACATAGAATTTAATATTTGGTAGTGGATGCAAAAAGACGGACGCCCTACAGAATAACAGTGTCATGTATGGCTTAAAAAAGGGTTCAGATAAGACAGATTGCGCTATGCTCACCAGTAGCCCTAAGACGCCTCAAAGTAAAACCTGCAAAACACGATAATCAAAGCAAGTCTATTTCAATAAATAAACAAAATAGATATTGATACATGTATGTGATCTAAACTTAAAAAGAAGATTCAAACGCTAAGCGTGATCTTTGCACCATTTTGCACAATATTGTAAAACTGATCATCGCTCCACTGTTTCCGTGTCGTTCGGAAAATCGCGACGATACGGAAAATGCCGAGTGATTTAAGTCTGTCGTTATTACAATCTATATAATGATGACATGTAGTTGAAATAATTTGAAGATGTAAAGAGAAAGCAATATATATTTAAGCATATACATACCCAGTTTTTGCATAATTGGTCCAATATTTCATAATTTTTCTAGCAAGTCGTCTTTCTTTGTGAGTATAATTTTTGGCATGATCTAGAGGTTCTCCAAAAACAAAATTAATTTCATCCCCATGGAGTACTCCCATCCATTTTGGCCATTTGTGCACCGAGGAACGTTCCGTAAACAGATAATAGTAAACATTTTCACCAGCCAAAGAGTAAATTTCAGCCAAATCCGTAGTAGGACACACAAAGAAAAGATCGCCAACTGCTTGCTCTATATTGTCCCTGTTAAGGGTTTGGTTTAAGGGGTCCCTCCAGGGAGTATACTGAAACATTATAGCTTCCTTTCCAAATGTATTTATCTGACTTGGGAATTGTGGGTAATATCTAAAGAAGCTGTCGACTACAAGTCTAAACTGGGGTCTACTAACCAGACTGTCGGAGTCTAATCTAAAATGGGCCTTGTCGGAATAAATTGTAAACCATGACCCTTCATTAAGATTGCTACCTAAAAGAATTGGAATTTTCTTAAAGTTATTTCTTTTCAAAGACATTTCTGGCGATTCCCTTAAAAACACGCCATCTATACTAGGAACAAAAGGGAATTGAGAAATTCCCAGCACAATTTCCGGAGAAAATTCATGCTGTTGAAATTCCAATGCATCAACATTGCGTAAACAATTTATAACTTCACCCGGATCCATATAATCACATTGCATGTTCTTAGCCAACTCTCTACTCCTTCTGATCCCTTCCTCTTGAGAAACAGTTACCCAATTAGCTTGCGGCGCACCACTTTGCAAAATTGCCCTATTAAACTTTCCTCTGCTTAATGGTGATAACAAATGTAAACCAACGCTTGCGGCGCCTGCACTTTCACCAAATAAGGTCACGTTATGCGGATTCCCGCCAAAATTATGTATATTTCGTTGTACCCAGTTTAACGCCATATCCTGGTCAAACATTCCGGCGTTCCCGGGAGCTTCCGGTACGCCAAACGTCAAAAACCCTAGGGCACCAAGTCGATAATTGATAGACACGATCACTACATCGTTTTCAACAGCCATATATTTAGCGTCATATATATCCAAAACAGACGACCCTGCATAAAAAGCACCACCGTAAATCCAAACAAGAACCGCTTTATTTTTAAACGGTGGTTCTGTTCTCGGCGTCCATACATTTAAGTATAAACAGTCTTCACTAGGAGTTGTATTTGGGTTCCAAACAAGTGCTCCGGAGAAGTTTGGAAACATTTGTTCGTATCCCTGCATACAACTATTAGGTTTTTGCGTAGCATCGAGTACATCCTCCCAAGGGTCCATAGGTTCTGGATTACGAAATCGGTTTGGACCTATCGGTGGTTTCGCAAATGGAATGCCGTAATAAACATCAACATGGCGGCCATGATTTACGTGAATACGTTTTCCCTGGACTCTGCCCTTGTCTGTTGATGTGACAGGGTTGGCTGAGTAACCGGGGGCTACAACCGTTAGTAAACAGACCCATATCTTGAGTACATCGGTCACACAAAACTGGCCCATTCTCATACGATTTCATTGATTTTGTTCTTTATCCTGAAAATATAAACAATTATTATTATTATTATTATTATTATATTATTATTATTATTATTATTATTATTATTATGTAAAAAGCTCGTGTCTATACATAAACTCCAGTTTCACAATCATATCTTAATTAAGATTTTCATTGACTTAAACTTTAGCAAAGAAACCTTAATTATTTTGTTATCTTCGGGAATTTAATTTGTCTTTTTAAAGATTTCATCGCGCTTATAAATTCTTTATTTGTGTCAATGCCATGGTTCCATATTCCTTTTTATTCCCAATTTTATTACAAACTTGGCTGATGTAACACCTGACCTCACCTCCTTGGTGGAAGTTCACGTGTCTAACCTAATTTGCCAGCTTCACGGTTTATACTTTGCTTTGGGATTGTGAATTTGACATGGATTAGTATGTTTGTTTTGAATTTTAACAAAAATGATTATTTCTAGTTCCAGAAAGAGTTCCAAAAATTGCTCAATTTATGCTAAGGTAAACCATAGTTAAGGAATCGTTGTAAAACCGAGCCTGGTCAGTGGTATGTAAAACAGCAGGAAATGATTGATTGGTTGATTGATTGAATGGGGTTTTACGTTTCAGTCAAGAATATTTCAATTATATCGAGACGTCACTAGCTATAGGTGAAAGTTGTAGCATTTTTTACCTTTGCAGTGCTCTCAGGGCAATGTGCAGGGAATGTTTTTACCTGTCACGCCTGCCATGACAGAGGCGTCGCTTTTAAGGCCTCTTCCAAAGGGGCCTGTGACTTCCATTTCTAAATAATGAGTGCACGGCGAAAGAACAGTCACTACCATTTTAACTCTTGGACAGACCCGACCCAGATTCGAACCCACGACCTCCTGCAAACAGAGCGAGCACTCTCCAATTGAGCTACCGTTGTGGTACAAAGCAGCAGACGAGCCGACATACATTGTACACTATTATAATACAGAAAGCCGGTTATGATGTTGTTTACAAACAGGTCGTGTATTTTAGTTATTGAAATATAGTAACACTTGCCTGGCTCCGTACCAAGCATGAGAGCGGCTGGTAAAATACTTATTATAATTGTACTATTTATAGTAACCCTTACAACCAGTGTACGTTTGTGTGATGAACGATAAACAAAGATAAATCCAATGTCTAATCAGGATTAACTGTATTGTTCAATATTTATTTATTTATTTATTATTTACTTTCGTTGCCTTGTTGTGTTAATCGAAACCACTGTTCATTTATTTATTTATTTATTTAAATCCAATGTCTAATCAAAATTAACTGTATTGTTAAATACATGTATTCATTTATTTATTTATTCAATCGTTCGTTCATCCCTTTCCGTAAAAATTGAAAGTAGAGGATTAAAAAAAAACTAATCCATGTCCAAATCACAATCCATAAGCAAAGTAAAAACTTTGGAATTGACAAGTGAACTTCCACCAGGGAAGTGAGACCAGGTGCTCCGAAAGGGTAAGCACCTCCTGTTTATCAAATTTCTCAAAGTAGGGACAATGGAGTCATGGTAAAAATACGAGTATGCTACAAACTTTATCCAAATCCAAGAAGGTAGCAGACAAGTTCTGTTGCCTTGTTTGCTTAATTGAAACCCCTATTTATTATTTATTTATTTATTTATTTATTTATTTATTTATTTATTTATTTATTATAGAGATCTTTGAACATTTCAATAAAACGGAAAAACAAGTTGTTATCTAAATTATACATGTATTTGTATTAGATAATAATTAATTAAAAATAATCATTTAAAAAAACGGATGACCAGATTAACACAAGACATTACTTGTACAGCCAGAGTTTTATTTCTCGGTATGTTGGAGGTCGTGGGTTCGAACCCCGGTCGGACCTGACCAAGATTTGAGTGTAGGTAGTGACTATTCTTTCGCCAAGCATCCTGCATTTAGAAGTAAAAGTTGCGGGATCATTCGGAAGAAACCTTAACACATATTATACGATGTCAATAGGTAATCTTAGTCCAATAACAACTAGAGCAATCTCTTGAGAAACAAATACCCTCCGTTCTCATTGCTGCAGAGTTGTCATTTCTACCTTTTGGCCTGAACCTTGATCTATGCATCTACAATGTACATTGGATCTGCGACCTATCGTCTCATTGGTTTACATTTGTTACTAGTTTGACCAATACATAGATATGGACGATATGCAGAGAACACAGTATTGGGAAGGACAGGGTGATTCTTATATACCCCTGATTTTCGTTTGTGTGGATGAAAAAAGCTACAAAGGGCTTGTGCATGCTTCGGTCAATAAAGTTACTTTGGAGTTCATTTCACTCATTGAACTATTTTGTCATTTGTTTTTCTCAGATTAATTCTAAGCACCTGACTCGTTATACATTTACCACTTCGGTTCATACGTTTTTGATTATTTAGATATATTTTATTGCTCTCATCGGAGTATTTTTACAACTCTCTCATTATCTGTACTTATTTCTATAACATCACTAATTCTTTTATTCATACGTATTTAGGGTATGTAACCATCCACTTACACGCATCACGGTAAACTACATGTATGGTGTTCTGTTAGGGCTATATTAACATTATCATCCGTCGGGCCTTCGATCTGAAAGTGAAGAAGCGAAAACACGATTTCGAAGGAACGAAGATACGATGTAGAAGGAGAGAAGTTTTGAAAACATGAAGAAGCGAAGTTGCGATGGCGCAAAGGAGCGAAAATGCGATGTCGAGGAGAAAATGTGATGGAGAAAGAGCGAACTTGTGATAACGCAAACCAGCTAAAACACGATGTCGAAGGAGCGAAGATACGATGGAGAAAGACGAAGTTGTGACAACACAAAGAATCGAAGATGCAATGAAGAAGGGGCGAAGTTGCGATAACGCGAAGAAGCGAAGATACGATGGAGAAAGATGCGAAGTAGCGAAAATGCGACAAAGAGAGAGCGACGAAGATACAATGTCGAAGGAGAGAAGTTGCGATACACGAAGGAGCGAAAACACGAGGTCAAAAGAGCGAAGATAAGATGGAGAAAGAGCAAAGTTGTGACAACGCGAAGAAGCGATGGTGCAATGGAGAAGGAGCGAAGTTGCGATAGCGCGAAGGAGCGAAGGTAGATAGAGAAAGAGCGAACTTGTGACAACGCGAAGGAGCAAAGATGCGATGGAGAAAGAGGCGAAGGAGCGAAGATGCGATGGAGAAAGAGCGAAGTTGCGATGACCTTTGAAGGCAAAGGAGCAATAGTACTCTCGTTTATTTGCCCCTTCTCGTTCAAGTCGAAAGGAGCGATTATGCAAATTTGGCCCTAACATAACACCGTAGTAAAATCTAGGTAAATACTCTTGCTCAGCCAGGTTGCTGTATAACAAGTTTGTACTGAGTGCTCTCTCATATAAATATATGTTAATTAATTGGTACAAGCTTGTTATTAATGTATCTAGATTTTTATCATGGTTAGCACTACGTCATAGATGATGTTATCCCTTGGTGGTCTATAGTAAGCATGAGAAATGTCCTAAGTTACTCCGGGTTTTATCAGAACTTTGGCCATCACTTTGAAATGTTGCCAGTCAAAATCATTGCTTTGTAACCAATTGTATCTGTATCTTTAATCATCTACGATGTAGACTCGTCAAAATTTCAACACTAACCTAACGAATAAGTGCCAAATCGACAGTTTATTTCGACCCTTTATTAGCTACTAGTATATCTCGCCAGCAGTTTTCGGCAGCTGCTATTTATCCATCGACCACTAGCTATTCATATCTGGGCCATTCGGCAGTCGACCTCTGACGCTATTTATCCATGGACCACTAGCTATCCATATCTCGGCCATTCGGCAGTCGAGCTGTGACGCTATTTATCCATCGGTCACTAGCTATCCATATTTCGGCCATTCGGCAGTCGAGCTGTGACTACTTTTCATTAGCTCCATATTAAACTTTTGTCACATCTGTACTGTATATATGCGTTAAAAATTATTTTATGGTGCAAGATAATTTTATTTTGAATAGTGAAACCTGTATTTGAAACAAAACCGTTTTTTATTTTTTTTTATTTATTAGCAATATCCAAAACCAGTACCAAAGCCAAAATAATGAACAATATAAACGCTGAAACACACGACAACACAGTACACTGAGATATTCTACAGATTTATTCATTTCTAAATAATAACAGTACTAAATTAGATATTGTTTTTTCACCCTGATTTGTCTATAATTTCAATTCAGAGTAATTTTTCACGACACTTCAATTTCTATGTGTTCGCCCGAAAACGCATTTTATGTTCTGAATACTTTAGTTATATTCAAAACAAACTTAATGTTTATGGTTACATGTTTTCGAAATATCATTTAAAATTCTAAGAGGCACTATCCATGCTTACAGACTTCACACTTTCACGTAAAAATAATTAAGTTGAATTACCATAAAATTTGATTCATGGTTTATGATTTAACATGTCGTCCAATTCTTCATGTTTTCATAAATAGTTAAGATGTATTCACCCATCAAATGTGTTTCCACAGAAAATTTTAAAATGTATGCTTGACTAGAACAACAATCAAATAGGTTATATATTATCGGTTTGATTGGAAATATTGATCTAGTCGGTCACTATTAAATGTTTAATACACCTTAGTATACCCAATAACAAGCGGATAACACACCAACCAGCCTTTTGAGATCAGATATGGCGCTGATTTACAAATTTAATACCATGCTTCATGCACAAAATACACTGACATTTCATATTTCACCACCCAAAATATCAAAATAATTATCCCGTGCTATCTAATTGAAAACACCGAAAAATGTTTAAAAAATTAAATTATTTAAACACATGTACCCAGAATACTAATTAGTTGACATTTATTACACTGTCAATAGTAAACCTTTCATGCTTGCACACCTGTAATTCAGGTACATTCCAATCTTTATCACCTATAGAATGTTTTACATTTATGTAATATCTTATCTAAATTCAAAATTATGCAACAATTTAAAAATTGTTGATGAAACTCCAAGGGGTTGTTTATTTAAAGATAAAATTCGAATAGAAAAGCGTTGAGGCACGAAATGAAGCATACGCCGGATTACATTTTAATATTTATGTTTAGTATACAAATGTACCCGACTGTGAACACAAATTATTTATCCATATATGTGTCAACTTTAGTCGCAGTTTCGTATGCCAAAAATGTTCTTTTCACAATAGTTTTTATGTCAGTAAGTATTTCAATAAACTCAATTTCACCTACTATTTTAAAGCAAGTTTTGTCTTGGTGTCTGTGAAGCATATTTCTTATCAGCACCCGAGACCTACACATTTACAGACCTGTCGAAAGTTCAACACTTAGCTAATAGATAAGTCCTGAATTTGAAGCTTAATTCGGTCCTTCCTTAGTTCTATCTCCACAACTTTTCGGCAGGTGTCATCACAATCTCTCAATAGTGTTTATGCCTCTAGCTGTCCATATGTTGACCACTCAACAATTGACTCCTTTTCGTTAGTAAGTTGTTAAACATTCGACATGTCTGTACTGTATTAACAAATTACTATTACTTGCACATATTAGTTTCAAATGCATTTTTTGGATTTTCTTTAGTAAAGTAATTGATTTGGAAATGAATAGAGAAGGTAAATAAACACATATTTATAAATTTTAAATTTTTAAAAGAATTTGAACTTTATGCCATCTCAGTTCTAAAGATGAAATACTATCTGAGAGAAAATCTTACAAACGTGGTATTTATCAGATTCTCTCTAACAGGATAGCGAATATTATCAATCAACAGAAACCTATAACACATTAACATACTGCTCTTTCGAACGGTAAATATACAAACAATTTTAATCAAGCGCATGTCCGAATCACACGTCCAACGCGAAGACTAAAAACTTTTAAAACTTTCAAATTATTTTAAGCCAAGGAAGTGAGCTGGTTGTTCGGAAAGATAAGCATCTCGTGTTTATGTTTAGTTAGCTACACCCACCACCTGTGGAATATTACCATGTATTGACATACCGGTAACTTGTTCTTGTTTAACACACAGTTAAAAAGCTTAACAAAACTCATGTGGCATTTCAAGAACCATTTTACATAATGACGAAATAGTAAGAATACACAATTCTCCACCATACATTTGAATTACGATGTATCTAAATCATCAACTTTAAAATTACATGTGCAGTTTTAAATATATGTACAAGTTCATTTGCGTTTAATATGTCATATTATAATTTTTGAACTTTCTGAATGAAATATTGAAAAAATACTATATAACAAATTATTTTATTTAATGTTTCTTTCAGAAAATTTAAAAAATATATAATATGAAACAAACATGCAGTTGAATAGAACAGATGATGGTTACCATTGCAATACTATCTGCCCCGTCAATATTGTTAATGATTGCAATATTAACATTAGAAGACTTTATATTATTCATGAACGTAATATTGCGGAGAGATTAGATTTATTTGATAGACAAAAAGACAAAGCAGGTCCGTGTGAGCTAAACACTAGCATTGTGTATTAGCAAAGTACAGCGTCATTCTATATTTGGATTCTAGCTTAAGCATTGTCGATTTATTTATATCAAGCTCTATAAATCACGAGAAATAGAAAAAAAACGCAGCGTCATGTCAAATGCTGGTCCATTTTTAGAAACGAATGGCTGAAATAAAACCCAATAGGGCCATATATTGTACCAATGGTTTTGTCCTGTAACAAAGCAAAAGTCTTATTGCATCAGTGATATTATATTTATGTTGTGATTCTATAAGTAAGTCTTTGAGACAATCTGACAGATAACTAGAATGTGACAGCTAACAGTGTTGTCATGTGACACTTTTGAATTTTTATAACTTATTTGATATGAAATATTACATTTAAAAGTAGCACACGACAATGTCATCGTTTCAATATTATACAAGGGACATCATTCTATATAGGGGTTAAAACGGGTTTCCTGTTATTTAACGTCACTGAACAATTACGTGAAAAACTGACTATCACATGACGTCATTTTACGCGCGGTTTCTAACCAATCCGATTGCTCTGGTACCCGGAAATCGCAAATTCACGCGTACATAACGAGACTTGCAATTCAATATTAGTTTGTCGTCTTGTTTTTGCATATATTTACGCTTTGTGACCAGTAAAGTTTTAATTAAAATTTTTAATGAAATTTGATTTAATTTTAGGTTTAATGTTTTATTCTATAGTCCAAATTGATTCATGAAATAAATTATATCAAAAAAGATCACCTGTATTCTATAAATAACTGGTCTACTAAGTTCATCACCTCCTTGATGAGTTTTAATGCTGTTGTTGGCATACATTATTATCCCGATGTAGCAAAATAAAAAGCTTTGAAGGCGTGAAGCAATTTACCAGATTGGAATCTCTCTCTCTCTCTCTCTCTCTCTCTCTCTCTCTCTCTCTCGTTTTTTTCGTTTTGGTAAGGCACAGATTATAAGTAATACATGTATGCGTTTAAAGTATTAAAGAACATCATTTTAAATATTTCAATTCTAAACTAATTTAATGAAATGTTTACAATAAAAAATATACAGTTGATTAAATATTTATCACCTACGTGTTAATAACATGAATGAGTGTAAGACTTAAAACTTAAACTTATGTGAGAAGTTTTGTATAAAACTTACAACTTATGTGAGAATGTGTTTTATCTGCATCCTATTTCAAACCCTAAAATCATTAAATGATATACCGAAAATAACACACACACACACACACACACACACACACACACACACTCCCTCTCTCTCTCTGATAAATACCTGAAGTAAACGGGATAATATATTTTGTACTCTCTCTCTCTCTCTCTCTCTGATAAATACCTTAAGTAAACGGGCCAATACCGTCCTTATTTCATGTTGTTCAATGCTGTCCCTGTACCAGTCCCATGTATACACCATATGAAATATATTACAAGTGTAGAAAAATTCTTGATGTCCTAGCTTTTATTTATTAATATGAAGTTCTCATTCTATCATTTGTCAAGAGACAGCACATGTTGTTATATTCTGACGTTATCAAGATGAATCCGCATCTCAACTATAATTGTCAAGTTGAACTGGACCACAGGTGCTTTAAGCTTAATTAGCGATAATTAATTATCTACACGATTTTAACCAGCGGGTTTTCCAATTAACTAGGGCTAATTTTACTTTAACTGACCTTGCTATAAATGCTGACCCAACCAGATCTGTCCTAGTCTTCAAATAGCCACATCTTCTATTTAATTTCATTTTAAATAGGGCAACAAGTTTTGAACAGATCGAGGAGTACGATGGGGGTGGGGTGGGGGGTGGGGGTGGGGGGTGTACCATGATACCAGAGTCTATTAACAGGTTTATCCAAGCTTTTTTAGTGGTCATCTATATAAACATGTAGTATAACACCAGAAAGTTCCCGCAATATACCAAAATGACTAACTTATGACATGGAAGCCAATATATCCTAAAGTTGATCAAATTTGCGTAGATTCCATTGCGATTTCTCATAGTAAACAAAAACTGCAATGACGGGGGTTGATTGATAACAGTAATTCATATCCAAGTTATTACAGACTCGCTGTATCATTAGTAACAAGAATGTGCAATAACAATAACGGAACCACCTCTCTCTCTCTCTCTCTCTCTCTCCTCTCTCTCTCTCTCTCTCTCTCTCTCCTGAGGTAAATGTGCATGATCTAGCTATAGGTTAAAGTATCAGTTCTTTAACAACATTAATTTGCTTTCAAAACAAAAACATTAATGATTTAATTTATGATCGCATTTCTATTCAAACGAAAAAGGAATATTTCAAAATTGTTTCTCTCTCTCCCCCCCCTCTCTCTCTCTCTGAACATATTCTTGTTTTAATTGATATTACATAATTTTATTTATTCATGCAAAAATTATTTTAGAGTATCTTATTTTAAACCACGTGTTGTTCATTTTTTTCAATTTTCAGGTTTATTTTTAGTTTTAAATATGAAGTCGACAGAATATCGATGAAAATAGCTTTCAAAAGTGTGTAAAACTATCCAATTACGCACGTTTTAATAAAAAATCTTGTTATTAAATAACCATGTTGTCATTTTTGTCAAATATTGTAATAGTAGAATGCACTATGATATAATTATAATTTAAATTTTAAAGTCGCATCAGCAAGTTTTCAGCTGTTGAATATCGCGTTATTGTAAGCCACACGTTCACAAGCTTGTGCGGTGTGTGGTTGCGCAAAACATGCAATTTTATGCCATTTTATCAAATTTTAAATATAAAATTGTGTGTTATTTATATCTAGTTTTTCGAGAGTAATTTCTAAACTTTCATCTGATGATTTGCATTTGTAGAAATTTGGGACTTGTCCCTATCTAGCGACTTTTGTTACTGACAAATCTAACCTTCATTTCTTAAAAACAATTAAGCATTTACATTCCTCTCCGTTTAATTACAGCGTTTAATTATACATACATAATAACTTAAAAATAATTTTAAGGAATGATATATAAAAATAATTTTCAAATTTTTTTTAATGCAAGTTAAGAAACCTCATAGTTAACTAAATAATTTCAAAATCTCTCTCTCTCTCTCTCTCTCTCTCTCTCTCTCTCTCTCTCAAAATAGAATTAAGAATAAAGAACATGTATCATTTAATACCCGAAACAAATATACAACATGGTACAAAAATCAGGTAAATCGCGTACCATCACAAACTTGCACCAAAGATAAATCAACCTGTTTTCTATATACATCCCACTACATGCTATTAAATTTGTTTATTATTATTATATTATATTATAATGAAGTACTTAATAATAATAAAACTTACCCTGCACGTTGTAAATCCATAACCAGGTTATTATTAGTTAAGAATCTACACTTTAAGTAGAATAAAACTAGTTATAAAGATAACATATTCAAACACATTTTTCTTATTAAACCCTCTTAACACATCACTACTCAAAAATTAAGTAGCTATTTTTCAAACCCAGTGGTTATAACATTCCTATAGCTGTTATTATCACTTTATGCTGATGGGGGTATGAACTTTCAAGTATGTACGAAACTACGGCTTTATCTTTTCGGTTTCTAAGACGATTCGTCGTTATAGGTAGTGAGTGATGATGATGAGTGAGTCTATCTCTTTGTGTTTGTATTTACACATAATATGTAATTTATATAGACACGGCCAGTAACATATGGCAGAGGAACTGTGTGGTTGTATCTCTCTCTCTCTCTCTCTCTCAATATACTATTTTATTCAGGCGTAGCAGATGAAAATTCTATGTTTTTAATTGAATGTGTATTTTTTAAAAATGAAATAACGACGTTTCCCATCGTACTACATGATACAAAACACCTTTGTGCTAACTACTGATTTCAATGAATACGAAATCGTATGTGTCGTTTTTCCGTAAAATAACGCCATTCGTTACGGCATAATTTTCCGTCAATTGTTATGGGGTATTGATGACGTGGTATGCTCGCAAAGCAGTGTCTGGTCGCAAATAGATACAAATGCTTTTCCATAAACTTGAAAATTACACATGTATTTTGTTAAATGACCAACTACTCGTAAGAAAATGCGTAACACTTACAGGCGTGGAACTACTGGCATTCCAGTAGAACAGAAAACAGCCTTAATCAAAACGTAGAAACTTACTGTTACATACAGACACAGCAATTGTTAAACCAATGACCACCGCCACCAACGACAAAACGTATCAAATTACGTCAGAGCCAACAAACACGGAAACAAAACATATAAGATTTTTGCTAGAGCCACACTCCAAAAAACGTTTATTATTATATTATAGACATCTAGAACATATAACATAGAACATAAACGAATACATAGGTTATGAGATAAGAAAAAATAACTAATTACCCGATGGTGTGAAATACACGCAAACACGCAAAATCTCTCTCTCTCCAACATTATATCCACGTTAGATACCCGACGGTGTAAAATACATCAAACCGTTCCTATTCATATCTCTCCCTCTCTCTCTCTCTCTCTCTCTCTCTCCAACATTATTTAAATATCCACGTAAGATACCCGACGGTGTGAAATACATTTACATCAAAACGTTCCTTTTCACCCTCTCTCTCTCTCTCTCTCTCTCTCTCTCTCTCTCTCATTATAATCATTAAATATACCTACTTTAGTTACTTTTAGTTACTTAATAATAACGTCTTTTCACAATCCGCCTTCGAGATAAACTAATTCATGTCCATATAATATACATATACACCGACTAGTACATATGAATAAAGAACCTTTGACATTTTACAAACACAAAACATACCAAATACATACATTTTTCAATAAACATAAAAATCTATGTGAAATACCCATTTTATATAAAATGAAATTAAATAAAACTTTCATATGTTATTTAAATCTAGTATCAAAACCTCAGCGGTTACAATCTACCTCATGCTATTCATAAAATCATTTGTAGGGTTTTTACTTTTTGTCACTATACATCAAAATTACAGGGTCTACTTTCTAGTCTCAAGTAAATAAGTTTAATATTAGTTTTATGGGTGGTATAGGGGTGATTTCTAAAATTAAAATGTAATATTTTATTATAAATAGTCGTAAATTACCATGATATTTGTATTTGAATTATCATGTCCAGTGGTTTGAAAAATTTGAAAAACAAATTTTATTCGATGTGATGCGGAGAAAATCAACATCGTACATTATAGTATATTCGCTTATTTTGGCCCTATTAGTAATCAGCCAATCTTCTTAACATTGTATTCGAAGGATAGTTAGAGTAGACCGACAGTCAGATAGGTCTACCATGTATCCACAGGACAAATTATCATGGCTCTTATAATGTTCACTAGAGCTAGTCTCATCTAAAAACCAAAATTCACTTAAGAAAAAAAGTATGTGCGTTGTCCAGGGTTGTGGTGGTAGCGGCGGTGGTGGTGTTGGTGGTGTTGGTGGTCATGGTATGCCTATAGGCCGCCGTCCTAGACGAAACTAGAATCTACTTCAACTAAAAAAATTACACTTGTATTGTGTCGTGTTTTCATATAATAATTTTTTATTATTTCATTCAGAAGATTTAAAAAAAATCATAATAATATGTCAATGTTCTTTACTGCTTTAGCTGTTTTATCATTTATTGATAGCATGTCGTGATCTTTGACGTGTTTGTTGTTTCTATGATCATCTTCTTTTTATTAATGTGTTCTTAGTTGCGTTGAGCTTTCTTTCTGTCTGTAACTTGTTGTAGTCTTGGTTGTGTTGGCTGTTTTATCATTGACTTGCATTGTGTTGTAGTCTTGGTTGTGTTGGCTGTTTTATCATTGACTTGCATTGTGTTGTGATCTTGGTTGTGTTGGCTGTTTTATCATTGACTTGCATTGTGTTGTAGTCTTGGTTGTGTTGGCTGTTTTATCATTGACTTGCATTGTGTTGTGATCTTGGTTGTGTTGGCTGTTTTATCATTGACTTGCATTGTGTTGTGATCTTGGTTGTGTTGGCTGTTTTATCATTGACTTGCATTGTGTTGTGATCTTGGTTGTGTTTGCTGTTTTATCATTGACTTGCATTGTGTTGTGATCTTGGTTGTGTTGGCTGTTTTATCATTGACTTGCATTGTGTTGTGATCTTGGTTGTGTTGGCTGTTTTATCATTGACTTGCATTGTGTTGTGATCTTGGTTGTGTTGGCTGTTTTATCATTGACTTGCATTGTGTCTTAGTCTTGGTTGTGTTGGCTGTTTTATCATTGACTTGCATTGTGTTGTGATCTTGGTTGTGTTGGCTGTTTTATCATTGACTTGCATTGTGTTGTGATCTTGGTTATGTTGGCTGTTTTATCATTGACTTGCATTGTGTTGTGTTCTTGGTTGTGTTGGCTGTTTTATCATTGACTTGCATTGTGTCATAGTCTTGGTTGTGTTGGCTGTTTTATCATTGACTTGCATTGTGTTGTGTTCTTGGTTGTGTTGGCTGTTTTATCATTGACTTGCATTGTGTCATAGTCTTGGTTGTGTTGGCTGTTTTATCATTGACTTGCATTGTGTTGTGATCTTGGTTGTGTTGGCTGTTTTATCATTGACTTGCATTGTGTCATAGTCTTGGTTGTGTTGGCTGTTTTATCATTGACTTGCATTGTGTTGTGATCTTGGTTGTGTTGGCTGTTTTATCATTGACTTGCATTGTGTCATAGTCTTGGTTGTATTGGCTGTTTTATCATTGACTTGCATTGTGTTGTGTTCTTGGTTGTGTTGGCTGTTTTATCATTGACTTGCATTGTGTCATAGTCTTGGTTGTGTTGGCTGTTTTATCATTGACTTGCATTGTGTTGTGATCTTGGTTGTGTTGGCTGTTTTATCATTGACTTGCATTGTGTCATAGTCTTGGTTGTGTTGGCTGTTTTATCATTGACTTGCATTGTGTTGTGATCTTGGTTGTGTTGGCTGTTTTATCATTGACTTGCATTGTGTCATAGTCTTGGTTGTATTGGCTGTTTTATCATTGACTTGCATTGTGTTGTGTTCTTGGTTGTGTTGGCTGTTTTATCATTGACTTGCATTGTGTCATAGTCTTGGTTGTGTTGGCTGTTTTATCATTGACTTGCATTGTGTTGTGATCTTGGTTGTGTTGGCTGTTTTATCATCGACTTGCATTGTGTTGTGATCTTGGTTGTGTTGGCTGGTTTATCATCGACTTGCATTGTGTTGTGATCTTGGTTGTGTTGGCTGTTTTATCATCGACTTGCATTGTGTTGTGATCTTGGTTGTGTTGGCTGTTTTATCATCGACTTGCATTGTGTTGTGATCTTGGTTGTGTTGGCTGTTTTATCATCGACTTGCATTGTGTTGTGATCTTGGTTGTGTTGGCTGTTTTATCATTGACTTGCATTGTGTTGTGATCTTGGTTGTGTTGGCATTTTATCATTGACTTGCATTGTGTTGTGTTCTTGGTTGTGTTGGCTGTTTTATCATTGACTTGCATTGTGTTGTGATCTTGGTTGTGTTGGCTGTTTTATTATTGACTTGCATTGTGTTGTGATCTTGGTTGTGTTGGCTGTTTTATCATTGACTTGCATTGTGTTGTGATCCTGGTTGTGTTGGCTGTTTTATCATTGACTTGCATTGTGTTGTGATCTTGGTTGTGTTGGCTGTTCTATCATTAACTTGCATTGTGTTGTGATCTTGGTTGTGTTGGCTGTTTTATTATTGACTTGCATTGTGTTGTGATCTTGGTTGTGTTGGCTGTTCTATCATTAACTTGCATTGTGTTGTGATCTTGGTTGCGTTGGCTGTTTCTATTATTTACTTTAAGTGCGTGGTGGTCTCGGATTTGCTGGCTGTTTTATTTATTTACCTGGGTTTTATGTTTTACTTGTGTTGTGTCGTATTCTGGGTTCTCTTGGCTATTTCTGCAAGGACCTTGTTTTTTGTTGTGTTCTTAGTTATGTTGGCTTTCAACTTGTATTGTGTCGTGGTCTTTGGCTGTGTTGGCTGTTTTATCATATACTTGAATGTACAGTGGTCTTGGTTGCTTTTACCGTTTCTGTTGCATTGTGCTATGTTACATTATTGGTTCTAATTCTCTAATAACATTATGTTTTGTTGGTTGTATTTACTCCTGTTTCTATCAATACCCGTGCTTTTGTTGCGTCGGCTGTTTCTGGCATTAGCTTGTATTTTGGCGTGTTCTTGATTGGTTGAGTTGGCTGTTTTCACCCAATACCTGTTTTGTGTCGTGTTCTGGGTTATTTTGACTGTTTCTGTCAGTACCTTGTATTGTGTCGTGTTCTGGGTTATTTTGACTGTTTCTGTCAGTACCTTGTATTGTGTCGTGTTCTGGGTTATTTTGACTGTTTCTGTCAGTACCTTGTATTGTGCAGTGGTACTGGTTGTTTTGACTGTTTCTGTCAGTACCTTGTATTGTGCAGTGGTACTGGTTGTTTTGACTGTTTCTGTCAGTACCTTGTATTGTGCAGTGGTACTGGTTGTTTTGACTGTTTCTGTCAGTACCTTGTATTGTGCAGTGGTACTGGTTGTTTTGACTGTTTCTGTCAGTACCTTGTATTGTGCAGTGGTCCTGGTTGTTTTGACTGTTTCTGTCAGTACCTTGTATTGTGCAGTGGTCCTGGTTGTTTTGACTGTTTCTGTCAGTACCTTGTATTGTGCAGTGGTCCTGGTTGTTTTGACTGTTTCTGTCAGTACCTTGTATTGTGCCGTGGTACTGGTTGCGTTAGCTGTTTTATCATTTATTTGAATTGTAACGTGGTCTTAGTTGCGTTATTTGTTTCGATTGTATTGCTATGTTAATGGATGCGCTGTTTGCTTTTGTTGTCTATGTCTCATGTTGTGATCTTGGTTGTGTTGGCTAGTTCTGTCATTGTTTAGTATTGTGTTGTTTTCTTGGTTGTATTGACTGTTTCTATCATTAATAATGTTCCTGGTAGCATTGACAGTTTCTCGCATCAATATTTATTGTGTTCTTTGTCGAGTTAACTACATGTATTCATATGGGTTTTTTTTTACTTTTATTGTGTCTTGGTTTTGGTTGTGTTCGCTGTCTTTGGCATGAACGTGAATGTATTGTTCCGTGTTCTCAGTTGCGTTTATAGTTTTGGCATTAACTTGCACTGTTTTGTTGTTCGCCTTGACTGTTTCTGAAAGTAACGTGTTGTGTCGTGTTCTTGGTTATGTTTGTTGTTTTGGTAGAACCTTGTATTTTGTTTTGTTGTATGTTGTGTTGACAGTGATGTATTGTATTGTTTGTTGCGTTGAGTATTTTTGGCAGTAACTAGCATTGTGGTGTTTTCTTGGTTGTGTTTCTTATGTTTTTTCAGTTACAACATTGTTCTTTTTTTATCGGCGTAACTGTTTTTCTCGTCTTAAAACAGGAATAAAACCAATATAATCCAGTGTCAATATTTTGGTTTGATTTAGACATTAAATTTCCGAACAGAATTTTAAAAAGATGAATAATCACCACAAGACAATTACACTGATATGAAATACATCGCCACATAACGTTATATACATCGCAGCACACTATATAAATACATCGCCACATGACGATTGCATCCAAATAAAATAAATTCGACATCAACATCCTGGGTCGGATTTTAAAGTGTTAATGTTCAGTTACAGTTTACAATGACTAATTAACAAATCTGAAGAAGTGATTAGATGTAGCGATATTGTTTAACTTTACCATGGCTTAACACCTCTTTTGTTATTGCTTCTTTTACTACATGTTTGCAATTAGGATGGTAATGTTAATGATTTAAAATATAAACGAGGGTTTTTTTAAATACAGGACTGTATGCGTCATTGGCTAATTGATGTGTTTAATTAAACTTTTTAACGTCTTAAATGCATGATGAATTTTCTATTTTCCATCTTAATTTTATTTTTTTATTTTAATTCAGTGTTTTAGTTTTAATAATTTTTATCTTAATGTTATTGAGTAATCGATGGCTGTGAAATTAAATCTGTACCTAATTTAGATCGTTTTTCGAGTTGCCACACGGTTCATTTTTAATACAATATAATATATTTGTACATTGTACCCCAAAAAAATGCCTAGCCACAAACAATTATGCGAAATTCATTACAGCAGCGTATTCTTTGCAACCGCAAAATTGCTGATCACGGAGATGGTCGTTATAAAGAGTTTTTACTGTTTTTGTTTGAAATCTACGTTTTTGAAGACCACTTGTTGTTAAACAGTAACCAAGATGTTCTAAGCCACATCACTGAATTCCGTATTAAATTTGCCATTAAACAAAGTAAATCTAATTGTTTTGTCAGTGTTTTTCGTGATTTCTACTTGCCATCATAACACGACCTAATTTTATGTTTTGTGTTGATAATTATATAATTAAAACTGATACTCCTAAAGTGATTAACCACCCTGCCCCAACAATTCGATTTGTTTAAAATCTATTCACGAACTTAGGGCAACCTCAAGGCGATTTCCAAAATGTTTTTAGTGGGACCCCTCGCTGATATACATATTATACGTAATCTGGAACTTAGTGTGACATATTTTATTGGTTCCAGACAAACTACGCCGGCGTTTCTCTTTGAAAAAATGAAGTTCCTTTAACCATTTTAAGCAAGCCTCTATTAGATTGTAACACAATCGAAAAGATGACCGAGTGACGGTTTTAGGTTCACACATGTTAAAAACTCAAAGTCGAGAATGACATAAACAATGACGAAATTTTAACACAACTGACGTCATTTTGCGTTTGATAAAGCAATACTACTGAACCATTTTAAATAAGCTTTTCGATTTTGTAACACCATCAAAAAGGTGACCGAATGACGATTTTAGTATACAAGCTAAGAACTCTAAGACAGACTTAAGATTGACAAAAACCATGACGCAATTTCAAGGCGACTGAAGTCATAATGCCTTTTGACAACGAGGCAATTTGCTGTTTAATGACAATCGGTTGTTTCACCAAAGTGCAATTTCTGATGTTGCACTAAATGTTTCAATGACGTAAAATTGCCATTTAAGGCGTTAGTTTTCTGTACTGAAATATCTATAATTTCTGCCAAAAAGTTATGAATTCTGTTTTCATAAAATAAAAGTTCGTTCCCGTTAAGATAATGTTTGTTTGTATATAGTGTATTGGGTATCACTTAAATAGCACAAACTACTTTGATAATATACAAAAAATACCAGCTGAAATTTATTTTAAGAAGTCAAAAGAGAAACTATTGATAAACAGAGTCAGTAAAAAATTAAACATGTCAGTTTCTTATCGCGGATTTAGCTATTAAAATTAGATATAAAGTAAACATATGTGTGTATCGGTACTCATTGCAAACTAAAACGCACATTTCAAAAATAAAGTTATTACTCAAAAAACGTGTAACATACTAACATACAGTACAGACCTGTCGAATTTTTAACAATCAGCTAACGAAACGGAATCGAAGCTCGGCTGTCGAAAAGGCTTATGCACTGGACGTCCTAAAAAACTAACGAGGGGCCAAGGGTCCGCTTATACATAAATAGCTGGTGCCGACATATAGCTAGCAGTGAGTTGAGATGAGTAATGGTGTTTAACGCCTCAGTCAAGAATATTTCACGTGTATCGAGACGTTGCCAGATAAAGGCGATGGTGCAGAAATAGCTAGCAATGAACTGATAATTAATAACATGTACTAACGAAGTGCCAAGATGAGCTGTCGAATCGTAACAAATTTGTTAGTTTGGCGTTTAAATTTCGACAGGTCTGCACTGTATTTATACAAATCCGTGGACTGTGTCGTGTAACCAAAGAGTTACAAGAAATAGTTTTATCAGTAAAATGAATATCAATATAATTAATATTCAACATAAATTGTTGCGAACTATTATGCATTGTAACGCACATAGCGGTGTTGTCACACAAATGTATTCCAAACGTCTATGCGGGAAATTTCAACGCATAAAGAGGACGCTTTTATGCGTCAAAAAGGCACCCTTGCGCCACAAATAAGCAACACATCTGTATGCGTTGAACGCCGCCGCATAAACGTGGCTGGCCTGTTTATACGTTGAAATTCCCCGCATAGGCATGTCGGGCGCGTTTATGCGACAACACCGCCATGTGGCGTTACATTGCATGTCGCGAGTGACTCCATGGCTATGTATTTTTGGGAAAATTTCATGTCGATTGGCTTTTGAAAACTATCTATATGCTACTGCCATATACCATTTTTTGAATTTAATCATAAAATAAATTCAAAAAATTGTATATGACACTACATTTACCAGAGAAGTTTTAAGACGGTTATAAAGCATCTAAATGCCTTTAATCAAAAACAAACATACTAATCCATTTCCGAATCACAATCCAGAAGCAAAGTAAAAACTTTGGAACTGACAAGTTAGGTTAGACACATGAACTTCCACCAGGAAGTGAGGCCGGGTGCTCCGGAAGGGTAAGCTCCTTTAACAAACTTCTGTGTTCTTTTTATCTACAGAAACTACGTTTCTAGACGATTTCGAAGAATAACTAGACGATATAAAGAACCATGAAAAGTAATTATTGAATTCTTATAAAAGCAACAACTGTGGTAGCTCAGTTGGTAGAGTGCTTGCTATGTAAGTTCGTGATCGTAAGTTCGAACCCCGACCAGATCTGACCCAAGACTTAAAACTGGGTTTTGAATGTTCTTTCGCCAAGCACTTGACATTATGAAATGTAAGTCACGACAACTTAAAATAAACGAGGTCCTGTGTGACGGAAGGCGTGTTACGACAAAGAATCCTGTTGTATAATACCATCAGTGCAACGCACATGCATAATTTTTTTTACCTTCGTCGATATATAGCTGGCGACGTCTCCATATAAGTGAAATATAATTGTCTGGGACGTTAAACACCATTCCTCAACTCAACTCAAGCTTGGAAGCTTCAAGATGGAACGTAGCAATTTTGAAATGAACCGCCACTAATACGACCAAGATATAAACGCAATTTTGCGAACCGCTAAAACGTTGTTCTTAAAAGTGTGTGTGTGTGAGAGAGAGAGAGAGAGAGAGAGAGAGAGAGAGAGAGAGAGAGAGAGAGAGAGAGAGAGCAATTTACTCACAATTTTCAAATACTCTTGTCCTCGTTTGAAAATACGATCATAAATGAAAACGGATTTTTTTTTATTTTGAAAGTAAATACGAGTAAGTTAAACAGTTGATGACATTTAACATAGAGCAAATACTTAGATCGGACTAAATCGACTGAGTGTGTGGGAAAACATTGACTTGTCTAGATATATCCTGATAATCATGCATACACATCGCCCTCTAGACTGTTCCTTTTTAAGGTACACGGTTTCTAAAAACGTCAACACTTTTCGCCTCTTGGTTCGATTTTTTTTCGACGAATTTGGGTGGCATTCTATTGTAATGACATTGATATGATTGAAGCAATCTTGACTGGAAATAACAGATCACTCCAACTAACCCCTTTTCAATTATACAGTTTTGTATCATCATCCTGGCATTACATCGTCTTGAAATGTTTCCATTCCTCATTTTCCCCAGTCGCAAGAAACTTTAAAATCAACAAATTTTCAAATTTCAACTAAAACTGGAATGCTACAAGGTGCATAGATTTTTATTTATTTATTTTTGGAGACATAATTTTTTCGATTGTTTGTTGTTGATAAGAAATATCCTGCTTCAATTGTCTTTTTTCTTTTTCGACAAATATGAATTAAAGTTTAAAGCAGCTAAAGATCCAAGGACCAAAGCTAGGACAAAGTTTTCCAGTATCCAAATTTGATGGGCGTGAAATCTCTCAAGTGAATTGTTTAACATTGATACGAAATTTAAATATTTATGACACTTATCTTGGAGAAGATCTCAACAAGTGAATATCTATAAACTCTAAAGTGTCAAGTAAGGTATACATAAGTCAATATACCTCTTGTCCAAATGTTTACAATCTCTTAATGGTCCAGAGAGATCTCGACAACCATTGGATAAGATATAGCCTTTTGATATACTCCTGGTTTTTTGTGTCCGTCATAGCGTTATTAGCACTATATCGCAAAGTGCATCATTATACCAAAATGCCCGGATGTAATAAATTCGATATACAGAAACACATTTGACCATTAAAACATGTTTCCAAGTCGATTAGGTGGTTGTTTTAAGTCGCAACAGCAATTTTTATCTATTAGCGATGAAACAATCGAGTTGAGGTGGTCCTTAAATGTCTGCATGTGTTTCAAATTTACAGTAGCTAAGTGGTATTTGAACTGGCCGCAATATCGACGATAAACATTGCAGAGTGGTCCCGAGAAAACTAGTAGAGGTCGAAGAACATCTATTGCAGTAGTTCTTATTCATTAAGCCATAATCTTGATGAAACAAATGCTATTTTGGCTTATTTCTGACATCCAGATAAGTTAGGTTGACAAAATCAAATATATTTATTTTCACTATAATAAAAACTAAGAAACACTTTACTGAACCTTTGCAAGCAAGTAACATTTCTAATTGTATACGTTGATTATACACTGTTAACTGTTGTTCTTCTAATTATTTAAATGTTCATTTGAAACCTACAAAATCCCGTATAACACCAATTAAGACGCCAACAATTGGGTTTATTAACCAAACTTCAGACTGAGTCTTAAAACGTCATTAATACACTGTGTATATTAGTCAACAAGAAAAAAAAAAGTATAATGACACTATTATTATTATTATTATTATTATTTGAGACGCGGATATTTATACTCGAGTTTTATTTTGTGTCTTGTTTCTGTCTTTTGTATTCTTGTTACTCTGGTTATTGTAAAGTTTATTTTATCATTAACTCACAAAGTTTTGTGGTCGTCATCACAATATTGTTAATAAGTATGATATTCAAAATTGTCACTTACATTTTCAGTTTTGATTACACACGTGGCGGGTGTAGCTAGCAAAATATGAGGTGTTTACCCCCCCGGAACATCCAGTCTCACTTAACTGGTGGAAGTTCATGTGTTTAGCTAATTTTGACATTTTCAAAGTTTTACTGTTTATTTTTTATATGTTTATTTATTTATTAAAATGATTTGAACATAGACTGGTATGTTTGATTTTGTTTTAAAAACCTACTCACACAAAATAGACAAAGTCAATATTAATTTAAAAGAATACTTACAACATTTTCATATTTCCTAAGTCTACAGACAGTAGTACCCACATGGACTGGTTGTGACTGGTTAAGTCTAAATTCATTAGTCCCTGTGTACTTTAAGATAATCCATATAGTACTTAAATCCCATAATATTTATTCTACTTTTAATTTTTATAAAATTAAATCTTATTTAAACTTTGAAGTAAACTGAATTATATAACATGTCTCCTTATATGTGACAATTAGAGAAGGGCTTTAAACTACTTGATACATGACAATATTTATTTAGCCCTGAAAATATTAAGTAAGTATTTGTGAAATCCGAAGTTAGTCGGGTCTTATCCCTCAATATAAACCAATATTTAGTTTTGTTGACTACCTCCTCCCCTTAAAGTTTTAAAATCTAAAAATACAAACGAATTATCTGAACTCGATGTATGAGAATTACTTCACTAAGTATTACAAATAAGCAATGGTGACCAATTCTATTTTTAACCAAATTTTTGTATCAGGACCTAGTTGTTCGAAGCTTAATTAGTTTAATCAATAATTAACACACATTGAAGATAACACCAAAACCCAAAGTATCATTATTAAATTAATACTCTCGACTTTGATAAAATTCTATCCATTTTTGAAATTTTCAATGTTTATTTCACAATTTATTAGAAATTACGCAAAATCAAATTTCAACTAATACGTTCATTAAACTAATCAAGTTTAAAACAACTGGCCCCTGTATTTTCTATTTTTATAATAATACGAAGTTAGCATAGTAAATATTAAGTGTCATAATTTAGAACTATCAAGTTGTCTACACTCAAATTAACATTCTTCGTGATATTCATATATATTTAGCCTATTACAAATATTTCATGTTTAGGTGTCACGAATACATACTTTTCTGCCTGATGGTGTACTGATGGTGTACACACAGTGACATGATGTACATAAAGTGACACCTGTCTTTGGAATTTAAAGTTTCTTAAATATTAGACATAGGGGTTTGTTTGTGTAAGTATTAAGTATTACCAAACATGTTTTAATTTTGCAGGTCTAGACGACTAGAAGCCAGCAAGTGTACACACTCGGCAGTTATATTATAGGATCCTATTTCAAAAGGGGCACCAGAACTAAAAAAGTCTACTTGACATTTGAGCGACAACTTTAGGGGACATTTGAGCGACAGATTTGCTTGAGCAAGATGAAATCTCAACACTTAATGGTGATATCAGGAAAGAATCTTTTATAAACAAAAATGTCGTTGAAATGTCTACCATATATTTGGAATTTCGTTCACATGTGTCATATGCCACATTTTAAATATAATCATAAAATACATTCAAAAAATGGTATATGACAAATGGATTAAAATTCTGTCACTCAAATGTCCATTGCTTCGTCGCTCAAACGTCCGTATATTTTTCGCTCGTTTGTCCTATGCTTTCGCTCAAATGCCCAACGTCGTTTCAAAAGTGTCCCCAAAACGAATGCAAACTGCTAAATCTATGTTTCTACAGCCATGTGCATTATCAAAATACGAAAGCCAATGGCACATCGATTCCACCAAAAGATTGTCCCTGTGAAGTTTAAAAAAATCTACTAAATAGTTTTTTATAAAAGCGACAGATGAAATGTTTGGCAGAAGAAATGGAGTAAACACTATATGTCCCCCTCTTCGTTTGGGACATAATAAAAACGGGAAGAATTTGGATAAACCAATGTTAGGTCGACCGTCATGTGTTGTCTTTTATTTTCATGCGATGGAGCAGCAGAAGACGCGATAACCTACAGTATAAGCCCCATAATGTCCTATGGTATTTTTTCAGAGGAAATTGTACCAAACTAGTAATATCTAAATAGAAAAACGGACGGACATCTAAAAAGTAATTCAGTAATGGATGGCGGGAATATGCTGCAATTGGACGCGACTAAGCATACAAACAGCTACATGACGTCTATCGAACTAATTCTAATCAGGAAGTCATGTTAAGTTAAACATTACTTTAAAACATCCCCAAGAATTTCCGATAAACCAAATATTCCTCCTCGGCAATAAATTGGATTAATTTAAGTACTCAGGAGAGCAGGATATGGCGGTTTTTCTCATTACCAAACAAGGCAGATATTGAGATGTCTAATTACTTTATATTTGTCAGCGAACGTTTATGGACTGAAATTGAAAAGTATCCAGTTGAGTTTCTGGAGTGAATAGCGATTTATCCAATGATCTCGGTTTTATCTCTAAAGAAGTTTATTTTTTACTTCATGATTTTAATGGTAAAAAACTTGTTATCATTCGAGAAGGCTGATTCTGTAAAGCCCTGATAACGACTGACAGCTTCAAAGACAGCCAATGGTTAATATAGAATGCTTTATTGGCCTTATTTAAAAGATTTTTCGTGAGAACATTGGGTTCGCGCTGTTATCGAATCGCTCATAAATATTCATGATTATACACACAGAGATTAAATATACAAAAATAAACAAAGATAATCATTATATTAAGTTTTATAAGACACGACTGTGCTCGATCGACCTGCCTCATGTGGTGCAGAAGAGTCTGAACCAGCCACTAACTATATATCAAATATTTCAAGTATTTTTGGAATTCGAACTCTTGAAAAAAGGTCATTTAAGTTAAAATATATTTTGATATACATAGCATACACATTCCATATGATTGGCTTATTGCACCGTGGTAAATAAAGGTTTTAGCCGCTTTAGTTTTTTTGCAATCAATGCAACCAAAGCAAGTAAAGAAAAATATCATAATGGCTTCGAAACTCAAATATCTGTGCGTTGTCTATAATAGAATATATTTACACAGAGTACAATGTTGCAGGTATATGTTGATAAACCAGGCGAATAGCGGCATGATTTGTCAAAGATATCACTTTCGGTGTAAATATCATCTATCATCAACATTTACACTCCTGAAAACTGCAACACTTTCCTATTCTAAAGATACATTTATGGTAATCGCGCATGCATTCAGCAATTTTGAATTAAAATTGAGCTAAAAAAGTAAAACACCTCAAACATTATTTAATTTCATAAGATTGTTTATGAAAAACATGTTACAAACATGATGCTCTGATAATCAATTGCAATAGCAATGTTAATATTGCTTTCTCAAGATTGTCAGACAGCGACCTCCTTCTTACGGAGCGAACACTCCACCAACTGCGTGGTTTTTCTAATAATTTGATTCTTTTATATTTTAAGTCAATATATTACAATATCATCTGTAATGATATTAAAAGGACAAAAACCTGCAATAAACTACAAAAGCTTCATACATATGTTAACAAATCCGTTTTCCAATGCTGCTAATCGTAATTAAAATGGTTCTTTGAAATATTAACTATACAGTTTATTTTAAAAAATAGACCTGTACATATCCAAAATAATCTAGATATGTTCTTTAAAATAATTTTTCTCTTTCTTTTTATCTATTCGTAATAAACACTTAGTTTCTTTCTTTGGTTTAAAACAAGACATTATTGATGTGGGATAACGACCCTTACTCTATCTTTAAATCAACGTCACACTTAATATTACGTATCGACCAGATAATTGAAGATCAGGAAGATAATCGCTTCATTTCTCCTGGTAATTGTACGCTTCTGACCCAAGGAGTCGCAGCGACAGCACAAACTTGTCCTATATCCCTAACAATACTGACATTTTTGGACTTCACACGCAAGAAAGCGAGTAAGGATTCTTGCTCCTTTTGTAGTTTCTGTCTGGGTATATATCTTGATGTGTATCCATTACTCTAATCAAAGTAATTAAATGCCTATTACAGTTATCCGCCGTCTCGTATACTAACAATATTTTATTATTTACCGTATTCCAATATTCTGCAATATTCCTGTCATAGCAAAACTATATATTACCATCAAAATAGCATTACAGCAGAAATAACGATCAGTTATGGAAGAAATCTACGATACATTATATACTTCCAGTATATAACTCTATAAAAACAGCTTGAGGAATTGTATCTTCAATATCCATGTTAGTTTATGTTACTTATAGGCGTAATCGTATCGTGTTGCTATCATTCAAATTCATTTGCATATATTAAATACTTTTTAAGATGTTTTCTATTTAATTTTAACTGTTAAATATTTTTAAAGATGTTCTTTTTTAAATTTTACTGAAATAATTGGTTTACAAAGTTCATAAGATCATTTTCTCAAATTCTTGACTTTTTGTACCTAAAATCATTCAACCATACATTGAAGTATATTAAAGATGAAACATGTCATCACTGTGACGCAGACATAAAATGGCTGCATATATACAACTTGTAATTGTAACTCCACTCTCATAAAATAGACGGCGTCCTGTCATCAAAATTGCAAACCCATTTACTGAAATATGTTTTGAAGGAGGAAGCGTAAGCATCATTGTTATCGTAATATATAGCCTCAAGCCTCAAATATTCGTTGTAAAAATTTCCTTAGCTAGGCTCTAAATTTGTTAAAATATATTTAGGTTCTTTGTGTATCTTTTAAACCCCTGAGCCGATATCTCTGCTGGTGGCTGGTGCCCCGAGGATATCACCAACTCAGTAGGCAATAATTTCGTATTATTGTCAGAAATATATTATAATTGTCTAAATTTCCTGCAAGTTAAAATTTGAAATTTCTCAAAAACTAAGGTATACTCCCTCATGCAAAGTATTTCCCTAGCTTAATTTGGTAAAATATATTTTGGTCCTTTGGGTAGCTTTTCAACATCTTCAAAATAATTTTGGTTTCATAATTTTGGTCCAAGCACTACTGATGAGGAATTGTATTCCGAAACGGCCGTCTGGTGCTGTAAAATTAAAACTGGTATAATATGTAATTTAAACCCCTGAGCCGATATCTCTGCTGGTGGCTGGTGCCCCGAGGATATCACCAACTCAGTAGGCAATAATTTCGTATTATTGTCAGAAATATATTATAATTGTCTAAATTTCCTGCAAGTTAAAATTTGAAATTTCTCAAAAACTAAGGTATACTCCCTCATGCAAAGTATTTCCTTAGCTTAATTTGGTAAAATATATTTTGGTCCTTTGGGTAGCTTTTCAACATCTTCAAAATAATTTTGGTTTCATAATTTTGGTCCAAGCACTACTGATGAGGAATTGTATTCCGAAACGGCCGTCTGGTGCTGTAAAATTAAAACTGGTATAATATGTAATTTAAACCCCTGAGCCGATATCTCTGCTGGTGGCTGGTGCCCGAGGATATCACCAACTCAGTAGGCAATAATTTCGTATTATTGTCAGAAATATATTATAATTGTCTAAATTTCCTGCAAGTTAAAATTTGAAATTTCTCAAAAACTAAGGTATACTCCCTCATGCAAAGTATTTCCTTAGCTTAATTTGGTAAAATATATTTTGGTCCTTTGGGTAGCTTTTCAACATCTTCAAAATAATTTTGGTTTCATAATTTTGGTCCAAGCACTACTGATGAGGAATTGTATTCCGAAACGGCCGTCTGGTGCTGTAAAATTAAAACTGGTATAATATGTAATTTAAACCCCTGAGCCGATATCTCTGCTGGTGGCTGGTGCCCCGAGGATATCACCAACTCAGTAGGCAATAATTTCGTATTATTGTCAGAAATATATTATAATTGTCTAAATTTCCTGCAAGTTAAAATTTGAAATTTCTCAAAAACTAAGGTATACTCCCTCATGCAAAGTATTTCCTTAGCTTAATTTGGTAAAATATATTTTGGTCCTTTGGGTAGCTTTTCAACATCTTCAAAATAATTTTGGTTTCATAATTTTGGTCCAAGCACTACTGATGAGGAATTGTATTCCGAAACGGCCGTCTGGTGCTGTAAAATTAAAACTGGTATAATATGTAATTTAAACCCCTGAGCCGATATCTCTGCTGGTGGCTGGTGCCCCGAGGATATCACCAACTCAGTAGGCAATAATTTCGTATTATTGTCAGAAATATATTATAATTGTCTAAATTTCCTGCAAGTTAAAATTTGAAATTTCTCAAAAACTAAGGTATACTCCCTCATGCAAAGTATTTCCTTAGCTTAATTTGGTAAAATATATTTTGGTCCTTTGGGTAGCTTTTCAACATCTTCAAAATAATTTTGGTTTCATAATTTTGGTCCAAGCACTACTGATGAGGAATTGTATTCCGAAACGGCCGTCTGGTGCTGTAAAATTAAAACTGGTATAATATGTAATTTTCAACATCTTGGAAAACAATTTTAGTTTCATATGTTTGGTCCAAACATTACTGATTAGGAATTGTATTCCGAAACGGCGGTCTAGTGCTGTAAAATTAAAACTGGTATAGTGTGTAATTTCTCTGCTGATAGGATATCTCAAACTCAGTAGGCAATAATTCTGTATTATTGTCAGAAATATACTATTTCCAAATTTGCTGCTAGTTAAAATTTGAAATTCCTCAAAAACTAAAGTATAGTATTTCCTTTGCTAAATTTAGTAACATGTATTTTGGTCCTTTGAGTATCGTTTCAACATCTTGGAAAAAATTTGGTTTCATAATTTTGGTGTAAGCACTCCAAGCAATACTAGGTATTGTATTCCGAAACGGCCGTCTAGTTCTGTCAAATGAAAATTCGTTATTTACACTGGACATTATTCATAGGAATTAAATCACTGAACAGATTTAAAAACCCTTCATTGTACATTGTATAAATACCAAAACTGATAAAAAGAAATGAAAGGAGGCTTATGTTAAATGAAAAAGCAGTTTTCCCAATCTATGTTCTGTAGTTAAATTGCATCATATAACCTAATACATATGCTGCAAAGTGAAACTGGACATAGAAAAGACAGTCAATTTAGAAACAGAGCGGTAAAGATATTTTGGAGGAAGAAGAGACAAAACAACAACATTATGAGTTACACCAACATAATATATACATATGTAAAGAATGGTAAATATACATGCAGAAAACTGCATTCGCATTTTAGAAGAACAGTTGAAAAACGACATTAAAAGTTCAGGATACACTGGGCATACATATATAGGGAAAGGGTTGTCAATTTAGAAGCTGAAAACTGCTTTTGAAATTTGGGAGAATTGGTACAACAAAACTATTGCAAATTAGAGATACATTGAACATAAATGTATGGATAGCAAGCGTAGAAACAGAGAACTGCAAGTTTAGCAATAAAGGCAAGATAGAAAAACAGCATTATAAATAAGGGTCAGCAGACTCGAAATACATGAATAGGAAAAGGGTGGCCAATGTAGATACAGATAACTAAGTTTGTGACAACAATTACAATAAGATATATATGATAAAGGAAGAGGATGGCGTATATAGAACTGCATTGGGAATTTTGGAGAACACAGGTAAAACGTTTGTTAGTTAGGTATACATGCTTGTATATGAAATGGATGGGCAATGCAGAATTGCAGATACAGAGGAGTTGGGGAAAGCAGATGTGAAAACCAATAACATTATAAACAATGACATACTTGTATTAAGAAAAAATGGCCAATTAAGAGACAGAAAACTACATTTTGGGTTTTAGGGATTCGCCAGGCAAACAGAAAAGAATTATCAACGCAGACATAGGAAAGCGCAAATTATATTTCATAAATACTTGAAATAACCATGCAGCATCATAAAATAAAATTTAAAATCGAGCTGTTCACATGATAATATCAAGTTGTTATCGTCATTTTAATCGTTCCTTACCTTAGAATTAACTTCTTATTACTAAACTTGTTAGAATTTTGCAGCACTAGACGGCATTTCGAATAAAGTTCCCCATCAGTAGTGCTCGGGCCAAAACTGTGGAAATAATACCTGAAATAATTCTCTCCGAATTTGTTAGTATGTATCTTTAATTTTGTGCCATCTTCATTTTTGAGTTTTTTAGTACAAAATTGATTTGAACAATTTTTTTGAAGAATCTTAGCATGGCTTCATCAGAAAAATAAGCTTAAGAGTAACTAAGAGTAAATTTTTTTAGGTTAATTAAAGCATCAAGAAATATTTTTATGTGCGTTCACCTTTCACTGATACTTTAAAATTATTTAAATATAATCTTGGTAAGATCTGTAAATATATAAATTAATCATGTCGCATCTTTGTTTAAATTGGGTGATATCAACCGCAAGATGAACGCTAAAAAATCACCAACTAACGATTTTGATCACAACGTCAAAGATGAAGAGAAATCATGTGTAAAAGATTGGTAGATGATATGAACTGTTTACGATGGAATACAATCTTCGGATCATCTGTTCTAGGAAATCCAGGCCAATTTATCGTGTAAGGTTACGTTAATCAAATCTATAAGATCCCCTTAATGATGGTTTTAATGCTAACTTATCAAAACATGAGATCGACAAACAATTACAACCTGTGATTAGCCATGTTGACGGAACTTTCTAATCGGAAATATGTCGTCTGCTTTGTTGTATGCTATGGGGTCGATAACAAGATTTGATAAACATGAAAATAAATGATTTTTTGATAAATGGTTGTTATGAAATTTTAAAAAAGGAAAATATCCAATTCATTATGTTAGTAGAGTGAACTAATAAATGTTTTCGCTGAAACACTTGAATAATATTTAGTGGCGGAATAGCTAGAGGCTAGCTCTCCAATAGTACACTATACTGTATAGATGTTTATTCTGCGGAGAATAGACACTTATTCACGTGTATAACATTTCGCGATGCAGTGGCCAGTGTTAACCATTTTCTTTACGAATTATCTCAGTTTATGATTAATGAATGCAACATAAAAATATTCACCTTGTATTTAATTTTGCACTATAAAGTCAAACCGCGAATATAGCGAAATTAAATCCCCAATGAATAAAACCAATACTACAGTATCAACATTCCTGGTCATAAAATGAGTTGTCCCTATAAGTGTCTGTCATTTTGTATCTTGTGTGACTGTTTTACCATTGACTTGCTTTTGTCTTGTTCTTGGTTGAATCGACTCTTGCACTTACATGTATTTATGTTATAATCATTCATCTTCTATTCCCAGAAAAGCATTCAATAATGTTAAACAGGAAATTTCCAATTGTTTGCAATAAATGTTTACTTGTTTATTGTATGCTACAAAAGGTAGTAAGGATATTTAAATTTATATTAAAATGTCATTGATGCTGTTGGAAAAAAGGAATTTTTATGTGAAGTACGTTGTGGACATGTCTGAATCAAACATGCCAGTCCATGTTCCAAAACTTAGAAAAACTGGCATATTTAGACACGTGAACTTCAACCCGAATAGTGAGTCAGTCGGTTGCGCCAGAACAGTAAACACCTCCTGTCAAGACATATCATCTGTCAATCGTGAAATCAAGATTTAAAATTAATGGAAATGCAAAATAATACTGTTTCTTGAAAAATGAAGAAGTATAAAAAATAATATTAGATGAAATTAATTTTTACGATGAAATACAATATTTAGATAATCTGTTCTACAAAATAGAGTTTATGCTGTAAAGGTTAATAACATTTATAACTTCTTTGAAATGGTAACTTATCTAAATATGAGATTGACAAACCATTGAAACCTGTGATTACCCATAATTGGAAATATGTTTCTTATTTGTACGCTATAAGGTCGATTGCATCTTTAAAGTTTTAACTAAATCTTAAATTCCTCAAAAACTATATTATACTCCCTCATGCAAAGTATTTCCCAAAGCCTATTTTGGTCCTTTGGGAATCTTTTCAACATCTTGACATCTTGAAAAAATGGTTTTACAATTATGGTCCAAGCACTATTAAAGAGGACGTGTATTTCGAAACGGCAATCTAGTTCTGTAAATTCAAATTTACTGGTATATATATATATATGGTTCATAAAGCATAATCATAAAAAGAGCTGTAGTTTTAAATTGCATCTTACGTTTTTAATGCTCAATATTAAAGGTTGCTGACAGAACAGGAAATGTTAAATATTGAGACTGGTCAAATGTTTAAATACAATTCTCTAAAGACTAGTTTGAAATTTACAATTATTTATATATTTACAAAAGCCATCTATACTGCTTGACAAACGTTAATCAACTAAAAGCTGCATGCATCAAACATGAAGTGAAATGCTGTATTTGTGAAGAATCGTTAATTCAACCATATATACCATATTTCTAGATATGAGATCATGTACTTGTTTCAATTTCCACTATGAAAAATGATACGCCCTTGTCAATGCCAAGGTATAACTTTAAAAGTATCTGAAATGGATACCCAAATATGCTGTGTTTAAATTCTGAATTTTGTGGATGGAAAAAGATTGCTTTGAAGGATTACAATCCACCCAAATGAATAGGAGTTTTCTGATTATTTTCTTGTTAGTCATTTTTTGGAAATGGGGAATGACTCAACTAAGGGGGGGGGGCAAAAATGTCTAATAGAGACTATAGATGGATAGGTCATTTTTATCAATCAGGTGCTAGGTGAAAGAACCATGTTATGTTTTCATAAACGCGTTTAGTGCTTTATGTTGGGTCGTTCACATACTACCCTTTAATTCTAATCCTCATGCCCTGCTAAACGGGTCGGTTGTCAATAACAAACCAATGACAAATTAATCAGAGAATGAAAACGAATGAAAATGGCCTTGACTTCTGTCTTCTAGCACCGCGTGTCTGATTTAAACAAACCAATCAATGCCTGATAAATCAGAGAATGGAAACATAAGATAACGTTGAAATGACGAGACAGAACAGTATGATTCCATGTTTTTCAGAAGGGGGTATGTCATTGGGCCAATGAATCTGCCGATTTAGGTGACAATTAATTTGTAACAATCTACAGCAGCCGATAAACAAACACGTATTCTTCAAACAAATTGGTATGGTTGGTACAAAATCTATACCATAACCAGCGTGTAGTTTTTTATTGGTTCCTATAAAGTTGTAAATATTTCCCATACATAAGAAAATACAGTCTCTAAACCAATTTGACCAAAATAAAGTGTTCAATCAAAAACAAGCATACCAATCTACGTCCTCCAAATCACAGCCTCAAAGCAAGAAAAGATTCCAAAACCAGGCAAGTTACGTTAATCACGTGAACTTCCACTAGGGATGTGGAATCAATCATTTAAATAGTATCTAAGCACTTGTATAGACAGACACATCCTTTTTGTAAAGCTACTTTTTGCTACTTTCGGAAGTTGATGTTTTTTACATTCTTTGGTATTCTACTTATTCGTTTTGCAACGTTTATAGAAATATGAGTAATTATTTAATGTACAATAACACAATCCTTTCGTTTTCATCTGTTTTTTTCAAATAGGGTTTTGTCAAGATACTACTTTTTTGCTACTTTCGGAAGTTGAGTCTTTTTGTAATCTTTTGTATTCTACTTGTCCGTTGGTAACGGTTATAGAAATATGATTGATTATTGAATATACAATAACAAAATCCTTCTTTTTCGTTTGTTTTTTTTTTCAAGTATAGTTTTGTCAACATACTACTTTTTGCTACTTTCGGAAGTTGAGTCTTTTTGCATTCTTTTGTATTCTACTTGTTCGTTGGTAACGTTTAAAAATATGAATGATTATTAAATCTACAGTAGCAAAATCCTTCTTTTTCATCTGTTTTTCAAATGAAGTTTTGTCAACATACTACGTTTTGCTACTTTCGGAAGTTGGGTCAATTTGCATTCTTTTGTATTCTACTTGTCCGTTGGTAACGTTTATAGAAATATGAGTGATTATTAAATCTACAATAGCAAAATCCTTTTTTTCATCTGTTTTTCAAATGAAGTTTTGTCAACATATTACTTTTTTGCTACTTTTGGAAGTTGAGTCTTTTTGTATACTTATTCATTTCGAACGGAGCACCTGGCCTCACTTCCCTGGTGGAATTTCACGTGTCTAACCTAACTTGTCAGTTCCAAAGTTTTTACTTTGCTTCTGGATGGTGATTCGGACATGGATTAGTATGTTTGTTTTTGATTATAAAATTATGAGAATTATTGAATCTACAAGAAGAAAATCCTTATGTTTCACTTTTTTCTTAAAGTTTTGTCAACACCCTTAAAAAGAGTCCAAGGTTGTTTATAACTGGCCTGGTGGTAACTACTCAAGAAAACCAGACTAATTTGTGTACTAATCATCTATATTACTCTACTCTCTGCCTTCATTAATTTATAATACAAATTGTACTTCTATATAATTTTATTAGGGTAAGGAATATTACTCTACAAATTTACTCATTTTAAGTAGAATATATATCGATGACATATTGATATTTAGGAGTTCAAGGCGTTTCTTTAAACAATCAATGAATGTCTTTGTCTCTACAGTTTGATATAGCAATTTACAAGTCTGTTTTAAACAAAGAATTCAATGACATTCTGTAAAAGAAATGGTAATGATTTATTTAACAATTTACCTGTAGTACACACATGTAAAAGACACGTGTATCGATCATAATTATTACCTTTATGACTTAAACGTGATAATTAAGTTAGCACCGCAAGGGTATAATTTTCCCAACATGTATTTTCTAGAAATAGCATCTTGTATTTTGGGTTTTGGTTTTTTTATGTTTGATTTTTTGTAGTATTTTCATCGAATCGATCCAATGTTATAATAGCTTTTTTCACGGATAGTGGTTCTCAACTGGTCTAGCAAGTTTGCGTTGTACTCTCTAGGTATTGTACTTCTCTTGTGTAAAAAGTTCAATATCATTACATCGTTTGCGCCCAATAAAAATTTACCATCACGTTACCAGCAGAAAGCAGAAATTCTTTGGCATCAGGGACGCATGCCCTATTCAATGACGATTTCCAGCTTTCTTCTGTGGCTCACAGTAATAAACCTAAGATTCTAGACACCAGAAAAAAATCAGTTTTTACCTAAATGCTTTCATTAACGCGTTGGTTGCATATTAATGATATGGTTGCCATTTGCTCATCATCATCGCTAAATGTAAGAGATTTGGGACCCAACGGGCTGTAAGCTTGCACATGCCTAAACGATTATGTAAGATGGTTAAAATGCTACCATTAAATGCATAATGCCTGTGCTATTTTTGTCCACCTGAATTCGCCTATAAGAGTATAAAAGATCTCGAACTTTGTTACATATATCTTCGTTGGCATCCATTTGGCATCAAGACTAGGCTTCATCTCTAAAGACGTTCTACAGCGTTTGACTTCCCTACTAAGAATTTAACCTTAGCAAAAGATGGTGCAGAAGACCCATAGACATTTGCTGTCTCGCCTTGTATTTCCTTGCCAGTTTTGCCTTTTAAATACTATTATCGAATTACAGTATGTCAATTACGTCACTAGCCATGTTTAGCATTCAATATCTTATTAAAAAGTGACTTGCAGAAGAAGAAGGTCAGCAGTGATGATAGTTCTAACAGGTTAAGATATTATGCACGACGTAATTCATTTTGTAAATTGGTTGTTCCAAGTCTGTAAAATATTGAGATCATTTAGATGTATTTGTGTGGTCACAAAATATATTAGAATGTTTTAAATGTCTATCAAACGAGAAGTTAAAGTATCTAGTTAGTAATTTTGTTTTCTATATTGACATTGACCATTTTAAACAGCATGCCTTTTGTGTAATGTACGGCATTGGCAGTAGACGGTTTTCATTCCACTTTAATAGTAGAGTAGGTTCACTTGTGAATGGTCATAGCGGAGTGTTGGTAATTTTAATATATAAAAAGCAACGATGTTTCTACGAGGGTTGTTCGATATGTAATGCGTATTGTACCACAGCGCGATAATGCTTTGCACGATTTCGTTGATCATGATACGCTTGAATAGCTCTTTCTAACAGTATAAACATTAAAATTATAGTCATTTCAGTAGTGTCCGTCGTTGACAACTGTTGTAAAAATGGTTTGGAAACTGGTTGGGAAAAATAAAGAAAATACAGCTTATTCAAAATTTGGTCATTCGGTAAAACAGTTTATGGGGCTGATAATTATCTTATAGGACAGTTCGTTGGTTGAGAAAGAAATTTCTGACTGAGTCCGTCAAAAATTCAGCAAAATCTGACCCACCTATGACTGTAAGAGGCAAATGTCTCAAAAGTCAGGGAAATAATTCAAAGTGATTGCAGATACACGATTCGTGATATTTCCAAAGTGGTTGGTATATCTCTATCGCAGGTGCAATGCATTTCGAAGCGTATTTCGAAAGTACGAAAGATAGACATCTGCCAGATGGACCCCGCATATATTGACAGATGACTAAAAACTGATATGATTAAAAACCGCTTAGCAATTGCTCAATGTGTTTCTTAAATTCATCAAAGACAATTTGCAAACCTGGTTACTGGTGGCGAAACATGGGTTCACTATATCGAATCAGTAAAAAATATTAGAAACAAAATATGGCTAACTAAACATGGTAGAAGGCCTGTAGTTGATGATGATACATTGAAATAGTTCTATTCAATAACTTTTTCAAGGCCTGCAATTGCCAAAAGAAGCATAAGCAGAAAAAAGATTCATGGTATAGCAGATCAAATTCCGGTGCCGAAGGTCAAAAGTGTTACATGTAGGTATTACCGAGATAATATAACAAAAAGCTCAAGGAATTTTATTTTACTCAGATATTATAATCACCAAGTTTCATTTAAATTAGTAGTTTTTGAGGAGATAATTAAAATGTAAAGTTTACGCATGACGGACGACAACCGATTGACGAGAGACAGATTGCAAGAGCTCAACTGCTTTTGGCTCAGGTAAACTAAAACGCTAAAAAATATTATCTTAAACGATGCATGTTCGTCTACTCAAATGTAATACTCCATCACATACACCTGAGCTTGTGAAGCAATGTTTGAAGTCGGAGAAGGTTACAGTCTCGCCACGCCCGTCATACACTCCCGATCTAGCCCCATGCGACTTTTTCCTTTCCCAAAACGTCTTATCTAGTAACCGTTACAAGTCCCGACGAACCCTTGACACAGCCATCAGCCAGTGCCGCAATCAGCGTGCCGTCTCGCATTTCAGAAATGGATTCAGAGAATGAAATTCTGTTTTTCAAACCGCGGAGAATACTTTGAAAGGATGTAATGTTCACTTCACTATTTCAGTCGCATGCTTGTGAGACATCGTACAATACATATCGTACAAACCTCGTATTTTGTACCAAAGACCTACATACACCAGCCTTGAGACGAAAGGTTAGACGAATTCTCAATTTAAAATAGAAAACCCGTGCAGTGTAAAAATAGAAACAATGAACAAACATTCTAAAAAATAGCAGACATTTCAGTTGTATCAAACAGACAAATAAAATACAAACTGTAGTTAATTGACTTAATAGGCTAGGGCTCCAGTCAACTCTCGATTACCTCTTTAATAAATAGAAGAACTAAATAAATAAAGTTAAAACCGACGTCAAGAAAAGTAATGAATTACAGTAACTGATACTTCAATATGCATTGCAATAATGTCAAGTTAACATTGCGAAAAGCCCTTTAAAATACTAAAATACAGTACATGCATTACAAAACTACCTTACAAATATTGGATATGTCGAGTAAAATATACCTTATTACAACTGATGAATGCGACTTTAAATTGACATTGCCTTACAAAAGTCACAAAGATCATATCACAACCAAATACATTATATTATAGCAATAAGTCCAAATCTAAACACATATTGATACCCATTATATGCAAAACTACCGACGACATCGAATATAATATGACAACCTATTGATGCACAGTTGGGTTTTTCATACTTCAAATATTTGGCTTACTAGTGCGTCCATTTGAAAATATTTGCACACAGGGCAATGATAAGTCATAAATCTGAAGTCTATTACTTTGAAAAAGCAGAGAGAAATAGATATCCGTTATCCAATGTGAAGATGATATAATTCAAACACGAACAAATCAATCCTAAAAGCAAATAGCAAACTATGGTAACTGGAAATTTAAGTAAAACAGAGAAGTGAGGCCGGTTGCCCTGGAAGAGTAAGCACCTCCTGCCTAGCTAGCTTCACACGCCACGTGTAAAAGGAAATTCATTTAGAATGATTTAACATATAACTATGGGATGTAAATTAACCTTGATGATGTGGGAAATAAAAGCAATGCAAATCAGTCTTTAGCTCTTTATCCATTATTTTTTGTTATGACATTGCAAATCGGCAGAATAAGTTTATCAACGTTAAGGGACAATATACACTTGATGTAATAACCTTCTCGATGAACAGTCATTTTCAATCGTTGTTAATAATAAATTCCGTCATCTGTAGTACGTGTATGTACTCGAATTTAACCCAAGTCGAAAAATAATATTTTTGCATATTTGGACAAAAATTGCAATTTTGTGAATCAATTAATCGATGCCTTTTATTTTTAACAGGCCATCAAACTTAAGATTAAATAATCTCTAATAGTACAATGTATAATATAAAAATAATCATAAAAAAAATTTCAATTAAATAATTTAATACAAACACTTTGCCGTCTAGTGCTGCAAAATTAAAACAAGTTTAGCAATAATTAACAATGCATGAGACTTGCGACAAGGAATCGAAACAAATTTATGAAACAGACACAATTCAAAAATGCTGACTCATCACTCTTTAAAATCCTTTTTGATCTTTTATGCGCCAATGTTGTCTAGCTGTAATTATTTTGTTCTCTCGTTTACTTGGTTACATGGTAATTTCTAACTTACTAAGTGAAAGTTTTCAGACTTCACATAACTTTTATAAGGTTCTATGACGAATCAAATCCATGTCATAAATATTGTGCGATTCGTTATTGGATTTTTCCACTTAAAAATTTGGGTAAAATTGCAATTTCATTATTTTTAGAACTTCAATTTCATTCTTTTGTCATGTATTCAAACCATAAGAGATTGCAACTTTGCTTATCTTTATACAACGTTAAATTTACAATAAAAAAGCACTAAGCTCTGGTTAATATCTTTAAACACACCAAAACAAAAAATTAAAAAATATTATGTTTAAGTAATTTCTAGATTTATAAATTGTTAAAGTTGATAAGATATCTTACCTCTGTCTTGGCTTCACATACACACATCTTAGCCTCTCCAGAAATTCGAAGACACCATTGCATTACTGAAAAAGTCATTAACTTTAAAAGTGCACACTCAGCATTTTAATTATAAAGTGCAACTTTTAACTTAATAAAATGCTCAAAAGTTCTAACTTTTGAGCTGTAAACATCAATCAATAAAAATCAGACGACCAAATTTAAAGTCTCCCTAGACGGGCAAACTTAGACAAAGATTGTTTTTCTTAACTCACAAAAATCCATTAAAAGCTTGTTTCTGTAGAGTTGTAAAACGCTTGTCTGTCAATCATATAAAACACCCCGATTAGCAGAAAATCCGCCACCTAAATGAAAGAAATTGACAGAAACAACTCTAATGTTTCCGGTAAGAGCAATTTATAAGACTTGCTGTATTTCTAGCACATTAAGAACTCTGAAGAATCGATACACTGAGAACTATACCTTGTGGAGAGAGAAACAAGAAATAAACTCATTACATAGGTTATCGGAAAATATTTACAGCAATTTAACCCTCCAAATCACGTGACTTTAAACTTTTTTCTCATGCGTTTCGCCACTGAAGCTAATAAAGACGTTGGGATTTTGCTGCAAAAAGAAATATATATTTGCTTCTCAAGAGCTGTACTAATGAATTAAATGGAGTTACGATTTCTTTATATTAACTATAATTATATAGGACCGTATTAGAACTATAGGAGACAGAGAACATATATTGTATGTAACTAGAAATTCGCATGTGAAAATGTGATCGTTTACTTCCATTCCAATACACACTGTGTAACAGTAATTGGACCAATCGATGAGCTGAGAAAAGAGATTTTTTTACCACGACAGCTTGGTGTCGTAGAAGGAAATATCGAATAAAAAATCAAAATTTATCAATATAAAAAAAAATCTTTAAATTTTGAAATTAGGTTCATCTTGATGCTTATGTACAATATCTTTATTAAAATTGAAAATATCGAAATTACTTTTGCAAAATTATAATGTATATTAAACTGTTATTATATTTTGTTCAAAATAATGAAATGAATTGATTTATTCAATATTATATATTTGAGAAGGTGCATTTATCTTTTGTATTATTTTATGCACTATGGAGCAGGTAAAACTATTTGCCATATAAAATTGTTTATAGAGATAGATTATAATTTAGTCTATATAGTCTGATTCCATAATTATTTCATTCTTTATATTATCAAAAGTATGACGCCAAGAATCACTATTTTATTTGCCTCGCCGGGTTGTTCACATTCATTTCGATGGACGTTAATGATAATAAAATTTCAAATGTATACAATATATGTAAACGCATTAAATACCGCGTGTATTTATTTTCGAGGTACATGAGAAGACATATTTTTGAGTGTTTTAAATATGCACAAACAATAAGTTTTCGTTTGGTATTAACTTTTGCTCATTATTAATACACCGCTAAAATAAATACGGAACAAGGGTGATACTCTTACATTTGCAATACTATATAATTTACTTGGTCATATACAACCAGTATCAGCGTAATGCTTCTTTCTGAAGCTTTCTTATAGTTTATCACAATGCGACGTTCGGGTGTTTCAAATCATTCTACAATATGGCTCAATTTGCAACTTGCACTACAATGACCATCTAGTCCTTGCTATGTTATGGAATGTACTAACCCCAATATTTGAACATTTAAGAGAACCTTCTAGTTCTCAGGTGAGCAGTTTTGAAGGGGTATATATAATAATACTTATATAACTTAACGCTCTAAATGGATATATGCAAAATATAGTATATAGTAACAAAATGCACAACTGCCAATGAAACAGGCCCATGTTCAAATTATAATCCAAAAGGCAAAGAATTGAGAAACTGGGGAAATTTAGTTAAACAAACACATGAACGTCCAAAACGAAGGTGTGACAAAGTGCTCTAGAAGGGTGAGCATCTTCTGTCTATCTAGCTCCACTCACCACATGTGACATCAAACTTCGAATGCAACTAACATTGGACCTTTAAGACGTCAAATATATTACACGTAACTTGAAATCCATTTGGAACCTTAAATTGGAATAATTTTTATATACAATTCACTATAAGTTCAGTAAATGAAATTTTTCAACGGCTGTTTATATTTCCTCTATGTTTGTTTTATCAATTTAAAGATTTTCATTTGAAAGGTATTGAAATCATAATGATACAGATACGCATTCGCAAAATAAACAACAATGGAATATTATTTCTCGCCAATGATTAGCCAATCTTCAGAAGACGCACAATTGTTCATTTGCAACAGTTTACATAATGCATAAATAATTCACGTTTATTTTATCTTTTGTATTGGCGAGACCTCTTCCGTTTTTATTTGTCACATTGAAATTTATGATATATAAGTAACTTAAAAAACGTACTTTTACTTTTCAACAGTCATAGAAATTAAAACACGAACTAATACAAGATAAAAAATATATTAAATATTTTCAAAGATGAAAATTAATGATTCGTGTGTCGAGACGTTGCTAGCAATCGCATTTTTGGACAAAATATCTGCACCAAACGTGTGAATTTGTTATCACAGAAGAGTTTTAAAATTTCATTTTCTCGGGGGTCGATATTGACAGTTATCTCTTATTCAAAATTAAAATAACGTCTAAAACAAGTTTATTCACATTCTTTAACAGAAATAGTAAAACAAGATACACATATGTAGTGCTGAATAGGGATTCTGGTTATTATGTCAATCACCATATGGATTCCAACCAAAAATACTAGTAAATCGAAGATACCGTTAGCGGCTTTGATAGACAACAAATTTGCTGTGTTTGGTAATATAATCTTCCAACAAACAATCGGTATAACAATGGGCACAAACTGTGCATCACTGCTTGTTGATTTGTTTCTTTATTCGTATGAAGCAGAATTTATGCTGCAGAACCTTGTTAAATCTGTCGCCAAATCATTTAACCCCTCATTAAGTTTTATCTAATTATAATCCTAAATTTTGCAGATTGTGTGGATGCCATCTAACCCGGTGAGGTTGAAATTAAAAGATACAACTGATTCTTCAAGTTCTGCTTCATATTTTGTTTTTTATTCATTAATGGGACCAAATCCATGACTATAAAAGAGCTTCTTCTTATCACGAAATTTATTTTATAACTTTTATAAACAACAATGCAAGCTGTTTATAAATAGATTGTTGATTTAGGGATATTGCAAATCTAGGCTTATCAGGGCCCTCAAAATTTTTAGGGTCATCATCATAATGTTGTTGATAAGTATAGTGTCTCCAAATTGACCATTGATATATTTGACGGCTGTTCGTTCCATATTCCTTTCATTCTCAATTTTGATTACACACGTGACGGGTTTAGCTAGCAAAACAGGAGGTGTTTACTTTTCCGTAGCACCCGACCTCACTTCCCTGGTGTCTTTATTCCAAAGTTGATTTGTTAAAGCCACCCAATAGTACTTTAACCACTTCATTTGACATTTTTGTCATTAATTCGTATTGTTTTGTGTTCTTGGTTACGTTGACTATTCATAAGTACATGTTTTTCAGATACTGCTGTTCTTTTGTAAAGTTTTTCTTAACATCCCCAAAATACTGAATCATAACCTCTGAACAAATATTTATCATAAATACAATGTTTTACTAACATGTACTTGGTAATATTAGCCAAAAGTTACCAATATCAAGTCATAGAAGTCAGAACACAAGATCAAAGACAAACACTTATCCAGACTTATTTGATTATAGTATAACATGACGTCCTATAGTTCCATGTTACTTTCATTTAATTTTAATTACACACGTGTGGGTGTAATAGCTAAACAGGGGTGCTTACCCTTCTGGAGCACCCGGCCTCACTTTTATGGTGGATATACACTTGATTAACCTAACTTGTCAGTTTCAAAGCTTTTAATTTGCTTCTGGATTGTTATTCGGACATGGATTAGTATATTTGTTTTTTATGATACTGAAAATGATGTTTCATTTTGTCCCGGTTTTATTTTTTAACAATATTTTGACGCATGCGTAAAACCGATAGTTAAAACAAATATTGGAAAATATTGCAAAACCAAGCTTATGTCAATATTGCTGGAGAAGTCGATATGTACAGTTAATGTTATATGTTACACAGATTTATATTCACTGAGTACAGCACAAAAACTGAATATTACTTTAACTTTATACATGACGCAAATCCAAAAAACGTTATAGTTATCATGTCCAATTCCCAATTCCAAAGAAAAGTGGAAATTTTAAGCCGATAATCAAAACAAACATACTTATCCATGTCCAAATCACAATCCCAAAGCAAAGTAATTTTAGCTCCATGTCTAATTATTTAATTGTTGCGTTTACTATTCTGGACCCAGTTGCACAAAGCTTAATTAAAGATAACAATTACTTATATCATAAATAGTAAAACTATTATTGTTGTGCTAACTATGGATTATTTAATAAATACGTAACTCTGATTAAGCTAAGGGCAACTGGGTCCAGAATAGTAAACTATACATTCTCTAGTTTTTAATTTTTTGATTTAATAGTTACAGACTAGATAAACATCTCCAATAAAACAGGAGATAGATTAATATTGAAACTGTAAAATAGCGCCCATGGTTCTGCTACATTAGAATGTTCTGTATCGGCACGTTGCTGTAGCCAAATTTTGGCGCATGTGCAACGGAAGGAGGGATGGGGAAAACTAGCTGTAGCCAAATTTTGGCGCATGTGCAACGGAAGGAGGGATGGGGAAAACTAGCTGTAGCCAAATTTTGGCGCATGTGCAACGGAAGGAGGGATGGGGAAAACTAGCTGTAGTCAAATTTTGGCGCATGTGCAACGGAAGGAGGGGTGGGGAAAACTAGACATAAGTTTTCACCCAGGGGTTGTCTGTTCAAAGCCCTCGGCGCTGTCTATGCACACTTTTTCACATCAAGATGGTTCAAGTCTACAACAGTAGAAAGTAAAAAGGAGTATTTTGCTTATTCAGTGTTAGTTTGATTGACTGCAAAACATCTGGTGTTACACATGTTCTCAACAATTTCTCAAGATCAAAATATGTCCCAGTTCTCTAATTCTCTCATCGTGTTTATATTCTTTATTGCCTATAATTCAAACAATTCAGTAAGTGTTTTACTTAAGTAAAGAACGAGTTTACTTATTGACATAATATATATAAATGTTTAAAATTTGGTCTAATTAACTGTATTGACATTACATTTTCTTGCACGATTTGACCCATTTTTCTTTGATAAAATAAAAATCTATATTAAATCTTAGCACGGAAAGAGAATTACTACTTTAATGATTGAAACAAAAGCAAACAAAAATGCAGACACTGGTTCCATGTGAATTCCAATACTGAATCGATATGTCCTTGTTGCAAAGATCGCAATTCGATAATATATGTATAGATACGTTTCGATCACAAACAACCTTGGACCGTGACAGCAATCCAATATATCGATCTGAAGTATTGTCGACATATTGATGTGACAATAAAATCGCCATTTGATCAACCAGACGCAATCAAAGTTGATAATTTTAATTACACTGTTATTTGTTTGTTTGTTGCCTGTTGTTTGGATGTCTGTACCAAGTATGCAGTATTTTTTGTCAACTATAAAATTGGGCGGCTATTGGTATCTATATACATGTATTCTGAATTAGTGTGAATGTGATTATGCCCTTGCACTTTCGAAGTCGGGAGTTTGATAATCAGTGATCTGATCGCGTTCGTTTGTTGTTGGTTGTTGCTTTCGGTATTGCAAACTTCGTATTTGCGTGTTACCTAATTACCTAGTTGCAAAGCCATTTTTACGCTAAATTTATACAGCAATCACTATTTGTGTCTTTTTTCGAAATTAAGGATGATATGGTACTTTTTAACTTTTTAATTATTTTAAATTACCTAGTTTGTATTAGTTGAAAGTCGTAGAATAGTACATTAACCACACCACGGTAGAAACAAAACAGCTTAAATTTACAACAATTTTGTAAAAAAAAAAAAAAGTCACAAAACTTGCAAAACTGTTTTATGCTTTTAAATTAAAATCAAGAGTTTATTCAAATACAAAGTTGTATCTGTGAATAATAATTGTGTTGTTGCAACTTTAAATTTCTTAATTCTGCTTATAAAATATTCAGAAACTTATGGCTTTCTTTTATTTTTAAAATATCGCAAAAACAGCCACTAGAAAAATCTTGCGTAATAGTAATAGTCAATTTTACTACCCCAATAATATCAAAACAATCATCTTTACATAATTCAAAATTATATCAATATTGTTCGAGCTGCCGGAATGACGAAGCAGGTTGTTCCGTACCCGATCTAGCGTTTAATTATTTTATTAATTCTCTTTTAGCGTGTAGATTTCTTTATCGGTAAAGATTATTAAGTGCAACCATTTAAAACAATGAATTACGGTACAATGTCATGTAACTATGCGTATTTTATTGTTTTATTACATGTTCTGCTACTTCAGCAAAACACTAACAACAAGAAATTATATTATAGAATCATTTTATCAATATTTTTGTGTATTTGTCAGATAGAGATGTGAAGTGAAGCGAGTAATTACAAAGTGTTCATATCTCTTTAATCAAAGGTACACATCATAACAAAACTAGCAAAATTAGAGGCCGCGGTGGCAAAATGGATAAGACGTCAGTCTACAAATCCAGGGTATCTCATCGCTTTGAACTAGAGATTAATAAAATAGTTCTCGTCGCGAATAGCTGAAAAATCGCTGATGCGACGTTAAAGTAACATTCAACCAACCAAACTAGCCAAATGTACAAGGTACAAAGTATAACTCAATACAAAATTATTCTGGATATATTTGACGTCCAATAGTTCCATTTTCCTTTTATTCTCGTTTTTGTTTACACACGTGAAACGTGTAGCAACAGCTAAGTATGAGATGCTTATCCTTCCGGAGCACCCGGCCTCATTTCCCTCTTGGAAGTTCACGTGTTTAACTTAGTTTGTCTGTTTTCAAAAGTTTTTAATTTGCTTTGGAATTGTGATTTGGACATAGATTTGGTATGCTTGTTTTTTATTGTTCTATACTGTATCAAACAATGCTTTTATAAATATGGAATTGTTAATACTTTGTGTCTTGTATATTTGTTATTTTATTTGAAATGTATACTTTGTTGGTTTTGCTACTGCTAAATGCACATTCCGACAAATTGATTCATTTAATAAATCATTAGAGACACAAATCAACACGACACTGTCTTCCTAGCGAAGGCGTCAGATTTGAAACCAAACTCGCCTGGCCACACTCATTTTTATCAAAATCAGCAGTTTTATAATGACCATTGGAACCACGCACCTGTCACAGATACCTGATATGTTATTTGAAATCATTACTTATACTGCTAAAGTTCAAATTGTATTTTTAAAACTGCACAGGGAATTAAGTGACAGCTGATCACCGGACACGCAAAGACTGGTGTCCATAGAAACCAATCTTATGTTTGACCATTTGAGAAGGTCCATGGATTGATAAGCATCAACTAACTATCGTGATTTACTAACACCATATATAGACTACATGAATTGAAGTAAGGCTTACAATCTACTGTCTCATTGGAAGTGTCCATCTAGTCGGCCACGGTCAAGTCTTCAAGATAAGTAACTAGACGCCTGGTCAATGAAGCTAAAGAAACTCTGATGTGTTATGATCAGGCAATCAACTTTTTTATAAGATGGGAAGTATAGCGACCGATTGTCGTTATCTGGATAAGTTTGTTAAAAGCGGTTACACTACGTATTGTGGTTATGCTTGTCATATATATGGTAAATGGTGGACTAAATTGTCTTTGCCTCTTTCTCAACCTAAATACAAATCCCATGTTGCTTCGAAATAAGTATTTGGTTTAATATAATGAAATGCACCTCGCCGTTCAATAGCTATATTGTGTTATGTGGTAACTTTGCAAATAGTTAGTTACTAGCAGTTGGTTTGGTTGGACGGATGGTTGTGAAGGTGTATTACGCTCATCTCGCAATCAGGATTATTTTATATACTAGTATAAAATCCGTCGTATCTTGTCTGTTGAGAAGACCAGCAAACCAGTGAGCTTCAATAAAAGAAAATTTCGAAACCAAATTCGTTCCAATTGGGATTCGAACTTAGACGGAAGAGGCACTGTAGTTTAGCACTTTAGACCACTCATCCACCGAGGTCACAATGTAATGAGGGAATACATCAGTACTTACATCAGATATCGAACGCAACCTTTCTCCCTGACACAAATTAGATAGATGTAATTTGTAATTTGTAGGTCTACAAATAATTAAATCTGATTGGTTTATCCTACTTCTGAGGATTCTGGGTAATAATTTCATTATTTCGGGGAGATAAATGGCCACCTCTTGAAAGATAATCAATGGTATAAACAGGGCTTAAACACATTTAAATGCTTCAAATCCATTTACTGCTGTGTTAATTCATTAATTATTCAATGTAACTGATCTAAATACCAATAATGGTAATTATGTCAACACAGCAAATCTTAGCTGCTTAGTAATAAGGAATCTTGAGTCTGAGTGCTGAGTACTGAGAAGAGAGAGAGAGAGAGAGAGAGTGTGTGTGTGTGTGTGTGTGTTTTGGTAATAAAGAATTTCAGTCCGAGTGCTGAGAGAGAGAGAGAGAGAGATTGTGTTATTTTTTTCCTAGACGATAATCGAACATGATCTAAATAATACCAATAATAGTATACATATAATTATGTCGACAAAGCAAAACTTAGGAATAAGGAATAAGAGAGAGAGAGAAAGAGAGAGAGCGCGCGCGTTTGTGTTAACAATCATTTTTCCAAACTATGGTGTTCTGTTAGGGCCAAATTTGCATTATGGCTCCTTCGACCTGAACGCGACAGCGCGAAGTTGCGAAGATACGATGGCGAAGGAGCGAAGTTACGATCGCGAAAATGAGAAGATACGATGGCGAAAGAGCGATGGTACTTTCGCTCCTTCGCCTTCAAAACTTCGCAACTTCGCTTCATTGCCATCGCAACTTCGCTCCTTCGCCATCTTATCTTCGCTTTTTCGCGTTCAAGGCGAAGGAGCGATAATGCCAATTTGGCCCTAACAGAACACCATACCAAACCTAAATTCGAACCTTGTGTTTTATCATTGTCGATATATCGATTTTTTGCAGTCACATTTTAAGAGTTTGCATTTGGTTCGATACAAAATGTGCAAAGCAAATGTTAAAGTCCGGTCACCACTATTGTGGATAAAATGTAATTGACATGAAACAACGGCGATATACGTGGTAGACAAACATGGCGGGTAGAACTTTTTGTGTGTATGCAACAAGAAATATATTTTACATGACACTCATGGAACTGGTGAGAAACATGGTTAGTATTTGTATCAATTGTTATTAAATAAAAAAAAACAGAATTAAAAAATGCTAAAGTAATACATAGCAAATCTACTACTAGTTATACTGAACGCAACAAAGTACCCCAGCACTAAATTTTCCTTGTCGTTGGCCTTTACTGGTTAACCTGGTATCAGTATATTGTGACTGGGGGATTGGTACGATTGTCTGCGGCGTACTGACTCGGTGAGCTAGCACCTTAAAGTCGTCCTGAGTGCGCGCTAGTACAAGGCTGACCATAAAACGCACTCGCACTATATATGCAGACACGAACTTGTTCATAGATTAATCTATAAAGATTAATAAAATATTTCTCTTCGCGAATAGCTGAAAGATTGCAGATGCAACGTTATGCAACATTCAACCTAACCAACTAAATGGGATGGGAAGTATTTGTAATCTCAGTGTGTGTTTTCAGTCTAGTAGGGGCTCTTGTGTCATTGGCCCAAATAGAAACAGTAATTTTGTCGCACAAAAATACTGTCTGTGGGCCGACCCTGGCTTATCTTTCAGTTAGTTTGGTTTCGAATACACCCACTTTTCTACCTTTTTCTAATTTATAATTTTCTTTCACTTAATACTGATAATTTCAATAATATAGGAACAATATGAGAGTAAGACTTGGCATGATGCTTCATTGGAACACAAAATCTTTATTTTGGACATTCGTGATATGATGTCTCACCACTCATACGGTGATTGCTACTTTCAACGTAGTTAAAATCGAAGTTACCCTATTTGACTTGCATATAAATATTTCTCTTTAGAAAATTAGCTATTTAAAGTACTATGCCATTCTTATTTTAACCCCCCCCCGCGCAAACGAAGTTTAGGGGAATATATAAGAATCAACCTGTCATCTCTGCCTGTCCATCTGTCTGTTTGTCTGTCCCATGATCGTATCCGCTCGGTATCTCCCATGTCTATTGGTGGATTTTGATCAAACCTGGCACATGAGACGATGTGTTGCGTACCAAATTTATATGCATAAGTCATAGCCTGTCAAGACAGAAGGTCAATGTTTGGGCGGGGTTATTGGCTTTCAAGAGACAGTTCTAGTTAAGATTTGTTCAGGGATCGAACTTCTCTTAAACACCCTATATAACTGTAATAACAAGTAATGCCTTAAACACAACAACATATGTACAACACTTAAATAAAATATAGAGTGGAAATTGTGTAAAAAAAAAATAAATAAATAAATAAACTCTCTTCATTGTTTTTCACAATAATACATGCAGCTTTCCCATATGACTTATACTTCAGTTTTCATACAGATATAATCATGTCATGCGTACGGCCTTCGTTTTCTGAAATTCAAAATGTATGTTATTGTAACGGGTAAAAATATTTCTTTGCTTTGTGACTGACCTCATGCCGGTCTATCATTTGCTAGAAAGATTAGGTCGTTGATTTGATAGTTTAATGTCATCAAATGACGATACCTTCTATTTCTTATACTTCATATAATCATTATTATTATTATTATTATAACATTGTAAAGAAATGTTCACAGATTTATACATCACGATGCATGGAATCGGTTTTTTAAGACAAAATGCTCCTGTGCACAAGCAGCGATTCGTGAATGCAAGTTGAACACCTTAATCACACACCCTACAGTTCCGATTTGGCACTAAGTCATTATTGTTTGAAATCCCATTTACGGGGAATCAGATTTCCTGATGATGATGAAATTAAGGCTGCCACAGAGGCATGGTTTCAGGACCAAACCGAAGACTTCTATTTCAGAGGTATAGACAGTCTGAAAGAAAAGTGGGCTAAGTGCATTGTGGTAAATGGGGGCTATATTGAAAAATAATAATAAAATGTATGGTTTGTTGTGGCAATATATACCCCGTTCTATGAACTTTTTGACCACCCTCGTAGCAACTAACAATGTAATAGACGGGGAAAGAGAGATAACCTCTTGTGGTTCATAGTAAAATCGCCTCAACATGATTATTTCCCTTTGCAAAATTCAAGATAAGGGCTATTTGTAACCCGCCAGGATCCACCACAAAGAACCACAGAAAGGGAAAAGTAGAAAGTCCACTAATAAATGTTGAGACTTTAAGTTGAGTTGAGTAAGGGTGTTTAACGCCTTAGTCAAGAATATTTCACATGTATCGAGACGTCGCCAGCAATAGGCGAAAATGCAGAAATTTGCCTGTGTGTTGCGCTGGTGACATTATACAGCAGGTTTCTTTATCGTGCCAAGCCTATCGTGACACGGGACCTCGTTTATTTTAAGTTACCATCATAAAGAAACGTGACTTTCGTTTCGTAATGCCAAGAGCTTGGCGAAATAACAGTCACTATCCACTTTCAAGTCTTGGGTCAGACCCGGTCGGTGTTCCAACCTACGACCTTCTACTTGCGTGACGAACCCTATATCAACTGAGCTACCGCAGTGGTTGTTGAGACTGATTTTGAATAACGCTTTGATTGATGATGTGAATAAGATAAGCTGTTTTCAACAACAAAACATGCAACGAGACTTAAGGCGGTGTATAAATATAAAGCAAATAATCAAAATGCTGACACAAAAGACTTGAAAGCAGAGATGAACTCTTCCAGTCCCGATTAACGCTACCACCAAACAATACAATACAATAATAGGGAAAAGGCCTTCAAATATTCCATCTGTTCTTATTATCTCTATAGATATTGATAACTTACAAGTCAAATCTAGGCATTGTTGCATAATAGTCTCAATGTGCCACATCATGACAGCTGATGCACATTTACCTTAATTTAATGTGATTTTTGTAACTAGTCCGCTTGACGCTTGTTTTTTTCTCCTAGACATCAGTAGCTGATTAATTGATTGATTGATTGATTGATGGGGGGGGGGGTTAACGTCCTAGTTAATAAAATCCCACTTACATCAATACGTCACCAGCTATAGGTGAATGGGTAGGAATTTAACTATTGCAGTGCGCTCAGGACATGCATGGATGTCAAACCTGCCGTGGCACTGGGCATCTGTTTTTCAGGCCTTTTCCGCAGGACCCCATGACTTCAATTTCTACATGCCGAGCGCATGGCGAAAGAACAGTAACTATGCATGTGTACCTATTTTCAAGTCTTGGTAAAACCAGGTTAGGGTTCAAGTCCAGACCACCAACATACGAAAAGAACTCTACTGTGCATAAAGGCTATTTTGAACATTACGTTTTAATAAAGAATTGCTTGGAAAAATCAACAGTGCATATTTATTAATTATTTAGAGACTTAACTAAAACGTATCGCATGTTTGGTTAACGTCTGTATATAGAAAAAAAATCACATTTGTGACAGAAAATATGTATCCTAGCTAACCATTTGGGCCCCAAATTACAAATGAATGTTGGGTAAAAATTTAAACGACGTACATATTTAACCAAAAAATAATGAGGTACCCAATAGGTGTATTTAAATTTAACCATTTTGATATTCTTGAAAAATGGAAAAATTTATGGTGTATGTACACACTCACATAGACTGATTTAAAAGAAAACGTGCTTTTCCACTTAGGTCTCCTTTTTCTGTGCTAAAATATAATTGAAATTTTAACAAAAATATAGAATTAAAAATTTAATCGCAATATATGCATGTTCAAAATAGCCTTTATGCACAGAAGTCATAGTTTTGTTCAATATACTAGTGCATTGTATATAGCTGACAGCTGGGTTAAGTCCATCCTTATATAGTTATATAATCAATATAATCTGGTAACAGATTGACATATATATCCTTTTGTAAGATGTGAAAACTTAATATTTCAATAAAAATTATAATCTTCATTGACTAAAATCATTGTTATATTTTGTTATTTTATTCACCAATGGACTGCGGTATATCATTCATCAACATCTGCTGATTTTATGTCTTACTACATCATCTGTGTGACAGATTTCTGATTTAATAAAAATAATACCAAAAAATATCAATTTTTAAAAGTTTGAACACATCACAATGCTGGCAAAACATGGACAAATAAGGTGAACAGTGTATTGCCTTGGTTTGTTTTCACGCCAATTTGTAATAGTAGTGTACAAATAAGGAATTTTAATAGTATTCTGGAATCAACATGTAGCGGTCTGAGTAGCTCACTGGTAGAGCACTCGCCTATAGTGCGGGAGGTCCCGGGTTCGATCCCCGTCCAACCCTGCATTTTTCTCTTTCCTGTTACATTTGGGGGCTCGTCCGACCCTGGGAAGTAGCCGATCAAGAGGTTGGTCCCAGGGTGGAACCTGGTGCTTTTGATTCAAGGGAGTTGAATCGAAAAAAGGAAGGGAGGAATGTAGCAGTCTGGGTAGCTCAGTGGTAGAGCACTTGCCTATAGTGCGGGAGGTCCCGGGTTCGATCCCCGGTCCGACCCTGCATTTTTTTCTGTTTCCTGTTACAAACAATTGCTACGGTAACAAAAAGTTTAAACAACACACACTGGCAATACATGGCTAACTCAGGAATCAAAAACAAACATACCAGTCCATGTGAAAATCACAATCCAAAAAAAACAAACATACCATTCCATGTGAAAATCACAATCCAAAAAACAAACATACCAGTCCATGTGAAAATCACAATCCAAAAAACAAACATACCAGTCCATGTGAAAATCACAATCCAAAAAAACAAACATACCAGTCCATGTGAAAATCACAATCCAAAAAACAAACATACCAGTCCATGTGAAAATCACAATCCAAAAAACAAAAGTCAATACTTTAAACACTAGCAAATTAAGTTATGCACGTGAACTTCCACCAGTGAGACCGGGTGATGCGACAGAGTATGAACCTTTAGCTTTACTCACCACGTGTGAAATTAAAAGTGTGCCTTCGATTTTTGCGAGCGATCGACCCACAGGAATATTCCTGGCATGGCTTTAAGATTTTACCTGTATGAGGCCAATGTTATATAAAATAGTGTTTTCTGTCACTTAATCGGTGATAACGTTTCGGTTTAAATCCGTAATAAAAAGTGGCTGTACAAAGAATAAATATACTTTAAATCAAAAAAAATATATATATATATTTGCGATTTACCGATGCCCCAGCAGCATTTTCAACTCGTTGTTCCAGATTACAAACATACCTACAACCATGACACTCTTGTTACATACAACAAGCATGTTGAGACGGCATGTTTATTCGAGACTTTCACTTTGCTTTGTCTTGTTATATGCTAATACAACTTGCATAGGCATTAACTTTTGACGAAAAAAGTATTATTACTTATTCACTTGCAATTGAGTTAAATATAATTTAGTAAATAATGTGTTTTGAAGATACAAAATCCCGTGCAATGTATGGGATTCGAACCCACACATTAAAAGAATGGCATTTCGTGATATATTAGCAGTCCACATACTTTACCACTGAGCTACCGAAGCTTACGAACGCCTTGTATGATTTAATTTTTAAGTGTTCTTCAATTTTTCACCATGATGGCAGGCATGTCCGTGGATAATCTTTAGGTCTGTGAAAACTAAATTAGATAGCGACATTTTAATGTCGGTTTTGTTCACAGGCAGGCCTGTCATCAGCATGAAATTACAATATATATGCAGTCAAATGTATGGAAATAACCATTTTTTGCTTTGAATCACTGTTTTCATGCACATATAAAAATACTTATCCGTTACCAGAGATATTTTTTTTGACATGACACTTTAAAACATACTGAAAGTACTTTTAACCAATATTTTTATTAATGTAAATTTTGACATGCATGAAATTTTCCTACGGGCCATTTCCTTATATAAAATATATAGGAGTTTCTTTCAAAAAATTATTTCTATGCCTATACGATATCAGTATTTCTGTTTCACAGTTCATTATACTCCCCGCTTAAAAAGTGGGGGGGGGGGGGATATATAGTGATAGGGGTGTCCGTCCGTCCTTCCGTTACACCTTAGGGTACCTATCTCTTATTCGCAACTCCTCCTAAACCCTTCAATGGATTTTCATGAAACTTTCACACAATCTTTGTGATATAATGTAGATGTGTACCTCCTATTTAAAAAATTGATCCGATGGATTTTTTTAATGTGTGTGGGGGGGGGGGGGGGGGGGGGGGGTGGGGGGGGAGGTTGTGAGCTTAAATTGTGGATCACAGTTTCTCTAGTTCGGATCGGAATGAAGTTCCGAGTCACAATTACGTAACCCTGCTGTTACACACATTCGGCTTGGAATGAAGTTCCGAGTCACAGTAGGCGTGGCACAATAAAGAAACCTGCTGTTACACACAGGCGAAATGTCTGCACCTTCAATAATAACCGACGTCTCGATATAAGCGAAATATTCTAGACTGCGATGTTAAACACCATTACTTACTCAACCTAATTATCCATATTCAAGATGAAACAATACTGTCTGGCCACAGTTGCTTTTTTATAGCAAGACTTCCTTTTGTTCCCTCACCTATTAAATTCTATGTTTAAAATTATTTTTAATTATTTTTCACAGAAATGTTCAAAATTGCTTGATCTAAGTTACTTTTTGTCGAAATTTAAAGTTTAGTGGAGGGTACTTTGGAGCAATACATTTATATATGTACATACAAACAGCAGCTTCAACAACTATGGCAGTTTGCGGAGTACAAGTTTTCCAGCTACAATTAGGTTATCTCTTTCCAATTATTACAGCTTGTCAGTTTGTAAATGGTCTGGGTTACAAAGATATTCAAAGCCATGTTAACGTAAAAACCAATGAAATTGAAATATCTTAATCCTAATCACATACGGAAGCGTATTAGGGTCACGACAATTTTTTTAAATTTTGATATGTCGACTTATTATCTCGATAAATCGACTTATTATTTCGATAAATCGACATAGCAATTCGATAAATCGACTTAGTATCTCGATAAATTGACAAAGTAATCGTCAAAGTATCTCGATAAATCGACTTAGTTTCTCGATAAATCGACTTCCCATCAAGGTTAATGAGACATTGCTTGCGAGTCCCCCTCCCCACCCATCTAGCAAAATTGTCATTCCTCTTGTTATGACATTCGATTTAATATGCAACATGTAAGTAAAGTTTTTGAATTTTATTAGTTTTTACATTAAATTATATCTCCGGAAAAATGATATTAAACAATAGACTTGTAACAGGAGGAAGAAGAGCGAGGGTCGGACCGGGATTGAACCCGATACCTCTGGTACTGCAGGCGGATGCTCTACCACCGAGCCACCCAACCGCTACAGACGAATGGAAGCAAAAGTAAAATTACCGTTAATGTATATTTATAATAATATATACATATCTCATTATTTCTTATGTTTATAAGTGGACTTTATGGGGAGGTGGCCTTTATATACCCCCTCGGCGATTCGCGCCTCGGGAAGGCTGTGCTTCAGTCAAGGGGTGGATCCAGGATACTAAGTCAACTTATCGAGATACTAAGTCGATTTATCGAGATAGTTAAGTCGATTTATCTATATAATAAGTCGATTTATCGACATAGTTAAGTCGTTTTATCGAGATACTAAGTCGATTTATCGAGATACTAAGTCGATTTATCGAGATACTAAGTCGATTTATCAAGAAAATAAGTCGACATATCAAATTTACAAAAAATTGTCGTGTCCCTAATACGCTTCCGTAATAGATGGCAGTGTGTAAACTACAAAAAATAGCAAGTTTGTATCACATTGCACCATTAATTTATTTAACAAAATTCCACATCTTCAATATGTCAACACATTAATAATCAATCTATGAAAATAACATACACAACCTTGCTCAATCATTACTGATGCTGCCATCCAGGAAAAACCAGTTAATGAACTATGGAAACCTTTGTCTGAAGATATTGCAGACAACGATTCATGAGAAGTGTTCTGACCAACACTTAGAATTTATACAACAACAAATAATTAAAAATAAAAAATATATATGTGCAGTTATTCCTAGATTTTCAACCCATTGTACTGAAAATCTAGGAATTACTACAAATATATATATTTTATAATGTATTACTTCTCATCTCATAATGTTGTAGTTTGTTCTTGACAAATCATCTTTATTCCTACTGGGTTTTCAGCAATTCAATTTGGCATTTCAGCCTAGGCATAACATCATTTCAACCAACACAGGTACATTGATGTATATATAAAGATGAAAAAATCAATTTAGTATGTTTCTCGATGCAGGTCAAAGTACCCTTTACAAGTAATAACAATGTTATAAAAATGTTAAATTAAAAAAAAAATGTTAAAACAAGATTAGTACTGATTAGTGTTTGTTAATGCTTGTCATTACTTGATCATCGATAACAAATATACAAAGTGTATATGCCAAACATTTAATTTTGTAATACATCAATGACTCCTGGTCAATTTAAAAACATTATACCCAAGTTTCTGAATCTGATCCTAGATCAGCAATGTAGGATCAAATTGATGAAAGGATGACAATCGGATATTGACGTCAAAAAACGAGGAACCAAAAACAAAATACAACATTAAAAGAAGACACTAGCATATATTGTATGCAGGGTATTTAGAAAAGTTTTTATCACAAATTCTTTTAACATTTAAATGTAGAGAAGTTTTAAATTCTGTGGCCACTATTTACACATGTGGATATCAACAAGTTTAATGTCTATAAATTTGAATTTGAAATTCTCGATGTCGTGCAGAAGTAAATCCATGAATCTATGCTGGTGTGGTGATTTTGTTCCTAAAAAATAAAAACAAATGTTAATGATTAATGTTAAAATACTTGTTATGTCAATATGACTTGCATGCCTTTGCTTCACAATAGATCATTTGATTTACTCTCCCAATCAAGATTATTTCACTTATATCAACATGTCACCAACTAGAGGTGAACCCCAAATAGAAACCTAACTCTTTGCTTTGTGTTTAATTCTCAAATCACCTCAGTTATTTACTCGGAAATTCTTTAAAACTATAATACATGATCAAAAATACATAAGAAAATTTGCCCAAGTGACTTTTTTTTCACTTGTCAAAATGACAACCCAAATACTAATGTTAAAAATATATATTTTGTTATCACTGAACATATTATACTTAACCCATCACTTATCCATTTATGTGACATTCACATAATTACAGTCCAACCTGCCTTAAAGGTCACCTCCATATACTGGCAACCTGTCCATATAGGCCAGCAATAGTTTTTTATTCATATTATTTGAACACGTATATAAAGGCCACTTTTCTCATGGGCTATGTCCCTGTCAGTCTTTAAAATATACTGAAAATGTCAATATTTAAATCCCTTGTTCAAGAAATCTGCCAATATTATACTGGCTCCATATTGAGGAATATCAAACAAGCTCAAGAGTATGATATTTTGCTTATCCGACAACATGTGTTTGTTTCAAAGCACTATTAAGTGCGCATGTAATAGTTAGTACGCGTGCACGTATTAGTTATTACGTACACACATATTTCATGTCACCTTCTGTATTTCTATAAATTGAGTGCACATGGTTTTTATTATTTATTTCTTTTAATTGAAAATGTTTCCATTAAACTGAATCAAATGCATTTAAAATGCACTGACCTAACCAAATTATATTCTTAATTAAAAACATTATTGTTTAGTTCTCCTGTACATAGAGAAATTTTGTGAAAATTATGGAAATTTGATCAAGTTTCAATGATACACCAATTGGGCCTCATTCAAAGTTACATCAGGGCATTTAGGGGCAGGTAGGTCATTGTTGTCCGTTTTTTTTTCAGGTGTGATCATCATGAATATTCTAATTATGACATAACGTTTACAGTTGTTCCAAGTAAGAAGACACAGAAGAGATAATTTTGACATAGTCATATTTGTTGTTTTCACGGTTATAAAGTTAAAAATTTGCTCTATGTACAGAATTAAGTTCACTTTTTCATGAATGAAAAATATTTTTTCCTATCAGGTCAGTATATTTTGTATTAAGTTTTGACAATTTTTTGTGAGTTTGCTGGAAAATACGACTTTTGCATGTGCACTGAATTTGTGGAAATACAGTAGAGCTGTGTCATCGTACTTTACACATGGACTGTTTCTCTAGTGGGGAGCTCCTTGACAAGAAGAAGTTACAATAAAGACAACAAAAATAATAATATAATCACTTTAAAAATAAATTATTGTGATTATAAAATAATTTTAAACAAATATTTGTGTAACCATATTCTAATAATTTTGGAACTATAACTTTATTTTGATAGTGGTACTTGTGAAAAATACAAACTTAATTTTATGAACTAGTATATCACGTGAGAGCGACCTCTTCAGTCCAATGCCGGAATTAAACGTTAAAGTGACCACGATGGATGCGATGGAAAAGATTGATATGTCGCTTGGTAAATTAATATATATGCAAAATATTGAAGAAAGAGTCATAATAGTGATGTCTTCATGATATTGAGTGCTTAGCAATGTTTTGATAGTACCAGTATCAGCGAAAATTAATGGGTCCAGACTCCTCTGAATCGTGTGATAGCAGGGAGTCTGCACCTACTAGCCTTCTACTTGCACTGCCACTGGTCTTATCTAACTCTGTATCTTCCAATGTCCCGATTGGATACAGACAACGAGCTTCCTTTAGCAACCATTTATCCTCTCATTTGAGATTACATATACAGTAGATTTATAATTTAAAAGTGCATTATTATTGGGATAATGGTACACAACATCAACAAGTAGACCTGTAACTAGTAGTTAACCGCTACGGAACATTTCGGCCCATAACAAAATCGGCCTATGACAATATCGGCCCATAACAAAATCGGCCTACAGTCAATATTATTTAATTTTTTAGACAGACTAGATAATTTTGTCATTTTAAAAGATTATTATAATGTAGACAGAACAAACTAATTCATAGTGACCAGATTCATAATCAGATTTTAAAATAACTTCTTTATGATATCAAATATCATGATATATGGGTATTTTTTGACAAATTATGAACCTGGAGTCTGTACCCTGTGCTTTTATTTATGAACCTGGAGTCTGTACCCTGTACATTTAATTATGAACCTGGAGTTTGTACCCTGTACATTTAATTATGAACCTGGAGTCTGTACCCTGTACATTTAATTATGAACCTGGAGTCTGTACCCTGTGCTTTTAATTATGAAATTTTTGAGAAATTAGTTTTTATTTATTGAATTATATATGAAAAATCACAGAGGAGGAATATTGGTGAAGAACGCATGTTTTGAATCACATTACGCCATGGGTCGATTTGGTTGTGAATAGGCCGATTTTGTTATGGGATGATTCCAGTTTATAACAGTTCTTGTGAAAAATTAGTGTTTTGCTTGGTCAGTTTTAGTTTGTTGAACTGGAAAGATCTGTTGTTGTGCCTTGATTGTTTTCCAATAACAGTACTTTATTGCAGTCACTGAACCGTTTTTGCTCTCGGTAGTCTTGGTTTTAATTCACTTAAAAAATTCCCCTGGTCTTATGGCAGGCACCAACCCTTCAACCACAACTTTGTATAGAAACACTAATCATAGTTCATACCAGTTTGCACCAGTTCTGTGTAAGGTTGGTAGCTGCAAGCATGTTCATTATGCTTTTCTGTTTTTATAGACTCCTGTGATGAATCTTGCAGCTTTAAAATTGTATTCTTTCGAGTTTGTTTATTTCTCCTGTATGTTACGGTCACCATCATATCACTGCTCTCAGCCTCTGTATACTAATATTGATCAAACAAGGTTAATGTATGCTGTATTTTTGTAATCATGGTTGCAGCATTTTAGATTCCTTCTTAAGAAGTGAACCACTAAGGTAGTTCAGTTTGTAGAGTGCTTGCTCTGTATATGGAAGATTGTGGGGTCGAACCCCAGCTTGGTGTGACCTAGACTTGAAAATAGGTAGTTACTGTTCTTTTGTCAAGCACTAAACATTTAGAAATGAAAGTCATGGTGTCCTTTGGAAGAGACCTTAACACTGATGTCCTGTGTCACAGCAGGCATGACAGGTTAGAAAACCCTCTCTGGGCACTGCCCCGAGTGCACTGCACACGTCAAAACTTCTGCCAATTTACCTATGGCTGGTGACATCAAGATATAAATGAAATGTTCTTGACAAGGTCATAAAACACTGTTCAATCAATCAATCATAGAAAGTAGAGAATGGAATTGGCTTTCCTAACTTAGTTGTTAATGTTTATGTTGTCTTGTAACTCGATTCCAACCTGTTCAAATATATGATTGTTCAGTGTTTAGTTGTACCAGTATGCTTCTTTTGGCTTAACACTTAGTATGATACTATGAAGCAAATCCAGCATGCATCATTGTATCTGCAATATACAAATACAGAAAGAAGGTACAGCCACAGGAAAAGTATTGAACATTGAAACTAAAAAGAAGGAAAAATGGCAAAATATTCCTAATTTTACCACCAAAATTCCCAAAAACAGTGACACACTAGCAAAGTAAATCTAGTTGTTGTTACCTACAGGACTAATTGGTGGTAGAATGTCTTCTGCCTCCAGAGCAGGAGGTCATGGGTTTGAATCCTGGGCAGGTCATGTATAAAACTTGTGGTATGATTGTCCGCGATATACTTCAAAATTGAAATCTTGAAGGCAAAGATAGTTTTTAAAAATATAATAAAATCACTAGTCTCAATAATTAAGTACTAATTATCATTAAAATTTGTAATTATTGTTATTATAGATGACATCATCAAGTTAAACAAAGGTAAAGGTGGAGGTCGGGGACGAGGAAGAGGTGGTCAGAGCAGGGGGCGTGGTGGTAACCAAGGTCAAAGACGAGGAGCAGGTGGCCAGGGCAGGGGAAGTGGAAGAGGCAGGGGTAGCGGAAGAGGCAGGGGAGGGGGAAGGGGAAATCTAAGTCCAGACAGATTAAAAGGAAGGGGTCCAAATAGATATAAACAACTAAACAATTCATATCAACAGAGAAACAGACAACAGAATCTTCCAGGCATTAGTCCGCTAAACAGGAAAAATCAAGAACAGGTAAGATATTGTTAACTGCTGTTTAATATAATAGTGTTGATTTTACAGGAACTTATAATTCATATATTTACATATACATGTAGTATGAAACTGTCTTCTTGGCTTGCATAGTAACCATAAAAAAATTTGAATATATTCCTACCTTATCTATGATAACTGAACTTGTATGTGATAACTACCTGCTTTTTAGTTTCCTGGACAGAAATCTTTGAGAACTATTGTTTTCACCCTGGTGTCCCACAGGTACAATGGAAATATATGTTTGAACTTAGTAACTTTTCTTTCACTAAACAGTCTGCTATTTTATACATGTAGTTGTAATAGAAAATAACATTAGTAACAGAGTTTGTCTTGGATAAAGTACATGTACATTGAGCCTGAGAGTACAGATTACAAGCAGTTTAAACCGTTTTAGGTAAACAAGTGCAATTTTTACATGTAGTATATTTATGGATGATTTTTGATATTTCAGAAAAATTCCACAAATCAGAATTATGGAGCAGGAAGACAGAATCTTGGCCGACAGTCATTAAAACAACAGAGATCAAAAGCAATAGAAGCCATAAGGAAAGCTAGACAAACATTGACACAGTTAAACTCCAAAATGAACAGAACTAATTTAATTAATCAAAGACGAGGAATTCAGGTATAAGTTTATACTGTTGATTAATTATCTTGTTGATTATTGGATGTACCAGTAGACCCATTTTTACTTGAATCTTCCAATTATATGCATGCAGTAGGCAGCAGTTTTTGTGTTGCAAATAGAAGTTTGCATTAAAGACATCATGCTGTGACACACTTTCCTACCTAACTCCTCCTAAGCCATTTATCTGAATTTCAAAAAAACTTTCAGGCTTAGTTTTCTAAATGATATTTGAATTTCCTTTTCAATTAAGAATTTTCAGTTGAAAAAATTAGCTTTTGGCACAAGGAGATGTGTACACCTGCTATCCTCATTGCTTCCTAAATTGTCAACCACAGTGGTAGCTCAGTTGGTAGAGTGCTCGCTTCGTAAATGGGAGGTCGTGGGTTCGATCACCGGCTGGCTCTGACCCAAGACTTGAAAGTGGGTAGTGGCTGTTCTTTCGCCAAGCACTCTGCATTACGAAACGAAATTCATGCTCCTTTCGGATGGGAACTTAAAATAAACAAGGTTTCGTGTCACGATGGGCTTGGCACACTAAAGAACCCTGTTGTATAATGCCACCAGCGCAATGCACAGGCAAAATTTCTGCACCTTTCGCCTATAGCTTTCGACATCTTGATATAAGTGAAATGTTCTTGACTGGGATGTTAAACACCATTACTCTACTCAACTCTTCCTAAATTGTCAATAGGAAATTCATTACTTTCAGGTTGTCTTTCTTATGAAGTGTAAATGTGGAACAGATATTAAATGTTTCCTAAAACTGATTTTTTTATAAAACATAAGTTTGACATAAATAATTTTGCAATGGTGAGGCACATTGCTAACTTCTAAAAACTTTTCATAGAAATTTCATTTAGCTTTTAGGATATCTTAGTATAGTTGTGCAATTGTTATTAAGAGTCGAAATTTGTATTTTTATTAGGATCTCAAACAGACAAAACAAGGTCGAGGTAGAGGACGAGGTCTTCTGGGACTCTATAGGCAGCAGAATTCAGGAGCAGGCAGGGGCAGAGGTCGGGGAAGCTCATTAGGGGGCAGAGGTCGGGGTATGTTTAACCGCAGAGGAAGTCCAATTAAGGGAAGAGGAGGAGGCTTGTCAAACAGAGGCAGAGGAATGTCAAATAGAGGCAGATTTCAGTTAAATAGGAATTTCTCTAGTTCTGTATCATCTTTAGCATCTTCAAATCAATCTCAGGGAAACAGAGGAAGAAGACAGTAAGTCAAAATATATAAAAAAAAATTGTCATCTGTTGTTGTATTACTGTATAGTTGCTTTTATTCACTGGTGATTTAATTTCATTATATTTGCGGTTTGACTTCATATCGCAAAATTATATACAAAGTGAATCTTTTCATGTAGCATTCATTGAACAAAGACTGAGATATTCTGTACAGAAAATTGTTAACACTGGACCGCAGGAATTTATACCTGTGAAGAAGTTTCTGTGTCTGAACCACAAAATTTTTACCCTGCAGAATTAAACAACTATACAGTACTTAGGCTGCTGATAAATCACTTGGCCACTTTTTCCTGCATGAGTTGAAACAACCAAGCAATGAGTGCAATTATTGTTTAAAGTTCGGCCAAGTGCCAACTAGATTATTTGTGTTGTGCCATCCATGATCTTTATTAAATTGGCAAAATGGAATGCTGAAATAAAAATTTACACAAAGTAAAATTATATTTTTTCTAGTGCTAAGCTCTGATTACTTGGCACAGTGCCAAGCAGTTTGAAAAATGTTATCTGGACCCCGCACATGATACACTAAATCATGGTACCCCTTGCCTTCTGGGATTAAAAAATCTCAGGTACTGCCTATGGAGAATATGATCATTTAAAGTACATGTAAATATATAGGTATAAAAAAACACATCTACACATGAAGATGAATACAGCTATTAGAGTTCTTGCCCTTTATATTGAAATGATGTATATATCTTACAACAAGAACTATTTGTTTATATAATGAAACAATACCTGGTTTTTTTAGATGGCGTCCCAGACAGACAGCAGCAGATAATTCAGTACTCACTGTTAGTATAAGTAATTTAGATGAAATAGGAAAACAAAAGAAAAGGTTAGTTAAATACTTCACATTTAACCCATTTACCATTGAACCTGTCAGTATGTTTCAGTGTTTTCCTTGAGAGGCAGCAGCAGGCAGATTTGATTGCCTAAATCGCCAAATTGGTCGGTTAGAATTCATAAAATTGCCTTCAGGAGACCTGAAAATTATTTAGTACCTAGGAAGCCTCCTTGACCCCTGGCCTGTTGGATTAGTCAATCTACCTCCTGCTACAAATCTTGGGGAAATCACTGAATTGTATACTGGTGATCCCTCAGACAAACTGTGCAGTTTGCCAGTTTCAATAGAAGCCAGTAACCAACAAAAACCAACATCTGCTTTGTCAGTTTTGTACAGGACATGTTGGCTACAGTACTTTGTCTTTTACTTTGCCTAAAGCACAAATACTTAGGTCTTTTTTATCTAAGAAATTAGTTTCTTATTTTACTTTACTGTATATCTTCACTAAAATACATTATTATGTTGATTACTTTTTCAAACCAGATTCCTCTTTCAAATTCAATTAAAAGGGCTAAAAACTATTGATTTTCCAAGTTTTATTTAAATCCAGTAAAATGTTGTGATCTTTATGGTGCAGCTATATTTAGTTTAACATTATAGATCACTTGCTGAATTTCTTTTTTTACCAAGATAGCCTCTAAAATGAAATTAATTATAATTATGATATAAAGAAGTGTTCTTACATCCTGGCTTATGAATCACAGCACGTCTCACTACTTAGATTTAATTCCCACTCTGATAGATCTACCCAGGGCTCTCTGTCACCCTTATGTGAATAGGGCCGGGTCCTTGCAATTGTGAATAAAGCATCATAATAGCCGAAATTGTGGGGGAAAAAATCCAAATATACTGGTTTTAAAGCCGAAATTTCCAAAATTGTGAAAATTAGCAAAGTGATTGTGAAAAAACCATAAGATTTTGAACTGTGAATGGGGCAGAATATCGGCCCCAAAAATGACCCATCGAGAGCCCTGCTACCATAAGTGAAAAGGTTTATCAGTTTGCTTGCTAATGGATGGTGGTTTTCTTCAGGCAATCAGTTTCCTCCCTCATTCCAGAACATATTATCTCAATACACTGTAAATGAAAGAAACTTTATTGCAGAGATTTAAAACATCTTTACACATTCATTATCATATGTTTTCTGAAGAATATTTTTAGTAATCTTCCACTGATTTTGATAACACTTTGAATACATGTACTGCATATTTTGTATGAAAATAGGATTTCTTTATATTTCTGTGTTTTTATTTTGTTTTTGCAGGCGGAAGAGAATAAACCGACCAAATTTTTTAAACAGTAGTCCAGAACCTATCAGAGAAGTAAGTATTTAATGATTTTTATCTTTCATTTGACCCTTGAGACTCTTGAGAATTGAATTGAATGTAATTTTTGAAAAACATCAGGTATGTTTGTTTAGATTCTTGAGATTTTGGAGGAAGTAGATTTGACTTTTAGAAATCTTTCATGAATAAGTTCTGTTGTGCTTCAACCTTCACTGCTGAAGAGTAAAAATTGTATAAAAATTAGGGATGTCACGATACGCTCATAGCATACCACGATATATTGCAATATAAGAAGAGTGTATTGCAATGCGTACCACAATATATTGCCTTTAAAAATTGTTTGTCCTTTTTCTATATTTTGTTATGAATAAACTTAAATTTGTACTGTTGCTCTGCCATCTTATCACATGGATGCTTATGTATATACAATTTAATTTGTCTTACAAACACCTGTGTGACAGGTACTTTTTTGCGCATAAAACAGGTAAACATCAATAGATTCAATTTTGTACTTTTATGTTATACAAGAAGAAATATGGATAAAACAACTGCTTTTCAAAAGCTTTGAAAATATTGTTAAATGCAGTTATGAATCAATCGTATCATGATACAATACAATTTTTATTACAATTGCAATATACCTGTATATCGCTATATTGTGACACCCCTAATAAAAATAGAGCATAAGATAAAATTATGTTTGTTTGCTCTCCTACTTGCCTTATTAAAATTGGGCCTTTTTTAATAAAAATGTAAACAATTTCAAAAGTACAATCTGAAATCTGAATTTCAAAAGAAATTAGAATAAGTCAAATAGAAACAAATTGGCTAGTTTGAATAAGAACATGTGGCATAGGAATTACAAAGGTAAAATAAAAAATGAAACACCATGGAGACTGAAGAAATCACTGTGATTCTGTTTATGAAAAGTAGTACTAGTGTACAACAACTAACAGAAAAAATAATATGCACTTTTGTTTGTGTGAAATATTGATCAAAAATATATTTTTCCCGCCTACCAAATCTGAGTTAGGAGAGGATAAACCAACATATTTTAACCTTATCATGTGTAAGTGAAGGATAGAAAATACCTGTTTTATAAAACTGATTGTCTGGAAACACAAGTATTCTGTAAGTGATTCATTGTGCACCATCATTTGTCTCGAAACATGACATTTAAATTTTAGTTTGTTCCAAATCATGGATGACAATTAACTTAAGATAGCAGCCTGAAATTTGTTTTGCTATAACCTAGCTTGAAAAAATGAAGTTAGTTGCTATACAAAGTCACTAAATCAATAAGGCTACAAAGTTTCATAAATGGAAGTATTTCAATTACTCAGTTTGGAAAAACTTATAAATCCCTTATTTTAAATATTTCTGATTGATTTGTTTTCATTTTGTTGCAGACATTAAAATCTCCACAGTCTCAGAATGTTTTATATCAGAAGAGTGTATTTTCTCAGAGTCATGTAAGTTTTCATAACTTTCATAATTCATATAGAAAACTTATCAAATACAATTTATAATAAGCTCTGATTAATAAATAAGTTCGATGGTCATTCTACAATGTAGGTTATGCTTGAATAAAACCTGCAAACAGGTACTATTTTGTTAATATGTCTTGTTAATCCAGTGTCACAAAGTTTACAACTAGTGGTCGCAATTTTTCAATATGCGTTTATAGGTCACCTACGATACTTTTATTTTCTATTTTATTTGTACTTTCAGACCAATCTTAGCCTTAGTGAGAGGTTTGGAACATCAACGTCCTCATCTATACCAGACCTTGATGGTGGTTCAGGGAGACGAGTATTCTTCTAGGAGAGAGACATTCAGTTTTTATAAATCAAAGACCTTTTTATGTTTATAGTGAACATGTATGCAGCTAAGTTTATAAATAAACCCTCAAATAGTTGTAAATATAGGCAGGTAAAAACAGCTGTAAATATAAACAGGTATATTTACAACTATCAGTAAGATTGGAGGTTTTAGGACCATTTATGGTCATAAGAAAGGTCTAAATTAAAGTGTGAAATAGATCTAAAACTTAGATGAGCATATATACATGTACATGTATACTATAGAAAGATGGTGGAAAAATAGGTCTGAGGAAGGAATGAAAAAAAGCGATCAATAAAATATGAGATATCGAAGAAGAGTGGGATAATGAGCAAGTGAAAAATGGATAAAACCCAATTGAGGAATTTAGACTTATAGGAAGATAGTGTAGAAACAAGAAGTGAAAAAGTATCTGTAAAACGAGTGAAAGACAGAGGAAAACCTATAAAAGAGTGAAAATAAAGTCAAAACAATGCAAAATATGTAAATATAAATAACATATGTAATAACAAGAATCATCAGACATCACTGTATACATTTTAAGAGAAATATGTTCCTGGGATTATTGTTTTTATTGTGAATCCATATCTACTGATATTTATAGATATTTTAAAAACTATCACATGGTACATGTATGGGCGAAACTGTTGTTACAAGTATTTGTAGCTGTTGTTACAAGTATTTGTAGTTTTGACTAAAGTATTTGCTTGGTACATGTATTTTTGAACATGTTGAAGGTATTGTTCGGAGGTATTGTCATATTGTTACAGATGGTTTTTGTTTTGACAGGTAACTTGCCGGTAATATTGAAGATACATCGCCTGATTCATATTTGTCATTTTACATTTTGGGCGTATCACAGTGTATTTTATATAAAACTACATGTCAATGGTTGTTCAAGTTCATGTTGTTCCAAATTTGGAAATTTTAGCAATCATTTTATTTTCACAAAATTTTGTGTCAGTTGCGAGACACCCAAAAAAATAAAAGTATGAACTCATATATTGAAGTTATATTACCTGTCACAAAACTAAAAATAATCTTTGCCAGTATAATGCAAATATAATTTCTTGTGAATATATCTACCATAAAAATTTCCTTATTTACAGTTGATGTATAAATTCCATTCTGTACATGACAACATTGTTAAGTGTTCATCAAACATCCATCATCATCATCATCATCATTTATATGTCACATTAACATTGACATCATTGATTTCAGCTGCCGTAATCATTTCATCAATTGAATTTTTTCATGAAGCATCTTAATATTGCTAAAATTGTAAAATCCAATTCAACCTATTTTAAGTATTTTTATTGCAAAAAAATGGGGTGTACAAAATTACAACTAAGTAAAAACAGAATTCTATCAGTATTACACACATTGTATTTTAGACTTTAATTTTAATGATTCAAGCACTCTGGTTTCCTTCACCATTTCAGAATTAATTAATGGTTAAATACCACAATATTGTTTAATTCAGGCACTCTTGTTTCCTTCACCATTGCAGAACGGACAGATTAAGATAAAGTACTATGATGTTTTTTAATCCAGGCACTCTGGTTTCCTTTACCATTACAGAATTGATTAATCATTAAATACCATGACATTTTTAGCTTTGACATTATTACTGCTTTTTAGTTAACGGCAGCCGATATTGTTATTATATATGTACATTGTGTTTCTGTTATGTTTAATTATGACCCGCAAACAAAGTGGAGGTGGGGATATACATGTAAGGTTAACTTCTCTCCATAGCTTCCAACAACATTTTATCTGCCACTTTTCTGAAAAAACTTTTCAACAGATCTTCATGTGATGTGGACGTGCCATTGTCTATTGGTATTTTGATCATTCACATGGTTGTGGACTTCCAAGTGTGTTTCATTGGAAATGGCATACCATTAACTTGTTATGTACAGTGCATTGTGCTTTTATTATGCCTAATAAAACTTTATAATTCTGTTCCTGGAGGATCACGGTACTGTTGGGATACTGAAATTAGACTAGAGGAATTAGTTCTTTGTTTAAGAAGATATATGATTAAATTATAAGATTATTAGAATATAGTTGTTAGGTTATAGTAGTAGTTTTATTTGTAAACAGTTATCTTATGTAGTGACTACCAGTAGGTGAATATTTCTAGAGAATTTCTACAAAGGGAGACTACTCAACTTTAAAAAAAGTGGACAAACACATTTGGTGTATATAAAGACATGTTAAGCAAAGCGGGAGAAATTTGGCATTGGCTGTGGTAAATTTTAGTTTAAATGTTGAATTTCTTCATTAGAAATGGAACGTATATATTTTTAATAATTTTGTTAAAAATTGAAATGACACTATTAACTTTAGACATGCTTAACGAAGCTCAACATTATGTCCATATTATTTCAGGTGATTTTGAGGATTTTTTCATTATTTTAGTTGTTGTGGGTCCACTCGTGCAAACTCTGACACGGGGATTTTTACAGCAAGTACTGTTACCCATTGTGTACAACAATGGCTGCTGATGTACAAACATGTGTACTGATTTATAGTCTGTATCATTTAAGTGTAACTACACTATATTGTCCAAAATAATAATAAAAAATAGTTATTTTAAAAGGACTATAGAGGAACTATTTTTAAGGGAATGTTTGTCAGAGATTCCATTTAGAGTGGTTCCTCCTCAATGCTATTTTTAAAACTTTCGGTTGGAGTTTAGCTAAATTTTTTTAGGGTTATTTTTCAACCATACAGACATTTATTATCCAGTTTATTGTTAAAGGAAATATAGACAGGCGTTATTGAATAGCTGTGACAGGTTAATTTGTCAGGAACTTGAATTTTAAAATTTAGTGATAGTTGCTACATATGGAATATATGTTTCTCTCAATAGATTGAGTATTTCACTTTTTCAAACTCCATGCAAAGAATCTCATAAATAATCAGATAGTGTAATTTTGGTTTATCAAACACTGAAACACAAATTCAAAGTTCGATGAATATGTCTTCATCAACAAATTTGGAATCATACACTGACCTACAGTAATGATGTTTTTGGGATTTGTCCCTTTGTCTTACAACATCATGTTTGAAAAAAGACTTAATTAAAAACTTAACATATCAAAGAAAGTTGATAATGTCATTAAATGCATTAAGGGATACTACACTACTGTCATTTTTGACAAAGATGCTGTTTACAACACTCAAAAGTGATATTATTGAGACTAAATATACAGTCAAACCTGTCTATAATGGCCATCTATGTGAACCAGTAAAAGTGGTCTTCATGGATAGGTGGCCCTTATGGTTCAAATATCATGAATAAAGAGCAATTTGGATAAAATTTTACTGGCTCGTAAAAACAGATGGCTCTTATATAGAGTTGGTATTTAAGACAGATTTGACTGTACTTGTTTATACTACATATGGTAGATGATAGATTGTATTACTTGAGGGATAGGTATACAGTAATAACCCAGCACATGAAAACTAGCTTTTTGGGATTTTTGTTTTGTTTTAAAAATTTATTACAGTACACATGTATTAGATAGATTTAAAATTTCTTAGATAGATAAAATGCAGGTATTATGTAAAATATTCAAATTATTGTTTATATAAATGTGGGGACATTACTAGCACATGGAAACTTGCTTTAAATATGGGATTTTGTTGCCGTTAAAAATTTAAAAAGATTTAAAAATTTAATGAGTACTGGTATATTGGATAGTTTAAAATTGAATAGATAGATGCTTTATTTAAAACTTGAGTAGATAGATTCTGTATAATCATCAATGTATATTTGTTTTGTTGAGATTAAGATTTGTTATTACTGCACCAGTGTTCATCCAGAAATGTAGTTAGTTGGCAAAGTCATCCTGGTCCAGGCTTTGTTAAAAAAACAAAATTGGACATTTTTTTTTAAAATTGGGTCAACATGATAACAGCTTGATGCATTTTATTTGAAAAGATCAGATTAACTTAAGCATTCACACCAATGTCTTATTATTTTGGCACCTTTACACCTGTATTTATCAATGTGACGATTATATTTATTTGGCACCTTTTCACCTGTATACCTGTCAAGTTTTGAGTCCAGGGGAAAAATGAAAATGGAAGCATTATTAACACCACCAATACTAAAAGATGGACATAGGTTGGCAACCAATCTGTATTTTGGTGGAACAAAATTGTTAATTTTGGCCAATGGAGCAATGACTCCATTTAGTTTGAATGTGTATAAGAGAAAAGTAGCACTGGATTTATTAAAAGCACCACCAACTGAAAAGATTGGTCAGGGTTGGCCAAGAATCTGTATTTTGGTGCTGCAAAATTATTACATTGAACTCAATGGTGTTAGGACCCTTTCTAGATCGAACACTATTGTGTTATATGTTTATCATTGTTATATGTACATGTTATGAAAGTATCTTTTAGCAAACAAAAGTTGGCTTCAACTCTTTACTCATTTATCTAACTGCCTTCACATTTTACATAATAAATAGACGTAAAAAGGTACTTAATGGAAACTGACATTGTGATTGTGAATTATGCTAAAAAATTATGTCATAAGATTACATTTATTCAAATGAATGAAATGCATTTATTGAGATTACAAAGCCACAATAGTGTAAAATATATTTTTTTTCAAGAAAATCTAAAAATAATAATAGTTATAAAAAGTGGAATAATTATATATGTATTCAGACTTCTAATGAATGGGCGTATCACCAGGGTATATTCTTCTTTGGCTTAACATAAGCTCTGTAAGTTAATTTAAAGTCCTGTTTGAATCAAATATGTAAAACATGAACAGAATCTACTGGCTTCATGATTTAACATACCGGTAATGTCGCCATACGAATTCAAAGTCCAGTTTAACTCAAGATGTAATGCAGAATATTCCATATTGATACATGTATTTGATTTAGTATGGACAAATTTTATTGAAATGTATCTTGTAGTGCTCACAACCATCAGTGACCTATAGGTTCTTTTCTTCAAATTGTACTCGATTAATCACTTTTGTGCTGCTCTAAAATTTCTGAAATTATATCATCCTAAAACTGATACACTTGCAGACCCCAGTTTCACAATCATTTCTTAACTGAGATTTTCCTTCAGTTAAATTTACCAAATTGGGCAATCTTTTTTTTAAACTACAAATAAACAATTATGCAAATATTGTAAGGTTGATGTGATCTTTAAAATGGCAACTTAAGTTCATAAATATCTCAATAAATAACTAAATTGATAAGATTTCAAATTTGCAAGATTTACATAAATGAAAATATTACAACCCCCTCCCAGTTTCACAATCATTTCTTAACTAAGATTTTTATGAACTTAATCCTTGCAAGTTTGAAATCTTAATATATTTGTTCCTATTCCAGTATTCATGAATTGAATGCCTCTTTTTGAAGATCACCATAAGCTATTATGCTATTTGTTCTCTAGTTTTGTCCGAAATTCTTAGTTGTACTATCATAAGATTGTCAAAATTAGGTATGGAAAATCTTAGCTGAAATCATTAGTGAAAGACTGTGTTAACTGACTCAAATTTTCCAGATTTAAGGTAAAGGAAATCTTTGTAAAGAAAGGGTTGTGAAACTTGGTTGAGTATTTTATGTCCAGTGTTGTATTTATAATGTATTAAATTTTATTTGTAAAACAAAGTATGTATGTCATTCATCATCAGTATTTTATCATCATTTGACTTTATTTTAAATTTCAAATTCCACTTTTGTTTGAATTTCATAACAAATATTTTTTCTTATGACAAACTTAAAGAAAAGTAAAATTTATATTAAAGATTATAGTTATTTGATAATTATGTTTTATCTAACATTAGACTAGTTTTTCTACGAAATACAAGTTTTATCAAACACGCATGATACAGAATCTTGTATCACCACAGTGTGGTGATACAACATTGGCGGTAAAGTGCACGTGCACGTTTTCATTGTGACCTCACTAGGGAAATGTAGAACAAATGTCACAACATAGTTCAGTGGTTTTCTGTGTTAAAATGTAATTTTTCACATTAAGTATTGTTTTTTAGTTATGTTAGATAACCTAATTGGAAATGTTAGATAAAAATATTATATACACAGTGTGTATGTACAACCCTTAGTATCAGGTCGAGTCCTTTTTTCGTAGCAGTATCACTACTCGTCGCGCTTGCGCGACTCGTAGTGATACGGCTACGAAAAAAGGACTCGACCTGATACTGAGGGTTGTACCTACACACTGTGTATATAATATGTATGTATTTGTCTTATGTTTATTTGATAATTTGCATTGTTTACATGGTTTCAACCACTTTCAAAGAAAGAAAAATTCATTCATCTTAGGAACATGTCATAATTTCCTACTCTACCATAATTATGTTTTCCATCACTGTTCAGGAGACCCCAGGGGCCAATGGTCTAAAAAGTGTGCTTTATGGATCACAGCATCAGATCACATTCAGGACATAACATAGTGTGAGAAAGTTTGTCATTTTGCTTGGTCTTTGGGGTTTTTCTAGGCACTCAGGTTTCCTCCACAATCCCTAAACTGGCCACCACAATATAAGTGAAACAAATCTTGATTAATTACTCCACCCCACTCCACTCTGTCACTCTTCATCCATTGGTCAAGCATTGGAACATGGTTCCGCTTTCAAACAGTACCTATTGTTATTTTGAAACATTTGAGCTTAGAAAACTCATATCATATTCATTAATACAGTCGAACCTGCCCTAAAGGTCGCCTCTATATAAGGACCACCTGTATATCAAGGCTACTTGCCCATTAAGGCCACTTTTACTGGTTCCCTTGGGTGGCCTTTATAGACAGGTTTGACTGTATAAGTAGGGGTCAGACTCATACTAGAGTATCTTGTCGGTTCTTGAGTTATGAATAATTATCAGTTAGACTGTATATTTCGTAGGTCGGTCGTGTTCTTGTTTTAGTAAAAGGATTGCAATTTTTTCTAAAAAGTTCTTTCTTAATACTAGTAAAGTCTTACTTTGGAAAAAATGCATGTATTTCAAGCCTTGCATTGTGAACATTTTTGCATTTTAACTTAAAGTGTGAATCAAAATATCAAATCATTTGATAATAAAATTAGTTTGTCAGTTGCAATGTTGTTTAACATGGCATCAGCAATTTTTCAGTTATTTACAATGAGAAAAAGTTGATAAATCTCTGAGGATTAACCAAAGAACAGTTGCTTGTATGAATGAGATGTGTTTTATGTCCTGCCTTATACTTGTGTGCACTCAAAGAATTTTATGGAGTTTCTACATGACAAACATGCATACCTCTCCCCAGATACATTTATCTGGGTGAACAAACTGCTTTTAGACCTGTATGACATTAAAACTTCCTATGCAATTCATGATCAAGTACCTAGGGCTGTACGTTTACAAGTTTATTCACAACTCTTTGTAATACAATTTACATATTTATTGATTTAAAATAAGCATAAAATTGTGTTATAAAAACATAAAAAGTATTTCTGACATCAAAATTTAATATATTTTATTAAATCAACAGCATAACTGGCCCATAAAATGGGTAATACTGGAAAAAATGATTATTTCGATTCTGTTTCTCAATAAAAACAACGTCCACATTTAAAAACTTATTTTTCACTGAATTACACTTAGTTTATACCGCTCTTAGGTTATAACGCCATATATGGTTAATTGTAAATTACAGTCCAACCCGCCTTAAAGGCCACCTTTATATAAGAACCACCTGTTTATGAAGGCCAGTATAATTATATCCCAATTTTTCTTCATTCATATTATTTGAGCCTGTATATAAAGGCCATCTGCCCATAAAGGCTACTTTTACTGGTTCCTTGGATGGCCTTTATAGATAGGTTTGACTGTATAATATATCACAGTGATACAAATCTGCTCTTAAAACACAGCAGTGGATTTAATCAAATGTTCAAAAGACTTGTTGAAAATATAATCTTTTACATTTGAACTACCATAATTGTGGATTTTTACAAGCATTTTATAAAACAGCTGACCCCAGTTTCACAACCATTCCTTGAATAAGATTTTCCACAACTTTTTTTGGAAAATCTGAAAAAGATTGACATATTGCTGAATTAAGTTACCGAAAACAACCTTAGTTAAGCAATGATTGTGAAACTAGGTCACAACCATTCCTTGTCCAAGATTTTCCTTAACTTTTTGGAAAATCTGAAAAAGATTGACATATTGCTGAATTAAGTTACCGAAAACCTTAATTAAGCAACGATAATGAAACTTGTGTCTGAATAATTTATCGCCTTTTCTATAATATAGTCTATTATCACCGGGAATTTTATGCTATTTAGCACCTTTTCATGCCGCCACCTTGCTCTTAAGAGCATACTGTTTGGTTTTGGCTCCTGATTCAGTACCAAAAGTACCATTATGTATTATGTATAAATTATTTTAACTGTCGGATCAAGTAACATGTTCTGTCTGCATTAAACAAAATTCAGAATTGGCACAGTGTATATAATTAAGTCCCATCATCTGCTACAGTCCCGTTTCCAATGTGTTCTAATAGATGATTGGACTGTTCTAATTTATGTTCTGTCACGTGATAAAATGTGTTATCCAGTTTATGCTCTGTCACGTGATCTGTTTTCAAAAGATGATTGGAATCTTCTAGTTTATGTTCTGTCACGTGATTGTGTACATGTTCCAGTTTATGTTCTGTCACGTGATTGTGTGCATTTTCATGTTTATGTTCTGTCACGTGATTGTTTGTATGTTCGTATTTATGTTCAGTCATGTGATCAGTATTATCTTTAACATTAATAGTCAGAATCATTGACCCAGTAAGTAGTCCGGACCCTCCCAGAAGTCCAGACCCTCCCAGAAATCTAGTTTGGTCTAATAATGTCTTTGAGTTTTTCAGATCATCAAAGTCTATTGAGATGTCTCCGGACAGTTCTTCTTTCACCAGTTCATTTTCTTTGATCCATATGACTGACACAAGACTAAATATACTTCCAAGTAAAAACGAACCACCTAGAATAAATAAAATTAACACTTAATTTTAAACACGGTCCACCTAATACAAATGGAAATCCACACTAGGCTAAATAAGCTTCATATAAATACGACCCACAGAGACCTTTAGAATACAGGACTAAATATGATGATTAAAACGGCTAATCTAAGATAAATACTACGGAAATTTACACAATACTAAATATATTTCACAATGAACTACATGTTTTATGCCAAGAGACTAAAGAGCCGCAAATAAAGCGTTGTACATAGAAGCTGAAATTGCAATATTTCGAGGGACCGGCGCGGGGACATTACATGAACACGCCTCAATTCACCGTAGTACATGTATATAATAACTACAACTGTCTCTTGAGAGCCAAGTAACTCACAAGTCCGAAAACTACTGTGCATAAAGGCTATTTTGAACATAGAATATTGTAAATTACATTTTAGTAAAGAATTGCTTGGACAAATTAACAGTGCATATTTATTTACTATTCAGAGACCTAACTAAAAATTATATTTTTGTCAATGCTGCATGTTTTGGTTAACGTCTGTATATAGAAAAAACACATTTGTGACAGAAAATATGTATTCCGACTATCCATTTGGGCCCCAAATTACATTATAGCTCGTCAAGTTTGACCCTGCCGCTTGACCTTTAATTTAAATATTTATTAGGAATGATCGATTATGAAGTACAGGGTATACTTGATGAAAATAAGACGTTTGCTTTTGAACTCTTTTTTTCAAAAGTACGAAAATATACTAAGTTTTTTTTAAATTCACAGTATATATATAAAATAAATAGAAAAAAACATAAATAAATACGTGTATCGATAACGTTTAAACAAAAAACAAAACGATTTATTGGTTTATTTTTTGCAACCACGTTAAAAGTCAACAGCCAGAGTGGCCGAGCGTGTTAGTGTGTTGTCAACATTGTTAAGCTGTCTACTGGGTCAACGGTTCGAATCTTGCTAAGTCTGATTTTTTTCTTTCTAATTTTTTAAAAATATACTTGATTTTTTTGCGTCTCTTTCACGCGTGAAAAATTCGTGAATCATTATATCTTTTTCAGTTCAGTATAAAATTCTAATGATTAGAAACATGTCCAACAGAATACGCAATTAAATATCTAAATGATCGAATGATGCTAGAAACATTATTTGTAATACTGCTAATTATTTTGAAAGAGAAGTGCATACATCTTAAGAAAAAGTATAATAAAAATATATATTTAATTAAATAAAACCCAAAATAAATGCTCAATTTTCCATTTATAAAATACAAAGTGCATAAAACGTGAAAAGTACAAGTACTGAAAAAATACGGCGCTTGCGTGTGCTCCGAACCCTAAACGTTCGGAATACAGATTTTGAGACATTATGCCTTAACCACACGGCCATCGTGGTATATACCTTCTTATACCGTTACTAATACATCTGTCTACTGTCGTTGGCGACCTTTATTGATACCCTTATATTGATAATAGATCGCTCCAGATAAATATTCAAATTAAAGGTCAAGCGGCAGGGTCAAACTTGACAAGCTATACCTGCGTGATTGAATCAAGACAATTCACACCTGGACGACCTACATATAACCAATGAGGTACCTAATAGGAGTATTTATACTTGACCATTTTGATTTTATTGAAAAAGTGGCAAAATTTTTGGTATGCACACACTCATATAGACTGATTTAAAAGAAAACATATTTTTTTCCACTTAGGTCTCTCTTCTCTGTGTTGAAATATAATAAAAATGTTAACAAAAAGACACAAATAAAAAGTTAATCGTAATAAATGCATGTTCAAAATAGCCTTTATGCACAGTAAGATAGGACTTTGTGGTTTTGACCCTACACACCTGATTGTGGTATGTAATACATCGTATCGTGTTGTTATACATTTGTGCTAAGTTTGATCAAAATCCATCCACAGGTGTGCAAGTTATGGAGCTGACAGAGTTTTACACGGACTGACAGACATACTAGTGTCCCCTAAAACGAATTTTCATTCTCAAATCTGATTAAGCACATGACAGGTGTAGCTAGCTAAACGGGGTACTTACCCTTCCGGAGCACCCGGTTTCGATTCCCTTATGAAAGTTTTGCTTTGGGATTGTGGTTTGGACATGAATTGGTATGATTGTTTTTGATTTGCTATGTTTAGTATAATAGGTTATTGTAATATAAGTTTACCTGCTACAAAGAAATTATCTTCATACGTCCCTCCAGTGTCAATGTTGAATCCTGTAATATGTATGAAAAATGACGTTATTACAGAACATTAATAAACGCTTTCTTGGCCAGTAGTGAAAAAAGTTTTCAACGAAGCTATTATGTTCATAATCATGGCCAGTTGTTCAAAGCTCCGTTAACTGAATCAAAAAGTTGGTTAAAAATTCAAAATTTTATTAAAAGAAATTTCAGAAACATTGCACAAAATAAATACAAATTTTATCTTTATATTTCCCCCCAGTATCAATATTGAACCCTGTAATAAAGCTTAGTAAATGTTTAACAAATGACATTATTATAGAGTAATTACTAAATGCTTTTATTTGCAAAAGTTTTAATGAAACTAAATATTTTGTTCATTATCATGGCCAGTTATTCAAGGCTCCATTAGCTTAACCAAATGGTTAGTGAAAATTAAAAAAAAAATTATTAGCAGAAATATCAGAAGCATTGCCTAAAACACAAAATACAAGTTTCTGCAAACCAACTGGTTATGTTAACGGGGCTTACAATAACTGGGCTCAAAATAAATAGAATAGTATGTTGCACCTGGTGCTTTGTCGAACTGACATAAATCCCGCGATATACCAGTAAAACAACTATGACTATATATATACACCATCAAAGAGTTAGATAGAGACTTTTAAAACCTTGTTAAACATATTATATATGGTATTATACATGTAGAATTAAATAACTTATCTGTGTAGTCATATATTGCATAATGTTTTAATTTATTACTATAGCGTGTTTCATCGAATTAAAATCTCAATACTTTATTTTTAATTTCTGAAACCTACGAAAGCCTATATCGGACAAATGTAAGAAAAATAAATGTATATATTTTAAAAGCGTAATAATGAAATATCAATCTAAAGTGAAACAAACTTTAACACAAAAAGGGCGAAATAACACGAATAGCCTGAAGTGAAACTAAAAAGCTTAATAACACAAAATGAGTCGCGAAGCAATAACGATAACACAAAGTGTAAGGCGTTACAATGGAAAACGGTACGTAATAGCGCAAAAAGAGACATTGTAACATGGTATAAAAGAAGCAGTAGCGCGAAACGAGTCATTATTACGCTAATGTAAAATGAGGCGTAGTAATGCGAAATCAAAGCGGTAGAACGTAATGTAAAATGAGGCGTAGTAATGCGAAATCAAAGCGTTAGAACGTAATGTCAAATGAGGCGTAATAATGCGAAATCAAAGCGCTAGAACGTAGTGTAAAATGAGGCGTAGTAATGCGAAATCAAAGCGTTAGAACGTAATGTAAAATGAGGCGTAGTAATGCGAAATCAAAGCGTTAGAACGTAATGTAAAATGAGGCGTAGTAATGCGAAATCAAAGCGTTAGAACGTAATGTAAAATGAGGCGTAGTAATGCGAAATCAAAGCGTTAGAACGTAATGTAAAATGAGGCGTAGTACTGCGAAATCAAAGCGTTAGAACGTAATGTAAAATGAGGCGTAGTAATGCGAAATCAAAGCGTTAGAACGTAATGTAAAATGAGGCGTAGTAATGCGAAATCAAAGCGTTAGAACGTAATGTAAAATGAGGCGTAGTAATGCGAAATCAAAGCGTTAGAACGTAATGTAAAATGAGGCGTAGTAATGCGAAATCAAAGAGTTAGAACGTAATGTAAAATGAGGCGTAGTAATGCGAAATCAAAGCGTTAGACCGTAATGTAAAATGAGGCGTAGTAATGCGAAATTAAAGCGTTAGAACGTAATGTAAAATGAGGCGTAGTAATGCGAAATCAAAGCGTTAGAACGTAATGTCAAATGAGGCGTAGTAATGCGAAATCAAAGCGTTAGAACTTAATGTAAAATGAGGCGTAGTAATGCGAAATCAAAGCGTTAGAACGTAATGTCAAATGAGGCGTAGTAATGCGAAATCAAAGCGTTAGAACGTAATGTCAAATGAGACGTAGTAATGCGAAATCAAAGAGTTAGAATGTAATGTAAAATGAGGCGTAGTAATGCGAAATCAAAGCGTTAGAACGTAATGTAAAATGAGGCGTAGTAATGCGAAATCAAAGAGTTAGAACGTAATGTAAAATGAGGCGTAGTAATGCGAAATCAAAGCGTTAGAACGTAATGTCAAATGAGACGTAGTAATGCGAAATCAAAGCGTTAGGACGTAATGTAAAATGAGGCGTAGTAATGCGAAATCAAAGCGTTAGAACGTAATGTCAAATGAGACGTAGTAATGCGAAATCAAAGCGTTAGAACGTAATGTAAAATGAGGCGTAGTAATGCGAAATCAAAGCGTTAGGACGTAATGTAAAATGAGGCGTAGTAATGCGAAATCAAAGCGTTAGAACGTAATGTGAAATGAGGCGTAGTAATGCGAAATCAAAGCGTTAGAACGTAATGTAAAATGAGGCGTAGTAATGCGAAATCAAAGCGTTAGACCGTAATGTAAAATGAGGCGTAGTAATGCGAAATCAAAGCGTTAGGACGTAATGTAAAATGAGGCGTAGTAATGCGAAATCAAAGCGTTAGAACGTAATGTAAAATGAGGCGTAGTAATGCGAAATCAAAGCGTTAGAACGTAATGTAAAATGAGGCGTAGTAATGCGAAATCAAAGAGTTAGAACGTAATGTAAAATGAGGCGTAGTAATGCGAAATCAAAGAGTTAGAACGTAATGTAAAATGAGGCGTAGTAATGCGAAATCAAAGCGTTAGAACGTAATGTGAAATGAGGCGTAGTAATGCGAAACCAAAGCGTTAGAACGTAATGTAAAATGAGGAATAGTAATGCGAAATCAAAGCGTTAGAACGTAATGTAAAATGAGGCGTAGTAATGCGAAATCAAAGCGGTAGAACGTAATGTAAAATGAGGCGTAGTAATGCGAAATCAAAGCGTTAGAACGTAATGTAAAATGAGGCGTAGTAATGCGAAACCAAAGCGTTAGAACGTAATGTAAAATGAGGCGTAGTAATGCGAAATCAAAGCGTTAGAACGTAATGTAAAATGAGGCGTAGTAATGCGAAATCAAAGCGTTAGAACGTAATGTAAAATGAGGCGTAGTAATGCGAAATCAAAGCGTTAGGACGTAATGTAAAATGAGGCGTAGTAATGCGAAATCAAAGCGTTAGGACGTAATGTAAAATGAGGCGTAGTAATGCGAAATCAAAGCGTTAGGACGTAATGTGAAATGAGGCGTAGTAATGCGAAATCAAAGCGTTAGAACGTAATGTCAAATGAGACGTAGTAATGCGAAATCAAAGCGTTAGAACGTAATGTCAAATGAGGCGTAGTAATGCGAAATCAAAGCGTTAGAACGTAATGTCAAATGAGACGTAGTAATGCGAAATCAAAGCGTTAGAACGTAATGTGAAATGAGGCGTAGTAATGCGAAATCAAAGCGTTAGGACGTAATGTAAAATGAGGCGTAGTAATGCGAAATCAAAGCGTTAGAACGTAATGTCAAATGAGACGTAGTAATGCGAAATCAAAGCGTTAGAACGTAATGTAAAATGAGGCGTAGTAATGCGAAATCAAAGCGTTAGAACGTAATGTAGAATAAGGCGAAGTAATGCGAAATCAAAGCGTTAGAACGTAATGTAAAATAAGGCGTAGTAATGCGAAATCAAAGCGTTAGAACGTAATGTAAAATGAGGCGTAGTAATGCGAAATCAAAGCGTTAGAACGTAATGTAAAATGAGACGTAGTAATGCGAAATCAAAGCGTTAGAACGTAATGTAAAATGAGGCGTAGTAATGCGAAATCAAAGCGTTAGAACGTAATGTAAAATGAGACGTAGTAATGCGAAATCAAAGCGTTAGAACGTAATGTAAAATGAGGCGTAGTAATGCGAAATCAAAGCGTTAGAACGTAATGTAAAATGAGACGTAGTAATGCGAAATCAAAGCGTTAGAACGTAATGTAAAATGAGGCGTAGTAATGCGAAATCAAAGCGTTAGAACGTAATGTAAAATGGGGCGTAGTAATGCGAAATCAAAGCGTTAGAACGTAATGTAAAATGGGGCGTAGTAATGCGAAATCAAAGTGTTAGAACGTTATGTAAAATGAGGCGTAGTAATGCGAAGTCAAAGCGTTAGAACGTAATGTAAAATGAGGCGTAGTAATGCGAAATCAAAGCGTTAGAACGTAATGTAAAATGAGGCGTAGTAATGCGAAATCAAAGCGTTAGAACGTAATGTAAAATGGGGCGTAGTAATGCGAAATCAAAGCGTTAGAACGTAATGTAAAATGGGGCGTAGTAATGCGAAATCAAAGCGTTAGAACGTAATGTCAAATGAGACGTAGTAATGCGAAATCAAAGCGTTAGAACGTAATGTCAAATGAGGCGTAGTAATGCGAAATCAAAGCGTTAGAACGTAATGTCAAATGAGACGTAGTAATGCGAAATCAAAGCGTTAGAACGTAATGTGAAATGAGGCGTAGTAATGCGAAATCAAAGCGTTAGGACGTAATGTAAAATGAGGCGTAGTAATGCGAAATCAAAGCGTTAGAACGTAATGTCAAATGAGACGTAGTAATGCGAAATCAAAGCGTTAGAACGTAATGTAAAATGAGGCGTAGTAATGCGAAATCAAAGCGTTAGAACGTAATGTAGAATAAGGCGAAGTAATGCGAAATCAAAGCGTTAGAACGTAATGTAAAATAAGGCGTAGTAATGCGAAATCAAAGCGTTAGAACGTAATGTAAAATGAGGCGTAGTAATGCGAAATCAAAGCGTTAGAACGTAATGTAAAATGAGACGTAGTAATGCGAAATCAAAGCGTTAGAACGTAATGTAAAATGAGGCGTAGTAATGCGAAATCAAAGCGTTAGAACGTAATGTAAAATGAGACGTAGTAATGCGAAATCAAAGCGTTAGAACGTAATGTAAAATGAGGCGTAGTAATGCGAAATCAAAGCGTTAGAACGTAATGTAAAATGAGACGTAGTAATGCGAAATCAAAGCGTTAGAACGTAATGTAAAATGAGGCGTAGTAATGCGAAATCAAAGCGTTAGAACGTAATGTAAAATGGGGCGTAGTAATGCGAAATCAAAGCGTTAGAACGTAATGTAAAATGGGGCGTAGTAATGCGAAATCAAAGTGTTAGAACGTTATGTAAAATGAGGCGTAGTAATGCGAAGTCAAAGCGTTAGAACGTAATGTAAAATGAGGCGTAGTAATGCGAAATCAAAGCGTTAGAACGTAATGTAAAATGAGACGTAGTAATGCGAAATCAAAGCGTTAGAACGTAATGTAAAATGAGGCGTAGTAATGCGAAATCAAAGCGTTAGAACGTAATGTAAAATGAGACGTAGTAATGCGAAATCAAAGCGTTAGAACGTAATGTAAAATGAGGCGTAGTAATGCGAAATCAAAGCGTTAGAACGTAATGTAAAATGAGACGTAGTAATGCGAAATCAAAGCGTTAGAACGTAATGTAAAATGAGGCGTAGTAATGCGAAATCAAAGCGTTAGAACGTAATGTAAAATGGGGCGTAGTAATGCGAAATCAAAGCGTTAGAACGTAATGTAAAATGGGGCGTAGTAATGCGAAATCAAAGTGTTAGAACGTTATGTAAAATGAGGCGTAGTAATGCGAAGTCAAAGCGTTAGAACGTAATGTAAAATGAGGCGTAGTAATGCGAAATCAAAGCGTTAGAACGTAACGTAAAATTCTAAGAAGCACAAAACACGCATGATAACAGTAATTATAATGAATACAAAATCAGAGGCTGCGGTAGCTCAGTTGGTAGAGTGCTCGCTCCGTAAGTGGGAGGTAGTGGGTTCGAACCCCGGCCGAGTCTGACCCAAGACTTGAAAGTGGGTAGTGACTGTTCTTTCGCCAAACACTCGGCATTACGAAATGAAAGTCACAATTCTTTCGGATGGGAACTTAAAATAAACGAGGTCCCGTGTCACGGTGGGCTTGGCACGCTAAAGAACCCTGCTGTATAATGCCATCAGCGCAACACGCACGCAAAATTTCTGCACCTTCGCCTATAGCTGGCGACGTCTCGATATAAGTGAAATATTCTTGACTGGGACGTTAAACACCATTACTTAACTCAAAATCAGAGAACGAGAAGACACTATAATACAAAGTAGATATGTGTTGGGTGTGTGAAGTAGTGCTGTGGTTTATGCCCCTGTCAATTGCAAGACTATTTCACTTATATCGAGGCGATCAGATATTGGATGGCGGAGTAAACTTGAGTGGCGGAGAAGAGCACCTATCTTCGGCAAGCAAACTGACAAAGCTTTGTCATACTATAATATGCATGGGCGGAAATCGAGGTCATAGACGAAAAAGGCATATCATCGATAATGTGTTATAACGACGAGAAGAATGATGTAGCACAAAAAGGGTGTTATATTGCAAAGTGAGGCGAAACAACATTGTAAAAAGAGGTGAATATTCTTAGTGATACTTTTTAAAATACAAAAAGATTAATGAGTAAAAAATAAAGTAATTATTCATTGCTGGATTATGTATGGTCAATGTAAAGGTATTCTTGTTTGAAGTTTTAAACTGTAACACAAGAGGATCGCTATTTCGAGCCTGATTTTGGACCGATTATATAGCCGTGATATGTGACCTTGTAAATAACTAGGTGAGAAGGTTAAAAAGTTAGATGTTATTAGATGTTTTTCATATATTGAACTGGTTTACATTATATTTAATAATTGATTGAATGGGGTGTTACGTCACAGTCAAGAATATTTCACGACCTAGACTTTACCAGCTTTGAATGAAGTGTTACATTTTCATCTTTGCAGTGAACACAGAAGAGTTTGTAGGGAGGGGTTTAGGGCTTTTAGAATCCTATCACTTTTTGTAGGGAGGGTTTTAGGGCTTTTAGAATCCTATCACTTTATTATTTTGTAATTTTGCTATTGTTATACAGTGCTTACGGCAGTAGCGGATCATTAGTGCAATATTCACTGCTCTCCGAACAAAACATCGCTACCGATTGTAATTTTTTGGTTCTATCAATTGACATTTCTCCACTCTTTCAATTTATCATTTGATAATAAAAATCGTCCGACTATAAGTATGGGCAATCCACGCGTTTTGTGTCCCATGTATTTACGTCAGTAACGAATCAATTTGTGAGTAGCGGATCACGCCACCTAGTGTCAAGAAAACGATAGGCGATTAACTCAAAACATGATTAGTTTGAGTTTCAATCATTCAAATGCAAAAGATACTAATCATGAAACAATATGAAAGAGTTTTAATCGTAATATCAACAAATGTCATGATTAAAATAAATAACAAAAAACAAATCATCGCAATGTCCCTGATAAATTAGGTCATTTCAACATTGTCTTGAATACTGAATTATAAAAGCAGTAAATGGCGAAGGAAATAAAATAAAATAATTGTACCTTATAAGTTATAAATATTATAGCATACTCTTGTCCATGAAGATTTTATTTTGACAAGAACAGTATATGCATACAATGATACTTATTGGTATTGTACACTGTACATCATAGGTCCAAAATTGTTACCAGAAAAAATATAGAACGGAATAAAACTTTAATTGTCTTAAACACAAAATATAGGGTTGGGTATTAATCTATTTATTCAATACATTCTAATCTCATACAGATTATCCTTCATCTGCATGACAATTATGGCTTCTTCAAAATGCCCATTGATCTGGTCTTACCATATGATAAATAAGATAGTAGCATGGCATGACAATGCCCCCATCTTTCTCATGGGGTACTGGCCATGGAGGGAAGCTAGGCACTGGTTCTCCAATAGACTCTGCATTACTGAACCCACCAGAATCTATTATTTTTCTGAAAGCACCAGACAGCCCCATGGGTACATGCCATATTTTTCTTAGCCTTTCGAGAGGTCCTCTGTAGACAGCAGCTGATCCGTTATTGCCGTAATTGCACCCTGCATAAACTGGTTTATGTTTTATTGTCATGAACTCTAAAGCTCAATAAAGGTTTATGTCGTGAAAGAAGACATGTTAACGAATGTTAAGAGCTATTATAATCATTTCAAATTACCTTTGGAAGTATTGAACACGTTGGTCAGATCGAAAGTTAGGTTTTGGAAATCACATCCATGTCGCTGAGACGCTTGTGACATTCGCATTAAAAAGCCGAGAATTTAAAAAATAGGACGTTTATCAACACAAATGAAACGTAGAATTAAGTAAAAATACCAGCTTTACAGAAATATATCCGAGTTGTATTGGTCTCTCGTAATGATATGGAAAATATTAACTTTATTCTAAAAAATGATCCGCTACTGACTGAGATCCGCTACTGCCGTAAGCACTGTAATTATTGAATAAATATTGTTTAAATTAAGAATGTTCTGACATAGGTTTAATAGCCCAGAACCACAATTTATAATGTAAATCAAACAGTTTGGAGAATGATGTTCATTCAGTCATGCGCCATCTTCTATACATATAACATACAACATTTCCATCATTGTTAGTTAGTCAACTTTCGATAATAAATAATTTCTTATTTTAGTTCCAGTTATAATGACTTTAGCTTTGGCCTTTCATTTCGCGTAATTCAACGCCTTTTATTATTTTCTTTATGGGCCCAATAGGTTTTGTATTATTGTAATAAATAATTCATTTTTATATATTTTCTTATGGAAGAAAAAATACGAATGTATGACGAGAATTACATGCTGGTTCTGATATTAAGACACGTAAATGATTAAGTTTTGATCAATATTTTGTTGATTACATATTATACCAGTTTTAATTTTACCGTTATCCTTGGTTCATTTTTCAGAAACCTTTCATTTTTCTTTGTTTTCGTATCCATATTGAAAACATTGAGTAATTGATGTTGTTATTCGCTACCTTTCCTATAAATATTTTAATACTTTGTGTATGTGGTATTATGTATAACTTATTTTGTAAATATGATTTGTAATAACTAATAATCTCTTGAGAGCCAAATACCACCCGACCCCAACATTTTACCGCTACCTTGACCTTTCTGATATGACCTTGAATATGATCTTTGTTCAAGGTCATGACACACTTTTGGACCATGAAAATTTTTCATGCAAAGTTTTATGACAGTCGTTCAAAGCATTGATGAGATATGTCCCGGGCACGATTTTACACGGAGACAAGCGGACATGGTGATTCCTATGTACCAACCTCAAACTAGTTTGCAGGGGAGGGGAATAAGAATGAAAAGGAAACAGAATAAGCCAGAATGCACCACTTTCCTGGCAGTGATATTAACAATTTTATTCAGTGAGTAAGGTAATAAACTGTTTTGAAATGTTCTAAGTGCGGCATTTTTTTTCAAAAGACAAAAAGTGATAGTTTCATTAAAACCTGCGACCAGAAAACATTTTGAATATTGTGCGTATATTCAAGCACTCTCGTATCTTAATGGGCTTTTCAAGAAAGATCCAGTTGCAATAGAGCTATAGAATATCACGAAATGCTAGATGATCTATATATATAAAGTTACCTGCTAGAGGTGGTCCAATCAGAAAGCCGATTCTCCTCAGAAACACATTCCTACCGCTGAGATACATATTTCATTCTGCTATATAGAAAGCTAACAGTGGCTGTATGCCATCAGACATCCGCTGTACATACCGAATGTTAGAGCAAATAACACTGCCCATATTAAACACCAGCATAAAAAGGGAAGAATACTGTCAACATTCCAGTTTATACCTAAACTACCCATATAGAGAAGTGGATCGGATCCCGTTTGGCCCCACCGTTACACCTGTTAGTAGTCTATTTATAGTGCTGCCTAGTCCAGTAAAATGTCAACAAGATGGCAGCGTCGCGTTACGAATCCTTTCTCTACAGAATAAATCGGCAAGTGAAGTAATATAGCCGCGAAAGACGTAAACCATAGAAAATTGGCAATTAGTATACATATAAATGTTTTACTTTTTAAGATATGGAACTGAAATATATTCCCTATACTACATAATCCCTGTTTTCTCGTCCTTTTGTTCTCGTTTATTTTTCTCTGTCTTTTGTTCAGTATTTCAGCTTTGGAAGGTTTCATTAAAGCACCAATCACGAGGAAATGTGCGGATAGTCCTCCGAGAATCAGGAATGTTCCGTTTACTCCGTACTGGTCGAAGAAATAGTTAATCACGGGTCCACTCACTAAGATCCCGGCTCCGGCTCCCGAGGCTGCGAATCCAGTTGCTATTCCGCGATATTTGTCGAAGTAGAAACTTAATATTACTACTGATGGAGTCAGGCACAAACAAATACCGGCTCCTGAAAAAGTAATAAGAACAGTGAAATGAAACTGTAAAAGTGGTCTTTATGGACAGGTCACTGGTCTTTATGTGCAGGTGGTCTTGATATAGAAGTTCAAATAACATGAATAAAGAGCAAATAGGATAAAATTTTACTGGCCTTTAAAGCAGGCGGTCCTTATATAGAAATGACCCTTAAGGCAGGTTCCACTGTAATTGTTTTAATGTTGGTTGAACATTGTTTAGGTCACATCATTGTTTCTACTATTCGAAACGGGCACAATTCGATTGACCACAAATATTACTCTAAAGTCAACAAAGATAAATTCATGATGCGCGGTTTTGTCTACGCTTTGTACCAGTGCCTAATTATAGCGACTTTGTATAAGTGTTACACTGTCCTCCATAAATTATCCATACATGTTTAAAACTGGTCTCATCATAATATGCTAAAAAATTTCACAAAAACAGCATTTTGCTCAAGCTGAGTGTTTTCCAGCTAAAATAATCTTTTTATCTTGAAAAATATTATTTTCTCAAAATTTCAGAAAATTCAAAGAACGTTGATCTTCAAGAAAAACAACAACTTAATTGCATACATTTAGATCATTACGTTAAAATATCACTTTCAAATATAGAAAAACTTCAATATTTCAAATGTATGAACAAAATTTGATATGGCGATTAAAATGTATGAAAAATAATTGATATGGCGATTAAAATGTATGAAAAATAATTGATATGGCGATTAAAATGTATGAACAAAATTTGATATGGCGATTAAAATGTATGAACAAAATTTGATATGGCGATTAAAATGTATGAAAAATAATTGATATGGCGATTAAAATGTATGAACAAAATTTGATATGGCGATTAAAATGTATGAACAAAATTTGATATGGCGATTAAAATGTAAACATATAGCAAATATAAATCTGTAAATTCACTTATGGATGGCAGTGTAGTACAGTGACCAATAAAATCGAAGATTATTTAGTTATATTTAGTTATTACGATTGTTGTTACACACGTGAGAGGTGTAACTAGCTAAACAGAACTTGCTTAACCTTTCCCTTCCAGAACACCCGGCCTCACTTCACTAACGAATTTGATGCGTGTTTCACTTAATTTGCCAAGTTTTAAAATGTTTACCTTGCTTTGGGAGTGCGATTTGGACATGGATAGGGGTATGGTTGTGAACGATTATGATTGGCTTGCTATGATTCAGGTTCATTTAAGCCTTCAATCTGTTTTGTTGCGGTTTGAGTCTATACTAATTTAAAAACCATCATAAGCTTTGAAGATGTATCGTCATACGGACACATACCTCCTAAAATCCCGTATGTCCATAGCAAACCATCTAATGTATTAATGAAGAAACTAGAGGAAAACCCGATAAAACAACACGCCCCTCCAACAAGGTGTGACGTCCGGCAGCTCCCAGCTGTGATCAGGATACTGGCGATAGGTGCTTAAATAAGAAAAATAAATAGCAATGCTTAAATAAAACAACACGCCCCTCCAACAAGGTGTGACGTCCGGCAGCTCCCAGCTGTGATCAGGATACTGGCGATAGGTGCTTAAATAAGAAAAAAATAAATAGCAGTGCTTAAATAAAACAACACGCACCTCCGACAAGGTGTGACGTCCGGCAGCTCCCAGCTGTGATCAGGATACTGGCGATAGGTGCTTAAATAAGAAAAAAATAAATAGCAGTGCTTAAATAAAACAACACGCCCCTCCAACAAGGTGTGACGTCCGGCAGCTCCCAGCTGTGATCAGGATACTGGCGATAGGTGCTTAAATAAGAAAAAATAAATAGCAGTGCTTAAATAAAACAACACGCCCCTCCGACAAGGTGTGACGTCCGGCAGCTCCCAGCTGTGATCAGGATACTGGCGATAGGTGCTTAAATAAGAAAAAATAAATAGCAATGCTTAAATAAAACAACACGCCCCTCCAACAAGGTGTGACGTCCGGCAGCTCCCAGCTGTGATCAGGATACTGGCGATAGGTGCTTAAATAAGAAAAAATAAATAGCAGTGCTTAAATAAAACAACACGCCCCTCCGACAAGGTGTGACGTCCGGCAGCTCCCAGCTGTGATCAGGATACTGGCGATAGGTGCTTAAATAAGAAAAAATAAATAGCAATGCTTAAATAAAACAACACGCCCCTCCAACAAGGTGTGACGTCCGGCAGCTCCCAGCTGTGATCAGGATACTGGCGATAGGTGCTTAAATAAGAAAAAATAAATAGCAGTGCTTAAATAAAACAACACGCCCCTCCAACAAGGTGTGACGTCCGGCAGCTCCCAGCTGTGATCAGGATACTGGCGATAGGTGCTTAAATAAGAAAAAATAAATAGCAATGCTTAAATAAAACAACACGCCCCTCCAACAAGGTGTGACGTCCGGCAGCTCCCAGCTGTGATCAGGATACTGGCGATAGGTGCTTAAATAAGAAAAAATAAATAGCAGTGCTTAAATAAAACAACACGCCCCTCCAACAAGGTGTGACGTCCGGCAGCTCCCAGCTGTGATCAGGATACTGGCGATAGGTGCTTAAATAAAAAAAAATAAATAGCAATGCTTAAATAAAACAACACGCCCCTCCAACAAGGTGTGACGTCCGGCAGCTCCCAGCTGTGATCAGGATACTGGCGATAGGTGCTTAAATAAGAAAAAAATAAATAGCAGTGCTTAAATAAAACAACACGCACCTCCGACAAGGTGTGACGTCCGGCAGCTCCCAGCTGTGATCAGGATACTGGCGATAGGTGCTTAAATAAGAAAAAAATAAAAAGCAGTGCTTAAATAAAACAACACGCCCCTCCAACAAGGTGTGACGTCCGGCAGCTCCCAGCTGTGATCAGGATACTGGCGATAGGTGCTTAAATAAGAAAAAAATAAATAGCAGTGCTTAAATAAAACAACACGCCCCTCCGACAAGGTGTGACGTCCGGCAGCTCCCAGCTGTGATCAGGATACTGGCGATAGGTGCTTAAATAAGAAAAAATAAATAGCAATGCTTAAAAAAACAACACGCCCCTCCGACAAGGTGTGACGTCCGGCAGCTCCCAGCTGTGATCAGGATACTGGCGATAGGTGCTTAAATAAGAAAAAATAAATAGCAATGCTTAAATAAAACAACACGCACCTCCGACAAGGTGTGACGTCCGGCAGCTTCCAGCTGTGATCAGGATACTGGCGATAGGTGCTTAAATAAGAAAAAATAAATAGCAATGCTTAAATAAAACAACACGCACCTCCGACAAGGTGTGACGTCCGGCAGCTCCCAGCTGTGATCAGGATACTGGCGATAGGTGCTTAAATAAGAAAAAATAAATAGCAATGCTTAAATAAAACAACACGCCCCTCCGACAAGGTGTGACGTCCGGCAGCTCCCAGCTGTGATCAGGATACTGGCGATAGGTGCTTAAATAAGAAAAAATAAATAGCAATGCTTAAATAAAACAACACGCCCCTCCGACAAGGTGTGACGTCCGGCAGCTCCCAGCTGTGATCAGGATACTGGCGATAGGTGCTTAAATAAGAAAAAATAAATAGCAATGCTTAAATAAAACAACACGCACCTCCGACAAGGTGTGACGTCCGGCAGCTCCCAGCTGTGATCAGGATACTGGCGATAGGTGCTTAAATAAGAAAAAATAAATAGCAATGCTTAAATAAAACAACACGCACCTCCGACAAGGTGTGACGTCCGGCAGCTCCCAGCTGTGATCAGGATACTGGCGATAGGTGCTTAAATAAGAAAAAATAAATAGCAATGCTTAAATAAAACAACACGCACCTCCGACAAGGTGTGACGTCCGGCAGCTCCCAGCTGTGATCAGGATACTGGCGATAGGTGCTTAAATAAGAAAAAAATAAATAGCAATGCTTAAATAAAACAACACGCCCCTCCGACAAGGTGTGACGTCCGGCAGCTCCCAGCTGTGATCAGGATACTGGCGATAGGTGCTTAAATAAGAAAAAAATAAATAGCAGTGCTTAAATAAAACAACACGCCCCTCCGACAAGGTGTGACGTCCGGCAGCTCCCAGCTGTGATCAGGATACTGGCGATAGGTGCTTAAATAAGAAAAAAATAAATAGCAGTGCTTAAATAAAACAACACGCCCCTCCGACAAGGTGTGACGTCCGGCAGCTCCCAGCTGTGATCAGGATACTGGCGATAGGTGCTTAAATAAGAAAAAAATAAATAGCAGTGCTTAAATAAAACAACACGCCCCTCCGACAAGGTGTGACGTCCGGCAGCTCCCAGCTGTGATCAGGATACTGGCGATAGGTGCTTAAATAAGAAAAAATAAATAGCAATGCTTAAATAAAACAACACGCCCCTCCAACAAGGTGTGACGTCCGGCAGCTCCCAGCCGTGATCAGGATACTGGCGATAGGTGCTTAAATAAGAAAAAATAAATAGCAGTGCTTAAATAAAACAACACGCCCCTCCAACAAGGTGTGACGTCCGGCAGCTCCCAGCTGTGATCAGGATACTGGCGATAGGTGCTTAAATAAGAAAAAAATAAAAAGCAGTGCTTAAATAAAACAACACGCCTCTCCAACAAGGTGTGACGTCCGGCAGCTCCCAGCCGTGATCAGGATACTGGCGATAGGTGCTGAAATAAGAAAAAATAAATAGCAGTAGCAGTGCTTAAATAAAACAAAACCAGTGTTATATATAGGCAAACAACATTGACCTGTCCGCTTGACCTTTAATCTAAATATTTATTATGAACGACTATATTTACATATAGGAAACACACGTGTTTATTTTCTCTACATAATGAGAAATACTAAACACGGACACTGTTATGTGTATGAACCGTGAATCCTAATACTACCTATCCAATGAGTGGATTCTACCATATGAATATTCCTAATGGAAGGTCAAGTGGACAGGTCAATGTTGTTTGTCTATACATGTACATAGTAACATAAACTAGATATAATTTGAATATTATGTATGTTAAAGACTGAAAATGCTCATATATACAGTAAAACCTATGACAACATGTTATAACTAATTATACGGGATGTCATTGCAAAAGTATCCCCCAACGAACACCAACTGGAAAATTAATGTTTTCCCAACCATGTACATGATCAAAATACCAATAGCCAATGGCACATTTACTCCAAAGATTGCTCCTTTGAAGTTCCATAAGGATCTGTTAAATTAAAAACAAACATACTAATCCATGTCCGAATCACAATTCAGAGGCAAAGAAAAAACTTTGGAACTGACAAGCCAGGTGAGACATGTGAACTTCCACCAGGGTAATGAAGCCGAGTGCTCCGGAAGGGCAAACACCTGCTGTTTAGCTAGCTACACCCGCCACGTGTGTAATCAAAATTGTGTGAAAGGAACATGGAACTATGGGACGTCAAATATATCCAGGGAAATCCTGGACACAGAGACATCAAACTTATCAACAATACTGTGATGACGGCCATAAAACTTTTGAGGGCTTTGATAAGCCTAGGTTTGCAATATCCCTGAGTCAACAATTTATTTGTAAGCAGTCTTCTTCGTTGTACAAAGTAAAATTATTTTCGAGAAAGGCACCGGACAAAATGTTTACGGAAGAAACACTTCATTTTGCGCGGGGGAAGTAACAATATGAGACATACACAAAAATACATAACATGTAGAATGTAATTGGATTTTCGTTTTTCACATTATGTCAACTTACGTTATACATTCAGTATATGTAAAATGTAATTAAGTTTTAAATGTCCAATAACATATTCGGTATGAAAAATGTTATTAGTTTTTTTCACCTGACATACTTTTACTGAAATTTGAGTATTAAAAATCTACATTTATTTTCGTGAAAATATGTGCCTTGTCAAACGAGATTATTCTCCAACAAGGTATTTAAAGTGTAGAATAGTGAAACTGAATTCGTGTCGAACACATGTAACATAAAACAGGTATATTTACAACTTACTATCTTAAAAGTACATGTACATGTATATGCAAGTTGCCTTTAATTAATAAAATCTAAAAATATTCTACGTGCTTTATAGGTACGAGCATATTTGAAGGTTTATTGCCGTTACCGATCATCGTACAACAAATGGACAACAAAACCGCGAATTTGGACAAAACGCTGCATCGGACATGACATGTGCCATGCTTATACCATACATTACCATTGCTGCCAAAGCATTGGTACCCAGACACAATGACACAAATCAGCTGCCGTAGTTACTTACCACTTATAGAAGTAAGACTGTTAAACACAGATCCTATCAATGACGTAAAAGCGACGTCTCTCTCAAACCTCTGCAACAAAGCCACGTGTATCATGCCAGCACCATATACAACCATTGCAGCCAAAGCATTGGTGCCGAAAGAAGCAAACATAATCACCCAGGACCAGCCTCTATCCATGTCCGATCTACCCATGTCGCTGCTGTCATGACGGGCATGAACCTTCTACAAGAGCACAAAAACTCAGATTAATTAATGCTCAAACACACTTTAAATTGAATTATATTCATTTACAACTTAACTGTGTCTAGTGTACTAAAATATACAGTACAGAAAGTTTCATACCTTTACGACCATTCTCGGTTCATATAACCATACCTACAGTTACAGTACAGACCTGTCAGAAAGTTAAACACAAAGCTAAAGAATTAGTGCCGAATTGGCAGTTCATCTCGGTCTCTATCGACAACTTTTTGGCATCTGTTTTCTATCTCCAGACTGTTATCTATCTCCAGATCTCGGTAGCTTTTCTGGCACTGCCTATCCATGTCTCGGCCACTCGGCAGAAGTAGTTAGCTCAGTGTTAAACTTTTGACAGGTCTGTACAGTACATTACAGTAGCTTTAAGAGAAGTATAATTTATGATACAAAAATATATGCATTATTTATTTACTTGGGTCTAATTTATTACTCGTACTACAAAGATTAAGTAATTTATTTTTATAAAACACGGAGGAAAATCATTAACAACTGGTATTTTAATATTAATGTAATTCTGTCAATTGTATATCGGCATGTCAATGAACTTTGATGATCTGGCTGTATGTTTGATCCGTGGTCGTAATTGTTCTACGTTTATTATACCCCCCGCTTAAAAAGTGGGGGGTGTCCGTCCGTCCTTCCGTTACACCTTCGGGTACCTATCTCTTATCCGCAACTCCTCCTAAACCCTTCAATGGATTTTCATGAAACTTTCAAACAGTCTTTGTGATATAATGTAGATGTGCACCTCCTATTTAAAAAATTGATCCGATGGATTTTTGGGAGCGAGGGTATTTTTTGTGAGCTTGTGGCTCACAGTTTTTCTAGTTTTTATCTATTTCTGAGGGTAAAAGACGTTGAGGAAGACCAAAGATTACATGGGGGCACACCGTGGAAGCAGAAATGCAATCTGCAAAAACTGGCAAATGAGACTAGAGTGGTAAGACTTCGTTGCTGCCCCACACGCCAGTGGGCGTAATGGGCAGTAAGTAAGTAAATGCGTAAACATAACTAGTTGCCGAGAAAAGCTACCATAAGATAAATAGCAGCTATCGAAAGCTACCGAGAATTAGGTTGGTTGGTTAAATGTTGCTTAACGTCGCATCAACAATTTTTCAGCTTTTCGCGACGAGAACTATTTTATTAATCTATGAACAATTTTTGTAGGTATGTGAAGTGCGAGTGCTTTATGGTCTGTCTTGTACTAGCGTGCTCTTAGGGTGACTTTAACGTGCTAGCTCACAGAGTGAGTACGCCGCAGACAAGCGTACCACTTCCCCAGTCCATTATACTGTTACCAGGTGAACCAGTAAAGGCCAACGGCAAGGAAAATTCACTTTCCCACATTTGGTCTGAGAGGGACTCGAACTCACAGCGGAGAGACTCTGGATTTGAAGACTGACATCTTATCCATTAGGCCATCGCAGCCTACCGAGAGATAGGAAACAAGAGCCGATATGAGCTGTTGAGTCGGCATCAATTCATTAGGTCAATGTTAAACTTTCGACAGGCATGTACTTAAGGTAAAGTACAACAACGGGGCCTAAGATTTCCTAAAGGTGCGGATAACCCAGTTTAAACACGATTTCTGGTTCATATTTTCCTACATTATTTCGTTGTTTTTATTTCAGATAGTTCATTAACTTAGGTCCATTCGCTCTTTCAAGCCTGTCGTTGATTGTGTAACAATAGTTGTGATTTTGTTAAGATAAGAGAGCGAGGGTTATGGGTGAGACTCATAAGACGAACTCAATAAACGTCTATTATATAACTATAAACAAAGCCCAGGAGATAGTAACATGCTCATAACGCTCCAATCCGTCATCTAGTTGGTATAACGTAATTTGCTTAGCCCATGCAACCAAAAGGAACCGATACAACAAAAACACAAAACGAAATAAGTATTTACTGAACGCCCCAATCACTTTTATTACATAATTCACATAATGAGAACATAATAAAATTATCGATTGATATTTAAAAATTTTCACAATTTAGTTTCGATAATGTGCGCCGTTATCGCTTTTATTCCCATAAGGTGCATTATGTATATACATAATGTGAATTACGTAATAAAAGTGATTGGGGCTTTCCATAGATATTACCTATGTATATTATGCCGCTGTCATATACCATTTTTTTTAATTTAATCATAAAATACATTCAAAAAATGGTATATGACACCGCTATCTGACCCCAGTTTCACAATATTTCCTTGGCTAAGATTTTCCTTAACTTAAATCTTTATGATATTGTTAATTTTCAAGATATTCAGGAATTTAAGGTGTCATTTAGAAGATAACTTTTAGCTTTAAACATTTTTATTTAGTATTGTCAAAATATTTATTCGTAGTTCCAAGAAAAATTATAAAAGTAAAGAAATGGTTGTGAAATTAGGCACTGGCTATATATTTCGTTTAAATACTGTTGATCTTAACTCACACATTTTCTATATTTTCTATTACTTTTAAACTTTAGTACTGCTAATTACGAAATAAGATGCAAAACCAGTTTCAACCGTTTATTCTGAATTAACTGTCTAAAGTTGAGTGTTGACGGTTCAAACGTCCGACTCCAACTGCCTTAACAGTTGGTTCAATAAAAACGGTAACAATAATTTGATAATAATATTAGACATGAGACAGAAAGACAATAACATTAACTGGATTTGAGACAGAAATGTCAATTATTAAATTTCGGGTGTTATTAACCACCATCATGTTCAACTAACGGGTCGCCTACCATAATCCGTCCGACTCAAGGTGTCACAGTCACTTATATATATTAGTGTCCTTAAATCAGATTAATAGCTAAAAACAGCACTTTGACTTCGTTACGCTAATAATTTAATATTACGAATAACTTCCCTTTTATTATACAAATAATTATTTATCAATGTTTTAATTTATATTCGAAAAGTCAAATAAAAAAGTCCGCAAAAAAGTCCGTCAATTTTGCACCATTGATCATTGATCTGCAGATCTTTCATTTGATCGTTTACTATATTTCAAATCAACTTCCGTAAATATACAGTAATTCAACACGTTTTCTCTTACTCCAATAAAGCTTCCTCTGTAGCTGCCGGTCACTGGTGGCCTAATCTTTTTCGAACTCTGCAGAGGTGTTTTAACGTGCACTGAAACACGGGACCTCGGTTTTGAGTCTCATCCGAGAGACTATTTTAGTATTGAGCTATAATTATAATACGTATATATAATAACGCAATTTATTCTTAACGAGACTAAGCATTCCACAGCGCTTTATACCATTTCAAAATATCTTTCCAATGGCGTAAACACTGCAACAATCAGAGTTAAGTAATGGTGTTTAACGTCCCAGACAAGAACATTTCAGTTATATCGAGACGTCGACTCTCCAGTTTTAGGCGAAGGTGCAGAAATTTAGCCTGTACGTTGCGATGACGACATTATACAACAGGGATCTTTATTGTGCCACGCCTACGTAACACGGGATATCGTTTGTTTTAAGTTCCCATCCGAAAGAACCGTCAGACTTTCATTTCGTAATGCCTGGTGCTTGGCGAAGAGTCACTTCCCACTTCCAAGTCTTTCTTGCACCGACAGGCCACGGTGGCCTCATGGATAAGACGCCAGTCTACAAATCCAGGGTTATCACCGCTGCGAGTTCGAGTCCCGCTCAGACCACATGTGGGAAAGTGAATTTTCCTTGCCGTTGACCTTTACTGGTTCACCCGGTGTCAGTATAATGTGACTGGGGGAGTGGTACGCTTGTCTGCAGTGTACTGACTCGGTGATCTAGCACCTTAAAGTCGCCCTGAGTGCAGGCTGGTACAAGGCAGACCATACAACACACTCTCACTTCACATGCATACATGAACTTGTTCATAGATTAATCCATAGCGATTAATAAAACAGTTCTCTTCGCGAATAGCTGAAAAATTGCTGATGCGACGTTAAGCAATATTCAACTGTAACGTCTTTCTGGCAACGATCAGAGATCAAACAGACATATATATCTACGCTGTACACTTGCATTACAATGTAACATGTGGATATGGTTAATGTAGCCAGCATATGGTTAGTACGGAGAGCATATTCATCCAGGCAAAAGTGAATGTGTAATGTCCAGTTTTATCTAAATATCTGACAGAACTGACCATGTAGTCCATTCCTAATTGGTTTTTCACAATTTCTTGCATAACATAGTTACACATCTTCCTGACTGTGGTTTTACTCAGCGGGAAAGGATAGAAGGGATAAGTCGCAACACGGCAAAACTACAATCAATATTTATAAATGATGTCCAAAAGTTAGCAGTAATATTTTTCTTTGCAAGTCATTTTTTTAAAGTGAAAAGGGCTCTGAAAAAGAGACTTTAGTTGCTCAGAACCAAACCCAACTGAACAATGCTATCTTCGTAACATCTTCCTAACTGTGGTTTTACTAGTATAGAAAATGTGTTACATGCAAGCTGCTCAATATTTAGCAATCATTTTTTGTTTCTGCAAGTCAAATTTTGAAAAAGTGAATGCAAGTTTCTAAAAACCCGTTTAATTGATCAAAACGGCGACATATTAATGTCACTGATTAAAACAAAACCCAAATTAATAATATCAACAAAAAATGGTAACATGGATAGGTTACTTTAAATCGTGAAATTTCCATGTTTCTTTTTTGCGTAAATTGGCGACAGTATTAAACTTTTGCGAATATTATAGTTTCAATACATGTAGTTCACAAACATTGGCACTGACAATATAAAAGGTAGGCGAAATCTTGAAAAACAATTATTTTAATACTTTGGTACTTTCTATTTATAATTTTCTTTTATGAAAAATAGCGTACTCGTCACGATGACTATTTAAGTCTAATGCCATTACTAAGTTCGTATTGCACAACAATAGCAGTTCGATGTGTAATTTTCAATTAGAAAGAAATAGTTTTAATGCGATTTATCATGTGCTACTTTTGAATTTTTATAAAATAATGCACTACTTTTGAATGCATTATTTTATAAAAAAAAAATGAAAAGTAGCACATGACACGATAAATAAATATACATATTAACAACATTAGCAATACAACACAGAAATGAAAACGATTGACTAGATAATTATATTATGATGCTTATATCGCACTTTTGTCTTGTTTCCTCAGATATATTTATTTTTTTAAAAACTGGTGCATCAGAAATTAATCATTGTCATACTTACATCGCCGCCTGCCGTTAACTTCCCCATTAGATGTAGTATTTTAAATCGTTCACAATTGATCAATTATCTTCTGTCAAACAGAACATAACAAAGGATGAAAATAACTAACCAGCTGATTGGTCGGCTATTGTCGTCAAGCGCGTGCAACAGCTGATTGGATGAGTCATGTCTCAACAGCAGCACGTGAAACAGCGTGATGCTGAGCATTTACACTTGCTTCTACTTTCTCTCTATCATTTGAATCAGAAATCGGTTAAAGAGAGTAGTTGTCTATATAGTACTAGATACTATCAATATAGTATTTGTAATCTGTCACGGTTATCGGTCAAGATTTGTTATACATAAACATCTGTCGTCAACAAATCTAATTTTATCACCACTAATGTATAAATTTGCTACTTAATAAAATCTGAAAGTCCTTAAAAAAACTAAGGTATACTCCCTCATGCAAAGTATTCGCTTAGCTAAAATTGGTTAAATATGTTTTGGTCCTTATGTTTTTTCAATCCCTTGCAAAATTTCGCTTTCACAATTTTGGTCAAAGCACTGTCAGCTACTTTTGAATTTTTATAAAATAGTACATTCAAAACATTTGTCATGTGCTACTTTTGAATGCATTGTTTCATAAAAGTTCAAAAGTATCAAATGACAGCACAACTGATGAGGAATAGTATTCCGAACGACCGTCCAGTGCTGAAAAATTAGCAATGGTATAATATGTAATTATTAATAAATATGGTGGTTCTGACTAAATACTCTCCGTTTCTACTACCAACTACATGTGGCGGACCGGGGGGGGGGACGGGGGTGTGGCAGGAATTCTAGGAAGGTAGCCAAGTGCGGCCAACTACATGTAATACAACAACTTTCAACGGCTACACAGGCCTGTGTTCTGAAGTCTTTGTTTTTTTCACTTTTTAATTATAATGTTATTGCTTGTAACACGTGTCTTATTATTACAAGGTTGGTTATTTTGTAGATGTAAACATATTGAGGAAACAGGAAATAATATGACTTTATAGTTGGCGGTGAATAAAGCTCACATTAAAGTGTCTGACAAGTTAAACAAAATAATTAAACCGTTATTCCTGACATGTGTTACCTCGGATAATAACAATTATTGATATATTGATTATCAAAGTTATCTCTTTGTATTTTTTTTAAATTCCTTAAAACGCTACGTTATGCTTAATTGCTCAAAGCATATTGTCTTAGGTGGCTTTTGTAAAACACACTTTGGTCTTTATATTTTTGAGCACTTCGAGTACTACTGACTGATGAGGACTGACTTTATTCCGAAACGACCGTCTAGTGCTGCTTAATTAAAACATGTATAGTTATAATATTAATCATTGATAATAAAATAATGTTAACATTGGTTTTGCATCTTCTTATGTACATGAATTTAGAACTACAGTTAAGCCTGTTTATACATGCCACCCAAGGGAACAAGTAAAATTGGCCGTTATAAGCAGGTGGCCCTTATATAGAGGTGACCTTTAATCTAGGTTTGACTGTTGGTATAGTTAAGTTGATAGATAAAACAATGCGTGCGAGTTAAGGTCCAGAGAAAGTTGAATAAATACATGCTCAGATAGCGAATACTTACATTGTACAAACTAACGAGAATTCAATTTATTTACATCCGCACGGAAATGTTATACATATTTTTATCGGAAACTCAGTTGAAGGACGAGTCAAGTTTATCAAGCAGAGTTTTAAATATAATACATCACATATATTCTATATCAATCAACGCGGGTTTAATCAATAATTTAATTAAGAAGTGATACTTCAAAAAGAAATGTTATGGGGTCACTTCATGCAAGTACGATACCGGATGTTCCGGGTACAAATTGCATGAAAAGCGAATGTTAAATTTGTACCCGGAACACCCGGTATCATATATACTAGCATAGAAGTGACCCCAAAACAATGTCATTTCTTATATTTACATATTCACTTTTATATCTAATCTGCTATGTGGACTTAAAACTATTACTGTTAAATTATTTAGTACTCCGTGGATCCCGTCTACTGCATCTCAATGAAGGATGGCGTCATCGATGAGTGGGATGACAGGTGACCCCGACTTCTTCCATTGATGAAAAAATCATCAGTTCAAAAAGGTTTATTTTTTATTGATCTCTTTCTTTTTATTTTGGGAAAGGGTCATGTGACAACTGGCACCTCTGTTTTATAAATATTTTAAACTGTAACTATATGTTTTAAATAGTAATGTCTTATAGGCCAAATGTGACCGGGTATAAAATGTTATTGTTTTATCTTCACGCATCATCATCATCAGTCAGAATTCTCAAATCAAGAATAGAACAACGTACCAGGGTGTCATTATTCATATCTACATTACATGTAATGGATGTAATATAGGTTACGGTCGAGATCACCCCACCCAAGACTATTATGTAATATCAAAAACATACTAATCCATGTCCGAATCACAATCCAGAAGCAAAGTAAAAATTTTGAAACTGACAAGTTAGGTTAGACACGTGAATTTTCGCCAGGGAAGTGAGGCCAGGTGCTCCGGAATGGTAAGCACCCGGTAAGCACATTCGTCACGTGTAATCAAAACGGAGTGCAAAGAACACGGAACTATGGAACGTAAAAATATGCAGCCGAAACATCAAACTTATCATCAACAATACTGTGATGACGGAAAAAGCAGGAATATCCGATTCGTTTCACGACACATTTTGATGATTTGTATTGTTTATTACATAAACTGTTTGTATATTGCAATTTTAAATAACATCACTCATCAGGATGCACGGTACAATATGATGAATAAATTTATAATCTAAAATACTTAAAAAAACTAAGTTATACTCCCTCATTCAAAGTTTTCCTAAGCTAAATTTGGTAAACTATATTTTGGTCATTTAAGGTATCTTTTCAACATCTTGCGAAAATTGGTTTTATAAGGTATATTTTCTGGTGAGAGAAATCCCTCAAGATTTGATAACTGATCATAGATTCCAGAGTTCAGCTAGTATGACCCATCTGATCATGACATGAAACAGTCGCGATGACAATGATGATGGCATTGAACTTTACTTTCTAACATTTAACACCTGTTTTTTTTCGATCAAAGCAAACAACTGCAAAATTATTGACATTGTTAACATTTTGTGACCAGAAACTGGTAAGTAACGCCCGTCAACAAGTGACCACAGCGAAATACAGTATATATGATCAGTGAAACAAAAAAAACTCCTTTAGTCAAAGAATAGTACATTACTTGAACAGCTTAGCAACATCTGTATATCTGTATTTGGAGTTGAATGAATTTGTGACAGTCTTTTAACAAAATTCTGCACAAATCCTGCTCCATAAGAATAAAATACAAATTAGCAAACCATTTGTACAATTTGTGAACATACACTGGTATACCGATTGTTTGTTGGAAAAAACAACAAATATTTTGTCTATCAAAAACTAATTTTTGTTGATGTTAGCTTTAACTTATTACATGTAAATTTTATGGATTCCTTATGAGCTTGACAATATTACCAGAATCCCTGTTCAGCATTAGATCTTTATAATCATCTTGGCTTACTGTTATTGAAAAAGTATGACAAATGAAGTATTTGTTTTATACGTACTATTAGAACGCGGCATCGTGGTGTAAAATGTAGAAAACTAAATTATATGGTATTAACAGCGAGATATTTAAGTTCATTTAATTATGTAGAAAGTTTGATGCCAGAAGACCATCTTTGAAGACTGCCACAGTTTTTGTTAAAGTTGCTGATAATGATTTAGAAGTACATTTAGAGGAACCTGTTGTATATCTTTCCTTGTATTGATTTTTGTGAATCAAGCAAACATACTAATATATGTCTAAATCACCCCAATCCCAAAGCAAAGTCAAAACTTTGAAACTGACAAATTAGGTTAAACGCGTAAACTTTCACCAGGAAGGTGAAGGCGGGTGCTCTGAAAGTGTAGGTACCTCTTGTAATCAAAATTGAGAGTGAAAGGAACATGGAACTACGGGACGTGACATATATCCAAGACAATCCCGAACACAGACAGATCATACCATAAAACATGTGAAGGCCATGATAAGCCTAGGCTTGCAATATCCATGGTCAACAATTATGTAAGCAGCTTGCTACGCTGTATCAAATTCAAGTGGTGAGAACAAGGTCTACCATAGCGTATTAATTGTGAAACAAATACATAATAAGCAGGAGAGACAGGCACATGAATATTGCTACATAGAAAAGGAAACTTGACAAGAAAAAATGAAGTCATCACATTTGGCATACAGCTTTTGTGGGCGTCATCATTGAGGTATATGTCTAAATATGACATACAACTTGAAGAATTAGTCGTATCTTTAATTTCAAGCTATTGAGATGGATGGTATTCACATCATCTTTTAATTTGGGATCGTTAAGAGATAGAACGTCATATTTATTAAATTCTGCATAACGAATAAAGAAACAAATCAGCAAAAGTGATTTGAATTTGAATAATCGTAATACCTTTAAGATTCAATAACTGGTAAAGAAAAAGAAATAAAACAAACTTAATGTCTACGAGGTTCAGTAATCTTAATGTCTATAAGCTATTGTAACTGATCAAGCTTTAACCCTCTTGCTGTCAAATGGACATATGTGTACTCTACTGACATCTATGTTCTTTCAATGGAATTGACAACTCTTGATTCCATGACTAAGAGATAATAATAATATTTTATAAAGTAAACAAAAATGCAAAATGTTGACTATTGAGATTATAATCTACAATTAACTAATGATGTCATATGACAACAAACGGGTCTTAAGTCATAACCTATTGTTGACGCCATATCATTTGGCATTGCGAACTTCAATTTGGCACTGTTAACGTTGCGTTGAAAATTACTTTGGCACCAAGAGGGTTAAAAATCCTGTTTAGGATTTAATTTAAAGCTTCATTTTTGGACTAACAAAACAGCAATGGCAATCGAAATAAATATTTTTTCGTAAATGACAGAAACTTGATTTCACTTAAGGTATAAAAAGTATACACTATTACTCACTGTATAGGGTTGAATCCTAGTCGAAGAGGTATGAGAAAGTGTGTCAGTTCACGTGTTAATGCTTGGTGGTTTCCCACGGGTATTCTAGAAATGACCCAGGCGATATAAGTTAAAGTTTTTTGGCTGGGGGTTAATCGTCATTACTCAATTCTTATACAACAATCCAATCAATCACGCACTGACTTAAAACACATATAATTACCACGGATCTGGTTTTCCGGAGCCGTATTGGTGGTTTTCTCCGGGTACTCCGGGACTTCCCGCCGCGGCATAAGTAATAGATTCTTGGCTCAGGCGTTAATCGTCATTACATCATTCCTCTACAATATTTCACTCAATCACACACTGGCTTAAAATCAGATATATACTTACCACGGATCTAGTTGTTCAAAGCTGCGTTGTGCGTAATAAACTAATATCAATCAAAGTTTTAAAAATCGATTATAATTATATCATCAGTCAAAATATTTTTAAAGTTTTCGCTTCAGTTCCTGCTCCAACAAACTTTTGTATGGACGCCTGGCATTTCACACCATGGTTAGTTTAGATGACTGTGTTAAATTTAGTAAAAATCAATCTTATGCATTTCGATGCATTGTTATATCGGTTCCCCAGTTTTGTATAACCTTGTGACATAATATTTAACCAACCATCCATTACAAAAAGTTTAAGATAATTACACATTAGATAAACCACATTCATCCAGAATTGCTTTAATAACATTACACAGCCATTTAAAAATAATTATAAATTAGAATTAAATATAGATCATATAAAATTACTTTGTTTCTGTTTCACATATAATTACATATTATATCAGTTTTAATTTTACAGCACTAGACGACCGTTTCCGAATACAATTTCTCATCAGTAGTGCTTGGGCCAAAATTATGAAACCAAAACTTTTTTCCAAGATGTTGAAAAGAAACCGAAAGGACCAAAATATATTTTACCAAAATCAGCTAAGGAAATACTTAGCATGAAGGAGTATACCTTAGTTTTTAAAGAAAATTTTTATAAATTTTAACTTGCAGCAAATTTAGACAATAGTATATTTCTGACAATGATACACAATTTTTGCCTATACCAGTTTTAATTTTACACCACTAGATGGCTGTTTCGGAATACAATTCCTCATCAGTAGTGCTTGGACCAAAATTATGAAACCAAAACAATTGTTCTTGATTTATGTTTGCACTTTATAATGTCAAGCTTCACACATTCACTTTATCTTGGGGATTTCTTTAAAGACTGGATATTAGGCAGCAATACATGATATTGTCAGGTGAGCATTCTTCATCAAGATTATCTGCTTCTTAAATTTTAAAATTCCGAAAAGAAAACTTAGCTATGATTTGCCATTCAAAGTATTGCTTTAGGTGGATTTGGTAAAATGTATTTTGGTCTCTGATATTTTTCTTGGTAAAATATCTTAGTTCCATGTTCCTTTCACACAATTTTGATTACACACGTGGTGGGTGTAGCCATCAAAACAAAAGGTACTTATCATTCCGAAACATCCGATTTTACTTCCTTGTTGGAAGTTCACGTGTCTCAGTTCCAAAAGGTTTTACTTTGCTTCTGCATTGTGATTCGGACATGGATTAGTATGTTTGTTTTAGTTAAAAATATTTAGATTTTAACAATTTTGGTCAGATTATTACTGGTTAGGAATTTTATTCCGATACGGGCATCTACCTCTGCAAAATTAAAACAGGTTTAGTTATAAATCTAAGCATGATTTTTAGACTAACGAAACATTATCAATCGGTATACTAGAAGTCTGTATTTTTGTGAATCACAAGCACTTGTTTCCATTTAAAGTATCGTAAAATAGCACCTCTTACTGCCTTTGACTGCTACCCCGAAGGGTCTTGGTGCGACAAAGTGTGTCAGTTCACTTGCTGAAGCTTGATGGTTTTCTCCGGGTACTCCGGAACTGCCCGCCGCGGCAAAGGTGAAAGATTCTTGGCTGGGACGTTAAACGCCATTACTCCATTCCTCTACAATAGTTCACTTAATCACACACTGACTTTAAAAACACACATACACTTACCATGGATCAGCTGGTTGTTCAAAGCTGCGTTTGTCGTAATAAACTAATATCAATCAAAATTAATTATAAGTATACCATCAGTCATAAGATTTTTAAAGTTTTCAGTTCAGTTTGGTCCAACACACTTTTGTATGGACGCCTGACATTTCACACCATGGTTAGTGTTGTATGGATGCCTGGCATTTCACACCATGGCTTGTTTAGATGGCTGTTACTTACTTTCACTCAATATTTATACACGAATATTCATGAAATATTGTCAGTACCAAATGAACCATTTCAAGTTAAATCATTTGCTTATTTATTTCTTCTCACGGTTCATTTAGAACAAGATCATAATTATAATACATTTACGTTTGCATGTATGAGTTGTCAACACATAAATAACATAAATTAACCTTGAGGACCAACCATCTAAAAATAATTTTATAAGAATAAAATTGCATTTATTATTTATTATTGACTGTTTGCTGTATAAAATGAATTATACTTCAAAACTTTTAACATAATGGACATTATTATTCCTATTAAGAATATTAAGACAACGCCTTGTTTCTATAATCAATCTATGACTGCTAGACTCATATTCATGTAACAGTATTCGATTTTTACAGAGATAGTATAGTACGCCAAGTTTGACCTGGCCGTTTGACCTCTAATTTGAACATTAGATTGGGCAAATATTCTGTGTCATTTGGGTTAGACAGCATGTTCCATTACCATTAACACCTGGTACCCAGTATTACTATTATTTTTTCTCATATATCTATTCATATAGTCCTTAAATTACACACTAGATACGTATGTTTAAATATTCAAATAAAAGGTCACTTGGCCTGGTCAAACTTGACGTAATACTGTTATTAAAATCTATTAACAATCAACCTATATACGTTTTTATGCATCGTCAATATGCCACAGTTTTGTACAACCTTATTACATAATATTTAACCTACCATATCGAGATTAACACACATTGGATAAACCATATTCATCAAGAACTGCCTTTACATTACACAGAATATAAGTTTGAAATTGTATAACAGTATTTTGTTCTTTACAATATATCAACTTATTTTTTATACCCCCGCTTAAAAAGTGGGGGGGGTGAGGGTTTCCGTCCGTCCTTCCGTTACTCCTTAGGGTACCTATCTCTTATCTGCAACCCCTCCTAAACCCTTCAATGGTTTTTTATGAAACTTTCACACAATCTTTGTGATATAATGTAGATGTGCACCTCCTATTTAAAAATTTGATCCGATGGATTTTTGGGAGTGGGGGTATTTTTGCTCACAGTTTTTTTATGCTTACAATAATGGACAATCTATCTAATTCTTCATATACTATAAACTTTGGTGTTTATTTTTTGCACATGTATACCTTTACAGGCATGGTACCAAATATATTCATTTGTGCTTCATATAATGCACATAACTTTTTTCTATGTGTAATGCCTGTATGTTGATATGTGACACTTTTTCCTATGTGTCATGCCTGTATGTTGATATGTGACGCTTTTTTCTATGTGTAATGCCTGTATGTTGATATGTGACGCTTTTTTCTATGTGTAATGCCTGTATGTTGATATGTGACGCTTTTTTCTATGTGTAATGCCTGTATGTTGATATGTGACACTTTTTCCTATGTGTAATGCCTGTATGTTGATATGTGACGCTTTTTTCTATGTGTAATGCCTGTATGTTGATATGTGACACTTTTTTCCTATGTGTAATGCCTGTATGTTGATATGTGACACTTTTTCCTATGTGTAATGCCTGTATGTTGATATGTGACACTTTTTTCTATGTGTAATGCCTGTATGTTGATATGTGACACTTTTTCCTATGTGTAATGCCTGTATGTTGATATGTGACACTTTTTCCTATGTGTAATGCCTGTATGTTGATATGTGACACTTTTTCCTATGTGTCATGCCTGTATGTTGATATGTGACGCTTTTTTCTATGTGTAATGCCTGTATGTTGATATGTGACACTTTTTCCTATGTGTAATGCCTGTATGTTGATATGTGACACTTTTTCCTATGTGTCATGCCTGTATGTTGATATGTGACACTTTTCCAATGTGTAATGTCTGTATGTTAATATGTGACATTTTAATGAATTATATACTGCTACTACTGTAACTTTTCCTAACCCCATACCTCAAAACCAGACAACCCATTTTACTTACTTACTTACTTAATCCTCTTCGTCTCCGATGAGACATAAGGCTGCAACTTTCTGCCTCCATTTGGGTCTGTCTTTGGCCAGTTTCTGTGCTTCTCCCCATGTCATACCACCATCCTGTAATTCTGCCGCCACCGTCCTTCTCCATGTTGTTTTAGGCCTGCCGGGTCTTCTCTTGCCAGGCGGAGTCCATCTTAAGGCAACCTTCGGGTGTCGTTGTTGCTCCATCCTGAAGACATGGCCTAGCCATTTTAATCTCCTTTCTTTTATTTCAGTGCTGATCTTCCTGCAATTGGTCTTGTTTAGGAGTTCAACGTTTGATATTTTCTGAGGCCAAAATATTTTACAGATCTTTCGCAAACAGCCATTGTAAAAACTTTCAATTTTGTTCAAGTCACTTTGGATGATTCTCCAGCACTCTGATCCATATAATAAGACAGATTTGATGTTGCTATTAAACAGCTTAATTTTTGTTTTCAACGAGTACAAGTTGGAACTCCAAATTGGACGTAGGATTGAAAATACAGTCCTGGCTTTCCCTAACCGAGCCTTTATATCTTTCTGTGCAGCGTTGTCAGTGCTGATTAGACTCCCTAGATAGGTAAATTCTTCCACATATTCTATAGTTGTGTCATCGATTTTAAGATTGGTTGTTGAATTGCTGTTTATCTTCATGGCCTTCGTTTTCTTTGTGCTGATGTTGAGTCCTGTCTGTTTAGCATATTTGTTTAAACGATTTGATTTTTCTTGCATGTTGTTTGTGTTGGTAGACAGAATGGCTAGATCGTCTGCGAAATCAAGGTCCTCGAGGTGTGAGAGTAGGTCCCATTGAATCCCTCTTGGTCTATCTGATGTTGCTTTCTTCATTACCCAGTCAATGGTTACAAGAAAGAGGATAGGTGATATGATACATCCCTGTCTTACTCCAGACTCAACCCGGAACCAATCTGTTGTTGTGTTGCTTAGGATGATACTGCATTCATAATTTTCATAGAATTTCTTTATTATTGTGATGACTTTAGTTGGTAGTCCATAATGCTGCAATATTTTCCATAAGGTGTCTCTATTCACGCTGTCAAAGGCTTTCTTAAAATCTATAAAGTTGATATGCAAGGGACTGTTCCACTCGATGCATTGCTCTATGATGTTTCTGAGCGTAAATATTTGGTCTATACAGCCTCTTCCTCTCCTAAATCCAGCTTGTTCCTCTCTAAGTTTATCGTCAATATCTGCTTCTATTCTTGAGAGAAGCACTTTTAGAAAGACTTTACTGGGTGTTGACAGCAGAGTAATTCCTCGCCAGTTGTCACATATTTGCAGGTCTCCTTTCTTTGGCAGTTTCACAATGAGCCCTTTCGTCCAGTCTTTTGGAATGGTGTCGTTATTCCAGATGTTTTTGAAAAGGTTTGTTAAGACTTTCGTCGATGTTTCTAAGTCTATTTTCAGCATTTCTGTATGGATCTGGTCAACCCCTGGAGCTTTCCCACTTTTAAGCGATGTAATTGCTTTCTTTACTTCAATTTCTGTGGGAGGATTTATGTCGATATCCAAGAGAGTTTCTGCTGTATCTACCTCCGCAGCTTCATCGGGTGTTGGGTGATTTAGCACCTCTTTAAAATATTGAACCCATCTATCAGCTTGTTCTTTTTCACTGGTAATTACAGTACCATGCTTATCTTTCACATTTGTGATAGCCGTGTTGTTATTTCTACTCAGACTTTTAGTGATCTTATACACCTTTCCCATCTCTCCTTTACTAGCTGCTGTTTCGGCCTCCTGTGCTTGCTGGTCGAGGAAGCTTCTTTTGTCTTGTCTAGCACTCTTTTTGACTTCTTTATCAGCTTCTTTATATTCTTTTTGTAGCTTTTCAATCATTCTGGTGGATTTCGTACTAAGTATTTTACTTTTGATGTCCTTTCTCTTGTCGATTCTTGCTAGCGTTCCCGGTGTTATCCAGTCTTTAGATTTTCTCTTCCTGAATCCAAGTACTTTTTCTGCTGTTTCTATATACGTTTTCTTGATATTATCCCAGTCTGTCTCTACATCTTGTGCATCATCAGACAGCACTTGAAATCTGTTCCGTAGTTCAAGTTGGAATTGCCTTACAGTATGTGTAGATTTTAGCTTCTGGATGTCAAGTTTCTTAGCTTGTTGACTAGGTTGATTCTTTCTTAGTTTAAGTTTAATTGGTGCTACTACAAGGTAGTGGTCTGAGTTGACGTCAGCGCCTCGATAAACTCTTACATCTTTTAGCGATCTCCTCCATTTACCATTGATGATAATATGGTCTATCTGGTTGGTTGTCCTTCCATCAGGTGATTTCCAGGTAAATTTATGAATGTCTTTGTGGGGGAAGATGGTATTCCCAATGACCAGATTGTTGTTTTGACAAGTCTCGACGAGTCTTTCTCCGTTATCATTGATGGTTCCACACCCATGTCTCCCCATGACTTTCTCAAATGTGGTGTTGTCACTGCCAATCTTTGCATTGAAGTCGCCTATGACAAGAAGAACATCGTGTTGAGGTACTTTTGAAATGGTGGATTGCAGTTGTTCATACCACTCATCTTTTGCTTCGTCTTCGGCCTCATTTGTTGGAGCATAGCACTGAATGATTGTTAGCTTGCTGTACTTTGAATTGAATCGTGCACGAAGTAATCTTTCATTTATTGGTTCCCATTCCATGAGGGTGTTAGCTTTCTCTTTGGCTATAAGTAGAGCCACTCCATGGATGTGTTTATCCTGATGTCCTGAGTGTAGGATGACTGTACCATCGCTAGATTTACTCTTGCCTGTTCCTGTCCAACGGGTCTCGCTCACGCCAACAAGATCAAGATTGTATCGTTGCATCTCTCTGGTGACTTGAACTAATTTGGATGGCTCAAACATGGTTCGAACGTTCCATGCTCCCACTCTAATAGTGGTTTTGGGTCCTAGCAAACTCTTATTCGCATTTATCATGGTCATACCGCCATCAGTGTGGCAAGAGTCCGCTGTTGGATCCGTGGTAATTTCTATACTTGCAGTTTCTGTAACGATATCAGTTTTTACAGTATAGGGTTGTTAGCCCTATGCCAAACCTCCGCACTGGTGGACCGGGTTTTCTCTCTGGGTTGTCCTTCCCGTAGATGATTGCATTTCTCTGCTTTCGGATGTCATCTCCCCGGTTTTCTGTCTGGGTTATCTCCCGTAGCCTTTCCCTGTCCACAGGGTATAGCCGCAAGGCAGCGGAGGTTTTAAATCAGAGTTTTCCTTCTCCTAGACGAGCTGCCCTCCAGGGCTAACGAATCCCATCTACCCGAAGCACTGGTTTTAAGGCGCCAGTATCTCGCCTTCGCCCCTTCTCCAATCTGTTGACAACGGTTCCAACCACGGGAAGGTAGGAGATGGACATTTGGTTGACAGAGGCTATGTATTGCGCGTACCGAAGGAGCATTTAAATAGCATTTGGGAGCTCAACCCCAAAACCACTCCTAGGCATATCAACCATTTTGGAACCACAACCCATTTTATCATACCCTTAATCATATTTCAATAATCAATCGATGGTTACTAGACCTATAATAACGTAATAGTATTTGATTTTAACATATATATTAGATAAAAGTTATTACTGTTCAAATATATATAAAGTCAATCTATATATGTTTGGATTCATTGTTAATATCGGTGCCACAGTTTTGTATAACCTTATGACATAATATTTAACCAACTATTCACTACAAAAACATATTCATTAAGAATTGCTTTGACATTACGGAGCCCTGTGAACTAATTAGAATATTATAAGTTTTAAATTACATAAGAGTATACTTTGTTTCTTTGCCACATATAATATTTCACCAAACGTTTATTATTTTTATGTTTTAATAATTTATAATAATTTTGTATTATGTTTTTTATCTTCTTATAAGAAATTTATCTTATTCTTGATAAACTATAATTTCTAGTGTTTATTGTTTACAGAAAAAATATGTTTACAAAAATTTGAGATTTACTAGTATGCCTTTATACCATACATTTAAATACATGTTTTATATAATGTACATAAAATTTATTCTTATACGTAATAGCTGTAATGTTGGTGTGTGACACTGTAATGCATTATTATACTACTTATGCATTGTTTCCAACGCAACTTTCAACGAATCTTCTTTTTCAAAACCTCATGTAACAAGCAATCTATATACGATTTATTGCATTATAAAAATATCGGTGTCCCAGTTTTTTATAACCTTGTGACATAATATTTAACCAACTATCCATTCCAAATAATTACACATTGGATAAACCGCATTCATCAAGAATTGTTTTTAACATTACACAGCAATTATAAAGTTATTAGAATATTTTAAGTTTGAAATTGAATAAGAGTATACCTTGTTTCTTTACCGCATATAATATTTTATCAAACGTTAATTAATTTCATGTTTTAATAATCTATGATAATTTTAACTATGCTTTTTAAGTACTAATAAGAAATCTAATCGATCCAATTCTTCATATACTATAAAATTCGGTGTTTTCGATTTTTTTACACATAAAGTATGTTTACAAAATTTAAGATATATGGCCTTTATGTTTTGATAATTTATAATAATTTTTAAATATGTTTTATGCTTACAATAATTGGAAATATATTTCATTCTTCATATATTTAAACTTCGGTGTTTATTGTTTACACATAAAACATGTTTACAAAAATTTAAGATGTATGCCTTTACAGAAGACACCATGTACATTTTAATTTATGTTTCATGTAGTGTACATAATTTAATATAGACCTTTTATGTTTGAATAATTTATAATCATTTTTAAATATGTTTTTAATTTGTTTACAATATTAGGAGTTCTATCAAAAACAAACATACTAATCCATGTTCGAATCACAATCCAGAAGCAAAGTAAAAACTTTGGTACTGACAAGTTAGGTTAGACACGTGAATTTCCACCAGGGAAGTGAGGCCGGGTGCTCCGGAAGGGTAAGCACCTCCTGTTTAGCTAGCTACACCCGCCACGTGTTAAATCAAAATTGTGTGAAAGGAACATGGAACTATGAGACGTCAAATATATCCAGGGCAATCCTGGACACAGAAACATCAAACTTATCAACAATAGTGTGATGGCGGCCATAAAACTTTTTGAGGGCCTTGATAAGCCTAGGCTTGCAATATCCCTGAGTCAACAATTTATTTGCAAGCAGCCTACTTCGTTGTACAAAGTCCCCGTAGTGGGAACAAGCTCTACCATAGCGTATTAATTGGGAAACAAATACACCATAAGCAGGAGAAGCAGGTATATTGCTGCATAAAAAAGGAAAGTTGACAATAGAAAAATTGAAATCATCACGTTTGTCATAAAGTTTCAAATGTAGCCTTTCGTGTGCGTCATAATTCAGGTATAAGTCTTAATATGAAGCAGAACTTGAGGAATCAGTCGTGTCTTTTATTTCAAGCTCGCTGGGATAGATGACATTTACACAGTCTCCAAATTTAGGATTGTTAAGAAACAGAACGTCATCTATATATCTGTATGTTGAGTTGAACGATTTGGCGACAGTCTTCTCTCCAGATTTAACAAGGTTCTGCATAAATTCTGCTTCGTAACAATAAAGAAACAAATCAGCAAGCAATGGTGCACAGTTTGTACCCATTGGTATACCGATCGTTTGCTGAAAAACTCTATTACCAAACACAACAAATATGTTATCTATCAAAAACTCCAACACTTTGATGATAGTATCTTCAGATTATTTTTCTTTGGAATCCGTATGGTGCTTGACAAAATAACCAGAATCCCTGGTCAGCACCAGATATTTGTATTTTGGCTTACCGTTTTTGTAAAAGAAAGACAAGTGAATAATTTCTTTAAGACGTTCTTTCAATTTAGAATGAGGGATAGTGGTGTATAGTGTAGAAAAATCAAATGTTTTTATACTTTTTACATGAGATAAAGTATTAGAAAAAAGATGTTCAAGTAATTCTTTAGAATTTTTGAGAATCCACATTTGGTTGATTCCAGATGTAGAATATACTTTTTTCTGAATAAGACTGAAGACTATCTTTGACGATTGTCAAAATTTGTGTTAGAGTTACCGATAATGATTTAGTAGTACATTTAGATGAGCCTGCTATATATCTTTCCTTGTATGGATTTTTATGGAGTTTAGGAATCCAATACAAGTAAGAAAGATCAAGATCTTCCTCTTTAAGATTGATACCTAAAGGCTCGAGAACTCCCCTATGGTTGGAAAGAACTTCATCTTTGGTAAAATTAGTTCTAGTATATGCAGGGTTATTTGATATACTATCTAAACCAAGCTCCTTAATAAGACATTCAAGGTAGAATCTCTTACAAACGAGAATAATGTTGTCGGAAGCCTTATCAGCTGGGACTTGTTGTGTATGTCTGTAAGGATTGCCTTGATTTCAGGATCCTTGAGTACTGAAAAAGGTTTAGTACTCATAGACCCTTTAAGTTTGGCAATCCTAGTTTTAACGAAAGATCTCACAACCTTTATCCAGTCGGATAAGGTATCAAGCTCAACATCTTCTAATTTAGCCCAACGTCTGGCGTACTCTTCAACGGAATCCATGACAAGTCTGAAATTCTGTCCCCAAGTAAAAGGTTGAGCTTCTCTATATTTAGGACCCTTTGAAAGTAAAGATCTTAATTTAGGGTTTTCGATTATATTGAGATCACCAGTTATTACATGTCCAGCTGGTCCATAAATATAGGGAGAAGACGAGCAAGAGCAGGTAGTTTGAGTAAAATTATGGAAGTTTAAACACTGCAATGTTTGTTTATAATTAAATATTTTGGATGCAAAAGGTTTATTGTAGGAGTAGGAAACTAGAGGTGGCTAATTCTACATATATTTAAACTTCGGTGTTTATTGTTTACACATAAAACATGTTTACAAACAGGGTATTATACATTTCAATTTATGTTTTGTATAGTGTACATAATTTATTCTTATGTGTTAATAAGTGACACCTTAATAAATTATTATCCTGATACTACTGTGCCTTATTCAACAAACCAATTTTTTCAAAACCCCATACCTCACAACCACACTATAATAAACATCATATTACAATGTATATACATAAATTTCAAATATTTCTAAAAATGATTTCAGATAATTAAGAAACATACTAGTATCTGGGGGCATATTAATTCAAAATCAGGTTTATATATATATGAAAACAACATGAACATGCTCTACTTGCTAAACACTATTTATATCACCCTTAAGTTGACATTGAATAGATAAGTTATTTATTTATTTATTTTCTTAATAATAGAAAACTGCTTGATTGGTTTTATCAAAAGGCAAACCGATAAATGTGTTTTACGACTGATCTGAGATGCATTGGTAATGAACTGTATCAAAACACATACAACTATCGATCTTTGTGAACTTGAAGTTGAACCAGAAAATGGACATAATAGTGTTTTAGGTCTTCCACGATCTAATGACAGAGTGTTTACGTTTTTCGATCAGCCAACTATCGTAAATAGGTGATTACCTATGAGGCGCCGTTTCTATATTTATTCACTATTTTCACATATCCATAAATCGAATTTTGCATATGCATAAATATATTTATGGATATCCATATTTCGCCGAAATCTGATCAAATTCAAATTACACCAGTTTTAATTTTACAGCGCTAGATGGCCGTTTCGGAATACAATTCCTCATCAGTAGTGCTTGAACTTAAAAATATGAAACCAATTTTTTTTCAAGATGTTGAAAAGAAACCCAAAGGACCAAAATATATTTTACTAAAATCAGCTAAGGAAATACTTTGCATGCCGTGAGGGAGTATACCTTAGTTTTTGAGGAATTACACTGAAGTACCTTGAAAACCAAGGACCAAATATATTGCAGGGAAGCTGGATATTTTACTTTAGGATTTCAATTTATGGATTCTGTTTTGGAGCATGGTAAAAAACATTGAGAAATTTGATACCGTATCCCACGTGTTTAACATAATATGTCAGCTTCAAATGTTTTACATTTCTTTCGGATTTTTGTTTGGATATAGATTGGTATGTTTGTTTTATGGTGAAGACATTTAGGTCTGATTTTAAATGGTACACGAGTACTTAACCTTTTTAAGTCATATTTCCTTAATCCTTACAGACACACATAAAAAACCCAAAAGTATCAACATAGAAAATTTAGTTGAAGTTCCACTACAGAAGTGAGGCTGGGAGCTTCAGAAAGGGTAATCACTTCCTGTTTAGCTAGCTACACCCTCCACGGGAGACATTAAAATTGAGAACGAAAGAAACATGTGACGTCAAATACATAAGGATAACTTTGGATACAGAGACACCATACTCATACTTATGAACAATATTGTGTTGATTTTTATGACACTTTTATGGCCTTGACAAGCCTAGATTTGCAATATCCTTGACTCAAAAGCAGTTTGCTTAGTTTCTCCCAAAGTAGGAACAAGCTCTACTAAAGCATATTAACTGTGAAGCAACTACAAGGCATAAATTGAAGAATATATAGTTATGCACATATTTTGTCATCAATAGAACTTGGCCGAGGTATTTGGGTCAAATTTTCGTCCTCGTCAGAGATATCTCTTTATAACACTTACTGGTTAAGATTATATTAAAGTTTCTTCTATACCCGATAAAGTATTACAGGAGTTATCATCTGGAAACCATCCACCAATCGGATTGCAGAAACCTCATTAATTATGCATTTATTGAATTTTACACATTCTGGTAGCTAGCTACATCCGCCACATGTGTTATCAAAACCGAGTTGAATAATGGTGTTTAACATCCCAGTCAAGAATAGTTCACTTATATCGAGACATAGCCAGCTATAGGCAAAGGTGCAGAAATTTTGCCTGTGTTGCACTGGTGGCATTATACAGGTTTCTTTAGCGTGCCACACTTAACATGACATTGGACCTTGTTCATTTTAAGTTCACATCTGAAAGAACTGCAACTTTCATTTCTTAATGTTGAGTGCTTGGGGAAAGAACAATTACTACCCCAAGTCTTAGGCTATATTCAACAATGAAAGCAACATGGAGCTATGGGACATCAAAAATATCCTAGATGGTTTTGGATACAGAGATATACTAATGCTGGCCATAACACTTTTTGAGGGCTTTTGATAAACCTAGGCTTGCAAATAATAACACATCATTATCAAACAATAACTTAGGTATATTGCAAGCCTAGGCTTATCAAGGCCCTTAAAATGTTTAATGGGGGTCATTACAGTATTGTTGATACGTTTGTATCTCTGTGTCCAGGATTGCCCTGGATATATTTGACATTCCATAGTTCCATGTTCCTTCAACACAATTTTGATTGTTGATTTTACATGGCGAGTGTAGGTAGCTAAACAGGAGGTGCTAACCCTTCCGGAGCACCCAGCTCGCTTTCCTGGAGGAATTTCACGTGTCTTACCCAACTTGTGAGTTCCAAAGTTTTTATTTTGCTTCTGGATTGTAATTCGGACATGGATTAGAATGTTAGTTTTTGATTGATACTATGTACCATGCTAGCAAATGACAAGTAACTAATATAAATTTCTAGAATTCATGTTTAATAATACATCTTTAAAACACAATAAAAAATTCACAGATCTGTGAAGTCAAATAAAAGCAAACAGCACTACAAAATAATAAAATTAACAAATGGTCACTATAGGGACTAGAAAAAAACCCAAACATGATCTACTGGAAACTATAACATAATGGAAAAAAATATTTGACATTTACTTAGGGAGTTCTATTGACTTGGTCTTACAGAAGTCAAACTGGTTTTTCTTCAAAATCTTTAGGGTAAAACTCATCTTTTTTTAAGTTGGGAGTCAAATGAATCTTTTTCCCCAAAACCCGAGTCAAACTTAGTATTTTTGTTTAGTCAAAAATATTCTTTAGGTCAAATTGTATCTCTGTGGTTCTCTATGTAACAACTGCATATAACGTTATGAAATGTGATAAAAAGGTGAACCATATTACCTGAAAATAACTAATAAAATACAAGTAGTATTTTCAAAATGAATAATGTATCAAATTCTGTGAAACCTAAAACAATAATACAATAAGTATTATATAAATCAAATCAAATCAAATATTATGTCAAAGAGGATTAAAGCAGAGTTTGATCACTTTTTAACAAATGTATATCTACACCAGAAATAAAAATACCCCTATAGTGTTGTGGTGTTGAATACTATTACCATAAACAAGATAGTTGAGAGACCACTTGGCAGCACAATCCTTCACTTGGCAGAACCAACAGCTTGGCTGCTGCTTCTAAGCCTCAGCCTGCTCAAAAATGACAATGAGAGACCAATCTAATGTTTAACCAATGTAAAAATAAAATGTAAAATAAAACAAAGTACAAAAAACTCCAAACTCCATATCTCCAGTTTACCTTTAAAGCAAAGCAAATATACAGCTTTTTAAAACATATTAAAATTATTTCCGAGACCCATCAATTAAACATCCTGATTCAAACTTTACCATATATGTCAGTTACCAGTATGTTGTAAACCGGGAAATTTTAGCAGCAGTTTTATTTTAGCACTTTACATTGCTTGGCCTTTCCACTTAAAATAAGGTTGTACTAAATTTAAGTGCAAGTGACTTGGGTTGGACACAAAAGTTTTTTCGCTTAAAAAAACTATGCTTAGTCCTTTTGTAAGCAAAATCATTAAAATAAGCATTTTACAGTAGTTGTGAGCACAGACAGGAATTTCTACCTGAAATCTTTATGTTAATAACAAAATGCATCATAAATTTACAAATACATATAACTTCTTTTTATATCTTGTTCTTACTAATAAAATTTATTTTAAAGTGAACACATAATAAGGTGATAATTTTAATATATAACAATAGTTCTAAATAAAACTTACAATTAAAACAACCAGAACAAATTAGTAAAACAAATCAATATTAACTACAATGGAATGTTGGATAAATAACAATACATGAATGATGTTATACAGGTTCAGGTAGAGGTACAAATACAGATATACTGGGCAGGTAAAGTGAATAAAAGTGAAATAATGATACATGTTATATAAGTCAGGCAGGGGGGTCAAATATATCTACAAATAAAAGATTAGTGGACAAAAGTGAAATAGTATTAAATCCAAGTCAGGAGTTCACTTATATTGAGATGGCACCAGCAATAACCAAACAAATTATACATGTCAAGTAGAGACAAATATAGTGATAATAAAAGGATATAGTGAATTAGTGAGAAATACATGTAGTTTTAAATCCAAGTGAATTTTTTCACTTACATCGAGATATTCCCAGATGTATGGAAAGTTGGAGAAATTTACTGTAAATCTTTACAATGTGCTAATAAAGAAGTTTCTTAATGCCACAGTTCCTTAATACTTGGAATCTTTTTAACTAAAATGGCTTTATACATAGCATACCTGTACCATCCCATCCCTAACAATCACCAAATTGCTAGAAAAATCAAGCATTTAGCTATTATTTGTTCTTCTTCATGACCTCTTATAAATTACATTATCAATCTATAAGTTCAGTTATCTGACAAGGAAAATAAGGACAATTTATTGTGAAATCAATGCATTCCTGAGAGAAATGAAAATTTAGTTTCCAAATTTCATACAAATGTATAATATAATAATAATAATACAAGTACATATTTTCACAGAAATCTAAACTTAATTTGATTTCAAGCCACTTAACAACAAATGCCTTAAATGCAAAAAATAAAAGCTCAATAGTGAATTTATCATGTCTATCTATCAGATAATTTTATGTTGTTTCATATTGGTGAGTGGTCCCCAAATCAATTCCACCTATGTGAGGTTTCTGAATAAAAAAAGATACTTGCTGCCTTTGTGATTAAGTGCTTTCTGAATTGAGATCCAATGTAGATGATAAATGAACAAAAACCATTTTTAGAAGAGCCAAAAATCCCCTGTCCCAACTAAGATTTCACTTTGTGAATTGCACATCTAATCTACTAAATATGGTATGTTGCACATTACATCATGTCGGTAGACATTACATGTAATTTCAGGTTTGATAAATGATACGAAATTTACGCAGCAGACACAAATTCTATTCACAAAACTTGGCAATTCCTATATAATTGCTCTAATTGCTCTTCAACTTATTCTACCTAAAAAATACTGTCTTACTATTAATTACACTATTCAAAACTAAACTTACTACTTTAAACTAAACTACAGAAGCTTCACATCTATTATTCACAAACATTAAGGGACAGAACAGAATATATTTGAAGTTTAAAGTTTTTTGAGACAGATTGTCCCTAGTAATACAGCTGGTTATATTAACAAAGACATTTTATCCTAAATGATTACAAATTATTATGTGTTGGTAAAAAAGAAGAACAATTTACAGTCATGATAGACTTTTTGTTGAAACAATCTGGTCAGATAATTGGACGGATTTTATCAATTATACTCTGAAACTGGATAATTAAACAGTTCATTAATTAAAAGTGTCAATGAGCACTCAAGTATTTAATCGGAGCATCGATATTTATCTGGGATATTGAGTCTGTGCGAGCAGTAAGTTTTCCTGATCTTTGAATTTTGTTGTAAACACGGGTCATCACATTGTTTTGGATCAATTCTTTTTGTCGCCAAACAAAAAAGTCTGCAGAAACCTGGGGTTATACAGTGTTATATGAATATAATGGGATCTTACTTTTTACTGTACGTGTAAGAAAGAGAGTGTATAAGAGCTTTGAAGCAGACAATGGGATATGACCTTGACCAAGACCTTGCATTGTGCTTTGTACATCTCAAATTGACATACATGCATGGCCATTTTGAATAAAATCCTTCATACTGTTAAATAGTTATGAAGTAGATATTGAAACTGCACATCTGAATATGACAAAGCATACAACGTAAGTTTCATTTAAATTGATCACGCCATCCAAGAGTTATGAAGCAGAAGGACAATGTTAACATACAGAGAGAGAGAGAGAGAGAGAGACATCCATGTTAAAATTTAACAACAAAATCCTGTTAGTGAAGTCAACAAATTGAAATAACGTCAGAAATTTGGATACCAATTAGTTTTCACAATACTTCAAAACATTCCCATCAATGAATTTGTACATAAAAAAGAAATGACATATGATATCAATAAATAAACAATATATGATAAATTGTGTTTACATAGATACAGCCACTTCAAGATACAACAGCAATATACATGTATTTACATTTCTGAAATGTCACCATGACATATATATTTTAATAATGATATGTTTGAGGTATTTTCTCATTATTTATATCAATGGACGCCCTAGTCTAATAATGTATTACCATCGATCTGCAATTTTATTTTACTTACAAAGCATATACAACTTACAATCAAAAGGAAACAGCAACCCACAATTAAATGTCTTGCTTCCCCAATCCTATATAACTTTCCCAATCTTATGTTAGGGCATAGTAAAAAAACTTTTTTTTACATTAGTATATATGCCCAAGACACAGGGCAATTGTAAAATGTGACTGTCTTCCCTTTGTAAGACAGTGAAATTGTTACATTTTTTAAAACTACCATCTTCCTTAAGATTGGGAAAATTGAAGTTCAGAGACCTATCAAACTGCATTGTGATGTACTGGCAATACTAAACTAGTATCTTCATTGCAAAGACACTATATTGTGGTATTATCAAATATTTTGTGGGTGTAAAGACAATTAGATTTAATTTTTCAGTGCATCACTGTTGATTTTTGGGAATTTTGGTGGACAATTTGAGAAATTTAAGTCATTTTTCCTAGGGGAAAGTACCTTTATTCATTAGTAATTTTAAACAAGCAAAAGCACTAATACAGAGTCATTAAGTTTGGAATTAACTTGCAAAATATTATATATATCACTCAGTAGTATCAGAACTGAGTGTAACACTGACTATACTGAATTATCACAAATCACTTCAGATGCAGTTCATATCTGTTGTGTTTGAAAACCTGCACTACTTAGAGAATGGATGCACTAAGTGGCTAAAACGCCAGTTAAAACGGTTTAATTTTTAATCTAAGAAACACAAAGGTACAAATCATAATACAGAATATAACATGTGTTAACAATAAACCTCTAGTATAAAATTCTTTTACAATTTCCAAATTTTAAACATAGCACTTGTTGAAACAAATTAAAGCATATTTTTCTGAATGAATTTTTTTTTTTTTTTTTGGATTTTTTAGAAAAGGTAAAAGTATTACTCCCAATTTAGTGTTACACATATTGTATGGTGAGAATTTGAACACTTGACATTAATGTTGTAAAGTAAATCTAGAAAATTCTCATCATGACAAGACCATTAATAACAGAGGCATTATCAAAGTAACATCCCTGATAGATATATATATATAGTTCAAGATTTTATACTAATGTTAATTTGAGATCAACACAAGGTGATGACTGAGTGAATTGGAATAGTACGAACACTGTATACATATACTGTTTCAGCAATACTGAGATGTCAACATCTTATCATTTATGAACTAAAACTGTCTCTTGAGAGCCAAATACTCTCAGCTGCCAACAAGGGTTAATGCGATATGACCTTGGTTCAAGGTCATGACACATATCTGGACCATTAAGATTATTCATCTGACAGTCGTCCAAAGCAGCTATGAAATATGGCCCAAATGATTTTTACATGGACAGACAGACAGACATGGTGATTCCTTTCTACCCCTTCAAACGGTATCATTTTGAGACATATATGATAATGGCAAATATTGTTACATATAGTGATGTCCAACCAGACAAAAATTAACAATCAATACTAAGAGAAACAACTGATTAATTATTAAATGGCTTTATAACACAGGCACTTGCTTCTGATATTAAACAAGAGGCCCATGGGCCTTAACGCTCACCTGTGACCTTGACCTTTGAACCCATACCCTCATTCATATATCAAAACGATCATTAGGCCAATACTTACAATATTCTAGCATAGATGCTTAAACAAAATATTTATAATTTTCAAGATAATTAACCAATTCAGTATTAATTTGCATCTGTGACCTTGACTTTTGAACTCATGACCTTTATTCATATATCAAAATAATTAGACCAATATTCCAATATATATGCCTATACAAGGAGTTTATAGTTTTTGAGATAACCATTTCAGTACTTGCTTGCATTTGTGACCTTGACCTTTGAACAAATAACCTTTATTCATAAATCAAAATGACTGTTAGGCCAATACCTACAATATTCCATTATATATGCCTTTACAAAAAGTTTATAGTTTTTTTGATAATTTACCATTTCGGTACTTGTTTGCATCTGTGACCTTGACCTTTGAACCCATGTCCTTTATTAATATATAAAAATGACCACTGTGCCATTACGTACAATATTCTAATATGTATGCCTATACAAAAAGTTAGTTTTGCAGATATTCAACTATAACGGTAATAGTTGTGCATCTTTGACCTTGACCTTTGAACCCATGACCTTGATCTATGTATCAAAATGATCATCATGTCAATACCTACAATTAACTGAAAATCTCATGCCATTATCACCTGAAATGTTTAAAAAATAGCATTTTTTATCAAAGGTCAAAAACAGGGACATGACCGTGACCTTTGACCTTGACATCTTTTGGAAGAAAATAGCAAGACAAGATCAACAGTGAAAACTCCATACAATTATCTTCAGCCGTTATTGAGTTATAAGAATAAATGTCTCATTTTCAAAATTACATAATTTTACGCAAAAAACGCGCAACCTATTTTCTTCAATTCTCATGAAATACACAATTTTAATGTTCCCAGGTATGCTAATCTAAATATCCAATCAAAATTTGCCTGCACCTTTTGGTTTCAGAGAAGAAGATTTTTTTGTCTTTTTGCTATTTTTAGTAACGGCGGCCATCTTGTTGGGTGTGGCCAAACCCCGAACACAATTTTGAAAGGCTGTTAACAAGGCATGATAATCGCCAAGTTTCATCAAATTTGGCCCAGTAGTTTTGGAGGAGAAAATTAAAATGTAAAGTTTACACACGACGGACGACGCACGACGGACGGTGATAGATTGCAATAGCTCATCTGAGCCTTTGGCTCAGGTGAGCTAAAAACTAACACTCTATACCCAAATAAAACACAAGGTATCCATCTTCATGCTATCCAAAACTTTGACTTAATTTTTAAAACTTGAATTTTTACCAGACTGGATGATTTTTATTGGACCGGAAAATTCCAAGTTGAACATGCTTTGATACATGAAGCTCCAACCTGACTATGATTACCTAGACCTTACTTTATTTTTCACTACATAATCATGTTATTTATCTTAGCCACCTAGCAGAGTTTGGAAAAACTAGTGGGGAGATACTAAAATCTTATTGAACATGCGAACCGGAAATATGGAAATTTTTTATTGGATTGTCATGTTTTTTTTACCAGACATGTCCGAGGTCCGAAGGTGTTTCAGAATGACTGTATGACTTGAGTGAAAAGTATCTAAAACAAGCAGTTTAGTTCTGAAAATATAATGATCATGTACAATAATTATTATAAAATACTGAAAGTAAATGCAACAATCATGCCCGAACTCTCTCTCTCACCTTTTTGTGAATGGAGCTGGGGCCCTTTCAATTGCGAAAATTAGAATTATAATGACCAAAATTGTGAAAAAGAAAATGTGACAGAAAAACTCCAGAAATGCTGTTTTTAAAACTGAAAGTTCCAAAATTGTGAAAATTGGCAAAATGATTGTGATAAAACCTAAAAGACTTTGAATTGTGAATGGGGCAGAATATCGGCACAAAAAATGGACCATTGAGAGCCCTGCATGCTGTACTGTGCCCAGGTCATGAACATATTAAAATTGTACATGTAAAAAATGAGTGTGTTGTACATAACTGATCCAAAATTAAACAGATTATCAAAAATAAATACAGCTGAACCGGACTTTAAGGTCACCTGGTCAAAAACTGTTGCTTTAGGGTGATTTTTGGGTGACTTTAATAGACAGGTTTAACTGTATATCATAACTAACTAAAACAATAAAACATAAAATATATGTACAAAATAAATCCTATTACCCGCTTTCTTCTATTTTGTTTGATCAAGCTTGTGATTATGCAAAACACACATCACTGGTCAAAATAATGATTAAAATCATGGCTAAAAGAGGATTTAGAAAAAAAATAAATACAATGTATCCCAATTAAATTCTGCCATCTCTAGTGTCCCAATTAAATTCTGCCATCTCTAGTATGCTTTGTGTCATAAGCTCAAATGGCTATACATGTATCAGTGTTTGAAATCAGTCAAAAATTTTCAACCATTCCTAGCCAATAGAACTTTTGACTTTTTTCTGTTGTGGTATACATGGTATACATGGTATATAGGAGACAGTTTTTTTCCAAAGTTATCAGTCTTAGACTTGCTGTTATTTCTAATACTGCAGGTCCCAGTTTCACAATTATTTCTTAACTAAGAATCCCCTTTACTTAAATCTGGCAAATTTGAAATCTGAATAATTTTTTAAATTTTTTATGATAATTGTGAATTTGAAGTGTCATTTTGAAGATTTCTCCAAGCTATATTCGAATTTTGTTGAAACTTTTTATTTTTAATAGGATAAAAGTTTGTCAAAATTTACCAGATTTAAAGTTAAGAAAAATCTTGGTCAAGATATAATTGCGAAAATAGAATTAGTGGAAAAACTGAGTAGAGATCAACGTAATGAGTGATTGTATTGGAATCTGTAGCTGTAGATGACAGTACTAGTAGTCCTCCAGTAATGCCACTTCTCTTTATGAGCTTTACTATTCATGTGAGCCGAGTACGGTTGTGGGCCGTTAAAGTCTTTCTGACAAACATCACAAAAATATTTAGCCTTGGCCATTTCTTCAGGATTTTCTTTACTATAAGCAGATTTATATGGCTTCCATTCAGCTGCAAGAAAATTACAAACAATACAAAATCAGTTATAACTGATATGGAATGCCATTTCAAAAGTGCTCCTAAAAAGAACCCCAGCTGTGAAACCCAAAACCATGTGCATGATTGAAATACAATATAACCAATGGCACATGTACTCCATCAAAAGATTGTTCCTGTGATGTTTCATTAAGATCTGTTTATAAGTTATTGAGAAACGAGGCAGACAATATGTTGGTGGATGAAATGCAGTGATCATTTAACTTCTCCATTTCAATGGCAGATGAAATTAAGTAGTCACTATCTGTTAGGGAACAAAATTAGTTTCATTATCAACTATACAATATACAATGCTTAACACTGGCACATTTTAGAGCTTTCAGCTTTTAGTATAATGTGTATTTACCCAGTTTAAATTGTATGCTTACTGAAGCCACTTGTATGTTTAACACTTAAGACACCTATGTAGACCCAAACGGTAATTTCTTTTTTTAATTTTATGTAAATAAAAACATTTGAATAATCTATGAAACAAACATCAACCTTCAAGAAATACAGTAAAACCAAGCTGTTCAAAGACAGGTTCCATATATGTTAACTGGTTTTGAGCTTTTGAACTAATCATATCAGTCCAATGTAAGCTTTTTATGGTTTCTATATATGCTTGGCCATTGAGAATTAACATTACTTTACCTGTGTGTTGTTCTGTTTCTACTGGTTGTTTTATCCATGGTAAACTTGTTAATTCTTCTTCTAATACCTTAAAATACAAAACAGGAGTTGTCAGATAAAAAGTTGTAATTCTCCTAAATATCTCATGTGGTCTAAAATACTAATTTAGTATGGAATTTTAACCACACTGAATTTTCATATAATAATGTCATATGAACTTTTACATGTTTACAGATTTTGTAAATGTTTACTTGCCAAACATGACATGTTAATGTGTACAACTCTTAGCAATACTGTGTGAAATGTGTTTAACTTTCAAACTTTTCACTTTGTTTTTGGACTTGTGGCTTAGACATGGATGGGTATGTTGGTGTTTGGTACTCTCTCAAATTGTTATATCACACAAACTTGCATACATAAAATGGAATTAAAGAACCAAAAATACCCGCAGGATACCACCAACATTTGGTAACTGAACTGACAAACTTTCTCACACTAGGATATGTGCAGACTCTTTGTACATTCTATAGAATTATAAAACATACCATTATATACGATGTAGGTACATATCCCTCCTGTCCATCTTCTGTTCTTATCTTTGACCACATTTTGTTATCTGGATGGTAATTTAAGAACACACCAGGCTGTTTAGTTGCTACAGTGAGTTCTTTTTCTCCCGAGTCCATCACTAGTGGACTGTTTGGATTAGCAGCATAGCTGTATTTTACTATAAGTTTACTTCCAGAACCCATAGGAGGTTTCTCTGGTGTCTTCATTTCATCAGCCCATGCTAGAAAAAGAATATACATAGTCAAACTTGTGTATAAAAGCCACCCAAGGTATAACCAGTAAAAGTAGTGTTTATGGACAGGTGATCCTTATATACAGGTTCAAACAAAATTAACAAAGAGCAATCGGGATAAAATTTTACTCACCTTTAAAAGCAGGTGGCCCTTATATAGAGGTTGCCTTTAAGGCAGGTTCAACTGTAGTTATATACAGTTTAGCTTTTTTTTTTTTTTTTTTTTTTTTTTGCTAAGTTCTACAGTTTGTAGTAGTGGTATTAAAATTCTGCAAAACTGGTGTTTGTCCATTTCAAAACACAAGTTATGATAAATTGGTTTTCTGTGTATAGAAATGAAAGGTTGATTGAAGGTGGTTTTACAACAGTCAAGAAAAGTTTCACTTATTTCAAGACTTCACCAGCTATATTGGTAGCAGAAATTTTGACTTTGCGGTGTGCTCAGGGTAAGTACAGGGAGGGTTCTTTAATATTTCTTTTCTGAAGAACACCATTAATTTTATTTCTAACTGACATTTTTTGTGAAAGAACAGTCACTACCTATTTTCAAGTCTTAGTTAGACCTTGGCTGGGTTCAAACCCCAAACTCCCGTAGACTTTGAGTATATTTGTATAAACAGTACAGTTTACTGCTTGGCCAGGTCTCGGATAAAAATTTTCAAACTGCTTTTGCACTATGCTAAGTAATCATATGTTGAGTACTGATCAGCACGAAGTAGTTAAAACTTAGCTCTTAGAACAAAGATGTACAGTAAAACACGAATATAACGAACATGCTTACACGGAATACATGGGTAGTGCAAAGTCAAACATTGGTCCCGACCACTCCACTCTACAAGTCTTTATTAAATTCACAGGTTATAACGAAGTTGTGTATTGCAAATTATTTGTTATCTATGTTTCCATTCCTGGTAGCCAAAATCGCCATTGGCTACTAATTTCTAAGGAGTTCTTTCAAAAAGTAACATATTTTAACAAATTTGTGAAAAAATACTTTAAAAAGGACTATATTTTCACAAATTTTGGAAATTTGGCTACTAATTATTTCAAATTTATGGAAACCTAGTGTTATTGTGAATAGAAATTTTGTCCCCTAGAAGAACATTTATTACTATTTTTGCCCGTTTAGTGTGAAGTCAATTTTACACTCATCGATAAAAACCTCTGACTTACCTGTAAAAATGGACATTATAATTGTATACATAAAACGCGGATCTCATAAAAAAATTATGTGAACGTGAAAACGAGACTGATGATCAGATTACTACTTCCGGTTATGTTAACATTGACAGTAATGTTGTGACAAATTGCGGACCATGATGATGATATTGTGAATTCGGTTTTAAGCATTAGTGACGATCAGGATAGTGACAGTGATGACGATTTCTGTGAGTTAGATAATTCTTTAATTTCTGTGACCAAAGCTGAAGGTTGCAATAAAAAAATACAATATTTTCTTAAAGAGCAGAACAACACACAAGTCATTTCATTTTCCGCTCTTGAAAGTATGAAAAAAGTTATTACTGGTGTGAAACAGAGACAGACTAAGCAGACAAAAGTTTCAGACTATTTTCAGACAAAGACCTGTAATTAAACACATGATACTTTAATTTAGAAAAAATTCCGTGAGTCAGTAATTCCGAGTTTAGTTTTTTTTTAAATTTTACACATATAGCGAGTTTTTGTGGCTCACTGTAAATATTCATTATAACAATATAACGAAGTTGCTATATTACGAAGCTAAAACAAGTCCCCAGGGCTTCATTATAAACGTGTTTTACTGTAATTTTATTTTATGTCATATTTAGCATTTCATTTTTACAATTTAATCAGAATCAATATGATGTTTGACAGATAATCTTCTTGGCACTAGACTAAGTGGGAATAAAATTCCAGTGGACTTTACTAGTGACCCAGTGCTATATCCGAGGCCCTTTACAATTTACAATTTTACAAATAATTTTCAACTCTTTCAAAACCAGGAAATGTCCACTGTACAAGTAGATTATTCAGAATATTACTTATATATACCTACATGTGATTTTAACAGGCGGAGATTTCAGTTCATCATCAGCATTCTGGAACTGAGCTTCAGCATTTGCTCTTCCTACAGCAGCAGCTTCATCTATTAGTAAGGCTTTCGGACGACGGATTGGAGCATCCCAATTCTTTAAACCAAAAACACCTCTACCACATCCATGAGGTCTCTGAATCATGATTTGTTTATCAAATCAGCCAGTCTAAAATATACAATTTATTTATAAGAAATATTTAACATCACCCACAGACCACAAAATAACTCGACAGAATACTTTTTCTTTATACATGTTATACTGTTAATGTTATTCTGGGAGTATCATTATACATGACCAGTAGAAATAACTAAAATTAGCAAAATATCCTGCAAAATAAACTGAAATTATAATGATCAGGTAACATGGAGGACAATGGTAAAAACTACATTATTTATGTACAAATGTATGTCATAATTGCATGTAAGGGGGGGGGGGGGGGGGGGGGTCTATGTTAAATGCCTCCTTTGACTCCACTGTCACAATTATGTGTTGAGGGCAGTGAGAGTGCAGCCATGATGCTGTATAGTTATTAGTGCGACACTTCAGAATAAACTAGTGTTTGAACAAAGCCTTCATTATTATTAGTTTATTACACCTTATGTAAAAATCTAGCAATTTCATTGGATAAGAGCTATGTAACAATTTGTACGGTCACATCAAATTTCGCTGCACGTGACAGTTCTTTTGTTTGAGTTGCCTCCCTTCTTTAAAGTTAAACTGAATCACATCAGCACTTTGAACGAAACGTTTTCAGTTGTGTCTAAGACTGAAACGTTTACAAAATATGTAAACGTGTACACGATTGACAGTAAACGAAACGAAACCGTTTACACGGATGAATGCTAGAATGCATGTAAAAAATGTAAACAATCATAATGCCAGGTATTTAACATGGTACAGTTAAGGTAGTTAATATGAACATGATGACCTTTACTCTGTATTATAATCAATTTTTATTATTATTTTGTGAATAAATGCCATAAATTATCAAATTGGTCATCTCAAAGAATGAAGGTTGGAATAAGAATCAACAGCGATGGACTTTCAGTTAGTCAATTTGTTTACCTGTGCAACTCATGCGTAACTAAATTACTGACAAATCAACTGCCGATGGGTCTTCTCAAAGTAACATGAATTAAAACTCCAAATTATTTTTCAGTTTAATCAATGATTCTAACATAAAACAGTTTTATATTCAAAATCCAAACATTAATCCATATCAAATAAATAAATGGATGGAATTTAAACTTGTCACATTAATAATTTGATCGGCAAATTTATTACTAGCTGAAGAATAGTTGACGATTTTTTAAACCTTCCCCCATCAGGTATGGGTCAAAGGTCGCGCACACTTCTATGTAGCCTATATTGGAGATTTATAGGCATTTATAACTGTCTGGATTTAAACACTTTATTATTTGATTTGGTATCAACAGAACCATGTTTGAGATCATTAGCCATCACCTGTGCTACAACCCATGTAACTGAGTACCATTTTACACAACAGAATATTTTAAGTTTTGTTTTCCCGACACACCATCAATCACTTCAAAATATTCCCCAATTTCAGACCTTCCGTTTTTCTTTAGCTATTTTCCAGACTCAATCAGTAATATGACAACTCAATGATTAAACAACAAAGTATATTTTTATTGTTTTATTTGACAATGAAAAGTAGATAAAAACGGAACAATGTATTTTATATTACACTTCATTAATGTAGTCCAATATGGCGGTCAAAGGTTACATTTAACCGTTTACTATTTTTGTAAACGTTTACAGGTCAAAATCGAAACTGTATCGTGTACACGTGTAAACGTTTCAGCCTTAGTTGTGTCCACGCAAGCATTACTGATATTGTTTACATTCCAACGACAACAAATGATGTTTGCCGAGGTTGACAATGAGTATCTTGTCTTTTTATTAGTCTAAAGACTTTGCAGTAACTAAATGTACCATTAAGTGGGCCGTAGATATGTTTTGTACATTTCTTGGCCCCAATGACTGTGGATTTGAGGCATTCCCAGCTGATGAAAATATTGGATGAAAATTGGTGTAGACATTACTAAAGACAAAGGATGCACATCTGATATTGGTAAAATAAAACAAACATTCTGTGTAATGAAATAAATATTACATTTCTGACAGGGTGACAGTACACATTGTAACCTCTCGAAAAGCATTGTCAACCTCAGCTATCGCCTCAGCAAACAATGCTTCCTTGAAGTGTCACCCCATCAGAAATGTAATATTTATATAATATACTCTACTGCTATAGTCATGGCAATACTGGTTTTCTAGTGTTGTCACAAACTGATCATGTATACCAACAATAGAACTGCATGGTTTTCCAATAATGGAGTAATGACAATTTTGTCAAAAAATAATATACAGCAACAGCATTGAATTAACCACTGACAGTTCCATTATTGGTGAGCAGGGGTTCAAAATTCCCTGGGTCCGAGGTCCGGGACCTATTGATTTTACCTTGGGACCATTAATATTTAAATTGTAAAAGTCCGCTGAACCTGCAATTTTTACCAGAATAATTCTACTTTTTCAATATAATTACATAATTGCACATGAATCTTTCAATGTTGATATTGGACTTTCAAAACTTTATGTGGGACCTGCCAAAAATAAAGGCAAAAGGTCCTGGACCTTCCATTACAAAACATAATTTTGAACCCCTGGTGAGTATTCTAGTGTTGTAATATAAATTGTGATTCTTTGTGATATGAAGTTCCTTAACCATACACTACTGAACAATGAACACGTGGTTTTGCAAGCTGTCATTCATCAATTTTAGTGTCATTGTTTGGAAAGTTAAGGTAAAATGGTGACAACAACCTGTAAGAAAACGCAATCAATATTAATGTTTTGATGACATTTCGGATATTATTACCATTGAATTATTCCGGGCTGTGATAAAACACAATCTTCAACTTGTGTATCTGTAAAATTGGTGCCTTGTTGTTCCTGAAATCTCAAATTTTGGTGACAATTTCGCGGGAATATATTTGATTCCTTGAAGAGTTCAATCTAAGGGAAGCAATTCGTGTTGTTGTGCCTTTCTAGAGTTTCTTCCATGCGTAGAGCACCAATGAATGATCCAAGGCATATTCACGTTCCTTTCGCCAAGAGTTAGGCGTAAATGGAGATTTTACCTTTTTAACTCACGAGGACTTGTAACTAGTTTTTTAAATCAATTAAGAAGTTTAAATAAAAACCTTTGTTTTTAGTTTAAACAATTCTCGGGATTTCCAGCTGGTGTTTGAGCATGTGAAGACAACAATATAATAAGAGTTGCTTCCCTTACTCCACTATTCCGATAAAAAGAATAAGTTACCAAAAAATCCATAAGGCCATCAAGGGGTATAAAAATAGGATTTAACAGACAGAAAAATTACAGAATATCTTCATTTTAATTTTAATGTACCAGGCCCAAGTTTCACAATCATCCTTTCGCTAAGACTTTCCTTAACTTAAATTTAGCAATTTTTTGTAATCTCTTTTTGGAATTTTTTGGAATTACTGGTGATTATTTTTGTCAAAACTAAATGCAAATGTTTTAATCTAGATGTGATCTTAAAAATGACACCTCAAACCCTTCAATATCTTGAAAATAAACAAAATTAAAAAGATTTGAAATTTTGCAAGATTTAAGTTAAGGAAAATCCTAGCTAAGGAATGATTGTGAAACCGGGGCCTAGATGTGTTACTTAATAATATAATAACAAAACTTTCACGGCGATCATGTTTGAAAAGTTTTTGAAATAATAAATTTTAATTAAAATTTCGGGTCCTCCGCGGCAAGATGATTTTTGCTGTGAAGAAGAAACAAAACTAAAAAAAAAAAAAAAAAACAATTTACCCAAAGATGGACAGATGATCATTCTAGTACATAGGGATTTTTTAACAAATATGAAGTTTCAAAGTTTGAAAATCGTAAATGTTATAGCTGACGTTTTCTACCATTTGTTGGCTTCAAAAAATGCGTCAACCAGACGTAATATTTCACATTCTTAGGTCTCTAACGATTTAAGGAAAGATAACAAATACTCAGTTTTTTATTATATTTTAATTATTTTGTTTAACACACTTAGATGTATCTTGTTCATTATTGTTTATAATAAAATTAAGCAATATTTGCTTAAATTACCATAAACATTATGGAATAACCATGATGTTCTATTTTCTAGTTGTAGTTTATTAATAATAAAATTAAACAATATTGCTTAAATTACCATAAACATTATGGAATAACCATGATGTTCTATTTTCTAGTTGTAGTTTGGATCTCTGGCAACCTTAGAACCTGAAGCGTCACGCCTGGTTCACGCATTTTAGGAGACAAATACATCGTGGATGATCTTAAAAATAAGTAGTGTAATAATTATTTTCATGAAACGTCATATTTGTCCAAAATTTCGTAGCCCCTATGTACTAGGATGATCTTTCACCCGTCGATTGGTAAACTTTATTTTTATTTTTGTACAACCTTCGTGTCTATAATCATCTTGTCATGAAGAACCTAGAATATCGATTAAAAGTCATGGCTTAAAAGTTAAAAAATGGTTACAAAATTGCGATTTTCTGTCATTAATTAACACATCTTCAAAATCTTGTTTATATATGAAATTAAGACGGGATTCCTCTACCCGTTGATACCTACTTCGACCCCCCTTAAAGTTAACATAGGTTAGATGGGAGGAAAATCGCGATTTTTAGGCCGAGACATTGAAGTAGACCAATACATAAGAGTTGCTTCCCTTACTCCACTATTCGTTGAAACCTGTTGCTCTGGATTTTTATTTTTGATTTCTATTTATTTTTTTCAAATGTTTAACTTCAAACCAAAAATCGCCCTCATTTTTACACGAGCATTCTGATGGTTTTGTGCGAGATGTGAGAGTGTTCTTTGAGTCTGTCTTGTTTGTACTAGCGCGCACTGGGAGCGTCCTTTGAGGTGCTAGGCTGGCCAAATGAGTATGCCCCCATTTACATTATACAACCACCGAGTGAATAATTCGGTACTCTGCACTCTTAATACCGAACGCTCTATCTCAAAATTTATGTATGACCCGACCAGGGTTCGAACCCACTACCTTCCACTCTCAAGCGGGCGTTCTGTTACTGAGCCACCAAAAGTGCAAGGCGGTGCCGTCTTAGTGAATTTGTACCGATAGTAACTTTTCGCGTTCTGACATGCTTCTTACTGGTACTTTATTTTTGCGATTCAAAACCATGTATCAAAAATAAGTACTCGCGAAATCTGCCGTAGTTTGTCAGTACACCATAAGTATACTTCTTTCACTGGGTTGATGCTTTACTTAATTGAGACATATCTTCGATGCCTTAAAGAAAATAATCCACTGTGATTGAATACCAATTTTCGAAACAAGCCGTCAGTTCCGATGCGTCTGCGAAGATTGAAATTGCGACAGTTTAATTATTGTAGCTGATGTTTGCGCTGTAAATATAGACCGTCTAAAAGTAAATCAATTCACAATGATTTGTTTTGTCCGATCTGTTCAGCCTCAAAGAGTTTGAAGTAAGGATTTGTCCGGAATTTAAAGCAATGATACAGTGTTTGAAACAATGTTTGTCAGCATTCTTTACTCTGTGTGGTTTAGACACAAATAGATCCAGACTTGGATTGTTTTCTGATCTTCTGAAATGTATTGGTAAATGATCACAAAATCATTTTATTGTTATTACTAAATTAATCTTCAAATTTATTATTATTATTATTATTATTATTATTATTATTAACTTGTTAATTAAATATTAATTTATAAAGTCCTTAATCACACTCGTGTATTTCACTTGTTCAAAGATTTACAATACTCTCCACCTTGCAAGGCTAGGGGCGTCTAGTAGCCTACTAAGATTATACTTACACGTATTGAAGATTTCTCTATGACAGACAAGATGTTCACCTCCAATCAAACAGGAGATGGTAAGCAAATTGTTCTAAATGACTTCAACTACAAAAAGTATGTACATGCAGTGCAAGAACAGTCACTTCCCGTTTTATGTCAGATTTGGTCGAGTTTAGAAACCACAGTCCTTCTAACTGAGCTTTGCGTGTCATTCACTTAACACTGTCAAGTACTTTTACTCATGACTCTTCAACTTTGTGGTCTTGTGGTCAGATACTGACAAATAAACTGTTATAGGTTAAAGAAGTTGTCATTTTAAATACACAATGTATAACCATTGTGTACATTTGTATAACGGGTAATTTACGAGCTAAAAAGGGTGTGCTACACATGAAATGGAACACTTTCATTTTACCCGCCACTAAAGTTTATTCCAACTAAAAAAAATTGACGACGGGATCAAGCCATTTAGAATAGTTTTTTTCAGGCTGGGATACCATACTGAAAAGTAAATCTTACCAATCAGATGAAAAATCTGCAGTTTTGTAACTGTCAGATGAACCAAGAACTCGACAAGAAAATACACAAGTTGTTAAAAAAAACTAGCTAAATCTTACATGTTGAGAATACTACGTCTTTAGTTTTGAACTGGTCATACTGGCAAAATGCCGTCCAGTGTTTCAAGTACTTTAGTTGAATATAACCACCACAGAAACAAGTAATTTCATTTTAAAACTTCTTTTTGATAAAATTATTAGTTCGGTATAATTTTATGTAAAGAAAAGTTTCTATCTTTTTGCAGTGCGTGGCTCAAATCGGGTCATTATCATTCAACTAAATCATAATCAGAAATGCTTTACATTCGGTTTTACACATTATTTTTTTTCAAATACTTTAAATTTGATCTAGTATAATTGAAAAAAATTCAGAGCACACAGATATTTGAGGTGAGGTATAAAAAAATAAAAAAGTATGTAGATCAAATATGCCATCACTAGTTGAACATAATTCACTGGTATTTTATTTTAAAATAAATCAAAAACAAACATACTAATCCATGTCCGAATCACAATCCAGAAGCAAAGTAAAAACTTTGGAACTGTCAAGTTAGGTTAGACACGTGAACTTCCACCAGGGAAGTGAGGCCGGGTGCTCCGGAAGGGTAAGCACCTCCTGTTTAGCTAGCTACACCCGCCATGTGTGTAATCAAAATTGTGTGAAAGGAGACGTCAAATATATCCAAAGCAATCCTGGACACAGAGACATCAAACTTATCAACAATACCGTGATGACGGCCATAAAACTTTTTGAGGGCCTTGAAATGATAAAATGATCTTTTCAATTTTCATGGAAACACTGGGTCACAATTAACAATGGTAATTGATTAGTTCCATTCAAATCGCACCACAAAGCCCCATCCCTATTCCCAGTGCCCCTCTCCATGTGAACAATGAATTTGCAATGCATAATGTGTTGTTTGTTTTGTGCCATCCAATCGAGTCTGTTGTTACAGATGTTGATGTTGCCCAATTCAACAGGAATATGAATGGAAGTGACTAGTCTTGTCTCACATGTTCCCGGGGAGATTCGAACCCGCTTAACTGTGCATCGTGATACACTGCGCTATCGGTACACATATAATACAAAGTTGCCGTATACATTTCAATCAATGTTACAGTATATTAGAGAAATGAAGATAGTAAGAGTTCTAATCGATTTATTATTGTATATATGTATAACAGTTAATATTCATTCTGTAACGTTAGTCTTTTATTCTCCTTCTAGAACTGTTCACGTCTTTTAACTGGAACATCTTACTTCATCATGATCCCCTGGGGAACACTTGAAGGGACGCAACAACACCTTTCCATCTGACACCGTTCTGGGCTATCTTCTTCAGTTCAGCCCAGGTTTTTCCAGCTGCTGGTACTTCTACGCCAAGTCTGTTTCGACCGCCCCATCTTCCTCTTCCCTTATGGGTTCCAGTCAAGAGCCTGTCTGGTGGTATTTGATGCAGGCTTGCGGAGCGTGTGGCCAATCCATCCCCATTTTCATTTACATTTCTGGAGATGATCAACGCACATTTATGAAATTATTTTGAAGAAAAAATTCAAGTAATAGTGATAATCAATTTTTAGAAAAAAAATAGTAATATTGATGACAATTTTTCAATTTGAACAATTATAACTCTGTTTATATGCATAAAAATGATAATATAAATAAATAAATTGGATTTACTTTTATTTACTTATTATTAAATAAATAAATAAATAAATAAATAAATAAATAAATAAATAAATAAATAAATAAATAAATAAATAAATAAATATTTATAGGGCCAATTATTATTTTTCGTTCATCACATTTTAATTATTGTATCTAAATATTTGTTGATAATTCGTAATATAAATTTAGTTAAAATCGCTCACTTTACCTGGTATCGGTATGACTGATGCACCTTTTAGTTAATCCACCTGCTGCTGTGTGCAGTTCATTAATAATTGTCGGTCTGTGTTTGGAAGTGAATCCTAATTTCACTGCAATACTCGAACTGACGACGGTTTAATCTCATTTTCAGACATCTACATGACACCTGGTGGGCTAATTGACCTGACAACGTGGTCACACAGGTTAATTAATTAATTAGACTCAGGTGTGTTTTTACAAGCAACTGGTTTGATTGAAATAATTAGCTCAGAGTCAAATCCAATCAGCTTTTGAGTCGAGACGTTTTAAATATAGAGGCAGGTTTTTTATCACCATTTGAAAAGAAAATATTCAGGGAATAAGATCTTTATTTGAGGAAAGTTAAGGATTTCAAAAGGACTAAAACGTTTTGACAATTCTTAAAATCGTATAATTTGAAAATAATGAGCAACTGAACTCTTTTGACACGTGCCCAGGTGTAATTTAAAGAATTGATATCGTGTGGGCTACCGTAGAATTTCTTCTTTTTGTCAGTAGCCAGCCAATCAGAGCTCGGTATAGTCTTCACTGCTGTGCGGTGTATAATTAGTCATGCTCCCTATCCAGACATACAGCTGTATGGTGATATCGTGAACACAAAACTTCTGAAGATGTCCTAGCGAGAAGAAAAAGTTCAAATTAACTTCTCAGGTTATTGTCATTGGATCTAATTAACAGGATTTTATTTGTGTACTAGATTTTTTGTAAATATAAGTGTTAAACATGGAGCTATTTAATCCGTTAAAACGTTTTATGTGTGTGTTTTTGTGGTGTTTGGGAAACTATTTTACAAGTGCTGACAATCTTCAAAATACAGGACATGCATGTCATCATGTTCAAAGGGAATTTGTACACAGAAAAATCGGTCCAGTCGATTTAGTCCCAAATAATCCCGTTTATGGTAAGTACAGTTGTTATTTTAGTTTAAAATTAGCCGTATTTTCCTTTATTTTATCGTCAAATTTATACAGGTATTTTCGGGTCGTGTCTAGAGATATTTAACTAAGGGAGGCCTTTAACAGGTAACATGTCATAAATCACGAAATAATATTATATTAAAAAATATTTATTTTTATCACACGTGCTATATCAACGTTTAAGATAAAGACAAAATAAGCCAAGTATCGTCTGATAAATTTTAGAAAGTGTAAAACTAGAAAATGTGCGATTATTTATAAGTTAATGAAACTGTTTTGATTTTGGACAATTAAATCACGTTTTTAGTTTATTTTGTATTTATTTTTTCCTCTTTAATTTATTTTATTAACTTTTCCTACAAAAATTATTTATTCCATAATAATAATAATAATAATAATGATAATAATAGATTTTCATTTTTTCAAGAAAAAATAGTCATTGAATATTTTCAGTAATATCCACACAAAGACTGTTGCAACACTAGTAATATGAATTTGAATTATATACATTTTATATTTTTAAATTTAGATTAAATCTAACTCCGTACATTGTATTTTTAAATTTTAATAAAAATCTATTTCCTTGCATTGTATATTTTAAAATTTTAATTAAAATCTTATTCCTTACATTGTGTATTTTTACAGATGCAGATATTTCAGTGTGTAATAGTTTCACAGACAGTAGTAAAAAATCATGTTGTTCTAGACAAAGTGAACTCAGATACATAAGTGCATCTGATAAATATATAACAGAAAGTGTCAGAACAAAAAATGGATACTTGAAAAAGTTGATCATGGATCATATTACACAATATCGAGGTAAGTACATCTAACCGAGACCTAAAAATAACAAGTCTCACACAAAAAGCCCTGAAAACTATAAGATTTTGAGACTTGTTTTCAGGCTTTTAAAATGTTCACTGGTCTCTAACCCAGAACATTACATTTTCCCCTTTAGAAAGATACTGGTCCCATACTAGATTGTTTTGGTCCAGTACTTGGAAATGTCATTTGCCCTAGTACCTGGACACAATATTTCCCCCTTTAGAACTTTAGACGCTAGCCTACTGGTCCCATAGACTGTGTTGGTCCAGGGTTTGAAATTCAATTCTTCCTAAATTTAGTACTTGGACACCAGAGTTTTCCCTTCAGACAACTAGCCTACTGGCCCAATTCATATTGATTGCTCCGAGATCCAGACACCAGATTTTCCCCTTAGACAGCTCCTGGTCTGGTGTCAGATTGTGTAAATCCAGGACTTTATTATTCAATTTGTCCTAGTACATGGACACTAAATTCCCCCTTTAACCAGCTAGACTACTGTTCACAGTTGAGCCAGTAGATTTCAAATGTATCTAGTTCAAGAAATAGTTTATTTTCTTCAAGTTTCAAGTCTGACAATAAGCAGATTATATCTCTCCTAAATGTCAGTGTTTTTACTTCTGTTTTTTAGAATTTAATAGATATTTGTGGTAAATTTAGATTTATTTGTTTTAAAATAACTATTTTTATCTATAACTCTAAAATTTCCATTGTGAAAACTTATAATTTTAGTGTATCCTATACTACGATTTATACAGAGTTGAACAACCTTTGGAAATTTTATTGAATTAAATAAAATAAACAATGTGAATACAATGTAGAATATAATTTAATTATTGTTAAATTATACTATTTGAATATACAGTGTATCTCTGTAACTAGAATATTGTATTATTGAAACTGTCATTGTTGTGTACAAATGCTCTTTGAGTCCCATTGTGGGTTATATAGCCATTTCACACCATGTCGCATGACAACTTATTTACAGCTGTTGCATGATGGAAAACATATTAGATGTACAACTCCAATAATATCATATTTGTGTTATTAGTCTGTGGTACAAAAGATGTCCTCAGGTTTTTGTTAAAAAGTAAAAGAAAAAACTCTTCCAGTTAATTTACATTATAAGCATTGGTTGTTGTTTTTATACTCACTATCTATTCAGAGGGTATGCATTGGTCAGTTTGACCTACCAGTACCTGTTTCTAAAGTTTGATTAAAGCCAAGTGCAATTTCAATATTTTTGTAAGTGTTCAAATCTTGTTAAAATGATTGACTCTTAGTATGTGAATACGATAAATCAAATATTAATAAACCATTGTGTGTTTTAACATCTAAGTGCAAAAGTTCGCATTTTAAATGGGATAGGAAAATTTTAATTTTACTTAGGAACCACATATGTGGAAATATTTAAATATATGAAGTTTATATAAAAATTATTAAAAACCAACATCCTATATAAGTACAAATGATAATATATAATAATGTACTTCTTCCAGCCACTTAATACAAAGTATATATTTTATATATACAATGTATAGACCACCACTTAAAAGTATACAATGTAGACATTTACATACATATTTCATGAATTAATACATAAAATGTACTTTTTTTCTAATTACCGGTAATGTGAATAATCCCAAAGTTTAAATAATCCCCCATGTTTTATGCAAATTTTATTCACACATCTTCCCCTTGTCTTGTCAATCAGTTAACAAAACTATGTGTTAAAAGGGAATGTCAAAGGAATTCTTTTATAGTGTCAATCATTAAGTAATATTATAATAACACGGCAATTATTTGACTGAAAAATTTCCACTTGAGCGGTGGTTAGTTTTATAATCTCCAGACATGTATCACCCTCCTCACTCACTCACGACAGATGCTATTTGGTGCAGAATGCATTCTAGCTAAGGTATTTCCTCAGCAGGCAGATGCAGTCTGCAGTCTGTAGTGTTCTTTAAATAAATTGACAATCACATATTGATTGATATGTAAATTTTCTCGCATGTCAGTTTGATTCTTTGATCTCTCAAGGTCTAAACACAATTCATTCATTTAAAATATGGTTAATTTTACACTTGTTAAAGTTAGAATTGATTCTTGATTACAGAAGATATTGCCATTTAGTAGGTTTTCTTTTGCTGTAAAACCTGTGTACCTGGGACCACAACCTGCCATTTAAAAACTTCAACAAAATTAAATTCCATTTGAAACCACCTGTTTCAGAATGGTCAATTTACCTACTTTCTCATGGGTGGCTTTTAGTCAGAAAGTGTATTGATTATGAAAATATGCATTAAACGAGAAAAAGAGAAACAGATCTTATTAAGAAAAAATTGAATTTAATTAGAACATAAAAGAATAATTCTTAAAATAGGCAAAGTAAATGAATTAAATAAATGCCAGGTAGTTTTTATTTCTTGCCTGTTTTTCAATTTTTTGTGCACACATTATAATAATTAAACATATATAATTTTAAGTTTCAAGCATCTGGCTGACATGTGTTGTCAGATTGGTAAACTACTAGATCAAAGGAAATAAAGAAAGGAATAAAATGTTATACAAGACAAGTTTTATGTAATTTTCATAAAAATTCTGCGTTTTTTACGTCTCGAATGCATTCGTAAAGTGCAATACACTTATTAGCTCCGCTAACATTTAGTCGACAATCTTGCCCTGTAATCTTGCATTAACAAGTGCTGGAATAGTCGCTGAACCGTGATGAACACCCCCACCCTGCCCTTTGATTAGTGGTAAGTGGGTAGATAAGTGATATCTAGCAACAACATTTTTATGAAACACGTAATGCTTAATCCAACATTGCATTTTATATGATTAAAGGCTTAGGACAGATTAACTAAAGTGTTTGAAAATTCAGGTTAAAGGTCAAATGTTATTAAATACCTTAGGCCACACAAATAACATCAGTGTTTCCAGTTACCTTACCAACTCAAAATTTAGTTCATAACAGCCTGCATTCCCAATCCTAGACTTCAGAATCCCTGCCTGTTGCGACTGTATAACCTAATTGAAAAGATTGTAATATAAATGCCAAAACTTTTGTTGGACTGTAAAGCAGACACAGAAACAGGGGACTGTAAAACGTACACCTAGATACATTGTATTTATTGTGTGGCCTAATACGTCTGTGTCTGTGTGTCATATGGTGTCTGTCCTCTGGTTATAGGTTAACATTATCATAAATAACCATATATAGCCATGGGTTATGTTTTCAAAATAATCGGCCAATACACTCAGTACACAGGAAATTTTATTTATTTATTTATATTTAATGACCTGTGTGTTCTTTTTTTTATGTATTTTTGGAATTTTAGTAGGTATAAATTGTGTAGTCTGAAAGTTGAAGGTCCTCTGTTTATTGCTTGGATAAATTTGTCATGTTTAGTTTTTGGCAGTGATTAAAATTCTGTCATTTCTCATCAGTGAACAGAACTGTTAGTTTACGCTTCCAGTGTATTTGCCAAGAGTTTGGGGCTCTAATTTTAGCAATTGTTTTTCTTTTTTCACTTCTGACCATAATTTTCACAAGTATATTTACCGAAGACGAAAACTTTCTTGTTAGGTGATGATGGCTCAATATGAGGACTTGATCAGTTAGGGAGTAGTTGATTTGAAGAGCAGCACCCTTCTCTGCATGAAGTATTACTCAAGTAGCATATACAATGTATCCCTGTAAATTGGACAGATCCAAGTGTGGTTTTCACAGGGCACTCTATTTCCTCCACCATCTCAGAAACAACAATCCAACTATAAGTTACCTGGGCATGTCAAGTCATTGCTAGTACTGTACTCTTGCATTTTAATTGAGTGCACAGGTTTAGAAAGGGGGGAAGGGCTGTATCAATTCGTGAATTAAGATGCAGACATGTCAGAGATGTTGTTATTATAGAGACATTGATATACCGGTAGATAGATTTTAATGTTATTTTATTGCATAACAAAAACACAGTACATACACTGTATACACTATATATATTTGTTTATTTTATGTGTAAAGAATTTTGATATTAAATCTGGGAATTGTTACAGCATTTTACAGTTTGCATGTTCATTGTAACTTTTCATGCATTTTTGGCAAACCTTCAATTTTTATAAAGATTTTTTCTCTTTATGTAACTACAACAACATGCACAGCAAAATGGCATTATGTAAGATCGGGACTTCACATGTGAATGTCTCACAAGATAGGATGTTAATCGTTTACAAAGCTGTGCATCTTTAGAGCCAAGAGAGAAGCATGTCACATTGTGCAATAGGAAATTTTTCCCCATCATCCAAAATGTTTCAAATAGTGGATTACTTCCAAACAGAATATTTCTAGTCTGTTGAATTTATACTATCTGGAACATTTTATGCCAGAACAAAATGCACTAATTGAAAATGACATTATGTAATATACATTTCCTGTATCAGCTGGGAAAGTGTTCCATTTACACCCTCCACAAAATATTTAATTTTCGCTGGATAAAAGAAGTAATAGTAGAATATTTTGTGAACAATAGTTTTTTTCAAAAGTTTATTTTAAGAATCTAATGGGAACAATAGGTTTCATAGAATTAATTTTAAAAACCAACATCACATATGTTGAAACATAGAAGCACTGCATTTTTAATTTTGTTTGGACTGAATGAAGTCATTTTGATTTGAAAATTTCTGTTTAAAAAATTGACAAGATTATTTTAAGAATTTAATGAGAAGAATGGATTCAATTGAATTTTATTTTTAAAAATCAGCATCATAACAAACATAGATGCTATATGCTAAAAAGGAAAATGGTAATATACTCTTAATCTTTGAGTTTCATGTGGGTGGGAATTTTCACGCTGAAAAACATGTGAAAAGGAAATGACAATACACTATGACTTCCATGTAAATCAAGTGGGTGGGTGGGTAGGTATATTAATTGTAATGGGTTATTTTCAGATCTTCTAATCTTTCATATCTTTATTTCTGGCATGTTTATAAATCATGATTCATTTTGCTGGGGGATACTATTGACCTTATTCCTCTTCTTATCCCTCCCCTCTCCCCCCCCCCCAAAAAAAAAGTAAAAAAAAGAGCAATACCATAATTGCAATTACAAAACAAATCAAAAACGGTTAGACTTGACATTATCAAAAATCTCCAATATTATTTATTAAGTATTGATTTTATACTAAGATTATTAACTTATGTTTGAAAATAGATTTGCTAGTTACAATTTTCGCTTTAATGAATTTTCAGTTACTACAATGAGCCCTGCCCAGAAAACCAAACCCAAAGTAACTCAAAGCCTGTCGATATTTAGGACATGTCATTAAAAATTTTTGTTTTAATTGATCCATAAATCCGGCCTGTTCAGAACAAAATTGTTCAGTTTAGTTTAAGGTCTGCTATGTGTGTGCATTCAATAAACTCCCATTGATAGTGATACACTACAATTCATATCAGTAATTTTATTGTATGTATTTGTTGGTTTTTACTGTCTTGGGCTTTAGTAGTTTCTGCTCAAAGATAAATGGATGGTTTGACAATTTATGCTTGCACTGCCTTAAAGGCCAGCTCTATATAAGGGTCAACTGCTTATAAAGGCTGTAGAATTGTTTCCCAATTTTAATTAATTCATGTTTTTTGAACCTGTATATAAAGGTCACCTGCCCTAAAGGCCAGTTTTACTGGTTCCCTTGGGTGGTCTTTATAGACAGGTTTGACTGTACATGTATACTTGTGTTACTGTAGTTTATACTTAAATACATACCATTTTCTGGAAATTTTAAGTTTCTATTCCTGTATAGCAAATTTTTTCAATGGCTACTTAAAAATTCTTTTAAAAAAATTAGCTATTTTAGCAAATATGTCCAAAAATACTTAAAAAGGTACTATATTTTCCCAAATTTTGGCAATTTGATACCTAGTTTTGTGTGCTTTGAGCAATGATATATATATTGTTATTAAATGATGTGATCTGACATATTTATTTTATAACTTTCTGTAAACTAACCTCAGATGGTGAGAATGTGTTGCCAGATTATGGGGTAAAACATGTGTAAAAAACATGTCCAATGTAACAGTGATGTAACTATTATATACCGAAACCTACACCATCATTGTCAGATCTATACTAAAGTCAAGAGAGAGACAGAGACAGAGAGAGAGAGAGAGAGAGAGAGAGAGAATTTCTTTGAAATTATGCTGAAATAAAGTACATGGAGAGGAAAGGGTCAATAAAATATTAATGAATTTTTTTTTTGCAGACTTGGAGAGAGATTGCATTTTGTGGTCATAAACTTGAAAAAATGTTAAAATAAATAAGAGGTAGAGGCTGGTAAAGATTAATGCCTTTTCTTGCAGACTTGGAGAGAGAGAGAGAGAATTTCCTTGAAATAATGCTGAAATAAAATGTACTGAGAGAGGAAGGGATATTAATGAAATTCTCTGCAGACTTGGAGAGAGAATTTTGTGGTTTTAAACTTGAAAAAATGTTTGAAATGAAATGCACAGAGAGGAAGAAGCTGGTAAAGATTAAATGCTCAAAATGATTTTCTGGACATTGTTTTTGTGTACTGTAGCTCAATGTATTCTTTTTTCCCCTTGAAATGAAAAACCAGACAGACAGGAGGGTAAATAAATGCATTCTCATCACAAATTCCTATATAGACATGTAGATCTTATATGTATATATACATGTACAACTTGATTGATTTTTGTTACCAGCTGCGGGGATCAAGTGCGGAGTATATTGAGTTGTATAAGATATTCTGACTGAGACACATATATTCTTGTTCTGTCAGTGAATCACAGTTGATTTCATCGTCATCACTTTATTCAAAACAATATCAAGAGTCTCCGTAATTGACTGATGTGACACTGGGAATATGTGCGAGTGATTTCTCTAGGAGCGAAGACGTTTTCTGATTAAACCCGTCGGGGAGTTTTGTAACATCGTGGCAATCAATCAATACCCAGAATTCTGTGCTGTAATTAAATTGTTTGGACATTTTTTAAGTGTGTTAATATTCAGTTTCATGAGTCAAGTGTTTTTACATCATCCTGATTAGAAAAATTTAGTTCTATTTCAAATTAATTTTTAAATTTAAATTATCCCCAGGATATTTAAACATTTTCAAGGTTCTTTCCCTTTAGCAATAATGCTTTTTGTGTTTCATTGAGAAGGAAACCTGGGGAGACTGGGCCTATAGTCTTTTACTAGGTTCAAAGTACTTATGTATAGGGAGGGATGTGGGTTGCATTTCAGAATTGTTCAAGCTTTAAGTTTCAACCCTAACTGACATTAGCTATTTTGACAATTCAGAAGAAATGAAACTGAAGAGCTGGTCATTCATATATTTTACAGCAATTAGGAAATATGCACATCTGTCAACTGTTTTACAAAAGTTTAAAATTCAGTAAATGATAACAATACCCTATATTATATAAAAGCTGTAAACCTATTGTAACAATGTTTATGTTATCATTTTTAATGTTTAGACAATATTTCCCAAACATGTGAAATGTCAACTGCAGAATTTAAATTTTGATTAAAACATGCAGTTAATAACCTTTGTTCTTGGTATACTTTGTTTGGAAGATAAATTATTCTGAGCTGAGAGCCTACTATCATATTTATTGCATACCATATTCTTTTACTGCCAACAGTGGATATAAAATAGTCTTAAGTAAGACTAGAAGTCAGTTAACTGGTACTTGTATTTAGCTACTGTTTGAGCCACCCATTAAAAGTTACAGGTTAATTAATTTTTTAAAACAGAACAGAACAGTATAATGTTATTATAAACCGAAAAAAGTAGGAAAAAATGAACAGAACAGCATAATGTTAGTATAAACTTAGAAAAAGTAGGAAAAATGCAAATTATGTTAATTGATTTAACATTGATCTTGAAATGTAAAATTCCTGGGGTAGATGTGTACGCAAATGGAGACGGTCTGGTCTCATGTTGGTTCTACAATAAAACCAGTGTTTTTACTACAGTTGACTAAAGGGGCATAATTACATTAACTGGTCTGTGGTAACAAAGGGAGGTAATTTTATTACATTACTGGTGTAATGTACCATAAAGTACAATGTCCAATAACCAGTGGACATAATTAAATATGCTAGGAATATTTTAATTAAGTGTTTTTATTGACCTTAATTACGTGTTTGTTGTTACAAGCACCTGTCTGTCAGAGAAAGGTATGTACAGATATACATTAGTATGACTACCTCATTACCTTAATTAATGAAAACTTACACTAATTATGGTAAGATAATTACCATGGTTTTCCGCATTTATATGTTTGTGCAAGTCAGAAATAAGAACTATTGCATTGTTTATCTGTAGTTCTTAAGGAAGAATTTGCATCTTTTTTTCCAGTTTTGATTTTTTTTCAGTTTTGTTTCCATGGAATGCATGTATTGCATAAACTCCACAAATAAATGATAATTCTGAAAAAAATATAAATAAAAATTTTAAATAAATAAATTTTTTAACAATAAAATAAATAATTAAATAAATAAATAAATAAATAAATAAATAAATAAATAAATAAATAAATAAATAAATAAATAATGATTGTAGTCTGTTTTGTATTTCTCGTTCCATGACTTTTAAGTTGGTGGGTTCACGTTGACTTTGGATATTCCTAAGGACTTTTTAACAGCAGCTTTCTATGTCATTCTAGATATATATTTTCACTGTGAATATATGTAGATATAGGGATATATTAACATCAGCATAATTAATATTGATTGATTTGTTTTTATAGGTGTGTCCATAAACTTTTGATATATGCAGATGATAACAAAATTTTTATCTGAAATATGTTGATGCAAGTCTAAATCACAGCATGTGAAAAATAGCCACAAAGAGATTTTAAAATTGACATAGCTATTTAGTAAAATTATATAATCAAAAAAGCTGTCAGCTGCAGTTTCTAGAAGTGGCAGTCAGCCCAACGGCAGTAAAAATCACATGTATTATATAACAGTTAACAGTTTCAGTCAATCACATACATTTACCAGTAAGTCCCCGGGGAATCATATCTACCACCCGGCGGGGGTCCTAATTTTCCAGATTAAGTTCCTACTTTGTTAGACTGGTTGACAGTGATGCCATGTAGTTTTTGAGACTTCTAAATAGTTGTTAACATTTTGGTTATTTTTTCGAAGTTTAACTTGTGTTAGTACTTTATAGTGGCGGTGGTAGCCAAATGGTCTAAAGGTCTGAGATATTTTCTGGCAGTACAATTTCCTCCACCGTCCAAAAACTTCACAGCTCAATACAGGTAAACAATCTTGATTGGGGCATAAAAAAACATTTATTTATAACCCTTGTGAAGAAATTTCCACAAACATTGATCAAGGAAAATGGAAAGGGAGACAATTCTTCAAAGGGGAGACAATTTTGAACAGTAATTGAAGGAGGAAGATGCTTAATTGTTTACGATAATAAATTGTGTGAAAGTAAAATCAAAAACATTTTAGGTTAAGATGTTAAAAAAGTTGATAAAACACATAATTCCTCTGCAAATCCTTCTTGCTTTAGACATGGAAAAAAAGCAAAACTCAAAGATCATCAGATACAACTGGTAAAAACTTATCTGTCAGAGGATAAGACATTAATTCTACTTTGTAACATAAAAGAAATTAACATTCATCATACACAAACTGTTAATTAATCAATAAATAAACAATAACAAAGAAAATATGGGTAAAAACTTGTAAATAATCTATGAGTGATGTTTTAAGCCATATCATACATACAAAAACAAAATAAACCAGAGCTGGCAAAGTCTTATAGATGAAAAGTAAAACACTTGTGATATTATTACTTATACAAATAAATCATTAATACTATATAATTGCTGTTATCACAAATATTTGTAAATTCTCTGATGTACACCAGATGTTTTGTTTATAATAGACAAAACAATCTTGATAAGCGATATTTTATATAGTTTTCCTCAATTAACATGAGGAATAGAAGTCGGAATCTTATCATCTACCACTTATTGATGATATGCTTATAAATTTGAATAAAAAATTTACTACAGCATACTGTTTCCTTTCTGATTTATTACACTTAGTAACGTCCTTGGTTACTGATTTAATTTTCAGTTTCATGTTTTAAGTGCATTTTAAAGAAATTAAATTAGAAAAGTCAAGATTTCCTAATTTAATTCAATTTGAGTTTTAAAGTTTTGGCAGGTTTCGTTATGACTCCAGATTCACCAAAAAAAATGTTTCTATGGAAACTGTTACAGGAATCAACAATTTTATAGATTTGGACTCTGTAGCAGTGGTTTGACAGTTGAATGTCAGGATTGTTTAACATGTCTTTTTATATAACAAGAAACTGACACAACATGTGTGTGTGTGTGTATGTGTGTGTGTGAGAGAGAGAGGTATACTGGTAGATCTATTTTACAGTAAAATTTTTTCCCATTTAGAACAGTACTTTCCATTAATACTGGTTATGCAATAATTATTAAAGAATATTTGTAAAGAAAAGGTAAGGGTTTGATCAGCCACCGAGATTAGTTGGTAGAGAATTCACTGTCAATTTGATGGTTGTGGGTTTGATTCATATCTAGGACCAACTTTCAAATGAAAGACTTGTAAAATTGTCATGGATTTCTTTGGAAAATTGAATTTAATGAATGGCTTACCTAGTCAAAGGACCAACTGGCAAAGGTTGAAATATTACAAGGGGTGGGGGGGATAAGAAAAAGAATTGTTGTAGGAATTCTAACACCAAAGTGACTTTCTAAATTGCTACCTGTGAAAGTAAACAGATGGATTTTTCCAGAATATACTTGTGCATTCTTGAATCACTTTCCCTTGCTCTAAATATTTTAACCATGAGCAATTCTCTGTAATAAATAGGTAAAAATCTTTTTTATCATTTAGAGGTAGATACATTTAAGCTTGCTGTTTGTTTTTGTTTTTGAATTTTAAAGCTATTATCTTGGCTGTTTGTTTAAAGTAGAACATATTCCCCTTAGTGTCAAGTTTCAAACCTACCGTACAGACATGTCGAAAGTTTAACACTGAGCTAACAAATTAGGTTCATCTGGACACCTAGTAAGATTAAAATATCTATGCAGCTGCCACTAAACATTCAGCCGCTTTTTGGCCACTGGCTATCAATATCTCACTGTTTCAGTCGAGCTTTGACCCCTTTTCGTTAGCTCAGCGTAAAACTTTTGACAGGTCAGTACTGTATCTCTGATGTTTACCCAGCTAATATCTGTCACAGTCATAAAATAAAAATTTTGACATAATTTAAATTCAGTTTAAAAAAAAACCAAATAAGGTCTTGTGCATGCCTCTGCATTTAAGTTTTAAGTTAGAAGAGTTTTCTATTTGCTTAAAAGATCATCAGAATATTTGAAGAAAAGATTTATTTGATTTTCAAGGTTCTTAAGAATAGGGTTATTTCAGGTTTAGGATAAAAATAAAATTTAGCAATACTGAAACCATTATTAAATTTTTCTACCATAATGATATTTTTAGAGTGGTATTTTTTTCTTAGACAAGATTAACTTGTGAAGAATGAAGAAATTTTTATCAGAATCCCCCTCCCCCCAAAATCATCAAATCTGCATATATGTGTATGTGTTTACACATGGTATAATGACATTTAAGAAATTTCTTTTTTGTCAATCTATAATGAAATTTTTATTACAGTGTCTGGGATTTTCAATTGAAACTTGGTAAAACAGGAAATCTATCTAACACAGTAATGAACATTCACAGACTTATACTGTGTTCTCTGACTTTGTTTTCAATGATGCCGTTTGTGTCAAATTGAATTAAGTCTCAGAAATTCCTTGATTTTATCAACCAGACACATTTAGCAAAACCTTTACACCCATATTATATAGAGTGTCGAATAATGAGCTTGCTTGTTTCAAGAACGTTTTTATGCCATCATGTGACCTTTGTTATATGTCATGTGACCTTGAAAAAACAAGTGTTTTCCTCATTAATTATAGCTGTAGACATGCCCAATCACTTATCTGCCATTCAGTCTTTTAACTCTTGCATAAGTGATGATTGCTCCAATTAAAGTCAGTCTTTAACGAATCCTATCACTTTCCCAAAGATAAGTATCTGATGTTTTCAGTATGCTACCTAATAAAGATACCAGGGGTAACCTGATGGGGGAATTTTAAATAACCCCAATTTTTCAAAAATCCAAATCAAATACATTGGCACATATCGGTACTTCACTTCAGCTGCCTATGCTTCTTCCATCAAAGCAATCTCACTTGCTAGCTGGACCACTGTAGTATTTCAGTTGATAGAGTGCTCACTCCATAAGTCGGAGGATGTGGGATCGAAACCCGAACTCTTGACTGGGACGTTAAACATCATTACTCAACTTAACTATCTTAATAGTAACTCCTTTGGTGGCTCCTTTTGAATCCTTGACTGCTTTTTCGGTGTCTTGCCCTTGGTCTTTTCAAAATTTAAATCAACAGTCACATGTAGACATTAATCACTGACAATTATTGATGATGGAATTTACAGTAATTAAAATGAATACCAAACTTGATGTGAATTTTAAATCAGAAATAAGCTTTCAGACAGTATTAAGTTATTCTAATACCTTGGAGGAATATCAATATTAGGCCAGTGAAACTAGCATTTAATTTACCATGGCCTCATTTAGATTAAAAAACTATTAGAGACTGACTTGAGATTTTCTCTACTGAGGTTTTATGGGTATTTAGGATCATATACAGTAGCTTTCACTATTATGTAAAATGTAAAATATTTTCTGGAGAAAACACCTCTTACAGTTGGCACAGTTTATAACATGGATTAGTGGAATGACTGATCATTTTCTTGTGAATATGTCAAAAGATGAACACAAACACAAACCATTTTCAAAAAGACAAACCATGGTGCTAAACTTATTAATACTCATTCAATGAATCCTTAGAAAAGGCAAACTGGCTACAGACGTTAAGACTTCAATATTGAATGCATACATAAACCAACTTTAAAAACAAACTTTGGCTTATAAAGTGATTAAAGCACCAACTTTCAAGCCCATGACTATCGCAGTAGTGTGGACTTAAGTGTAGCCTTATGGTTTGAGTCTCATTTCAGATACTGGCGTGTAAAAGTTTTTTCATTCATTTTATATACCTTTAGTGATCAGTGGTTTTCTTCAGGAACTTTGGTTTCTTTCAATATTTCATAACTGACTGTCTCAATAAAAGTGAAAGAATCTTAATTTGAATATAAAAAGGAAAACAGAAATACTGGAAGTTTTGATAGCCATGAGCCAAAATTTGTCAAAGCCTCATGGCATTATTTTGAAATAGGATAGTAGGTGCTAGGTTTTCTTTTTGCAGTACTATCACCCAGTAGCCTTAATTTTCAGAACATCAGTCTCCTTTTCTTTGATCTCTTAAGTGAGAGTGGTGTAGCTTAAAAGGAACAATAGAAATAGTTAACTTTAATATATTAAATTTCACATGTTTCCTTTCCATAATTTGACTCTTTTGCTCCTCCCATATTTTAACCCTGTATTTACAAGTTCTCCCCTTTCTCATTTGGGAATTCATTTTGACAGGTGTTAAATGAAATAACAATTAAACGTGTAAAGGGCAGATTTTAGAGACTGCCATTGTGTGGTGCAGTTATCATTTCAAAAGTTTTTCTGCTACTTTTTAAAGTAGGAGTTAATGCTTGCCAGATGGGTAAAGGTTATGGGGTCGTAGGTCATTGAGGTCACCATGCCTGAAACAGACAGAGCCATGAGGCAAAACGTTTTTAGTATAATGTTTTTTAGGTTGCAGATATACATAACTGTTAAACAAACAAGTAAATTTATCTTAAATGATTTTGACTTTTAATGTCAGATTTTCTCCTTAATTTTGCACTAAGACACATTACACTGCTTTAAGGGCCTGTGATATTTATGTGGCTGTGACATTATCTACAGCTAACTAGCCTACTCAAACATTTCAGATATTTCATGAATATATTTGTATTATAATACTTCTAATTTAAAACAATTAATGACAATATTGATATTCATGCAATACACAAAATGCATGTACATGTGATAATATGCAAACACTTGTTATTTATTTATTCATTATTAATAGATATTTTGAAGTTATTTAGTTACTCCCCAATTTCATTTTCTGTCGTTCATTTGATTTTATTCTAGATTCTAAAAGATTGGGACATGCATAAATGCAATTAAAACTTTTTTTTAATTTTTTTTTATAATATGTATCAAATCTCTAGAGGAAATTGAAGAAAAAAATGAGTTAACTGTATATAAGAAATGTTAATATTTTAAAAACCCACCACATCTCACCACCTCCCCATCAAACTTAAAATAAACAAGGTCCCTTGTCAAAGTGGGCTTGGAAAAAAACCTGCTGTAGAATGCCATCAGCTTAACATACAGGCAAAATTTATTTCTGCACCCTCACATATAGCTGGTGATGTCTCAATATAAGTGAAATTTTCTTTAATGGGACGTTAAACACAACTGAACTCAAGAGGAAATATAAAATAATGACTGTGCATAGGAAATGTTAATATTTTAAACACCACCACATCTTCCCACCTCCCCATCCCACCCCACTCTCATCTTCCTTGAATCTACATTTGCTCTTGTGATTTCTCAATTTTAAATGATTTTGACATAAAGTAGGCATATTAAACATTAAAATTTTATGAATTTTACAATTTTTGAAAGTTATGCGGTCATCTCCAGCTAGACTTATGATATTGACTTTCTAGATCATATCCTTGTGGATATTGCATCACTCAGTTAAAATAAAAATTGTCTATGAGAACCAGATATTTATCTAAACGTTGATAGTATGTGTACATGACAATTTTGTGTTGCTATGCAAATTCTGATACTTTGCCTACCATCGGATATATAAAGGGTCACTGTTTCATGCATTTGTAAATGTTTTAAGCTGAAGGGTTACATATGTTTTTGAAATTTTGAGAAATCTGTCTCGTTGAAAATAAACGAAGGAATTAGTGACGACAACAAACAGTTAATTTAAATGTTTTAAATGCAAAACATGCATCTGCATTCACACAGCTATTTTAGGTACAACATTAGTTATTCTCTCTCTCACTCTCTCTCTCTCTCTCTCTCTCTCTCTCTCTCTCTCTCTCGCTCACTAACATACCATGTATATTTTTTGTTATAGTCCCTTCCAATACACAACACATGCTGGTAATATTTTTCATTACATCCCTCCCACCAGGCATACACTTTCATTACACCCCCTCTCTCACACACACACACCCCTCACACACACACACACATGCACACACACACACACACACACAGATCATCATCTGGCAGCACATGTCTTCTTATCTGTTTTCGGTTTTTACAAATCTTATTAAATTTTTGTTACATTTCAGTTTTCTATCTCTCAACAGACAATGCCAGATGTGTACACATTACATAAACATAATTTATATATATATAATACCTGTTTCTATATATACACCTACATGTACAGGTTTATAACTAGTAAAAACAGCCACCAGAAGCAGTCATTTTATCAACATTTGTAGGAAGATAATTGAAATTTGGCTTTCTACCTACTTCATGATTGAAATATGTTTTTTTTTTCACTATGCAGGTTTTCACTCAAGATTGGAAATAGTATTCTGAAGGGATCAGGCAGCTTTTTGTAATAACAATTCTGTGTCATCTTTCATCTATTCAATTGGTCTCTCTCTCTCTCTCTCACACACACACACACACACCACACATTATCTTTGCTCTTTCTCTCAAAAAATCAGATCCCCCTTTCTCTTTTTCTCTCATACAAAAATCAGATTTCTCTCTCTTCCACTCTTTCTCAAACAAATCAGATCCATCTTCTCTTTCTTTCTGTCATAAAAATCTCTCTCTCTCTCTCTCTCTCTCTCTCTCTCTCTCTCTCTCTCTCAAAAATCATCCTTTCTGAGTTTTACTAGTCACATAGAATGCAGAACATCACTATGTCATTAATTAAATCTCTCACTCTCAGGATTTAATCAACTCTTCATATCTCTTTAACACACGCTCATCACACCTCCACTCTGTATGTCCCCACACATGTTACAAAATGTAATAAATTCTAGTCTATCCCAGTGTTATATAAAATTATTACCGGTGTATCAGTTAGCATGTGTTTTGTGATTAATTTTTTAAACAATCGAGGTTCCAGTATATATTTCAATGATTATTTGAAAAACGATATCGTTGATTGATTTTATAAGCTTTTATCTAAAAGCCAGACTTATGTTATCATGTACGTAAGTGATTGATACCACTTATATAAGAAAGGTGTTGTTTATTCTGATATCAAACCTTTCAAGCTCTCCATTGAATGAATGTGTTATGTTTGGAAAAGTATCAGATAATTTTTTATACATTCTGAAATAGAAATTGTAACATTTTGAGGATCGTATTTACTGATTTACAGGCAGAAATTGTCTTGTTTTCTAAATCAGATGGTGTTATTTTGTCACACTGTCGCCATCGCCTAAAAGCATGGTGACTTGCAGAAAAAAATACAATTGTACAGATCTAAAAAGCATTATATATACACAAAGGATACCGGTAATTGAAATTAAAGAAAAAGAAATGCAGTTAAAATACTTTATTGTATCAATATTAAGGATATATATTTTGTTGCATGCTCTTTTGATCAGTTAATTTGTAAGTTTGTACATTATAAAGGGAGATAACTGCAGTTACCATTACCAAGGGAGGTAACTGAAGGTTTCTGCACCTAATTTCCTTTCAAAAAATCTTGAAAGTCTTTAAGAAAACTTGGCAATGCCATTTATAGAATATCACAATTTTTATGCTTATATACAGCTCTTGTATGAATAACATAGACTATCATAGCATTTTAAATGAAATGCAATAATGCTGATGCAGCTTTAAGCAGCATTTCACTCAGTTATAAATAAAGGTTGGGAAGGGGTATTTTTCTAAAAGATTTAAATTGCTAAAATGATTTTTTAACTTTGAACAAAAGAAAAAGTTAAATTTGAAGTAGGAAATATGCTAACTTTTTAAAAATCTTGAAGAAGATTATTTTAACTATTAGCGTGACACTTGTGGTTACATAGGAGATTTTGAACTGTCAGCGGATTAAAAATTTTAAGTACTTTTAACTAATAATAAAGGCATACAGGAAGCACTTAGGAAGTGATCACTCTGTTAAATTCATCACTACTGTACTTCACGCATTTCACTTGGATTACTTCTGTATAGAAATTGTCTGACAAGTCGTTTTTACTTGTGTGCAGGTTCTGCATTTTCTCATGGAATTCTTGTGTATTTATAAAAAGTGTTTTTGTTGATTGATAGATAATTCCTGTTAATGAATCACCAAGCTTTATGCACTGGAGAAGAAAATAATGTTTGAATAAAAAGTTAAGACCTTCTTGTTTGTAGTAAAGATTGGTAGGTATTATTTCAAAGAGCTCATCTATGTTGTTTCTTTATGTGCATTGGTTTTGAAAAGTGGGCGTGTCTTAAAATGATTTCCTGTATGACATAATGGTTTTTATAAGTCTGTGTGTGGGTAGGTCACAACTGGGTAGTTCTCAGGTGATCTCAGTGATCGGTGATCTTATGTGTGCTCTAAGGGTACCTGTTAAGTCTTAAGCTCAAACCACTCCACCTTTATAACAAGTACCACTTATGTCTCATATCAGTTTATTTGTTAAATGTGGATGGTTCTCAGAGTGTTCTGGGTAAATGACTTCTCTACTGGTGACTAAATAATCAATGTAATACACCAATAATAAGTACATAACAACAGATAATCACTTTTATACAAGGTTGTATGTGTGTGTGTGGAAGGGGGGTGTTACTGAATACTCAGTTTATTACTCTCCAATACAGAGGACAAAAAGACAAGATACATTTACATGTAATTAATAATAATGACATAGGTTGGGGTGATGGTGGGGATATCATTGGTTATTAAATACTGGGATGAAAGGGTGGAGGGGGGGGGGGGGGGGGGTTAAACGGTTTTTTAAGGTCTCTTTTAAAAGACCCTGTCTGTTACTTTCATTTCTATTAGTGCTAAGTGCTTGGTGAAAGAACAGTCACTACCTGTTTTCAAGTTTTGATCAGACCCTGACTGGGGTTCCAACCCACGACCTCCCATATAGGAAGTGAGCAATGAATTGGTCCAATTTAAATAAAGATAGCAAAGTAAGAAAATGTTAATCATTGAAACACATGGTTAAAATGATTAGATTTTGAAGTTAAGAGATCTTTATTATGTATAATTTATGTAGATTACAATTTCTGGAATTTTGTCAGTTTTTATTGCTTTTTACTTATGAATTTGAATTATTCTCTGGCCTTCACTCAAAAACATTTATCATAAATATATGATACTTAGATGATCTTTTAAAGGCACTAACTTGCTTCAATAGAGTTTAATGAATTTTTTGGAACATTGCTTGTTAAGTGGCAGGTCATGTAGTGTGTAATATAGTCAAGGGCAAGTGCTTAATACATTTGTCCATGAAAAATTTCAATCGAAGCTTTAATATCCTTCAAAAATCCAAGGGGCTTGGTGGCACAGTGGTCTAAAGAGTGGGCTTGTGAACCACAGCACCTCTTATCACACTCGGAGCATATCCTATTTGTAGTAAGCTTATCAGGAGGTGCTTACCCTTTCAGGAGCACCCTGTCTCACTTCCCTGGTGGAAGCTCACATGTCTAACCTGAGTTGTCAATTCCAAAGTTTTTACTTTGCTTCTGGATTGTGATTCAGACAGGATTAGTATGTTTGTTTTTGTTTATCAGTTTGTTTGCTTAGGGTCTGTGGTTTTCTCTAGGCACTCTGGTTTCCTCCACCAAATTGCCTCGATATAAGTGAAAGATTCTTGACTGTGTGTAAAACTCCATTACTCTACTCCTTCAAAAACTTCAACTTGCACAGTTTAACAGCATAATCTCTGATGCTTAAGACCATTATACTACTATACCTGGTTTGGACAGTGTGAAAAATGATCATATTTATGGTCACACACAAAGCATATTAATTATAATAACATGGTTTGGTGCAGTCCAAAGTTCAACATGATACATATGTTTCTGTGTTTATGGTCCCCAAAAGATATAGGCGTGACATTATTTCTGGGTTTTTTGTTTGGTAATAATGTTACCTAGACCAAATCCACCAACACTGCTTGTTAAAAAAAAAGAGACAAGATTTTAACATGTCCTTACAAATCCTGTCAGCCTAATGACAGGGGCTGGCTGATGTAGACATTAACAGCAAGTTTTATGACCATTTGGTTATAACTTTTCTATTTACACTTGGTTCTGAATTACTTTAGGAAAATAAAAATAAATGCCCCTAAGATCATACCCATTCATCATAACAGTTTATAACCTAGGGCATACTTCACATAAAAGTCAAGTTTGACCAGTGTCCAGCCAGTTTATAACTAATTGTTTGGATTGACCACTTGATGGACATTTCACCTTCTTGTCGGACAATACTAAGGTGTAATTATACAAATTGCCATAGATGTTAATCTGCTGATGTTAATGTCTAGATCATCACCTTAAGTTAAGGTTGCCCTGGGGTAATAAAGTTCCACTACTCAGTTCTTGTAATGGTCTTACATCTCAGCTCTTACTGCATGTTTACATCTCTTTATGATATCTTTATTAGGCTTTAATAAGATAAAATACTTTTGATGTTTAACTGCTGTTTATAAGGTGAACAATGCATATATGGTTACCGTGACAATAAAATTTAATGTTTATACATAATTTGTGGTAAACATGAATGAATAAACTAAATTTTAATTTGATTAAGTAATTTAATTTCAAAAAACCTAAAAATGATAAATAATCAAGAAATATAGTAAAAATAAAAATAAGGACTAAAAACTTGATTGTTTTATAAGTGTTAGCAATTTTAATGACTAAAAATCTGTCATAATGGTGTTCACCGCTGTACCACGTGATACCTTCTATTGTGTCCGCGAAACGCCTGTTTCCAATGGACATGGAATCGCACAATATGACGTTTTCCTGTAAAAACAACGTTTTTCCAGGAATTTGTGACGTTGACGTTTTCCAAAATGTTCCGCACAAATGTTAAGAGGTATTAACCAAGTGGTACAGTGGCGAACCCCATTAGTGTGCACTTAAATACAAATGCAGACCATGCACCCAACCCACCCCCACTGCCCATACACCACCACTACCACCACCATCACCTCCCACCAACTTCCTCTTTTAAAATTTTTCTGATTTTAATCAGATTTTCATCTAAATGTTTGTCCATTTTTCAAAAGATCAAAACATTGATAAAAGTTCAGGTGGTATAAAAAGTTCTTTAGGGCATATGATGATATACCTGTCAGTTTTTATTGCACAACATCTATTGTTTTCATCTTGAGTCGAGAGTATGCCTTAGCCCCAGGAACCTAAAACTAAGTTAGTCAGTATTACAATTCACATTTCCTTTTCCCGGGATATCAAGGTGTCAGAAGTATAAATGCATTAAAGTTATAGAGTTGTTTGGTTGGGCAATATTTTTTGCATTTAATTTTGACATAACTTATGTTATTTAAGTCAAGATTATTTAAGGGTGTTAAGTCAAGATTATTTAAGGTTATGGCTGATATATTTATCACTTCTCAATTACAAAATTTAAAAAAATTGTGGAAAAAAATCTGAAGCACATATCACTGATATGACTGGAAGGTCAACAAAAGCCAAACCTTACCTCCAGAAACTTGTTAATTTTCATATAATTTATGATCTTAAGTGAATCATTATTTGAATTTTATGGTTGTTTATATTGCAATATTCCCTAAATTAAAACTTTAAAAAAGTTTTCAGTTGCAGCCAAAAAAAAAAAAAAAAAATTATAATTGCAGGAAGCACATATAATAAATAATGTTGTAAGGTCAACAAAGTCCAGTAACTCTTACTTTACTGAGATAACATTGGTGTTTTCCTTTGATCATGGGCCGTGGTAATAAACATAACTTAAGGGTATCTGTCACATCTTGAACTCCTTAAATATTATTAATATTTCACCCCTTTATCTGATGATTGCAGATAAGAGTCATTAGAAATATTGTTGTTTCTTAATGGTATGTGCATAAACATTAAAAAAATATCTTAAGGGGGCACAAGGGTTAATTAAGTCGGGTAATTATTATGTGAATAGTTACCATAATGGCCTATTAATATTTTGATTAGATTTACTAATGTACCAAACAGTTCAAAGTCATAAGAAAGAAATTATCTTTTGATTTTTAAAAAAAATATTTCAAAGTGCATTATATTTAGAGTAAAATGAAATAATAGGGTTTTGTGACCCAGTCAATATTCTTTCACAGATATATCAATTCAGTGATGTTCGAGGAAACCAGAATGTCGAGAGGATCGCAGACCTTCTACAAGCCAACTTACAAACTTTCTCACACTAGGATATGCCTTGAGTGGTATTTGAATCTAGGCAATGAAAGGCACTTAGATCTGTAAGTAAGCCCGCTTGAGACCTCTCCACTAGTATAATAAATTTTTAGGATTGAGTTTTTTTTTATTCCAGTAATTGAAATTAAAATAAATGACAAAGAAGATGTATTAAGATTATTCATGGTTTATTCTTGGGTTTGGCCAACATAAAATTACATGTTGTCAATTATTAAAAACATGAATTTTAAATGGCAAGGGCAAACCTGATCATTAAAAGCATGTTTGATATTTTTTATTACCTTTTGAACATGTGGTTGTTATACCTGTCAAACTGTAACAAACGTAACATAATTAGGTAATATGTATAACAACAATTGTTCTCTCATTATAAAACATCGGTGTCCTTAATTAAAGACTAGAGCTCAGGCAAGGGTTACTGACTAACAAACACACGATTAACTAAAATAACATGTGATTGGCTAACAAATGTGATATATTATTGGCTATCACACATGTGATTGCCCAACACGATTTGAATGGCTAACAAACATATGATTGGCTAATAAATGTGAATGGGTTATGAACATGTGATTTTCTAACAAATGTGATATATTATTGGCTAACACACATGTGATTGGTCAACACCATGTGATTAACTAACAAACATGTGATTGGCCAACACAAATTGATTGGCTAGCACCATGTGCTTGTGATCAGTCAAAAATTATAGCTGTGGTGATGACTATAACTATAACTTGTAATCTGAGGCATATTACATATCATAGTGGGGATGGAAATGGCACAGATATTGAAGTGGTGCAATGGTTAGCACTTTAGCTTATTGCTAAATAGTGTGGTCTGGGTTCAACTTGATGTGCCATTTATTTGAAAAGGTATGTGGTTGCTTGCTTTAATAAGTGGGTTTCTTACTGATTCTTCCTGTGTTAACCTCTCTCATACTATGTCCTGCATCATCAAGTTGCATGTGGTAATATTCTAGTTGAAGCTGTTTTATTTTCGACTTGAATTTAGTTACTATATTGTAAACTTTGGTAATTGTTCCTGAGGTAATTGAGTAAAACACATGATCCAGGTAGCAGATTCATTAGATGCCTTCACAGGTTTTTGTTAAGTTGCCATAAACATGATAAAGATATTAACAGTATGGCCCCATAAAGTTTTTACATATTTGTGTAATTGTGCTGTTTTGTAAGAATGTGTATCGGCTTGCCTCAGTGTTCAAAAACAAAATAATTTATCATAAATACTACAGTTATATACGTGCATGTAGATAGATTTTGAAAAAAAAGTAGGGATCACTACCACTTACTGACTGAAATAAATATGATACCGGTAGTCAAGTGTCCTAGGGTCTAGTAGTTAGGGTCCTGAGGTCTTAAAATATGCTCTAACAACCCCATTGGATATGATATTATTTTCCCAGTACATGTAGTGCTCATTCAAAGTCAGAAACTCAGTGATTTATAAGTAGAGTAATGATGTTTTAGACCCCAGTCAAGATTCTTTCACTCAAGAGATGGTGGTAGAAACCGTAGTGCATAGAGAAAATCTGTGACCTTCAGCAAGCAAATTAATAAGTTTTCTCACACAAGAATCTCCCGGAGTGGATTCGGACCTAGGCACATGCCCCGAGTGGGATTCGAACCTAGGCGGTGAGAGGCACTGATCTGTAAGGCCCAGTATCATGTATGTTTTCATGGCTTCATGTTTCATGTTACAATGACTGTTGCAATGAATCATGTTTCATCTTTATTCCATTCATGATTTAGTAATTAGCTTTTATTGAAAATTAAATAAAACAGTTAGATCTTAATTACAGTTTTCATTTCATTACTGTAGAAATTATAACATACTCATTCAGAATTGATTTAAAACATTTTAAAAAAATCTTTGAGTAATAATTTTTTAAAATAGATTTTTATGATCAATTCAAGAACAAACCATAAAAATAATATAAAACTGAAGACTATATAGATCAGCTCTAGGCTATAAAACAGTCGGTTATGCATGACAATAACTTATAACAGTGAAAATGTGGAAACGAAATAAAAAAATATATAGATCACCACACACTAGCATAAAATATCTAGAATGAAATACAAGTCTCATAATATATATATATATATACATGAGTTAGACGCATGAACATATGTTCAGAATTAATAATTCAGAGTTTATGATTTATTTCAAAATGTTGATTTCCGATTTTTCCCGTTGTTTTTCCACGGCTGATATATATAATTAGAGCCCAGGTGTTGCCATATATCTAAATGAATTTATTGATAATCGTGGGATTGTTTTACTTAATGGTTGTGATACATGTAATATACTGCAGTGTATATAAATGTAACAAGAATTTTTTAAAATTCATCAGCTATTTCTAACTATGTGGTGGCTTTCCCCGGGAAAGTTGTCTAATGTAAAAGCTTATATGGATCAGAGAACCTCTAATCACCTTGGTTCAAAATCCATTTATGGCAGATCCTAGTGTGAAAAAAAATTGTTTATATGTTGAAAAGGCTGATCTTTCCTGAGTATTTCAGTTTTTTCAATCATCCAAGGAATGACCACCTTAATTAAATGAAAGAATCTTGACAGGGGTGCAAAACCATTGCCCCATACTTCACTAAAGCCCAAAATATTGATACCTGCCAGAGGTTATGATGAGGCATAAAAACTCTTTATACAGAGTTAATTCCCTTGAAAACTATCAGTAGTACCTTCTAAAATAGTAACCTGTTTTGTGTCAGATTGTAGCCCTTTTAAAATGGTTGGTTTATCATAAATGTGGAGTGCTTTATATAGTAGTTTACTTGTACCTATTTAAACCAACTTCTGATTTGGAAATGGAGGGGGGTTCTTTTTAAAAATGATGAAATAAAAAAAGAATACAGTATAAATGTATTTATTGTCCTGAAATCACACAATTATAAAATCAAGTAAACTAGAACATTTATTTTAAAGGTAAAAATTCTTCACAAGAATGTTTTTATTACTCCATAAAACATGTAGGAAAATCAACACCCGACTTAAGTTACCATTTACACATAGTAAACAGAATAGAAATATAAAGCTTGATCTGTTTAAATTCTGATTTCAATGATAACTTTAATTGCCACTTGTTAAAATGTATGTTATGTAAGCTTCTACTTGGCCTTCGGGTAAAACATTTAGGTTAAAAAAAAACTGTACCCCTTTTTAAAAAACGATGTGAAAAAGTACTTTTTTTGTAGTCAGCTTTTTTCTTGGCCTTCGGTTACAAACATTTAGGTTAAAAAAACTGTACCCCTTTTTAAAAAACGACATGTGAAAAAGTATTTCTTGTGTAGAAAGCTTTTTTCTTGGCCTTCGGTTAAAAACATTTAAGTTAAAAAAAATTACTGTACCCTTTTATTAAAAAACTATAAGTTTTTACATATCTTGTGAAGTTTAAATTTAACTTAAAATGTTTATTCTGATTTTGGTGGGGTTTTTTTTCTGAAAAAAAAGTTATCGCTTGAAATGAAGTTACACAATACACAAATGTTTATTTACATGTATATCAGGGCGTTTAAGGATTAAGTATTCCGTATTTGTGAAATAAAATGATTAGAATTTGTCCGTTTTCTTACAAACAAGCTTATAAATGATATTATTATAAAAGGGATTGAGGTAGGGAATGGGTTATCTAGGGTTTCAGATGAAACAAAGTTGTGAGACCATCAAGCAAAAGAATTTTACAAAGGCTATTTCCAAGATACAGCTAAATCTCTTAGTTTTAGTCTCATTGGAAATTCCCTCTTAGTAGCAAAATTTAACAGTTTTATGCTCAATTTACCTTTGAAAATTTCCAGGTCCATAGCAAAGTTTGGACCCATAACCTTCAAAGTTTTAAATTCGGTGAGAGTACCACTTGCTAATATTTGGGCATTCAAATCCATGTTAGTTTTACTTGTTAAACTTTAAGGTCAAAGGTCAAAATTATTTAGTAAATATTTTTTAAAAAAAAGCAACTATATATCATCAAAAAAAGATTTAAATTGATTATCATAAATTGTCACAACTGTCACAGATTATGAAAGATAGCCTTCCAAAAAATTAGGGGGATACAGGTACCATGTATTTATCAAATCTCTCCCCTAAATTGAACTTCCTTTGGTATACAAAGCTTCTCTTTGGGTAATGATAGGAACAAATTGGTCTGTGAATAACTGTATACTGCATACATGAATGGCTTGACTTATAATTGGCATGATTTAAAAAAAAACCATCATTGGAGAATAATGGGGGAATCAACTCAATAATGGGGAGTACCATACAGATGTACAAATATAGACTACTTTAAAAAGAAGTATTTAATGATCAAACAGTTGGTCTTTAAAAAGACCTTAGATTAACGACAAATCACAGTGTCTAAAATTACATGATCTCCTCTATATTGATATGTGTCGGTAAAAGAATGTTAATAATATGTTAAGTTAAAGTTGCTAGATGATATTATTAAGTTTTAACACAGGCAGGATAAAGACTTGACTGAAGAGAGAACAGGGTCGTTGTTTTTTGTGTGTGTTTAATGTTTAATGTTACCAAGTTGTTGGCTCAGTGATATTTCTATTAAATAAGCCCTACTTCTTTTGCCAAGTTTAGGTACATTACACAATGGTTAACTTAATACAGGAACAAAGAATTTTTTTATTTTTGGGGGAGGGTGATATTGCGTAAACTGCTGTCTTGAAAAACCATGTATTTACAGTCAAACCTGTGTTAAAGGTCACCTTTATATAAGGGTCACCTGGTTATAAAGGCCAATAAAATTTTATCACAAATGCTCTATATTCATATTTTTGAACCTGTATATTAAGGCCACATGTTCATAAAGGCCTTTTTTTACTGGTTCTCTTTGGTGGCCTTTATAGACAGGTTAGACTGTAGTATATTTTTTAGATATTTCCTTAATGGTGTTTTTTTTTAATGAAAAGCATGTCTGTTTTTTTGTGTTTTTTTTAATGCAGTATAAAAGCGGAGAAACATCAAGCACTTCTGAAAACTTTAAAGACTTGTAATTATTAGTAACACAGTTTTGTGGTTTTGCTTTTACATTTTATATTATGCGTAGTATAAATATAAGACCAAACCTATTTTACTGGTGTCTCTCTTAGTCATAGAGATCTGGAATCAATTAAAATTTACAATTATAAGCCACATTTAAAAAAAATACCTAAAATGTCATTTTAGTACTTGCAGTACAGTAACTATCTGTGTGATTATAACACTCAGCATTACGAAATAAAAGTCAGTTCTTTCGGATGGGAACTTAAAATAAACGAGGTCCGTGTCATGGTGGGCTTGGCTTGCTAAAGAGCCCTGCTGTATAATGCCATCAGTGCAACACAGGCAAAATTGTTTAACCTTCACCTATAGCTGGCGACATCTCAATATAAGTGAAATATTCTTGACTGGGATGTTAAACACCATTACTCAACTCAACTCAACTCTGAAACTATATAATCTGCTACATTAGGTGCTGTGAATAATACATAATGGACAGTTTAATAAAGTTTGACTGTATTATTATGTTATCTTTTAGTTAAATAGTTTTAAATCTATGAATTGCAGTGTTTTTGTGTCCTTTTCCCACATTACAGTTATGCAAAAAACCATACATTTATTCTTGGGTTATTGTTTTGTGTACTGGTATAAAAAAAGCTGGTTAGCCATGAATGAAGAAAAATTCAATTAATTATTATCATTGGTTAACACACTGTAGAGCTGTGTTTTGAATAGATAAATGATAAGTTTTTGTTCATGTAAAACTATCTCCATTGAGGGATAACAAAGAAGAGTTCCCTTTGTTAAAGATAACTCCAGTGACTTTACTAGTTCAAACTGGTAATGAATACTTATGTTAATAAACTGAGACACCATAGTACACCTGACCGGTAGACCAGTAAATATACAATTTTATTTTAGATTTATGTTAATATATACTTTTTTCTTTGTCTTGTTAAAAAATATGCTTGGTTTAGTTTTAAAGATTATTGATAAGTCAGCCAGTCGTGTAAAAGTCAAATCGGGGATAGTTTGACTGACACTTTTCTTGGGTAGCATATTTCCTTTGTTCGAGACGGGGGATTGAATTTTTTAAATTGTTGAGAGAAAACTTCTGGCTGTGTATATTGATAATTTGATATATCATAAACTACAAGTAAAACATGGTGTAAATTATAATAAAATAGTGTCCCTAGGTACACTGGCTTACCACGGTTGACTGGTGCATTAAATAATAATGATAGGTGCAACATATCCATCTCTATCTTGATGGTTTTTCTTGATATTGAAATTTTGATTATTAATAAAAGTTTGCATTGAAATTATGGGTTTCAGTTTTAACGGTTCATCGTAGTTTGAATTTATGACTGGTGCATTAAATAATAATGATAGGTGCAACATATCCATCTTATTTTGATAGATTTTTTTGAAGGGTTGAATTGAAATTTTGATTAGTAATAAAAGTTTGCAATAAAATTATTGGTTTCAGTTTTAACGGATCATCTAGTTTGAATTTAAGTACCAGTGGACTGTTTGGGGCCCTTCTATAATACTATAACCTTGATTTTAGGAGAATGTTTGCCATTGTTTGGTGACCCTTCTAAAATACTTTAACCACACCACTGGACAGTATTTTGTCATTAAGTATTTATTATAGCAATAGCCAATGCATCCAACACAAAAATTACTTATTTGCATCTGATTACTAAATCACAACTTTGGACAAGCAATGTTTATTAAGACACAATTATGTCCAGTGGTGTGGTTATAGTACTCAAATATTAATGATTACTGAATTTTGAACTAACTTTTGACAGGCACTTGATATTAAGACGGAATAATGTCCAGTGGTGTGGTTATAGTACTTAAATATTATTGATGCTCATAAATATATTAAAATTAAAATACAGTTAGTCAGATGTTAAAAATTAAAATGTTTGTTTTTTTTCTGTATTTTCAGAGAGGATATTGGGATTGATACATTTAGCTAAAAATAAAACCGGTGCTTTATTAACTGAGTTATATAATATTCCATCTTCAGAACATACTCCCATTGTGGAAGAATTTTATACAGAGGTGGAAAAATATATGAAACAAAAAAATGTGCGACTATTCGGAACAGTCGCCACATTTTTTGATAAATTGTTTCCATCTGTTTATAAAAATACACTAAATGACGGAAATGTGATGGTTCTTACTGACGAGCATCGGAAATGTCTAGAAGAAAACCGACAAGAACTTTCTCCACCAGCATTTGGATTTATACCTTACAACATATCACAAGTGTTAAACAGAGGATTATCTGTAGCCAAGACTTATTTGGATGTGCTTGCACTTATTGTTGAAGCCGTGAATACAACAGATCATGTGATCATCAATGAACAATGTAAACATCATGTGACCAAGTTACAGTACTGTTCACATTGTCAAGGTCATGTTGATATAAAACCGTGTAAAAGATTCTGTCTACATTCAATACGAGGATGTCTGGGACAGCTGTCCATACTGACGCCAGAATGGGAGGGACTTATACGATCCTTAGTGAAGCTAGATGGTGGAATGAGTAGAGATTACGAAGTGGAGAACGTTCTGGAGAACTTAGATAGACAAGTGGATTCCGCTGTGTTGCAGGCCATGTCTAATGAACATGTGATAGATAGACAGGTTAGTTATCAAGATATGCAACTACTTTGTACAAAGTACAGAAGTGCTTATGTCCAAATCCCCCCACCCCCATCTTCATCATCAGTGTCAGTGCTTATAATGTCCATACCCCCATTATCAGTGTTGGTGTCACCATCTCTTACAGGACTGCTAATGTAAGCATCGGTGCCAGTGTCATCATACAGAAAAGCTTCTGTCATATTCCCAGTGTAAGCATTTTAGTGTCAAGAGTTTGCATCTTTTTTTTACGGAAAAGCTTAAGCATACCCAGAGCTAATGTGTCATACCCCCCAGTGTAAGCATCAGTGTGGCAGTTGCCATCCATTATTAAAAGTTTTTGGTAAAAGTTTTGAAGCACAGTTTGTACTCTCCAGTTAAATTTTAATTGTCACTGAAAAAGTATTAAAAAAATGATATTAAGCCATTTTCAGCATTTCTGTGAAAAAATAATGTTTTAAGAATTATTACTTAGAATTGAATGGTCTGTAGGTACCAAAGAAAGAGCTACTGTATCAAAGGATATTGATGTATGAGATGTGAAAATGAGTTTTCTTTCTGACAAATCTTTTTTGTTTACTGTGTCTTGGGAAATCTCTGGAAAATACAAAATGATCAACATCTGAACCTTCAAAACATTCCGACAGAATTGTACAAATTCAGAATGTAAATATTCTTGATTAAAATCACTGAACAAAGAAAAATAAATTTGCTAACATAGAAGGGTAAAAAAATAGACAAGTTTGCCAAAAGGAAAAACTGTTACCATATAAATTTATTACACCTGAACACAGGTGAAAATAATTACCTGTCCTTTCTGAGTATATCACATTGTCTGTTTGTATACATATACATAATGATAAAAATAAAAAAAAAATGCCAGGGGAAATGAAATGAAAGAAATATATACACAAATAGAAGAAAAACTTATGAGACTTGCTGAAAGAATTTACAGTCGAACCTGTTAATGAGAATCACTGAAAGAATTTACAGTAGAACTTGTCTATGAGACTCACTGAAAGAATTTACAGCGAGTCTCGCTGTAAGACTTGCTGAAAGAATTTTCAGCCAGACTTGTTCATTAACCCACCTCCGGGAGACCTTGTAAATATGGTCTTAATAAGCAAGTGACCTTTATAGCAAGTCAAAATATAATATTTGAAAATTAATATTTTAAGATTTGTCCGATCTGTAAGACAAGTACATATTACCATTATTATATAACAAACATTTTGAGATGACACTTGTTAAAAAGGTAATACACCCTTTGTACAGGTAAACTATTGATTACAATTCACATAATATAGTGGGTCAAGTTTGACCTGGCCATTTGACCTTCAATTTTGAATTTTAGATTGGACTAATAGACTGTTTCATTTAGGTAAGACAGCTTATTTCATTACTATAAACACCTGGTACCCAGTATTATTATAAGCCATCCTTATATCAACTTTATATAGCCCCTTAATTACACAATGAATATGTCTGTTTAAATATTCAAATCAAAGGTCAAACGGCCAGGTCAAACTTGATGCACTTTACCTGCTACTGTGCCCCATATGTGTTATATGAATGTTAGTATACCACTTGTATCAAAACAACTAAAAATAGTAAATAAAACCATAAAGAAACATATTTATATAAGAAATGTAAAAAAAAAAAAAAAAAAATAGAGAAAAATAAAAAATGTTAAAAGAAATTTACAACAATTACAACGACACCCGACACTGGATAAAAACTTAAAAAGTAAATACCAATACGGAATACATTTTTTATGTTGATTACATGATACACCTGCTGGTGTGCCCCTATGATGTCTTTACATGTTTATATGAATAACGACAGGTAAATTTGGTGCACTATTTACAGGTATAAGATTGTATTTAAGTATGTCTATTGATTCAGGTTTTTATGTGATGTCAGTTGTGTCATTGAAATTATTTGTAATTTTCTCAAAGAGAAATACAAGGGACTTGATCCATGATATAGAAGACATTTTGTATCCTTGTGTGATCTTTGGCTGTCTGACGTCTTTGGCAAAATGGAAAAAATGGACTGGTCCTTAAATGTTTTGTTTCCGGGCCCTGCAAAAAATAAATCACAGGAGATCAGCATTTGTATCTAACCGTCTATGTCCATTTTAAAATTTGATGCTGTTCTGATGGTTCTTGTTTTTCTGAATATGTGGTGTTCCATCCCATGTGTGATTGATTCAATAATGAAACTTTGAACTGAATGTTTTTGCTTATATCCTGGCATTGAAAAATAGAGGTAAAATTCCATAATTTTGAATCGAAAATGGTAAAGATCATAGTGTGAAGAAGGTTTTCATGTCATAGTTTTCTGAGGATACTTAAATTTCTTCAATCATTCTCAAAATTATTTCCTCAGTAACTAAGTGAAATAATATTGGATAGAACATAAATCACATGATGCCAACCAATCAGACTTAGTCCATTCCAAATCTTACACTATGCCCAGTTTAGGGTATCGTATAGATATATTAGTACAAATATTTGTTCAAGTTTTGTCAATGTATTTCTATAATACTCTAGTTTACTTTTAAATTCTTTTCATTTTTGTGTTGTTTACTTCCAGTGAATTTAAACTTTAGACTTTGTACATTATTAAATCAATTTCAAAAGAGGCCTGGAATTTAAGAATTTCTAAAGTGTGTTGAATTAATGGATTTTTGATTGGACTGTGTCTGTGTTAGTAGAGATATTGTGTTTGAATATGTTTTTACTTGTTCTTTGTCCTTAGTACAAGGAACTAATTGGGAAAGCCTTTTGTTCACCAGGTAGGACAAAGAGAACAAATGTGCTTCTTGTTGAAACATTCCAGTGTGGTCTCCTCTCTGATTTAATGAACTCAGAGCACCTGCTTACAGATAAGATTTGTTCCAGTGTGGTCCCAGTCTATTGGTTCCAGGGAAGTGCCCTATGTTGATTTATAGAACCCATAGCTTGCAGATTTGATTTGTTTCATTGTAGTCCCAATGTAGTCCTCAGACTTGATTTATAGAACCCTGCTTGCTGCTCATGTAGGTTGATCATCTTGTTCTAAAACTTCACTTGACCTAGACATGAAAAAAGCTAGTTACCATTTATCTGCCATGCACTCAACATTTAGAAGCAAAAGTCGTGGTTCCTTTGGAAGAGATCTTAAAAAACTGATTCCTGTGTCATAGCAGGTGTGGCATGTTAAAAGAACTGTCCCTGCACTAGTGCCCCTGGTGCACTGCAAATTTAACAATTTCTGCCTCTTGACTGATAGCTGGTGATATCTTGATATAAGTGATTGACTGTTTTGACTGGGACACAACACCCCATTTGATCAATTAATAGGATAAATTTGGGAGAGAACACACAGAATTCCTTTGTGATTTTGTACCTACGGTATATATGCGAATTAAGAGATCAACAATCTATGAATCATATTAGATCATCCTTGAAGTCAATATACCCTTCTGACCTTCCTATAAACTTTATTTCTGCACTTGGCATGCGTAAAAATGTATAAAACATTGTATAAAACCATTTGAATTAGGCTCATTTGATTAAGTTTTGAATGGCAACCAGTGAAAGGGGATATAAAATGTTGTAACACATATTTACAATATAATAATAACTCCTATTTTATTGTAAGGAAGATGAAAAATGAACCATGAATATTTGTTAAACCCTTTCAATACTACTATGTATAAAATATGAAATTCGCCATTTTATTGTATAGCAAAAAAACAGAATACTCAGGAGTTGTTTAACCCTTTCAATATTTTAAATATGAAATTCGCCATTTTATTGCGAGGCAAAAACCGCAATACTTGGGTGTTGTTAAACCCTTTCAATGCTACTACATATAAATATGAAATTCACCGTTTTATTATGAGGCAAAAACAAGAACACTTTGGTGTTGTTAACCCTTTCAATACTGCTATGTCTAAAATATGAAATTCACTGTTTTCTTGTAAGGCAAAATATGGAATACTCTGGAGTTGTTTAACCTTTTCAATGCTACTACATATAAATATGAAATTCACCATTTTATTGCAAGGCAAAAACAAGAACACTTTGGTGTTGTTAACCCTTTTAATACACCATACTATGTATAAATTATGAAATTCACTGTTTTCTTGTAAGGCAAAATATGGGAAGATTCTGGAGTTGTTGTTTAACCCTTTCAATGCTTTGGTGTACAGAACATATTGGAGTGGAGTGGAGTAATGGAGTTTTATACAGCCAGTCAAGATTCTTTTACTTATATCGAGGCAGTCAGTTTGAGGATTGTGGAGGAAACGGGAGTACTCAAAGAAAACCATGACCATGGAAAGTCAATTAAAAAAAACACCTTCTCACACAAAGATCTGTCCCAAGTTGTATTCAAACCTAGGCAGTGAATGGCACTGTGGTCTGTAACCACATGCTTGGCATATGTTAAAAATACAAATATGGCAAAAACCATTTGAGTTACTCTCATGAATTGTTTTAAAATGGCCACCAGCACTTACCTCGCCCAATGAAAATATCTGTGTTATGAAATTTTATGGGGGGCTGTCTTATGATATATGAATGGTTGTAAACTATATAACAAATTATATACAGATTTGAGCATCAATAAAGTCACTTCTGGAATGATGGATTAGATAAATGATCTACATACTGATATTAGACTTACATTTTTGTCATAACTGATCCTGAGTAGAATTGAACAAATGAATTAAGACCAAGTTTTTTATGACTAACAGACTTATACCTACATGTTGTCATTCATTGTAATAACGTCATTTTAATTTTTTAACTCCCCATGGCATATTTTTAAAACTAGTTTATAAGATTTGACATGAATTATAATATGCTTAGAGGGAACTTAGTAAAATTATTTAAAAACTCAAAAAATAAAATAATTAGAAAAATTTGAAAACATTTAAAAAATGGAAAAAAAGAAAAGAAAAAAAAACATTGTTTGATATGCTTTGCATGTGTTTTAGTATTTCTAAGAAATAAGAAATTATATGTGAACAATCATTTCTTCTCAAGTTCTTAAAAGTTAAGTCTTTGAAGGTAATACAACTATGATAGTTCAGTTGGTAGAGTGCTCTCTATTTATGTGGGAGGTTGGGGTTTGTATCCTAGTCAGTTCTGAGGTAGTGACTGTTCTTAGACCAAACACTGAACATTTAGAAATGAAGGTCACAGGGTCTTTCAGAAGAGACCTCAAACACCAATGTCCCATGTTGTAGTAGGTATGGCATACAAAAGAAACCTCCCAGAGCACTGCAAAGGTCAAAATTTTAGTCACTTCACCTTTAGCTGGTGATATCCTGATATAAGTGAAATAGTCTAGACTAGGTGTAAAACCCCATTCAATCATATAAGGTATGCAGGATATTGAGACAATAATACCAGCAACTTGAAATTTCGATGTTGAGGGCTGATGATGTCCTGATATAAGTGAAATATTCTATACTGGGGTGTAAAGCCAAATTCAATTGTAGTAATAGAAAGTAATATCAGCAACTTGAAATTTTCATGTTGAGGGCTGATGATGTCCTGATATAAGTGAAATATCCTATACTGGGGTGTAAAGCCAAATTCAATTGTAGTAAGAGAAAGTAATATCAGCAACTTGAAATTTTCATGTTGAGGGCTGATGATGTCCTGATATAAGTGAAATATTCTATACGGGGACATAAAACCTGATTCAATTGTAGTAAGAGAAAGCAATACCAGCAACTTGAAAATTCAATGTTGAGGGCTGATGATGTACTGATATAAGTGAAATATTCTATACGGGGACATAAAACCTGATTCAATTGTAGTAAGAGAAAGCAATACCAGCAACTTGAAAATTCAATGTTGAGGGCTGATGATGTACTGATATAAGTGAAATATCCTATACTGGGGTGTAAAGCCAAATTCAATTGTAGTAATAGAAAGTAATACCAGCAACTTGAAATTTCGATGTTGAGGGCTGATGATGTCCTGATATAAGTGAAATATCCTATACTGGGGTGTAAAGCCAAATTCAATTGTAGTAAGAGAAAGTATTACCAACAACTTGAAATTTTGATGTTGAGGGCTGATGATGTCCTGATATAAGTGAAATATTCTATACTGGAGCATAAAACCCATTTCAATCGTAGTAAGAGAAAGCAATATCAGCCACTTGAAAATTTGATGTTGAGGTCTGGATGCAAGTTTGGAATTTAGAACACAATTAATCTCTCTGTCAGCCTTTCACTACTTTAAATTATATGATGTAATGTTTGGTTATCCTGCCAAGTTTTAAGGACTTGATAATTAGCTGTTTCTAATCCTCCAGCAGAATTCAATCTGCCATGTATCTGAATAATTTTACGGGATTAGAAAGTGTATTATAATTACGCACACCTTGCTGCTGAGTTCTTATACAAAACAATAACCATTTGCCAATAGACGTGAAATGTAAATATCAATGAAAGAAGGATTGGGTCATTATCGCATTATATAATGATTCTGATCTAACTTAGAAAGCAAGCTAAATGACGTCATCTTTTTGAACTTTGTTTACAAATTAATCAGTTACATGCGCACCTGCTGTGAAAGGGCTGTTAAAACACGGATACATTTTACTCTTGAGAAATCAAGTTTGGAATTGGTCCAGGAAGATTTGAAGAACGCTGAGGGAATCAGCCAAGCTAAATGGAGCGTGTTCCGTCAGATATGGGAAATGTAATTTTGTGAAGAAGCACAGCAGCTGCCTGTAGTAGCAACAGCAACAACCATTGTTTTTGGTTTTTCATAATTTTCATTTTTACCCTTGATCTTGTATTTGAGTGACTTTAAGGTTATATGACCTATGGTTGCTTTGAACTATTTATTATATATAATTATTTTGCCATAGCAACAAAAACTATTTATATTTTATATTTATTAATTGTTTTTCAATCGAGTCCTCCAGTTACACTAATGTCATGTCTTTATGCCTGTGTTGGCTTATTTTAAGAATTTTTCAATAAAATTTTTTATCCCCCACCCCTATCCCTCTGTTAAGTGATACTGAAGTCTGTTTTAACTATGTTATTAGCATTATCCTGGTGGTTTGTTTCACCCTTGTTAGTAACAGTTGTTTTATACACTAACAAATAGATGATAAACTTTTATCTGTTTTGTCAGAATCAATGGCTCATGGTTAAATTATTATCTTTTAAATATCTGCTGGATTATGATTGATGTGAATTGGCCTTCTGGATACAGGATACTCCCTGTAACTGCATTAAAACACTTGGGTCATTGGCATTTCCAGAGGCTCTGAAACCTGAATGGTCTAAAACACCAGCTTATGGAAGATGACACCTCTTCCCACTTTATATCTCATAGAGATTATTAAAGTAGTTCTCATCTTGTATAGCCGAAAAATTGCTGCTGCAATGTAAAGCAACATTCAACAACATCTTTCCACTTGGTTTCTGGGGTCTTTGATAGCTGAATTGCTTAAAACACCAGCTTACAATGCCTCTGTCCTCTGGGTTGGCAGATCTAAGTGTGTCTGTTGAAGTTCAATGGACTTTTTTGTTGGCATGCCACTTTCCTCCACAGTATCACAGAATTGACTGCCTGGATATTATTGAAATAATCTAGGCTTGGCATAAAGCTCGTATTTTATGCCCCAGACAAAATTCTTTCACTTATGTCAAGGTGTTCAGTTTAGTGATGGTTGTGGAAACTTGAGAACTTGGAGAAAACCACCGACCTTCTGCATTTGTACTGAAAAACATGTGCCCCAAAAGGGATTCACATCTAGGCAGCAAGGGATGCTATGATGCAAATGCCTGTGCTTTTATTTTAACCACTTGATTTATGAGCCCCCTTTCCAACCATTGGCTTTTCTTCATTTTGGTTTTATAGTGTATTCAAAAGCAAATCATCATGACTTTCAAAATTTTTATCTTTGGTAAAGTTTTTTTTACGGGATGATTCCAGCACTTCTCCTAATGTTGATGTATTCATTGATTCTAAAGAAGAATTATTTCATTTTCCGAATAATTTAATCAGAAAGACATTAAGCTTGCTATTATGTTACAATAACAGAATGATTAGAGAAGACAAGTTTTGAAATGAATCTTGAAGCTTCAGGTTTTCTAGATCTCCGTAAGATTGATGCTGTGTGCTACACCTCATCACAATAAAAGTGCTTCAGTAAACATTTTGTAATAGATCAAAACGTGCCATTTAAGGAAGTGAAAATGTCGTTAAATTCTGTCTGGAAAAATCGCAAAAGTTGTCTCAGAAATGTCGTAAAAATTGCAAAAATTGTCTCGGAAATGTCTACCATGAGACCGATAACTTCAGTTCAGTATCCGTCTTAATTTTAAAAATGTTCAGATAAAAAGCTTAATACATTACTATGTATTGATCGGACTATACACCATTAAAGAGAACGACTATGTATATGAGGATACTGGGATGGATATAGAATTTGTTTTTCTCACTTTAGCTTCGTGTCTTCTTTTATTGATGTTGGTCTGTAGGGAACATCTCACAATTTCACAGCTCACTGGGCATCAAGTGCTAACTTGCTTTTTTATTTCTGATTGTGTGATCTTAAAGAATTATTAATAAATTATTAAAGGTTTCTTAATACTTGTAAATTAATTTAAAAAAGAAAGTGCTTAAAATGTTCATAGATCGGAGCCACGGTTAAAATGAGAACCAAACAGTGTACCATCTCTGATTTGATAAACCAGAACCATAGCTAAAAATGTAAAAACATTTCTGGACCTGAACTATAGCTGATAATGTAAATCAAATAGCATACCATCTCTGGTTTGATGGACCAGAACAACAGCTAAAAATGTAACAAACCATCTCTGGTTTGAGGAACCTGAACTATAGCTAATACTGTAAAATAGCATATCATTTCCAGAACGGTACTCTGGTTTGATGTTCTAGAACCACAGCTAAAAATGTAAGCAAACACTTTATCTCCAGTTTAATTGGAGATGTTCATTGATTCATTAACTATGAAATCTTCAGTAAATCTAAGTGCATTCAATAATTGTCACTAATTTGTTTACATTTAAATATTTGATATATTCAAGTTTAAACTGAATCTGATAGGATGAGAGTTTGGTTGAATGTTGTTTCAACATATGCCACTGTTTTCCGATGATACATAATTTATTATAATTATAATCTGAATTCAGATTGTATGTTCCTGGAAATGCATGTAAAACTAGTTTATAGAATAAAGAAAATTTTTGTAATGATTCATTCCTGGCTAAAATTTTAATTAAATTGGTCCTATAGAGGATTTCATTATTGTCTATTAAGTTAGAAATTTCAGTCGTCAGACTCTCATCACATGCTGTTAATATGCTATATAAAAGATCATTTGTGAAATGAGCTCTATCTTTATTAGACGAGTGGTAACCCATTCTTCACATGACAACAGTATATTTTTATCATTCAATAAAAATCCCAAAAGTAAAATTTGAAGTAAGGTTAGATTTTATTTACAATTATAAAATTAATGATTACATGTATGCATTAGATTATGTTACAGTTTCATTGGTAAAATAATAAGGTGGATTTCTGTTTTATGGCTTCTGTTCTTTAATTCAATTTTTACGACTGATGGCTGGCTCCTGATGGGTGGGACATGTTTTTTGTTATGTGTGCAATAAGTGTGGAGTGGATTGAAGTTTTATACCTCATTAAAATTTTTTCACTTATATTGAGGCATTCAGTTCATGAATGGTGGAGGAAACAAGAGTGTCAATAGAAAACCACTTTCTCGCACTGGGTTCTGCCCTGAGTGGGATTTGAACCTTGAAAGTGAGAGGCACTGTGGTCCATAAATGTACACTTTAGACCACTTGGTCATCGAGGCAAAATAAATGAGATTGGGACTTGTATTCTATTTCATTCTGTCCTTCATTTGTAAATGGTAGGATTATGGTTTCTCTTGTACACAATCTGTCCTTAACGATCCTGGTTTCTCATGTATACACTCTATCCTACATTTGTGAAATGGCGGTATCATAGCTTCTCCTGTAAATGGTCTATCTGTTCTTCATGACCATCGTTTCTCCTGTACACTCTGTCCTTCATTTGTGTAATGGCGATATCATAGCTACTGTAAATGGACTGTACTTTACGATCATTATTTCTCCTGTACACTCTCTGTCTTTTACAGTCATCGTTTCTCCTGTATACACTCTGTCCTTCATTTGTGTAATGGCGATATCATAGCTACTGTAAATGGACTGTACTTTACGATCATTATTTCTCCTGTACACTCTCTGTCTTTTACAGTCATCGTTTCTCCTGTATACACTCTGTCTTTCAGTTGTGTAATGGCGGTATCATAGTTTCTCCTGTAAGTGGTCTGTCCTTCACGATCATCATTTCTCCTGTACACACTCTGTGCTTCATGTGTGTAATTTCACCACTAAAGCTACTTGACAGAGATATTGATTTGTACTCGGATACACCTGCAATTTAATTAATATTTTCCTGTCCGATTTCCGATAATTTTATTTTTACAAGGTTAGACGTATTGACTGCGATTTTTGTTATAAATAATACAAAAACAGATAAGTTATATCCATTCATGTGTATAATCACCAATTCTGAAACAAAAAGTCACATGCAGTTTCGTAACTCTTCACAAAATCAATGAAACTGTAACATTTTCCCTGTATCCATCTTGGTTGGCCATCGCAACTTGCAATTTAATAAAAATCATGAATCTGAGATTGATAAAGCAAGTGTATTCAGTTAAAAATCAATTTGTCAACTTAGTTTTTGATAATAGATTTATTATTTTTCCAATTTTTTAATGTAGTTTTTTTGTTTTCTTGGTTTTTTTTTTTTCATTTTGTATAAAGTTTTATAAACTTTCAAAAATACCAAGTCCAAGCATCTATTGGCTAAAATTCTGAACAGTCAAACCTTATTTTAATGACCAAGTTTGTACAGAAATCATTTTGGCTTTTTTCCCTCCATAAATTAAGACTTTTTGTTAAAAATCATCAGTTATTTCTTTGTAATTTTTATGAGATACAAAATGTTCTAATGTCATTAATTTTAATTTTGTTATTTTTTAATTACCACCTAGTGTTATCGGTATTTAGGTTGGGAAAATGTGCACTTTCAGGAAATAAGAAAATTGAAGTTCTAAGATTACTACCAAATATAGGTAGTTTTTTCCTGGGGAAAGAATGACTTCAAAGCTAAAAAGCTCTTAATACTGGTGATACACCAGCAAAAAAAAATCTACCGATAGTTGTTTTTACTCACAAAATTTCAGGAATCCCAATATAACACCTTTACAATGACAATCCTAGGGATTGCTTGCATGTCATAATGCAGTTTGCTATGTTTTAAGAATTTCCCTTCTTCCAATCATAAATACAAAAGGTAGCTTTTAAAAAAATGTAAAAATAAAAATCACTGCATCTACAATAAATGTACTCTTTATGATAAACCAATACTGTTTCCTTTTGATCTTGTGGTATATTTACATTTGCCGTAATTGTTATAGGTTCAATTTATATTTGCCGTAATTGTTATGCGTTCAATTTATTGTACAGTAGTTTTATTTAATTTGCATATTGATATAAAACGCTAGTTAGTAGTCTCTGCGATGACACATGGTCTGAATCATGTTAAAATGTCAATAGACTGCACGATAATCAGTGTTGTAATGGTTGGTGTCAATTTTTGTTATAGGCAAGCAACAATAACCTGTCTGCTTGACCTTTCATTAGAAATATTTATATAAGGTGATCTGTCCAACATGGGTACTGTTAGGGTTAGCTGTTGATATGTACATAATGCATGTTTCCCTGGGAAACGATATAAACACCTGTGCTTCCTATACATAAATGTACTGGCCCACAATAAATATTGAAATTAAAGGTCAAACTGACAGGTCAATGTTGCTTGCCTATACACACTGAAATACAGTAGTGTCTTCACACCTACATGATGATCTGAAAATTGTTATGTGGATATGACAAATAAAAATTGATACAGGTTACTAATACCCTATTATCCAGAAAATTGTATATTTATTCCTAGAAAATCAGTAGCTATGTTACAGACACCTAGACGATAAAATGTGTTTTTAATAGTCTTTTATACAGAAAGAGAAATGGGCTTGGATTAATGTTTTTCCAATGTCTTGGTCATTTTGGGTCTAACAATGTGTCTGAGTATAGATCTCCTTTTAGTCTCTGATAATCTCTTAGATATAAAAAAGATAAATTATTTGCACAAAACTTGTTATTGTCTTAATGAGGTCTTTGACAGCCAAATAAACCAACAAAAACCACCTACTGGTTGTCATTTATAAAACATTTTCTACAGTGTAATAATGCACAATGCTTTTAACCATTTTCAAAAAAGTAGATGGATGATGTTTAATGTTGATTTTAAGCTTACTTGTAAACAGTCACCTTGTTCAGTCAAACTTTGGCATTATAATGGGGTTTAGTGATGGTACAGTAAAACCTTGATTCATTGCCACCATTTGTTCAGTCAAATTTCGGCATTATAAAAGGATTTCGATGATAAATGAAGGGAGGCTTATAAAGAAAAACAGAAAAGAATTCAAAACAGTGTGGCAATAAGCCACTATTAAGCAAGGTGGCAAACTTATTGAGAGACATTAAAATGAGGTTTTACTGTATATCCAATGCTTGAGACCAAGGATAAGAATGGGTGTTGACATCCGATGTTAATTTTTTACAAGTTTTTGACACCTTCTTATATTTTAAAGAAGTGTGCTACACATTTTTAGCAAACTTTCCGCCATAATATATTTCTCATAGTCACATCTATATTTTAATTTTTTCAGATCAAACAGTTATGTAAATTCCCAGTTATAACAAAACCGACCAATGAAAATCAGGATAGCAAAACACCAACAACCACAAATAAGGACCATTATACTCGTAAAAAGAAGCGTTCCATTGGTGGAGAGTTATACGATCAAGTATTAGAGGTTATGAAAGAACTGTTAAATTCACAGAAGATGTACAACACTATTGCTGGTGACATCTGTAGACAAGAGATCTTTTATGATCAGGATAAGAATAGCCAACAGTGCTGGAACGGAACTGCAGTTGGAAGGTACACTTTCATTTCTATTTCTAATTTCATAATTTTGTCACATTGGTAAATAAAACGATTGTTAAGAATGTTCACTTCACAAGTCAAAGGTTAAGAGCTCCAACCAGATCTGAGTCGGGTCAAGACATGAAAGTTAGTAGTACCCAGCATTTTAGAAATGAAGGTTGCATGTCTGAGGTATCTAAAGCCAAGTTCCTTTAAGAGAAATGGCAATGGCTATAATCCTATATGCAACCTCACCTTTGTATGGATTTAGACACTTCAAGGTAAGCAAAGGGCTTGTGTGGCAGAATGGTCACTCTTAAGAACCTTTCACCACATAGGTTTTATCCATCCCATTCCAACAGTCCTTTGTGTGGTTACATTTCACTTGCCCAGAGTCTGTGGTTTTCTTGAGACACTTGGGTTTCCTCCACCATTCTTTAATTGATCGTCTTGACATAAGTGAAACACTCTAGACTAGGGTGATAAATACCATTATTCCACACTTCTCTGCTCATTGTAAGTTACATAATCTGGAGATATAAAACTCCAACTTGCTCAAATAAAATTCACATTTTAACTTCATCTATATGGAAAAAATTACTGACATCCCGCTAACACCACCACCACATGGTAATGGCGAGACATATAAGTATGAGTAACTCTAGTTTTATTGATATATTGAATATCATTGAGAAGTCGTTTTGTTCTTCTCAAGTACATGTTTAAGTTTAAGTCGTACCATTTTTTATACCTCCACAATTTTTAAGCAGGAAATTGTAAAATTGATTTTGAAACATAAAATTTACTTTGAACATTAACGCATTATGTATTTTAAACAAGGTTTTCCGGTACTGACTATAATAGGATAAATCGTTGTTTTGACGTTAGTAAAATAATGTTTGAAATACATTTATATAGACTTTATGTTCAGTGTCTGCAAATTTTATACCGATCAATTGAAAAATGTTATTGACCAATCAAAAAGCAGACGGGTTGATAAATCGGTGGAAAAACATTAAAATAATGATGATGTGATGAGCCAGTGTAATGATATCATGATGCATCGTTGTACGGTTTGTAACGTTATGATGTATATCATAGTTAACCAGCCGTAATTGAATATTGAGGAAAAAATCAAAACTTTGCTTTAACAAATGAATGAAAATTAGATAATCTACTACATCCATTATGTTTAATGACAATTGCTGCTACAGTCGTGACATATAAGGCTTTGAAGTTATTATAAAATATGTTTTACTGCACCTTATAGCCTGGAAAGTAGACTGTGCCCACTCAAGTCTGCCCTCTCTCTTTCTCTCTCTCAGAGGCCTCAGTAGAGTACAAGTCTGTTCTTGTTCTCTCTCTCTCTCTCTTCGAGGACTCAGTAACCAAGCAGTTGAAAGCACCAGCTTACAGATTAGAGTGCCTCTCAACGACTAGATTCAGTCTGATCCTATTGTGAGAAAGATTGTCATTTTGCTTCCCAAAGGTCCATGGTTTTCCCCAACCACTCAGTTTTCTCCAACCACTCAGTTTTCCCCAACCACTCAGTTTTCTCCAACCACTCAGTTTTCCCCAACCACTCAGTTTTCTCCAACCACTCAGTTTTCTCCAACCACTCAGTTTTCTCCAACCACTCAGTTTTCCCCAACCACTCAGTTTTCTCCAACCACTCAGTTTTCTCCAACCACTCAGTTTTCTCCAACCACTCAGTTTTCCCCAACCACTCAGTTTTCCCCAACCACTCAGTTTTCCCCAACCACTCAGTTTTCTCCAACCACTCAGTTTTCCCCAACCACTCAGTTTTCTCCAACCACTCAGTTTTCCCCAACCACTCAGTTTTCTCCAACCACTCAGTTTTCCCCAACCACTCAGTTTTCTCCAACCACTCAGTTTTCCCCAACCACTCAGTTTTCCCCAACCACTCAGTTTTCTCCAACCACTCAGTTTTCTCCAACCACTCAGTTTTCCTCCAATCACTCAGTTTTCCTCCACCATCCATAAACTGACTGCGTTGATATATGAAAGAATCTTGACTAGCTGGGTTTCTGTGTCCCTGTTGTATGAGTTCATTGCTTGGTTTCGTTGCCTGTGTTATGAATTCATAGTTTAGTTTCTGTGTCCCTGTTGTATGAGTTCATTGCTTGGTTTTGTTGCCTGTGTTATGAATTCATAGTTTAGTTTCTGTGTCCCTGTTGTATGAGTTCATTGCTTGGTTTTGTTGCCTGTGTTATGAATTCATAGTTTAGTTTCTGTGTCCCTGTTGTATGAGTTCATTGCTTGGTTTCGTTGCCTGTGTTATGAATTCATAGTTTAGTTTCTGTGTCCTGTTGTATGAGTTCATTGCTTGGTTTTGTTGCCTGTGTTATGAATTCATAGTTTAGTTTCTGTGTCCCTGTTGTATGAGTTCATTGCTTGGTTTTGTTGCCTGTGTTATGAATTCATAGTTTAGTTTCTGTGTCCCTGTTGTATGAGTTCATTGCTTGGTTTCGTTGCCTGTGTTATGAATTCATAGTTTAGTTTCTGTGTCCCTGTTGTATGAGTTCATTGCTTGGTTTCGTTGCCTGTGTTAAAAAATTTTTAGCTTAGTTTATGTGTGTCTGTCATTATATGAATTCATGGCCAGATTTCTGTGTGTCTCTTGTCTTATTAATTCATAGCTCAGCTTATGTGTTTCTGTCTTATGAATTCATAGCTGGGCGTATGTGTTTCTGTCTTATGAATTCATAGCTAGGTGTATGTGTCTCTTGTCTTATGAATTCATAGTTTCATTTTGTTAATTCATATTTATTATGGTGACTTCATTTTACCCTTAATAACACACATTTTATTTATATAATATACCTCAGAACACACGTTTGTATATATAATATATGTAACACAACAGATATTTTTCTATACACTAAAACATTTAAGGGTTTGTTTTGTGTGTGACCATTCATCTCCTCCCCGCCTCATACACCTGATTATACCCAGATAATAACGCACATCAGTTTAAATGACATAGCCATGATTTAGTTTCTTTAAAACCTTAAAAGATATAATAATAATAATGTTGTATGGAAAATTTATGATAATTATGCATCATAAATTTTTTTTCATGATTTTTAAGATTTTTTTCTCTTTATGACCTCTCCTAGATTTTTTATAATTATTCAAATTTTGCTCCAATTTAAAAAAGTTAAAGAAGTTAACTTCTGTTTTTAAGAACGATCCATTAAATAATGTCATTTTGTCAAGAGAGTGCATAAAATTTTTTTTTTCTTTTTGTTTGTTTTTTATGGTGATGGCCTCAAGTTAGTATTTTTAAATTTTAAAATATTTAAATTTTGTCCTTATTTAAAAAAAAATTAAATTAAATATTGGCATACAATAAGTGGACCATGTACATCATATTTTTATGATTTTGACCTCTCTTAAGTCTATCGTAAGTTTATTTAAGTTTCGTCCCGATTTAAAAATAAAAAAAACTTAAACATTGTCATATTTTTTTTAATTTTGTCAGTAGATCAGTTGATAGTCAGATAAATAAACCGGTAAATAATATCTTTATCAGGTAGTGATTCATCTTTTTTGTCCTTTGTTAACCCGTTTCTTTTGTTGTATGTATATATATTTTTCATAAAGAATATATATTTGGTATGTGCAAAACAAAATATGGTTATGATGAAATATGTGGTCTCTATCTTAGTGTTTTGTTTTGGTTTTGTATTTCTGTGGTCATGGCGAATGAGTTGTATGGTGTGATGACCATTATGGACTTTGGTCACATTGGTTTCACTCATTGTTCAATTCATTCCTTGCACATTTTCCAGTGCCAGATACCTTTGCCCAACTCAAGTCCCAGTGCCAAACACCATCTTTTACCATTTTGATTCAGGCTTAGGCTGGAATTCTTTCTGGTATATCCTAATTTAAAAAAAAAAGTTTTTAAAAAGTTATTCAAAAGGTTGCACTCTGGTTTTCTCCACCAATGCAGAGTTGAGTAATTTTGGATACCCATCCCTATGTACCCTTCCATCTTTGATTTTTTTCCATTAGAACCAACTCATTTACATTATTGAACTTTCTCTTTATTGTTATACACTTGTCAATATAGAGCACAATTAACGTCATATTTTTATTGATAAAAACACTTGTCAAATTATAATTACAAGGCCAAAAACAATTTATATAATTTAGGAAAAAACACTTTTTCTTTGTAATAGTTGAAAGAAAGAAAAACTTTTTGTTTTTTAATAGTTGCTAAATATATACCACTTAAAGTACACACCATTCACAATTTTAGAACAATGCATATTTTAGACAATGCCTGTATATTCTGGTTATGGTCGGTTATACAGCATGCCATCACAACGCAGTAGAACAAAAATTTGCATATACCTTTAGTATATATATACTTACCTGTGTCTGTCTGAGTAAACGAGTGAGGTCAGGGATAAATTTATACATGAACTGGAAAATTTACATTCATATTTTACTGTATTTAAAATCCTCAAGATGTAGGGCTCTGTTAGGGGATGACGAAATTAAGACAATTAGATTTAACCCAATAATGAGTATTTTGATAATTAAATTATGAATTGGAAGTTGAATTTTTGTTATAAAAAATCACCTACGTCTTTTTACTATTCTTTTGTTCCGAATATATCGCTGAGGAAATATGGCTATTACCGTCCCTGATGCAATAATATAGCACATAAAGTCATGAGGTTAATGTTTGTGATCGCAGTGATTCTACTATTTGTATGGCAGCCCAAAAATGTCACCACAAAGTTTGAATAGCTACCTGTCAATTTTTATATGTGTTATTGATACCTTGCTCTTATGCATAATAAATATTCTGAACTATCATTCATATTTATTGTAGTCAATAAATTAATTTAATGATATTATATTTTACTCACATACATGTACATTCATAAAAAATATTTTATGGAACGCTTTTCATAATAAATAAAATTTTCTACTCCATGTGTAGATGGAGTAAACACATATAGGGAAAATGATGACATGAATATCAGTACAGTCAAACCTGTCTATAAAGACCACCCAAGGGAACCAGTAAAAGTGGCCTTTATGGGCAGGTGACCTTAATATAAAGGTGTAAATAATTTGAATAAAGAACAATCGGGATACAATTCTACTGGCCTTTATAAGCAGGTGGTCCTTATATAGAGGTGGTCTTAAGGCAAGTTGGACTGTATATACTTCTGTTGCGAACTTTGTGCACTTCACTGGAATATTTTGATTCTCTCGAGTTCCATGTGAATTATTTAATTATGTGCAAAAAAGTTGTAGTAACAAAGTGTGTGTGTAACAAAGTGTGTGTGTGTGTGTGTGTGTGTGAGCAGAGCCTTGCATGATAGGTTGAGAGAGATAGATAGAGAGAGAGAAAGAGAGCAGAGGCTTGCATGGTAGGTCAAGAGAGAGAGAGAGAGAGAAGCAGAGCTTACATGATAGGTCACGAGAGAGAGAGAGAGAGAGAGAGAGCAGAGGCTTGCATGATAGAGAGAGAGCAGGCTTGCATGATAGGTCAAGAGAGAGAGAGAGAAGCAGAGCTTACATGATAGGTCAAGAGAGCAGAGGCTTGCATGATAGAGAGAGAGAGAGTAGAGGCTTGCATGATAGAGAGAGAGAGAGCAGAGGCATGTTAGGTCAAGAGAGAGAGAGAGAGATGAGCAGAGCTTACATGATTACATGATAGGTCTTAATTAAAATCTCAGTAGAAAACATTAGAAGAATAAGGCCAATTTAGAAGCTCATTTCAGCTATTTAAATCAACCAATCTCAATAGAAAACATTAGAAGAATAAAGCCAATTTAGAAGCTCATTTCAGCTATTTAAACCAACCATTACATCTTTTATGTGGTAATTACCATTAAACTGGATCAGAAAGTCCTCCTGAAAGAAGACATCATGTGGACAAAGAACAGATAAAGACTTCATTACACAATACATTTATGTGGGGAAATTAACATTTTACTTTCTTACATAATGCTTTACAGTGGCTTTCTGTGAAGTGAATGTAGTAACAATAGTTGATAAATGTGTGTCAACAAGTTTTGAGGGTCTCTCTTTTGAAGTAGATGTGGCCATTTTAAAAGTAGCCATTGAGCAATTAAAGTGTTAAATGTGACCTAAAGGGGGGCACTTAATAGTAAATTGAAAATTCAAGAGAATTAAGGGGGAAATGTGTGAAAACAAATTAAATTTATAAAATAGATATATATAACAAATTAAAAAAAATGATAGGTTTTTTTTAAAAAAAAAAAAATTTGCTCCATTATTTAGTAGTCTTCCAACTTCTTTATTTTAAGCATTACTGTTTGAGTGAGGAATTCAGTACTGTAAAAATTTATTATTAAAATAAATAAATTCATATTGATTAAGCTGTCTTAGTTTTTAAACAATAAAAATTAGAAATATGAAAATTAAAAAAATGTAGAAAATAAATCTTTAGATTTGACTTATATACCGGTAGATTCAATATTTCATGATCTATATACTGATTGTTTTTAATGACAAAATTGTCCATGGTGCTTTTATCACATTTCATCTAGACATTGTATTTAAATTAGGCAAACTTTATTGCAGCCATGGTGAGAGCAAGGAAATTGTTTGACCCCGAGTTAGAGACGGTGGTGCTTTGGGAATATATAAATGATAATCTGATGTATTAATTTGGTTAAATTTAGGTTACTTTGTCTCAAGGTTGTAAATTAAAACAGTTATAGATATTGCCTGGATGCACTCATGGTTAGATTGACAAAAATATTGCTTTATTGGCTCGCAAGCTCTTAACATGGTCAATACTCTTATAACGTTTATGTTGATTTGTTTTTGAAAACCTTTATGTTGAAAGTTCTGGAATTGTTTGGTGTTAGGGAAAATATCAATTTACACAATTTCATATCCATTGAAAGTATATGTTAAAGTTTGGACAATTGTAATGGGGTATTACTGGTAATTGCTGGTGAATCCCATTGCAATTGTTATTTCTAGACTTGCGTTCTCACAGATAGGTCCATAGATGAGACTCTTATACCTAACACCCTATCCAATGCCATGATAGGCATGGCATAAAAAACCAAACACTTTTTCAAAAAGAAGTTCTAAAGTTTTTTGTATTTGAGTTTAAAATAAATAAGTTGTGACAAAGTAACAACTATGTTCCTGTTAGCCAAATTCACAAAATTGACTATTAATTTCTGGGAAATTTTCTAAAAGGAATTCATTTTAGCAAATTTGTGAAAAAATATTTTTAAACTTAGTAATGACTTTTAAGTTATTTAAGGTCATTCTAGATTCTAGAAAACATTGTTTAGAGTAACCGTCTTCTGTGTACAGATCATGATTTACAATGTATTTAACTAGAAAGCTATGATGAGGATCTATAAAATTCCAAAATAAATCAGATGTTGGCATGGTAAGTTGATCCAAAAGTTATATCTGGATTTAAATCAATATTTTATGATGTGGGTGTTGAGTAAAACTTTTATCAAACCATATTTACAATATTGTCAAGATATTGTTCACAAAACAAAAGTCGTAAAACACGTTAAACAATATTTGACCTTCCAAGGTCTACATCTGTGAGCCATATATGTAAAATCTAAGGTTGTGTTAATATTAAAGCTCTTTAATTAATCCGTAATGTAAATTTACACAGATATAAGGGCTAATATTAGTCATTGATTAGGGCCCCAGGACAGTCTGTTTTATGTTATATAGGATTTTGTGTCATTGATTCCCGTAAAATTGATTTCAGAGCTGTCAGGAAGTGATGTTTGTTTATAATCTTCGAGTAGGTGTAGGTATGGACATTGGAATCAGGAAGGTGATATTTGGATTGGTCAGAGGATTGGGTTTATATGGTCAATAGTGGACAATAGATTACATTGTAAAGTAATAACAGGGCAGTCATTAATTTAGACACACTGATTCGATGTTTAATCTGTGGAGTTGATAGATAACTGTTAATATAAAACCACAATGTTTTAGAGTTGAAGTATTACTTGTTTTGTTTTAGTGTTAAAAACTGTCAGGATATTGATTATCAGAAATAAATAGACCAAATACAGTACAAACATACTGATTAATCTGGATTTGTCTCTGGACAAAAAGAACCAACATTATACCCATGACCTCTAGGATCTGGTCAGTTTAGTTGCCACACAGTTGAGTGGAAAAACCAATGGGACATAAAGTGTTCCCCAATATATCAGTATGGTCATTTTAGTTGACATTCAGCTGTAAGACAAACAAAGTGGAGATACCAATGAGACACAAGTGTGCTCTCATTATACAACACATACTCATTACAAACAGTTTCAGTTTATACTATGTTTCCATTCCTGGTACCCAAAAATTGTCATTGGCTACTAATTTCTGAGAATTTTTTTTCAAAAAGTAACTTCTTTTAAAAATTTGTGAAATGATCTGTGTTCCAAGTTGCTACAATTCTCCACCTGGTCTGCTTAATGACTTGCGTAACAAATTATGGAAGAGTTTTAACATTTTCCTTCATTGGAAAAGGCAAAATTTATTGCTGATGTTATTCTATCTATTAAAATCAGATTGATCATGTTTGTTCATTTCAATATTGTTCCTGTAATTATACGATTCAACATAGGAAGACACTACTTGTAAACTTGATAGGGGCGAGAGGTTAGATTACTTGAAATAAATCTTAAAGTTAAATGGGAGATGGTTAATGTCACCATCCCTAGAAATCTGATGATGGTTGAACCTGTTCATGCTGAAACTAATTGGCATATTAAGGATAATATAATCCCTTTATGACACAATGAGTTTACTTCATGTGCAAACATTTCATTGTATTTTCAACCCCGCATAACAATAAAAGTTTTCCACTGAGAATCTGTTCTGTTAGTGAATACGCTAGATTTACACCATTATGCACTGTCTGTTGCCATTGTTACGAAACTGCCATGATGGTGGGCCCTGGATATAGAGAAATCTATAGCCAATATGACACATCTTCAAAATAAAACGTAGAAACTGATATTTCAAGATTATCTTCTATTTTGTTTATTTATTACAAATAAGTGGAATCTTTCTGGTTTTATCTCATGACCTGGTGGCCAAGTGGTCTGAAGCCCATGCTTAAAGATCACACCACTTCTTATTGCCTCTGTTCGAATCTGACTTGAGACAGATCTTAGTGTGCAAAGTTTGTCAGTTGGTTTGCAAAAGGTGTCAGTTGGTTTGCTAATGATTGGTGGTTTTCTCTGGGTACTCAGGCTTCCTCCTTAATCCCAGAACTGACCATCTCAGTATAAGTAAAACCATCTTGCCAGGGGTGTAAAAATCCATTACTCCATTCAACTCTTACTTTTTCTGTATAAAATGTCCTTTTAAATTTCAATTAATGATTCGGAAATCAGCAAATTTTAAAACTTAACCTAAAACTGGTGACTTCTTATTATAAGCCAAATATTCTTTAAGATATACATAAATAAAATGTCGGAGTTTACATCTAAAAATGTACACTTAATAATACCAAGTAGCCAAACAGTTTCAAGTCTACTTTATTGAATGAGATGTCGGTTTCATTTTGAATCAACAAATTGATTCGGGAGAACTAAATTTGATCTTAGGAAACCTATTCTTGTTGTGTTTCATGTGAAGCTTCTTAATGGAAAATTAATCATCAATTATTTATTTCCATAGAATAAATTGGATTGAATGATAGAATATGCCGGCCTGATACTCTCAATAAATCTATAGTTAGTATAACACCAACTGGTTGGATATCGTAAATAAATCACAATTTTTATTTTGTAAAACATCCTCTGATTGGATATTTTAAAAATCAGCACAGACGGAGCCGAGTATTAATGTAAACATCACGTAAATGAGACAGCTTTATTGTCGTTTTAGACTTCGAATCATGTTATCACAAATACAGCATTATTGAATGTACATATTCAATGTTACTAATAAATCAAAAATTACATGAAACTTACGATCACATGAAATTGTAATCAAATTGCTTTTGATGATGATGTTAGCTAGGAGAAATTTACATCTGCAGAAATGTATTATGATAATGGTGAAATTGTAGCTTTATGTGGTAGCTTTAGGTATATACTGATAATTTACTGATGGATGGACAGGTTAATGAATGGGTGGATGATGGATGGATGGATGAATTGATGTATAAATGAATAAATGGATGGACCCATGCTTGTGTGGACAACTAAAATATTGTTCAGCTTTGCATCATTGATTTTTTTCAGTCAAAACATTTCATCGTAATGTTTATCATTTATTAAGCTTGGTATTTATGATGACTGTATGCAATAGGCTTTGCCAACATATGATACCTTTAGAACACTACAGAAAATTTGATGTTGCAAATTCCCTGATTACCATCATTTTGCAGATGTCAACTTATGCAATTTAATAACCAACCAAAAAAATGGTTGTACATAAATATTAGAGACATCACATGATACACTCATTAACCTCCGTAGTTCTTCTCCCTGAAATTGAGAGGTTTTAAATTGTCTATAAAATTCCGCTCAGAATTTGAAAAAAATAGAGCAGTTTGTACATCTTAGTATTTTGTAACTGAAGATTTCAACTACCGGTAATACCTTGTTATGGTTAAATTTTGAAGCAAATAAGTTTTTGAAAAAAATATCTATGTTGCATAAGGGAGGTAACTCTAACTTGAAGAAAATAATTTTCTGAACCCATAGATGTACAGTATGGGCTTTGGACCTTCCACATGTAGTAAACATATTTTCTATTCTATTTAATCTTTTATCTTGTCCAGAAATCTTGTCTTTGTTACATGGAGTAATGCATAAATAGAGAAAAGCAATTATTTAAATCTGATCAGAGTATTGTAACGTAATTATTTCTGGATTCCCGTATACACACGGGATTAAGGTCACTCTCAGACTGCCTTCTATTAAATCAAATACATATAGACAGATATATTGTCATATAACTTAAAAACACATTGGCTCTGCAACCATTATAGCACTGTCTTTCTTGAGTCTGCCATATTTACATAATAAACAAACCGTTGACAATTTCCTTATGTCATTTTGACAACAGAATTTTTCCGCTTTAGTGAGTTTTTTGTTCAGATCTGATCGGAATCTGCGGGAGTTATATAATGACTAAGTCGACAAAGTATGTCACATAGACTGATGTATCGACTTTATATTGTTTGAAATTTGAAATCTGTTACCTAATCTGGCTGTGATTTGACAGTAATCAGCTTACCAAGGAGATTTGTTATAAGTTTTACATGTCTGATGACCATTGTGTTCTACAGGTTGTGTTGAAGTTGATTTAAGTATGCAGTTTTTCTTCGTTGCATCTTTTTTAAGGGGTCATCTCATGATATTTTAAAAAGGATTCATTCGTATTCGTTCGAACAATTTTATTTCAAAATTGTGTTTAGAGACACTTTGAAACTTATGTTTGACTGGCTGTAAGATTGGATTACTATGGAAATCTCATGAATAAGAAAGCAAAATAAATTATAAAAAAACAAAACAAAACAATACCATTCAATACAACCCCTAATTGATTATTGTTCAAGACTGAATCTGGTAATACAAAAATGATGGCACAATTTGTTCATTTCAAAATTTATCCTACTAAACTTTTGAGAAAACCCCTCAAATTCCTTCAAGGTGCAACAAAATTACATAATAGAAATGATGGTGTAATTAATCTGTTGTCTATGATCTTATGTTACAGTTTAAAATTGTTTTTAAATCCATGTAATACATATGCCTACATGTCTTAGGGCACTACAACTAAATATGAAAATTACACTGTAATTACACACATGTAGTTGATTATCCAATATGTCCTCCGAGTTGTACAAAGCTAGAGATACCCAGTACCGGTAGTTAAAATTGAAAGCCTACAAAACATGACATCCAAAGCCTTTGTGGCCCAATAGCTAAAATGTTTAGCCTTCAAACCAAGTGCATCCAAAGCTATGGTAACCCATTGGTCAAAACATTATGCCTTCAAACCAATGACATCCAAACCCATGGAAGCCCAGTAGTTAGAATTTAAAACCTTCAAACAAGTGACACCCAAAGCCATGGTGGCCCATTGACTAAAACATTAAATCTCCAAACCAATAGCATCCAAACCCATGGTGGTAGCAAGTTGGTTAAAATGTTAACCCTTTAAGCCAATCACATCTCATGACTTTAAGATTCATGGACTTTTATAGGTAAGTTCGGTATTAATTTCATGTACTGAAGAAAAAAAAAGACAAACCTAAGCCTAGGTTTGTAATAAGCGAGACATCAAATTTTGTGGAATTCTTTTATAATGGTTATTATTGTTTGTTTTCAGATATGATGGACCTGTTGATGACATCCATACACTGATGAAAGGAGAAATATATGTGGACCCAAAAATATCAGCATTGAAGGATAAACTAGCACACATGAGACTGGTATGTAGTATATTGTATGTTAAGTTAATTTTAGTTTTGACTATGACATAGAGAAACCTTGGTGGTCTAAAGCACCAGGTAACCAATTTGGTTGTACCTTCCTAGAATTTGGATAGTCATATGAGCAATGGTAACAGTAATTTGATTGTACCATCCTAGAATTTTGATAGTCCTATGAGCGACCTTCTGGCATGGATATCCTGATATTTATAGTGCCATCAAAATGTTTCCTAATGTGGGCAAAAAAGGTGATATTTTAAAGAAATATCTGAAAGATTTGATTTTCCTAGTTCAAAAATGGTTGGTATTTCTTTGAAATATTCAACATCAATACATCAAACCCTGAAAAGCACTCGAAAACCTCGTTGCTTGTTACGTCTTACTTAAGCCGCCTCTTTCGGTGTAAGGTAATATTCTGCTTGTTTGATTTGATGATTTCTGACATTGCACTTGCCTAACACCAGATTCTGATAAAATCTCTAATCTATAATTCATGAAACTTCAATGAAGAAATACAAAATTGAAAAAATACTGACTTAGAAGTCATATATTGGGAATTTAAACTTGTAAAGGGATTTGAATTATTTAACGAACATGGATTCTCTTAATGAGAGATATAATTTTTAGTTTGCATGTCATTGGGTATTAGTCGTTCATTTGACAAGAGATATTATGTATTCAATTAGTTACCAGGTTTATCAAAATGTGTTTTAAAAATGGATGCAAATTATTTTACGATTTTGTTTGAAACATGGTATAAAAGGGCCAAAACTATCAAATTAAAAGGAAATGACAATTACATGCAGTTACCAGGTTCATCGAACGGCTGAAAATTATTTTTCGATTTTATTTGAAACATGGTATAAAACCAGCCAATACAATCAGATTAAAAAGAAATGGCTTGATTTATGATTGAAATGCTTTACAAAATTGCCATCTTGATTGAAATCGAAAGAAATAGTTTGGTTTTGTATGAAACATGTTCAAAATCAAATGAAAAAAGTATGCATTGCTCCAAACGTTCTAAATCAAAATGAAAAAAATGCCTGGTTTTTTTCTCATTCCAATAATTTTCATTACCAAGACTAAGATTTTGCAGAAGAATTTTAAAAAATTCTAACTGATCAAATTTGATAGCAGCTCTATTGTTATTATGATTTTTAAGAACTCATAATGGAAATTATTTTTACGAGATATATGAAAGATTGTAGTAATAAATGGATGGGACTCAATCCTTTTTCTTCTTATAAGTTTTGTTCTCCAGATTTAATCAATCACATATGCTTGCGAGTTTATTAATCGGAAAATTCAATATGGGAATTGTTCATAACCATATACTCTTTCTGAAGGCCAACAGATAGGTTGATTGATGCCAGTTTCAAAGATCTTTTCAAAAGATAATGTAGTAAGGAAAGTGGATTGGAGTAGAGGTGTTTTATGCACAAATCAAGACCTATTTCACTTATATCAAGGTGGTTAGTTTTGGGATTGTGGTGGAAATGGGAAAACTTGGAGAACACGCCACTGACAAACTTTTTACACACTAGGCAGTGAGATCTGTACGCTTTATAGACTACTTGGTCCCCTCTTAGGAAAAGTTCAATTGGTAAAGGTTTTGCTCCATAGGTCTGAGACGACACTGGATTGACCCCCAGTCTGGCGTGACCCATTAGAATCAGTTGAATAGCATCGTTACGCTAGTGACTGTTTTGTAGGATTAAGGAGTAAGAAATAAAAGTCTAGGATCCATACATTAATTAATCTTTGGATACAGCAGTCACATGATACAGCGTTACGTAAAAAAATTACTAAATTTATCTGAAAATGGTTATAAGATTTGTAATATATTCTTGTGTAAGATGATTTTTTTTTGTCCCTATGTTTGTTAAAAATCTTTTTGAAAATTTCCTTGTTTTATATTCATTATAGAATTTGATGACTAAATATTCTGGTCAAGAGCCGACAATGCAGTCCGATGACGAAACCATCCTGGGATATGCTAGCGGAAATAACTGGGGAGATAACCCTGGATATACCCTGAAGGATGATGAAGATTATGATGGCTCTGGCTTGGAAAGTGGTAACGGTTTTGTTAGCGGTGATGATTCAGAAGAGGTCACAGAAAAACGTAAGTATTATATGGAACTGTGTAAAATACACCACATTTAGAAAAAATTGGTAAAGTATCTGTTCTGAGTTAGAGCCTGTGTTTGGTCTCACCAGAAACACAGAAAATTAGATTAAATGTTGTGAAAATGTGAGACCTGTCTAAACTGAGTCCCAAATAAAACATACCCAAATGCCCAAATTACAGAAGTCCGAGACATGGCTAAACTGAGTCCCAAATAAAACATACCCAAATGCCCAAGTTACAGAAGTCCCAAGACATGGCTCAACTGAGTCTCAAATAAACCATATTCAAATGCCCAAGATGTAGTTAGTGCAAGACCCGTCTTGTCTGGGTCCCAAATAATCTAAAACCCTGTCAGACCTGTCAAAACTGAGTCTCAAAAATTGAACCATTTTACTGATTTACTGAGATATACTAGTGTCTAATCCATACAAACCCTGTAGCACTAAAGGTGTTTGGTTTATAGATGATTTACTGTTCAGGCAATTTGTCAATGACAAGAGAGCTAAAACTTCATCTGGCTTACCAGTAAATATGCTAGTTAGGATTTAGTTTGTATGACTAATGCAGTAACTATGTTATTATGAATTTTTAATTGCGAAATACAACTTAAAAAAATCAAACAAAAATATAAAAAATAAAAATTCTGTTAATGTATACAATTTATATAATGATATTTAAGTGCAGTTTGTATTAGTTCATGAATAAGTTGTTTATTATTATTAATATTGTAATTTCCTCTCATCTACGACATTACTTATGGAAGATTTAAGGTATTTAAATATTGCATTCATTGAAGTAAACCGCTTTTAACCAGAACCGTTAAAACAGACAAGACAAATATTGACAAGTTAATAGTCAGATGATTAATGTAATCCTGGGTAGATTGAATAACATTTTACAACACTAGCTATCCAATCTGATCCGATTTTGACATAAAGCGTGGGCATTCAGTCATATCTGATGATAAAATTGGGTACAAATTGATGAAGTGATATGAACATATTTACAACATCATCTCGGAACAGTAAGCATGAACAATTCCCCATGTAAAAGGTTTTTTTTACAGATCCTATAACTCAGTAAATGAAAGCCATTTTCAGATCCTATAACTCGGTAAATGAATGCCATTATTCTAGACAATTATATAAATGTATAATGTATTTTGTATGTATGGTGTTATATGTAATATTGACAAGTTCTCTCTGTATCAGCTGATTTATCACAGGTTTAAATTACTCCTGTCAAAATCAATATCTTCAGTGTTTTTTAGTTTTAGTTTCACATTGATTGATTTTAAAATATATCCATGAAAACATATTCAAAAGTTTGAAAATTTAAGAGGAGTTATGTCCCTTTTAGAACATATATTTATGGTTATGCCCATTTATGGACATACTGTCATTTCATAGGTTCTCTTAAATGACATGTTCAACAACTCCAATCAAACAAGATTTCATCTATATAACCATTGTTTAAGTAGTGAACTGGTAGAGATCAAGAACCTTTCAGTTATTTTAGTTTTATTACATCAGTCAGTTTTTGGATTGTTGAAAATTTCTGAGAACCAAGGGAAATCCAACAACCTTCAGCAGTTGAACTAACAATCATTCTTGCACTATAGCTAGCACCTGCCTAGTTAGGATTTGGATCGAGATTGCGGAGGGCACCAATTTGTTAGCTTGTGGTTTAACTGCTCAGCCATTGGGGCACATAGTAGGGCTACTATGCTACTGTTATGGCCATAGTTTTAATATATGTAATTATAGACATATATACTCATATCATTTCTTTTAAGTTATAAAAATATTTTTTATTTCTTTAATTTCAGCACATCAACCACCATACACGCACAACAACCACCAGCCTGGAAGGAAACCACAGAAACCAGAGAATGCAGCCCCACCTATAGGAAGACTATCTGTCACCATAACAACGACCTTGACTCTTGTTACTATGTTTTGTGTTGGAATTTTATCATAACCTCATGATTTTATTTCACTTTGATCTTAATTTTCAATTTCCATCTATGCAAACTATGTTGGAAAAAAATAAACAGCCGTGTGGCCAGTCTTGTGTTTTTTTCGACTAAGTAAATGTACCGTAGCATGAATGAGAACGGCTCATGCATCTGTTGATATTACCAGTAATATTGCCATGTGTTAGACTAGCTATGACCAGTGGAACAAAATTTACCCGTGCCATAGAAACTACTGTAACTATAGGCCGTCGACCCTTTATGTTTAAAAATAGGAGTTGCTAAAGGTTTCATCTACTAGTATTCAAAATGTATACTGATTATTGAATACATTTTGGCAATTTGATTAATTTCTGGACAAAGAAAATGCTTCACCACAGAAAATTAATTGTTACAATAAAAACTAACATAGTGTAGATATACTGTTTGGTATGGGTTTCATTAGGACACTATTCAACAATTCTGCACAAACTGTATATGTATTTATATAATAATTAATACTGTTTTGTGTTGGTTCACTCCCATTTTCTTCATGTAACAATGAACTGTTAAAGGCAATAATTAAAAAAAAAATAAAATAAAAAAAGCAACAAAAAAAAACATGAATTAAATGAATGAATTTTCACCTCATTAATGTTGCATGGAAATTAAGAAAATTATCATCAATTAGATATTTGATTTTTTCTTCATCAAATTATCCGAACATGTATTTATTTTTTCAGGGAAATAATAACAATTGTTTATTTGTTTATTCATTGAATATATAAAAATTGTGCAAACACATGCTTTGAAAATTAATAGCTATGAAAGCTTAGAAATTGAATTTTTGCTGCATTTTTTCTAAAAAATGTTCAAGATCTTAAAATGGAAGATGATGAATTCTTTATATGTTTTTCAAAAGCATTTGAGATCTACTTTAGAATTTTTTGAAATCGTATTTTGAATATTGATGTTGAAATAGTGTTTGAAATTTTTACAAAGAACTGGATTTATGTCTAAACATTGACTGACACCTGTTTGTAATACCTGTAATTGCAGTTACAGGTGAAATGTCATTAACTTTGATTAAGGTACATTTTGATGGAACACCTGGTTACAAGGAAAGTAAACAGAGAAAAATATTATAACAGGCTATAAAGAGTTAAAGTCATTTTCAAATAAGCATTTGAAATGCATCTGCAGAATGTTTGAGTCTTATCTGGAAAATGCTTGACACAACTTTGGTGCATGAGTACTGCAGAATGTTAGTCTGAAAATTTTGTTTAAAAACTATAAATCTGAGGTTTCACGAATTGGTCTGGTGAAAACTAGAAAAATACAAACATAGCAGCATAATTGAGTAAAACAAATTTATAATGTCAGTATTTTTGGGATTCTATCATGATACAATATGTTATTTCAGCATTTAAACGTGAGGTTATCGATATAGCCGTTACCTCAGTTACAGAACAAGGGTCATAAACTTTGATAAAATCTCAGCAATATGAGTTGAGGTTCTCCAAATGGCAGTTATTACTTTTACTTCTGTTTTTGAACAAGTGATCATTATGTAAAGGGACAATTATCGCCTTCTCAAGGAAATTGAAATCTCCATTCTTAAAAACTTCTTATCAGGGGAGATAACTCTGACATATATAAGTGCGTTTTTATTATTTTCATTTTATATCATCGAGTCATTTATGATAATTTGTTGTGTTTATTATTTTACATATGTTAAACAGCCTTTTGGGAATTTTTGCAAATTTGTTTTAAAAAAAGAGGCAAAACACTGGACATAACATATTGCATTTTGCAGCTGCACAAATGCAATAATGATGTACTACTTATACATGTAGTATATAAATGCACATATTATGGGCTTCTTTTGAAAAATTGACATGATGTAAAAGTTTTATACCCACTGCAAACTAAGTTTACTGGGGGTTTATAGGAATCGACCTGTCTGAGGGTTTGTCTGGCCTTCAATCCCAAAACCTACCCTTTCTGCTTCATATCTTCCACATCAACCAACATGAGACAATGTGTCCCACACCAAATTTAACTTAAGGATCATGACCCAATGGTGATAATGATACAGGGGGTATAGGTCACCTTCACTGGCAGTTTTAGTTTTTTTAAGAAAATCTAGTCTAGGAATAATTTTTTTTTTTTTTGCCGAAATTGTTTACTTGATTTATTGATCTGAATTTGTTTGCCAGTTTGTCTTGCATGGAAATTGCACAAAAAGAGCAATTTGTAGCAATTTTAATTTATGTAGATTTAAATACAAATCTAGTCTTTTTAACTTAGTAAAATTTCCATATTTTTGTAGTGTCTCTATCTAACACTACTTCTTTTTCAGTTTTTGCTTTGGTAGCCAAATCTTCCCGGAGGGCTGTTTAATTTTTGTTTGCCAAATGTTTATGATCAGTTTTTTATATTACTTTGTTATGTTTTGTTGTATAAAGTTGTAGATATATACATTATACATTATATATATAAATATAAATAAATCTATATACATTTTTTGTCATTTTGCAGTTTGTTAAAGCATCACCAAGTGAATTAAGTGTTTGTTGTCAGCTTTTTATAATTTTTTTTTTTTTTTTTTTTTGCTGCACATCTGTATATTGTCATTAAATGCAAATTAAGATATATAATATAATTTACCATGTACATGTCTGTGGGCTAAAAGCTCAATATAATTACTGTTCTTTTTTGTATGTTGTAAGCGAGTGTATAGAAACTTTTTACTTCAAATTTTACCTTTTTTTGTCATTTTACCTACAACACATATTTGAAATTTTTTAGATAATTGTTGTAAAAAATTACAAATGTTTTATATATATCATTCAAAGTTCAACTGAAGTTGAATAAAATTTTGTTAGCATAATAAAAAAAAAGTAATTTTAGAAAAATATTTTGTGTTTTAAATTTTGCATCGTGGATGCATTACATTCTTTGAAGAAAAAAGTTCTTGAGATATAAAATCCTAAGCTGAAACTTGAATCTCCTCATTTGTTGCGAGTTTTCAAACAAGAATTCAGAGTTTTCTTATCATTGTAAAGTTTTTAACATGATGATATATCCATATATGAAGGATTTAGTGTTCTCAGTAATTCTCATGTCCTGAGAAAAAATTTTGGAGCCTGTAGGGTGACAGGTGTGATAAAAAGTGATATTGTATTTTTGAAAATACAAAATAACTAATGCAAAAATACAAAATAACTTTTTTCGAGTAGACAAGTTAACTATTCTGAAATTGTGGAATAACTATTGCAGATATGAAATAACTATTGTGAATATATGAAATACTTTTCAGAATAATGAAATTATCTTGTAAGAAAATTTAAAATACTATTTTGAAAATACAAAATATCTTGCAATGATTCCTAGAGTTGTTGCCCTTTCCTACAGATATCTTTTTTCATTCTTGTCGTATGTAGTTTCATTATTATTATTATTATTACATGTTCTCTATGTTAATATTATAAATAATCTTTTAGGTAGGTTATCAGTGATTTCTTGTATTGTTTAAAGGGCTTTCATTGATAAACAAATTAAATAATGATTTTAGAAATTTTCATGTTGGAAAGCTTCAATTTATTACCTGTTTTAAAATTTAAATTTCCAATGTTTTAAAGTTTAAATTTCCAATGTTTTAAAATTAAAATGAAATTTATATAAAAATTAGTAGTTGTGATTCTTAATAAATTTAACAAACATTCTTATATATTTTTATACTTGGAAATATAATTGTGTTATTCAGAGTTATGTATTGTTCAATCATAAAAACGAGTTAGCTCCCTTTTTTGTCTCTGAAAAAGGTAGATTCTTGAACAAAAACGTATCTTCCTTTTATATCTGAGTTGGTGTACCATCAAACTGATATTGATTGTCAAAAAAAAGTTGATTTCTTCTCATGTGTTTATGGCAGTGTTCTTTACTTTTTGACATCAAAATTTAAATTTTTAAATTCCTTCAAGCAATTTATTGTAATGGAATTACTGGAACAAGTCTTAAAACTTATGATGCAGTTTGTAAAAAAATAATAATCTTTCAAATGTCTCTATTTCTCTACAAACTCTAAATTTTAAAATTTCCATTGAAATCAAACACTTGAAAAGGTAAAACTTGGAAGGAGTACAGTATTTGTTCGTCGGTCATGTAACTAACTTGAGATTTAAGTATAGGAGTAATATTATTATGTTGATGGTTGTGTGAGGAAGTGTCACATCAAAATATGTAAATGGTCTGTGATCAAATAAAAAAGTAGTTCTTAGTGTAGTAATACATTAAAATCAAATTATATACATTGTGTATTATAGTTATATATTTAACTGGACAAAGTTTTGTTTTAACTTCTTTTCAATATTTAAATGTTTTAAATGGATTTTTAAAATATAAATATATAAATGGCAAAAAAAAATATTATAATAATTTTAAAACAAACAAATATGTATTTCTTCAATAATGATGTTTATAATGTGAATGAATTAAATTTTTTTTTTTTCAAAGTTTTGTTTTAGATGAAAATTTACCCATCAGTTGTTTGAAATTTTATCTTAAAAATGCTACTGGACTAAATAAAAGGGTTGTAAAAAAAACAAACAATAGTGCTAAAATTTGATTGTTTATATAGATTGGTTTTCATATGTTTCATTAAAAGAACTTCACTGAACTAGCATGACAATAATAAACCTAGGAAAGGCATTGAACAAAGTCTAAAATTATAGGTTGTTGCGTCCTAGTTGGATGAAAAGTCAATTCAGATTCAGTGAAGTACTGTTTAATGGATTATCTATATTACCAGAAATCGGTTGTCAGTGGGGGTACAAATTTTATCGGGAGGAAAATTAATTTTATATATCTGTATTTGTTTTTATTTTGTTTGTGATATATGTTTGATTCAAAATGTATGATTGAGGAGAGAGAGAGAAAAAAATGTCACTTTTAAATTATATATATATATATGTATGGCATCATTTTATATATAAAAAAAGCTATGCTACATTTTGTTGTTTTGTTATTTCATAACATGATGGTAACAGTTCAGAAATCTTGGATATGTCCCCGGGAATTGTGGATTATCTGCCCTTGTCTGTGTTTTTTTACAATGCAGATCTCCAATACATTTTCTGTCACATAAATTTTGCATACAAATCTGGAAGTGCATTTCATGAATTGGTTTTCAAAAAAGTTATAAAATCTATCCAATTTAATTAACAATTAAATTTTTGATTGTAGAATCCCTCCCACAGAAAAAAAAACTTACCATATATTTCGTTTCAGAAAAAAAATGCACAACTGGTAATAGCATCCGATCCCATTGCATGGATATCCAAACAAATAATTTTTGATTGATGAATTCCTCCCCACAGAAAAAAAATGAAAAAAGTTATATCTCATCTCAAATAAAAATGCACAACTGGTAATAGCATCTGATTCCATTGCATGGATATCCAAACAAATAATTTTTGATTGTAGAATCCCTCTAAGAAAGAAAAAAGAAAAAACTTATATCTCTTTGCAGAAAAATTCAGAAAAGAAAAATCTCATTTCAGAAAATAATGCAGAAAAAAAAAAAAATTATATCTCATTTCAGAAAATAATGCATAACTGGTAATTGCATCTGATCCCATTCGGTAGATATCCAAATCTGCATATTTCTTTCTATAGATAACCATTTGATGTGTTATAATAATTATTATATACTGTACTGTCTTTATCATCATCATGTTGTTGAGTTGTTGATTCTGTATGTATGTTGAGTTGTACATTATGTTTCGATCTGTTTGTTTGAGTTTGTATGGGTGATTATAGCGTCATTTAGCTTAATTAAAACGTCTAAAAGATGTTTAGATAAAAAAATGTTTATAATATAATTTTACTTACTAGCTGTAATTCGGAAAAAAATATCACAATTGGTCCTTAACAATTAAACTACTGAAGTTTAATTTTAGGCTTTTTAATCTTTCTTGAGAAACTATTTCACAAATTTTAAGCAAAATGGGGAAATAATAGGACCTCACATCTTTGGAGCAATTTGGTTACCGTGGATACTGCATATGGCACCATTTTCAAAGTTGACCATCTGGAGTAATATGACCATATTACAACAAGAATTCTCCATTCTGAATTAATATTAAGATGTGAAAATATTGTTTATCCCAAAGAGTACCGGTATGGTAAAATTATTTTATAAACATTATTTTATCTCTTTTTGTGTTGTGATAAAGATATATTTTTACTATTATATCAGTATGACACTCGAAGTCAATCTCGATCAGCTTTGTATTATAGGTCAGCTCTCTGTGCTCTGCTCTCTGCTCTGCTCTGCTCTGCTTAGACATAATTGCTATGCCAAAATCATGATGTAAGCAATTTTTTCATTGGTCTAAACCACAATTGAAACTGTTCATTCATTGGTTTATACAACTGTTTATTCATTCATAGACAGAATAAAATCCATACCTGTAAGTACAAACTAATAAACTTATTTCCATTATTTTGTTGTTACATTATTTTTATTATGTTGGAGGTTCTGGGTACAAACCTTGGCTGGGATCTTACCAAGACTTAAAAATACATTTAGGTAAGTGGCTGTTCTTTCGCCAAGCGCTGAGCATTCTTCAGATGGAAACTGAAATGTCATGGCAGGCATGGTACATTGAAGAACCCTAACTGCATATTGTCCTGAGCGCAATATGAAGGAAATAATTTCTGCCACTTCACTTATAGTTGGTGATATCTCAAAATAAGTGAAATACATGCATTTGACTTGCATGAAAAACCCCATTCAATTAATCCAATTGTCTCCATAGTCTGTTGTTTGCAGTCCGTCATCCAAAAATATAAGGATTTGGTTGAACATAACACTTAAAACTCGCTGAACCTGTTCTGTTGCTACACTGGAGGACACAATGACCAAGGAGTTCTTAGCCTTCAAACCTAGTGAGTACCACTGGGGTAGCTCAGTTGGTTGAGTGCTCGCTCAATAAATGGGAGGCATGGGTTCAAACCCTGACCAATTAAAGTGAATGATGACTGTTCTTTTGACAAACACTCAGCATATGAAAGTCATGGTTCTTTAGGATGGGAACTTAAAATAAATGAAGTCCAATATCACAAAAAGCGGGGTATTTTAAGAACCCTGTTGTATAGTGCCATTAGCACAACACACAGGCAAATTTTCTGCACCTTTGCCTTTGGCGACATCTGGATATAAGTGAAATATTCTTGACTGGGATGTTTAACACCATGACTCAATTCAAACCTAGTGACTGATGTGGCTTCTACCTTTCTATCATAAGGATCTTGTATAATGTCTTAATGTGGCCTGTGATATGAGTCTGCAAAATTGTGGGACTAAAATTTTCAAGTTGCCATCAATGTCATGCTCTAGTACTTAGCAAAACGGAAGCACTTATAACAAATAAATAAATAAATAAATTACCTTGTGTATATGGATTAGTGTTTTGATTAACAGTATAAATGACAAATGACAATAGATGAAATACAAAACAACCAGATAATCCTCTGAGGACCAGTTTTTCAAGGCATTATTACAGTTTAATCAATAATTAACACATTCAAAATACATTTAGTATCAGCAAAAATCAATGTATCATCATCAAAAACAAGATGTTTCCGTGTATTGAAATTCTATTAATTTAAAATATTTACAACAAAAATTTAGACAACTGTAATCTGTTGGGTAAAATACTTAGTATGTCATATATGAACATAAAACATAAAACTTTCCTCTGACCATACCAACAGTTCTCCAAATTTTTTGGTGCAAAATTTACACAAGTAGCACTTTTTTTGTACCAAATTTTAACCTGAAAATCACCTATGTAAATTACATACCTGTATGTGTGTAAATTGCATGGGTTTTAACGGTACGCAATGAAGGTTTGCACAACTGGGCCCTAATAACCTTAGGCCAGGGTACTAGTATACAAAAACCATCATTAAACTGGACCATGCTGGTATACAAAAAAAAACCCAAAAAAATATTTTGGCCCAACAAAGTAAGCAACAAAGAACTGCTGAGAAAAAGTAACTGCAAATCAATCAGCGTAGAGATCAAACAAAGAAGATTTAGATGGTTAGGGCATGTTTTGAGAATGCCACAACAGCGCATACCAAAACAAGCACTTTTTGGACACCACAGGGAAAAAGAAAGCCAGGAAGACCAAAACAGAGCTGGAGAAGAACTATAAATGTCGAACTGGAAGACCTTGGACTATCCTGGGGACAGGCACAAAGAATGGCAAAGGACAGGGTGAAATGGAGGCAACTGGTTGTGGCCTTATGTCCAACCAGGGACAAAGGGGATAGGTAGGTAGGTATGCTTGTATACAGCAACACCATTAAACTGGGACATACAATAATACTATTAAAGTAAACTGATTTATAGCAAAACAATTAAACATGGATCTAGTCGGCATACAACAACGCCAAACATTGTGTTTTATTAAACTGGACTGTAATACACCACAACAACCGTAAACAGGACTCTGTTTTCAACAATACCATGCCATATTTTACAGTTCATCTGCTACAAATAATTGATATTTAGTTAAAACAAAGAAATAATGATTAAAAAAACAACAGCATGGACAAGTGTTGCAGTACCTTGCTCAGAGGATGATGTTGTTATTTTTAACATTCTGTCCACAATGTACCATTTATCATCAGTATGACCAGCTGTTAAAAATTCCCGTCGTCAGCTGTTAAAATAGCAGTAAAAAAATCTTGTCGTCAGCTGCTGAAAATTCCTGTTGTCAGCTGTTAAAAATTCCTGTTGTCGGCTGTTAAAAATTCCTTATGCTAGAAGTTCATCTAAACAGTGCTTTATTCTTTGAAGGGATCCCTCGAGACAAAGCTTAAAACTGATGTAGATTAGCCCTACACTACTGGTGTAATCTTATTGGAAAATGAAAAATGTATGAATTCTACTCATAGCTGGTGATGTCTAAAGACAAGTAAATTGGTTTTGATGTAGCAGGACTGAACTATATTTAGGCAAAGTGATGCAGTGTTGTGATTTACTACCAGACTTTCTGGTCGGGATCTTTTAGCCTTGTGGCAGAATGCTTGCTGTCCACCCTGAGGGGCAGGGTTCAATTGTCAACAGCCTGGTCACTTTGTGAGAAAGTTTCAGATTTATTTTTGCCGTTTCCTCACTCCTGTTACATTAATGTGATGTCCAAATGTAAGTGAAGTAATTTTGCCAAGTAGTGAAGCTTTTTCACTCACACGCACTCATAGAAAACTATACTGTTGATGCACCATGATCCAGGTTTCTTGCTGTAACAGGAAGGAGAAAAATGCAGGGTCGAACCAGGGATCGAACCCGGGGCCTAGCGCATTATAGGTCAGTGCTCTACCAGATTTCCCTATCTGGCATCACAAGTAGTTGATTGGTTGGTTGAATTGGGTTTTACGTCCCAGTCAAGAAAATTTTATTTATATCAAGACGTCACCAGCTACAAGTGAAGTGACAGAATTTTTAACTCTTGTAGTGTGCTAGGGCAAATGTACATGGAGGGTTATTTAACGTGTAACTCCTGCCATGACACGGGGCACTGTTTTTTTAAGGTTTCTTCTGAAGGACCCCATGCCTTTCAATTTTAAATGCAGAGTTCTTGGCGAGAGACGAGTCGCTATCTATTTTTAAGTTTTGGCCAGACTCTGGTCAGGGTTCGAACCCATGACCTCCCACATACAAAATGGACACTTTACCACAAGTAGTGATTGATTCTATATTCAAAGACCAGACAGTGAATCCTCGGGTATCTATAACTAGGAGTTTTCTTTGGAAGGTTTTAAAGGAGGCCACAAAGATACTGTCTACAAGTTAATCACGGATGACAATCTTCAAGTTATCAAGACCAAGGCTGTGTGTAACAGCTGTATGCAAGATATCTATATTAATATTTTTCACTTCATATTGTCCCATTTTATTTTTACCTCATCAAGTAATATATATATATGGTCAATATAGACTTATGGAGACTCGATACTGCCTTATAGTGTGAATTATTAAAACTTAACTTGCATGTGGTTCACTGAATTATTTTCCACTAATTGTTTCAGCTTGTATGGTAAATTAAAATCACTCAAGGAGACATGAATTTATAAAAGACTAGAATTTGTCATGCCAATCATTTTTTAAATGAATACAGCATTAAATGTCTTTAGTAACAGCTAATACACAGCCAAAATATAAAAGGTCGAAAACTAGGTCATGACCTTGACCTCATTTCGAATGTCATGTCAAAATAACATCAAATCTGAAAAACCCATGGTATTATCTTAACAAATAGTTAAGATATAGGACTTTAAAGCTGTTTTCAAAAAGTTGCAAAATTTATCGTAAAAACGCATAACCTAGTTTTCAACAAAATTTCACAAAATGAACAAACTTTAAGGTTAAGTCTATGTAAAATCCAAATATCACATCAGTTTTTGCCTCCAATGAGCGATTCATGAGAAGATGATTTTTATGTCTTGTCTATTTTTAGTAACAGGGGGCATTTTGGATATTTGAACAAACTGTGGTTAGACTCTGTCAAGGACCTTCCACAGCAAATTTGGTCTCAGTTGGCCCAGTATAGTATAGATTAAAGTTTACTGACGCATTGACGCACGGCTCGCCAAGCCAAAAGCTCACGTGACCTTTGACCAGGTGAGCTAAAAAACCTACTGGAAATCATCCTTGAAAACATATATCCATTTATTTGTAAATCTTAAATCGTGATACATGATGGATATTTTTCCGAGATGATTATAAAGTAAAAGCATACCAGAGTTAAGATTTGAAATAGAAGTTGGGTATTGCTGAAATATGTTACAATAAGAATTAAATTGTTTGATATTTATAACTTCAATCGGAAAATTTTCAATAATTATACGTATTCAGTCAAGAAATTTGATCAGAAACAATATTTAAATCATTGTTTACCTATTTATGCTTCTTAGATGTAAATCCGTCGCCATGGTAACCGATAATAAGACTATTTTTGGAGATGTAATTAAAACTGAAATTCTTTATCTTTAAGAATATATAAGGTTTCCTTATATTAGGCTGAAAATAATCGCTGAAAACCAACCACCATTTATTTGTAAATTTTGAATACTAGTAATGAGATTGAAATGGAGATTTTTTTCATTATAAGACCATAGATATCCCACAGTTTTAATTGAGCTAAAATTTAGATAGTACTGAAATATTTTACAGCAAATTACCAGCTGATTATTTCTTTTTATACTTTTTGTGTTAATTCCTGATTGATAGATATATGCATTTGTACAGTTCAATCATGAGCCCAAAAACAACATTTTAATGATTTTCCCTAATTTTGCATTAAAATGGATATTCCGTTGCCATGGTAACGAATATCTGACTAAATTTGATGGAAACAATAATTTTAAGTAATGTGCTTAAGCTTTGATAATATTATATGACAAAATTGATGCAAAACTCCGAAAAAATGCGGTGAAAATTATTCAAGATAATTTCAATATAAACTGATCAAGGGGTTAAGTTTACGAAAAATTCACGGCAAAAATTCGTGTAGCATCTTTAAAAAAATCCCATAACAATACAGTGCGTGAAAAAGACGGGCTAGCCTCTGACAGGGACTCTACACATCTCATTGGAGTTCACTAACATACCACTCATTCGAACGCAGAAAAACCAAACATTTGGAAACAACCAATATTCAGGAAATGGGTGACAGGTAGGTTTTTAATCCAGCTAATTGTTTACATTTCCGCGACAAAAATACGACAGAGTTCGGGTTGCGTGTTTATCCTTACTTTTTGTCAAATGCTACATTAATTTTATTGCCAAAAACGTATTCTTTCTTCGCGAAATGGAACTTCAACAATCCTGTCTCCCCCTTTATAAAACAATAAAGTAGTCAAAAATTGCCCCTGGCAAGGTCAGGGTGATCCGGGTACTCTTGAACATTTGCACGGGCCTTGATCACAGCAGTGAAGTGCACGTGTTTTTCCCCTGGAGTTTTTTGTCCCTTCCGATCAAGATTTCAATAAGAAGTGAATATGTGAATGTCTATTTCTTCAAACTACAGTGCAAAACCACTTTTTAAAGTATTGTCAAATCGTTTAAATCGATTTTGAGAATTTTCATTTTCTTTGTCGGGGAAATTTCCACATATTTTATTGTGAATTGATTTTTTTAAATGGCGCGAATTCGGATTGCAAGAATAACTCGTTTGTAACTACAGCAAGTAGTAATAACAAGTCACTCCATCGAGACAATATTTATGATTGAAAATAGGGTTCCCATGAAGTAAATTTTCCCACTTGAATTTTGTCGTCATTTTTGACAATGGACAGTTAAAATTTTGTTAGGGGTGTTAAAATTTAAATATAAGCACATTTAAAACGATTAATATGCATGTTTAATTTTTTCCTGTATATATGTATCACTTGTCACAATATAACTTACGTTTTGTTTTTCCTTTTTAAAGTTCATTCAACATGTTTTGCAGAAGACATTTTGTGAGATTTTTTTTCTGCTGGAAAAACATTGGGAAAAATTATAATGTGCTTTTTTTAAGTCATTGTATATGACAGACCGAAGACTTATTGTACATAACTAGGATCCCCATTACAAAGATATTTTCAACATTTTGTAGGTTAGGACAACTAGATTTAATTTATATTAGTTTTAGGAATTTTTTGTGGTCAAATTGAGCATTGGTGTTAAGTACCCTATCATAAAGGCTTGTTCCATGTGAATACATATAAAATTTCTTTATATTTATACAATGTGATGCAATTATTAACTTTAGCACGGATTTTTACTATAAATAGCACAGTGTTTAATATTGTATACAAACGTGTCTATCTATTGTACCTGAGAAAGAAACTAATTTGCATATGAAATGGCAAAATGGCTTGTTGCCTATTTGCATATGACCAATAACCTGTCCTGTTGGCTGTTTGAAACCTTGTCCACCTTCCCACCACAAAGCATGGTTAACAAGAGCGACAATTTAATGATAGTTTCTTTTAAAAAAAATCCTTTTATTTTCAAAATTTTTCAATATTTATAGTCTGGTGTGGCAAAAAAATTGAAAAATACTGATATATGACATTAATTTATGACTGATAAGAAAAAAGTTATACTACCAAAGTAACCAAACTACCGTTTTTCAACTTGTTTTCTGCACTATACCAACTGAGCTAACACAGGGGTCAGCATGCTGTGTTACAGGTATAAATTCAAAGTAAACAGTACTTGATTAATAATATATACACGCCTGTAACTTAACAACTTAACACCCCCTATTAAATTTGATGTTAAATTTTTTAAACAATTTTATTTACTTCTTTTTATCTGGTCAGTTTTTTAAGTTTAGACTTATGCTAGATTTAATTGAATTTATAATAAGTAACCCACAATTTCTGTAATTTGAATTTCTGAATTTTATTGTGAAGATATCAGTAACTGAGGAAACTGTACAAGGGTAAAAGATGTGTAATTAGAAGATAGAGGTAAGCTAACAATAAACATAAATATATAGATACACTCTTTTAGTAAGACTTTTATTTGTACCCCCACCCATTAAATGGCGGGTGAGTGGTACTACAGGATGTGCTTATCCATGGATATGTACAGGGGTCCTCACTGCCTTGGTTCCAATCCCACCCAGGACATATCCTCGAGTTTTTCAGTTCACTAACTGAAGGTCAGAAGTTTTCTCCAGGAACACCAGTTTCCTCCACCATCCATGAACTGACCACCTTGATATACTTATTATGTTCTATTCATTGTTAGCTCACCTGAGCCAAAGGTCTTCCTCTGTCATGTGTTGTATGTTAACTTTTCACATTTTTATCAATGACTCCAAAACTATTGAGTCAAGTTGGATGATATATGGCAGTAATGATGTCTAGGAGGAGGGCTTTCAGATTTGCACAAATGGATGGGTTATGTTCCCTTGGGGCCCTATAAAGGGTGAAATTGTAAAAATCTTTAAAAATCATCTCCTCTGAACATACAATAGAAATAGCTTAGATATTTCGTGTAAAATATACTTAGGGTACCTAGTTTCAGATTTGCTCAAATCGTAGCTGTAGGGGCCAAAATAGGGAAATAGCAAGGTACTTAAGAAGGAAATTGCTAAAATTAGTGTATTTGACAATACATCTAGAAACCTTTTTTTTATAGGCATATATATTACAATGTAGGCATTGGCCTAACAATCATTTTGATATATGAATAAAGATCATGTGTTCAAAGGTGAAGGTCACAGATCCAAGTAGATACTGAAATGGTTAATATTCTTGAAAACTATAGACTTTTTCATGGTTCAGAAACTGAAAAGGTCTTGAATTCATAATTTGTCTTGAAAACACCTTGAATTCGAAATACTTTCAATGAAAATGCCTTGAGTTTTACATTTTGCCCAGTGCTTTATTCATTGTATGTGTAAACTTTCTAAAAAAACTTTAAAAAAGGCGAATGCAAGTATTTGTGTACGTATGTTCAAAGAGAGATAACTCTTACTGGCTGGTGCCTGTTTAACACACAGATGAAATACTGGGTGTACATTCTAAATCCTGCAACAATGCATGTAGACTAGAGCTTAATTGGATACCAATAACAGCAAAAATAAAATAAAAATAATTAAATACTGGGCCTATATCGTTTCACAAGAAAATACTCTGTTAAATATATATAAAGAAACTTATAACACAAATGCATGGACAACACATGTGAAAAAATATCTTAAATGATTAGGTTACTCAATGTCTCATAAACTCAAATTATTCAATCAATTAATACAATCACAATATTATGAACTTCCATACCTTAATCTTCTCCATACAAAAAGGCTAAACTCAGATTAAGTGCACATAAACTTGCCAGGGTTCGTACAGGCCTGGAAAAGGCCTTAAATTTTTAGGTTTGTCCTAAAAAGACCCTAAAAACAAATCTGACCCTAAAAAGCTCTTGAATTTATCCTGAAGGCCATAAAAAGCCCTTGAATTTGGTCAGTTGGGTGTCTGTATTTTGTTATTAAGTGGTTGAAAATAGACTGATATATATGTATAAACAAATTAATTATTCAATAAGTTGCATTGGAATGAGCAATTTAAAGGTACCTGGCCCCCTCTGAATGCCTAACCCTCTACCTGATTTGTTGTTACTATGGACATGTAACTAATTGTTTTATTGATTTAATTGCCTTTGCACTAATATTTATTGCTAAATTTGCCCCTCTGATAAGCCTTAAATTTGCAAATAAGACCCTAAAAAGTCCTTAAATTTGGAGTCCAAATGTCTGTACCAACCCTGTAATAGCATTAAATCAATGTATCTAAGAACACTAACCAATTGAGAGAACACAATACAACTCCCGTGAAAAACCACAAGGTTAAATGTCAAAATTCCAACAAACTAACCAAATCAATCTACCTACCCTTGCAATAGTTTGCTATGGTATTTTGATTTTGCCATAGGAACTTTTTTATTGAGATTGAACCGTACAACCACGTTTGGTTGTTATAATCTTTGTCTTGGTAAGTTTTATTCCATTCATATGAAGATGGTCAGTTCTAGAATAGTGGAGGATATCATAGCTGCTGGCCCAGTTTTTGTATCTTAAATAATTCTTCCAAGACAGAATTACAATAGGAACTCGGATGAGCTAAAATGAAGCCTATTGGCCTCATGTCATAAGTAAAACTTAACATGTGAGAAAACATTAACATGTTTAGCTTAAAGGAAATGTTATATTAGCGGTTGAATGGAAAAAACTTATTACACTCTTATAGAACATACTCATTTTTCTTGCACTAATGGTAAATGACTATGCAGAAGATACTGCACTGTTAAAAGAGGCCTATTTTATAGTTCTGGTCCATTCATTGTAAGATTTTGGAGTGATAAAAAAATTCAAAGTTCTTAAATAACACACATTTTATACCATTTTTCACTATATCTAGTGCTTGTAAAAAGTTTAGAATGTAATGTCAGTGGTCTATTTGACTTGTTTTTTTGTTTTTTTTGTTCTGTTGTGTTGTTTTCTCTGACTTCAGCTTATGTCAAGTTCATGGTTTTTCAGATAACGAAGGATGTATTGGACTTCATGGAACCAGATGTGCCCCAAAAGATGACGCTAGAAGACAAGAAGAAACATAAAGCATCAAGGATCTCATTGTGGTATTTTTTCTGTAATTGACCTGGCAAGCTGAAAGTCATTCATCTGATCTTCACAGCAGGGGGAGATTGAATGATGGCATATCTCCAATAATGGCCAAGTTAATTAATAATAGATGCATTTGCCAGGGAACTAGCATCTCAAGTAATTTACCAACAGTCAAGATTATATCACTTGATATTACAATCATAATTATCATGGTTCATGATGGTATAATTTACCAACAGTCAAGATTATTTCACTTGATATTACAATCATAATTATCATGATTCATAATGGCAGATTCTCCAATTAAAACCAGTAGTTGTTTTAACTTCAGGCATACACTATAGTGTTGCCCTTGCATGAAAGTGCAGGCAGGGTGCATTTTACTTCCAGTCAAGACTGTTTCACTTGTATCCCAATTCTATTAACTGTAGGCAGAGCAGAAATGCTCACCCAGTCAAGAATTTATTCACTTATATCATGATAAATCTTTTTTTCTATTGCAATTAATGTTGATGATTTTGTATTCTAGTAGGCCAGCGTGGATAACCACCTCTTCAGGAACTCGAGGAAACAGGTTTGTCCTAATTGGACTGTGTGCTATGGTGAATGTTGAGTGGAAACATAATGCAGCGAGGGTCTGGTTGGTACATGTATTATGTTTTCTCTGAATTGATCTGGCAGGCAGAAATATGGAAGTCATTGAATATTTACAGCAGAGGAAATTGAATGATGGCAAATCTCCAATAATAGCCAAAGTTAGAAAAAATAGATGCAAGTGACAGGGAACTGGCATCTCAAGTTTAAAAGTCAAGATTGTTTCACTTGATATTACAATCCTGTTACCTACAGATGCAGCAGAAATATTTGCCAATAGTCAAAAATATATCATGATTTATAATAGCGGACAGTAGTTGGTTTAAACTGAAGCATACAGAATAGTGTTGCCCGTAGATGAAAATGCAGGCAGGGTGTTTTTACCCCTGGTCAAGAATATTTCACTTGTATCCCAAATCATTTAACTATAGGCATAGCAGAAATGCTCACCCAGTCAAGATTTTTCACTTGTATCGTGTTAACTAAAGGCATAACAGAATGCTCACTGAGTTAAGAATTTATTCTCTTATATCATGATAAATGATTTCTTTTTTTTTTTTTTTTTGATTTCAATTAATGTTTGCTATAGTTTTTTAGTAGGCCAGCATGGATAATCAGCATTCACATATGGAGGTTTCATTCAGCAACCAGACAGATGAACAAGACGACCAAGTAAAGACCATTTTATTAGATAGGTATAAATGCAATACTGTAAACATGGTAGTTTTTCCGGGTGGTATTTTAACAAACTTGTGTTATTGACTTTTTGTGAAGGGGTTAATTTTGCAATGTTGTACATTATTGTGAAACGAAGCATATATGAAAATTGACTTGCACTAATTTTCAGGAGGGGGTAATTTTCCCAATTGGTGGCTGATTTTTGGTCTTTTTGGTGTTTAAATTTCACTCATCACGAAAATAAATTAGTCAGATTTAAAATTTGCCAGATTTCAGAAATGATTGTGAAACTGGGGCCTGATTCTTAAAATTCATCATAAACTTGGGTGGATTTGATAAAATACATGTTGGTCCTTCTTTTCTTTCTCTTATCAACATTATTTAAATATTTTGATTGCCATAATTTTGGTGTCGGAGCACGTAACTGTCCTGGGCTGCAAAATTAACAAACATGTTTAGTAATACATGTAATTACCGTACTATAGACTCATTGTGATAATGCATATTGTAGGTGTGAATAAAATGTAGTTGGATTGTGCAGGTGGTTTGATATCTTGCAATACTTGCCATTAAAAGAAACATTTTAAATATATTTACATGATTAAGTACAATCCAAGGTATGATATTAGAATCTATCTGTAATGAAGAAATCATTGTAACAAATACAGTTTACTCATTGCAGTATAATGTTTATTGCATTGAAATATATATCATTTTTTTGTTTCCTGTATTTTTTCTGTAATCAGTTTTATCCATTTTTATTCTGATTTAATAAAATAATTGTCAGTGATACAACAATTGACAGGATGTATTTTTATTGTGAATTTATATGTAAATTAGGTATAAACAAAAATAAACTCGATATCTTGGTGTGAATTGTATCTGGTACAAGTTTGGTTTTTTTTTTTTTTTTGTATAAAATTTAAAATTCACAAAAGAAACTTTTTTAAAAAAAAAGGACAGAATTTTAAGTCCCTTAGTTGTCAGTGTTTGTTTAATACATATGATTATTTATTATATTTTTAGCTCACCTGAGCCAGAAGCTCAGATGAGCTATTGCAATCTATCACCGTCCATCGTCCGTCGTGTGTAAACTTTACATTTTAATCTTCTCCTCCAAAACTACTGGGCCAAATTTGATGAAATTTGGCAATTATCATGCCTGGGTACCAGCCTTTCAAAATTGTGTTCGGGGGTTGGCCATGCCCAACAAGATGGCCGCCATTACTAAAAATAGCAAAAAGACAAAAAAATCTTCTTCTTTAAAACCAAAAGGTGCAGGCAAATTTTGATTGGATATTTAGATTCAGCATACCTGGGAACATTAAACTTGTGTTTTTAATGAAAATTGAACGAAAAATGGGTTATGCGTTCTTTGCGTAAAATTATGTAATTTTGAAAATGAGACATTTATTGTTATAATTCAATATCGACTGAAGATAATTGTATGGAGTTTTCAATGTTGATCTTGTCTTGCTATTTTCTTCCAAAAGATGTCAAGGTCAAAGGTCAAGGTATTGTCCCTGTTTTTGACCTTTGATAAAAAATGCTATTTTTATAAACATTTCAGGTGATAATGGCATGGGATTTCAGTTAATTGTAGGTATTGACATGACAATCATTTTGATACATAGATCAAGGTCATGGGTTCAAAGGTCAAGGTCAAAGATGCACAACTATTACCGTTATAGTTGATTATCTGCAAAACTATTAACTTTTTGTATAGGCATACATATTAGAATATTTTAGGTATTGGCCTAACAGTCATTTTGATATATGAATGAAGGTCATGGGTTCAAAGGTCAAGGTCACAAATGCAAGCAAGTACTAAAATGGTTGATTATCTCAAAAACTATAAACTCCTTGTATAGGCATAGTAGGTATTGGTCTAATGATAATTTTGATATATGAATAAAGGTCATGGGTTCAAAGGTCAAGGTCACAGATGCAAATTAATACTGAATTGGTTAATTATCTTGAAAATTATAAATATTTTGTATAGGCATCTATGCTAGAATATTGTAGGTATTGGCCTAATGATCATTTTGATATATGAATGAGGGTTATGGGTTCAAAGGTCAAGGTCACAGGTGAGCGTTAAAGTCCATGGGCCTCTTGTTAATTATAATTTTAAGTTCCTTAGATGTCTGTGTTTACAGGTCTTACTGTGTCTGATGCATGTGATTATTTTTTATTATAATTGTTAAGTTTTCAATTTCATGTAAAGTTTTATTTTGTTTGCTTGTTTCTTTTATTGGTTGTTTACACTGGCTGTTTCCAAGTAGTTTATTTATTATATACCCGGTATTTATAATACATGTATTGTAATTGTAATAATTAATATATTTGTTTTTGTTGAAATTATTTTTTTGTAAAATAAAGTCTCCGCAAATATTGCTCTGATAGTTAAATGTCTTTTTAATTGTGTACGTATTAAGATTTCAAGTAAAATGTACTTATTGTGAATGATGAAAGCAACAATTGCAACATTGCATTTGTTTTAAAAGAAAATAGAATTGATAAAGACCCATAAAATCCTGGTGTCATTTGGTGCTGTGATATAGTGTGCAAGTTACAATGCTCTTGTTGAGATATAGGCAAACAACTTTGACCTGTCCGTTTGAACTTATGATTAGAGATGGGATACCAGAGAAAAAAATTACCACGGCATACCATGATATTTACCAAATATCATGGTATACCAAACATTCATTAAATATTCAAAATACATGTATTCCTATCTAAATCAACAGCTAAGGAATTTAGGCATTGGATATTTTGAGAATATCAAGGATGCTAACACATAATAAAATTCACAGAATTCTCTGTATTTCAACTAAGTTTATTCAAAACTTGAAATCTAAATCTCATAAGACTTGTCAAACAAAGTAAAAATTCAAATGAACACATCAAAATCCAAACTGTTATTTCAACAATTATCAACATAATATTGTATGTTAAAATACCGGTATTCAAAGACTTTACCGGTACCTGGTCAGTACCATGGTATACCGGTAATACCGCACACCACTATTTATGATGGACCGATACATTTATGTATAGAGAACACAAGTAAATAATGGGGAAACATTATTTTTAAAAAAGAAAAAATACCTGTAGTGTTTGTATTAACTGAGAATTCAACTCATATCTTGGTATGAATGTTCCTGATAAAAGGTCAAATGAACAGGTCAATGTAGTTTGCATATACCTTCAAATATGTCGCTTAATGAAGCTGTTTTTGCTCATTGCCTAGGATCGATTGAATGAGGTTTTCCATCCCTGTCAATTCACTCATATTGAGACATCACCAGCTATACGTGAAGTGGCAGAAATTTTGGTATCTTGGACCGGTTTGAACTTGCATATGGAGTTGAGTAATGATGTTTAATGCCCCAGTCAAAAATATTTCACTTGTACCGACACCTGGCCAGCAATAGACGAAGGTGCAGAAATTTTGCCTGTGCATTGCACTCGTGGCATTATACAGCGGGGTTCTTTATCATGCCAAGCCCACCGTGACACGAGACATGGTTTATCCCATCCGAAAGAACCGTGACTTTCATTTCATAATGCTTGGTGAAAGTATAGTCACTACTCACTTTCAAGTCTTGGGTCAGACCCGGTTGGGGTTGAAACCCATGACCTCCCACTTATGGAGCAAGCACTCTACAAGCAGAGTTACCATAGTCCATGTCATAGAAATACAGTTTTTCAATAGCACCTTCAACTGGTGATATCTCAGTATAAGTGAATTAATCGTAATAAAGTCCCATTCCAATTCTCATTTGTACAAACATTTGCATTTCACTTTCATTGGACTTCAGCAGATGATAATTCTCTTTAAAGGATGTCTTTCCTCTTATGTGATTTCAACACTTACTAAGCAGACCAAATATTTCCTGCATTGTGCACAGTTGTTTTGATGTGTGCAAATATATGGTAGTTGTAAATTTACATAAGGAGCCACGGTGACCAAGTGGTGTAAAGCACACACTTGAAGACGGCTCCTAATATCCTTGTGTGAAAAGATTTGTCAGTTTGCTTGCAGAAGATTGCTGCTTTTCTTAACTTTGCAGTTTTGTTTCCATCACCTTCTGAAATTTGGTTAGTACTGGTTCCCTCCCTTTGATTGTTCCCGATGAATCTCCCACAATGTATTGTGGGAGATTCATCGGGAACAATCAAAGGGAGGGAACCAGTACTAAAATTTGGTCAATGAATTCGTATGAAAAATAACAAAGGACAATAACTCCTAAAATATATAAAATATAGTTATGGTTTTTAAAAATGCACTTCTCCTTATCAAGATCTAACAAGCAATGAAGTTTCACATAATACATCTTGAAATTTTGTCCGGAGCGTAAAAAAAAACTTACCGTTAAGTTTGAAAACCAACAAAGGCCAATAACTCCTAAATCATACAAAATATAGTTATGGTTTTTAAAAATGCACTTCTTATCAAGATCTACCAAGCAATGAAGTTTCACATAATACATCTTGAAATTTTGTCTGGAGCTTAAAACCACACCCACTCAATTGAGTAAGCATACATGCTCAAAATACTAAGTGGTGCTAAGGTTTCATTTTTATTTTTTGTACTTACAACTTTGTTGAAAGTTGTAAGAGTTATCTCCTCTTACATGTATTTTACAGGGACAATGGGAGATAACTTTTGAAGGCTTGATAAGTAATGAATGAATGAATGGTTAGATGACTTTTGAATTTAAATGAATGGTTAGATGACTGTTTTGAATTTAAATGAATGAATGAGCCATTTTTAATTTAAATAAATGAATGAGCTGTTTTGAATTTAAATAAATGAGTGGATGAGACGTTTTGAATTTAAATAAATGAATGAATGAGCTGTTTTGAATTTAAATGAATAAACAAATGAATGAATGAGCCGTTTTGAATTTAAATGAATGGATGAGCTGTTTTGAATTTTTTGAATGAATGATTAAATGAATAAACGAATGAATGCACTGTTTTGAATTTTTTGAATGAATGAATGAATGAATGAATATGTAAATGTGGTGAACCAGGCTTATAGATAACCAGGTTGCTAAGTTGGTGGAGTGTCCATCTAGTATGAAGGTGGTGTAATTGAAAAAACAAAGGGAGGAATATGGAGGTATCCTGGGCTGGATATTTTGCCAGGTACCCCAGATGGTAGAACATCCTGCTAGTTTTTGTAGGTACAAGTCGCTGTTTGGCCACTAAATTTTTTCTCTTTCCTGTTATGAATGAATGAATGAATGAATTGGATGGATGGATGGATGGATGGACAGGCAGACAGAGACACAGAAAGATGGGTCATTCATATTTTTTTTTATAAAATAGTCAATTATTGGTTATTTGACCATCAATGGTTTCCTTTAAATAATTTATTTTTTATTTTGTTAATTGATGATTGCCAATATTGTTTTAATTAAAATTCTCTCTGGTGATATTTATGTTACAAAGTAACATGATTTACAACCAGACAATTATTATTTACAAAAATTACACCCACCCCCTACCCACATACCCCAAAATCCACAAACAAATAATAATAAATAATTAAATATTTTCTTGTTTGTTCCTGTTTACTGTTATTGTTTACATAAAAGTTTAAATCTGTCTTTTATTTTGATATCTTATTATCAAAACCTGCAGATAAAAGTCAATTTTCTACTTTGATATTTCTTGGGTTTTTCATAAAACCTGTTTCTATTTTTCAGATCTTCCTAAGATTACATACAAAGTTTATCCCCAAGATTAGTAAAATTTGAGATAATAATCAGTGGAGATCTAAACATTGATTGGGTGTCAAACTGATTATTAAATCCTCTAAATTGCATATGTTCTTTAATTTATTTAATCCTGCAGTTAATTCCCTTAATATGTTTAGTATATCCCCCTAGGTGGCAATTTTTATCACCTCGGGAAATATCTTTATGTGTTTTAGAATTGACATGTATGCCACATTATGACATCATCATTTTCAATATTTTGATATATGCAGTAAATAGATCAAAGGGAGAGCCAGGATGTGTATGATAACTAATAATGAAATAACCTTTTGTGTTCATAAAATTACAATAAATATGTGACAAATCCATCTGATTTGTATTTGTTCTCAATAATGAGGTTTTTATCTAGAAGGGAAAACATTTATTTAGTTAGTAATGTGTGTGTTTGTTATATTTATCTATTTATTTACATAATATTTATATATTTATTTACAAAATTATTTTGTCAATATGTAACATCAAAGGTTTCTTTTCCTTTCGTTAAATTTCAGAATTTTAGCAACCAAAAAGTTACATAACAAAATATACATAATAAGGACATTGATATATATATATATTTTTTTTTGACAGGAAACAGGAAAACAGTAAATGTTTTACTAACAAATAAGGCATAATGATTTTATAAGTTCCAATTTAGTTTTTATAAAAGAGATGCTCCAGCCATTAATCTGGGACCATTATTAGCTCCATTAGTGTCTTCGTGGGGACACCACCGACAATCTTGTGTCCCCAGATCTACAGTAGGTTAGCTGAAATGCTCTAAAAACCTAAAAACGTTTTTTTCAATAAGTTAGGTTAGGTTAAGTGGGGATACCTGGCATTGTTCCTATACAGAGAGAGAGAGAGAGAGAGAGAGAGAGAGAGGCAGAGAGACAGAGAGAGAGAAACCATGCTTATCTAAGGTTTTTGTCATTTTACACAGATGCTGGAAAATTTCACTTTATATAAATTTAATGTAACAAAATAGAAATAATTTATAATATTTTTATAATATTTCTTGTAAAATAAATAAATGTGTAAGTAATATTTATCATATTTAAACATAGATAAAAATGTCATGTTTTTATTTAAAAAGTCAAAATTTGGTTTGTGTCACTCTCTGGTACATGTATTTCAGATAAACTGGTAACAGGTTTACCATGAATAAGATTTTAAATGAAATTGATATTGACAAAAGAGAGAAACAGAAAGAGAGAGAGAGAAAGTTGATATGAAATTGATATTGACTAAAGAGAGAGAGAGAGAGACAAAAAGAGAGACGTTGATCTGTGGACAATTATTAGTTCCATCACCATCTAAGTGATCACCACCAACAATGTGGGGGACAAATCATGCTACCCCCAATCTATGGTAGGTTAGTTGAAATGCTCTTAAAACATTGGATTATGGTTTGGTTATATGGGGACATTTGACATTGTCCCTACAAAAAGCATTGCTGGTGAATTGACTACTGTACAGTCCAACCTGTCTGAAAAACCACCTCTATATAAGGACCACCTGCTTATAAAGGCCAGTAGAATTGTATTCTAATTGTTTTTGATTCATATTATTTGAACCTGTATATAAAGGCCCATAAAGGCCACTTTTACTGGTTCCCTTGGGTGGCCTTTATAGACAGGTTTCACTGTATATTGTATTGACCTCAGTGCTCTCACATTGCCCCAACTATCTCTCTCACACAGGCTGTCCAATTCGACAGATTTATTCGTTTTTGGGGGATTTATACCATAAAAACGGATAAACAGACAGATAAAATGAAAAGGTCAAATTAGACAGATTTTTCCCCATTTTGATGTTTTTTTTTTTTTTTTTTTTTAATTGAAATTACTAACAATTCGGAGTTTATGTATGGAAATTGTACCAAACTTGTAAAATTGTAAAAAAGTACTGATATGGACAAATAAATAAATTTGATTGGTCAGCCTGCTCACATTATCCCCACTTTCCTGTTAAAAAATTCACACACACACACACATACACACACACACACCACACACACAGAGTAAGCAAGCACTCCTCTATGTATGAGGCAATGAACATGTATCTGTTATTTCATATGTAACAGGTTTTTATCATCAGCAATATGTGACTGTCTGGATACTGAATAAAATTGTCATTACGCTCTTATCCCTTGGTTATTGACTCATAGACCTGAAAAAAAATATATTACAATGAAAGAAGACTATAGGGGACTGGTTTGATATTTGACATTGTACTGAATTTCTTGACTCTTATGAAAAAGATGTTATAACAAAACCAAGTTTAGTCAACTCTCTTTGTCTACAAAAAACCAATAAAACCCAAGTGTTGCAACACAACTAGGGGATGTGAATGGTTATTTTTTGCTGTCTCAGAACCTAAGAGATGGATGATTTTGGTTGCAAGGCTTGATTCCTTGTTAAAGTTTCACAAATAAAAGAAAATTTTCAATTTGGACATGGTTGACACTGGATAGCATTCTTCAGATTTGAATTTAATTCTGATTGACTTCCAACAATTTTTATTGCACTTCATCCCCTAAAAAACCAACGACAAAATCTACTTCTGTCACTGATGTTACAAATAATGGTTGTAATATCAAAGTTCCTAGTTTTATAAGACAAGAACAAGTATTAAACTCTTAAATCGCCCTGGTTCAATAGGCGGCTGGGTAACTCTTCCGTAGAATATGTCCCGCTTGTATTGGGCAAGCTCTGTTTTCAATTCCCAGTTTGGATGCTGCAATTTTTTTCTTTCCTGTTACAGAATGAATCAAACCAAATGTGCATTGCACTAATCACCCAATTGATAGAATTATACATTTTCAATAAATTTTTACAACAATAAATGAAATAAAAAGTTTGGTATAAATTTAAGATGTATATTTTTTTCAAATTTTGAAACTAAATATTGTTTAAAATGTACCAGCAACCACCAGCAATCTGTATCAGCTAAGAATCACACATTAAATGTGTTTATCATTTTTATTTATGTTTTTTAATGTCCATAAACAAATCCTTTAAGACTCTTTATTATCATCTGTAATGTTTTCTATAGAATATAAATGATTATGATGGTAATAAAAGATTAAAATAATTTGTTTTTGTACCTTATGGGCTTCCTGATTAATGGTCATTGGTGGTGATAAGAATAATGGACATAGTGGACACTGTCCAGTCCAGGAAGTATTTGGTCAAGGTGAGAAACACTTGATTTTTTATTAAAACAAAGCAATCTAATGGCAATGAGTTCATTAACAAATCACATATGCACATGGTGTGTGTGTGTGTGTGTGTTGAAACTTTTTAATGTTTAAATATAAATTTTTATTTCTGAAAATCAGATTAACATTGCTGCATGTGTACAGCAATGACATGGTTGCTGTATGTTTCAACAATCAGTTTACCCAAAGTAAATGCTTTTTCTTAAGACGTTGTTTAAAGACAACATAAATATGAAATCAACATAAATGTTAACTGTTCAATTTCCATAAAAATATCAAAACCATTATTCTATTACAAATTGCTTGGAAATACTTATACTGTATACAGAGCCAAAGTCATAACGGTATTTAGTTTAATACATGTATGTCTCTTACAGAGCAATTTATAGAATAGAATATGAGGCATAAAGTCTGTTGCTGGAAATTTTCACATAGGCCTAATAATAAATTTGGAAAGTTCCTGTTTTTTCTTTTTTACAATTATGAATGAAAATTATCAGGACTTTCCATTGAAATCTCAATTCATAAAGTTAAATGCGTCTTTAAATTTATTACGTGTACGATTGAAATATTTTTTATGTTTATTTTAATTTTATGACTCAGTTTTAAATAAAATTCTACCTATTTGAAGACCTTATTCATTGACATTGCCTTGCAATGCATAGTGTCTTTGAGGATAATCTGATAATATCTTAACCAATCAAAAGAGGCGTTACAACAATGGCCTTCTTTTTAACTCCCGCGGGCACATACCATATTTAATAATTGCTCTCTAATTTCGGGAAAACTTGTATTTTGACAACCGGGAAGGATATAACTGTTTCATATTTACATATTTATTTCACATTTTAGAAATATAACTTTGAGAGAACAGAAAGAATAATTATATATCAAACAAGGTGGAAAAAGAACAGCCGATGTAAACAGATATCACCCACAGACCTTAGGGAAGGTGAAAGACTATTTCGTTCAGCTGTTTATAGAACGTGGAATATTACTTTGTATGAATGGAATTTCGTCATGTGGATTCATATTTAGATGTAACGTTTAATCAAAGAAATATTTACCAAAGTTACAAAAAATCGACTTTCAATGGATTAAAATTCACGAATGATCATTGATTAGCGGTCAAGTATCAAACAAGAAAAAATGGCCGCCAGACTTTCGGTGAATCTGTGTCTAAAGTTTTTGTGTATTCGCCCTTTTGAACGTTTTGTGTCATTGTTTGAGCTTCGAATGTTTGGATGTTAAGAGGGCATATACAGAAAAAGGTTTCAGCGACAATGATATTCCAATCAAAGCTATATCGGGTAAGTTTTAGTGACCCTAAAAATCACCGGAAATGAGAACTTTTCTTGTTCTAACCAAAATTTTGACCCTCCTGCTCTTTACCCAGTGCCAGATACATACACATACTCATCAAACTAGGAGTGTTTGTTTTATTGTACCTGGATGCTGAAGCACATGCATTGTGTTATATACAATTTTGATATTTATTTTATTTCATTTTTAGAGTAAATCATTTCCCATTATAAAACTAAGTTTTGATTCCATAATTGGTATTTTAATGAGATGATAACTTGATTCAGGTTCTGTGTGGATTAGATCTGCACATAAATTTCAGGTGGGGGGAGGGTGATCATGTGCAATGGAATTTGCAAATTGGGCCTAGAAGCATGGGGATAAAAAAAATCATTTAGTGTGTGAAATGTTATGTTTGATCATTAAATTTCTAAAAATGAAATTCTGAATTTTTTAATGAAATATAAAAATAATGAGTGTTTAGATATTGTTTTAAAAATATTTAACAAGAATGGAATCCTTCTCATATCTTAATTCTTATAACAAGTTCAGGATTTAGTTTTGAGAAAACCATTATTGATCGAACTAGCAATCTTTTTTTAAGATCTGTCGAAATTCCCAGAATAATAAGCAGCAAGTTTGGTTTTGGCCTGTAAGTCAATGCTTTATTCCGTTTCAGTACACCCAGATTCTGTCCTCTCCTCCAGAATCCAAGGCCACTGTATCATATGAAAAAGTAGTTAAAAAGGCAAATCTAAGCTCAATCATCAATGTTTGTTATAAAAAATGTCGAGCACATTTTAACAAAAACAATGTTTACCACACTGTTACAATGAATAAAGGGAAAAAATCTATTGGTACCATAAGTTGTTTTGTGAAGTATATCCTGAGAACATTAGCCATCAGGGAACTACTAGATTGTGTCTTTGTTTATGGATTGTAATGTTTATCACAGTTGTGTGTTATATTAATTGCTTACAAGAGAAGTTTTCTCCTGAGATAAAGACATAATATGAATGTTTTAAACGGTTTTTAGCTAATTGGACAAGCATTTCATTTACGCTGTTATCTGCTAATGTATTCAGTACCATGTGGAGATGGTAAGGCTAGCTGCTGACTAATCCTAGGCCAGATGGAGGAAATACAGTTTACCATTTTGTGTAATTTTGACAGTACTCAAGATTTTTCAGGATGTACCGTATTACCAATTTTAACCTTTATTAAGAGAATTTTTTGTAACCCCTAGCAACTCTTTTAAAACTTTAAGTAATTTAAATAGACTTCTTTAATTTTCAAAAAAAAAAAAAAAAAGTAATACTTAAACATTATTTTCTTGAATATCATAAATTGGAATAATTATGTAGTGAAAAATGTTCCATTCCCCTTTTATCTGTCAAAAAATTGCAAGTAATAGTTGAAGTTAAATGCCTGTTAAGTTTTCAAATTCCACAGTATAAAGTATAGTGGAACAGATAGAATAATAGAAAGGGGGTTCAAAAAGTGTTAAAGTTTTAGAGACAAATTAATTGGTCTTATTTTACAACAATCGAACAATGTACATGTATCTTAGTAACCTTTTGACATTTTGTACATTTCATTCAAAAATGCTGAAATTATGACAAATCTACATTTGTTTCCTGAGGAAGTGAAATTACCCAATTATCTTAATAAAGGGGGTGGGATTATAAGGTGAAACTATTTTAAAATACAATAAGTTTACAGTCTTGTAGGACTTAGCACCCCGGTCTGTGGGATGTCATTTCTTGTGTATGAATAATAAACACCTTTAAACCATGATTACAGGTGACCTGAGTTACCTCTATTTATTTAAAATTTTTAACAATTTTATAAACAAAATGTTAGTCAGCATGTGATGATTTTAAAACTCTTGATCTGTCCTGACTGTGGGTTGTTAAATACTTGAAACATGATAATAGTCATTGTTATAAAGTCCTGAGATATATTGTTCTATAAATAGACAAGTGCAATAAAGATATCTGAACTTTCGATTTTAATGAAAAGGAAATCTAACATATTAAAAGTTTTTTGTTTGATTTTAAATGTCAATCATTCTTCTTTAAATATAAAGAGACCGTTATTTCAAAAAGTATTTTCTTCAGTTTTAGTCCAGGTTGAAAATTTACAGATCTAGGTTGTTGTAATTTTGCATCCCGACCTATTCAGCCAATATTCTTTCATCATTATCACCATCATCATCATTAATGTTTAAAAAAGAAGGCATATTTGCCTTGCTTCTTAATTTAAAAAGAAACATAACATAGCAGTTAGAATCAGACTCATTTTGAAAAGACTTGAAAAATAACAAAAAGTATTTCCATTGTCATAATCTTTAACTGCTTTCATCTACACCTCACTCCATCAGATGGTATGGGTCATGTGTCATTAGTAACTCTGTGTGCATTTAGGGATTATATTTCAACCAAAGACTTGACATTCCTCACATTCCCTCTAGTCATGGTTATTGATTTTGAGTTTTAAAGTTTACAGTTAGACTAAAGGTGTCTTGAAGTGTCTAGATGTAGTTAATTGACCAATAACACTCTAAGTACATCTGTCCAATGTCCCCTCGCTCATCACCTGTCTTTGGAATTTGTATCCTTCTGTTTGGAAAAAAGGTAGTAGAAAATGTGGAATGGATTCCAGTGTTGGATACTTACTAAACATTTAGTTTATCTCCAGTTAGAGTCTTTTTAGAGTCTTTTAAAGTCACAGTTCTTGATGTATACTTTTAAATAATTAGCCAATACTGTATTTTACATGCTTAGTGCCTGCTTGCTCCTAGGAAAAAGATAGTAGAAAATGTGGAATGGGTTCTAATTTTGGACACTAAACTATTGCTCTACTTAGACAGTTCTTGATCTATCTGTATAAATAAATTCACCAATATGGCAATAGTGCATTTTACATGTCCAATGGATTTTTATCCTGTTTTGAAGAAAGCACTAGAAAATGGAAATTGGGACCAGTTTTTGGACACTTAACTATAGCCACCTTCAATTGCCATTTCTTGAGGTGTCTTGATGAGCCTTATAAATAATTGTCCAATAATGGATTTTACATCTGTCCAGTGTCGCTGGCCCATCACCTGTCTTAGGAATTTGTTTCCTTTCACCTGCCCAACTACAACACATTTAGAGAGAAATGAGATGATCAGCTTATTATAAACCTTTAGTATGTTTGACTAATGGCTTATTGATATATCCCTTTGCCACATAATTAACATGAAAATAAAAACCAGATTTTACAAATAGCAGTGTAAAATAAACAAAGTGTGAATAAAAGCAGATAAATCTTAAGACCTGTACATGGGTGTGTTGTAATAGGGATCTTGTTTTACATAATCTAGACTAATCCCGACAAATTGTTTACAATTACACCTAACTTAATTGTTACTTTGCCTCTAAATAAAATTTGAGATGTTGCAGCAGGTCTTTTTGTCTAGACATCATAACATTTCAGGGATATTTACCTGATGTTTTTCTCGGGATAATTGGCTTTAAAATTAATGCGGAAAACGACAAAGTTACACTAGAAATAACCCAAGTTTTATAGGGTACCTGTAGATGTAACAAAAATGAATATAGAAAACCTTGAACTTGCACAAATTAGAAATTTTATGTATCAAAAGTACCCTGTATGCATCAAGGGTCATTCTGAAATAAATCTGAAGCATATCATAGTCAGTATTTTCTTAAAACTTGCAATTTGAGACATGGACTCATTTTGTTCTGTTCTGTCCTTCGAATTAGAACAATAAATGATTTACCGGTAGTTTGTCATGTTGTAATGTTCAAAAATATTACTGGTATTTGTTTTGCTTTTAGTATTGTATTACTTTAGGCATTTTGCTTTCTTTTTAAGTCCTAGAATTGTAGACATCAGACAATTATTGTCAGCTTGACCCCATTATAATGTACGGGGTAAATAAATACTTGTATAAATAGTCAAAAAGGTTATATACAATTCATTGTTTCATACAGACTGCCTTAATTCCTAATATAAAGAGCACATATTACATTATGATAAATATATATACAAATTGCCTAAACCTTCTGATGTATAAAGAACACAAATTTATATTATCGTAATTTTCTTAATTGCTAATATAATCCATGTCTAATCTGTTCCATTAGCACATGACTAAAGTATAAATTACTTGTAACAAGCACTTGTTATTATTTATCAAAGAGGGTTGGGTGTTGTATAACCTCTATTACAAGTAAATTATAATGGAAGCAGTATGTTGGCCTTTGGTAACCATTAATTTATAACCATAATAATTTCAGTCGAGATGACTGCAGCAGCTTTTTATCCCATCGACATCTTCTCAGTTTGTTTATAAATCTAAATCCAAGTTAGCTAACTCTTTTTGGTTACTCTTAAGTAAGGGAGAGCATACAGTAGACACAGGTCTCAATTGTCGTCCATACATTGAATTAATAAACACTTAAACCTGACAGGGAATCTGTGTACATAGAATTTGGGTAGAGTATGAAGGTACCAATTAAATATTAGTAACTGGTGTTCTGTGTTTTCATTCTTGATGGGCAAAGTTTTGAAAATCGCCTTTGGCTAGTACTGATTGTCACTGAGAAATTCATTCAAAGAGTAACTTTTTGGCAAATTTGTGGAAAAAAGGACTACATTATTTGGCTACACATACCTGACCTGTACTAATAATTTTAAAATTGTGAAACGTATGTTTTGGTCAAGGTGATACTGCTCCTGAAATACATGTACATGAATGCCTTTACTGTTCCCAGAACCTGACTGTCTGATACAAGTATGCCTTTTGTACATGTACCTATGGTATGCATACTTTGTGGTAATTGTCATGACAGTAATGTTCACCATTAGTACTAAGCAGCCTTAGCTGTCTGGTAAAGTGAATGGAGACCAGTAAGGAAGCAATTAATACTAGTATTATCTAACTGGTACTTGGTATGTTAAGTGACTACACACGACTTAACCTAAAAGTACTTTGTTTAAACGGAAATGGTACTTAAAACGAACAATCTGCTTAAACTTGAATTTTTTCCTGTAGAGCCACACAATACATTGCTTGTGATATAGAAAGTCTTTAGGTAAACTTTGAAATAAAATGAAAAAAAAATCTTATAAATTGACCACAAATATGCAGTATGGTACTTAATTATACAGAATTCTTTTACCTTTGTCAAAACTGTCAAAAAGGTCAAATGTGCCAAATTAAAAGTCTTTTTTAACTATTCATTTACCAGGCCAGTGAAACCATTGATAACTTTTTACAGTTTAAATAGTCAGTTATTAAAATTTCTTGTTTTTATATGAATTTCATTATTAATGTTTCCATTCTTGGTAGCCAAAATCGCCATTGGCAGTAATTTTGGAGAAATTCATTTAAAAAAGTAACCTATTTTAGCAATTTTGTGAAAAAAAACTTTAATGTCCCATCATCACACAAAGTCATGAAAAAAGTATTAAAAGTCCTAAAAAAGTTCTATTAAGTTCTATGATTAGAACTGTTTAAACAATTAACTTGCTGTACCTTTAATCCCTTTAATCCTTACACAGAAATAAGATGTACAAGGTTTTGTCACTTTGCCACCCTCCAGCATATTGATGCCACCTGGACTTGACACTTGTGCACCGAGGCAGTTCCTGATGACATCCATTCTGACAAATAAGGAAGATGATGTACACCTAGACATGTGCTATAAATAATTAAAATTTGTTTTATTACAAACTTATTGAATTTTCATGGTTTAATCAATATATTTACTTTGATATATACACGTTAGTCTTTGTGTGGTGTCTCTGGCTTTCCGTATATAGAAACATTGGATTTAAATTCTGTAAGGAGTTCAAATTTTAATGATTTATAAATAATTTAAATTTAATTAAACTTTAGACAGTTAGTTTTACAGACATCTTTAATTCTAAATATAAACATCTTTTATAAAAACTAAATATTGAAGATATTTGCAATTGAAATTGAAAAAATGGAATCGAACCATGCAATTTTTAAAGAAAAAGGGGCAAATTTCATGATAAATTCATCATTAGAGTTGATGATGGAGGAAACTGGAGTGTCCAGAGTAAACTGCTATACTTTGACAAGTGAATGAACAAACTTGCTCAAACTAGAACCTCCCTGAGTGGGTTGGAACCAAATTGGTGAAATCTTAATGATTGACTTTGAGGTGGAAACCCAGTCTCAGCATCTATCTATCTCTCAGTACAAACTCTCCCCCTGATAAAGTACTCGGAGTTGGGTGTGCTGCTAGTTAAGAAGTAAAAAGTAAAAGAATATAGTGAGAAAAATTTCATGAAGCTATGTTTCCATTCCTGGTAGCCAAAATCGCCATTGGCTACTAATTTCTGAGGAATTCTTTCAAAAAGTAACATATTTTAGCAAATTTGTGGAAAAATACTTTAAAAATGACTATATTTTCACAAATTTTGGAAATTTGGCTACTAATGATTTTAAATTTGTGGAAACCCTGAGTGAAGGTGACGTGTTGATAATTCTGTTCTCTAATCTTTACTATGAATTCTGTCTCTTTTAAAGTCTTTGAGGGTGTTCTTGGTATTGTTATCCCCTTAGTCATCCAGTAAAGATCTTCTATTATTGTCTACATGATTTATGAATAAAAAAAACACTAGCAGATAGGTGATAATTTATATTCCTTTTAAATGACAACCTAACTGTTTTGTCTGCATAATTTCTTATCTGTAATCAGCTTTGATGTTAATTGTACTTATATCAAGTAGAACAAATGTAACAACAATTTGTGTAACTGAATCACTCAAAGGATTTATCAGGTTCACTGGGGCAAGGTGCTTGCTTCAGTTCTGTTGTATAATAGACAGGAAGTTATGGTATATGTTGTATTTGTTCTACTGATGTCAGTATTAACAAAAAATAAAGAGATTTCACTGGTAAATGTAAACAATGTGAAAAGCTAGGTACAACGTGAAATAGGAATTATAACAGATTAGAAGGAGGCATTTATTTGAACATTTCATGTAAAACTAACAAAAAATTGTTCAAAAAATTATTTACACATGTGGATTTTATAGTACTGTAATTCACACACACTGTTTCTTCAAATTACATGCATACTTGCTTATCTAAAAAAGAGAATTCTGAGTTTTCCTTCTGAACACAAATCCCACAAACTCATTTCACATAAAATTTTGAATCTTCTGGATTTCTGGTAAATAATCTCTGACTATTCTTTATTATGTTTGCTATCAATGATTGTTGGTTACATCTCAATATAATTGACATAGTTTATCCCTAAAATAGTATTCAAGGTTTATTGCAATTTATTAAAAAATAATAAAACCACTTCAATAAATACAAGATGTAAAACAAAAAAGATATTTTTAAGAAACTAAGCAAATAAAAAATGGTTGGTAACACACCTGAACACCAGGTACTGTAATTAATTACAAAAGGAAGTGTCTGGTATTAACCTTTATGTGTTGTTAACTACAAGTTAGTTTTAATGTTAAATATGTAAGGGCCATGGGAAACATCAAGTCTGCTCACAGACAGGATATAAACATTTTCTCTAATATAATTTTGAGGCTAAAACTTGGCCCTGGGTCACGGTCATGAAAAAACAAAATGGTAGTAGCTTGTGTCCCTGTTTTTCAAGAAACCTTGGTTGTCGAGTGGTTTAAGTGTCAAGCTTATGGATCCCACTTTGTGTCTGATGATGTAGGTTCTAATCCCAATCATGACGGATCTTATTCTGAGAACTGAGCTCACCTGCTGAAGGTGGCTGGTTTTCTTTTAAAGAAAACTCCAGTTTCTGCTATTCAGTTTCTAGGCCTGTCTTAATAGGTTATTAGTGAGATATTCTTTACTGGGTTGTAAACTGAAAATACCATCGTATCAAACATCTATTATGCTTCAATTTAGATTATTCTGCCTCTAAACTGTTATAGGGCCTCACTGGTCATATGGTCTAAAGCTGGCACTTATGGATCACATCACCTCTAACAGCCTAGGTTTGAATCCCACTTTGGACAGATCTTAGTGTGAGAAAATTTTCAGTTCGCAAACTTCACTTTCCGTGGGTCAGAGGTTTTCTTCAGGTGCTCCAGTTGCCTCCACAATCCACAAACTGACTGTCTCCATATAATTATAAGTGAAAGAATTGTAAACTGAGGTGTAAAAAACCATTACTCCATTCCACCCCTTTAACCTAGCCCCAGTTTCAGAATCATTCCTTAGCTAAGATTTTCCTTAACTTAAATTTAGCAAATGTTTGTAATCTGTTTTTGAAACTACTGGTGAATATTTTTGTCAAAATCTAGAAGTGATCTTAAAAATGACACCTTAAATTCCTCAATATCTTAAAAATTAACAAAATTATAAAGATTTGAAATTTTGCAAGATTTCAGTTGAGGAAAAATCTTAGCTAAAGAATGATTGTGAAACTGGGGCCTGTAATGTGTTCTGATATAATGTGTCTATTTACCAGCATTTCTTATTTAATAAAGATGTTTTATTTTTGTGTTGTAGGTGATCATTTAGAAGTATGTCCACAAGGGTATACATGTTGTACAAGAGACATGGAAAATAAGTTAAGATCACTCAGTTTAAAGGAATATAATCATATAGTGGATGAAGCTTTCAAATATATCAGAAGTACATTTGTGTCAAGAACTAGAAAATTTGATGGTAAGTAGTAACGTAACATGGTAGCCTTACAGGACTGGGAAAGTCATTCATTTCCAATCCACTTGTTCTGACCAATGATTTAGGTATACCATTAAAATATATACTGTTTGGGAGAACAAACATTTTCGACTGTAGTACACTTCACTAGTAGGATTTTGAGTCCTGCATCTTGACCTTCACTAGGGGTGTTTTGGGGTGGGGCAGTGTTTACACATGCAGATAGGTAAATGGTACATCCTCTGAAACACCACAACTTCTGCAGAAAAACATATACCATACATATACAAGCTCATACCCTTGCACATAACAATGCAATAGATTAAATGTTATATGCCAGTATTTAATTTTAAAGTGAAAACAGTTTTTGCTCTCGTCTTCAAACAAGGGCAGAGATTATAAATAATTTCACTTGTGTATTTTTAGTCAAAATGTTTAAAAGGTCAAAGGGGTTGGAAAAATTAAAAAAACATAATAACAGAGCAATTTCAATAAATGTAGATGAAATAAAGATAAAAACATTTATTTAATCTGCTAAAAGTCATAAAAATAAGAGAAAAATTATATGTATTATCTGATTATAGCTATTTTATATAGCCAGTGGGGAAAAGTTGATTTTAGTACAGTTTTACTGGCACCTTGTAATGCACGTTGATTTTACAATTATACTGGCAACATAGCAAGTATTTAACAGATTTCACTTCTCGCCCTCAAATTTTTACAACACCTCCGAGTTTAACAATACCTGAAAATTTTCACAGGTGTATACAGAAATACACAATAACACTAACAATTTAAGGTGATGTGATATATAACTTGAAATTACCTGATTTCACTTCTCTGTCTAGGTCAGGTGTTAAATCAATATTACCAGGTAAAAATTAATGTTTAAGGAGGGAGGGTTTTTATGTGTTTTCTGGCCAGAGATAGGAGTATGCTTAATAACAATGTTTGTTTAGGCAACCCTTGTATAGCAAGAATGTGTACCAAAGAATGTGAAGGGGGAAAACTTACATTCAGGAGAGGATCATTAGTGAATTTAAACAAATATGACATTTAAGGTCAGATAAGGTCACCAACTCCAGCTACTGCCGATTGGAAAAAGTCAGAAATATTCTCTACTTGGGACTTAATTTAATGTGTCTTTGTCACATAGCAACTAAAAATGTTAAGGGGTTTTATGCATTAATAACAGCAAGCAAGGGACTTATGGTCGCCAACTGCGAGGTTAAAAATGTTGAACTCCTAAATATTTTATTTTAGAGTAGAATCTTCTGGTCCAAAAGGGTATGATGTGGGCGAGATGGGGGGGGGGTGCTTTCGGTTTCTGTGGTAGAGGAAGAACTACTGTAACGACTAAGACAAGCGTTGTATTATGTTATCATGTGCCTAATCTCTTCTGCACATAATATAGAGAGTCACAGCTGTCATGAATTATAATAACATAAAATATAATATGGTTGTAAAATGTAAGTTTATTGTGCAGTAACACATTCCTGATTCCCAGCCTGACCTGATAGTGGTATTGATTGTGTATCTGCACTAACCTAGACACATATCATGTCTTATATACAATAAAAGTCCACAGAATAATGTGCAATGGTTTTTGTACTGCAGTTTTATAAGTGGTAGGTTAGGGAATTAGAACAATGGTCATACCTCTGTTACAATTTGTGGTAGCCAAAATCCCCAAACCTCTGTTACAATTTGTGGTAGCCAAAATCCCCAAACCTCTGTTACAATTTGTGGTAGCCAAAATCCCCATCTGCTAAAATTTTTTTTGAAAAATTCATTCAGAAAGTAAACTATCTTAACAAATTGATGACAAAAATTTTGGAAATTTAGCTGCTGATAATCTAAAATTTGTGGAAACCTACAAACCCTGACTGAGACGTGAAAATAGATAGACCAATAGTGAATGTTTTTCCACTAAGCACTATGCATATTAAATTTATGGAAGTAATGTAGTTCTTCATTTAAGACCTTACACACTGATGTGGTATGTCATCATAATGGTAGCCAGGTTTGTTTGTCCTTATAGAAAATAACCACTGCACCAGTGCAAATTAGCTAAAGCATGGCATAAACTTAGCAATTTCATCATAAGCACTAGGTGGTGACATTTCAATATAAGTGAAGCATCTGATTGGGATTTACAACCCTGTTGGCTTTTCTTTAATTGACATATTCTCATTTCATGAGTGGGAGTTTGAATGGTCTGTGGGTGATGGCTGATTGTTCTGTTCAAAGTAAAAGACCTTGATGGGCTGTGGATTGGCAGTTGATTGCTCTGTAGTGAAAAGACATTCAACCTACCCCACTACTACCCTGGGTTGACCTTTCTGTATTGATTCTCTATATATCTGACCTAGACACACATCTGACATGTTTGTCCTTTCTGATACAGCAGCAGTGGTGGATACAAACTGATTATAATTATGACTTGAGGTTATATATATTCATTTTCATATATTGATATTGATTTGAGAATTAATTGAGATTATTTGCTGAATGTATGGAGATTGTATAAAGTCATTTATAGGTGACTAATGGGAATATTAACACCTTATAATGGGATACAGAATTGTTATTGATGATCTAATTTTGTAAGTTAGGTTTAACGCCAGGTTACACACTAGATAAGGAAATCAGTGGCAATTTACTAGGCTTGTTTGATAGAGTTTACTAGGCCAATAGAATGGTTTTACCATTTTGTTAGCTAGGTTACACAAAGATATTGGAATCAACAGCAACTGACAAGGGCTACTTGACAGGTCTCTGGTGGTCTTTATTGGGTTTTTAAGTTATGCTTATTGCCAGGTTACACACAAGATAAGGAAATTGGTGGCAAATTACAAGGTTTGCTTGACAGAGTTTACTAGGCCAATTGGATGGTTTTACCATTTTGCTAGCTAGGTTACGCAAAGCTATGGGAATCTGGGTTTAATGCCAGTTTATGCAACTTAAAGAAAATTATGTCAACTGGTATAGTTGAAAAGCATTGACTTTTGAGATAAGAGATTTGTAGTTATAGTTTCCAACAAGTCTTTCAAAAGATGCAGTATTTCTGGTTCAGTTTGCATACTGAGCAGTGGGCATGCATACAGAGACATGCCATTGAACATCAAAGACTGGGTGAACGTTAGCTTTGTATGTGATATTATATGAAAAATGTTCATGAGCTACAATGCAAAAAGGCCAGTGTACCAGTATATTAGCCTTGACTCGTACATTGTACCATGATTATAGTATGTGACATTAAAATGTTCATCAGCTACAAAGGCTACAATTAAGACACCTTGTGATTATAGAGACTGGGCACATGTTCAGAAAATGTGATTACATCAAAGACCTGGGCATGTGTTGTGTTGTAGATATACATATGTCTATTTTACACATTTTGGCTTGATTTCTGACACATTTGGCCGTGGTTGATGTAGGTATATGTATATTTAGATAACACCTAGATATACAGGTATGTCTGATCACCTGTTGGAAAGGTAGAGAATTATCCTACCTGTTGGCCAGGTAGAGAATTATCCTGTGTTGTAGGTGTTATTATACCTATACAGGACATCATCAAAACAACAGTGATCCTAGGCTTCCATCAGTTTAAAATCATTAGTAGCCAAATTTCCAAAATTTCTGAAAATAAATCCCCCTTTTAAGGCATTTCTCACCAATGTGCCAAAACTATATTTAAAATAGATAACTTTTTGAAAGAAATTCTTGGAAAGCAGTAGCCAATGACAATTTTGGCTATCAGGGATGAAAATATGGGTGATTGTTCATGTACATGTACTAGAATGTTGGGGTAGGAGGTTAAATTATTTAAAACTTGAATGTTGACAAAAATTCAAATATGAAAAGATCACAAAATTATTGAATAAATGGCACATATCTAAAAAAAAAAAAAAAATCTGCTAAGCAACATTAGAATTCTTACTTTGTCTAGGGCCAAGTGTTATTAAGTTCAAAGTCTGACTGACACATATTCATGAATGAATGAATTATGCATGTATATGATTATCAATGTGACTATGAGTCAATAATTTTGACTTTGGCTTGACATGTCGAGATTACTGGTACATGTACACCCACACATGCCCTAAAAATGATTCATTTCTGCTGTAACCTCAAAATTTCTTCAAATGTATGCCACAAAAGAAATGGTATATAAAATCCTAATCAAGATTGCATGTATACTTACTCAATTACTGGGTTGCGTTTGGTTTTATGCTGACTCTGTCTGCAGTAGGATTAGTAATTTATTTGAAAACTTTCCTTTTGGAGAAATGTTTTTGTCAACAGTCCTTATATTTAAACAGGAGCAGCTGTTGACAGTGAAAGGGTCACTCAGAAACTTTGAAAAGTCATGAAACTTATGCATATCCTCGAAAATAAACTGACAATTGGTTTTATTAAATATGATGGATAACTTGATGTTATCATTTGGAAACTGATCCAAACTGTTTTTATTTGTCATCATTTCAAATGAGAATATTTGTATGGTACTCTTATGTAAAATTAAAAGTCCTGTGCACCTGAGGTTTATAATACATGTACTTGGTGGATAAATTATAAAGCAGAACTTTGGGAAGCCATCATTTGGCGACTGGTCCAAACATTTTTTGTTTATCATCATTTTGATAGCTCAGTTGGTAGAGTGCCCGCTTCGTAAGTGGTAGGTTGTGGTTCTAAACCCCCATCTTGTCTGCCTTGAAGGTGGGTAGTGACTGTTCTTTGCAAACATTTGGCATTACGAAGTGAAAGTCATGGTTCTTTTGGATGGGACCTTAAAATAAGTGAGGTCCCGTTTTGCAGTAGGCTTGGCCCATAAAAAACACTGCAGCACAACGCACAGGCAAATTTTCTGCACCTTCACCTATTAGTATAGCTGGCATTGTCTCAATATAAGTGAAATATTCTTGACTGGGATGTTAAAAACCATTACTCAATTACATTACATCATTTTGAATTAGAAAACTCATATTTTGGCTACATAGAAGTCTGATACACTGGGTTTTATGATATCAGTCTGGTAGGTAGATTGTGAAGCAATTGAAGCTTGCCTTCTCAAAGAAGTTGTTATCTATATATTGATATATATCTCACACTAAGATGACCTATAAATTGACTCTTTGCCCTGGACAGTGGTCAGTGTTTACATTAGACATATCATTTTATATATACACAGTAAGTTGAGTAATCTAATACAGGGGGGACTTAAATTTCCCCCACACATGTACAAACAGAATTCCTCTTTGTGTCAGATTTCATATCATATCTGTGTACATTAAAGATTATAATTAAATTACTCATCTTTCCCTGCCTACAGGTTTTAAAACCGCCACCCACAGTGTAACTTAAAGCCTTTAATGTTTAAATTAATAAAATTAAAATCTTGTTACATAAGAAGGCCAGCATCCCTACAGACCAGGATTTCTACAAACAGACCTGTACATGTTCAAAACTTTGATTTTACGCCTTTTAAATTACCAGTGATAGGAATAGGTCGGGGCTTAAACATTTTACTTGGCTCATGGCTCACAGAAAAAAACTGTCCCGTCTGAATTATTTCACTCTTGAGATCAGTTAAATATGAGTATAAAGCTACCAGTGTTAAAATTTAATTTAATTAAAATCATTACATAATTCAGTCAGCATTCCCACACATTCAGGTACAAAGGTCTGTACATGTTATAATTCAATCTTTCTTCAGTAAAGTGGTATCAATTAGCAACACATCGTAGATTTTTTGTCACATTATTTTGCGTGTTACATCATATGGCCATGGTATATTAATTTTGATAGTATCGGTAAATGATGATGAGTTATGACTAGTCTGACTGCATCATAATCATCCTCATATCGAATTTCATAATGGAAAAGTATAGAAGATGGTAATTGCAGTTACGACTGTCATTTTTATACCAACATCATACCTAAAGTTTAAAAGCAAAAGAACCTGACTTTAAACCTCCGAGACAACAAGATCTTCCTTTTACATTTATTACTTGTACATAGCACATGCTACTTGCATACATATATATACATCTACATGTATTTGAAATTTCCAAAATTTTGGTAGCTGGAAATATACACCGGCTTTCCATGATATATACATTGGCTTCTGTAGGAAGCTAGATAGATGCCCTGGAAACATAGGATGTTAGAATTATACATTGGCTATCTATAAGTAACTTTGACATGTATACTGGCCATTTCACCCACTTGCCCACTTACAGTTCCTTGCTGCAACTTTAAAAACCACTGTTATATAGGAAATGATGCTTTGTTATTTTTTTTAATTATTTTTTTTTGTCAAGAATTGTAATTTTATTTGGAGATTAACGACAGACAACAAGAGGGGTACTAGAGACTAGATGAGTCAGCCTATGACTAAGATATATTGATCCTGTCTAGGGGAACAACGCAGCATACTTTTGTTATAATAAAGATTCTCGCTTGCTCTCCCAGCCTGGCACAGATGTAAAAGACGTGTTCTTAATGACGAAGTCTTGACATGTGTTACACAACATTTACTGTTTTATCCTAACACTTCCCCATCATGTGTGTGTACTGTAAACATTATAAAAATCCAAGCACCTTAATTGAAGACTTTAGACAAATCATGTTGGAGACCAAATTGTTTGGTATGTTACAGGTACATGTGCATTGTGTATGGGAATCATTTGAAGGTCAATTTTTTTTTTTTTTTTTTAATTTTATACATTTTAAGCAATTGTCACAGAACAGCTATTCGTGATTTCTAAAGATATTTACAAACCTGCTTTAAAAGTCTACTCAATATAAGGACCACTGTTTTTAAAAGCCTGTTAAATACGAATAGTTCTTTATTCATGTTATTTGAACCTGTATATAAGCATCACCTGTCATAAAGACCACTTTTACTGGTTTTCTTGGTTGGCCTTTATAGACAGGTTTGACTATATATTTACAGTGATATCTGTGTGAACTGAGTAGAACTTAAAAGAATTACACATTCAAAGGAAAAATATTTTCAAGTGTTTGTACTATTAGAATCTTTACTGTATGCAGTTTGAGGTGCTGCACAGAAAAACTGGAAAAAATCTAGCTCTTCGTAGCCACGTTGTTTTTAAGGTTGCAGCAGACATTTTTTGAGTTAATTTTAGAAGGCATTGATGGACATGTGTATGGAATGGCGATCAAAATTTATACTTGCTTATTTTTGCACATTTTAAATACAGGATTTGTTGATTGATGTAGCATTGCAGAAAAGTGCACATATAACATCTCTCCCACACCCACTCATTCCCTAAAATTTCATCAATAATTTGGATAAAAACTGAAAATCTGAAAATTTAAAAATTAATCAATAATGGCCTTTATTTTAGGAAAAAGTAATATTATATACAGATAGCATATACATTGTATGTGCTGTCATATGTATGCTTATGGAATAAAATGAATTCAATTAAAGTTTGATAGTTTGATTTTATTGTTTTTAAAACTGAATTTATAATGGCCTTAATTTTGAAAAAGTAATAATTATTAATAGATAAGTTTTATAGTTTGATTTGATTGTTTTTATGATGTAAACTGACATTAAAATTTTAAATAAATCACAGATCAAAAGAAAAAAAGTATTTAAATTCAGTAAAATTATATATTTAGAATTTAATATTCATGTTCGCACTTTTATGACATAAAAGATTAAAACTCTTGCCGTTTTTCGTGTTTCCTGTTCTACGGTTAATGAGTCACTTGTTATCTAAATTGGTATTGCATATTTTTGCTTCACAAAATATGCAGATGAGTTTAAATTTGATCATAATTTGTGTATTACACACATTATTCCATTGTATTGTGTGATTGATCTTTTCCCTGCAGTATTTTATTCTTGTGGCCCCTCTACCACCACCACCCCCCACTACACACACACACACACACACACACACACACACACACACACACACACACACACAACCTTAAGTTTCAGGGGATACATAAGAATTACCATGTTTGTCCATCTGCATGTCTGTCTATCTCTTTCTTTCAGTGTAAATTCATATCTAGATATAGAAGATATTAAGGTTTTCCCAAATCAAATTGTTGAGGGGAATATTGAGAAATATCTCCTTGGGGAAATAATGCACATGTAAAACTTACACAACACATTGACATGCACACCCCACAAAGGTATACCCCTACTCCCCACACCTAAACCTCTACCTACACATGACATCATAAAACACCACTTCCCTGTCATTAACCTTACTGTCATGCCATTTTAATTGAAACTGTGAGTTGGTCTTTCACCTCATGGTTAGATACAGTGCCAAATCAAACTCTCAGCGGGTCTCTCTCACTTACAGGATTGATTCAGTGACAACCAAGGTTACATTAATAAAAGATTATTTTATAACTGACAAACATGTTGTACACATCCTTCTCCAAACAATCCTCATGTACAAAATAAAACTTTTGATGTTGGTGAACCTTTCCAGTAGGTCCTACCTCTAGGGTAGATTCATTTGTTTCCATGGTTACCAAGAAAACAAGACCTCATTACACATACACATGGGTACAAACATATGCACTTTTCCCCATACACCCCTTATTCTTTAAAATGTCAATGAATTGACCAAGTCATGAATTTCATCACCCAGTAGGTCTCTTGACTTTAGTAGGATAGATGCATTTGCTAGCAAAGCCACCATTAAGACATGACCTTATGACCTCTGTTGTTGTCTTGCCCACCACAGGTTGACATTTTAAGTCATCTCAGGTGTTTTTCGTTTAGTTGAAATAATTAATACCTATTTAAGATAATGATGACACTGGTGTCTATGTACTTCATCTTATGAAATATATAAAATTTATTTTATCCTGAGAACTGTGACTTGATACAGTAAACACATGTTATATCTTGTGAACGAAGTTCTTTATTATCCAAGGTTGATGCCTTATGGTTCATTGTTGTATAAGAAAATAGATTATTTTAAAGTTTTAAATTGGCAGTCTCTCTATCATTATAATAGATAAAGAGGCTGTTAAACCTTTGAAAGGAAACAAAACCAGGAAGGATTTTAAAATTGTTGAATGTTTCTGTGGGTCATCAGTGGTCAAGTGGTCTAAAGCTCATGCTTACAGATCACGATGTTCTCATTGCCAAGGTTTAAATCCCACTTGGGACAGTTCTTAGTGTGAGAAAAATAGTTCACATACTGAAAGTCACTAGTTTTATATGGACACTCCAGTTTCCTCTACCATCTATGAATTGACTGCCTCAATATAAGTGAAAGACTCTTGACTGGGGTCATCACTTCCACTCTACTATCAATTTGTTTCTGTAAATAAATTATGGTTCCTGTTCACTTATGCTTTATGGAAATTTCATTTTCTGAGGCGAGAATGCCTTTGGATAAGACCTTAAAAATGACCCATGTGTTTGACTCATGAAAAGTGAGTTTGAGTTCCGATTCAGAAAGCATCAGTTGATTGGTTAGATATCACTGTATGGCTTGATCATTGATGATCTTGTAATGTTGTTTAACGTCACATCAGCAGTGTTTCAACTTTCTGCATTGAGGGCATGGTCTTAAAGATTTTGATGAAAGTCCTTTTTTCCCTTAACAGTCAAGGGTTAAATGAAAGCCTCTTGTAGGCCTCCATTACCCTTGTTTTGCATTGTTAAACTTTGATAATTAGTGCATATAATCTTTAATTTCAAATAAAAAATTTAAATACGTAAGTTTAAAATTTCAACATTCTTCTCATTTTGTCAGAATTATGTCATAATTTGCATTTTGTGCTCTGATGTATAATGACATATTAACTACCTGTGTTTACCTGTACAAATTTACAGGTAAAAAAGCTAAATGGTATATGCCAGGAAACTAAATATTTGCTTTAAATGTAACCTTGGCAATTAAAAAATTAAAAAAAAGTATTCAAACACTTATACAGACTAAATATTTGCTTAAAATGTAACTGTGGCAATTACAAAATTAAAATCAACATTCAGATGCTTATATAACCAACCTCTCTTTCTTAAATACCTACTTTTTAGTTGCATAGATCAAAATCATGGTATTTTTTTGGCCATAATGTTTATGAAATATTTGACTTTCTATTGAATTCCTGAATAATTTTACTGGTAATCAAAGTTAAAATTGTAAACTGTTCATTACTGATTCCATGAAAATTTGAAATGTTTTCTCAAAATGTAGAAAATACTCAAAAGTAAAATATTACACAGGTAAAAATTTTGGGTTTATGCTAAATGCCAAGAAACTCCAGATATTTCAGCTGATGAAAATGTCAACACCTTTACTGTTTCTGAAGGCATATATGAAAAAAATTACTTGTAAGGCCAAAACAAAAATTAAAATAGATGGACATTGTTGTATTTTTGTTGCTACAGATCCAACTTATTTCTAATTAATTCAAGGTTTTTATCCTTAATTTTGTACAACTACAAGCACCTGTTTAAATAATGATTACTGTGCGAAAATCCTTATTAGACCAATCTAAAACAATAGATAAGTCTTAAAAAATGCCTTTGTACCATGTAACCGGAAGCACAGAAATTATTTTTATGGCCTTATTTACCCTTTATTACCACTGTTTTGCAATATTCATTAATCAAAGTCATAAGAAATATTGTTTTGGATAGCAAATATGCATAATACATGGCTAATTTGATGAGTTAAAACATTCCAAGCACCTACGGAGATTTTTTATGTTTCTTAAGGCCAAAATCATTTGCATATTTACATATGTAACTAACGCTTAAAAATATACATAATTCGTATGAGTTATTTGACATGCTTTTATATAAATTTTTATCTTAATGTGTCGAGATTGTTGGCGTGTCAAATTTCGCATTTTATCATGATTTCATGATGGTTCTAGGTTTGAAGTAATTATGTACATTGATTCATTACTAACATAGCTTGATACATGCAAAATATTTGAAATTTTTGTTATAAACCTCAGCTTTATTTAGCTAGTAGTACCATGGCGATATCTGCCTGAATTTCATAAGTTGGATATAAACAAGACTTAACTGTTTTATGTCTCTGAGGCTTGTGGTCTTTATTCAGAATGAATTGCCTTGACCTTTGCTTTATGCTGGGAAATTAGTAATTGCTATCATTCATTACAATATAATCCAGAACTATAGATAGTAGGGTCATCCTGACCTAGGCCTAAAAAATTGGCCTTCATAAGAACTTGAGCCAATTATTTAGACAGATCAATATTCAATGATTGACACCGCTTTATAAATGGTGCCGAAAAAGATTCAGCCCATCACATTTCAAGTCTTTTTTATCACTGGGAAACTGACTGTTGTCTATAAGCAACAAAGTTTCAGATGCAAAGCATTGTTGTTACTTTCCTTGCTGCTTTAGGCATTGTTTATTGTTGACATCACACGTTTTAACAAGTTTAAATTATTAGTAGCAACATAAATATAGTCCTTTAAATAAAAAGTATTTTTTCACAAATTTGCTAAAATAGGTTATTTTGGAAAGAATTTTTCAGAAATCGGTAACCAATGATGATTTTGGCTACCAGGAATGGACACATAGAATAAGTCAAAATGTTTAACCCTAATTTCAACATTTTCTATTGTGGTATGTAGGAGATTATTAAAAAAGTTACATTCCTTCTTAAAAGTAACCAGTCTCAGTTTGTTATAATGGCTGTTTTTCAACCAGTCTTGATAATTTCAGCATTTTCTATTGGAAGTAACCCGTCCTTCTCAAAAGTTACCAATCTTGTACTATTCTAGTGGCTGTTATTTCAACACTGCTGATGTACTTTAAACACTAAGGTATATGATGATTCAAACAAAGGAACTGAAACATGCTTTTAGAATCTTTTTTTAATGAAGTTTGATATGAGTTTATAGTAGGAATGTTATCATTAGGGAAGTAGTGGTACATTCTACTTAATCTTGTGAGATTCCCACCATAACATAACTGGATAACTCATCTTATACTACATACATCATCAACAAGACTGCAGGTGCCCTTTACGTTTTAAAACTGTAGTCATAAAGATGTGTATCTCAATCTGCATTGGAAACAAGTAGAGAAAAAGAAAGAAAATAAACTTAAACAGATTTCTATCTGTACTACAGAAAATAAAAAACTAAATTTATAGGGGTTTTGTTTTATGTTTCTTACATTGAAAACAAAAAATTGTTTTTAGATCTAATTGGACTAAATATAGATCCAAAAACATGACTTGAGCTTTAGCTTTTTGTTGAAAACTAATTATCAACAATGACGACTGAAATAGCAAAAGAGAACCATTTAATCTGCAGCCAATAAAAAGTAATGCCAATTGTTCAGTCAAAGTTTGGTTGTTATAAATGGGGTTGGCAATAAATTGAGAGGGAAAAATAAGTATTACTCAAATTTTTATTTTGGATAATTGGTTTTACTGTGAAACTGGCTATGTTTGAATTCTTGACAACGTCTATTGTTAAGTTTTCTTTTCATTTACTAGTATATTGAGGTTGAGTACCAGGAGAAAACCAAGTGAACAGACAAACTTTCTCATGCTAGGGTATGTCCAAATTGGATTTTGTTCTGATTTGACAGGTACTTGTTTTACACTGGCTTTGCCTTTCTCTAGTTGACTGCTTATTTACTTCTGATAGCTCTTTGTGAACCAAGCCTCGCTTCTCTGACAGAAGTTCACATGTTTAACTGAATTTGCCAGTTCTCAAAGTTTTGTACTTTGTTTTCGGGATTGTGATTTGGACCTGGACCAATATACTTGTGTTTGATACATGTACAATGTATATAGATTATGAAATAAATGTCTTGTTATTAAATTTGTTTATTTCTTGTCTATTTCAGAATTTTTCACAGAACTTTTGGACAATGCAAAAAGCGATTTGCACGAGATGTTTGTTAGAACATATGGACTACTATATAAACAGAATTCAGCTGTATTTACAAATCTATTCAAAGACTTACGGAACTATTACAAGGGGCGTGATATACGCCTTCTTGATGCCTTAGATAATTTTTTCAAAACATTATTAAAAAAGATGTTTGAGCTCCTGAATTCACCGCATAGTTTTAACGAACAATATCTAAATTGTGTGACGAGTCAAATGAACAAGTTAAAACCATTTGGTGATGTACCTCAAAAATTGTCCATACAAGTCCAGCGGTCTTTTATTGCAGCTAGAACATTTGTTCAAGGTCTTGCAATTGGACGTGATGTCATCATTGAAGTCGGAAAGGTATGTGTAATATAGTGTATAGATCTTAATAGCCTGTACATTGGCAGACAGGTCACATATAGTCGTTAAACTCATACAATCACTATAAACCTAAAAATTGTACACAATTTTGATTTAAAACTTTTTAATAATTTTAATTTTGTGATTGAAAATTTGAACCATGATCTTTTATTTTGTAATGTCTCGCCATGCATAATATTACCATCCCAGTATCTGAAGGTTTGTTTTCCTATCATTGAACGTTTTGTTTACTTCCATTTTGAATTAAATTCTTTAAGTTTTTAATCTGTTACAATAAAAACATACTCTTATATAAAATTATGCAGTACTTTCAATATCAAGGTTTTATTTTTTGTTTGTGAAAAATGTGTTTTTCAGAAAGAAAGAAAAACACTCCTTCCTGTAGTAGACTTTAGAACTCTTGATTTAAATAAAAATATTTTTTAGTTCAAAAATACTTAAATAGACACATGTGTACATGTTTTTTAAGTACACATATATAGATAAGTTTAACCTAGTTTAATCTTTTAAAAAATAAAAGGTTTTACCTTCAGAAAAATATGCCAATTTATCACTGCAAAAAACAGACCCCAAGTGGTATTAAGTTATGGGCTTCTTGGATTACATATTTTATCGGCTTAAACTACACAGCCTAGTAGAAAATATTTTGGTACATGCATTGGTATATATATATGTATAGAAAGGGGGTGTATAGATATTTTAACATAAGGCATAACAAATACATCTTTGGTTTTAGTTACCATAACAAGATAATACCAGTCTTAAATTTAGGTACCTACATGAAACTTTTTGATGACTTGTAGTATCTGATCTATGCATAAAAAATTAAAATAAATATTTACATTGCATAGTATAATTTCAAATACATGTACTGTGGATTACTTGAAGTGCAGAGTTCAGGCTTCATAACTGCTTAAGGAACCACAGATACATTTCAATTTGGCCTAATGTAAAGTTATTGTTGGTGGTGTGTCTGTTGAGGTTTTCTTGTTTCCAGTACAGAGTGCAGGCTTCTTTACACTGCCTTAGGAACCACATATATCTATTAGTATAGCCTAATGTAATGTTATAAGACCTTTGTATTGATGGCAGTGTATCTATTGTGGCTCTCTTGTCACCTGAACAGTATCTACCCTAGGAACCACATATCTATTTAAGTTTGGCCTAATGAAAAGTATTGGTGGTGTATCTGTTGTAGCTTTCTTGATAGTAACTGTCTTAGGAACCACATATATATTTTAATATGGCCTAATGTAAGTCTATATTACATCATTATTGTCGGTGGTGTATCTATTGAGGTTTCTTGTCACTGCCTTAGGAACCACAGAAATATTTTGTATGGCCTAATGTAAAGATATAAGACCTGAGTGTTGTTGGTGGTGTATCTGTTGTGGCTCTCTTGTCACCTGAACAGTATCTACCCTAGGAACCACATATCTTTTTAGGTTTGGCCTAATATAAAGTTAAAGGACCTCGGTGTTGTTGGTGGTGTATCTGTTGTACTTAGGAACCATAGATTTATTTTAATATTGCCTAATATAAAGTTATAGGACCTGAGTATTGTTGGTGGTGTATCTGTTGTACTTAAGAACCATAGATTTATTTTAATATTGCCTAATATAAAGTTATAGGACCTCGGTGTTGTTGGTGGTGTATCTGTTGAGGGTTTCTTATTACCTGACTGATACACCTGAACCTCACCTGTCTGGCTGCCTGGGCTGTTTAGTCTCAATCAAGGGGATCAAATGATAAGTAAGACATGACAAGACAAAATACATAATAACTAGACCAATCTTATAAAACCCTTCCAATTTTATACAGGATTTAAATTTATCCTTGTTAGGCGGTATGGTTTGTTATTAGGTCTAAGCTCACCTGGCTAAAGGCATTTAAAATAAGAATAAGAAATTTGCAACTCCAACAGCCATTATCTATAAATATAGCATTGTTATAAATGTTTAAATATACAAAGGGTAAATTGAACAAATCTTTTGGGTTCAGCAGTGTATCATATGGTATATATCCAAATGATTGTGCTATTGTTTCCTACAAAAAAAGCAGCACTTTATTCTTTGGAATTTGAGACATACTAGCAGTTTTCCAAATCATTCCCCACAAATTGTCATGTACAATGTTTGCATCATTACCAATTTATGAATACAATACCAGTTTTTGTTTCTGTCCTTTATATCAGTGAACCCCTAATTGAAATATAATGTACGGCACATCAATCTTCTTGTCTTTGTTGTCTAAATAAGATGCTGAATTTGGGGTTAAAAAATCTCCAATTATTTAAGGATATTTTGTATTGAAAATATTCAAGTATGTAAGACAAGAGTCTACAATTATGTGAGGCAACAATCTAAATGTGAATGAAAAAGGGGTAAAATCACAAAAATGAAAACATTCCTGTTAAAAATAACTTGATTGGCCAGCTACCTAGTTTATTAACCTCTATATTGAAATACAGACTCCTATCAAGTTCAAATATGTAGTCTGTAGAGAGAGCTGAGGCCACATCAAAGGGGCCCCGGTTTTCATTGTAATTTTTTGTTAATTCATTCATACTAACCCCTATCACCATGACAATACAATCATAAACTGTCACTGTTTACAGCTCTAAGTTGATTTTATTATTTTTCATTTGTTTTGGGTTTATTGATGTGAAATTTAATCTTTTGTGATTTGTCTGAGGGTTGTAATTATCCGTGACGGTCATGACTGCACTAACTGACGGTAATCTACAGCCGGTCAGGACTGGATACTGGTATCAATGAGTAAGCAATTAGTCTTGATCATGGTATAAAGAGAGTCAGATACTTTGAGAAAAGAAATCTTAGGGGGTGTATTCAAGGGTTGTTAATTTGAGACTAGCCAAAATGTATGGTATGTTCTTCAGCAAGGCAGTTGGTTTTGCATTGGTCCAATCCATTCAACTTTCTTATTAAAGTGAAGGGGTTTTAAGTTTCTTGCAGTATGTTATATTATTCTTATTAAAGAGTAATAAGCACTAGTCTAACTACCCCTTTTTCAATTCCTGGTAGCCAAAATCACCATTGTATACTAATTTCTGAGAAATTGTTTCCAAAAAAAACTTTATAGAAAATTAAGGAAATTTGGCTACTAATGATTACAAATTTGTGGAAACCTAGGGTTATCCTAAATTAAGGTTCTACACTTTTGCTGATATTCTAATAGACCATTTAACACCCAATAACATTTATACCTAAAGGTACATTTAATCTCATTGCCATGAAGAAGCAGAGAATGCTATTTTGATGCTACGAAATGGCATGAGCCTGGCCAGTCATTGCCATTTAGATATAATTAAGTTTTGTATCAGAGACTGAGAGCGTTCTCAGGCATCATCAACACCAATGCGACATTTTTATTTTGAAATTGTTTATTTTGTAGATTCCACCAACAGAATCATGCACAAAAGGATTAATGAAGATGTCCCATTGTCCACATTGTCGTGGCTTGACACGCACCAAACCATGCAATAATCTGTGTCTTAATACAATGAAAGGTTGCCTTGCTTACTATGCTGAGTTAAACACTCTGTGGAATGATTACATAGGTAAGTGTAAAATACACCAAAATATTACAGAAAATGGTATAAATAAGGGTAAAGTGTAAAAACCAACAAATATTACTGACATTGAAATTCCCTCAAAGTTACTGTTGGTGAAGTTACTGTTGATGGTCACCAGTTCATTTACTGGAAGAGCCTTGGTGGCTGATTGGTATAAAATGCTGACTTACAAATCACAATGTCTTGCACCACCTAGGGTGGAATCCCACTCGGCAAAGGTTCTAGTTTGAGAAAGATAGAAAGTTGCAATGTTTGCTGAAGGTCATAATATTCCTCTGGGTACTTTCCTGGAATATTGACTAGGGCATTTAACAACATAACTCATCTCCACTCAACTCAACTACATTCAATCCCTGGATAGGTTTGATGTAATACTTAAGTACCGTAGGTGGCACTGAAAAGTGTTTTGCAAAAGCTTAAAAGTTATGAGGCCAAGAAAACAGATCACCTGTCCTATGATACCAGGTTGTTTGTTCACTGAAACCAAAAAATTCCTTTAGAACTCTTAACTTAATGTTTTGTTGCTACTGAAAACTTAAAAAAGTCATTTTTGTCAACAACGACCCTTTTAAATTCCATTAGTTTTATGCCAAGAGAAACTTCAAAACAAAATTGAGGCTAATCGTTGTTGATTTGCACATCCATGTGTCGTTATCTTCAATGTGTTGAAGGCGGTCACTATCCAGTAGAAGAAGAAGATATATAGGTTTTCAAAATGATGTATATTTCTGGTTTTAATATAGATATATATGAATTTCAAAGGTTAACTTCAATTTTAATAAATCAAAAAATAAAAAGGATTAAATGCCTGTATTTTGATCATTAAAATACCTGAAATATTCAAATATATCTAGCACCTTTTTATCTTAAATCTGGTGCTTTACACCTTATTGAATAATTAATTAAATAAATCAAGTACTAAAAAGGTCAAAATATACAAAAATACATATAAAAGTACATGATGTAAAGGTATTGTGGTGAACAGTCTCTGATCATCTTGTGTCATACGGCGTGTCGGATCCTAATGACCGTATTAGCATATTGAAGTGGAGATAAGTTGTAACAGTGCCATATTTTTTTCTTTAAATCTTTAAGATAGTTAAATATATGAGACATTAAAGTTGTCATATTCTTTTAAAAAATCTTGATGTTTAAATATTCTTTTAAAAAATCTGAACAATATTTAAATATTTGAGTCTTAAATTATGATGAAATGTTTTGATTTAGACAGTGGGTTTTTGTGATTGTTTGACAGTTCGTAAACTCCGACTTAAATTTTGGGCACTTCGTGTGATCAGATATACACTGTTAATAAATTGATCAGATAATTATATATATATATATATATATTATATATATATATATATAATGACGATGTGGTTTTATAGATTGTTTTTAAGTCAACTATTATCGTCAGAAGTTAAACGTACCGTCATTATGTCATAAAGTACAAACAGTACTGATCAAAGTCCGTTTGAAATATAATATTTATTTCATGTGTTTGCATGACAGCACAAAAGAAACAGAGTCGTGGAATGGAGAAATGGTGTTTTAGGCCTTAGTAAAGAGTATTTCACTTATATTAAGGCGGTCAGTTAATCCCCCTATGAATTTCCGGATTGAGATTCACACTTAGGCTGTGAGAAGCACTATATATAATCTGTAAGACCACTTGGCCTTCAAGCAGTGATCTGTTCTCAAATACAAGAGGACATAGCCTTGATTTCCCTGGCAAATGAAAAAAATTCTTTCATCACTGTAATTCTTGTTTTTCTTTTTCTTTATCTGGTTATATGAACTTCAGTTAGATAGAATGATCTATAATTTTTGGTAGATAAACCATTAAAATAAATTTCACTGGGTTAGTACTTTAAAATTGACCTCAGTTCAGTAGAAAGCCATTTACACAGAGCATGCTTTCTTTAGTTACAAGTAACCACCGCAGTAGCTCAGTTGGTAGATTGCTTGCTCGGTAAGCGGGAGGTCAAAATTTCTGCACCTACACCTAAAGCTGGTGACGTCTGTATTTAAGTGAAATATTCTTGACTGGGATGTTGAACACCATTGCTGTACTCAACTATAGTTACAAGTCCAACAGAAAAACTACAAATTCGGTGTAAAACACCATGTAAAGTACAGTTAACTTAACTTCAAGTCAAAATTATGATTTATCTACATTTAGCTAACATACACATGGAAATATTTATTTTCACATTACCCTGATACATGTTGATATGGCAGTACTTTTAGTTATGTGTTGATATAAACATAAAACTGTTTATTAAATCACCAGGATGGTTTATTTTGATTAAGCAGAGATTGGAGAATTCTGGAGTTGTTTTTTTTTGCTTATTTTCCTGATAAAGTGACAATTTTGAATAAATAATTTACATACAATACAGGTCTGTTGAAAGTTTAACACTTTCCTAATGAAAAGGAGCCATGGATTGACTGAGATATAGATAGTTACTGACCGAAAAACTGCCAAAGTATCTATTGCAGGTACAGAAAAGTCATCGAGATATAGGTGGCAAGAACAGGCAGAGATGGACTGTCTATTTGGTACTAATTTGTTACTAGTATCTTAGTGTTAAACTTTCGACAGGGCCGTACTGTATGTTAGAGGCTTCATTAAGGCACTCATTGATTATCGGTAGATAAAACATCTATATGTTGTAGATACAAGGTCTACATAGTTAAGTGGTTAATTTTTCATGGTTTCAAGAGTTTATTTCGTTTTCATTTACTATGATGTTTATCACCACTCAAAAATCACCGTTTTTTTCCTTCATGAATTTTTTCCTGTTTTGCCAAATCCTGGTTTGTTTTTTTGGTTCAAGAGTCTCTTATAAAGTTAGTTTGGAGGAATTTTTTTCACATTTCTTTTAGTTTTTAGGATTTTTTCATTTCTTGTTTTTAAGATTTTTTTCGTTTGTTGATTATATTTCCATGTGTAGAACATGTTAGCATTTGGTGAGAAATGAAGTTTTACTCCATGGTTTTGTTATTAAGACTTCAAGGGGGATAAAAAATACATAGCTAGCATGTTTAGATATTTTATCCCTTGAATGAAAACAGATTTAAATTAGTTTGTGTTCATTCATAGTCACAACTTTCTAACTTAATGTAAAGTACTTGTTGATTTAAATTGTATCTTGCTGTCAATGACCTGAATATTTTTTGTGCCTTTGAAATTTTGAAATAACATCCTTCTTTTTGTTACTTTCCCATTGAAGGGTGCTTTAAGATTGCACAGTAACTCTTTTTAAAGAAAGACTTTTGTTTTCCCTTTAAGTAATTTTTTCCTAATGAAAAGATTACTTCCTTTTCCTGTGATTACATTTTCTGACTAGTATGCTCCTTTAGACTTCACCAAAAGGGTTCTCTCCAAGTGGTATGAGTTGTAAGACTTCACTAAAAGGGTTCTTTCCCTGTGGTATGCATTGTTAGACTTCACCAAATGGGTTCTCTCCCTTTGATGTGCTCTGCAAGATTTCAGTGAAAGATAACTATATAGGGGATTTTAGATCTCTAAAGTTGTAAAGGGCTATACAAATGCACAGGCTTCTTTTCCTTTTAGTTCCTTTCTATTGAAAGGGACCCCATTTGCTTTCAGGCCATATTGTTGTATTTGATAACAATTTCCCTCCATGGAAAGGAACCATCTTCCTGTTGAGGAATATGGATAAAAAACCAGTAGTACTCTATCAAACTTTGAGTTGATTGTAATCTTGAGATGATCCCTCCTCTCTATAATGATCTTGTGTGTGTGTTTATTGTGAAAAGGTGTATGGTATACATAAAGTAAGAAAAAATCCATCTCCCATATGTACAACCAAGCTACAGTAGTCATTTTTTAAAATACACAAATAGTGGGGAGCCAGGATGAAAATGTGTGTACCATCATATGATAAATAGTTAGTGTTCCCCTTGTTGTGGCAGATTGGAGCTCATTTCTCCAGTCATTTTCCTGAAGTCATCAGTCATGCATCATACAGACATATTAACTTATGGTAGACCTATCTGTTGGTTACCGTGGTATTTGGGTGAAGACTTTTTAGCATCTTGGATACACGTTAAATGTCTAAAGGATTGCCCTGATGATTATGCTAATTGCTTTGGGTTTATTTTCTTGGCAGTAAAACTTTCAGCTGTTTTTCTTAGTTTAAACTATATTATAATTACCAATAAGTATGGTGTAAGGGATACAAGCTGGCATTTTGTGTGATCTCATATCTCAGTATCTTTGAATGGAGTGAAGTAATGGGAGTTTTACACCCCAATTAAAGTTATTTCACTTATATCGAGGCAAGGCAGTCATTTCTGGATTGATGGAGGAAACCAAAATACGTGGGGAAAAAACCCAACATCTTTTGCTAAGTGAATTGACAAACACTAATGCATGCAAATCAAAATTTTCGAAATGAATTTTCCTTACTTCCAATTATATCAAAATATTTATAATCCAGGAGAACTTTGTTTGTGACAGTTGAAATTTTCATTCCACACCAAAGTCAAAATTTTCTGAGTGAATGTGAAAGAGATAAAATGGAACATATTCAATATTATGACTGAAAAGATAGGCCAAGTTTGGCCCTCATACAGTATTTTGTGGGACAAAATCATTATTTTAGGGTCAGTGGAACAAGGTGTTTCCTTGATTTAACAATGCCTATGTCTAAGAAGGTGAGACAAATTTCTGTTTTCTATCAGCAGTCTTAAGATTTTTTATATCTCTGCTACACATTACAAATCACAAGAAGAAATAAAAACAACAGAAATCATTATAATATCATTTTGTCTGTACACATATAATGTGAGATTCTAGGAAATTAATGTCACGATCTTGTCTGTATCTATGGATCTCTATCAAAGTTGGTTACATATTTTTATGTACATATTGACAGATTTTGTGATTTCCAATCTTGGAACCAAGTTGCATTGTGATAATGTAACAATTTGAAAATTTAATTGAGGATTCTTAGTTGTAACATGGCTATATAAAATTATAAGAACGCCATCATTCAGATCAAATAAAAAGTTTTAGGTTGTCTTTTGTGGCTGGTGTGACTAGAACATACCGGTACTTACCATTATCTTACTTTTTCTTTCTATACAACTTTGGTAGCTCAGCTTGTAGAGTGTTTGCTCAGTAGATGGGGGATCATGAGTTCAATCCCAAGTCAAGGTCTAACCAAGACTTGAAAACACTCCCTGCACATTGCCCCCTGAGCACATTGCAAAAACCAAACTTTCTGCCACTTCACCTGTGGCTGAAGAAGTCTTGATATAAGTGAAATATTAGTGATTGGGACATTACATCCTATTCAATGAATCAGTTTATGTCTGTCTGTCTGCCTGTTTGTGTTTGTATGGGTGTTTGTGAGTGGTAAACATGTTAGTATTCCTCATACTGAAGTTTATTTCTTCTAAGGCTTTCTACCTCAATGAACTAGCATGTTTTCTTTACCCTGTACATGTATTTTGTGAGTTTGATAGTGTATGATTGTGTACGTGTATTTCTGGAGTTTAATACAGGTGCACTTTTTACACCACAGTTCAGTAAGCTTATTAAAATCTTTTTTGGTTCACCTACAGATATGTGTGTTCATTAGATCAGCCTTATATAGACGTCTCTCTCTATAGGATCCTTATTTAAAGAATATTATGTTCTATGAAGCATTCAGACTTATATGACAGAGTGTGTTCTCTGTGCTCTGTGTAGGGCAAAATCAAGATCCTATGACACCAGTAAACATATTGTTATGAAATAATACCATCTATATACATGAAAGTCTTAAGATCTAATCTGGAATGTCTGGATATAAAAGCCATTATAATGTATTTCAGTCTTTGTCAGGTTCTCTTTTACATCTTCTTTGTACTCCAAGAGATCTATATCAGGTTCATTGATAAAAGTAACCAGTTGTAGTTCTTTAAGTTTTCACCTTTAAGAATTTAAAGCAACTGTAGGTGGAATATGTTGTTAGTTTTTTTTCGAATTTTTTATTTAAATCCCTAGGTTCTTTTTTATATTTCTTAAGAAAAAAAATCTTCAGAGGAATTTGAATATAAATTGAATTATTAATATTATATATGGGGGTTTACTGGCCTTTTTATAATGGATTTAACTGAGCTAGGAATATTTTATGAGGGTATTGTGTTAACAATATAACTTATATATCATGTTTTTAACTTTTTGTAAGTACAGGTGTTGTTATTACATATACCTGTGTAATTGATGACTTTCTGTCACTCTCTGCTGGTTTAGTTCAAGTTAGGATACTAGGACACTCGGGTGAAAGGTATTTAGTCTCTGGCATGTCTCAGTGTGGTTAAAGTCACATGTCTGAAAGGTTTTTGGTTTCTTGACACTGCTCAGTGTGTATAAACTTATGATTCTGAAAGGGGTTTGATCTTTGACACTGTGCAGTGTTGTTAACGTCACAATTGTAAGAGGTATTTGATCTTTTGCACTGCTCAGTGTGGTGAAAATCACAAGTCCTGAAGGTTAGGTCCCTTCTGGTTTCTGAGTACAGTCTAAGTCATTGGTCTAGAGGGTTAGCTTCCTGTAACACCTTTTGGCATTGAGTCAAAGAGAACCCCAAGTTGTCCTTTAAGACAGAAGCCATTCCTGTCTTCGTGATTTTAGAGATTTGACAAAGTTTTGGATTCGGTATAGGAGCTACTGTAGACTGATTTTGTGAATTTAGGCTAGGAGCTAGATTGATGAACAAAAAAAATCCTAATACAAAAGATCACATTTAACAGTGTCCAGAAAGACATCATAGTCCTTAATACTCATAAGTGAATTAGGTTTGGGTTTTGTCATTACATTAGTAAAGAACTAAATAGGATGTTCCCAATTAAACATTATCCACTTTGCCCAAATGTTAACCAAAATGGTTACAGCAGTCTCTTTATTGTGTGTAAGGGATTTAACATACCCAGTAATGCCTGTAAAGATTGTAATAAACTATGAACCAAAAAGTATACTAAATATTACCATCTTGTCCTTAAGTTAACCAAAATGGCTCCTTTATCATATGTGTAAGGGATGTATCATACCTGGTAATTGTGAAAATGGTCCTAATTTTTGAAATGGCCATACTAGGACTAGATACTGGACAACAAAGTGATCTAATTCCATAATTGTATGATAAATAACATAATAGACTTTACAAATGGTCCAAGTTGATTACATGCACACATTTAGATATAAATGGAAGCCCATTAATGACATCTGATAGTTGATTTGTTCTGGAGTTAAGTTAATTATCTAACCAAATCTTGACTAACAGATTTAATGAAAAGAAAACATGGGGAGAGAAAAAATCAATCAAATAGCTGTACTGATCAGTCATAATTGTGTATTTTATAATGGCTATTGATAAAAGGTCTGTCATACAATGAAGTGTTATTAAACATCTCTGCATGTCACACTGCTGACTCAGAAACAAGGGAGATAAGTAGAGATGTGTTATCTCCCTTTTATGAGCAAGCACTGTAGTGTTCAATCTAGAACAGGCCCCTGTTCCATATTTTTGTTTGTAGGCCAACCTTGTCTCTTCTGTTCATTCTGGTCTTGTTCAAATTTGCCCAAATGGAAAAGGCAGAAGGTTGTATATTAAAATCATCGATATAAGTTCATTAAAATGTTAGTCGACCTGGGCCAGGAAAACTGGAGGTTTGGCTTATCAAATGACTTTGTTTAGTTTTTCAAAATATGCAATTTGAAGTCGTTGGTATTCTGTACAATAAATTACAGAAACAATCGGTGAACAAAAAATAAAAAAAATGAACATGTACTTGTAAAAATTAAAATTTGTAATTGTATTTCTGTTGTTAAACTTACAGAGGCCATGAAGAAACTAGCTCAAAGATTAGAGGGGCCATTCAATATTGAATCAGTTGTAGACCCAATAGATGTCAAAATATCTGATGCCATTATGAATCTGCAGGAAAACAGTCCAACAGTTAAAAATCAGGTAATATATGTTATAATGAATAAACAGTGTCACCTGGAAAGTGCAACAACTCTGAAAAAGGAATGAAAAGTTGTATGGTACAAAATGATGACAACAGGGAATAAATCACATTGGCAACTACATTACTGCTCTTTTGCATATTATAATTCTAAAAAATTGACAGTTCAGTTATGTATCATTTGCTTAAATGTAGTGGGTTAGGTGGCTTGCTGGGTGAGTTATTGAAGGCTCCTTGCTGTTGGATTTATACTTTGGTTGACATCTTTTTAGAAAACCAAAACATGTACTCTTTTCAGTTAATGTAAGTATTTGGTGTCTCGGTTATTTGTCTGTTACTTAGTATATGTGAAATGGTATGTTATTATGCTAGTACATGTATTACAGAAGGGTTTACCTATTAAAAACAGGTATAAAATGATACTAGCTGAGTAAACTGAAGCTTAGGTTACTTGGCAATGTTTGTACATAAACACACACACACACACACACACACACACACACACACACACACACCTGATCCAGTCTATATTTAGACATATCAGTAGCACTAGTAACTATATACATTTCATGTTAATCTTAAATCAGTCAGTGTTTACTTTAGATACCACATTTTGTCTATTTAAATCGCCTTTGTTAGAGGTAAAGTGATAGAGATTTTGTTTCTTCTTGTACCTTGTATATCCTGCAGATTATTTTACCTGACAAGGTGAAATGCATCAATGACACTTCTTATAAAACCAAACAGGTAATTGCATCAATGGAATTCTTAAAGGCATAGTGTAAAATGTGGATTTTAGCCTTGGAATAGAATCTTTGGACTGGGCTTTTGGAAGACTACCTATTTGGAGTCATTGGTTGGACCTTTGCAATGGACTATTTGATTGGACTAGTTCCAGTGACTCCAAACTCATAAGCAGTGCTTGAAAAAACAGCCAGTCTGACAGTCAGAGACTAATAACTTTTGGGAAGGACTCTTTATTTATTCAATAATTTCCTATAGAAAAGATTAAAATTTTCAAGACAGGGACTGCTTGAAAATTTTGACTTATTTCAAACATTGCCTTTGGACAGGATCAACACATTGGACTTGTTTTACTGTACTAAGTTGAATTCAATCCAAGAGTAAAGTGTAGTACATATTTTACACAATGACAAATTCCTATTACCTGGCAGGATAATTGCGTCAAATAGAATCTTTTCACATAAGAGATAAATGAAGTCATAAATAAAATTTATTGTCACCAGGTTAATTGGGTAAAATCAGGTATAAATTACCTTTGTGTGTAAAAGTGGTAGATTTCAGATCTGTTGAGTATTGATTACAATACAGACTGTCATATCACATATAATCTCCTATATACCTACAGCACAGGCCTGTCCAAAGTTTAACACATAGCTAATGAATAAATGCCGAATCTACAGCCCATCTCGGCCTCGCCTTACCTATCTCTCGTCAGCATTTCGACGATGTATCTCTGGAATTTCCTGATTACTTGCTATCCATTTTTCGGCTACTCAACAGCTGAGGTTTGACTCCCTTTTCGTTAGCCCAGAGTTTAACTTTCGACAGGTCTGTACTATACTTACCCACCCTCAGTGTGTGTTAACAGATGGATACACACAGACATTTTAAATAGAAATTAAGGAAATAGATTATCTGTTTGTGTGGTTTTAAAGATGGTTAAGGTTGATATAAACTTAGTTTTTTGTGGAGATGAGTTATAACCCTATTGCATGTACGTTATAGATTTGGCTTTTAATATGTGAAAACATAATTTTCACATCTGACACACTGATATTGATAAAAAGATTGATAGCCCTGAAATATGAGTGAAAATAATCAAATATCTCTCGTATATTATAAAAAATTCACACGTCAATATCGGAAAAAACAAACAGAAATATGAACTGATATACGTAAGAGTAATGTGTGTGTGTGTGTGTGTGTGTGTGTGTGTTTGTTTTAAAATGATAAAATAACTATTCTGTAGTTGTTGATGAAACAAGGTGCCAGGGAAGGTTTAAGCTCATACACACCCCTCCCCCCTGCCCCACCTTAACCCAACCCAACTGATCAACAAACCAACATAACAGCATAGTATGTGTGCGTGTATGGGTGGGGGGTGCTTTTTTTCAAAAGATAAAATAGCTTTTCTGTTGGTGGTGATGAAACAAGGTGCTTGGGAAGTTTTAACCTCCAACACCCCCTTCCCCACCTTAACCCAACCCATCTCATCTCCTCTTAACCCAACCCAACCCAACCCAACTCAACAGATCTGGTCTGTTTTAGCAGGAAATCATTTTAGACAGGTTCCATCTGGTTTGATGTATATATCAAACCGATGTTTATAATATAAATCAGATCTACTCTTATATAAATCTTCTTAACCAATATTTTGATGCTGACCCTGTTATTGCGTAAAACTAAGAGCAAACACTTGTTTACATTGGCTGTACACAGTAGCCACTAATATTGTAGTATACATTGATAAATGTGGGTTGATCAGGATTCAGAGACGGTAGGGGGTTGATATTCCATCTGGTATCTAACCAGAACCAATCCTACAAATATAGGCTATGATTTCAATTAGGATTTGTAAAGATGTAGTATCTAGTTTTATATATCGAGAACTGAATAAGCAGCTGTGAAGATATTTTATTTCACATTATAAAGAATTTTAGAGTCTAGTTTGGTATATTTCAATTTAGTCCTCTTGACAGATGTTGAAGAATCAGTTGTCAACATGCGAATTAAATTTCTTAGCTGTTTTGAAATACTTACATGATATATGTGATAATTACACAAATTAAAATCAAAATGTGTCATCTTTAAAAGGCAAATAATCTAGGTGAAATTTTTCTCACTAACTTTTTGGCATGAATGAAAGATAGGGAGGAGCTTTAAAAATATATCAATGTCCCTCCTATAAAATCAAATTGTCTTTTTAAAATCACCACACACAAACAGGGTTTGGCGTGAAACCAGGTGATAAACTAACCCCACCCCACCCCCATTTGTGTGGAACAATTATTTCAATTGAATATGGAATCACATCAGTTCACATTTTTGCGTAAAAACCACATATTCTGAAAATTTACGACGAAAATATATTTTCCAAAACATCCCTAACAAAAATTACTGAGTGTTGATCATGTACAGTGTGAACCACATTGTAACTTTAAGGTACATTCTTTTAATTCCCTGCCTTCCGAAGAAAGAGAGTGATAGGAAATTGAGTTTCTGTTCTTCCTTCCGTCCCTTCCTCCGAAATTCTTCTCTGCACAATTTCTAAAATAATATCAAGTAGTATTTCATGAAACTTTGTGCAAAGCATCAATATTGACTGGAGATGTGCATGTCATTAACCCAAGTTGTTATGCTTATTGTCCTGGGAACTATTGCCCTTTGAAATTAAGTGCAAATCACAACAACAACAAAAAACCTGCTAGTGAGCGAAATTTACTCGTTTCATTCATTTATTTGCATATAGGAAAGAGATAGGAGAAAAACCCTTAACAATCAAGTTTGAAATACATGTACAGGTATTTGCTTGATAAATGTCACAAATACATAAATTACTTTGACATCACAAAATATGTAGATTTTAATCTCTAAATTAAGTGGAGTTGTTTTTTGTCCGACTTTTCGCATAGGTGTGAAGGGCTGAAAAAAAATTAAGTTTGATAAATGTTATAAATATACAAATTAACATGTCATTTTTAAAACATAAATTTTAATTTCTAAATAAGGTGAATTATTTGTCCCACTTATATGAAAAATGTAAGGTGTTTTTAAAAAATTTACACATGCAACTGACGAAACCAGAATTAGAAGAATTTAAATTGCTTACTATAACAGTATCATACATACCATATTATATATAGGAAAATGTGTTATAATTGCATTTGAATAATTTAGTGTCTTTTCCTGACAAAATTCTGCATTGTTTATTACACAATTAAAAGCCATTAAGTAGATTTTTATCCCCAGATAGAAATTATCCATATGTTGGTTGGTTGGAATGATGGATTAAATCCAAATCAAGTCTATTGTTTTCAGGACTTGAATGTTTTAGAGTTGAGTAATAGTGTTTAACGACCCAGTCAAGAAGATTTCACTTATATCGAGACGTTGCCAGGAATGTTTTAGACTTGAGAACTGTGAGTTTATTGTAATCCATGTCAGCACATTATGACCCATATGGGTTTGTTAAATGATACAGCAGTATTGAAGATAATTTCCTTGTTTTTGTTTAATAAATTTTCACAGTTTACCATTTCTCGGAGTGTATTTTATAATCATTAATTTGATCTTTCTGACAATTCTATATTACAGATATTTGAAGGATGTGGACGTCCACAAACACAAAATATGAGGTACTCAAATCAGAGGTCAAAGCGTGATGCCAATATTACAATGACCGAGAAATCATCAGAAGAAAAGTCTAACCCTCATCCCAAGTCGGGCTCAAAATCTGATGTCCACTCTAAACCACAGGCTGATGAGGCAAACATTCAAAACAGTCCATTTGTAACAGGAAACAAGGATATGGGTCAGTTCCCACCCACATCCGGGAGTAACGAGGGAGGAGGAGGAGGAGGAGGAAATTATGAAGAATATTCATATGGTTCCTACAAGCCTCCCTCAAAGAAAAAACAAGCAGTAAGACCTACGACAGCCGCAGGAACAAGTTTGGATAGACTTGTCAAGGATATTAAAGAGAAGGTGAAAATAGCCAAAGATTTTTGGGTGCAAATCCCATACGCTATCTGTAATGATAAAGAGATTGCTGCCCAGCCTGACAGCGATGGCGACTGCTGGAATGGACAAGATAGGGCCAAGTTAGTATACTAATTCTGCTACTGGTAGTTTAAATCTTAAATTCCTAAAAAAAAAAACAATAAACCCCCTTTATAATGCCAATATTAGACTGAACAATTAGTGGCAATGAATCAAGGTTTTACTGCATGATATTGTCATCAGAAGAATATTAAATAATTGATACACATGCATATATTTGTATACTAGTGATGGTTTTAATGAAAAATATAGAATTCTTTAGCTGTAATATGTATTTGGCAATAGCTAGGGCAACTGGGAACAGACCATAATAAATCTTCAAGATTCATATCTTTCCTGTTGTAAGCCAAAAAGCTTTCATTATATTAACATTTTATTTTTTATTTACACACCTTTAGCAAAGGTGGTAAGTTAAGGAATAGATAAAAAACAACCACAAGTGAAATGTATGTGTGTATGTGTGTGTCTGTTAAATTTAGTTTTACAGTTAATTTTTTGGTACAACACCTCATTAGAGTTTACATATAACCTGGGAGTCCTCTAGGATGTTTTATAATAAACTAGACAGCTTTAAGATTTGACCTATGACCTTTATAAATGGTACAGATATGCTTGATTTATTACAGAGAGGTTTAACATATGTAATTTTGGCAAGCTGAGTTTAAACAATGGAAATTTTTACCTTGCTGTGTTAAGGTAATTAACACCTGCTTTTCTCGTTATCATAGGTATGTAGCTGAGGTACAGAAAGACGGAGTGATAAACCAGATCAACAACCCCGAGGTCGAGGTTGATCAAAACAATTCTCCAGATATAATAAACCAACAGAAGATCCAGCTACGTATCATTACCAGTAAATTGAATAATGCCTTCCATGGTGAAGAGGTAGAATGGATTGACACAGGTAGTTTACTTGTAACAATAAACATTTCAAGGGTTCAAAATTATATTTTGTAATGGAAGGTCCAGGATCTTATGCTTTTATTTTTGCAGGTCCCACATAAGTTCAAAATCATCATTGAAAAGTCCATGTGCCATTATTATATTAGAAAAATTAGAATTATCCTGGTAAAACATGGTAGGTCCATCAGACTTCAACAGTTTAGATATCAAGGGTCCAAATGCGAAATCAAAAGGTCACAGACTGCAACCCAGGGGATTTTGAGCCCCTACACTATTTGTTTAAATAAGTAACCTCTTTTCTCTCTTCCCAGAGGTACATGGTGCACACACAGACATATGATAAAGTTGCATCTGTCTATAAAGCCTTTATGAGCTGGTGACCATATGAAATGTATCACATAAAGTGTAATGACTAGAGCTATAAACACTAATCATGTAAATCATTATGTACATGGTAACCAAGGTAAAATAAATTGGTAAACAAGACTAGGTAAAATGTTACATGGTAACCAAGGAATTGTGTACATGGTAACCAAGGACTTGTGTACATGGTTACCATGAAATTGTAAATGGTAACCAAGGTAAAATATACATGGTAACATGCCAGGAAGATAACATCAGAATAAGTTTTATGATAGTTTCTGAATTAACATGCTTTACTCATTATTTTGTAGTGGTTAGCTTTGGTTATGATACATATCCAGAGGGTAGCGGTGTAACCCCTGAAGGCAGTGTAGATGATGATACAGATGATACAGAAGGCAGCAGTGTTAGTGGGAGTGGCTCTGGTGATGGATCTGACGGAGATGATGAAAGTTATACTAACACGCCTAATCGCGGACGAGGAAACAGAAATAAAAATAAGAAAGAGAATGAAGATCATGGTTTTAATTTTGTTGATCCAACATATAAAGTGGATGGTTCTCAAAATGAAAGGACACATGTAGTTAGACCACCTGTCCAAAAACCTAGACAGCCAGACAATTCAGCGACGACACTCTCCACTATATCTGCATCATGTGTGACATTACTCTTAATCACAGTAAAAATATGTCTGAATATATTGATCTGATGATAAAAAGTCGTATTTGGGAGTGATTCATTAAACATATGTTATAGGTATATATTTATATCTATGATAATCCAGGGCCAATCAGGACCACCAATAAAAGTGTCCTAAAATATATATATGTGATAATCTGTATTCCCATAGTGATCAATGATGTTGATGAAAATATTGACATGTATCCGTGGTGATGACCTTGAACTATGGTGATATATAATGACCATTGAACTGTGTTGAAATACAATGGTGGATATACATGATACGTACCATTACCATGGTAATCGTTTGTACATTTATCACAATCTTCCTGGATATTGATAATTTGTTTCCATGGTGATTCATAATAACTTATTAACCCGAATAACCATAGCCATCCTTAATAAATATGTGTATGTAACCATGGATAATTTATGTAGATGCCAGGGCCCATAATATAAACAAAAATGGCTGTTATAAATCTGTGATCTTGTATAAAATAATTCATTATCCTTCAATCACTATCTTATTGTGTAGGAAATGGTTGATGTATAGAAAAAAGGGTGCCATATGGTCATTTATAGGTGACATTTAATCAGTAATTTGAAAATAGACATGGACTGTTGCCAGGCAACATGCCTGATAATTTGCAAAAAGCAAATTTGATTAGCTGGATGCAACTGTTAAAATGAAATTATGAACTAGAAAAATAGGTGGACTGTTTAGCAACTTGTAACTGTGAAAAAAGAAAAAAAGACTTGCTGGTTGCAAATGTTGCGGAGATAAGGAGTAGGAAATAGTCACATGGACTGTTGCATGGCAACTTTAAAAGGAAACAGGATTGGTTAGTTGAAGATGTAGAGGGGTTCACAAATGAAAAGTCATGGCCCAAAAATTCTTTTCAAATGGAACTTTTGTTACTTTTACATAAAATACAAAAATACATGGACGATTTTGTATCTTTAAAATGAAAGCACATTTTCTTTATGTGATCACTAAAATTCAATTAAATGTTTACAGTTTTGATGTGGATGGATCAGTAGATAATGGGATTGGTATTAACAATATCTGGGATGTGATTTGGTCAACTTTGGTTCATTTTGTCATGCAGATTTTTTTTTTTACTAAAAAGTGTTATCTTTTATATACATTTTGATTTAGGGAAACATTGTTTTTTTTAATACTAAACTATTGAGCTTGAGCTAAATTGTACAAATGTAAACAATCTTTTTATACTAGTTTTACTGTTGAAAAAGTTTTATACAATAGATCATGTCATCCCTTTATTGGGGAAAAGTCAAATTTAAAAAATCTGTCAATGTCGCTTCCCAATTTTCTATCACATATTTGTCCAGATTAAACTCAAAATTATGAAATTAGGAGGACATGTTCTGTTACACACTTGCCTGAAAAAGTTCAGACTTAAACTCAAAATTATGAGGTGTTTTTTTTGTTGTTGTTTTTTTTTTTTTTTTTTTTTTTTTTTTTTGTGACATCCATGATTAACAGTATGATCCCAACAAAAGTCTACTGATCTTATTCTGCTGAATATGGTGATTTTAAAATCCCCTAAAACTATAGCATTTAATTTCTGTAGAAGGTGATCGAAGTGTGTGTAAAGTGCTATATATTATATTACTATTCATATAGGGTAACATTGGAACGACTGATATTTTTGTTTTCTGTGGTGATTCTCGTTGTGTATCAGAATTTTTATGTCATATATGATCATGTAATGTCTGTTCTTATTACTGTTTAATGTCATATATTATACATATAAAAATAAAAAAGTGTGTGTGTGATTGTGTGTGTGTTGTCGTAGGAGGATAAGTAAAGACGGCCACATTCGGTCAGCAGAAATTAAAAAAAAAACCAAAGCAACTTAATTTGTGTGAATTTATGTCTGTATGTCTGAGTAGGATGTTCTCTTTTAGTGGATGGACGAATAAATGTGATTTTTAAAATGTGTTTATTTTTGTTTTTTGTTAGAAATGTGAAAATATCTTGAAAAGATTTTTTTTTAAATTTCATGATTATATTTGTTTTCTTTTTGTTTTGTTTTGTTTTTAAAAATTTAAAACTGATTTTATGTAATGTTTCTTTACATTTTTTTAATTTATTTATTCTTTTAGAAAATGTTGATTCTTTTAACGAAATATATCATTATTAAGCAAAATGTCAAGATTTTTACAACACATAAATGCAACTCCTACATTATTTCTATTTGGTTGTGAAAAATAAATTTTTGTCATTTTTAAAAAGGAAACTGAACCTAAAGAATTTCTGGGTCAAATAAAGCAGTAATGCCTTCCTTTTATTTTTAAATGTGAAAGTAGAAAATATTAATTCCAATGTGACTGCCATATCAGAGTTAGTTTATTAGATGCTTAAAAGAACTTTTTTAAAAATGGGAAGAATTTTTTTATTTTACTTTGGTTAAAATGAAACTAAAAATGTTATTATACACTTATTCATTACTTAACAATTTTACCAGGACTTAAATCCATGAATGGTTGTAAGCCAGTTTGCAATTATTTATACAAGGGGGTAGGAGCGGGGTTGGTCGTTTAATTTTAAACAAGGATTTTTATCTTTTACACATACTTTGTATTTTTGAACAATATTTTTATTTTCTTCTGAACTGAAACCCTACCCAAGCAATACTTAGATATTAGCCAAAAGATGAATGCCAGTTAACTACCTCTTATAATTGATTTTATTTTAAGGTGATTTGTACATCGTGTCAAGTTTAAACAGGGCGTTTATCTCTATATGGAGGTACGGAAATATTACAATGTATTTGAAAATGAAAGTTGTTAAGATAAGGTCTTAGAAATTGATATTAAAATGATGCACACAACGAAGAACGCTCACTACTTAAGGCCAGGTGCAATGATGTTTTAAGTTTCTGCATCTTCGCTAGAATCTAGAAAAGTGACATATTAGAGTGAAGAAATGTGATCTTAAAGTTAAAATATAAATTCCCAGTGAGTATAAAGTAGACTTTGCCTCGTTTACATTTCTACAGTGAAACCGAATTTTAAGTTTCAGACTGAAAATTGATCTATGGATTTGAAGTTTTTTTACCATGAAAGTTTTTTACTTAATGATGATTTACTAGATGGTCTCTCGCTGTTGTTTTTGCTGGATTGTTGAACCAGAGGGCCAAAACAAGTGGTCCAGGAACCCCTGATATGTGACGTAGATGATATACCCCTGTTGAAACTTGATGTAATGCTGATGTTTTAGCTGAATTGATTTTATGTGTTTTGAGATTTTTTAGACAATCATTCAGTCATTTCAATTTTAATCTGTTGCTACCCAACACAAAACCAAATACACCTCTCATTTTAATTGTTTTCATAATTTTTTTTTAAATTGATTATTTGTTGTTCACTGACGAATAGACGGGTTACCATGTTAATTTGAAAATCTTCACTGAATGTTCACTAAATAGATTAAGGAAAAATAGTACAAAAAGATAGAAGTCTGATTCATTATCATGCATGGTACCAGTCTATCTCACTATGTTTTTAGCTCAGGGTCTTCAAAATGTTTTGAATACTAACATCATCATATAGTATAAGAACTGTTTCTCTGTGCTTTTGATTTCTTTATATTATTTTTTTTTTAAATTTTGAAGATGAAAAAAATTGTTAGCGAGTGGCATAAAATTTTCAACATTCATTTACTTTTAATGTAAGCTATATTCATATGCTTTTACCGATGAATACTTAATATTCAAAAGTTGACACAAGTAAGTCGTGCCAGTATTCATATTTCAAAATAATAAATGAAAATAATTTTGAGGGTTTTTTTGTGATTTATAAAAAGAATTTTATAGTACAAATGATTTTATTACAAAAGTTTTTGGTTGTTTTTTTAAATTTTTAAAATTTACTCCTTAAATTTTTAGAATGATTATTTAATTTAAATAAATTTAAATTTTAAAGTTTTGACACTTGCTAAACTATGTTGTTTAATTAATGTATTTTGTACATGTTTGTTTGAATAGCAAGGATAAAAATAATGTGCAATTTGTGAGGGTAAAATGGGGATTATTAGCAATGAATAAAACATCACAATTTGATTTTAAAGATAAAAAGTATTTACAATTTTAATTTTTTTTTTCAAGTAGATTAACATTTCATCATCTGTTACATGTTTTAGTGTCAGAATGCTAGAATTGGAATTTTTTATATAAAAATATATATATTATATGTAATTTGTATTTCTGTATCAGCACATGCTGAAACTACACTCTGATTAAGCTTTGGTTGTCACATAGTTTTAAGTTGAATCTTTAACCAGGTTGTCAAACTGAAAGTTCAGTTTCATATCAACTTTCCATTAGGTTGTCTCATTTAGATCTCTCACATGGTATATTTGTTGTCATTTTAAACTGAAATTTCAGCTCCATATCTACTTAGGTGGTCACTTCAGCTTTGTATGAACTTAGGTTACATATATGCTGAAGTTTCAGCTGTTACAGCGTGGTTGTCACATTCATGCTGAAATATCAGCTGTTTCAGCTTTGGTTGTCACATTCACACTGAAGTTTCAGCTGTTTCAGCATGGTTGTCATATGCTAAAGTGTCAGCTGTCAGTGTAGGTTGTCACTTTAATGCTGATGTTTCTGCTCTTTCAGCATTGGTTGTCACTTTAATACTGATGTTTCAGTTCTTTCAGCTTTGGATGTAACATTCATGCCGAGGTTTCAGCTCTTTCAGCATTGGTTGTCACATTCATGCTGATATATCAGCTGTTTCAGCATGGTTGTCACATTCATGCTTAAGTGTCAGCTCTTTTAGCAAAGGTTGTCACTTTTATGCTGATGTTTCAGCTGTGTCAGCTTTGGATGTAACATTCATGCTGAGGTTTCAGAGCTTTCAGCAAAGGTTGTCACATTTTAGTCAAAGAAGGTATATAAAACATATCTATATCTACTAACAATGAATTTTATACATGGATCTATAGGTAGACTATTTTACTAGAATTGTAGTTTTACATCATCTATTAATGGAGTTATCTCCCCTGCAATGCGATACATGGTTTGAGCTAACCTACTGTTTTGAGAAAGTATGAAAAATGATCTGTCACGATTTCCAGAATAAATCTGCCAAACTGACAATTCCATGTTCAATGAAAATAATTGATTTCCCAAATTTTACCGAGTATCACAGTACATGGACGAAGCCCATTGATTTTTTGTTGTTGGAATATAAAGTGAAAATATTTGGTCCGTTAAATCTAAATTACAGTGGAAGTCATTAAAAGATAGTACAGTAGTCTACCATAGATATTTTTATGTCAACATTTTTTCTACTGAACTTTAATTGTACAATGTATTGTAATTTGAATGCATTTAAATATGTAATGTTGCGTGTAATAATAAAAAAAATATTAATAATAATAAATAATAATTATGTAATATTGAATGTTAATTAGTCTGTACATTATTATATCTTCCTGATTTTTTTCAGTAGAATATTTATTACTAGAAGTGATTGTATTATTTACGATGATGCCAAAGGCTTTACTAATAAATGACAAAATGATTTTTTTGTGATTATAAAACATTTTTTAATATAATTTATTTACTATTATTAATGAATGAAAATTGAGCAGACACAATTTCCGAATTTCTAATTTAAAAGAAATTAATTTTACAAACTTAAACATTTGTAAATTGTTCTATTGTATTTAGTCAATTTCATTGGTTTATAAATTTAATGAAACACAATTCCTTCGAGGTTTATATTTCCCAAAGAAAAAAAAAACTTCTTTCATTCAAAGGTATAATAACACAAATACAAATCTATTCTTGTTGTATTCTTAAGGAATTCCATATCAAATTTCCGAAATGTAATAAGAAATAATTTTTAAACATGATTAAAAAAAAAGGTTTTTGTAAGTTTAGTCAAACATAAATACAATCTTATCCTTTGGAATTCATGGCACAATCCAAACACGAAAGTTGGAATATGCCATTAATTGTTGAAGGGTAGATTTGTTAAGTTTGATTGTCTTTATCTTACTGAATGAGACCCATTAAAATTACTTATTAAGTGAAAATGATTAATTTGAATTTTTTAGACCATTCTTCTTAATCTGCTTTCAATGTAAACAGTGAAAAAATACTCCTTTAGCTTTCTTAACAATCTTCAGATATCTCTTTTTAAAGGGGAGATAATTTATATTGTGAATTTGACGTCCACATCATTATTTTATATTGTATAGTTATGAAATGTTTTTCCAAGGTGCTTTATTGTGTATATTTGCATGGCTTAATCACAAAACTTCGTCACATACACGTGTTTGTATATATATATATACATACACACACTTAATATATGTATATTAATGATACTATCTGTGTGATTCTAATTTAGTTGTAAAGCAAGCCGCAGTGAGCATCGTTGATGGCCCAAGAAATCCATTTTTTTTTTTTGAATATCACTTTGTTAATATTTTGTATAATTTCTCTCTTTTTATTGGTCACTAAATATTTTATCTTCACGTAATTGACACTGAAGGTTTAAAAATAGCTTCTTTTCATGTGTAGATTTTTGTATATCTAGCCAAGGGAAATAATTCAAGTTTTTTTAAGTCAAGCAAATCGGTCTTCCTTTAAAACATGTGTTGCTTATTACATTTCATGGTATTTTAGAAAAATCTTTTGAAGAATTTATGAAGAGTTTTAGTCATTTATGATTAAAATAGATGAATATTTGTCATATAGATGACATTATGTCATTTCAAGAACCAAATCATGACAGTATAAAATTTACATTTGATATATTGTAATAACATACTTTAAGCATTTCAAAATTGATACCAAAAACATTTTACAGTACATGCCAAAAATTTAAAAACACTAAACAATTCAAATTCATCATCATTGCTTCATGCCAAAAGAACATTTTAGAAGAAAAAAATATATATATATTATCTTGAAGAACATAATGAACACAGTAAATTTGAAACATTGACTTTCTTCCGTCAAGTCTTTTTGGCAATGTTAACCTCGGGCATAAATGTTCAAAATTGCAATGTTAACTGGAATACCTGTTGGTGTAACGTAAAAAGTAAAGTAAAATCTTCCATCATTACCTTTACCCTGGGACATTATTATTACCTTATGAAAGACAACTTTTCCAAACATTGAAATCTAATTGTTCCTTGAAATTCGTCTTTAGTGCTATCTGACAAGAGATTCTGTAACATTTTACATTTTTTGTATGCAATTGACAACATATTTTATATTATTCATGTGACTTAATCAGCATACTTATTGTTATAAATAATTACAACATATTGGATTTGAATTTAAAATGTTTTGATATATTAAGATATGGTTAAGTTTTTCTGTTATTGTCATAGAATTGATGATCATTTTTTGTGCATGTTTTTACTGGAATCAAAATCATGAAGAGAATGGTGTAAATTTTTATTCATTCTACTAATTGTCTTGACATGATTAAAAAACATCACTGGGTACTCATTTATTATTTTATGGTAAGAAACTACAATGTTAAAAGAGTAAGATTTGTGGTTCTCTTCAGAAATGGAAGAAACTACAATAATGAAACAGTAAGATTTGTGGTATTCTTCAGAAATGGAAGAAAGTACAATGATGAAATAGTAAGATTTGTGGTACTCTCCAGAAATGGAAGAAACTAGTGATGAGAATGAAAGAATTGTGGTACTCTTCAGGAATGAAGAGCATATTTGTCCCATAAATGAGGATGAGTGGATCAATCCTTTTAGAAAAACCTAACAAAGGAAAAATGAAAAAAAAAATCTCATTTTTCTTTTTGATAATTCAAACATTGGACAAAGTTAGGATAGACTATTTATACTGGGAGCAATAATAATTTTATGGTTATCCTAAATGCAACGAAAGACATATTCAAGCATTTGTCTACCTCCCTCTTAGACCTTCCCTAAGATATTTTTTGTGTAACTTTTGTGTGGAGCATAAAGTTTATGCCTTCCGCAGTAGACTTTTTATGTTTTGTGATTTCGTTTGTTAAAGGCTTTTTCGTTAAAAATATTTATTTAGTCTAATGTTTGAGGAAACATTTCATCGTTAGACTGCAGTAATCATACTACACTAATCAAAATAAGAAATAATTTGGCCTTGATCATTTTAAAGTGTATTTAAAATAAATCATGCTTAATGTTATAAATATTTTTTCTTTTCGATATCAGACATTGATTGTTGTGGATTTTGACTTGATTAGAGGTAGTTTTGATCATGTGGTCGTGATCATTGTGATTATTGTTTTTTACGTTTTTTTTTTCTATCGTATTTTTTGCCGTCATCTCAGTGGTCATCTGATTATTATATTATCCCACCATTTCATTAACTATAGTCTGTTTCTTCATTTTGTTAATAGGGAACTCTTGTAATTCACATAGAGATCAGAATGAGGAAATTATTTTACTGAAATAAAATTTATATCAATATATAAAATTAAAGGTTTATCTTGTTTTTTATAGGACACCTGTACAGGTATCATGTGGATTGATTGATTAAATCAATATATCTTTGTTTTTCACATTGACAATCTTTCAAATGTAGCAATATTTCACAGGTGTATGTCTGACTTAGTTAACTGCATGTGAGAATATACTGGTTACATGTTTTAGTAGCAGTATGATGGACTGAGTGATGGATATGTATAGCACCACTGACTTGAAAGTGGGTAGTTGCTGTTCTTTCGCCAAGCACTCTGCATTACAAAATGAAAGTCAAGTTCTTTCAGATGGGAACTTAAAATAAATGAGGTCCTGTCTCACAGTAGGCATGGCACAATAAAGAACCCTGCTGCAAAATAGAATCTGTGCAATGCACAGGCAAAAATTTCTGCACCTTTGCCTATAGCTGGTGATGTCTCAATATAAGTTAAATATTCATGACTGGGATGTTAAACATCATTACTCGACTCCGACTTGATACTTGCATTTCACCATGTGAAAAGATGAATAACTCGGTCTGATATCGGTGTCAGACGGTTCATATGGTTTCCTGACTGGGTATATGTAGTCAGCGATATGGATAAAATTATTTTAACCATGTCTAGATGTGCAAAAACTTGGGTCATGTTGGCCAAGTGGTCAAAAAGTCAAAATTAAGCAAATTTGAAAAATTTTGCGGAAATTAAAATTAACAGCATCCTGAAGTTTTCATTGAAGAACACATGTATATCCTTGGCAAATTACTTACAAGTTAAACAGACACTCACAAACTCATTAATGGACCAATGAGGCAGATTGTGAACTATTTATCAATTGAATGAGTTAACCAACTTACTTAGAAAAGCACATGTGTTTCTTGAATGAGTGACCACTACAGTAGTTCAGTTGGTAGAGTATTTGCTCCATATGTGGGAGGTTGTGGGTTTGATAATAGGTAGCGACTGTTCTTCAGCATTTAAAAATGAAAGTCATGGATCCTTCGGAAGAGAGCTTAACAACTGATGTCCCATGTTACAGCAAGTGTGGCATGTTAAAGAACCCTTCCTTCACATTGGCCCAAGCCCACTGCACATATAACTGGTGATGCCTTAATATAAGTGAAATATTCTTGACTAGGATGTGAAACTCCATTTAATCAATCAATCAAAAAAAGTGACCACATCATGGTATGCTCATTGCTTGATGCAAGAGTGTCCTTGCTGCTTATTGACAGTTACACGTAGCATATAAATCAATTTCTCCAACTTCATCAATTGATTGGTACATAAAACTCTGATGCACCACCGAACACTCTTCTAGTCATTCATTTACTGTAGAAAAATAGTTTGCAGGGGAAAACATTTCCGGTTTTCACAGTGAATCTTGTTAATATATATATTCTCAGTGAAAATTTCTTATTTCCTTTGGTACACATTCTCTACAGTCGGAACTGAAAATTTCTTACCACAGATCCAAACTGGGAAAGTTTTCTACCACTAATTTCCCTTCATATACAGTATCAACTGCACATAATATAATGACCATGTGGCAACCTCATACTTCAAATACTGAACAAAGAAGCATGTGCAGCCGAAGGTTTATTTCTGATTTTTGTACATTTCATTTTAACTAAACATAAAAATATTGCCTACAAATCAGAATACTGTTTATGCTATGTACTGATAATGCATTCAGCAAGGTTTGAGGTTTCCCTACCTTTCCAACTCAGTATGTAACATGGGGCCTTTCCTATGGAAGTATCAATATGGCTAGTGTTGAGTAAATGAATAATCAATTATGATTTTCAAACTTCAGATTGGACACCTCAGAGATTTGAGAGATCCTCAATGGCAGAGCAGTCTGAAATGACACCGGTGTTTCACATCCCACTAGAGCAGATATTAATGGAAAAAGAGTCAGTTCATTCACAGTAGGTCAGCAATTTTCTCAGGACACTCTGGTTTCCTCTCAATTTAAGTGAAAGAATCTTGATTTAGCATGTTAAACACTACTTATACACACAATGTTATAAACAACCACTCAGTCAGCATGAAAGAGTTGTCTCTCATTGGCAATAGCTTCTAAAGCAATCACTGTAAGACAGGGTTATCTCCCTTTGGCAATGCCAAAACAGTCTTGTGTATTAGTAATGGGTTTCACCGTGTACCACGTGATCAATACCTCTTGACGTTTGTGGGGAACACTTTAGACAGTGTTAACATCACAAATTCCTGGAAAATGTTTTTTTACAGAAGAACGTCATCCTATGCTTTTCCATATCCATTGGAAATAAGTGTTTCACATATAAATGTTATAGGGTATCAGGTGGTTCAGCAACAAAAATTAACAAAAGCACAGTTGATTATTGCGACATTTTTATTTTGATTATGATATAAAAAAGATATAACTAAACAAAAAACTTAATGAATTCCTTATTGTATTTGTTCTTTATAACATGGTAACTAAATCTACAACACAGGTTATGTATGTATGTATCAGGGGTAACAGAATGGATCAATCACTACAAGGGACACAACGCTTTATAAGGCAGAATGTATTGAACACTACAGTCGGGCATGACTCTATGAAGCCAAACAGAACCTAACTAAAAGGTATACTACATGTGTAAATAACATTTTGTTTAAAATATCAAATTTCTGAGTGATTCACATACAAGTAAAATATTTTTCAAGGAATACTCAATTGTTCTGTAGTCTGATAAAAATAAATTTTGTTCTGCAAGTGAAACACGAATCAACACCATCAGAAAGCAGAATCTGAAACACTAGCTGGTCACTTTTTTATGAAAATTTTTAAGGGACATCAAATCTTAAATATTTTGACAAAGTTTTAACAAGGTATATTTACCTTAAAATACTGGTACCGTAGTTCTGAAATCTTTCAATTTGACACAATTTAGTTTAAGATTAGGGAGATGTAGTAAAAGTATTGCAAATATAAAATACTGCTCAAAATTAAATAAATGTACAGTGCGAAATCACAAGGGCCAAATGTTTAATAATGCCCAATGCAGTTTTGTCAAAATCAATTACCAAGCAACAAAATTTGTAATTTGAGGGTTTAGAGCCTATTTTTTTCAGTAAAACTGTATAATTTTTTTCCACTTACAGTAATATTTCTCTACATACATGGTGGACAGACACGGACTTTAAGACAAGACACTATATAGTACCGCTTAATCATGACAAAAATATATAGATAGATATACATGTACTTGCATAATTAATAATTTAAAACTTAACATTAAAATGCTAGAAAATATACAGCTGCAATGCCTTTGATATACAGATTACAATCATTATATATGTTACATATACATATATGGTATATAGGCAAACAACACTGACCTGTCCGCTTGACCTTAATTCTAATTATTTATGGACCAGTGCATTTATGAATTAGGAACATAGGTGTTCAAAGACATAGCCGTATGTAAAATATGATCCTGGTTTGAAACAGACAGCAAAATATTAGGGTAACCTAAAGTTATGTGTCATAGGTATTAACTGTGAATCCCTAAAACTACCCATGTATTGGGTGGTCCCTCCTATATGAATATTCCAAATAAAAGGTCAAACGGACAGGTCAATGTTGTTTGTCAATACAGTTAATACTGGATCATAATTGTCTAAAAACAATTATTTACACATAGGACATTGCCATTTTGCAAAGAACATCACAGCACATCATCATACACAGCCAAATCTTATCCACTTGAATTTTATTTGAAATCAACATGAATTTCACATAAACAATTCTTGTGAATCAAGATTATACATGAAATTCACAAGAACAAAATTTGGCTGGGTATTGTTATTGTTGCTACAATTAATTTCCTGTTTTTTTTTATGAAGGCTTACATTTTATATTGACAAGACTCTAAATTCACATTTCAGTCTATTCTGAACTTAAATTTTGCAAAATTTTATTTTCCATGTGAATTTCTGTCTGTATTGGATTGCAAATGTACAAATTAAATTTAAATTAAATTTTATTTAATAAATTATCGGCAACCAGAATGCAAAAGTGCAAATTAAATTAGGACTGTGCATGTGCAAATTAAATTTGAGTGAATAAATTAACCAGATTTACATATAGGTAAATAAAATCCTTAAGATACAATATATATATCACACATATAGCTATCACACACAAATCAGATCTGCATAGAAATAATGAAAATTATACCTTACTACTTAACAAGAAATATCTGGCTCAAAACTTCATCAGAAGATTTTTCTAGAGAATTAGATGATTGCCACAGAAAATAAGTTTTCCACGGAAAAGGTAGTCTGAAATTCCTAGGAAATAACACTTACTGTAAATGACTCTCGGAGTCTTATGACAATTAACTTTCTCACAGATTAAAATGCCCTAACAAAGAATCATGCCAAATATTTCTAATGTAATGTATACCAATATTTGCGATTTCTGTGAACTTGAGTTCATTCAATTTATGGAAACTTTACCATACCATTGACAATATTTGTTTCACCTACTGTCTTTAGTTGTGACAGATTAAAACATCTGGACCCAGTTGTTCGAAGCCTGATTAGTTTAATCAATGATTGACAAAAATTTAAAAAGACAATAAGAATCAAAATAACATTATAAAATTTAAAGTTTTATACTCATATAGTTAGATTTGATGGAATTCCATAAACTTTCAACATTTTCAACTTTAATTTCCCAACGGATCTGAAATTATGTGAAATTCAAATTTTGACTAATCAACTGATTAACTAATCAAGCTTTGTGCAACTGGCCCCTGGTAATACAGTTTAATATTCCTACTATTGGTAAATAGGCCATTATAATCAAAGTATATACAGTAAAACTTTGTTATAACATCCCTCAATAACTTTGCCACACCGCTTATCGCGAAAGTATTTTAAAGTCCTGAAATCGATATTCTTTTATGTTTTTCCTTATAAAAACCTTCCTCGATTTATCACCAAAACCCTTTAAAATGCCAAAATCTGACTGAACATATGGTGGCAACAAATAAGAGTTTTACTGTATTAATTAAAAACAGCATCTGCCATCTTACTACTAGTATAAATACAGTACATATAAATATGTGGGCTCCCGGTTTTTCTAAATTTATGCAAAAAGATACATTTGTATTTGTGGAATTGCAACTTTATATAAAGCACCTATTTACTTCTCTGAGGTTGTTTCTGGGCAAGTTTTTTGGATATTTTGCTGGTTTTTAATGAATCGTTACTATGGCAATACAAGTATACAACATATAAAGAAATCACACAAAACTGAACCATAAACTAATCCATTATATGGAATTCACACAAAAATGGTTGGGAAAATAATTAAATAATTCTATATGGAAATTTTTACCTCTAAATGATGTTCACACATAAATGGTAGGCAAAAAATAATTAAATAATTTTATATGGGAGGGTTAAACCATTATACTAAATTTATATAAAAATGGAAGCAAATTATTTTATATGGAAAGTGCTGAGTATGAGATCAACATTGTCATTATTATCCTCCATTACACATACTCACTACAATGGAATGCTCACAAAACTAAGGGTTTATATTACAATGTGATTTAACTGTTTCTAATTAAGATGGAATTTTAGACAAGTGTACAAGAAGGAACTAGGATCAGGTTTAAAATGACGATTTTTTTTATGCACCTTTGACAATTACAATGTACACTTACAACTATGGTGACAAATGTGACATCTGCTCTTTCATTTCCAAATATAGAGAAAATTGAGTAACCAAAAATAATGAAACCAAATGAAAAAATAAGAGATCCAGAGAGGTAGAATACCATAGACATTCTGCCAAAATAAGGTTTTGTTGGAATTTTTAAAACTGATTGCAGGGTATACACAAAATGAAAATTAACTTGCCAGTGAGGAATTCTATAAACAATAATTATCAATTTATTGTTATTATGGTGTCGGTAATGGTAAAATTGACAAAATTTCCAACAAACAAGAATGTCTTTCTACAATACTTAGTACCCCCCAACATGACAGGTGGTGTGGTTAAAATAATAAAAAAAAATTGATAACAGCTATGTTATCATTGAAGGGCTAGACAAAGATTGTTCAAGTTCTACAGCATATAACAATTGTTTTAGAGGTAAATGTTCTGAGGTTTCATCAAGATTTATATGTTCCCCTTTTATAAGACCATTACTGTAAACCAACTTTTATTTGCTGAAATTAATTAACTTTCATGATTCTCTTGCAAAAACCATTTCCAAAATATTAACTTTCATGAAAGTGACTAAAGCTGAATATTTAGTATAAATACTAGTGATGGCAACGATTAATCAATCAAACAACTGATTATCGATTTTGATTTCAAAAATCGATGAATCGTTCTCCTTTATGTACCTCAAAATGCATTTAAACAGTGTTCAGTAGTTGTTTTTATTAATAATCCCTCTCTATCTTTGATTTTACTTGTTATACAAGTAATACATTATACATGTCTACCCAGTCGCAAGCATGAGCCTATTTCAAACAAACTGCCGATGGAAAAATTGTAAAATGTCAGTTATGCGAGATTAAATAAACTTTTAAAGGTGGTACATCGTATATGTTAAACCATCTAAAATCTAGGCATCCCAATGTCATTTCGGACACACCAGAAAAATTAAGTAAAATTGATAAAATTTTAGTCCAAAAAGATCAAGGAGGCCATCAGGGACCGAAACAGAAAACATTACCAGATTGATAACAGACATGATAACCTTTCCTTGAAGTCCAATGTTAAAGTTTTTGTGTCTCTCTTTTTTTTTGATTTTCTGATTAATCGATTAATCATTCAAACGTCAGGCTGATTAATCGATTTTCACTTTCAACCGATTTTGCCATCACTAATATATGGATTAATTTTCGCAAATAATTTTGTCCGCACGAAAGTTAATCACACACAAATTAAAGTTGGTTCACAGTATTTCATTTTTTAAGAATAAAATTCATTAGTGGAATAATCTCAGTAGTTGGATTAAGGCAAGCAGCACCATGAATATACATAATAATAATAATAATAATAATAATAATAATACCGGTAATAATAATGCAGATTACAAACATAATAATCAGCTACTATATACAATTATATATATATACCGTAAACAAAATTTTAAGATATAAACAAACAAGTAAACAAACACTTTCAGGTGCAATAAACAAAAATATACAAACAAAAAAAAACCAAACTTATAGAAAATTGAGCTTAACAAAGGATTACTGGCACAATACATTGAATATTTATGTAACAGAAAACACACATAAATTAAAGATATGAAAAACATAAGCAAATTATTGAATAAGTTAAGCAAACTTAATTAAATTAAATCATCATCACAGTTTTTATCAATCAGACACAACTTATATTTCATTAAATAATAAAAATTAAACAATATAAATGTTTATCATCTTATATTTCTATCACTCAATACTTTTTTTATCATACAAAGGCACATTTAGCACAACTTCATATCTACATTGTATTTAGTTTGAAGAAAAAATAAAGTTCAATATATGTGTTATGTTTATCAGATCTATGGTAACAAAAACCTGTGGCATGTTAAAATCTATTTACTATTTTCAATTTTCATGTGTTTAATAGGCACAATAATCTTTATTCCAATGGTTTCTATACTGAACATCTCCAATCAAACCAAAAATTTGAAGCTTTTGACATTATCATAATTATCAGTTTGGGACATTGTCCAAAAAGGTAAAACATGATTAAACACTGAACATATCCGATCAAACTAAAAATTTTAAGTGTTATGATTTACATTTTTTAGTTTGGGTTCTTGTCCATCAAGAATTTTTCAGACCTTTTGTATCATCTAATTTACAGGATTTTTATTTATTTATCTAGTAGAATGCAACAGAAAAGGGAGTCAATATTCTTTCACTTATACTGAAGCATTTAGTTCTTGGATGATAGAGAAAACCGAAGGATCAAAAGAAAACCATAAAACATCGACAAGTGAATGGACAAAACTTTCTGAAGCTTGTATCTATCAGAGTGGTTACATGAAAGGGGAAATTAACCATATTTTGAGTTAAATTTGACAAATTAAAACGTTTGATGGCTAGGGTAGTACTTTAAAAAGAAATGTTTTGGTGATTTTTTGTTTCATAATAAGATAATTATATACATGAATCAGTATATATCACATTTGTACATTATCTTGGGTCTGACTATACGTACATAAACAAATATGTCTGAACTTGGTCAAAATAAATAAAATCGGAGTACAATATCTTGTCCTGAATAACAATTCATATATTGATTACGTATCTGGTGGACTGCAACCAGCCTGAGTGTTGTCATTTGGTTCCAGACCTCTGCTGATCAATCTGATCAGAAATGAGCATATGCAGAATCAGTGGGAATTAGTTTGTAATGAGGTGGCAACCAATCTAAGTACATATACTCCAATCCGAATACTGTGATTGGTTTTGAATTTGTTGGGCCCAATTTTCGTGGAATCGGTAAAAAATAGCGTTTCGTTGGGACGTAAATTCATGGTTTTACTGAAATGTCATAAATGTAGTTTGTTCTAAGGGGTAGGAAGTCATCATTTGTTTGTTTATCGTCACCTATAGCATCAGTCATTTGTGGAATTACAAAAGCAAATTCGTGGATATGGGTGGCCACAAAAACAACGAAAATTGAGCCCCAACGAAAAATAATGAATTCACAGTACTGTGAATATCATGTTGTCGATTATAAAATTATCTGGTGGGCTACAAATTTCAGAACATGAGGTATAGATCTTGAATTAATATCATTGTTAAATGAACTGCCTTAATGAGTTGTGGTAAAATATTCACTATAGGGGAATCATGATTACTGATGGTAAAATACAATGGATTGAGAAATTATAATTACTTATAAATTATAATAAATTTTAGGGGAATACAATTCTATTTCACTTCTATCTGCAGTATAATAAATATGTGGGAATTATTTGGAAGACAAACTGAAAGACATGAACAATTAGTTAGTGTATTTTTATAAATAAAAATACATGTACTCTTAAAGTCTGAAGTGTTCCATCTTACTTTACAAAGAAACATGTGACAAACAAATACCTACACTGGACTTAGACATATGGTGTTTTATACTATAATAACTCTCAAACATTTAAGCACACATTAACAACAGACCAAACAATTATGAAGGCAACTTGGCAGTATGATTATAAAATGTTATAGCAGGTATATATTTGTTTATGAAATTAATTTCACTTTCTTTATTTCATCAGAACATAAATAATAATAGTGACTGTTCACAAACCAAATAAACTGCAGATGGATCATGAAAGTGGTTTTTGCTGGTCCTTGTTGCACAGGGAGTTCAAAGGGGTATTTCAAGTAAGTCAAGGTTCGTGAAAAAAAAATATGGCTATGAAGGCCATTTTTTGAAGGAAGAGTTAAGAATTTCATTGTGACATAAGTTTTTACTTAGGCTTATGACTTTTTCAGTCTGACATGTGATTTTCAAGGTATCATTTATAAAGTGGGTTAATATTATTATTAGGTTATGAAGAATAATGGAGAAAGTAATAATTCTACTGTAAATACTATCATTTTCTCATAAACTTAATTAACAGCAGTAAGTTCATTATGTATTGGTAGTCAACACATCAAAATTTCAGCTACATATAAATAATTTACAGGTAGGAAAGGCAAAATGAATATATCACAATCACTTCATCACATTTACAGTGTAAAACTAATTTTTCAGTCATTAAATATGAAACACCCAGTTTATAATATACAAAATGGAAGGCAACTACATGTAGTGTCTTTTAGCCACTCAATCAAGTCAATATGCAACATTGTTCGGTATAAAAAATGGAAGGCAACCATATGTGATTTCTTCTAGCAACTCAATATATTTTTCTTTCATTTCATATGGACAAACATTGGTATATAGTATACAAAATGGAAAGCAACTACATATAGTTTTTTCTAATCACTCTATCACGTCAAAATGGAAGGCAACTATATGTAGTTTCTTCAAATAACTTCAGATGCAACATTGTTCAGTATATGAAATGGAAGGCAACTAGTATACATATATATATATCAACAATTGATATTTACAATGACATTAGACTGTAATAAATAAAGCAACTTCAATGATTACTGATACTAACTAATCTACCGTAGACACTCACAAATTAAGTTAACTGTTTTGAACAACTTACTGTACAGCCAAATACATACGGTATATGACAAATTAAGCATGCATTGGAAATCAAGAGCTGTCTCAAAAACTGATCACCAATATAATCTGTCCAACAAAATTTAACCAAGTCTTTTAGATTAGGCTCTTCTTAACCTTGTACATGCCAGAAGCGTGATTGAATACAGAGGGATAAGAAACGAGCCGTAGAGCCAGATAAGGTTAGGGGTCTTTTTCTGTATAAAATATTGCAAGCTAAAATTTACAGCACATATCTACCACTCATTACAAAGTATGATACTATTAACAGGCAATAAAATGGTGGAACACTCATCTGAAGTCAAATGATTGTGCAACATACAGTACTGAAATATCAGCTATGATGAAATGATGGACAGACAGTCAAAAGAGGTAATAGTGCAGTTTGATGACGATTGTATACTAAATGACATAACCACACAGAGGTAATAGTGCAGTTTGATGACGATTGTATACTAAATGACATAACCACACACATTAACATTGTTAACTTACGGTAAGTATGTAAATTAGCCGTGTAATATACATGTAATTGTTTCTAAAAAGTACCGGTACTAATAATTAAGCCATTACTGACTTTGAAGTGGTCCAACATCTAAATAATAAAGATTAAGCTCTTCATTCCAGTAACAGAGTTCTACTGTGTACTACCATGTAATACCAATTAAACATTTGTCCTGAACTACAGTTGTTCCCAATAAGTATGGAATCACAAATTTTATATTTTATTGAAAATTATATTTTTGGGGAACTGTTACAGCAATGTTATTTTCCATGAATATTTGCTTCATTATTTGTCTAAACCATTATCCCAAAAAGTATGAAATCACAAATTACACATGTTTTATGTAAAAAGTGGTATCATTCTGGGAAATTATGACAAAACCATTGTTTTCCATAAATATTGGGAGATTGCTTTCCCATTTGTCCTGAGCTATTGTTCCTAAAAAGTATAGAATCATAAATTAATCTTTTTATGTTAAAGTGGTATTATTATTGGAAATTGTGACAGAAAATTACTTTTTCATAAATATTGGGAGACAACAGGTAACTTTTCATGACTTTGGGAAATTGTTCTGCAAATATAATTACTTTGGGAAATTGTTCTGCAAGTATAATTACTTTGGGAAATTATTCCACAAGTATAATTACTTTGGGAAATTATTCCACAATGGGAAATTTTTCTGCAAGTATAATTTTTTTGGGAAATTGTTTCTCAGGTATAATCATTTTGAAGAAATTGTTCCTTAACTATAATGAATTTGAGAAATTGTTCTGCAAGTATAATTACTTTGGGAAATTGTTCCACAAGTATAATTACTTTGGAGAAATTGTTCCTCAACTATAATGAATTTGAGAAATTGTTTTGCAAGTATAATTACTTTGGGAAATTGTTCCACAAGTATAATTACTTTGGAGAAATTGTTCCTCAACTATAATGAATTTGAGAAATTGTTTTGCAAGTATAATTACTTTGGGAAATTGTTCCACAAGTATAATTACTTTGGAAAATTGTTTCACAAGTATAATTATTTTGGGAAATTGTTACAGAAATGTTGATTTTCATAAATATTGGGAGACAACAGGTAAGTACAAATGTTAACAGGTATAACAGTGGGTTCACAGTAAAACTCCATTCAGAGAATTTGAGGTATATGACTTACAAATATATACAAAGTTATTGATAGAACACAGTAAGATGTACACACATTTCTCTATAGAACACAGTAAGATGTACACACAGTTCTCTATAGAACACAGTAAGATATACACACAGTTCTCTATAGAACACAGTAAGATGTACATGTACACACAGTTCTCTATAGAACACAGTAAGATGTACACACAGTTCTCTATAGAACACAGTAAGATGTACCCACAGCTCTTTAGAACACAATATCTTAAAAATATATTTTAATCAGGCAAGAGCTAAACACTTCATCTTTCTCAGGCAAGCATCCATTTTCTCTACTTGATGCACACTATATGGAATTGTTGGACATGTATATAACAATAGTTTATATTTAAATCTTCAACATAATTAAAAACATTCACATCACATGGAAGGAAACCTGTCTTGATTTTCAGAATCATATATTGCACATTTAACAAGTATCTTTTCAGTTGTTGACATAGCTAACAATAAAATGTCATTGGATCTTCATAGAACTACATACGATCACACAATTTAAACATTGTCTTTTGCTGTCACAAGGACCAAACAAACATCCCCTGAACTTGGCAAGGCAACATACAGGTTTCTGGAGCCCAGCAAGGTGCCGTTGTCATAGCAACCACTAAAGCCTTTCTGGATCACAATGAAACCAAATAGATTGTAATTTGGACAGTAATGGCTGGCATGATTCCAACAAAGCTACAGAAAATGACATCTTTTGTTGCCATGGTAATCCTCAGACATTACTGGATCCTGGTGAGGCTACAGATAGGTTAAACACAGTCATGGACCCTCTCTGAGATATCCCAGCCATGTCACTGGTCAAGATCTGTAAGTAACAAAATATATCATAATTCTTTATAAAAATATCACAAATATTAACAATAAAATTAAATAACACACATAAACAACCATGCTCAGAAACACATCGTTACAGATAAATGTTAATTAAACACATGTCAATGCATGCATTAAGTCACTCCCACATCATTGGATTTCATTAGAAATGAAACAATATACCAGATAATTTAGTACTAGCTCCATGGCTTCTTTTTATGCTTTGGTTTAGGTTTTGGTATTTATGGCGGCAAAATGGTACTTTTTGTTGTTACGACTTTATTTTTTCTCATAAGACATGTCACCTGATTGGCCAGTCTTGAAATCCTTTCCAAATTGGAACAATTTGCCTGTAACTATGAATGTAGGTGCATGCTGGTCACTACATGCCAGCATAAATGTATAAGCATGGTGACTGGCAGTAATATTGTGATCAAATGTTTAGAGTTAAAACCCAATATACCATTTTTCATCAAATTTTTTGTCGCATCAAGTTATGTAATTTCAGAATTTTTGGTGAAAAAACAAAAACTTGTTTAAGTAATCTTTACTAATTCCAAATGCCTCATTGAAGATTCGTGTAGAGGGTGGAAGTTTACAAATTGAATATTACCTGACCCATTATGCAGATTAAAATTGGGTTCATGACCTTTATAATTACATAACAACATGTAGACCTACATTTCAAACATGTTTGGAAACAATATTGTAGCGCAATGCAACTCTTAACTTAAGCACATATTTCTGCTATAAATAGCATAGTCTTTAATATTGTTTATGACCTTCATATATCTATTGTAACTTTTAACTACCAAGCATAATATTTATTATATATTAAAATCAAAGGAGGAAAAAAATAAAATAAAATAAAATAAAATATTTTGAATAGATAAACAGCAGTCTTCTAGTTTTACCATCATGTGGACTACCAAGTCAATACAAGGCGAGAGAATTATGAACCAGAATGATTTTAGCAAAAGTTGGAAATGTATACACTAATTAGTGAAAGTATTTAAGTGGTTTGATTATGTATAATCATAATCAAACTAAAGGCAGAAACTGGTAAAAACATATTTATTTTTGTGCATTTGCAATTCAAAAATATAAATATATAAATATGATTCTATACGTGTGTTTATCTTGTGTATTTTATATATAGTGTGATTAAAAATCCATGTGCAATAAAAATATACACACCGCAAGTGGCTTCTAGTACTATATATATATTAGTATTAAATCTAGGTAAAATTTATTAAACTTCAAATCAAAACAAAACAATAACTGCAACAAAACAGAGGGATTCCAATTCCACAATGGTGTTAAGTGATCTTTTTTACAGTCATTGTGACCAAGAATGAAAAAAAGATGTCATTGACTTAGCTACTTTGGCAAACTTGGAGACTAAACTTTAGCTCACCTGTATGATGTTATTGGAAAGATTTATTGTTATACCCCCAGAATCTGCATCAGTGTCAATGTCGTCACCAGCATCCAATATCAAGTTTATGGGATTACCTTTATAAACGATTCATTTATACAGGTAAGATTCCTGGTGACATTCCCACATCCTAGCAAGAGTTTTTAAGCCATCAGGAAGGTTATGAGTAAATCCAAATGTGATACAACAGAAATTATTAAATGCATCTATATTTGTGTGATCAATTTTGTTGCAGTTATAATTTATAAGTGTTAACTTTTCATTGAAGAAGTATTACAGGGACGGCAGACAGCAGCCTTTGTTTTTCTACACTACATCTTACCTGTATCAATCACAGCTGTGGTGGTAACAAGGTATTGTATTATTAACTTTTCATGTTTATAGGGAAATGGAAATGAAATAAGTCGAACATAATAACACCATAATAATAATAATAATACTAATGTTAGTAGTCTTTTGTCTAAGTGAATCCCACAACACCAATAAACTTAATTATATAAAAACACCATGAGCAATATTTAAATGGATCACTGTTTTTGAGTTTAGAGAATCATAATATTTTCCCCAAAAACAGTTATTTTCCAATATTGTCATGTGAACAGCATCCGATGGAATGTGAGAGACCTATGGTAACCAACTGTGCTCCATCCAGACACATAGGTCTAGCTTATGTATCACAACAAATGGTTGCTATGTAGCAAATAATTTTTCCCCCATTTTGTCAAATTAGTTAATTGTTTTCAATAAAATCATAAAAGTAAATATATAAATAAGAAAAGAATGTAATGAAAATTAGGTAAAATAAATAAAAAATGCTTTGTTAAAAATAAAATATAAAATAAAAGAAAGAAAACTTAAAATAAAGAATGTAAAATAAAGAAAATCAAGTAACTTGGATTAGCGGAGTAATGTTTTAAGCCACAGTCAAAATCCTTCCAATTATACAGAGACCATCAGTTCTGCAGTGGTTTAGCAAACCAAATTTAATTTGGAAAAAAAGAAATTAATGACAAAGACACTATAATAACATTGGCATCATTTTGCAATGGGTAAGTCTGACTGTAGATCTTGACTTTTAAAGTATTTTTGGATTTCATGGTTACTAAATAATGATTGATAAGATCAAGTACTTTTCTTGTAACGTACTAGTCATTAAAGTCCAATAAACATATTAAAGTCTGATAAAATCAAAATGTTCCACACATGTAATTGTAGAATGCATAATTTGGTGATACAAAAACATTTTTTAAAATTCTTAAATACGGAATATATAAACAAAGGAAACATTTCTTATCAAAATTCTCATCAAACTTCAAGTCCAATAAAAACAAAAAACCCAAAACAAAACAAATTAAGTCAAAAATAATTAAAATATAAATTGAAGTGAAAAATTATTATATGTAAATTTAAATCTTAAAAACAATCCATACCTCTTAGACTGAGATCTAGACAATTGTCTTTTTAACAAAATAGCCTTCAAAATGTAAAGCATGGTTTTATCTCGGTTAACACGTATAATAACTCAATAACAAAACTGAACAACATAACATAGGAAAAATGTAGAACACAAGAACGACGATTGTCAGAGTTCCATGCCACTACATGTGGCTTGTCGCCCAAGGTGAAGGACCATCAAATGTGAGTATCTAATTAAAATAAAACTGATAAAAGTTTTCTTAGAAATCAAATGAAATTTAAGTATTTGTGAATGAATTTCATTTTCTTTGAAATCCATGTTAAAAAGCAAGTGCATGAGATTCCAGTGGGGTTCATCAGAATATCATGCAATATCCTATAATGTTTGTGCAGAACTATTATACCAAACAACTATGGAATAGATTGCATCTCATGTTCCCGGGATAACATTCTTTTTACATGAAATCATTAAATCATGTGGTTCTATATCATTCTGTAAAAGCATTATGGCAAATGTATCATGCGAAATTCTGATAAACTCCATTTTGACCCCCTATATATTTTTTCTTACAAACTAATATTCCATGTGCATCTTGTACTTACATTAGCCGAGCTACAATCAAATAATTCAATCCATTTTACCCTGTATTTTAAATGGGTATGATCCATTGATTCTGAGTTTAGAACTACACAAATTCATACGGGTGACAAAATTGTGGTGAAATACTTTAAATGAGGAAATTTTACTTAATTTTTTTCAAGTTTTTGGGTTATGTCATTTCAACATCAACTTAACTACTTAATATTCCTGGCATAAAGTTTTGGTAAAAAGAATATTCTCACACTACCCACCTTTTCTCCAAATATATCGGATAACTTGGTTATAATATCCTGGAATCCTGTGGTTAGAGATTCATGGTACTCTTTTTGTTCTGTTGTTATAAGTGTGGCATTCAGATCTAAAGCTTCATTACATACACTAACAAAATCTCTACAATACACACAGAAAATACATGTATAATTTATTATTATATAGCAATATATGTTTTGCATAAAAATTAAACAATAAATCCTGAGGTGTTAGCACATACTGTGTCATGTGACACAGTAGTTTATGACATCATGCAATTGTTGTATGAACCTACGGTCCTCCCACATACAAAGCTAACTGAGCTACTAATATCATTTAAGCTATTCATGTTGAATATTAATTCGTCTCCACAAGTTAGATAAATAATCAGTTCAAATATGATGATATCTGAAAAAATTCAGACACCTTACATAAAACTTACCTGAAGACATCTCTGAGAGTGTTGACTTTGTCTGGTGCTGAGTTACCAACTTTCTTACTGGACAGGAAAGCTTGAGCATAGGCTAACGGACCAGCATTTACCTGTAATAATAAAATAACTGTTTTCTATAATGAGTTAACCAATAAGATATACTGCATGTGATTACTGGAGAGATGGGAATGATATCACATTTTTTCTCTCATTTCTTGATTCATCACCAAACCCCTTTGTAAAGGTAAATCTGAATATTTACAGGTTCATAAAGTTTAAAAATCCAAAATTCCAAACCACCAAATGTAATGTAAGCCAATGGCTATGGTTGTTCATGGCTGAATCAACAAGAAGTCCTAGGTTTGAAGACTAATCCTTTCACCATTTATACATGTATATCTTGACCACACAAACACTTTCACACTGACACTGGTGCTCATATTGGGGATATGATATAAAGAGATTATCCCCACTTACCTGTGCACTAACACTACCCTGTAATTTGAGTTGTAGTTTTTTAATATCTGGATGAGGTAAATTAACAACTTCTTTCATATCTAAAACTTTACTCTGCATTTCATCTATGGCTACTTCTATGGGCTGCAACACAAATTCCTGCCTATCTACAACACCTATCCGCTTTTTTACAAACGGGAAGGAATATTCAGCTGTAATTAAAAATAAACAAGTTACAACCAAAATGGAATACTATTTTAAAAGTGCCCCCCAAATGAACCTTACCTTACCTTAACCTTAATGCTCTCTTCGCCAAAAGGGGCATAAGGCGGTAACGCTATCTTTCCATTTTTGCCTGTCCTTTGCTTCAGTGTTTGCCGTGTTCCAGCTAGTCTATCTGGCGGCGTTTCTTTCCTTTTCAGTGGTTCTCCTCCATGTGGACTTCCCCTTTTTCTTTTCCCTCTGGCCCCCAAATTGAACCCCAACTGGGAAATCAAAACAGAAAAAGCCTATGGCATGTCTTCTCTGCCCAAAGATATTGGTCTACTGAAGTTTCATAAAGGTCCGTTAAATAGATTTCGAGAAAAGTGGAGGACAAAATGTTGGGTGACATAATAATGTTATATAAATCTTTTTGAACCACACATATGTTAGAATCTCAGTTAAACTAGGAAATTTATTCAAACACTTAATAGTAAATTCATATGATTCATAAATACCACACATATGGGTAAGGGGAGAGGAAGAAGTGTTTGAATCCCAGTCAAAACAGCAAATTTATTCAAACACTTGATCGTAAATTCCAGAGATATGACATGTTGTTCTGTGCTTGGTACTAGTAGTATGTACAGTCCAACCTGTCTTAAAGTCCACCTCTATATAAAGGCCAACTTCTTATAAAGGCCAGTGGAACTGTATCCCAATTGTTCTTTATTTATATTTTTTGAACATGTACAGTCCAACCTGTCTTAAAGTCCACCTCTATATAAAGGCCAACTTCTTATAAAGGCCAGTGGAACTGTATCCCAATTGTTCTTTATTTATATTTTTTGAACATGTACAGTCCAACCTGTCTTAAAGTCCACCTCTATATAAAGGCCACCTTCTTATAAAGGCTAGTGGAACTGTATCCCAATTGTTCTTTATTTATATTTTTTGAACATGTACAGTCCAACCTGCCTTAAAGGCCACCTTCTTATAAAGGCCAGTGGAACTGTATCCCAATTGTTCTTTATTTATATTTTTTGAACATGTACAGTCCAACCTGCCTTAAAGGCCACCTTCTTATAAAGGCCAGTGGAACTGTATCCCAGTTGTTCTTTATTTATATTTTTGAACATGTACAGTCCAACCTGCCTTAAAGGCCACCTCTATATAAAGGCCACCTTCTTATAAAGGCCAGTAGAACTGTATCCCAATTGTTCTTTATTTATATTTTTTGAACATGTACAGTCCAACCTGTCTTAAAGTCCACCTCTATATAAAGGCCACCTTCTTATAAAGGCCAGTAGAACTGTATCCCAATTGTTCTTTATTTATATTTTTTGAACATGTACAGTCCAACCTGTCTTAAAGTCCACCTCTATATAAAAACCACCTTCTTATAAAGGCCAGTAGAACTGTATCCCAATTGTTCTTTATTTATATTTTTTGAACATGTACAGTCCAACCTGTCTTAAAGTCCACCTCTATATAAAGGCCACCTTCTTATAAAGGCCAGTAGAACTGTATCCCAATTGTTCTTTATTTATATTTTTTGAACATGTACAGTCCAACCTGTCTTAAAGTCCACCTCTTTATAAAGGCCACCTTTTTATAAAGGCCTGTGGAACTGTATCCCAATTGTTCTTTATTTATATTTTTTGAACATGTTCAGTCCAACCTGCATTAAAGGCCACCTCTATATAAAGGCCACCTTCTTATAAAGGCCAGTAGAACTGTATCCCAATTGTTCTTTATTTATATTTTTTGAACATGTACAGTCCAACCTGCCTTAAAGGCCACCTCTATATAAGGGTTACCTGCTTATAAAAGCCAGTAGAATGGTATCTTAATTGTTCTTTATTCATATTATTTGAACATGTATATAAGGGCCACTTTTAAAGGTTCCCTTGGGTGGCCTTTATAGACAGGTTTGTTTGTATATACTGCACAGGCAGATGCTAGTGTGAGAAAGATTGTCAATTCACATGCCGAAGGGCAGTGGTTTTTCAGTGGCATCCTGGTTTCCTTCACCATTCCACAATGAACCTGAATATATGCGAAAGAATCTTGACTGAGAAATGAAAAATTATTAACTGTAATCCACTTCTTATAATGCAAAATTCTAACTGAACAAACAGTGTTGCTGAATCAATGTTTCACTGTACATCTTAAACAAACAATATAAAAGAAACAAGAATTAGATCATACATACTGGTTAATATTGTACGTCGTTTACACTGTTCCTCTATCTCTCCATGAGCCTTCCCACTCTTTGTAAACGGTGTTTCATACATAAATCTATTTATATTATTATTACGTTCAAACTCAGTTATCCTGTTGGCTAGTTCTCTATCCTCAAAATACGGAGTGACATGTGTTACTTGTATATAGGCATATTTTGTATCCAATTCACTGGGTTTCACCTATTAAAGAGCAAACTTAAGAACATTAATTTATAATCAAAATAGTGAAAGTACTGCAAGCATGTCACTTTAATCATCAAAATAAAGTTGGACTACCTTTTTATAATCTTTTTAGCATTCTCCTGCAGAGCACGTAGAGAGTTTGTATGAGGGGAGGAGATATAGATAATGTTGCATGAGTGATTATGTAACATTGGAATTTTGAAAAAAATTGAATTAAAATTTTACGCATTGGGGCTTGTGCGAGTTGCATAAACATTTTACTCAATAAGTTTAATTAAGTAAATATTAGATAAAAAGGAATGCAAGATTCTGTTTATTGCATAATTTGAGAAAACTTATTTTTTCGTATATGTAAATAGTTTTCTCCGCTAAAAAAGAACAATCAAAATAGCTGCAAAACCACAAGTCAAGTTAAAATATGATGTCATTATATAATATGTTACAATAACCCTATGACATCATTAACCATAGATAAACTAGTGATATTACAGTGTAATATAATTCTTATTACATGACTTTATAGATGTTGAGGGGGGTGCGATTATGCAATTAACTAATTACCTACTTAGAATCCTTTGCATTTTCAATGCAGTATATTCCTCAAGACCAGGTAGAGTGAGTGTATATATGATGAGAAGAATAATATACAGTCCAACCTGCCTTAAAGGACACCTCTATATAAGGGCCACCTGCTTATAAAGATCAGTAGAATTGTATCCCAATTGTTCTTTATTCATATTATTTGAACCTGTATATAAAGACCACCTGTCCATAAAGGCCACTTTTACTGGTTCCCTTGAGTGGCCTTTATAGACAGATTTGACGATAAATTACCTTTTTAGAATCTTTAATTAGTTTAACATTTTCTTTGCCATATTTGGCTCCATACATAGTATGTAATCTGTCACATATTTCAGGTAAACTTGTTACTTTGGGTTCTTTGTATATATACTCTTTGTCTTCTTCTTCAAAATACTCCTAAATTATAAGTAATTATAATTGTAAGACAAAGTACTCCTAAATATGAAGACAATGACTTCAATATGATCAGTGTTGAAAAATAATACTGTAAATCAGGAAATTCTCATATTTGTTTTAATTTTGCTTAAATTTGTGAGAGTAACAAGACACAAATTCATGAAAGATTTATTATGATATAATTCACATGAGTTTGCATTGACCACCATTCAACAACACAGCAATAAAAAACATGTGAATATCAAGAAATGCTGATTCTCATGAAAATTAAAAGACATGAAAAGTTCCCTAATGCTGTTGCATTCAGCTTTTCTGCATTATGCAACTGGTGATATTTTATACAAATAACAACAAAGAAATGACATGTTCAAGGGTTTTAAATGATTAATATATTGATTAACAGAAACAGAAATTCAAACATTACTATCATTGTCTTTATGAACATTCAACTCAATCATATTCTATTCTGAAATGCTAAGTTATAAACGTAGAAATTACATTACTGAAAACAGTTGCAGCATTCAAGGCCACACCAGTCAGAATTTTTGCACAACCAGACCCAGATCTTACCAGATTTTGGTCTGACGTACCATAATATCTAAATGGTTAATACAAATTGAAATAGGTATGTATACAAACTTACTCCTCCTACTTAACTATACTTCATTTTATGATATTCCTCACCTGGCCGAAAAACGACACCCTGAAATAAGTTCCCAGTAGACGTCTCCCAGATAGTACCACTTCACCAACCTTTGTATACCCTTGTGACAAACTCTGATAACTTAATGCTAATTTCTGAAAAAGAAAATAAAGTACATGAAATATGAAGAAATTGATATACTTTTACTAGGTAATACAACAATTTTTTGAAAACAAGAAGATATTACAGATTCTTGAATAAAGGCCCAAACAAGGCTATCTTTAGAATTAATCAGTAATGAACGTAAATGCTAACTTATAACTCAAATAAAAGCTGTCTGAAAACATTTGTTAAATGAAATGACAAAGTTTAAAACAAAATAAGAACCTTCAATTTACAGATGAGACCATGTTCTCTGAAAGATTAGTTTCATTGTAAATAGTCACAAGGTATAACTTAAACAAAAGTCCATGCATGTGGTGGGGTTGAACCCAAAGCAATGAGAAATCGTTAAAGACTAACACCTTGAAAACTAGGACACTGGTTATGAAAGGAAAGAGTCTACTGCTTTACTAGAAAGCAAACTACATGTACACATACATGGTACAATCAACATGGAGTGAGAAACATGCATAAGCATTACTGTAGCTATTCATTACAACAGTCATCAATATGTCAATGTGATGACATGCTATACAAGTACTACAGAATTAGATACTGCTTACATGTATGTCTGTGGGCACATAATTGTAAACTTACCTCAAAATCTCTTGTACATTCATATATTGGTGTTATAAGTTTATACACTTCTCCCAGTACTTCATACCGTTCAGCTGTTTCTAAAGACCTGGCGGCTTGCTCCAGAAACTCCACCATGGTCTCCTACAAAACATAAACATATAGATAATTATAAATGCTGCAAAATAAACAAATTATGAATATATAGACCCAAATATCTGTACATGTATTGGGCTTATATGGGACTAGACTATTTCATACCTATCCATTATACTGGACTTTGGTTTTGTGGACTGACAAACACAATGCAGAAGTACAGATTGGGCTGGTGATATAAATATACTGGACAAATGTAGAACTCAATGTAATGGACTACCCACTATACTATACTTATGATACTTCAATATATTGGTCTTACCTCAACATACTGGACATCCTGCATACCAGAATCATCTTTTATACCAGATTCCTCTTTTTCTATATTTGGTGATATTGAAGAAAATGCTACACAGCCTTGTGGGAAGGATCCTGTAATGTATTATAATACTTGTTAACTTCTAATATAAATTTAGGCCCCTGGACACAAAACGGAAATGTCACAGTGTCTTTTGACAATGACTTTTTTGGATTAAAATTAATCGTACAACAAATTTATACATTTCAGTGTCAAATGGTGAATAAAATACTGAAAAAAAAAAATAATGTTCTTGAGGTCCTTACAGGCTAATCATGTGTATTTAGTAAAGTGCCTGTGGTTTAATACAGTGCTAATACACAGATTTTCTCCAGTTCTATCACAAGGATGACACTTCAGTGTCCTACAGCTAGGTACTGATTTTACAGTATTAATTAGTGTATTTCAGTGCACATGTACAACATGTATCTTTACAAAGTGATGATAAATGTGAAAGAACACTGCTGTTTTGAACTCAGGGTAGTAATGGAGATCACCTGAGTACCGTGTAAACAATAGCGGTATACCCCATAATATTTCTGCAGAGAAGAAGAAAACATAATATCACAATTCCCTGGAATTACATCACTTATATGTTAAAATGCTGACATGTGTGACTTGATATCCAATGGATATAATGTAATAGCAATGCACAAACTATATGGGGTATTACAAAGTGTGATAGTGAACTCTTTTACATCACATGATATCATGCAGTGTTAACTGCATGACTAAACACAACCTTCCATATGAAAAACAAGAGGCCCATGGGCCTGATACGCTCACCTGATAACTAATGGCTAGCTGATAGATTTAAAGAAAACATAAATACTAAACCCCAATGACGTTTTTTTTACATCATGATAACTGTTGTATTAATACCTACAACATTCTAGTATACATGCCTATACAAAAAGTTAATAGTTTTCAAGATAATTAACCATTTCAGTATTGTTTCACATCTGTGACCTTGACCTTTGAACCCATGACCTTTTTCTATACATCAAAATGATCGTTGTATCGATACCTACAACATTCTAATATACATGCCTATACAAAATGTTTATAGTTTTCGAGATAATTAAACATTTCGGTATTGTTTCGCATATGTGACCTTGACCTTTAAACCCATAACCTTTTTCTATACATCAAAATGATTGTTGTATCAATATCTACAACATTCTAATATACATGCCTATACAAAAAGTTTATAGTTTTGGAGATAATTAACCATTTCGGTATTGTTTTGCATCTGTGGCCTTGACCTTTGAACCCATGACCTTTTTCTATACATCAGAATGATCATTGTATCAATACCTACAACATTCTAATATACATGCCTATACAAAATGTTTATAATTTTCGAGATAATTAACCATTTCGGTATTGTTTCGCGTCTGTGACCTTGACCTTTAAACCCATGACCTTTTTCTATACATCAAAATGATCGTTGTATCAGTACTTACAACATTCTAATATACATGACTATACAAAAAGTTTATAGTTTTCGAGATAATTAACCATTTCGGTATTGTTTCACATCTGTGACCTTGACCTTTGAACCCATGACCTTTTTCTATACAACAAAATGATCGCTGTATCAATACCTACAACATTCTAATATACATGCCTATACAAAAAGTTTATAGTTTTCGAGATAATTAACCATTTCAGTATTGTTTCACATCTGTGACCTTGACCTTTGAACCCATGACCTTTTTCTATACATCAAAATGATCGTTGTATTGATACCTACAACATTCTAATATACATGCCTATACAAAATGTTTATAGTTTTCGAGATAATTAACCATTTCGGTATTGTTTCGCATCTGTGACCTTGACCTTTGAACCCATGACCTTTTTCTATACATCAAAATGATCGTTGTATCAATACCTACAACATTCTAATATACATGCCTATACAAAATGTTTATAATTTTCGAGATAATTAACCATTTCGGTATTGTTTCGCGTCTGTGACCTTGACCTTTAAACCCATGACCTTTTTCTATACATCAAAATGATCGTTGTATCAGTACTTACAACATTCTAATATACATGACTATACAAAAAGTTTATAGTTTTCGAGATAATTAACCATTTCGGTATTGTTTCACATCTGTGACCTTGACCTTTGAACCCATGACCTTTTTCTATACAACAAAATGATCGCTGTATCAATACCTACAACATTCTAATATACATGCCTATACAAAAAGTTTATAGTTTTCGAGATAATTAACCATTTCAGTATTGTTTCACATCTGTGACCTTGACCTTTGAACCCATGACCTTTTTCTATACATCAAAATGATCGTTGTATTGATACCTACAACATTCTAATATACATGCCTATACAAAATGTTTATAGTTTTCGAGATAATTAACCATTTCGGTATTATTTCACATCTGTGACCTTGACCTTTGAACCCATGACCTTTTTCTATACATCAAAATGATCGTTGTATCAATACCTACAACATTCTAATATACATGCCTATACAAAAAGTTTATAGTTTTCGAGATAATTAACCATTTCGGTATTGTTTCACATCTGTGACCTTGACCTTTGAACCCATGACCTTTTTCTATACATCAAAATGATCGTTGTATCAATACCTACAACATTCTAATATACATGCCTATACAAAAGGTTTATAGTTTTCGAGATAATAATTATTATCAGAGGTAAAAAAAATTAGGTCACGACCTTCACAATTGACCTTGACCTCATTTTGAAGATACTAACAAGAAGATGTCAAAACTGAAAACCTCATGTCATTATCTGGTCAAATAGTCAAGTAATAACAATTTGAAGCTATTTTACGATTTTTTCAAAATTAAACGCAAAAACGCGTAACCTATTTTTTATCCAATTTTTACAAAATGAACAAACTATAGGCTTAAGACCCTAGAGAAGCCAAATATCACATCAGATTTTTTCTCCAATCAGTACTTTCGGAGAAGAAGATTTTTTAAGATTTTTGCACCCCTAGGTCACCTTGACCTAGTTATGGTAGCCATGGCAACGCCACGAACAAATCTGAATTGCACCGGCCCATATATACTTCTGACAAAGTTTCATTAAAAACTGTCCAGTAGTTTCAGAGGAGAAGTCAAAAATAGGTGTTAACGACGCACACACGCACACACGCACACACGCACACACGCACATACACACGCTGCGCTATGCCATAAGCTCACATGACCTTCGGTCAGGTGAGCTAAAAACATGACATGTGTACATATAAAAAGTGGTTAATTCTTCAAGACTTAAATAATGAAATAATACTGCATCTCTTCAACACTTAGTGACAACAATAATTTTTATATGTGAAATTAAAACTATAACATTCTCAGGGCATGACAATGAACATTTGTTGGATATCCAATGCACATCTCCATAGTTTCTACAATGTTAGTATTTCATGTGGTTAACATGTGTGTCTTTGACACACACTTATTGTACCCTTGCCAACATAATACTGTCTATAAAGTCTGATAATTCAAAAAGATTTACACAGAATTAGCCCTTATTCCACTGTCAGGCTTTACTCAGATTTGAAACTGACTTAAATCAACGACTTTCACATGCTGATATGATGTCTTGTCTCAAACAGAAAGCAGGTGATCTCCCTTCTGATGTGTCATGTGATGTTCAAAACACATTGGTATGTTTTCTGTCCTTTAAAATTGTCTTTGAGGTGTAATGTTTTATCAAAATCAATTTACTTTCCTCAATGAATTTTTTTTTTATTGTTTAAAATATCTGAACTCAATCATGAGTAAATATGTTGATTATTGAATTAGTGGATTAATATTAATATGATGATGTAGGAGATGAATACTTCTGACACAGATTGGGATAGAAAGATAATTCAAAAACCCTGTAGCCTGGAAAAAAAACATTTTGTTTTCTGTATGTCAATATTTTCTTTGTAAATATACCCAGAACCTTTTTAAAACCAATCATAAGTTAAGCTTACAGATATAGTCTATGATAAACCAAACAGATTCAATATTATTTAAAATTTACTGCTAAGTGTTATTAAATCATTTATTTCCATTACCACTTTATTACTTGTTGATAAACAGGTGTTATAGCATGTTACCAGGGAAGGAGGTATGGCAGACTCTGTGTTTGACAGCTACAAGCTTAAACTAATTTAAATCGCTGACATTTCTGAGTAAAAACTTGGGTACCAGAAATGTGAAATTTTGCAAACTGTTGGACATTAATCAAGTAAATTGACAAACAGACAAGCATAGTAACTGTAAATTAAAGTAATAAGTGAAATGGGATGTCATTTCAAAAGTGTCCCAAACAAACCCCTGGAAATCCCTTACCATATGCATGATCAAAATACAAATAGGAAATGGCTCATCCTATAGATTATTACTGTTCAATAGTTTTTGAGAAAGGTGTTGGACAAAATGTTGACGGAAGAAACAGAGTAAACACTATGTTCCCCACACCCACACACTTCGTTGGGGAGGGGGGCACAATTACTGCCTATCATAATGGGAGATTTTGGTTTAAAGGGTTTTTTTTTAAATCAACACACCTGATAGAGAACTCAAATCAAAGATAAGGCATGTACATGTTTATAGGAGGACTGGAATCCAAATGCTTTTTATTTACAAAACCATATAACCAAGAGACCACTTTATGCACAAATACAAGATATGGGTAATAATTTAACGAAAATTGGTTTAATAAACCAATCATATACATGTAGTTCACTAGGGTAACTGTAAATTATGAAAGATGTAAGTGTTTTAACAAGCTTACTCACATGATGTGATAGATAAATGGTGTTATAGGGAAAGAACATCAGCACATTGAGTATGACATAAGTGACTATAATGTGTACCTTGGAAAAAAGGGGGATTTTTCTGACAGGAGGGTAAGGACCATGCTACACAATGTATTTGGTAACATTCCTATATAAATTGTTGGAAGGGGAGGTAGAAAAAGGGACTTTTTCTTGACAGTAGGGTAAGATTACTCAATGCATGTAACATTCCCATATATTGTATATCTACGTTTATATATATATAGACTGGTACCATCATTTCCAGGTTCTACATTAAAATATAAAATATAACCCATATAACGTTTTAATACATGTAGTAACATGCACATCATATTAGTTAAAAAGTTAAAAATTTGTCACTAGGAAACACACAGACTGCTTTTCTGAAAAAGTGGTCTAATTTCATTCAGTTTTACTATTGGCCGTCAAGGACCTGATGGGAGAGTGTTTATAAACAGGGATGAATCTAATCTATATAAAAAGGTATTAATACCCAATTAACGTAACAATATATTAACACCTTCATGCGCTCATTTGTTAAAAACCACCTATTTTCACCATATAGGCTCTTCTGTGTTTATAAACACTCTGCCAAAATATTTTGGACGGATCATATAAGTTTGTACCGTATCTATAGTTACGGTATGTTGTTGACATCCGGACATATGTATAGTTCACACCTCATATGAAATTGTATTACACATACATGTACCACATAACCCCAACATTAGGTACCTAACAATCTCTATAACTAATAAATAATCTTACCTCTTGTTATTAACACTGAATTATTTATTTTATACAAACAACATTTACTATACCATAACTTTCAAATCATCAAAATTTATCAAAATTAAAATCAAAATTTTAAAAATAACAACCAACAATATTCAAAGCTTTAAAAACTTAAAAATAAAACTAAAATATAAAAATTAGCAAATAAAAAATGCCAGTGTTTGAGTCGTTAAACTCTGCATCTGAATACAGATCGACGAATGGCAATTATGACATTCATACACAACATAGTTTGTAAAATGGAATAGATGATAGTTCATTCAACTGTGTACCAATAAATGCTTGTGCATAAAAAAAGAATTATTTCCATAGGTTAAAAATTTGTTTTCCAGTTATTGTAAAACTGGCGTTATAAAGTTAGCAGTACTTGAGTATTTAGGAAAGAAAAGAAGTACAAAGAATAGGGTTTTTTTTCAAATCTTACCAATTTGCATCATATGAATGTACAGTGAAACCTTGTTATAATGCCCAATTCTTTTTATGTTTTTCTATATAAATGTCCCTTGATTTATCACACCACAAACCTCATTATAATATCAATATCTGACTGAATAAATAGTGGTGAAACATTGAGGTTTTGTTTACCTCACTGTACGGTGTAGTCAGTATATCCAATCCACTGATCATTAAGACTAATGAATACTATAAGATATACTGGATCCACCTTTAAACAACAATATTTACAATATGACTGTACCTGTCTTCAATGAAACATACAGAAGCAATTGTATTTCAATTCCCAATGAAAGACAATGGGGGTCATGACCCTTGATGTGTATCAATTTTCCCGCAATATTATGTCATGTCCTACACAGGGGGTCGCGTGGTCATGTGAGATACGCTGATCTCGCATGGCTAAAAACTCTATATCACACGCGCAGATATGGAAAAAATAGCGCCAAGGTACAAAATATTTATTGTAAATATAAGAAATGACATTTCTGCTCATGGTATTTCAAGGGGTAATGAAAGACAGTGTGGCGCGTGCCAAATTCAAAATGAAGGACGAACGAATTTGGCACACGCCACACTATCTTTCATTACCCCTTGAAATACCATGATCACAATGTCATTTCTTAACACTAAGTACAATTTATTGAAACTGGTTTCCTGTTAATGGATTTATAATGGCTATTAGAGCCAAAGTTGTCTCTTAAGAGACAATTTGCCATTGCCTACAGGGACCAAATCTAAGATTTGACCTTATGACCTTAATGTTTTACCTTTTAACCTAAATTTAGTATGCAACAGTCTAATGTTTGGTATACAATTTTCCAAGTTTTATCAAAATCAATCCACAGATGTGTTAGCTATAATGGTTATGGAGTGGACAAATTATTGGGGCAGACAAACAGATGGACAGACAGACGTAACAGGGTGATTCCAATGTACCCCCTAAACCTCATCTATAGGGAATAAAAAATGACAAATATTTGAAAAATATTATTCAATGGACAATTAAGAGTGTGTAGACTCAACTTCAACAAAATGCTAAAATATAATAAAATTAAAAATAACTTCCTATGCATAATTACAAACACTGACATGCTGAATCATACAAATGTCCCGAACGGTAACTTACTTGTTTTAATCTTGCCTGTTATATACAAAAATAAACAAGGACTGAAGCTTCATAAATCCTCCATTAATTTTGTAAATAATGATTAATCTTAACAATTAAAGAATCTGTCATGTCTTTTTTATAAATCATCATATGATCAGTTTATGAAATGAATAGATCAAAAGAAAAATATATTAAAAAAAATATTACTTCCAAATCTCCAAATGGTAGTTGAAACATAATGGAGACTGGACTCTAAACTCTTGCACTACTGTAATTGACAATAATAAGTTTGTTCAAAACATTTACTTGGAATTCTAATATGTTTTCAAAAGCAATAAGTGATACAAAAATAAACATTTTATTTGCATGACTATTCTACAAATGAATGATAACAAGATGGACAGATGCTAGTCTACAAATGAATGATAACAAGATGGACAGATGCTAGGATCTATCTTTAAAAGTTTATCTGATTTATATTTCTGGAATAAAAAGTTATAGCTAAAAAGCTTTTACTCAGAACTAATATTCACAATGGTGACAGAAAACACTACTAAATAATGCTAAAACTGATGATGGACAAACTTTACACACGTGAAAAGCATCATGAAAACTTATATGGCCAATTACATGTAGTACTCTGACTGGCTTTACAAGTCAAGGGTTATGGGTTCCAACCTAGCTGGGGATTTGAAAATTTTCAAAGATGATTTTAGTCTGGCATCATTAGAGTTGCAAAAGGCTCTTTACTACAGTAGACTTTCAGATGAGACTCAAAATTGAAGCCCAATATTTGAATTGAATGCACACTAAAAACACCTTTGTCAAACTTATATATTTTAAAGATGAAAAAAATTCAATTTTAAAGAATTTCTTTGCTTTGAACAAATCCTGCTAAAAATTAAAACATATTTAATCAAATGTTTAAAGATATTTTGAGTAAACTTAAAACCTACTTGCATGTCACTCTATGCAAAATACCTGTGACTTTGTCAGTTATCATTAAAATATATTTAGAGAATGTGACAATACATAATGAGACAGGATTAATCAACTTGAATATTGCTTAATCCCAATCACAAGATGTTCAGTTTGTACACAATTTTGTCACTTTAATTGATCTACTAATGTTGGTACGGTGGTGAAAAGATTTCCTTTACCATTGTGCTTATATATTATATTGTGCTGTTCTGTATACATATATACATATATATATGGGTACTCCGTAGACTAGATATTTATTCCAATATAAATTTTACACTGTTTGCTACATAAGAGTCATATAAAACATTTATGGTAACCATGGTAACAAACAATGCTACTAACCTCTCCTCTTTAAATATTCTGCTACAAGTGCTGCTATATGTATGTAACAGTGAGCTGCCTAAAATATGAAAGAAGATTTAATTGTTTCACACAAAATATAATGAGGGTCTTCAATATGATAGCAAGACTAATCCAACGCTGGACTGGATTGGAGCAATGGTGTTTTATGCCTGATTCAAGGCTCTTTCACCGATATTGAAATGGCCAGTGGTGGAAACCAGAAAGCCCAGAGAAACCACTGACCTTCAGTATTAAAGCAAACTGATAAACTTTCTCCAAGATCTTCCTAAGTTAATTCGATCAATCAGACCACTGGACTACTGAGCCCCACCCCCCCCCAACCCCACCCCCAAACAATGGTGAGCCATTAAATTTAAATAAAGAACCTTGTACAAAGGTAAACCAGTTATATCTCAGTGCTTATTACCTGTTGTTCAAAGTTTAATTTCTAAGACACATATTGTCCCAGAAACAACAATTAAGATTATACATTTGATGTTGAGGTGTGAGTGAGTGAGTGAGTAATGGTGTTTAACATCCCAGTCAAGAATATTTCATTTGTATCAAGACATTGCCACCTATAGGCGAAGGTGCAGAAATTTTGCCTGTGCATTGCGCTAATGGCGTTATACAACAGGGTTCTTTAGTGTGCCAAGCCCACCATGACACGGGACCTCATTTATTTCAAGTTACCACCCGAAAGAACCGTGACTTTCATTTTCCATAATGCCAAGTGCTTGGCGAAAGAACAGTCACTACCCACTTTCAAGTCTTGGGTCAGACCCAGCAGGGGATCGAACCCACAACCTACCACTTACGGAGCGAGCACTCTGGCAACTGAGCTACCGCAGTGGTTTTGATGTGTGAGTGGGCTAGATAAAACTACATCAGCATTGTTTCAGCTATTCAAGGCTAACATCAACATTTATAAACAACATAGGTCTTAATCTTTTATGCTTTTTTTTGTTGACAAAAATACTAAAATAAATCAATTAGAGTTCTCTAACCATGTGAGACATATCAAATACTTACTTATTACATAAACAACAATAGTATGTAAATAAAGTTAAAAAAAAGATATTTAAAGCACACCTCTGAATGGTTTCCATAGCGATTGTGTATCTTAGCCATGGAATCTAGCCATGTTTTTCGTAACTCTGGCGTGCTGGCGTAAGATTTGGCGAGACTGTACTGGAGGTCTATCAGCATTTCTGGGTCATTTTCATGTTCCTTCATCTGACTGGTGGCCATCAACACTGTCCTTATTTTCTTGGTTAAATCTTTAACTTCAGACGGGAAACCACTTTTCTAAAACGGAAAAAATTGAGGTATTTATATTCAGATTATGACAAAATAAACAAATAAATAAATATGACAAAATAAATAAATAAATAAATAAATAAATAAATAAATAAATAAATAAATAAATACTAGTTTGGTTTGAAAAAGTAAAATAAATAATGATAAAATCAAAGATACATTTTTAGGGGCAACTTATAAAAAATTCCACTGACAGCATATTTTTCAAATTGTAATTAAAAACAAAAATTCTTGAAAAAAATTAAAAACAACTCCTTTCAGTAAAACCAATTGAAAAGTTTAATGATATTTATTTTTTACATAAAATAAAAGTTGAGAAAATAATATAAAATAAGTGCTTATAATATCATTTTGGTGTTGATATATGTGTATATCATATAAATAATTTTTATAATAAAATGTGCTGAATACAAAATATACATCCTCAACCTAAAAAAATTTAAAAAACATACATAATCAAATATAAAAATAATAAAGAAATAAAGAAAAACAAAGAATAAAAAAAAAAGTAAAAAACGTACTCTTCATCTAAAACACCAGAAAAATGAATATTTGCAGACTGTCCACCTCTGCTGACAGCTGACCAATATAGAAAATCAGTTTCATCTTGTCCTTTATGGTTAGTGCAGAAACCAGTTTAATTGAAAATTATCAAAATTCACTACTTCAAGATTTCAGACAAAATAATGCTATCATAAGAGAATGTTAGTGCTGAATAAGAACTAAATTACTGAAGGATTGAACCCGATAAGTAACAGATGATCTGGCAGCTGAAAGGCAAGTAGAGACAAGGGCTGTAAGAGGAACAGTGTCGCTCCCATACTTAAATACTAAATAGTGCCTCAAATTGATCATGTTGATGAAAAGCAAGATGCGAAAACGCCCATCACAAGAACACTAGTAGTCGTCCTCCTCTGTAGATCATTACATTGATGAAAAGCAAGGAGAGACAATGGCTGTCAGAAGATGCCTGCCACAGTAACTCTGATGTGTATGTGTAGATCTAGTACATGTATATCAAATTAATGAAAAGCAAGAAGAAACATTAAAGTCTGTCAGAAAATCAGTGTTGTTCCCCTATAAATCTAGCACATCAAAAAACTTTGTGACCAAAACTTGTAACATTTGTTCATCAAAACATCTGTTAGCAAATAACATCTGTGCAAGAAAGTCCCTGAAACAATACAAATACACCAAATCCTATTACATACAGGACATTGTGGCTTTACAGCAAGTTATTCAAACAATGAACATAGCATCAAAATATTATGAAATGCCTACATCAAACACTATCTCAAAAAGATGGGTCACTTTTTAAACTGGTATGTTTTGGTCTTTAAAGCACTACAATGTTAATAATGTGTCACTCTTCAAATTAGTATGCTATGAATATAAATCTTTCAAACACTATAACAAAAAGATAGATCATTCTTCAAATGGGTAAGCTGTGACTTCTGGTATATATCTTACATAAAGATGGATCCATGGCTATAAATGCATAGTTATAAGCATCATAACAGAACACAGCAACAAACAAATTCTTCTTACAATCAAGTGAATCAAACAGAACAATTATTACCAAATAACAAGTGGTTCACTCCTCAAGCTGGTGTGCACTCATATCTATGTAAAATATTAATGTACCAGACACTCAATAACAGCAACATCTATGGATGGGAACAGGGTGCATTCACAACTGTCATAATGAAAATGGTAAATCTCAAATAGTACTATCTAATAACTATATTTGTAAATATAGTAGTGATATTTCAGTGTTATAGGATGTGCAAAGCAAGTATATCACTCCTCGAGGTTGGTGGGCTCTCATGTCTATATAAAACATTAATGTACCACAAACTCAAAAACTGCAACATCTATGGATGGGGGTGCATTCACAACTGTCGTAAATCTCAAATAGTACTATCTAATAACTACGGTACATTTGTAGGTATAGTAGTAATAATTCAATATTATAAAATGTGCAAAAAACAACCATAACCACTAGTATATATAATATAACTTGTATAGTATAAACAATATGTACACATACTTGGTATTCATTATGTATATATGTGCTTGTTTATAAGTATCATACATTGTGTAGATTTTACAGTTTTACTTTACCAGTGATATTTTTTAATAGAAACTAAGTTTTACAATAAAACCACAAACATTGCCAACATTTATTCAGTCAGATTTTTTTTAATTATAAAGGGGTTTGGCAATAAATTGAGGAGAGAGTTATCAAGAAAAACATACAAGAAATAGATTTTGATACTTCAGAATAGGGTAGCGATAAGCAAGGTTGGAGAGATATTGAGGGGCATTGTAATGAGGTTTTGCTTCATATTTAACAAGGACACAGAAGCAAGCTTACTGGAACTTCTGAAATTATCCAAACTTTAAACCAAACATTTATACAAAAATGTTAATAAAACACAGGGATATATACATATGGCATACATTCTTCTCTACCTAACTTCTTTTTACAAATGGAGAGAAGTGGAGTGGAGTAAAAGTGTTACTTTCGAGTCCAGTATCTTTTACTTAAATTGAGGTAGTCAGTTCTGGGACATCAGAAGAAGAGTGAAGCAAGCTCACCTTCTGCATGCATGTTTAACCAAATATTTATCTCAAATAATATTAACACAGGGATATATATGGCATAAGTTCTTCTCCACTTATACCAGTGAAATAAAATGGCCTCTTACATGTGTGTTGAGCAAATAAGAACATCATTCAAAATCTTCCCTGTTTAAGTTTACATGCAGGAGAATTGAACATTAAAATCAGCAATGTACTTTTAACTTAGAACTGGACAAGTGGTTTTATGAGGAAGGATTTTAAACATTTCTCAACAAAATCATTTACAAATATATCTTATGTATCTATTAACATTAGTGATAATGCATTTATGATCTTATACATATATACAAAACTTGACCAAAAAATAAATTTCTGAGATCAGAGCAGATAAATTCATGTTAGCTGAGAATTTTTAAGTCTATGTTAGATAGATCTGAGATAAGCTGAGAGAACAGAAAGGGATGTTTGAAAAAAGATGAGCAGAAAATAATAAGGGATGCTTGACACGACTTAGTAAGAGGTAAAACTGTAAAATCAACAGGTTATTTACTTATAAGTATATAGGTATTATGTAGATGAAAAAGGAGTAATCATTGTGCTATTTAGTAGGTCACTGGGTCAGTTATCTAGGTCACTAGGTCATCTAAAAGCAGCTATATATTACCTGTTTGTATCCTTTATTCCGATGTTTGACATCTCCCTAACAAAATGCAGTATGTATTGGTAAGAGTTTTACTATATTTATATGGAAATTATCATGCTGTTTTTCATTACACGAGGTGTACATTTTCATCGTCATGATAATAAGAGAACATTTGGCATCATTTGAAAACAGGATGATTTCTTCTGTAGAAATCGATTGGAGTGAACAAAGGTATTTTACTCTCTAGTCAAGAATTTTTCACTTATATTGAGACAGTCAGTTCTGGGATCGTTGAGGAGACTGCACTTTCCAGAAAATATTATTGAGCTTTGGTAAAGCAATCTTCTGGAGAAATGTTATCTGCCTAAAATCTAAAATCAGATACATTTTCTGGATTATGTATTGTAAAAGTTTTTAATTGTGTGTGTATTTATTTTCGCGGCATAGGAAATTTAGACATATCCAGGTAATAAATTTTTTGCGTTTTTGAAATATGCACTTTAACACAATAAGCATAATATAATTCTGCTGGGTATTAATTTGCACACAACAAACGACCGCGAAAAAAGTGAAAATTTGAACACAGCAAAAATAAATACGTTTTCAATATGTTTTATGTAAACGACTCATATAATTACATCATTTAGGTAAATTGTTTACACTATAGCACCCAACCAGTTTTCCAGAAGAGCCATCCATGTTACAAAATGATACCAAATGTTCCTTCCATACTATCTAAGATGTGATATAAAGTGAGTACTGAGATTTAGAGAACTCTAAGTCTGATATATTAGTGTACAACTGGTAATTGTTTAGTACTGACAGATGTTGTTTACATGCTGCATGACATACACATAGTAATTATTATATGTTAAAGAGAATAATGGCATTCAAATTTAAGAAGAGAACACCGGATCCCTCTAGGTTCTATACAGATAATGGCCCAAATCCCTAACCTGTAGCTTCCTTCTGACTAAGGGTAAGTGGTTAGTTGTGGTGGTGTGATTAGATTTGGCTTTTATGTGAAAACACCTGATCTCAGATAATGCTCTAAACAGTAGACAGACTGGCAGATATCCGGGCCATATATTAACAATGCTGTATAACAGGTCATAAGTTCAATTTATCATATCCCTGGCAATTGTTTGAAGGTGTATAGGGATTACCCTATCTGTCCGTCTGGTCATCTATCCCAATATCATCTATATTCCATATCTTCTTTGTCCATGGATTGATTTTGATCAAACTTGGAAAATACTGTAAATCAACGTGAGATGATGTGCCACATACACAATTCAGACACATAAGTCAAAGGTTAAGGTCACAATGTCAAAACGAGTCAAAGATGTCCCTCCAGTGACTGCTCTAGTTTAATAGGCAGATTGTAGGATCTAACTTACAAGTACAATATAACGTAAAACATGTTTATGATGAAGCCCTGGGATCTCTATTTTTAACTTCATTATAAAGCGACTTCGTTATATTTTATCAATAGACTCATACAGAGGAGCAGTTGGGACCCAATATTTGACTTCGTACTATCCATGTATTCGTTGTAAGTGTGTTTGTTATATTCGTGTTTTACTGTACTAGTACCACCTATAAACCTGGCAATATCTGGTATAAAACTGATTAAGGATATATATGATATGATATAATAATGTTGTCATCATATAAATACAGAGCTGATTATATATCTATATACATGAAGAAGAATGAGATTCTCAACATTCAAGAGTTATGTTTTCAATTTTTACCGTTCTCATTTCAACTTTTGCTCCTCCAAAAAATCTCCTAGCTACATGAAAATCTGTCTGTAGAGCAAAACAGTAATGACATAATGATATATGCGTTGTGTTACCTCATATTGCTACAACTTATACTATACATACATTTTTTTATTTATATCAGAAGTTCTGCATTATATAGATTAAACGATTTGAACAATTTTCATATAAATTTAAATTGGACATCAATACCAGTGATCAGATTTATGCATTACATAGGGCATGGATTTGAAAGCTTGGAAACAGTATCAGTAGCTGAAATTTGACATTAAGTGGAATTTTATAATTAAAAGGACACAGCTTATTGTATTTTAAGATCTGGTAACTTTCGTATCTAAATACTAAGGGTATGGCAAAAATAACTTCATAATTGAAAATCTAAGCTAGACCAATCCCAGTATTGGAAACCTAACCTCCACTTAGAGATCTAGTTCTTTAAAAATGCAAAAGCACTATGCCAACTGGGAAATTATCTTGAATGTAAAGGATAAATAGTGTATTGCAATTCAGATTCTTTCACTCTGATCAAGGCAGTCAGTTCTGGTGGAGGTAACTGAAGTACCTAGAAAAATCTTGATCTATGGCAAGTAAATTGAAAACCTTCTAACACTGATTTGTCGGAGTGGGACTCATAGGAGGTTAATGATGGTTTGACCTGTACTCGGATGCAATAGACCACTCTGAGGCTCCCCTATCATTGGGTTTCTCTTACATGAAGGAACAAGGGAAATCTATATGATTAATAGAATGACTGTTATTTTACAACAAAAAAATAAATCAAAAATAACATCAGGCATGTCATGATTCCTACATCAAGTATGTTAAAACATTTAAATATTAATGATACTGATGCGGTGCTACGTGATGTCAGATGGTGTGGTGACATGATGCCATTAAAATGAAGCCACTAACATTAGGTTAGAGTAACATCTAATGAAGAGGAATAAAATACCGTTTCATCCTACAAAAATAAGGTCAAAAAATGATGTGTGATTTCTATATCAGTTTGTGTTAGTTGAACAGTTAGTGTGATGAAATGTGTTTTACTGTTAAAAGTCAGATAAAACATGGTTTGTTCTGTCTAGTGAAATAAATGAAGATGGAAAAAAAATGAAAATTATGTTTTAGGTCAACTCAACTTAATTACTAGTGTCTCAATTAAACATTTATTGCCCATTTATTATGAGGGAGACATGAAGATTTGTTCAACAGGGAAAATTGATTGCGCTAGGGGAACATGAAGATTTGTTCAACAGGGAAAATTGATTGTGCTAGGGGAACATGAAGATTTGTTCAACAGGGAAAATTGATTGCGCTAGGGGAACATGAAGATTTGTTCAACAGGGAAAATTGATTGCGCTAGGGGAACATGAAGATTTGTTCAACAGGGAAAATTGATTGTGCTAGGGGAACATGAAGATTTGTTCAACAGGGAAAATTGATTGCGCTAGGGGAACATGAAGATTTGTTCAACAGGGAAAATTGATTGCACTAGGGGAACATGAAGATTTGTCCCTCTGGTTATATGATTGAATTAACCAATTATACCAATAGAATTTATTATGATGTATAATATTATTATTACTTGCTTCCATTGACTTTTTTGTCTTTATAGGGTGTTATTATTTAGAATACTCTGAGATGTTTGATGATTTACAAGTTGTACTGTAGCAATTAAATGAACATCTCTTTTAAGATCTGTCACAAAATAATGAATGTAACGGTCAGGGTAAATCACTTGATTAGGCACTTGCTGTTATCATCAGAAGTAACAGATTTAAGCCCTTATAAACCTGCATTAAATCACTACTCTTAACCTATGTAAAATACTAAAATTTTTATTTCTCATAATAAAACACCCTCGTAAATAACTTTGGCACAGCCATAAACACAAGTCTACCACTTCCAAGGACCAATATGCTCACAAAACTGTTAAAGATGGGAAAATGACAAGTCAGATGAGGCTGGAACATAGAGCCTTCTGTAGTGAATGTAAGCATTCTAACACTTAAGCTATCTAAACTATTACAACTAACCAAAATCTATTAATTAAGTTGAGTTGGCCTTAAAGATGGTGACATAAAATAAATCTAACTTAATTTTGTCAATAAGTGCTTCTCTATCACTGTGTAAAAATGTAATTCAATAACACTGATTGTAATTCAAACTAAAAAGGTCAAAGTTCAACAGTAACTGCTGAAATCTACAGTGCACCGATTCACAAACAGTCACTGAAAATATTATGAAAACTCTGTATAAAACAAATGACAAAGGACAGTGGATTATCCTGTACATTTAGATTTTTATTCTTTACATCAGAATTTGCTTTATTCTATTTAATGGACAGTTATTAAAGATAAATATATCTAAATCTGAGTTTTTTTTTAAACTATAGGATTGGTGTGACAACTGATTTTGTACCAATGTATAACAACATTTCCCAAATTTCAGGGAATCCGACCTCCAATGACAGTTAATTTAAAGTCTATTTCTTTCAAAATTACAGCTTCTAAGTTACATTGATATTGTACCAAAGTATGACAACATTCTTGATATTCAGGGAATCCTACCTCCCCTTAATACATGTATATAATGTATTTATTACCTGCATGGCTTTATCACTTGAAGCATAACTGTTAATCATGGCTAAACTTTCTTGAAATCTGGAATTACTCAGTCCAACTACATCCCCAATCAGCTGAGACACAGATATAATAACCTGAGAGATATATACATAAACATAAATAATAAACCAAATATAGATGTACAAGTATTAAAACTTTTAAAAATTTTACAATTCAAAACTTTACTTGTGAATTTCTTGAAAGTTAATTTGAATTTCACTTCATGTTCAGTATATTTTAACCTGTTTACAAAGTCACAAATTTGAATTGGCCAGGAATTTAATCCACCTCTCACTTACCATAAAAGTCAAGTAACAAAGATGAAAAAGGTGATGGTACCAAAAGAGATTTGTCCACTATTTCACCACTATTAACTGCAGTGAGCAATCTCCATGTGACAAATTTATGTATTGCTGACCATCCCACAATGTTCTGACAAATGCCCGGCATGGTTGTATTACACGCAAAAAGAATGAAAACTCTGCCTGAACTGTGTCATTTAATGAAGTCACTGACACTAGCACATCATTAGTTGGCATGATGCTGCCTTATTAGTGATAGCTGCCAGTGTCTGTACATAAAAGGTATGGCCAATACGGCAATTCTATCAGATACATGCCAGGCTATAGATCTAGCAACATACATCTCTATTGTGTTTTGTAACAAAGATGAAAACGATGGTATTTTTACTGACCTGTAAGTGTACTCTGGTAAAACCTTTCTTCTTGGCAAACTCAAAGTTAGACCTCATCAGTAGATATAACAAAGCACATGCAGACTTTCTGGTACTGGTTAGCTTGGAGTTACAGCATTTCAATAACTGAAATATATATGTATAACATAAATTCAAAATTTCAAATACAAACATCACATTAGCATTCCCAATGCTTATCAATCATGACCTAATTTAAGCATTTTCTATTTTCTACAATGTTTGACTTTTGAATAATATAATAAATATATTTCAACTCTTATATTTTAGAATAGCAAAACAGTCAAACTACATCTTTATATAATTTTATTTCATAAAATAAATCACCTCTGCTTTATCTAAATCACAATATACAGACAGTCTACTTTCTTTTCAAACAAACTTTTCAAAATAGCAATTAACTTTAAGCTTCTGACTAAAAATTTTAGAAAGAAATTGTAGTTTCCAGAGAATTTGACTATATGTATATGTGAATTCCCCAAAATTTGGAACAGAGAACAAATGTTACCTTGAAATAATTAAACAATTAATTGTTCCCAGATGTCACATAAATTCTTATCACACCGATTGTTTTTATACCAAGAAATTGTAATTTCACATCTGTCACACAACACATCAGTCACATGGCTTATGTGTCAAATGCCACATAGGTCACATGGCACATCAGTCACACAGCCAAATGACACATCGGTCACATGACATATCAGTCACATGACATGACTTAAAGGCTAATACAAAGTTATCAATGTACAAAAGCATAAACTACTATACCTCATAACAAAGACTTCCACAAAGTGAGGCATTTCCTTTAAATAATGCTGATGGAAACTGAAAGTAATAAATAAATACAAGTTTTAATTTTTGTATTTATATAACTTTTGCATCAACATAACTGTTAATTTGGTACATAGACAAAATTATTGTTTTTAAATTCCTTACAAAATTTACACCATCAATTATTTGACACAATAGGTTAAATTAAGAATTACTGTAGATTAATTGATACATGTCGAAATTAATGAGAAAAAGTAACAACAATGTTATGTACATGTATGTTTTCTTATCCTCAATTTAAAACAAATTTCAAAGCCTAGAGTAAAGTGTTGATACAACCATCAAAATGCTAAATACTGCAACAAAGGCACTAACATGGGATACACAACACATCACCCTTCAGTTCCGTTGTGACACCCAGACAAACAAAAGCTGCTAGAAGAACAACTTAGCTACTCCACAAATTTATTACACTAACAATCACTGGAAGCCCATACACTGAATCACATCAGGGGTAAATTAATATAGGATACACATACACAGGTTAAGTGTTATTCCAATTATTTCTTGATCATAATACAAATCAATATGCTAAACTGACCTTTCTAATAAATGACCTCCAGGCAGCAAACACATGGGACTGTAAGTGCTCCGATTGGCTAGTTTGTAGAAATTGTAACTGAAGATCAAACACCTTTCTCATTAATGTGTTGTCACCATCTTTATGTTCTAGAGTTTTCTGTAAAGATAAGACAGATATAATATACAGCCATATATGATAAAAACAAGACAGCTGCTATATCAATCAAAAACAATCATACCAATTCATGTTCAAACCACAAATCCCCACAGCAACATAAAAACTTTAATAACTGATCAATTAAGTTAAACATGGACTTTCACCAGGGCAGTGAGACCAGATGCTCTGGAAGGAAAAGCATTCCTCTTTAAATCTGATTCAATAAAGGTTTATTACATTCTGTACTCTTAAACTTTTATCAAACACATTTACTTTGCCAACTTACTTATTAAAATAGCATTTTAAAGTCCCAAAGCCTATTTCTTTTATGTTTTTCTTAAAAATTTTTTCTAGACTTATAATACTAAAATCTATCTGAACAGATGGTGGCGATGGATCTAAAGTTTTATTGTACATTGATTCTTAAACATACCTTGAAAGTTGAACCATATATACACAATATATCTAGCACCACAAGACCAACTTCTGTAGACATATTAGCTTCTTGTAATGCTCTCATAACACCAGCTCCATCTGATGATGATGACACTAGAAATAAAAGTTATCAAAATAAAAAATTATTCATTATTTAACATCTAGTCAATCAAAACATTTTGATAAAAATGATCATATTTACATCAAACAAAACTGGATACTGATTCTCAAAACAGGCATGTATAACTTGTACATGTACAAACACAGTGGAATAGTAGAGTGATGGTGTTTAATGGTCCAAAATCAACCTTCAACCTGCCTTCAACTTGTACCAAAATGCTAATTTCTAGAAGGGTACAGAAATTGAGAGAAAACCACCTCATCTTATGCAAGGTAACTTTACAAATTTCGTCCCACTGGGATCTGTCCAAAAGGGGTTTAAACAGAGGCATTGAGAGGTGTTGTGATCTACAACCAGGTGCTTTAAAGCATCCAGCCAATGAAACACTAATGGTGCAAGCAATCAGGAAATCTTTATATCTGGGGTCAGTTGTTCGAAGCCTGATTAGTTTAATCAATCGATTAGTCAAAATTTCAATTTTGCGTAATTTCAGATATACCGGTATTGCAAATTTTATGCTGAAATCTTGAAAATAAATAAAAATTCCAACAAACCAAAGGAAATTGTAATAGAACTATCGATTTGATAAGGCTATTTTGATTTTATTCATGTTTTAAATTTCTGCTAATCATTGATTAAACTAATCAAGCTTCGAACAACAGGGACCTGATGTTCACATTAAAGAAAGTAGCTTTTGTAGGCTAGCTAGCTGAACCCATTTTTCCCACAGATTTACATCCTTTTTTTTCAAACAATAGGAGAAGAGGGTAATGATATATGCCTTTTTTGTACACTGTTGTTTTTATTTTAATGATGTTTCACAAAGATAAACTTTACCTCCAATAGATGGTGTATCAGTAAATATGTCACTGCATTGACTAAGTGTTCTACTTCCCATTCCTATTGCGCTAGGCATTGAACGTCTACCTGTAGGCATAGTTAAGGCTTTACGACTGTCTCCAATAACACTGAAAAATATTGAAATTTATACTACCGTATACGGTGTATATCATTTTTTTATACATCTATGCATACATAGTATTTTATTCAGTGTTCATTCTAGAAGGAGCCATATATACACCCATTCTCAGTAATAAGGCCCAATTCACTATTTCAAGATGATGAAAAATAAAAGTCTTACAAGAAATGAACTTCTGGTATTTTCAGAGACTGGACATATCAGAAGATTTAGAAACAACAAAATTATTAACACCAATTGATTATTTTGGTTGTAATTCCACTTTATTGTTACATACATACCATTTGTATTTAAATGAGTTGATATTTACGTGACCGTAGTTAAAGTTCATCATATTCTTACCAGGTAGTAGTATTTATATGTTTATTATGCTTGAACATTAGTTTACATTGTTATTTATTTTAAAATATGCCTTGAGACCACTTCGGCATATCGAAATGATCATGACGATGTTTGTAGTCTACAGAAATTAAATTATTTTTACGCAAAAATACAATAAGTTTATTTCTGTTTTCTTAAGTTGGTAACAGAAACAAAATTTCAAACGGGTAGTCATTAATCAACACTCAAATCAAAATGCAAATATGTCTTGATAAAATTGCTAACCTAAAGAACTGTACAAAACTTATTATCTTCAAGATAATTTTCACTTAAGTAAACAGTGTATTCGGTAACGTATGTAGCACTTCTAGATGACTTTGAGTCAATATAAAGACAGCTAAATTATATTATATTACAAATTATTAACTCTTGTTTTCCATAATAAATTTGTAAAACTTATCAATAAAACACATGATATTGGTATATATGTTCACTTTTCTAGCGAAATGACAAAAACTATTTATCGGTAACGTATGTAACAGTTTAACCGATAATAAGATTATGTACATGGTATCGTTTACAATGAAGTCTTCAATTTCTTTATTAGACAACAAGAGATATAAAGCTTTTAAAATTATCAATTATCATGATGTAAATGTTCACTTTTCTAGTGACAAAAATAATTAATTAAGTAAGTAACGTATGTAACTGTTTAGTCACGTATGTAACAATTACATACTGGGGTTTAAAACTTCTTCACCCAGTGACATGTCCTCCTTTAAAGAAATTCAATAAAATATACCCGAGTTACATTCTAAAAAACAAAGCTAATGGAATGAGAAAGTCTTAATTGCTGATTAAAATGTCATGTCTTTAAAGGAACCACTGTCTGTATTTTTCTCTCCAGTAGTACTTTTCATATTTAGTTTTTAAACCTGAAATCTGGACTTATCCTTTATTTCTAACAACTTTTTCTCCACCCGATTGGTTATACTGTTTCTAAATTCAGGATAGACTGAAAAATCTTACATGCTATGTGCCTTTTACAAACATTTACTGTCTATACCAGTCAATTTATTTAAAGTCGATTTCTTTTTCTTCTAATTATCTTTTAATCAATCGTGTGACTTAAAATTTCTCTCATACCGATCCATGCCAATTTCATAATCTCAAAGCAAAGAACAAACGTTGAAAATTTGCAAATAAAATTAAACACACAAACTTTCACCAGGAAAGTGAGAACAAATCAACAATGTCCATTGTATTTTGGTATTAGTAATCAAACAGTTTGCTTCGTTTTATAAAGTCCATGCGGGTGCCATAGTTGAGGTACAAGTCCCAATATGAGGCAGAACATGAAAGATCAGTTGTATCTTTTATTTCAATATCCTTAAGATAGATGACATTCACAAAAGCCTTCGAATTTAGAATTATAAAATCCTATACCAGACATCATGTATCTGTATATATGTGGAGTTAAATGGTTTTGTTACAGTCATCCTTCAAGTTAAAAACGGTTTTACATAAATTCTGCTGCAATATGAAATAAATCAGCCAGCAATGATGCACAGTTTAGGCTCATTACCGATTATTGTTGGAAAATTATATTGCTATACATAACATGTATATGGTGTTTTTCAAAATCACTCATATTTTGTTGTTGATTCTATAACTATACATGTATTTAATATTTGTCAATAAGGTGTTACCAAGAAGGACTTTTTCTTGCTGAGCTTCGCTTGTTGGGTGTCAAGTCAATAATGGAAACACCACTTTCTGTTTGCTTTCATAATGTTAACTTTTCATTTGAAAATGTAACTCTTTTATCCTTTCTAATATGAAAGTTTTCTATCTGAAATTTCTTTCTCATGATTTATCTTTTAAAATTTTAACGTCTTTAGATACATTACATTAAGCTTCCCTCTTAGCTTCTTGTCAGAACTTGTATATTTTTACCCTAGTTTAAATAGAAGGTAACCTAAAACTAAGAAGAGTATGACCACTGTTGTTAATGACGTAACAGGGACTGGTTCCAAAGAGACATAACCACTATCTGAAACATCCTTGGCGGCTATCTGTTCTGGAAGTTCATGTGTTTAACTTAACTTGTCAGTTTCAAAGTTTTCACTTTGCTTCTGGATTTGTGATTCGGACACATGGAATAGTAGGTTTGTTTTTTAGTTTAATTCTTAGTTTCTCTTCAATTTAGAACTCCGATCATATCCCATTTTCTTTATCTCTGTAATTTGACTGAATTTCAAGACATTATTTATCCGTCATGAAACATTAGACAGCAGCTGTGTTTGTAATTCAGACCAGTAACGTAGATACCAATACTTACGTTACCTGGGGGTCTGCAGATATATGGATGTATATTGACCACCCATTTGACCATTGAAGTTTTGTTTTACGCTGCATTTACACTTTCATAATCAGAATTTATGAAATTGCAGGTATTTGATTTGTATGTATAACAAATATTAAAATGAACAATGTTGTATTCAAATCTATGAGAAAATTATCCAAATAAATTAGACCAGTGACATCTATCGTTTCAAAATCCAATTTGAAGTTGAAAATTGTTTAATTTCTCTACACGTAACTAAACTAGAAACTTTAAGTGTTTGTTTATTGTTGTATCTAATGACAGTTTGCTTAACTATTTCATTGTAATTGAAATGAAAGTACTGATACATACGTTACTTGTGTTAATTACATACGTTACCTATAGTAACGTATATATCATTTTTTGGAAAATGAATTCCAGACTATGGATCAAGGGTAGACATACCATCATGGGTTTGATGGAAATGACAAGGTGTATTATCTATATAGTCAGATGTATCATTTCAAATTGAAATTTTTGAATGGATTCTTGCCATCCAAAGAGGTCACCTTCGACTGTTTCACTTTTGCTTGAAATTTTTATTTTAACAACAATCGATGTGGTTAAAACTTCACATGCACACTTCTATAATTTAAATCTAGAACTATACAAATTATAGTGGTCACTTGACGTGATTTAGGTGTATTTTCAAATAATGTTATCACGTATGTATCGGTAACGTATGTATTTTTTTCAATTGTTACAATATGTGGTTTAAATAATAGGAACTTGTGCGGAATAAAGATGATATATTTTAAATATTATATCAAAGTACTTCGTTTGACAATATATTAATTTTGACTTGGATAAAATATTTAACCATATGAATGACGTAACGTAAGTATTGATGAAAATAAAACCTTCCATTCAATTTTGTGTCATGCTTGTTCAGGCCCAATAGCGACTGTTCAGTTGAAAATTTTATTGTTCCGTTAAGTATGCGTAAGATAAGCTTCAATTTGCCCACGTCAGTGGTAAGTATGACATTAATATATGATAACCATGGAGACAGTTTTATATGTGGTAACGTTTGTATCCGACAGCTGGTAACACATCTTTATTTGGCACCAGATTTTACCAATAGCTTGCATTGTCATCAGAAACCAGTTTTAGATATGACAACAATGCAGCATTAACAAAAGCAATTCTTTAAATTTTTGTTACTTTCCAAATATTGAAGATTTGGCGATTTAAAACATAAAAACCTTCCCGGTAACAGTAACGTTTGTATCATTTTGAAGGTTTATGAGATTGGAAAATAATAAATACATGGATTAACTAGAAAACTGTGATTGATAATTGTAGATATAATGTGTAGTTTCTGTTGGTACATTTATTCTTTGGTCTTTTCCAAAGCCAATTCATTATACTGTAATATAACACTATTTGGGCCTTATTACTGAGAATGGGTGATATAACATTATGTGAATACAAAAATATTGATGTTATGGTGCTTTAGAAGAACATTTTTGAAAATAGCCCCTCTGAAAAATCTTAGATTGAACATTGTATCATTAAACTGCTTTATACAATCATGATATACACTAAAAGTAATTTCTAAAAATTTCTATGATCAGTTCATAATACTAGTACATTCCTAAAAGATTTTCTCAACTTAACTGGATTTGCAACGCTAATCATTTACAAAAGTTATTTGGTTAACCTGTGGTTTTGCTTGATCAAACATTTTTCAGAACCTTCTTTGTAAATCATTTTATTAGATTAAGTGTTGTGCATTTCATTACATGTATACAATCTTTGCTAATGATATAGACTTTAATATGGGTTATTTGGCATATTTAAGAGGGATACCTCAAGTCACTTTAAATAATAACTTAACATCAAACACAAAGATACCAATCCATGTTAAAACAATGATCTTAAAAAAATGTAAAAACTTTGAAAACAGACAAATTAAGTAAAGCAAAGAAATAAGGCTGGGTGCTTTGGAAGGGTAAACACTGCTTGTATAGCTAGCTACACTTGTCACGTGTGAAATCAAAACTGAGAATGAAAGAAACATGAGACTATGGGATGCCAGATATATCCCTGATATTTTTGGAAACAGAAAATAAAAAAATGTCATTTAAGGAATTTACCTCAAATCATGTATCTTTTTCCTTCCTTGGTATCTAAAATGCTTCATACACAACCTGAATAAATAAATAAAAAACAAAATGAATGATTTCTCTGTAATTAAATATATGAAATGTATCTTTAAGTTTTGTAAATACATCATTTTATGAAGACAATGTACATTTTCAACAAGAATAAAATTCAATTATATTTACACCTCAAATGACCAGTTGAGACTGTAGGAGTGTCACAATATACTGATATACCAGTATACCGGTATATTGTGATTTTAATAAAAATTGTTTTTGTATTGCAATACATTTGCTCTGTACTGATATTTAACAATATTTTCACAGCTTGTGAAAAGTCAGTAGTTTTATCAACATTTTCATTACATAAAAGTACAAAATCAAATTCTATCATGTTTACCTGTTTTACGCAAAAAATATCTGTAAAATGGGCGTTTGTAAGACATGGTAAATCCTGTATACATAGGCCATGTAAACACATGGCAGAGCAACAGTACGAATTCATGTTTGTTCATTACAAAATATAGAAACAGACAAAAGATTTTTAAAGGCAATATATTGTGGTATGTGCTGCAATACACTCTTCTTATATTGCAATATATCGTAGTACGCTAAGAGTGTATCTTGACATCCCTATGAGACAGTATATCTTAAATGTAAAGTTTTGGTGCTAATTGATAAATTCAATGCTTTGTATGTATGTACATGTATACCAAATATTTGATTGCTCTTTAAAATCTGAAGGAAAAAGGATAGAAATAAACTTACTCTAGCAGACAGAAGAAGTCGATAATATCATATTCAGATGAATTGTTAAACCAACCAAGTAAAATATCTGAAATAACAAAACATAAAATAACTTAAACATGTCATTATAAACATAAGCCGGGTTTATGGAAACATTTATATATAGAATAAAAAATAGTTTATTAACAAAATTTTGCATACTTTTTTAAAATAAAAATAAAACTATACATACAAGGATGGTCTTAATTTGATATAATTATAATTACATGAATGTACATTTGAGTTTTCAAAAAACAGACATTGACAACCACAAAATGAAAGTATGAAGATGTCAATTTGCATGAAAATTAACAAATACAAAAATTTCAAAATTTACAGAATGGCATTCACTTTCATAGGACACCTTACATCACTGCCTTCAAAGATTTATATCTTATCTTAGTGGGTACCTAGCCCCAGTTTCACAATAATTTTTAACTAAGATTTTTTCCGTAACTTAAATCTAGCACATTTTTGTAATTATTTTTTTGGAACCTTTACTTTATGCTACGTTCCCACTGTCGTGCGATCCGTTACGAACGCCACGATTGACCATTCGTAGCTGATCTTGGAATTTCTCTGAAATTTCAGGTTTGGATACGAGGCGATGCGAGTCGATACGTTCTGATACGATTTGTTGCGCTCGGATGCGATATGTTCACGATTTGTCAATTTCAGGTGTCACGATCTGTCATGATCTGATCTTCCGTTCAGATGCGATCACATACGTTCCGATAGGACTGTTTCGATTGAGTCCACGATTGGGTCTCGATCTGACACGATCATCACGATCGAGTTCCCCGAATTGGGACGATCTGATACGTGCAGATACATGCAGATACGTTCCGATACGTTCATCAAGAACAAATGCGCTCCGTTACGATATAATACGATTGTGGTCGCGATGTCTTTCACAATCATGATTGAGGGTGATCACGATTTGAGCTACGACTGGACCCCGACGGGTATAAATACAGCCCGAGTGACCATGGGCTTCATTGTTTCTTGAACTTTTACAGAGCGTGGTGTTTGTATCGTCTAAGATCGATCCCGATCACCACGATTTGGAAGCACGATTAGATGCGATCTGTCGCGCTTTGTTACGATGCAATACGATCTGATACGATGATCCCGATTGACAATTGATCGTGTTGATCGTAGAAAATTTTTGAACCGTTCAAAAATTTTCTACGATTAACACGATTGCCACGACTGACCTCAAGATCTGATAAGATCTGATAGGATCATCACGATTACTCCACGATTAAGACCACGATTTTAATCGTGGCGCGCATCGTGATAGTGGGAACGCCCCATTAGTATTTAATATTTTAATACTTTAGTATTTAATATTTTTGATAAAACTAAATACAAATGTTTTAAGCTCAAAACAATCTTCAAAATGGCAACTTAAATTCCTGAATAGCTTTCAAATTGACCAAATTATTAAGATTTGAAATTTTACCAGATTTAAGTTAAGTAAAATTTTACCTAAGAAATGATTGTGAAACAGATGTCTGTAGTTTTAAAACAAAGGACTTGAATATGATGGTTTTTACACATCTATAGATTTAATGAGTGTTTTCTGTATAACTTACCATCTGGGAGGTGTTTAATGACATATAGAAAACACACAAGGATATCTTTAATTTCAACAATGTCCAATCTCTGATACTTCAGCAGTATGGCTGATGTTGTTTTAGAGGAAATACTGGCCGTGTCACCACCTCCCCTTTCACCTCCATTTCTGAAAAATAACAAACAGTACTCAAAATTATATGTGCTTTAGACTAGAAGGTAAAACTTAACATGAAATGGTATTTAAGTTAAATTTGTATAGGTTATCAGGGCTTTTCCTATCCTATATTTACTGCCAGAATTCAGAGCTTTTCCAATGGAAAAATTAAGCAGTTTTTTACAAAAGAGAGAAAAAAATCCAAATCTTAATGGCTTTTTCTTCCATTTTTTGGAAATTGGGTTTTCAAGAGTTGTGTCTGATTCCTTCGCAGAGCTTAGTATCTCCTACTGATGCCATGATTATAGAGATTGTTGACCTTTATCAATAAACTGAAGTATACTGTCAAGTGCACAGATTATGTGTATCAACATAGTTTAGATCAACAACATAGTTTAGAATCAACGGGGTTTAGTTACTTTGACAGCACCATATTTGAATCAGTGGAATCTGCTATTTTAACTTCTATGTATTACAACATCATACAGTATAATATGCAAAAAAAAATAATAATACTAAAACAGCTTCAAAAATTGAAAGCATTTATAGTAAAAAGCTGAAAGAAGGATTGAAAGTGGCACACAAATTAAAATATGTTTTTGGTGTGGATGAGAGTGAGATGAAAGTTATGGTGAGTTCAGAGTTGGCACTGGAATGTTCTGGTGAAAAAAAGTCAGGGAACTGTTCTGAGCTTCTGTACTGTTGTGCAGGCTCTCTGTACAGATCATCTGAAAACCAGCTGTCACAATTGATGTACAAATCTGTTTTTCTGTGGTTATACATGTATTGTGTTATAAATTGGCAAGTTTAATGCATAATGCAGTAACACTTGGCTGTTGGACAAATACATTTTGTACTAAACCATTTCTGGAGTATGTTGCTTTTACATGTAAATTTTTTCTGATCACTATGTCAAGAGCATGAAATGAAACAATTTAGTTTTTAAAAGGCATAATTTTCCCAATTGAGTAAGTTTGAAAATTCCCAATTTTGGTAGGAAAAGCCCTGGTTATAATGCTAGGGAATGGCAAATGACTTCGAGCAATCAGGGATACTTGAGGTATTGAAGTTTAAGCAATCAAAGTTTAACTGTAAACCAATCCTGATTAACAAGTCTTTATAACTTATGTACAGTCATATTCATCATTTAAGAGCATCCAAGGGAACCAGTAAAAGTGGCTTTTATAGGCAGGTGACCCTTATATACAGGTTAAAAAATATGAATAAATAGCAATTGGAATAAAATTTTACTGGTCTTTATAAGCAGGTGACCCTTATATAGACGTGCTCTTTAACACAGGTTTTGACTGTACATTACATTACCTGATGACACTCCTGTCTGGTTTTCTATCTTTAATACCAGGTATACCAGCAATACCAGCAATACCGGCTATCTTATCCAGTCTATCTACTCTGTCAACCTTGTCTACAGATGAAGTGCTACTAGCTAATGAATTAATAGAACCATTCATCTGTGGTTTAGGAGTTTGTACACTTAACATGTTTGTAGTATCTGAAAATAAAGAAAAGTATGTATTAAATACAGAGTCACGTGGAGTGGAGTAATAATGTTTTACACTGCAGTCACATTTCTTTCACTTATATCGAGGCAGACAGTTCATGGATCATGGAGGAATCTGGAGTGCACTGAGATAACCACTGGCTGTGTGCAAGCAAACTGACAAACTTTCTCACACTAGGATATGTCTCAAGTGGACTTTGAGGCACTTGCTTTAGACCACTTAGCCACTGTGGCTCCCATTAAATATGGAGCTTTAAACATGATCTCCTCACCATGAGAGGCATATAGGTAATGAATCCATACAAGCTCACTATAAGACAAAGCTATTTTTCCATTCATGGTAGCCAAAATTGCCACTGGATATTAATTTCTGTGAAATTCATCGAAAAAGCAACCCATTTTAGCAAATTTAAGACAAAATACTTTAAAAGGGACTATATTTATATCTGCACAAATTTTGGAAATCTGGCTACTTATATTTTATGAAAATCTAGATTTTCCTATGCTCTCCCAGAAATTGGATAATTAGGAAAACCTTTTTTTATCTTGCAACCGGTATCTAAATATGTGGAAGCATTATTACCAAAATGATTAAAATTTTCCATACCTGTTCCAGCAATCATTGCAAACACCTTTGAATCCCGCTGTGGCGTGTCAAAAGATACGGTCTTGTGACTGGTTTGTGGAGTACTAGGATGGGCATCACCTCGAGGATGAGACACTTTCTGTCCAGGAGCAGATGGATTATTTGGATTGTCAACAAAATGTTGTTTTTGTTCCAGTAATATTGAGATCAAAGGTAGGTATAAAGCTGCTATACGCCCCTGCTGGGTCTGTGAAATATAAGATATAATATATCTACAACATTATACATTTAAAACACAAACACAAACCCCCAAACAACAAAAAAAAAAACACACACACACACACACCTGCATCATTGGGGTAGCTATGTTGGTAGCATGCTTGCTACGTAAGTGGAGGTCGTGGGTTTGAACTCAGACCCCAAGACTTGAAAATGGGTAGTGACTGTTCTTTTGCCAAGCACTTGGCATTGGTTCTTTTGGATCGGAACTTAAAATAAACAAGGTACCGTGTCATGGTAGGAGTGGCACTATAAAGAACCCTGCTGTTTAATGCCATCAGCACAACACAGGCACAATTTCTGCACATTCACCTACAGCTGGCGACATTTCGATACAAGTGAAATATTCTTGACTGGGACGTTAAACATCATTACTAAACTCAACTCCCGTTTTCAGTTATGACTGTTAGTTTAATGAATGCTGATCAGACGAACACAAGTGCTTTAGAATCATTATAGTTGAAATTATAGTGCACCATAAATGTGCATTGGGTAGAATTCTTATGTGTCAGTTTTTAAAATCATGCAGGATTGAAACAGACACACCAGCAATTTGAGGCAAGGTCACCAAAGAGCCAGGAAAAAAAGGTTTACAAGTGTTTACATAAAGTAGCTCTCCTAGTAAGTATGGACTTTATAGATAGACAGTCTTTATTGTAGAGGTACTTTTAGTTGAAATTTGAAGTGTAAGACTTTAAAACACTGACGTTATGAAAAGTAGACACTATATAAGGTTTATTCTGTACAGAAAACATGTTTATTAACCTTTGTTGAGTATCTGTCATCAAAACTGTGTTTAGCTAGTTGGTTCCTGACAATCATTATTGCTTGTCGTCTAATCTCCCGAGGCTCGTTCAGGGCCATTTTAAGTTCCTGTAGCAACAATCCCGCTAGATAATGATTCTTTCTGTATTCTTCTGACAATGTGTAGTCACACTTTAAATCTTAAAGTAAATTAAATGATGATATGTTTAGCTATTTGTTATAACTAAACGATCATTTCACTGGCTTTGGTTATAAATAATAACATATAAATTACAGAAAATGTGAAAAAAAGCACCCAAATGATCATAGCTTGAGCATACATGTATGTGACACTATTCTGAAAACTACTAAGTATTAAAGAAGATGACACACCAACATCTTAAGATATTGTATTTTTATTGTAGATAAACAGGTTCTGGTCGAGCTTTCGGCCGGTGGTGGCCTTCTTTAGGACTGATAACTGGTAGACCACATATGAATATACAGTTATGTGGCAGTTTTAAACAATGAATCAAATAGAAGAGTACAAGAATCCAAAAATTTGAAAATAGTGTCCAATTTCGATGACACATTATAATGTTCACTCAACTTTTAACTCAGTTTGTTGTGAATTTAATAAGTACAATCTTCAGTACGTGTATATGCTTACTGGCAATGCAAGATAAATTGAAAGCCTTTTTAACTGCAGAGGTGCTCAGGTCCATAGCGCTTAGATAAATACCTCCTTTAACTAGTATTTGTTCAATATAAGTGTTCATGAAATATTCTCGACTGAGAATTAAATCCTTGCTCAAATCTAATCAAACTAAATATTAACTGAAATACAGAAAGAGTGATTGTTTAGAGAAAACAAAAATCAAAGAGATTCTAAGTTGTAAAATGCTCAAAGTTAAAAGCATAATGTGCAACCCCACATCGTGTCTAAAAATAGCAACATGCGTAATCTAGAAACAAAATAAAATTATAAAATAAAGCAAAAATAAGTCATATATGGCGGCAATGTGCTATTTCTACATTCAAAATCATAAAAAAGCCATGCCAACTGAATGAATATTTATTTCATGCTAAGCAATAGCATCAATTGGGCAGTCATATTTTGCTGAAAAATGGAAGGGTAGAGAACATGGCATGGGAATGCATTCAGTTGTAGACATTGCTTAGTATTTGTATTATGTGCTATATATGCATAATTATCAAATTAAGGTACCAGTACTGATTTCAAATGGCTACAAGTATGGTTATCATAAATGTATATTACATACTTGTCAACATCGAATATTTTTAAATCATGTGTGATTCCGGTAAAATAAATTGTGAGATTTATGTTAAAATTCTCAAGATTTATTTCAAACCAGCTTCAAGTTGCAACATACTTAGTTGTGTCATGAAAAGTTGATTTGTCCCGTAATGTATTTTTTAAATTAGGGTGAGGATTTTATTACAGATACAAGCTAAATTTGATGGTAATAATACCATATTAAGCAAAATTAGTCTCTTTGATAGTGATTTTTATATAAACTTTGGATGTGAAAAACATGTGTAAAAATCTAGAGTCTAATTGTGTGATTATCAAAATGCTAAAATCTGAAGACAAAAATCTACAATCAGTGAATCACTTCAAACTTGGTGATGATTGGCATGTATGGCATAGAGTACTTTTTATAATTAGCATGTATGAATCAGGATGATTTTTCTCATAACATGCAGCATTATGTAAAAATTATTGTAATAATGGATATGCTCATGGCTGTATATTTAAATAACACTTAAAACTAGCAGAAAAACTCAACAGAAGCTGTAGGAAGAGTATTGGAAATACAAAAATCAAATGGACTAAAAGACTTTTCCATCATACTGAAATCTTTACTACATTTTCTGACAGCTTTACCCACTGAATAAATGTTTTCTACTGCAAGAACTGATGTGTTACCAAAATATACAACAGATTGATAATGCATCAATCAACAGATAAGCCATATGATTTTTTTTAAATTTCCTATGAATACAAAATCCATGAAAACTTCTTTTGGTATATCTAAATTTCCTCCATTAATTCAAAAGCTATGAAAATGTTCTTTTTGTGTATCAAATAGAGCAATCTCCTGAGACAGATATCCCTGTCCTCAACATTGCTAAGTTGTTATTTCTAGGATCTGACCTTGTGACCTCGACTCTTGACCTATGCACTCACCTAGATTTGGTATGCAACACATCGTCCCATATTGGTTTATATTTGTGCCATGTTTGATCAAAATGCATTCATAGACATCGAAGACACAATATAGGGGTGGATGGCCAGACTGACAGGGAAATTCCTACATACCCTCGTAAACTTCATTTGCGGGTGTATAAAAATCTTTATATAAGAATGCAACAAAATAAATTGTATATAAAAGCTGCATGTAAGTAACTTAAAGAGTACAATGATTAATGGTAGTAAAAGAGCGTAATGTTTATAAATATCTACATGATCATTAATTATAACTACAGGCAGATTATAATGTGTTGTATATACACTACCTTCCAACCGAATCTCTGTTTAACAAAGTTTATATATAGACAACATATAAATATTAATGTATACATAACAGATACATAATAACGAATACAGAAGATCTATAGATCACATGTCCAGCCTGAAAAGTGGTCTTCTAAGGGTTTCATTGGCCGAGTGGTCTAAAGTATGTAAAACTACAAATCATAGCACCTCCGACCACCTAGGTTCAAATCCAACTTGGGGTAGATCTTAGTATAAGCTTGTCAGTTCACTTGCCAAATGTCAGTGGTTTTTCTCTAGGTACTCCAGTTTTCTCCATCACAGCTGAAATAACTGCTCAATATAAGTGAAAGAATCTTGACTGGAATGTAAAAAACATCATTACTGCACTATCACCTGAGGTGTTGCATTAAACATAATTTTTGCCAAAAACTTTATATATTGTTTCAGATGATATGATCTCACAATGATATACTCATGACCAACTTTTCAGGCTAAACAAAATTGTTAATTTGTTTATTGTCAGACATAAGTGTATAGTTTTCACCAGTCCAGAAGAACTGTTAACTCCAATAATAATATAATTTTACACTTTCTATACAGAATAACATTATTATACACTGTTAAATGCAGAATATTAATATCTTATACTTTACATACAGATTGAATTAATAAAGTTTAATTGTAATTGAATTATTAATATTTTAAATACAGATTTATTATTTTATAGATTAAAAATTTTATACATTCATATGTAATATAGAGTTATTATTTTATACTTTTTCATACAAATTCATTATATTAATTGTAATATAACCAACCGTAGACATAACAGTTATATATATTATTAATCAGTAATAATAGTGACAAGTTTGGCCAATTATGTCCTTTAAAGTATAAAGTCTTCAAGAATCAGAATATAATTAATTTTATTACATGTATAAAAAGTCCATGATATAAATATTGTAAGGTTTCAGATGACTTGTTTTTATCATATTTCTTCTTCTTCAAACATTGGGATGGTGAACATATAATTATTTTCCTAGCCACACTACTTTATCTTACAAATACTTTTGACTCTTGCAGTATGTGAAGTCTATTTCTTCCACATCCTATTGTCAATAACCAGGAAAGATATAAACCTCCCACTCTTCAAAAACAACACAAACACAAATGATTCAAAACACAAGCACACACACAATTCAATCACAAACCCACACATACATATTTCACTGCAATGGTTAAAATGTAGGGATGGATTCTTAAAAATAGTAAATGGCTTCTTTTTTAAGCAAAGCAAAACACTGAATTGAATTTCATTGTGAAATATCTTAAACATTAATAAAAATTGAAGACTATGGAAAATTTATTGAAAACTTGTATTTTCTGTACATTTACTTTCCTTATAAACACATATTTTACTATTCAACATTTTATATATACATGCATTTCCTACACTGAATACTTTATATTTTAGATGATGTAGACTCACCTTTAAATGTTTTGATCATGCCTTTCCTCATCAATGGTAGAGACAGTGGGACAAAGTGTTCATGACTACACACAATCCGTAGAAACTCAAACTTAAATTCATGTAATGTCTGAAATAGTCAAAAGAGGGTTAAAATATGAGAGCAAATAAATACTACATCTACCTACCCGTCCTCATTAAATAAACACAGTGAATAGAATATACTACATCTACCTACCCGTCCTCATTAAATAAACACAGTGAATAGAATATACTACATCTACCTACCCGTCCTCATTAAATAAACACAGTGAATAGAATATACTACATCTACCTACCCGTCCTCATTAAATAAACACAGTGAATAGAATATACTACATCTACCTACCCGTCCTCATTAAATAAACACAGTGAATAGAATATACTACATCTACCTACCCGTCCTCATTAAATAAACACAGTGAATAGAATATACTACATATACCTACCCGTCCTCATTAAATAAACACAGTGAATAGAATCATTTGTAAATTGCACAAGTATAGAAGAATTATTTCATTGATAATGAAAAATGTCTCAAACTGGAAGTGTAGTTCTTCAATTTTGACTTCAGGGTTATCCAAGAATTACAAGTTTCTGAATTTCATAAACACTACTATTGGTACAAATTAATGGCTTTAATTTATCCATGGTACAGAAAAATGTTCGTTCAAGTTATCAAAGTTCAACTATATTGTTAGTCTCATAAATTTTGAAATGAGCATTGTACAAGATAGAAGTGAAATTTAGTAAAGATCTTGATTCAAATATTAGTTCAATTTGAAAGTATTATAATAAAGCATAACATACAGTAGGATCTCCTGGTGCAAAGTTTTCCATATAGGCTGCAATCTCCTTAAATACAAATCCTCTATCCATTAAAGTAAACGCCATCTAAAACAAATATAGAAATTAAATATGCATGCTATTTATTTCAAATGAGTTTATTCACAGTAAATTTGAGTGAAGTTTAAAGGTCAGACAGATGAAAAAAATGACAAGCAAAAAGAAATGTAACATATATATTTGTGTTATTGTAAATTACGATTGATTACCTTGACGATATAAGCTAGGCTACTATGATTGGTTCCTCTCTCACATGTAGGCATCTATAAACCTTGTTTTTATTGGTTACTTACCTTGACAAAGAAAGCTAGACTATGATTGGCCATTTTTGTTTGTCTTGGCAGTTCTTTATGTTTCTGTGTTATATTTGGTATAAGTGTCTGTAGTAGAGTTTGTATCCTGTATTGGTAATCACCGGGAAACCTCTCATTTCTAGGCATCTAAAATTAAAATTGTAAAATATAATTATAAACGAAACTTACTATGTTTAAAATTTGAAATTATCAATACATCATAATGGTTTTAGAACTTAATTATTTTTAATTCAAATTCCCCCATCACCAACTAAGATTTGACCTTGTGACTTTGACCTTTGACCTACACATCTAAATTGATACACAACAAATTGTCTCATGTTGGTATATATTTGTACCAAGTTTGATATAAAAAATTCCATCATATGAAAGTTTTGAAGCAGACAAGATTTTACACCGATACACGTAGATGAAGAGACAGACAGATGACCAGATGGTGAATCCTATACATGTGTATACCCTTTTGTCATTCATTAATTTTGTGTTGCTGACCTACATGTGCCTAAACTTGTCTTAAAGAGGTTAATTACCCTAACACTTGCAGTTATGACCTTGAAACAATTTCTGACACTGTTAAACAAACCCTCCATGACTTAATAAAAAGATACCATCTTGGTACAAGGCAATGACATAAAATTGGTCCATGAAGATTATTTTCCCGAGTTTATTCAAATTTCACTAAGTCAACACAACAGTCTAATAATAGTTGCAAACCTTGTTTTTAATTGTACAAAAAATAAAACTTTATTTTTTATTAAACAAGAGGCCCATGGGCCTTAACGCTCACCTGAAGAAGAGTACATATCTTATGCAGAGGTTCAATGGTCAATGACATTAATAAAAGAGAATATCAAAATTTTCAGCAGTAAGGGCCAATAATATGCAAGTATTTTCGCAAATTAATTATAATAATTATTATATAAGTATGCTATTATAACATATTTAAAGTCTAGCTACAATATATTATTTATAAACAGCTAAAACATCTGTATATTAAAATGTGCATTAGGCCAATACCTACAGTATTCCAATATACATGCCTATACAAAGAGTTTATAGTTTTTGAGATAATTAACCATTTAAGTATTCGTTTGCATCTATGGCCTTGACCTTTAAACCTATGACCTTCATTCATATATCAAAATGATCGATAGGCCAATACCTACAATATTCTAATATACATGCCTATACAAAAAGTTTATAGTTTCTGAGATAATTAACCATTTAAATATTAGTTTGCATCTATGACCTTGACCTTTGAACCTATGAACTTCATTTATATATCAAAATGATTGTTGTGCAAATGCCTACAATATTCTAATATACATGCCTATACAAAAAGTTTATAGTTTTTGAGATAATTAACCATTTAAATATTCGTTCGCAGCTATGACCTTGACCTTTGAACCTATGACCTTCATTGATATATCAAAATGATCGTTAGACCAATACCTACAATATTCCAATATACATGCCTATACAAAAAGTTTATAGTTTTTGAGATAATTAACCTTTTAAGTATTCGTTCGCGTCTATGACCTTGACCTTTGAACCTATGACCTTTATCTATATATCAAAATTATCGTTAGGCCAATACCTACAATATTCCAATATACATGCCTATACAAAAAGTTTATAGTTTTTGAGATAATTAACTATTTTGGTATTCTTGGACATCTGTGACCTTGACCTTTGAACCCATGACCCTGATCTATGTATCAAAATGATTGTCATGTTAATACCTACAAATAACTGAAAATCCTACGCCATTTTCATGAGAAATGTTAAAAAAATAGCATTTTTTATCAAAGGTCAAAAACTGGGACATGACCTTGACCTTCGACCTTGACATCAATTGGAAGAAAATTGCAAGACAAGATCAACAGTGAAAACTCCATACAATTATCTTCAGCCGTTATGAAGTTATAACAATAAATGTCTCATTTTAAAAATTACGTAATTTTACGCAAAAAACGCGTTACCTATTTTTCGTCTAATTTTCATGAAAAACACAATTTTAATGTTCCCAGGTATGCTGAATCCAAATATCCAATCAAAATTTGCCTGCACCTTTTGGATTCAGAGAAGAAGATTTTTTGTCTTTTTGCTATTTTTAGTAACAGCGGCCATCTTGTTGGGCGTGGCCAAACCCCGAACACAATTTTGAAAGGCTGCTACCCAGGCATGATAATCACTAAGTTTCATCAAATATGGCCCAGTAGTTTTGGAGGAGAAGATTAAAATGTAAAGTTTACACACGACGGACGACGGACGACGCACGACGCACGACGGACGACGCACGACGGACGACGCACGACGGACGGTGATAGATTGCAATAGCTCATCTGAGCCTTTGGCTCAGGTGAGCTAAAAAACCAAACTTGATTTTATTTTTTATTAAGGAAAACCTACCTTTATTCTTTCTGAGTCAATCAGGTACATGGTCATACTTTTTATAAGAATTTCAAAGAAGAACCAAGAATGTGTTAGGAATTTTTCCACTACAACGTGATCAGCCGTGGCTGGTCTCAAGATGAATGTCAAGTTCTTAGCCAGCTCCTCATGAACAGTTTTCTGTTTACTTCCTTTAGGCACTGGATCTGGCTTAAACATGTACTGAAATTACAGAATAGTTATAACAACTTAAAATCTTATAGATCATTGTAAGTTGATGATTCCACTACCGGTAAGTATAATGAACAAATGAGTACTGTAAAACACTTTATTTTCGTGGCATGATAATTTCGCGATATTTGTATCAAAGTCATTTCGGGGCATGAAATTTTCGCGATATCCCGTTGTGAGCCTGATACCATTGTGAGCCCCTCATGTAAAAGTCTTAGGTATGTACGTAAAATTGCCTGTTCTCTCGTCATATATAACTCCATCTGTACTCACCTATAATAAAGTATTAATTCATCTCACAATTATAATAAAGTAATAATTCAGTTTGTTTAAGGCACGTTATATGTCAACATGTATCAGTGGCTTCCGAACAGTTACTGTAACTTCCAGTACACGTTATTATTTTGTGACAGTGTTTACGTGCTTTAAATACCGTAGCAATCGAGAACAGTCCATTCATATTTATTCAATAAAATTTATTTTCGCACATTTTATTTTCGAGATTTTTTATGAGCTCGCGAATTACGTGAAAATAACATGCATGCGAAAATTTCATGTTTTACAGTACATTGTATATTCAATAAATGTGGCCTTATTTGCATACACTGTGACATATACCCTACATTGTATTCTTTTCATGTTTATCAAAAAATAAGCAAAATGATTATGTAATTGCATGAAGTTTTACATGAAATTGCAACAAGTTTTTCAAAACAGTATATTAATTGTTATGTTGTGGTGATAGAATTTTTTTAATTTTTATATTTTTCAGATATATGTACATACACATTGTAAGATAATCTTTTATGTACATGTATGTGTCCAATTCCCCTAAAAAGTTATGCTTTTTCTGTTATTTTTGTATCCACAGTCATTTATGATGATTGAATCTTCAAAACAGAAGAATTCTAACAAAGGAGAATAATTACTGGATTATTTTGGGTAATTGAATATTACCTACCTTGACATATTTCCTAACAACTTCACTTTTATCTTCTCTGCTGACCTCTGACACAATGTGTATAAGTACCCTGTAATAATAAACAAAACATTATATGTATCATAAGTATCCATACTTTATCAACAAAGAGTGGAGTACGGTTTTTCAATGTCCCAGTCAAAATTCTTTCATTTAATTTGAGACACTCAGTTCTTGAATGATTGAAGACTAATAGAATCTTACACCGGTAACAGTGTAAGACAGAGATATCTCAAACGAGAATGAATATTTTCCTGTCCAGAACAAGCTTTAGCCAGTTCTGGACATTGAAAATATTCACCCAAGTTTGAGATATCTGTCTTACACTGTAACTGGTGTATGATTCTTTTTCTCACACATTTGCAACATAAAACATGATTTTCAAATAAATATTTGCATTAAATGTTCAGTTTTCATGCCATCATCCTTGCTTACAGAAAATGACCTAAACAATTTTTGTTGACTTTCTCATGTAAAATAATTATGACGTCATCAATTAAGCATGTGTTAGTGATTGTGAAGTTGAGTAATTGTTGATTGACTTTGGAACTTTTCTCAACTTAGTAAGCCCTATCAACAATAAATCCAGAGCAGGTATAACTACACAGGAAATTCAGCATGTAGCCAGTCTCAACCCTAAGGTGAGACAAGGAAATCCCACATGTCTCATGTGTGAGAAACTGGAGTATCCCATGAAAACCACTGACCTTCAACAAGCGAACTGACAAATTTTCTGACACTTGCATCTGCCCGAGAGGAGAAATTCATACTATGGTGGTGAGAGGTGTTATGATATGTAAGGTCAAACCTTAGAAAACTCGAGCAGCTAGGCCACAATTCAATCAAGAAAATATTTATCTACATGTATATATATATATTAGGAAAATTTTAAAACATAGAATGCAGTGCTGTGAAATCAATAAAGAAAAGATTTGAACAATTAAACTAGGTGAGAATATGGATTATAATGTATATTTAACATACAAACAAAATTATTAATTTTAAATGAAATTACTTAATTTATTAGGTTAATCAAGTAACGCAATGTCCTTATTTGAAAGTTTGTTTGTTATGATATGTAAATAAAAATGCATTTTAGCAATTTTTTTTTCCTCTCAAATATCAAGATAAAGAGGATAAGCTTTCCTATATGAGAGAGAGAGAGAGAGAGAGAGAGAGAGAGGAATTCAACTTACTTGACTGCATTGATGGCAACATCATCACATGAGGTCTTCCCTAGAAGTTTAAATAACTGGTTCAGTATAGTTGGCAGGAACTGGATATAGGTACTGACTTCTACAGCATGGAGGGACTGAAAAAACAAAATATAACATATTTACAATAAAACAATATATCAGATATACCGTACTTACTAAGCTTTTACTACATCTGTAACAACTTCGTTTGATACTAGACTACGAAAGTAGACCTCTAAATCTAAATAAATGATTGAAAATTATTCTGAGTTTCTCTTCTGATATGATACCATAAACATAGATTGTTTCATTTTCTTGTACATGTCATTAGTAAATTCATTCTCCTCTTTATCCTCCTATTTGTGACAGACGCTTGCAACAAGTGTCACCATTTTCTATATAATCTGGTGACACACAAAGAAAAAGGATTACCATGTCAAAAACTGTGCATAAAGGTTATTATATAGGAAACATGTCATTTTCAACATATTCCCAGTATGATTAAACACAGTTGTTATCCACATGATTTTTAGCACAGCATTTTTATTCTGAAAATTCTATAATTTAAGACTGTATGAAATTGGTCCATTTTAACATGAACATATTTCCAAAAAGTAATTTCTAATCTATATGTGTTTTCTTTTTTGTCAACATGACTTGTTAAAATTAAAGTGTATCTGGTCTGCACATCAAGTGCATCATAAATCTTTAAACCAAAACATCATCGCTTTCACTGAGCACTTGGCATAACATGTTCTAAATTTGTGCAGACAAGCTAACAAGAACTCATTCCAATGGTATTTGGTATTATGTGGAACACAGGTATTGTGTTGACTGATTGTAAACTGAAAATAATTCTTCCAAAAATTACATATTTCACATAACCATCTCTATAAACATTCTACAATTTAAGAATTACTACTGCAAACCATAATAAAATTGTTTAACTTTTCTAGGTTAAGACAAAATGGAGTACAGACTACAAATACTTGATCCCTAATCAATGACTTAAAATATAATGCACTAAATAAGAAAATAATAATAATTTGTGCAGAGCTAGCAAATTTGCAATAGAAAGAAACACTGGAATCAATTTTGTGATTATCAAATGGAATAATCAAATACAAGCAGGAAACAAGCCGACTTTACAACATGATTATCATGTCAGATGAGAAATCAAGTGACATTTTTAGGGATATCTGCTATAAATGAAATGAATGAAAGACCCTTTGGTATTTCTCTGACATGTAGTGAGTCAAGTGTATGTCCACTATGATGAGAGTTTAAATACCAACACCTCAACCACTTGGCCAAAATGATCTAAAAGCAGAACTAGAGCTCAATCCAACAAACTTTGCTTGAAAAGTGGTATGTCTAAGTACTTCCAGGGAAACAAAATGGCAAGCATTGCTGAGAAAAAAATATTTTGATGGGAGAAATTTCAATAATGGAAATTTGTTACTCACTCAAAAATCTTACTGTACATGAATGAATGAAACTCATTAAATGTAAAAAATAAAGATAAACTATTATTATAACAACATGTATAAGATTCTGATATTTTGTAAGCTAACCTTCACCAAGTTGTTAATTACTATATCAAGTTTAGTATTTATAAATGTAATGGTTGTATTTATTGTGTCAGCTGAGAAATAAGTGCATGTGATATTTTTGGAATTTCCATTATTAATGAAATAGATAAGAGATCATTTTACACCAGATTTTGTATTAATAAATGTAAAGTAGTGCAGTTAAAATAGGATTTTATGCCAGTGTTCAAAATAAGTTTAAATTTTCAACCAGTCCTTGTCTTGATAATTTCAATATTTTCTATTGTGGTATATAGTAGACTATTGATAAAGTAACCAGTCCTTTCCAAAAATTACCAGTCTCTGAATGTGGGACTGGCTGTTATGTTATTTCAAACACCCTTTTCACCCCAGTCAAGATTCTTTCACTTATATTGAGGCTGTAAATTCTGGAATGGTAAAAGAAAACTACAGTACCCAGAGAAAACCATAGACAAGCTGGCTGACTAAGTTCTCAACCTAGGATCTGCCTGAGTGGGATTCCCAAGTGAATTGACAAATTCTCTCACACTAGGATCTGCCTGTGCGGGACTCCAGGCGAACTGACAAATTCTCTCACACTAGGATCAGCCTAAGTGGTACTCCAAGCAAACTGACAAATTCTCTCACACTAGGATCAGCCTAAGTGGTACTCCAGGCGAACTGACAAATTCTCTCACACCAGGATCAGCCTAAATGGTACTCCAAGCAAACTGACTTCTCACACTAGGATCAGCCTAAGCGGTACTCCAAGCAATCTGACTTCTCACACTAAGAATGACGAGACTCCACCCCAAGCTGTAAGTGGTGCTTTAAACCACTTGTCCATCGAGGGCCCCTAATAAATGTACATGTATAAGTACTACCTAATTCATAATTACTTGATTCAAGGCTTAAAAAGCTTGATAAATACATATTATATACACAGTGTGTATGTACAACACTCAGTATCTGGTCGAGTCCTCTTTTCATAGTCGTATCACTACAAGTTGCCCTTGCACAACAAGTAGTGATACAGCTACGAAAAAAGGACAAGACCTGATATGAAGGGTTGTACATACACACTGTGTATATGATATTTTTATCTAACATTTCCTATTAGGTCATTAAAATAATATAAAACCAGGGGTTGAAAATTCTTCAAGCCCGAAGCCCGGGACTAGAAATTTGGCAAGCAGGACTTTGCAAAAATTTTACTGAAAAGCCCCTCGGGCTTAAACACTCAGAAGGCTGTCACCTGGTTTCTTGAAAAAATCTTGCAAAACCATCCATAGTCATGTTGCGCTGTTGTTGTTTACATTCATTCTTGATCATTACAGCGCTTGTAAGAAATGCTAGTCAGTAGGTAGGCAACTTAAGCGTTCTGCTGATAAAGAAAAATCTAGATAGTTATTGCGCTTGTAATTGCTACCAATGTTCAGTCTTGTCTGATGATGTAGCCGTTTAATTTAAATTTCACACCAACAAGCAGGCTACAGTGGCGAGAAAAGAAACTCGCATGAAAATAAAGACACCAAATATGATCGGAGAAGTGTGTCCGATTGTTTCAACAGCCGTCACGTGGGTTGTAAATACTGCCAAAAATACCATTTAACTGCCGATAGAAATAATACACTCTGGACTTGATTAAAAAAATTGCGGGCTTTTGATTTTCTTTATCAAAAAGTCCAAGGCTTTAGCTCATCTGAAAAAATTTTCAACCCCTGAAAACCCAATACTTTATGTGAAAAAAATACATTTTACCACAGAAAACCACTGAACTATGTTATGATATGTTTTGTAGTAATGACGTCATTGTTTACATTTGACAAATCGGAGATTCCCCAATGACGTCACAATGAGAAGTGCATGTGTACTTTACCACCAATGTTGTATCACCACACTGTGGTGATACAAGATTCTGTATCACGCGTGTTCGATAAAACTTGTATTTCATCAAATACAGACAGAAAAACTAGTCTAATGTTAGATAAAATTATTCTATCTAAATGTTATATAAATGCTGAAATGAAAGACATAGTTAAACAACACAAAACTAATTCACTATTCCTAAAATTAAAGTGACAATGAATCAAAAAATGTCTGCTTCTACAACAATATCAAATATAAATGCATGAAATTCAGTTTGATAAGCTCCTGTATAAAAATTCTATATACGGTAATTCTGTTTAACTATTTATATATAATCCTGTTTAACTGGTTCTATAGAATCCTGTTTAAGCACAAGCTTCAATTTAGGCAAGAGCAGCTGAAAAGACATGGGCTGAGCTGAAGAACAGATCCCAAAATTGTGTCCGTTAGAGGTGTTGTTGCGACCCTGTGTTATTCAGGTAATTCAGAGGCATTAAAAAAACCCTTACACATTTGTTATTTCTATAATTACAATGATTGAAGTATAGGAATGAACAAATGTAAAGATTAATTATTTTCATTTATTTCAAAATTTATCCCAAACATAAAGTATCAAAACACTAGATTCTGTATGTTAAATTTCCTTGAAGCACTATACTAAAATAATTAGCAGTACTTATAAGACAAGCAAATTCAGTGAATTAAGATACCCAGTCAGTAGGATCTTTTTTTTGAATTGCACTTATGTTCAAAAAGTCATAATGCAAAGGAATTTGCCCAAGCCAACTCGGGTTAATAATATGCACATCTTCTATCAATGTTTATGCTTTGCATCAAGTTTCATAATATAGTGCTTCATAGTTTTGGAGAATTTGTCCAGACAAGAAGTGACTAGACGTGACTAAAGGATGGATAGGAGTTCGAATATCCACCTCTTTCTTTCCACATAGAAGTATTAATATAAATATTGGGATTTTTTCAAAATCCAAATGATTGAGTTTATGGTTATTTTCAAGAATTATTTCAGGACCAAGGGTTTATTCACATTTAGTGTTGAAATATTTGATATATGGACATGTGTGTTGATGAGTTGTTTAATACTGGATGTTAAATTTGGTGGGTAAATACATTAGTAATACACATGTAAACTCAGGGTAATATGACTGACAGTGTGACCGTTAAGAAAGCGCATCAGACCACTGTAACAGAAGTTTTATTCGAATTCTAGCATAGGCTTAATCCAGATTATATACAAGGCCAAACCTCATGTAGCCCAAATCAATTTTTCTACACATGCATTTCTTAGGGAAAATCCCAATATTTGAAATGAATAGTTCTGAGATCTCTTGAGATCTCGCTAGATCCAATTGATGCGATTTCTATAAAGGGTTTGTTTTGTCCCACCAGTAGAGTAAAAGTTTATACCGGTAATATTTCTTTTTCAATAAGCTAATATGTACTTGTATACAACACCAATATATACTAAAACCATTGCATGCAAGTTTTAATAATATATGAGCTATAATTAATAAAAATAAGTAAAACCAAAATCCCAAAATATGCTGCCGTTACAATACTCTTCCTAGTGGTTTTTTTTTACCTTGACAGAATTCTTTAAATATGTGTTTTCCAAAGCTAAAGTCGGTTTATCCGTCTAATAACAAAATATCAACAAAATAATGAACTGAAACTTAAGTGTACTTTATAAATCATATCATGAAATACCCAATTACCACAACACAGTAGTTGTTGCTCTTTAACAAAACACCCATCCCCATTTTCAATAGAAGTGCAAAAGTCTCCAGACCTGCTGAATAAAAATTACCCAGATCGAAACTTGACGAGTATTAAATTTATACCTCTACAATAGTATCTCAAGCCTCAAGGTAAGGCATGGAATCATAATACAGTAAAACCTGCTATTGTAACCACCTGTATATTAAGACCTGTGGTTTAAAGTCCCTATACTTTATATTTCAACCAAAACACTTTCTATGTAAAGACCACCTGTCTATAAAGTCCATATTTCTTAGGTCATAGGTCTGTTTGTTTTTATATACAGGTTTTACTGTATTATTTCTGTATCAGAGTTTAACAAAAACTGTGATGTGGTAACAGATAACAGAAAACAAAACTTAAAATAATAAGTCACCTCAAATTTGTTTGAAGTGTCTTAATAAAATATTAAATATATAAGATAAATAATAAATTGAAATACATAATCTAAATATAAAATAAATAAGTCTAAGGAAAAAGATATATATAAAAATATAAATTATTATAGTATGGAAAGTATTACTGAAATATATGATATATAGATCAACCATCAAAACCAGTGAAAGAAATGTTTTTATTCATCATCACAAAATACCAAAGAGTATCAAATTCAAGTTTATGAGATCAAATCACCAAAGTGTTAATTAAAATCCAATAATTTTTTTTTTACTGAAATCAGACAAAATAGTGAGATCAGACATTCCAGTGGAATCAAACAGTTATAGAGAAAACATACAGTATGTGTAAAAATCATTCCAAATTAAACTCACTCAAAACTGTGTAAAATAATATGCATAAAAAAATAAGTCATGCTAATAGGGTTTGTCAGCATACCATGTGACCACAAAGTGTACAAAGTTCTGGAAAAATTTACATGACTCAAATTCTAGAATTACATTGTACTTATTTGGGTTTGTCAAATACACTAATTGTTCTGCTGTTTCCAATTGTATCAGTGACATTAGAAATTTAAAAGCCTACTTTCTATATCACAAAATATCTTTGTATTGCAATATGAACCAGTTCTATGTGCATATCACAGTTTATAGATAGATGTATACTGTCATTACGTGATAATCCTAGTCACATAGTACGCTGTCCAACCCTTACGTGATAATCCTAGTCACATAGTACGCTGTCCAACCCCATTCCATATCCAACAGAAAAAACAGATCTGAAAAAACTTTAGCATAGGTTTGCATGATCTGATGGCAATGTATACAGTGAGTCTATTTTATCATTAGGGTTGTTTTGACATGTTCAGAATGGTGGGACCATATACAACTATATACAAAGGCAAGACACTATTATTACTATTTTAGGTGGTATAGACATATAGACCCACCTCCACCAACCCCCACATCCCATCCCACCCTGTTTGTAAACACTCTGCCCTCAGATCGTGAACAACCTATACACTGATGAACCCCATTATAAACACACATTATATCTGTGATATATATAGTAGCTATATATAGTTACTATACCTTCAATCTGTTAACACTCTCTAGATCATTTACAGGTGAATTCTCAATTCTCTGACAATGGTAGAAAAAATTGTGTAAATGTTGTTCCTGAAATTATAAAAAAGTAAAACATTTGAATGTTCTCAAAAAATTGTAATAAAAATGACAAAAAATAATAATATTCTTGAAATTAAAATTATGAAACATTTAAATTGTTTTTAAAATGCAAAGTTAAATATAACATCTATAAAGTTTGATTCTATCGTTTAGTTCACAAAAATTAAGGCTCAATTAACATGCAATTTCAATGTACATTTATTAGAATTATTTGCTATTACAAACTTCACCATTTCAATAATACTTAAATGTTGGTTCTCAAGAAACAGATAACATGAAAGAGCTTTGGAAAATAAAGGATAAACAGCACACCATTACACAAGTTAAATAGTTGGTTTTCATTTTTCATTTGAGCTTATTGACCATTATGATTTTAAATATGAACAGCCTTGTTGCATTAAAACAATATTTCTATAATAACTTAAATACATAACAAGTCAGACATTTTAAAATTTGTCCTAAAACAAAATTCCCTCCTCATTAAATACTGTTTGTAATACAATGTACAATGTAATACATGTACAATGTACATACTATTTCCATGACATGTAAATTTCTGGGTCCATGTGTCCAGAAAAACAATGAAAATGAGGCCAGCCTGACCAATCAATTCTATTGATTTATCCAGAATGGTACATTTTTAACAATCAAAGCCATAATTTTGGTACATTTTTAACGTGCGATGTTATAATGTTAGTACATTTTTACATCCGTTTTTTTTTTTTTTTTTTTTTTTTTGTAGTACATATCCGTCAAAAACAGACAAATCCGTCGAATTGGTCAGTCTGGGACACCATAAAAATTAATGATTTGATAGTTACTTACCTTTGTATAAATGGTAGATCTAAGGAAGCTATTGACTTTAAACAAATGTTTTCCTCCATCTACCCATTTAATCTCTGGTCCACCAGCCTGAACATAAAAGAAAACAATCGGTTATATGGTAAAAAAAGCAAAATATTTAAAAGTCCTATCAACATAATTATGTACAAACATGTATTCATGAGATGATTGTCCTCTTCACTAGACAAGGAACAGTACTACATGCTAGAACTGAACACTTTGTAAAAGTGAAAGAATCTTGACTGAGACATAAGAAAACACCACAACTCTACTCTACTGCTTCTTATAAAGGTTACTTGATAAATATAAATGGTGTATGTGGTTCAATTGTAATTTCATAAGGACTGTGTGTGTGTGTGTGTGTTTATGTGTACATGTGTGTGTATATATCAATCACTTTTATGAAAGATAAACATTATCCCCAGCAATGTTATTCATGTTGGCTGATACCAAAGAAAGCATGAATGTTATTTAAATTTTTACCAGATTTTTTAATCCAATTTTAAAAACATGAAATACATGTACATACCCCTCTTCCTTGGCTGAACACATCATGTGACAGGTAACCAGGAGGTAGATTAACAGCCACTGGTATAGTATGTTCTCCAACAATCACTCTGTAATTAAATGTAAATAAATATACATCTACAAAGTATATAATACATCTCTGGCCCAAACTTACTAGCCCACATACTAAGTACTGTCACTCTGTTGATCCATGATGGGAAAGTGGAGGTTCCATCTACTCTGACCCCCTCAAGCCTTAAACTTCGAAAATGGGTAGTGAATGTTTTTTCCCAAACATTCGGATTGTAAAATAAAACAAGAGGCCCATGGGCCTTAACGCTCACCTGTGACCTTTGAACCCATGAGCTTCATTCAAATATCAAAATGATAATTAGGCCAATATTCTAATATACATCCCTATACAAAAAGTTTATAGTTTTTGAGATAAATAATCATCTCAGTACTTGTTTGTATCTGTGATCTTGACATTTGAACCCATAACCTTCATTCATATATCAAAATGACCACTGTGCCAGTACCAACAATATTCTAATATACATGCCTATATAAAAAGTTAATAGTTTTCAAGATAATTAACCATTTAGGTATTCATTTGCATCTGTGACCTTGACCTTTGAACCCATGACCTTCGTTCATATATCAAAATGATCATTAGGATAATACCTAAATATTCTAATTTACATGCCTATACAAAAAGTTTATAGTTTTTGAGATAAATAATCATTTCCCAACTTGTTCACATCTGTGACCTTGACCTTTGAACCCATAACCCTCATTCATATATCAAAATGGTTGTTAGGCTAATACCTACAATATTCTAATATACATGCATATACAAAAAGTTAACAGTTTTCAAGATAATTAACCATTTAGGTATTCATTCATATCTGTGACCTTGACCTTTGAACCCATGACCTTCATTCATATATCAAAATGATCGTTAGGATAATACCTAAAATATTCTAATATACATGCCTATACAAAAAGTCTATAGTTTCTGAGATAAATAATCATTTCAGTACTTGTTTAGATCTGTGACCTTGACCTTTGAACTCATGACTTTTATACATATATCAAAATGACCATTGGGCCATTACCTACAATATTCTAATATATATGCCTATACAAAAAGTCTATAGTTTTTGAGATAAATAATCATTTCAGTACTTGTTTACATCTGTGACCTTGACCTTTGAACTCATGACCTTTATTTATATACCAAAATGACCATTGGGCCATTACCTACAATATTCTAATATACATGCCTATACAAAAAGTTCATAGTTTTGCAGATAATTAACTATTTTGGTAAACTTGTACATCTGTGACCTTGACCTTTGAACCCATGACCTTAATCGATATATCAAAATGATCGTCATGTAAATACCTACAATTAACCAAAAATCCTATGTCATTATCACCAGAAATGTTTAAAAAATAGCATTTTTTATCAAAGGTCAAAAACTGGGACATGACCTTGACCTTCGACCTTGACATCAATCGGAAGAAAATCGCAAGACAAGATCAACAGTGAAAACTCCATACAATTATCTTCAGCCATTATGAAGTTATAACAATAAATGTTTCATTTTAAAAATTACATAATTTTACGCAAAAAACGCGTAACCTATTTTTCGTCCAATTTTCATGAAAAACACAATTTTAATGTATCTAGGTATCCTGAATCCAAAAATCTAATCAAAATTTGCCTGCACCTTTTGGTTTCAGAGAAGAAGATTTTTTTCTTTTGGCTATTTATAGTAACGGCAGCCATATTGTTGGGCGTGGTCAAACCCCGAACACAATTTTGAAAGCCTGTTACCCAGACATAATAATTACCAAGTTTCATCAAATTTGGCTCAGTAGTTTTAGAGGAGAAGATTAAAATGTAAAGTTTACGCACGACGCACGACGGACGACGAACGACGAACGACGAACGACGGACGACGGACGACGGACGGTGATAGATAGCAATAGCTCATCTGAGCCTTTTGGCTCAGGTGAGCTAAAAAGTCATTCATGGGATTCTTTGTATGAAATATTATAAATAATTTTGTCATGAAAGGTGTAACAAAAAACCCCCAGAAAACAAAAAAAATAAAATAAAAAAACATTCTGCTGATTATCATAACCATATTGTACAAGTATAAATTGTTGCTACTTAACTTATAGCTGGTGATATCTCAATAAAAGTAAATATATAAAATAAAATCAATCCATAAAAATAAGATTCTATAATTGTGATAAATGACAGACTTGTTTTTAACAGATAAATTAAACATACATGTAGATAGTTATTCACAATTTTAATTTTACGTGTAATTTGTAAATATGCTGTAAATCAGGAATTTTAGTTTTGTTTCATTTTGTGTCAGTTTTGAATAACAACCCATGAAAATAAAATTTTCTTAAATATTTAATGTTTATGTAAATTACTTGCACTTGCACTGACCATTATTGAAAATAAAAGTTCACAAATAACTCAAAATAATAATTCCCATGAAAATTAACCAATGTTAAAATTTTTAAATTTACAATTTATTACAATTTACAATCAAACCTGACTATAAAGGCCACCTAAGGGAACCAGTAAAAGTGGCCTCCATACGCAGGTGGCTTTTATATACACGCTCAAATAGTATGAATAAAGAACAATTGGGATACAATTCTACTGGACTTTATAAACAGGTAGTCCTTGTATAGAGGTGGCCTTTAGGGCAGGTTGGGCTATAAGTGAAAAAACAATGACATTACCTTCCATTGTTGAGTAAAGGTAGCCATGCATATCCAACTGGAGCTTCTATGGTGTCTTTTTTCTTTCCAGATGAGGATGATGATCTAAGACTGGACTTTGATCCTTCACAGCTAACATGATAAAACTTAAACAGTACATGATGTCTGTCATGTATCTGGGTCGGTAAAGATATTTTCACCTGCAAATTAGATTGTAGGTCATAACAAAATTTGAAAATAATAATATCCATAATTTTCAAAAGCATGACCCTTCTTCTTAATTTGGTATTTCTGTTGGCATGAAGTGGGATGAGAAATATTTTTTCTCTTCCCAGTTAAATTGTTTTATTCATATCCAGGCAGTTGGCTCTGGAATTGTGGAGGAAACTGGAATGCATGGGAAAAAAACTATTGCTTGGTAAACACATTTTAAAACTTTTAACTACGATCTGCTGGAGTGGAACGTGAGAGCCACTGTGATAAATAAGCAAATACTTTCAGCCATTTTAATTCAAATCAGATGTTAACAGCAAATAATGTGTCTTACTGCCCAACTTTAATATTGAGGTAGTATTTATATCAATAGGTTAGCTTAAGTGTTGACATAAATCCCACAAATGAAACTAAAAGACACTGAAAATAACTCTTTTGTATCATACATATCTCTTTGTACATTATGTAAACAACATGTCACTAATTTTATCTTTAATATCTAGGAAAATATACCTTTATTAACAAAATATATCAAGTCAATGTTGATTTAAGTATGGATAAGTATAGAATAACTGATGATACGGAGCAGTTGCTAGCAGAACAGAGTACATAGCCTGCACATCTAGTCCATCACTAAAACCAACTATCACATAAAATATTTTCAACTTTCGATAGACAGATGAAAAAAAAAAACGAAGAAATTACAAAGTTCCCTTTGTCAAGAAACAGAAAGACCAAAAGACAAAAAGAAGATAAAGTATGACAAATATTACCTCTTCTGTGAATTCTGGTGATGTGACATGATGTAATACGGTGGTACTGGCTACAGTAGTATACACACCTACTTCAGGTCTACCATATATACGCTGTTAATAATAAAATGTAAGATTACTTATAAAGAAGGGCTTTTGTGCATGATTGTGTCCAGGATTGCCCTGGATATATTTGAGAAAACTCCATGTTTGTATCTGTAAAGCGTTTTCTCAGCTATAAGAGTGAATACAAAATGACTGCAAAATCACAAGTCATGCTGGTTAAAATATGACATCATAATATGATGCAAAAACCATATGACACCATTAATCATGGATACATGTGATACTGTAGATCACTTGTTTTTTGCAAGTAGAAAATTTCGCATTAAGACCATCTTGGCCTTACTTGCGAATATTTGAATTCCTGTTTGGAAAACTTATTGAATACAACATATGTATGTCAACATAGAAATATCTGTGTGCTGGAAATAATTGCGTGATATATGAATTCGCAAATAGGATGAGTCACGAATTTACACGAAAATGAATCTTTTTTAAATAAAAATAAAATTTAAACTTTAAATAAAAGTGATCTACAGTATTACACTATACTATATTAGACACCTTAGTCAGCCTTAGGCTTGTATGGGTGCATTTAAATCTTTGCTAAACTAGGCTACCCTAATGTTACCACGACTGACAATGTGTATTATGCATACTAGCATGTACTCAGGGCAATTTTTAGGTGCTAACAAACCGAGACAGCAGTTGCAGGGGTTGATGCCCCACCAGTCCATTATCCAAATAATATATGAATTTTATTACATCAGGTTATTTATTGTATGGATTTCGGAGTGATTATAAAATAAATATTTAATATTTTCAATTTTTTTTTTACTTGGTAATGATACAAACCTTTAAAGGAAGTGATCCATCTTCATCAGAATCTTTTATTTCAATACAACAAGCAATATTTCTGGCCTACAAAAATAATTCAATCATTTGGTATTTGCATATCTAAAGTTAAAATGTATCTACATGTAATAAAACCTTTAAGAATGGCCATAGATAATGTTTAAAAGTTTGTCTTAAGATCTAAGTCTTTGTAAATAAGTCATTCATGATGGAAAATTAATTAAGGATATAACTGTTTTGCATTTGAAGAGTGCTAACCATAAAACATGGATTTTACTGCTTGAACTCTTCAAAAGCAAAACAGTTACCCCCATTATAATACAAATACAAAGTATACCATAAGAATCAATTCAGTATATGGAGATTACCATTAGCTCCAGTTAGGTTTTCTTTGGTTCAGGTACATCACTAATTTACAAATGTAGCCCAACATAGTACACCAATCCTATAACTAAAATACACTGTGAACACCGTCAACAGTCACAGTTGAATGCCAATGTGAGCATACACATGTACACTGTTGGATGTGCCTAAGAAGAGAACGTAATACTGTAAATCCGGTTTTATTCGCGAGAACGTAATTTTCGCGTTAATTCGCCATCTCATTTAATCGCGAATTCAACATTCTCGCATAATAAAAGTATGTATAACATATAAACGAAGTTACGTTAAATTTCAAAGTCAAATCAGGAAACCCCATAGATTATCCTGCTGAATTAATACATAACTTTATAAATTCGCTACATAAAAATTTTATTAAGAACATACACATATTTTATTTATTTAAAACCACAAATTAAAAAAAAAAACTTTGGAATAAAACGGCAAGTGATTACGATATATTTATAGTCCGATATTTATATTACTTAGTATTCAGGTGAGTAGATTTTACACGATTGCATGTTTGATAATTATCTACAGTCTGTTTCACACAAGTATTTAAATATAGTATGTTACAGTCAATTTCAAGCAAGTAATATACTACTATGTATTGAAACACGAATTAATCTCCTAAACGTGATTCGCGAAAATAAAGTGTCGCGAAAATTACCGGATCTACAGTATCATGATTGTCATGATATTTATTTTCATTACTTCTTTGTAAATTTCTTACCTTTGCAAATGATTTCTGGTGTTCATATTTAAGACTGAGTGGATAAATATATATATTATTGATGTAAGAATCAAATGTATCACAGAGCGAGCCTTTGTCTCCAACAAACTCATCTATTTCTATAGCTGGAGGGTCAGGTGGGGGATCTGGGAATGGCTTCACAGGAAGTAGTGATGTTGTCAATGTGTCTGAAACAGATTACAAATTATGTTACCATAACGATGATGTTCATTCTAGGATTCTTCCAAATTAAAGAAGGCCATTTACAAAAACTTTACTTTAAAACACAAGAACATCAATTTTTGATTTCCAGTAATTTTCCTTAAATATAGCCCACTAAGGTCTTAACAATCAGGTCATTTGGCAAAATTTGAATCAATGGGCCCATAGACTTCTTCTAAAATGAACACTGTGATAATATAGAACAGAATGAAATTGCTGGTTTTGAAAGCACTAATTATAAAACTGCATTTATGTTATCCTAGAATGAAAGGAATAGATAAACTACACTGTATTTGATGTACGGTTGTAATATGCCATAATATTTACAGCAATAAATCATTATGTATACACTTATTAAACTATTTATCTAAAGCTAAGCACATAAAATAGTCAATATTATAGATTCCATACTAAATTAGGGGGCATCTTTTTTGCGAGATGTTATGTAAATTAACATGGGGACAATAAGCATGTGGTTAGGATTGTAGTGTCCAAGTGCATCTAAAACACTAGGTTATCTATTATAGTGCCTCTAATAACCTAGGTTCAAATTCCAATATTACAGATACTAGTCTGAGGCTGTTTCTTAATTTGCTTGTTGTGAGGCTGTTTCTTATTTTGCTTGTTGAAGGTCTGCCGTTTTCTTGGGGCTTCAGTTTCTACCATCATTTGAGATCTGACCACTGAAATGGACATAATAATCTTGGCTAGGGTGTATAACACAATTTCGTCCATCCATTCCATATAAGCATGTATTACCATATGAAAAGCATACCTTAAAATTTGACTTTGCAATTTAAAGTTTATTAATACATGTATACATGTACAGTCAAATCTGTCTGACCTCTATATAAGGGCCACCCGCTTTTAAAGGCCAGTGAAATTTTATCCCAATTGCTCTTAAATAATGTTATTTGAACCTGTATATAAGGACCACCTGCACATAAAGGTCACTATTACTGGTTCCCTTTGGTTGCTTTATAGACGTATATAATTTGACTTACTTTGGAGTACTTGGTCTGCGTGTAACTTATGTAATGTTATCTTAAATGTACCAGGTATTTCTTGTAGTTTACTCTGCTTATCAGGTCTGGAAAAAAGAAAGTAAAAATTATACTCTTATAATAAGGTCTGATGCATAATGGTATGTATGATTCTGGTCATCAAATGTTTTTCAGAAACTTTTCATTTAATTGATCTTAAAGTTACATTTGTATATATGAAACAGGATGTCCCCGGACAAATGTGCACATTCAGAACAAGAGCAAGAACAGTACCAGCAAACAGAGATAGAAATACACCCATACGGCATACACGCCTAAGATTTACTAACTGGGAAATCCATGTTTTCCCAAAACAATCAAAATATGAATAACCAATGGCACATCTACTCCATCCAAATACTGTTCCTGATAAGTTTTATAAAGATCTGTTAAAAAGTTTTTGAGAGAAGTGGCGAACAAATGTTGGTAAAATAAATGAAACAAACACTTTACATGCATATCCCCTACTTCCTTTGGAGGAAATAATAATTTCCCATTGCTATTGTATATATGTCACAAGGCTGTTATATTGTTGGTCATGAGGTTTCTTTTGGGTTATTTGTTGTGTACAAATGGAAACACTGATTGTAATATAAGTGAGATAGTCAGGACCCTACACATGTATGATTGTATAGCAAATAGAATCACATGTATGATCAATTCTTAAGTCAAGAATTCCATTATCAGTGCGCTCTACACTTTATTGTTGTACTAGATTTAGGTTTCTCAAACTTTGTGCGAGATTTTAGTTACTATGTTGTACCAGTTTTAACCTTCAAACTCGAAGTGTCCCATGACATGCTTTGTAATGGACAATTACAAAATTGTTGCTTTTCTTATCATAAGCCTTTATGTCAATATGTAGAATTATATACCAGGACTGGGTAACTCATTTCTTTTTCATGTTTTGTAGTCTAGAGACTGGACACTCATGGTTGCATTGGTCTTAAGTATTATTCGATCATTAATCAATATGTTAACGTGCAGTACAAGTAGGTACCACTATTACCTAAGACTTGAATTTTTTTTAAATTTATTTTTGTTTACATTTGAAATCCCATAGTTCCTTGTTGCTTTTGTTTTCAATTCTGATTACACATGTGGCAGGTGTAGCTAGCTAAATAGGAGGTGCCTACTCTTCCTTAGCACCAGGCCTCACTTCCTGGTGGAAGTTCACATGTTAAATTTAATTCTCCATTATCAAACTTTTTGCTTTTCTTTGAGACTGTGATTTGGACATGAAATAGTATGTTTGTTTTTGACTACTTACTTTCTAAAATCTTGTAAATGTTTGATGATGTCAGCTGTTGACAGTTTGGCTCCATCATGCCTATATATAGGTAATTCAACTGGACCTTGGCTTGGAGATATTAATTGCCTGTTAATATATAAATACAATATTCATTATCAAATTTCATATCCAAAAATTGTTTATGTCATCATTTAATTCTAAAAAACATTTTTTTAATCAGGTTGAGAAATTGTCAGTCACATTAACTGGAGATTGACATTTTTGGCAAGTATTTTTCAACATAATATATAGGAAATTGTTTCCATATCGAAATTATTTTATAATTTGTCAAAATTAATCTATAATTCAATTTTTCATTTCCACTACATGTTAGGGCCAAGTAAGGTCCTTATAATAAATTATTATTATATCCCTTAATTTCTAGTCATTCTAGTTATACAGTTCTTGCTATGTAGTTCTTGTTATACAATTGACTTTTTGAAAGAATTTCTTAATAGCAACTTTGACTACCAACAATGGAAACATAGTGTTACTGTAAAGAGCTAAATTATTTTTGCATGGTGAAAATTTCACAATTTTGAAATCTGGCATTTCGCATGGGTTTATTTTACGTAGCCAATATAAGTGGGTGTATATTCTATATTCTATGTATTATTCTGTATGGTATACATTTTTGCGTGGTCTAAATTTTTGCAGTAATTTATTTAGCACCAAATTAGCAAAAATTTTACCCACAAGAAAATTCCCCCTTTCTCAGTATTCATAATCAACAAATGGTCACTGGCCTTTTTTATATGTGCAGCCAATTATACTGGTCAATATTTTGCATTAATACTTGTAAAGCAATTTTAGAATGTAGACATTTGTTAGACTTTGAATTTGAATTCTATAATCCTTACTTGGCAGTCCAGGCAAACGGCATCCTATAGTTGCCTATACAGTTACAGAACTGTCTCATCTGTTTGTAGACTTTACTGCCACTTTTACTGGAGTCTGCTCTAATGTATGGTTCTAATGCTTGTAACATTGGTCCTTGTAAAACCTTCTCGATCTTCACAAATAAATATACTTCTGAATGACAGCTGACAACCGTGAACAATCCCTGAAAAAAATAAACAAGATATGATAGTCTGAATGACAGATGACAACTGTGAACAATCCCTGAAAAAAACATAAACAAGATATGACTGTGAAACATCTTGTAAATGTGTGTGGTGCAAATCTTTTTACAACTGACAATCAAAAAAGCCCTCAATTCAACAAATGCAAGGTTTTGCAGCAAAGTTGAAGTTGTATTCAGAGAGAAAGATCAATCAAGCAAACAAGACAAATGTAGAGTTAAAAAAAAGTTGGCCACCTGAGGCATCTACAGAGGGTGCTTACAGCTAAAAGTGATTTAAACAGAGAGGGAAAGATAATAAGATGTATCATGAAGTCAGTGTTCATCCTAGGATTTTTTAGATCCTCTAAAACACCATAACATCAACATTTTTGCATTTGTGTAATGTAAAATATGGCCCACTAAGACTTTACAATGGGGTCATTTGGAAAAATAAGGGATCAATGACCCCTATGATCCCTTTCTAGATTAAACACTGTGAAGCTTTCAGTCTTTTTGCTGTGTGAAGATTATGAGGCATGTTTCCTTCCTCCCATTCTTCTCCAATCATATCATACATGTACCTGTCTGTTTGGAGACAAAATCCAGGAGTCCTTCAGTCCATTTAGTTGAGGGGCCGTGTCCCTTCCCTCTACAGTATGAAGCTTATCTGAGGCGTGTAAAACTTCCGGAGGGATCATTGATCGGATTTCTGGCTCGTTAGGATCCATATGGAAATCTTCAGACAGTTTTCTACCTTCTTTAGCATCATATAAGGAGAAAGTCAGGAAAAATGGTTCTGGCTAATAATCAAAAGAAAACAAAATGGTACTCATCAAGAACTCATTAAAACTGTTTGCGGACTGTCCTTCTGCTTTAATCAGGGACCAACATTTAATCCCATTCCAAAGTCAATAAATTAATGCATTACCCAATTTATGTTTCTTATGTATTATAATTTGGAAATTTCGTTGAAGAGAATAGAAGTTCACCAAAAAAAGTAATTTGGATTAAAACATTCAATTTAATAATGATGCATTGATTTCTATTGGTTTTTAATTTGTGGTGATCATTGATTAACTAATCAAGCTTTGAACAACTGGGTCATATTATTGACAACATTACTAAAATGACATACTTTACAAGATAAAATTCAATGTGTTTTTAATTTTTACAATAATTTAATCTTTAAATTTTGGAGAATTTGACTTGTTTTAAGAATTGGATTCAAATAAATGTCTTTTCACATCAGATTTAGATAAATGTCTTTTCACATCAGATTCAAATAAATGTGTTTTAAATCCTTTCAAATAATTCTTTTTGTACATTTTTTTCTATTTTAACCCTTACATTACAGTTTTTGTTGTTTGGTATTCCCTCTTCCTTTAAGTTGATTTGTAGTTTCATTCTGAAGTCATGAAGCTGTAACATAAACCGTTCACCGAATTCCCGGGGAAAAACGCTGATTTCTTCATCATCCGAGGAATCTGTATCTTCTTCTATTGCAAATTTCTGAAATTAATTAAGTGATACATACATTTACAGAAAATATGGTTAGAAAAATTCCCTAACATTGATGATTCCTTTCATTCTCAGTCTTGATTACACACATGACAGGTGTAGCTAGATAAATAAAGAGGTGGCTTCTACTTCCAGAGCTCCTGGCCTCACTTCCCTGGTGTAAATTCACATTTTTAACTTAATTTGCAAGTTTCAACATTTTTAATTTGTTTTAGGATTTTGATATAGACATGGACTTATATGCAGTTCTCCTACTATAAATTAAATTTAGCCAAGTTGCCCTTGTAAAAACTGACAACTTTATTGCCTTTGAATGGAGACAGACTAAAATAACAGGTGTCTGTTTAACTAACGTCATCACATGTGTATGGTGCATACATTTATCTATCATTAGACTAGTACAAGTTTTATCGAACATGTATGATACAGAATCTTGTGATCACACTGTGGTGATACAACATTGGCGGTAAAACATGTGTGCGTTTAGTCAGATTTTCTCACTGTGATGTCATTGGGGAATCTCCGATTTGTCAAATGTAAATAATGAAGTCATTACTACAGAACATGTCATAACATAGTTCAACATTTTTCTGTGGTAAAATAAAAAAAATTTCACATAAAGTGGTGTATTTTATTGTTTAAATAACCTAGTTGGAAATGTTGGATAAAAATTTCACATATACAGTGTGTATATAATATGTATGTATCATGGTTTTTACATACATATACATGTTTACTGACAGTTCAGACATTACAAAATAAAAAAAGTCAAAATTACATACAAATAACATCAGAATCTAGAATGCCTATAAACTAAATTAAAGAAAAAGAAAAAAATGATAATAAAACAAACATACATTCATGTTAGGGTAAGTCCTGTAGAGATTTTGTCTTCCCTCTTGTCTGATCTTTGTCAATCCACCATCTGTCTCCCTCTGATACTGAAGTAACAATAACATTATTACTTTTATATATGCATATTTATCAAGACATCAAGTTACAGTTGTTTAAAGCTCAGGCTCTGTTTCACAATCATTCCATGGCTAATATTTTCCCTAACTTTAATTTCTCAAATTTTGGCAATCTCTGTTGGGAGCTATGGATGTACATTTTTGTACATGCAGATGTTATGAGCTTGAAGTCATCTTCAAAACGACACCTGAAATTCCTATTAAAAATATTAAGATTTCAAATTTGCCAGGTTTAAGGAAGTTATGGAATAATTGTGAAACTAGAGCCTATTAGATTAACAAGATCATAAGCAAAAATCTGTATTGTTTATATTAGATAGTGTTTGTGAATTCTACGTTAAAATAGTGCATATCACCATTAGTATAATTTAGAAGTCACATGTGTTTTGTATTGCTTATTTAAATTCTGATTAATTGTTGCCTCCTATATTCACTAATGAACTAGTTAAGCTAACAGAAATTTGAACAACTGGGTCCAAATAAATATGCAATAAATGTAATTTTCAATAATCCTTTTAAATTCTAATTGTTTAATAACACCAAAACAATTAGTAAATATTGCAATTTAAATGCCAAACCATAACAGAACAATCAAAATGAACCATCAGTACATTTCCGTCTGAAAATGAATTCTGAACTCTTAAATTACTAATTTTGACATTTTTTTGAAGATCTACTTCTTCTAGAGGATTATACTATTATATTAAATTGTTTGATGAGAAGAATATCAAAACAAGTTTGAAAACTCCTTAACAAGCCAGAAATGAACTAAGCTTTTAAAAGATTGAATAATTGAAGAGTGAAGATAAGGCTATCAGTATAAATAATGTAGTTGACCTGTGCATCTACTTCATCAAAAAACTTTAACCAAAACTGTTACATATTCCTATTAAAATACTTTAATAAAAAGGAAACACTGGAGGTCAAAGTTCATACTATACTTAGGTCAGTTGAGCTAAAACAAACCTGCCAACTCAACTGTTACAGCATTAATTACATACCTTTTGTAGTTCTGGGTGCATGCTGTTGTCTGTTTTACCTTCCATTTTATCTGGAGTACTTGTTTCTTCTAGAAAATATATAAAAACAATTACTCTCAATTTTATGTCTCTGCATCAAAACCCTAATGGTGATATAAATTTGTAAAGTAAAAATTGGAAAACAAATATAAATCATAATAATGATGACAACAACAATGGTCACCTACATGTACATGTATTTTTCCCACCACTGACTGAAAAATATCCTGTTATACCAGTATAAAATTTCCCTGGAAAACTGGAAAAATAAGAATTTCTGCACACACCCTGCATGAAATAACAAACAAAAAATTTTAAGTTGTAACATATGCCTCTGTATAGATCACTTCTATGAATCCAGTCCTTTTACAACATATTTCCACCTAACAGAACCTTTCAATTTGAACCGTTTATCTACCAAGTCCAAATGTCCTGACTCTCCTCTTTTAAGGACACTGGCAGCTGAGTGGTCTAAAGTTCCAGAAAATGAATCACAGGACCTCTTATGGTCCATGTTTAATATGAGTATAAGAGTTTGTCAGTTCACTTGTTGAAACCTGAAGTATTTCTTTGTGTGTTCTGGTTTTCTCAACTATCTCAAAACTAACAGGCTGAAGAAATAAGTGAAAAAATTTTGACTGGGATGTAAAACGCCAGTATTTCACTCCGTTCTAGGTCTTTGAATGCTGGATTGACTCATTAACAACAAAAATATCAACAACTCAGGGGTTCAAAACTCTCTGGGTCCAAGGTCCGGGCCTTTTGATTTTACATCGAGACCTTTGATATTTAAACTGTAAAAGTCCAATAGACCTACCATTTTACTAGGACCTATTTTCAGATTTTTCTACTCTTGAAAAATAAATAATAATTTTGTTTCGTTTTTATTAGATGTATATGTACTTTGTTTTATGTAAAACATTATTAACACATGGTCCTTTCATTGTTGATATGGGACTTTTAAAAGTTAATATCAGACCTGCCAAAAAAAAGGCAAAAGGTCCTGGACCTTCCATTATAAAACATAATATTGAACCCCTGCAACTACAAAATTAACAACAACGGAAACTTTAAATTGTCTAACCTCTAATCCTCTCTAGTGATATATTTGAGGCTGTTTCAGCAGCATTGATGACCTTGTTGAGTATCTGTATCCATTCTGTCATCTCACTTTCACTTTCTGCGGCAAATACATACGGTGCTCTGTCATGTACCTGAACTTCAAAACAATACTTCCCTTTCTTTGTACTCTACAAGTTAATAAAAATACTTAGGTGAATTCAAATGACATCAAAATACATGCAAGAATTAAAGTAAATTTACGTGGGATTTGATTTTGACTTTTGACTTTTATGACATCTTATTATGGACAAGAGATAATAAAAAATGGGCTAAGACCAATTAATGACTTTAAGTTAATCAAAGTTTTCAATAAAACAATATTTAAATTATTGAAAGAAAATCTATCATCAATCATTTTAATGTGATAAATAATTAAATATTAACACATGCCAACATTTATTTCACAAGAATTCCAAACTTAGCGCAGGTTAACGGAATTAACTACAGTACATGAGTTACTCTGAAGATTTGCTAGATAAACATGTAATATTGTTACAGGAGAAGGAAAACATAAAAAATGCACTTATTCACTAAAACCTTCAGCTTAGGATTAAAAACTACCATTCTGTATATTAAGTTTAGTACTGTAACCATGCCGAAAGTTACAGACCAAAATGTCCCACAGTAAATCACTCTATTATATCTACAATATACATCAGTTCTGAGAATCTGACTTACCGCTAAATGCATTTATTCCCCCTCCTCCTACGTGATAACATTTGAACAGATAATGTTTAAAAACTTAAATAATTATGACCTTACCTTGACGACTTCTTTGGCTACGTCAAGAAAAATGGAACCTTTAGCTTCAAATTTCCGTTCATCTTTATAGAACTCCAATATGTAAGTAAAATCTGACTGCTGTTTCAGAACAAAATATCTTCTTTTAAATTGCTGAAAAATACAAAGAAAGATATCAAAACTGTCATAAAAACATTAGTTAATTTCAGGAGGGAAGTGTCATTTCTACAAGAATGAATAAAGAGTCCTTATATGTTACTTCTTGTATCCAGAGTTTTCTTTTCAACTTCTATCCACAATTCTTGGCTGCTATTCTTCACAAATTTATCCTGCATGTTATTTTTAACAGATGTCTGTATTACCCTAATCATCGCATTTAAGGCCGGCCATTTACTGCTTGACATAATTCCTTATGTTTTGAACTCTCATGTCCTAAGTTCCTATTCTAATCAGGAAAGTTTGTCAGTCCACCTTAAAAAGGACGATGATTATTTTCTCTGAGTACTCTTAATTTTCTCCATCATCCTAGAACTGTCCATCTCGGTATTAGTGAACAAATCTTGACTGAGATATAATACACCTATACTACACTCACACCTTCATACACTGTACTTTGTCTTTACATATAAAGCAACAAAAATTGTTAGAAAGATCACTACGATGACAGTCAAACCCATAAAATTGATATGAAAAGTTTGTTTGTGCTTCAAATAAGACAACTTAACAGGCTACAATCTGCAAACTTAGAATTGAAAAAAAGAATAATTCAATGGCTAGTGTGCATGATAGAGTAATCTTAAGAAAGACACATTTCCCTGTACAATTATGAATGTTCATGCTTTTTGTATAACAGTTCATTTGATGGTATAAACAGTGATTGTGTATGAGAAGATTTATGGAATCACTTTTACAATGGATTTATTTTCAGGCTTGATCAGAAACCATGAAAATCATAAACATTTATTTAGTACTTGATGAATAATTTTACTAATACCGTATTCTATTGGTTATTATAACACATACCCTCGTAAAACTCATTATGTTTTCTTTTCCACCATCTGGACCTTTGAATAACCAACCAGTTTTTGTTATAGAGGTGACATTACTTTTACTCAGTGCTTCCTAAATAATAAAATAAACAAAAATTTATTTGTGAATCACAATGCTACATACATGCACTGAGACACAGGATCTCATTTTACGTGTCTCACCTGAATGACTACACCAGTAACAGCTCCAATGTGGGCCAGGGGGATGAAATTCACCTAAGAAAATATTTCAGTCCCCAGTGCGATTTGAACACTCAATCTTCGACAAAACAAGCCAGGGACTGTATCACTTGACCATAATGATTATTATGTGGCAACACTTTCTGTGTTGAATAAGTGACTTTAGATGAGAGATGACAATCTATTCGACTATTGAAAAGTTTACAATGTACAGAACAGTTACAGACTTGGTAGAATACTCATACTCTCTCTCTCTCTCTCTCTCTGTTTCTGTTAAATTAATTTTCTCTTTGTTTCTGGGTTAAAATGGAAAAATAACAGTATATTTATGTTTTGACTTATAAGTGGTTATTATATTTTGAAGAATTTTTAATATACATGTAAACTAACCTCTTCTTTTTCATCTGCCTCTGTGTCAATCTCAAATACCTGATGTGGTAAAGGTTCTGCATTTTTTACACTAAAACATAAAATAAACTATTTCAACAACAAAACTAATATCTTTATTAAAAGTGTGAAAAAAATTAAATAACTAAATATAACCTTTTTTTTAAAAAAAGTCTACATGTATTTTCGATAAATCTATTGAAATCAGAAGCTCTGATGTATCATCAGGCAGGACAATTAGGTTTCATTAATTTTCATGTTTTGGTCTTAATACATTAAATATTAAGATAAAACTTTTGCTGGGTTTTTAAACAGAATATTGAGTTTCATTTACACTATTCTCTGCTGGTGAACAAAATTCATGCATAATGTAATTAGCTCAAAATGAACTCTATGATAAAATAAAGTGATAAGTTTTCCACTATATTTATATGTTAATGTATGAAGATTTGAATGTATCAACAGGATAACATTTATCATAATAAAGATTATGGTAGGAATCTTTGATGTTGTACCAAGATAATGGTAGCAGCTAACACCAAGAATAGGTCTATCTCCCATACAATATTATAACCCGTGACATTTATTATGCAAAATCATTTTCAAAGAATATAAGAATCTATTATGAGTATCCATGTAGGCTAGATAGGGAAATCTCACTCAAGGGGTTGAATATTTCAGTCAGAGACGAGACTTACATTTGAAACACACTCAAAATTTCTTAATTTTAAAGACTTGGGTGTCCTTTTCTTGCAAAACGATGTCATGTTCCCCACATGATGATGCCATGCAATTGTCTTTTGATTATGATGCCATGATGGTCATGTAAGATACCTATATCTGCACAAAAACCCTATTTCACATGAGAAGATGTGGAAGAATATGGAATATTTGTAAGTCCCATATTTCATAAAAAAGTCATACTTACTCGGGTAATGACAAGTAATCACCAGAGTATTGACTGTATTTAAACTTAATCTTTTTACAGCAGTCTGTGTAGGATTTTATACACTCTTGTACCATTAGACTCGTAGCTTCATGCTCTGCTGATTTAGGGACGGTGGAATGTAAAGTTCTAATTTTCTTAGAAAGCGTCGGTGGCTGAAAATAAAAATAACATACATGATACTTCAATATTAATCATAATAGGAGAGTAGCATTATCACAAATTATTTCTTAAATTTCTATACCAATTTTGAACTTTTACTTTAAAAATGAATGATTTTGATAACAAATTTTTAAAATTTTACTCACATACATGTATGTACCGATATGTTCATAATTTCTTATTGAAATATCCTAATATTTGAGATATATCAATGGTAAAAAATTACATACATTTAAATTAAGAAAAAGTTTTCCTAGTGTTAAAATAGTGCCATAGTTTACACTCTAAAATAGCCAATTCAATAACAATGATGTTTCTGATAAAAAAACAAACATATGTTCAAATCAAAAAAGCAAAGTAAAAACTTTGACTACTAATTCTAAGTAAAGTTAACAACAATTTTACTGGAAATAAAACAGACAATAATCAGTTACCGGATTAACAATATCATCATGTGGAAACACCAACATTTCCCTCTGTGGATCATTATGAAGTATGGTTTTGTTCTTGGTAACATAAGTCTCATAATCTACTGGTTCTACTGACGGTGGTCTTTGCTACAATAAATAAATAAATCAGATTTAAAAAACATCATCACATTATAAACTAGCCTCTCTCTCTGCTCTCAATCCTTCTCTCCACCCCCTCTCTCTCTCTTTCTCTCTCAATCCTTATCTTCACCTCTCTCTCTCTCTCTCTTCACACCTCTCTCTTTCCCCTCTCTCTCTTCAACAGGATAATAATGAGGCCACACAGAAATGTATGTGGGAGAACGTAGGTTCTAAACATGGGCAGGTCTGACAAAGGCTTGAAAATAGGTAAAGATTGTTCTTTGTCAAGCACTCAGCATTTAGAAATTAAAGTCATGAGGTCTTTTGGAAGAGACCTGTAAAACTGATGCCCAATGTCACGTAAGGCATGGCATGTTAAAGAATACCTCCCTGCTCATTGCCCTGAGCACACTGCAAAGATTAATAGAATCTGTCACCTGTTTATGACCGATACCGTATGATCTCAGTCGAGGGGGATGTGATGTAACATATATCCCAATCGAGGCTTCGCCGAGATTGGGATATGTTACATCACATCACCTGAGACTGAGATCAAACCGTATTGGTCACAAACAGGTGACAGATTCTATTTCTCGTACCATTAAAGTGTTTATAACCGTGATACGTATAAAACAAATCATGTACCCTCATGGGACCTCTTGCATTCCTTTGGGCACCTAATGCATTGTACAAATCCGCCCTTTGAAAATAATCCCATCGACAACTCTTCAAAATTTTAAAATATCATCGATTTATGTTCAATGCAAATATAAAACAACTCTGACAATGAAATATTTTGAATAAAAAATAAAATAAAACACATATTTGAATAATAAATCAAGAAACGCTTTGTTTTGATGACGTCAACCCCAGTGATCGCATACGTCATCCTGATTGTTCTATTGTCGCGTGAGGCAGTACCAGACAAACTGGACAAGACAGAAAAATCTAGCACTGGTGTGCGCCTGAGATTTTTCTGTCCGAAGTACGAGAAAAAAATTTCTGCCACTTTACATATAGCTGACAGTCTAAATATAAGTGAAATTTTCTTGACTGGAATGTAAAACCCCATTCAATCAACCAATCAATCAACCACACAGAGATATACTAATGATCTGAGACAAACCAATACAACAGAGGTACAGTACCATAATCATTTACCAGTAACCTACAATGTGAGGGCAAACATTCCAAGTAAAGTTTTTTCAGACTATTATCATGTTTCCTGGTCACAAATTTACATGTAAAAAGACTAAGACTCCTGGGTAACAGTAAGTGTTTCCTTACGTTATGGGTGGACATGGCAGAGTGGTACTGTCACTGGCTCACAAAGTCAAGGTTGTGGGTTTTAACCACACTTGGAAATTTTCTGAGATGATGAAATACTAGAGCTGTAAAAAGATAGTTATGCAGTAGTCTTTCGGATGAGACTCAAAACTGAGGTCCTGTGTCTCAGTGCACGCTAAAGACACCTCTGTAGAGTTTGAAAAATGGTAGGCTACATGTGGCTGCTATGTATGTTGAAAAATCATCTTATGATTGGAAACAGCCACTTTGGATCTTTAAGCTATGTTGTTAATCTTGTTCCAGAAATTGAAAGGTTTTAGAAAGTTTTAGTTGATTTTAAAACCCCAGTAGTGCTTATGCTGCTGTATTTTGACAAATCAACTTTAAATAAAAATTATTTGATTTTATTTGAAGTTAAAACCAAAGTCTTTTATCTGGGCCACTCAATATTTTAAGAATTCATGACCCTGGGACCTTCATCTTATTCTAACTTGCTTTATACACAGATTGTTGACAATACCAATATTGTAACCACACAGATAACATGAACACATTCTGAAGTGTGTTTGCTCTGTCAGTGCGATCTGACATTGTGTGTTACACGTATGTATCCAGTTTAAGATATGGAGTTCACATTCATACTTTCAGTGTTCATTCTCGAAGGGGGCATTGATCCCTTATTCTGCCAAATGGCCCCATTATAAAGGCCTTAGTGGGCCATATTTAGCATATTATACAAATGCATAAACATTGATATTATGGTGTTTTAGAATAATTTTTTTAGAAATGGTCAAACCTGAAACTTCGTCTGAATAAGCTTCAGGTGTCTTAGCTGAAACTGTTAGATTCCAGTGAATGCACATTGTCTGAAATTCCCTTTCCCTCGATTTCAAACTCTACTGTTCAGGCCAATCTTTTTGTGACAGTGAATTACTCTTCATTTCCATAGAAAATCAAATAAACTTGATTAAAGATTGATATACTGAAAATTTGTAAGCGCATCCGTGATTGCCATGAAGTATTTTGATAGAAAGCAAATGTTGAAGCTATGGGGATTTTACAAAATAGGCAAAAATGGCAATGTCCTTGGTCACGTTTTACATCATATACACTACAGGAGTCACCATTTGCCTGGTTTTCCAACATGTTAAATCCTCATAGCACCAGCATTTTACTCTGTACAGAAATATTCTAGGCTGATCATGGATGTGCATACAGATTTCCTGTTATGACTAGGTACAAGTAAGTGAACATTATCACTCTTTATTCCAGTTTATTTGTTTTTCTATGGAAATAAAGAGTTATTGACTGTCACAAACAGACTGACTTGAACTGTAATTATTTGGAGTACTGACACGAATTTGTTGTCACACCCAAGAAAAACAGGTGCGTTCAACTTCAAGAAGCCATAACACTGCTTTTACTAAATATTATTCAAGATAAAATAATAACTGTCTATAAACAATGGTCCAAATTCGTACTAAAGATAAAAGGTTAAGTTCTTTAAAACTTTTAAAGTTTTTACTGGGACCTTTTACTTGGGACATGGGGAACACCCAAACTTTCAATTTCAATAACAATCTCGTTACCAATATTATGCTCTCTCGCATCTGCTGTGCCACCTCTTCTCTGACTTTGGCGGCACCACCAATCTTTTGAATATGCTGACGAAATTTTCTTTCAGCCATGTTTTAAGGTTTTTAGTTAAACATTAATTTTGATTTGTAGAAGTAGACGTCGCCTGGAACAAGACGCCATATTGTCTTCCGGGTCGACTTTTATTGTATCCAATAACCGATATTTTACCTGTTGACTTTGGTACCTTCCTCCTATTTTAGGAACACCATACTAACATAGTTATTGTGACCAGCGACATACTCTGCATACAGGCATACTTACTACTTTCTGTCTTATATATAAACTGTTTATTTATATAGTTTTCATAAATGTTATATATATATATATATATATATATATATATATATAATAATAATATTGAACAAAGGTCCGAGACAGTTAATATAACGTATGGTAAGAGTTCGTGGCCGTAACTACCATGCATTGAGGCAAGCGAGGCAGTTGCCTAATCTAGAATTTTGCTGGTTTTTCAGTGCCACATGATTATTAACGAAAATTTTCAGCCGTTGATATTTTAATGTATTTGTGTTTCAATAATTTTATATGTCACCTACAAACGGTCTTTTTTCTAAGATCTAGCAAAATCTAGTAATTATTGAACACGACATATTTTTCTCCTTATGTGAAAAAAGGTAAGATTTACATACATCAAATCATATTTAACCACACCACTGACAGAACTTTTTTTTATTAAGGACGGTCAAACAACATTTTCACGACACACCAAATCACATTTTAGACGACACTTTGGTGCCTCATTGAAAACTTTACTACAACTAACTAAATGGTTATATCCTACCGGAGATGCTAACCTAAGTTGATAGATAATGACCTTTATCTACTAAATTTGTTTTTAAAATGTTTAATTTCTCTTCTATGCCTAACCTATATCGTTTTGGAACTATGTATCAACTTGATGCATCGTTTTCAAATTTTCAGTTACAAGGCCAGAAAAATACAACAATTTAGCTTTATATTTTTGAAATTTCTGGCTGATGCCCCGAAAACCTCTAGATCAACACGCCTCCGGTGCGTATAAGCGCCTCTTTGGCGCATCATGTATTTGCCTCATATACATCAAAACAATATACAATTCATTAGCACCAGCGAAAATTGCTGAAGTTTTCTTACATGTCCATGAATTCATTCGCCAATCCGAACGATTTCACTGAAAACTATTCATACTCCATTGTTTTATGTGTGTATCCCCCTCTCTCTCTCTTATTCATAATGTAATACGGAATGCTTTACTTAATTGTTTGTATATAATGCCATGTTGTATAAATTGTTATATTATAGATGCGCAGGAAACTGGTTAATATAAGAGTTTTACTCTTGTTCTAGGATCATGATTTGTAAAATTGTTTCATTACGTTATTGATTTGATTTTCAAATAAATCTTGTTTAAACTAAACAACAAAACCCTAGTTACGACCACGAAGTTCAATTTCAATAGACCAGTGGTTGTATACTAAGTGCCGCCGGTGATGGCCAAGGGACCTCCAATATATGGTAATAGACATCTCCAACATACCTGTATACACTGACTATGACCGTGAATGTCAACTAAATGAGGGGTTATATCAAAACTAGTTTTTTTTTAAAATAATAAAACACAATCAATTCCAAAAAGCCCCGTCTTTTCTTATATTACCTTTGTAATTTAAGATCCTGAACAAACTTTGTCTGTTTTATTTCATATAGGATTTTGTGTCATTGATTCCCGCAATAATTGATTTCAGACCTGTCAGGAAGTTGATGCTTGTTTACAACCTCACTACAAATAGTTGCATTTTTATACTATGTTTTCATACCTTCATAGCCAAAAATTGTCATTGACTACTAATTTCTGAAAAATTCTTTCAAAAAGTAACCTCTTTTAAAAATTTGTGAAATGGTCTATGTTCCAAGTTGCTACAATTCTCCACCTGGTCTGCTTAATGACTTGCATAACAAATTACGGAAGATTTTGAACATTTTCCTTCATTGGAAAAGGCAAAGTTTATGGCTGATGTTATTCTATCTATTAAAATCAGATTGATCATGTTTGTTCATTTCAATATTGTTCCTGTAATTATATGATTTGACATCGGAAGATACTACTTGTAAACTTGATAGGGGTGAGAGGTTAGATTACTTGAAATAAATCTTAAAGTTAAATGAGAGATGGTTAATGTCACTATCCCTAGAAATCTGATGATGGTTGAACCTGTTCATGCTGAAACTAATTGGCATATTAACGATAATATAATCCCTTTATGACACAATGAGTTTACTTCATGCGCAAACATTTCTTAGTATTTTCAACCCCGCATAACAATAAAAGTTTTCCACTGAGAATCTGTTCTGTAAGTGAATATGCTAGATTTACACCATTATACACTGTCTGTTGTCATCGTTACGAAACTGCCATGATGGTGGGCCCTGGATATAGAGGAATCTATAGCCAATGTGACATGTCTTCAAAATAAAACGTAGAAACTGATATTTCAAGATTATCGTCTATTTTGTTTATTTTTATCAAATAAGTGGATTCTCTCCTGTTTTATCTTATGACCTGGTGGCCAAGTGGTCTGAAGCCCATGCTTAAAGATCACACCACTTCTTATTGCCTCTGTTCGAATCTGACTTGGGACAAATCTTAGTGTGCAAAGTTTGTCAGTTGGTTTGCTGAAGGTGTCAGTTGGTTTGCTAATGGTTGGTGGTTTTCTCTGGGTACTCAGGCTTCCTCCTGAATCCCAGAACTGACCATTTCAGTATAAGTAAAACCTTCTTGACAGGGGTGTAAAAATCCATTACTCCATTCAACTCTTATTAATTTTATACAAAATGTCTTTTTAAATTTCAATTAATGATTGAGAAATCAGCAAATTTTAAAACTTAACCTATAACTGGTGACATCTTAATATAAGCGAAGTATTCTTGAAAATATACAGAGACTATTGTTGGAGTTGTAACATCTAAAAATACAAATGTACACTTAATAATACCAAGTAGCCAAACAGTTTCAACTCTTCTTTATTGAATGAGATGTCGGCTTCATTTTGAATCAACAAATTGATTCGGGAGAACTAAATTTGATCTTAGGAAGCCTATTCTTGTTGTGTTTCATGTGAAGCTTCTTAATGGAAAATTAATCATCAATTATTTATTTCCCATAGAATAAATTGGATTGAATGATAGAATATGCCGGCCTGATACTGTCAATAAATCTATAGTTAGTATAGATATCGTAAATAAATCACAAATTTTTATTTTGTAAAACATCCTCTGATTGGATATTTTAAAAATCAGCACAGACGGAGCCGAGTATTAATGTAAACATCACATAAATGAGACAGCTTTATTGTCGTTTTAGACTTCGAATCATGTTATCACAAATACAGCATTATTGAATGTACATACTCAATGTTACTAATAAATCAAAAATTACATGAAACTTACGATCACATGAAATCGTAATCGAATTGTTTTTGATGATCAGATGATGTTAGCTAGGAGAAATTTACATCTGCAGAAATGTATTATGATAATGGTGAAATTGTAGCTTTATGTGGTAGCTTTAGGTATATACTGATAATACACTGATGGATGGATGGATGGACAAATGAATGAATGGGTGGATGATGAATGGATGGATGAATTGATGTGTAAATGAATAAATGAATGGACCCATGCTTGTGTGGACAACTAAAATATTGTTCAGCTTTGCATCATTGATTTTTTCAGTCAAAAAATTTCATCGTAATGTTTATCAAGCTTGATATTTATGATGACTGTATGTTTATCTTGATATTTATGATGATTGTATGTTTATCTTGATATTTATGATGACTGTATGCAATGGGCTTTGTCGACATATGATACCATCAGTAAACTACAGAAAATTTGATGTTGCAAATTCTCTGATTACCATTATTTGCATAAAATGATCTGCAATTCAATAACAACCAAATGAATGGTTGTACATCACATGATACACCCATTGACCTCCTTAGTTCTTCTCCCTGAAATTGAGAGGTTTTAAATTGTCTATAAAATTCCGCTCAAAATTTGAAAAAAATAGAGCAGTTTGTACATCTTAGTATTTTGTAACTGAAGATTTCAACCAATACCTTGTTATGGTGAAATTTTGAAGCAAATAAGTTTTTGATAAAAAAATCTATGTTGCATAAGGGAGGTAACTCTAACTTGAAGAAAATAATTTTCCGAACTCATAGATGTACAGTATGGGCTTTGGACCTTCCACATGTAGTAAACATATTTTCTATTCTATTTAATCTTTTATCTTGTCCAGAAATATTGTCTTTGTTACATGGAGTAATGCATAAATAGAGAAAAGCAATTATTTAAATCTGATCAGAGTATTGTAACGTAATTATTTCTGGATTCCTGTATACACACAGGATTAAGGTCACCCTCAGACTGCCTTCTATTAAATCAAATACATATAGACAGATATATTGTCATATAACTTAAAAACACATCGGCTCTGCAACCATTATAGTGCTGTCTTTCTCGAGTCAGCCATATTTACATAATAAACAAACCATTGACAATTTCCTTATGTCATTTTGACAACAGAATTTTTCCGCTTTAGTGAGTTTTTTGTTCGGATCTGATCGGAATCTGCGGGAGTTATATAATGACTAAGTCGACAAAGTATGTCACATAGACTGATGTATCGACTTTATATTGTTTGAAATTTGAAATTTGTTACCTAATCTGGCTGTGATTTGACAGTAATCCGCTTACCAAGGAGATTTGTTATAAGTTTTACATGTCTGATGACCATTGTGTTCTACAGGTTTTGTTGATGCAGTTTTTCTTCGATGCATCTTTTTTAAGGGGCCATCTCATGGTATTTGAAAAAGATTCATTCGTATTCGTTGGAACAATTTTATTTCAAAATTGTGTTGAGAGACACTTTGAAACTTATGTTTGACCAGAGACATATCTCTGGTTTGACTGGCTGTAAGATTGGATTACTATAGAAAGTTCATGAATAAGAAAGCAAAATATATAAAAAAAAACCCAAACAAAACAATACCATTCAATACAACCCCTAATTGATTATTGTTCAAGACTGAATCTGGTAATACAAAAATGATGGCACAATTTGTTCATTTCAAAATTTATCCTACTAAACTTTTGAGAAAACCCCTCAAATTCCTTCAAGGTGCAACAAAATTACATAATAGAAATGATGGTGTAATTTATCTGTTGTCTATGATCTTATGTTACAGTTTAAAATTGTTTTTAAATCCATGTAATACATATGCCTACATGTCTTAGGGCACTGCAACTAAATGTGAAAATTACAGCATAATTAGTTGATTATCCAATATGCACTTTCCATTTGGAGAACCTCAACTCATATTGCTTGAGATTTTATCAAAGTTTATGACCCTTGGTCTGTAACTGAGGTAACGGCTATATCGATAACCTCATGTTCAAATGCTGAAATAACATATTGTATCATGATAGAATCCCATTCAAAAATGCTGACATTATAAATTTGTTTTACTCAATTATGCTGCTATGTTTGTATTTTCCTTTTTCACCAGACCAATTCGTGAAACCTCAGATTTATAGTTTTTAAACAAAATTTTTAGACTAACATTCTGTAGAACTCATGCACCGAAGTTGATTCAAGCATTTCCAGATAAGACTCAAACATTCTGCAGATGCATTTCAAATTCTGTTTTGAAAATGACTTTAATTCTTCATAGCCTGTTATAATATTTTTTTCTGTTTACTTTCCTTGTAACCAGGTGTTCCATCAAAATGTACCTTAATTAAAGTTAATGACATTTCACCTGTAACTGCAATTACAGGTATTACAAACAGGTGTCAATCAATGTTTAGACATAAATCCAGTTCTTTGTAAAAATTTCAAACACTATTTCAACATCAATATTCAAAATACGATTTCAAAAAATTCTAAAGTAGATCTCAAATGCTTTTGAAAAACATATAAAGAATTCATCATCTTCCATTTTAAGATCTTGAACATTTTTTAGAAAAAAATTGCAGCAAAAATTCAATTTCTAAGCTTTCATGGCTATTAATTTTCAAAACATGTGTTTGCACAATTTTATATATTCAATGAATAAACAAATAAACAATTGTTATTATTTCCCTGAAAAAATAAATACATGTTCGGATAATTTAATGAAAAAAAAATCAAATACCTAATTGATGATAATTTTCTTAATTTCCATGCAACATTTATGAAATTGAAAATTCATTCAATAATTATTTAATTCATGTTTTTTTTTTTGTTATTTTTTTGCTTTTTTTATATTAATTATTGCCTTTAACAGTTCATTGTTAGATGAAGAAAATGGGAGTAAACCAACACAAAACAGTATTAATTATTATATAAATACATATACAGTTTGTGCAGAATTGTTGAATAGTGTCCTAATGAAACCAATACCAAACAGTATATCTACACTATGTTAGTTTGTATTGTAACAATTTTCTGTGGTGAAGCATTTTCTTTGTCCAGAAATCAATCAAATTGCCAAAATGTATTCTACAATCAGTATACGGTACATTTTGAATACTAGTAGATGAAACCTTTAGCGACTCCTATTTTTAAACATAAAGGGTTGACGGCCCTTAGTTATGGTAGTTTCTATGGCACGGGTAAATTTTGTTCAACTGGTCATAGCTAGTGTAACACATGACAATATTACTGGTAATATCAACAGATGCATGAGCCGTTCTCATTCATACTATGGTACATTTACTTAGTTGAAAAAACACAAGACTGGCCACACGGCTGTTTATTTTTTTCCAACATAGTTTGCATAGATGGAAATTGAAAATTAAGATCAAAGTGAAATAAAATCATGAGGTTATGATAAAATTCCAACACAAAACATAGTAACAAGAGTCAAGGTCGTTGTTATGGTGACAGATAGCATGTGGAACAATTTGTCCCATTTTCTAATTAGCATACGCCGCCATATTGGATTAACGTCAACGTTATAGAGACTATAGGCCAAATAGACAAAAATCTTTAGTTCGCCCTCTTCGATCCAATAAACATCCATTGGATATTTTCCGACAGGTAAAATTTGCCTTGACACCGGTTAGAATACGTTTATGTACTTTTCTAGTATATTAGTCTGGATTTCGAGGTTCCCACTAAACTTAAATTTACGAAGCGTAAACTCGGTTTCATCCAACAGTATCTTCTTTTAAAATATGAAAAAAGTCGAAATAACCGAGTTTTTGAAATTGTTTACTTCAACCAACTTACGACTCACAATAATTTCCGAAAAGAGAAACGGAATCACAAGAGATGTTGTTCCGGATACAGTCAATCGAGTTCTTAAAATTACACTCAAAAAAGTTCCCCGAGTTTTTTTAAAATTGATCTATTTGACAAATCTGACGTTTTTATTGAGGCACATTAGGGGATATTAAAAGTACAAGTCCAAGACGTCAATTCATGCAACAGAACCCAGATTTAATTACTTCCATTCTGGGAGGACATATTTGATTTTATGTCGGTTTCTCTTGACACCGGTGGAACAGAAGTTAAGTTGAGGTGCCATATGCGGAAATAACAATTACAAATCAATTGTTTTGGTATTCATACTTTCCCGGTCATTGAACTGGGGATCACGTGATGTAACGTCATGAATATTCATGAGCACAAAGGGAACTAATTTATTGATATGGTCTTCTATAGGTGGGGCTGCATTCTCTGGTTTCTGTGGTTTCCTTCCAGGCTGGTGGTTGTTATGTGTGTATGGTGGTTGATGTGCTGAAATTAAAGAAATAAAAAATATTTTTATAACTTAAAAGAAATTATATGAGTATATATATCTATAATTACATATATTAAAACTATGGCCATAACAGTGGCATAGTAGCCCTACTATGTGCCCCGATGGCTGAGCAGTTAAACCACAAGCTAACAAATTGGTGCCCTCCGCAATCTCGGTCCAAATCCTACTCAGGCAGGTGCTAGCTACAGTGCAAGAATGATTGTTAGTTCAACTGCTGAAGGTTGTTGGATTTCCCTGGGATCTCAGAATTTCTCAACAATCCAAAAACTGACTGATGTAATAAAACTAAAATAACTGAAAGGTTCTTGATCTCTAGCAGTTCACTACGTAAACAATGGTTATTTAGATGAAATCTTGTTTGATTGGAGTTGTTGAACATGTCATTTAAGAGAACCTATGAAATGACAGTATGTCCATAAACGGGCATAAACCATAAATATATGTTCTAAAAGGGACATAACTCCTCTTAAATTTTCAAACTTCTGAACATGTTTTCATGGATATATTTTAAAATCAATCAATGTGAAACTAAAACTAAAAAACACTGAAGATATTGATTTTGACAGGAGTAATTTAAAGCTGTGATAAATCAGCTTATACAGAGAGAACTTGTCAATATTACATATAACACCATACATACAAAATGCATTATACAGAGCCTCGCTTTCTACACGTTTTCTCACCCTCACCAAATACGACCTTTATTCACCGTCAATGACCATGTATTTACTTTATCCTGCAACAGATTCGTCCTAAAATTATAATTGTAACTGCGTGTTATCCATCTGTTTGACTTGTTTGTTTACACTCCAAGCGCAAGGATACAAATGTTTACGTGACGTCACGCTACCCCATCACACCCGTTCTTGTCATTTTCGCTCAGTCCGACGTTCAAGCACATGTAGTTCTCAATTATTTAAATAAATAACTACAATACGATATTTTTTCATATTTAATATATGTAACAAAATCTTAAATTCTTACAATAATAATATTAAAATAAATATTCTTTGATGAAATGTTGCAGACGTTTTTCTGTATTTCTGCCATATTCTAAAAGTCCGGCGGAATAAAGTATTTCATTTTTATTTTTAAATCATATTTATATAACTACGTGTATTTTTTAAAAAAAAAAATCTTTTTTTTAAAATAAAATATTAAAATTTATGAATTTATTGATCATGTTTATTATACTGTGTTTTGTTTACATTGAGAATGGGGTTCATTTGGGTCAAAGGTTACGTCAAATGTTGAATGGAAAAAGTAGTGCCGTAACTGTGACGTCACAGTTAGCGCGTGGCTTTATTGGGTCAGTGACCGAAAAGATAAGGTTTATTCGGCAGGCTTTATGATGTCAATGTACACGTTAGTTGCAGGATAAATTTATATATTTGTCTAGAATAATGGCATTCATTTACCGAGTTATAGGATATGAAAATGGCTTTCATTTACTGAGTAATAGGATCTGTAAAAAAAACCATTTACATGGGGAATGCTTACATGCTTACTGTTCCGAGATGATGTTGTAAATATGTTCATATCACTTCATCAATTTGTACCCAATTTTATCATCAGATATGACTGAATGCCCACACTTTATGTCAAAATCGGATCAGATTGGATAGCTTGTGTTGTAAAATGTTATTCAATCTACCCAGGATTACATTAATCATCTGACTATTGACTTGTCAATATTTGTCTTGTCTGTTTTAACGGTTCTGGTTAAAAGCAGTTTACTTTAATGAATGCAATATTTAAATACCTTAAATCTTCCATAAGTAATGTCGTAGATGAGAGAAAATTACAATATTAATAATAATAAACAACTTATTCATGAGCTAATACAAACTGCACTTAAATATCATTATATATTTTGTATACATTAACAGAATTTTTATTTTTTATATTTTTGTTGTATTCCACAATTAAGAATTCATAATGACATAGTCACTGCATTAGTCATACAAACTTAATCCTAACTGGTGTATTTACTGGTGAGCCAGATGAAGTTTTAGCTCTCTGTCATTGACAAATTGCCTGAACAGTAAAGCATCTATAAACCAAACTTCAGTGTTACAGGGTTTGTATGGATTAGACACTAGTATATTTCAATAAAATGGTTCAATTTTTAAGACTCAGTTTTGACAGGTCTCGCAGGGTTTGGCTTATTTGGGACCCAGTCAAGACGGGTCTCGCACTAACTACATCTTGGGCATTTGGGTATGGTTTATTTGAGACTCAGTTTAGCCATGTCTTGGGACTTCTGTACTTGGGAATTTGGGTATGTTTTGTTTGGGACTCAGTTTAGAAAGGTCTCGGACTTCTGTAATTTGGGCATTTGGGTATGTTTTATTTGGGACTCAGTTTAGACAGGTCTCACATTTTCACAACATTTAATCTAACTTTCTGTGTTTCTGGTGAGACCAAACACAGGCTCTAACTCAGAACAGATACTTTACCAATTTTTTCTAAATGTGGTGTATTTTACACAGTAAATACTTACGTTTTTCTGTGACCTCTTCTGAATCATCACCGCTAACAAAACCGTTACCACTTTCCAAGCCAGAACCATCGTAATCTTCATCATCCTTCAGGGTATATCCAGGGTTATCTCCCCAGTTATTTCCGCTCGCGTATCCCAGGATGGTTTCGTCGTCGGACTGCATTGTCGGCTCTTGACTAGAATATTTAGTCATCAAATTCTATAATGAATATAAAACAAGGAAATTTTCAAAAAGATGTGCAGATTTTAAACAAACATAGGGACAAAAAATATCATCTTACACAAGAATATATTACAAATCATATAACCATTTTCAGATAAATTTAGTAAATTTTTTACGTATCGCTGTATAATGTGACTGCTGTATCCAAAGATCAATTAATGTATGGTCACAATATCTAATGGATCCTAGACTTTTATCCCTAATCCTACAAAACAATCACTAGCGTAACAATGCTATTCAACTGATTCTAATGGGTCACACCTGACTGGGGGTCAATCTAGTGTCGTCTCAGAAATATGGAGCAAGAACTTTACCAATTGAACTAACTGCTATATTTGCATATTTCCTAAGAGGGGGCCAAGTATTCTATTAAGCTTATAGATGTCACTGCCTAGTGTGTAAAAAGTTTGTCAGTGGCGTGTTCTCCAGGTTTTCTCATTTCCATCATAATCCTAAATCTGACCACCTTGATATAAGAGAAATAAGTCTTGATTTTGGCATAAAACACTTCTACTTCACTCCGTATTTCTCACAATCTTTTGAAAAGATCTTTGAAACTGGCATTAATCAACCTATCTGTTGGCCTTCAGAAAGAGTATATGGTTATGAACAAATCCCATATTGAATTTTCTGATTAATAAACTCTCAAGCATATGTGGTTGATTAAATCTGGAGAACAAAATTTACGAATAGAAGAAGGATCGAGTCCCACCCATTTTATCACTACAATCTTTCATATATCTCGTAAAAATAATTTCCATTACGAGTTCTTAAAATCATAATAACAATAGAGCTACTATCAAATTTCATCAGTTAGAATTTTTTTAAATTCGTCTGTAAAATCTTGTCTTGGTAATGAAAATTATTGGAATGAGGAAAAAAAACAAACAACAGGGGTATTTTTTCATTTGATTTTGAATGTGTTTCAAGCAATACAATTTTTTCCATTTGATTTTTAACATGTTTCATACAAACCAAACTATTTCTTTTGACCATGTTTCAAACAAAATCTTAAAACAATTTGCAGCTGTTTTTGAAACACATTCAATGAACCTGTTAACTACATGTAATTGTCATTTCCTTTTAATTTGATAGTTTTGGCCCTTTTATACAATGTTTCAAACAAAATCGTAAAATAATTTGCATCCATTTTTAAAACTCATTTTGATGAACCTGGTAACTAATTGAATACATAATATCTCTTGTCAAATGAGCGACTAATACCCAATGACATGCAAACTAAAAATTATATCTCTCATTAAGAGAATCCATGTTCGTTAAATAATTCAAACCCCTTTACAAGTTTAAATCCCCAATATATGACTTCTAAGTCAGTATTTTTTTCAATTTTGTATTTCTTCATTGAAGTTTCATGAATTATAGATTAGAGATTTTATCAGAATCTGGTGTTAGGCGAGTGCAACGTCAGAAATCATCAAATCAAACAAAAAGAATATTACTTTACACCGAAAGAGGCGGCTTAAGTAAGACGTAACAAGCGACAAGGTTTTGGAGTGCTTTTCAGGGTTTGATGTATTGATGATGAACATTTTAAAGAAATACCAACCATTTTTGAACTAGGAAAATCTTTCAGATATTTCTTTAAAATATCACCTTTTTTGCCCACATTAGGAAACATTTTATGGCACTATAAATATCAGGATATCCATGTCAGAAGGTAGCTCATAGGACTATCAAAATTCTAGGATGGTACAATCAAACTGGTTACCAGGTGCTTTAGACCACCAAGGTTTTTCCATGTCATAGTCAAAACTAAAATTAACTTCACATATAATAAACTACATACCAGTCTCATATGTGCTAGTTTATCCTTCAATGCTGATATTTTTTGGGTCCACATATATTTCTCCTTTCATCAGTGTATGGATGTCATCAACAGGTCCATCATATCTGAAAACAAACAATAATAACCATCATAAAAGAATTCCACAAAATTTTATGTCTTGCTTATTACAAACCTAGACTTACGTTTGTCTTTTTTTCTTTCAGTACATGAAACTAATACTGGACTTACCAATAAAAGCCCATAAATCTTAAAGTCATGAGATGTGATTGGCTTAAAGGGTTAACATTTTAACCAACTTGCGACCACCATAGGTTTGGATGCTATTGGTTTGGAGATTTAATGTTTTAGTCAATGGGCCACCATGGCTTTGGGTGTCACTGGTTTGAAGGTTTTAAATTCTAACTACTGGGCTTCCATGGGTTTTGATGTCATTGGTTTGAAGGCTTAATGTTTTGACCAACGGGTTACCATGGCTTTGGGTGTCACTGGATTGAAGGCTTAACATTTTACCACTCAGGGCCACCTTGGCTTTGGATGCCAACTGGTTTTATGGAATGAGCTAATGTAGTTTTGTCCAACTGGATTTATTCACTATAACTTTAATTTTTTTCTTTTTACATTTATAAAAATCGCTAAAATAACACACAAGTCACACACTTTACATACATATGTAACAACATTTGAATAATTATGTCACAGATGTGCTAATATTGAATTGATTATGAATATTAACATATGGCAAACAATGTTTGCGTTACTTATTTAATGAAACATTACAATTCAGAACATGACAGCTGTATAAATCTGTGAAATATTCTTACAAATTTGTTTAACACACCCCTCCCTTTAAAGATTGAAACTTCTTTAACAGAGTTAATAAAATTCGGTATATATTTAAAACCATTTAATGCAGTGTAATTGAGAATTCATTAAAAAATTATATAGACTTCTGGGAACAATGTTAGTGTCTTAGAGAAGATGATTAGGTAAGAGTTATCTCTCTTTGCACATAATGGGCCGAAATATGATTGAAATTTAATTACGCAATTTACACCCACCCAACTTCAAGATAAAACAAAATTGGTCATATCTTGCATATCTACAAAGATAACAGATTATTTGTACAAAATTTCATCCAAATCCATGATGCCGTTTCAAAGATCTACTTCAGAATAGTAGATCTTGATAGAAGAAGAATAAGAAGAAACAGAACAAAACCAATATGATTCCCCACCTTGGAAGTGGGGAATCATAATAATAATCATCATCATCATCATCAGAAGAAGAAAGAACGGGAATTTTGAACAAAAGTGATTGGTCAATCGATTGGTTTGGTTCAAAGATGGTTTTATTATTTAAGGTAATTCAAGACATGAACAGCACTTGAAAAATTATTAACAAGTCTATAGGTCCGGTCTGCCCTGTGTTCGAAGTCCGAGACCACACTTTCACTTACAAAGACAACAATGATCTACCAAAAGTTTTGTTTTTTTTTCAAGACAGATTACCAATATTGGCTAGTTCTATTCCTAGTTTCTAAGATAGCTATTTCCTACAAGTCTATTCCTGGTGGACGGCAAGTGAAAATTTGTTTTCCTTTGTCGTAGGCAATTCTTTGTTGGCTCGGTACCAGCACACTAGTTTCAAAAGTGGTTGGTTGGTTGGTTGGTTGGTTGGTTGGTTGGTTGGTTAAATGATGCCTAACGTCGCAATTTTTAGCTATTTGTGATGGGAACTATTTTTAATAAACTCTATGGATTAATCTATGAACAAGTTCGTGTATGCATGTGAAGTGCGAGTGTGTTGTATGGTCTGCCTTGTACCACCGCGCACTCAATGCGACTTTAAGGTGCTAGCTCACCGAGACAGTACCAAGCATACCACTCAACAAGTCACATTAAACATGTACCAGGTGAACTAGTAAAGACCAAGGACAATGGAAATTCACTTTCTTACATATGGTTTGAGCGGGACTCGAACTCAGAGCGGAGAGATAACTTGGATTTGTAGACTAACGTCTTATCATTAGGCTACCGCGGTCTCTATAGTTTCAAATGTGGGCTGCTATGTTTATCTTCGAGATGGCAGTCGAATGCAAGGTCGTCATAAGTACGAACTTGTAGAAAACAAATACATACGCAAAGTTATGTATCGCAGGGATCATGCACAAACTCCTTTATCGCTGGAGATCATGCAAAAACTCACGTACCGCTGAGATCATGCAAAAACTCACGTACCGCTGGAGATCATGCAAAAACTCACGTACCGCTGGAGATTACGCATAAACTTACGTTCCGCTGGAGATAATGCAAAAACTCCGTACCGCTGCAGATTATTTTAGATGAATATAAACCCGTCTCGTTGCAAATTGGTACAAAATGGATGATGCGACGTTAAACAAGATTCAACCAATCAATCATACCTGTCTATGCCAAGAACTGAATATATTATGATTTAGTGTCCACTTACAGTTGCGTCTAACCACGAAGCCGTAGATTTGCTGATGAAGTAACATGACGCAGGAATTCCGTCCATCCCTGTGGACATCTACTGGATACTGCTATTTGAACTATCAAAAGTACGAACTATTTTTTTAATAGTAGAAAGCAAATACATACACAAACTTACGTACCACTTGAGACCATTTTAGATGAATAAAAAACTGCCTCGTTGCAAATTGGTACACAATGGATGATGCGACGTAAAACAACATTCAGCCAACTAACCAACCACATCTACCTATGTCAAGAACTGAATTTATTGTGATTGATTGTCCACTTACAGTTGCGTCTAACCACGAAGCCGTAGATTTGCTGATGAAGTAACAGGAGGCAGAGAATTCCGTCCATCCCTGTGGACATCTACTGGATATTGCTATTTGAACTGTAAAAGGAATTTAAAATATATGCTACAGGCGTCTCTATGTTATGCTTAAAAAACCTTACATGAATTTAAATTTAAAAAAGTAAAGCAGTAATTACATGTCCGGTTTGGAAGTTTTCCCTATAATACTCAAAGGCAAAGGTAGTATTTTCTATTGTGTAATGCATTTTGTTCCTTTGTCATCTTTCGATATGGAAACTTCACTTCGATCCTTCGCCATTGTTCCTTTGATATCACACTTTATCTTACAATGAATATGCTAGTCACTGAACTGATACAAGGGTGTCTGATACATACATATTATATACACAGTGTGTATGTACAGCCCTCAGTATCAGGTCGAGTCTTTTTTCGTAGCCGTATCACTACGAGTCGCGCTTGCGCGGCGAGTAGTGATACAGCTACAAAAAAGGACGAGACCTGATACGAAGGGTTGTACATACACACTGTGTATATGATATTTTTATCTAACATTTCCTACTAGGTCATTAAAATAATAAAAACCCAATACTTTATGTGAAAAAAATACATTTTACCAAAGAAAACCACTGAACTATGTGATAACATGTTTTGTAGCAATGACGTCATTGTTTACATTTGACAAATCGGAGATTCCCCAATGACGTCACAATGAGACGTGCATGCGTACATTACCGGCGATGTTGCATCACCACATTCTGTATCACGCGTGCTCGATAAAACTTGTATTTCATCAAATACAGACAGAAAAACTAGTCTAATGTTAGATAAAATAGTCTGTATGCAGGTATGAGGCATTGATACAAGGTCGCGCGTTTGTTCACAGACTACTTCAGATTCGTAGTAATGACGTTGTCAGATTGGGAAGTAATATTAACAAAGACCAGGGGTTTCCCCTAAATTAATTTTCGTCTTGTTAAAACAATTGCATGCAGTTAAAAATTACAGTCTATCGTAAAATGGTCATCTTAATCCGAAAATAAGACAATAAATGTTCGACGTCATTCTTGTCAATGTCGGTAAGTACATTTGCATCAGACAACATTCTATGTTCTCAAATAACCATGCATTCGTAAAAGTAAATTGTGCTTGGTTTGTGTGAATTTTAAACTGCACAAATAACAATTAACACAGTCAAAATCAGTGAATACTTCTTATAAAAACTAATATGGTGGTAAGGTTATAGTGCTTTCTTGGGAGGGGATCGGGATTGTTTTACAGCTCCGTCGGACCCGTAATGAAAATTAGGTAATGGTTGTCCTTTAAAAAAATTGCGAAACATTTGGCATTAGGATATGAGTCTTTTTTAAAAATATAACCCCATTTTACGCTACTTTATTTGCGTATATTGTGAAAAGTGTAAAAAGGAACACCAATGCTCAATGACTTACGCGTGTTACATCTGTAGCTAATGGCTAAATAGTATATAGTATATATACATGTATACACCTTTATTGCTTTAAGGCCTCCAGCCCATGGCATTATAGGATATATATTCAACATCTATGGCGTGTTAAATAATGTTACAAATGTATAATAATACATAATAAATGTTATATACATCTGGTTAATTATTACAATAATATTATCAATAACTTCTTTTCTCCTTTTAAAGACATAGAAAATAAACATGCTGACTTGTTGTAGTAGTTTGACATTTTGTGAAGACATAATTATAACAAACTTATTATATGTTGGTTTTAAAAAATAGTTTGGTAAAAGAAACTTCTTCCTGAGACCACTGTATGTTTTACATATGGAAATAGTATTGCCTTCGATCTAAGACGACCCGGCACCCTGTCCAACTTCGATGTGGAAGTTCACGTGCCTAATGTATTTGTCAGTTTAAAAGTTTTTGCTTTGCTTTGCTCAGTTGGGATTGCGATTTGTACATGGATTGGTATGTTTGTTTTTGAGAAATACTTAACTTGAATTTCAATTGTAAAATTTATTTGTACTCACCAATGCTTACCAAACCAATCGCCAGTCTTAAATACATGTTGTTCTGCAGTTCAACAGACTTTTACACACACACACACACACACACACACACACAGATATATATATATATATATATATATATATATATATATATATATATATATATATATATATATATATATATGGTGACTCTAGACAATTCCTTATCTGTGAAATGCCCTTGAAGATTTTTTTTAATTTGGCATAGATAATTCAACTTTTAGCATATATATTAGACAACTTAGTCCTTGGTACGTGCAAACGAGCGTCTTTCAAAAAGTTCCGTCACAGGCCCCGAAACAGTTAAAATTAATAACTAGAACTGTCTCTTGAGAGCCAAATCGCATGTCACAGATTTTAAAAATATTTTACCTAATCAATGGGTATATATAACAAACCAAGAAAAATGATAAAACTTTCCATGGGTATCAGCCACTTAAGAGTCCAATATTTGGAATTTCAGTCAATTTTGTTGCATAACAAATATGCTGCTAGAATATTTACTTGGTGACTGTGTCTTCAAATAAACAATCTCAAAGTTCAGTCAGTTTTTTGCTATTTTAAAGCTTTTTTAGATAAAAGCGACTCAAATAAATGAAAACTTGTAAATTCATAGTTTTGATATGGAAAAATAAGGATGGACATCAAAGTTCCAAATAAAAACAAAATATAGAAGATCACTTTCATTCAGCGAATATTCTAAGCAATAAAAAAACTTTGACAAATAAGGGTTAAACACGCGAACTTCCAACATGCAGGGAAATAAAACCGGGTGCTTCAAAAGAACCTCATCTCTAGCTAGAGCCCTGCAGCCGTCACCTGTAAAATCAAAATTGAGAATTAAAGGTTCTTTGTCGTCTCAAATTTGTCTAGGATAATTTTCCATGGATACAGGGACCTCATATTTATCAACAATATTGTGATGTCCGCCATAAAACTCTCTGATGGCCTAAATAACCCTTAGCTTGTAATATCACGTAGTAAACCATTTACTAGTAAACAGGTTGTTTCGTTGTATACAGTTCCCATAATGGGAACAATTTGTACCGTAGCATAGATATCTAGTATAACTTGGTTTATCGACAAGCCATGTTTTGAACCTAGTATATATAGAGTAACATACTAAATTTAACTTGCTTCCAGAGGGCGCTCTGGTGTACGCCATATAACTGCTTGTCATTTAGTTTAAACGGATTATTTTTAAGAAGCAGGTAATGTTAAATTTTCTATTTGTAAATTACATGTACATACGTGTTTAAATGATACAAGGTCTGGGCTTTAGGACAAAGATGTAGTCAAAAACAAACCAATCAATGTCCAAATGGTTTGCCTTATAATTAAAGATGTTCAGATTGGAGGGGACCAATTAGTTAGTTTCAATTACAATTCCTTCGCTCCTTTGAACTTATATATCATAACATCTTGGAAAAACGTTTTGGTTTCATAATTTTGGTCCAAGCACTACTGATGAGGAATTGTATTCCGAAACGGCCGTCTAGTTCTGTAAAATTTAAACTGGCATAATATTTAATTTGACTTCGAACAACCACAATGCAAGTAAATTTTGTTTTACTAGTAACTAATTTTATCTATTTGTAAACACTTACAGAGATTATTCAAACTTTGAACCATAGATTACTTTAATTTTCAAATAGGGTAAAAATAAAAAATAATGTCGGATGTGCCTCAACACACAACAGTTACAGTACAGGCCTGTCGAAAGTTTAACACTGGGTTAACGAATTACAGTACAGACCTGTCGAAAGTTTAACACTGGGTTAACGAATTACAGTACAGACCTGTCGAAAGTTTAACACTGGGTTAACGAAAAGGAGTCGAAGCCTTACTGTCGATTTACTGATGTATGGATTGCCAATGACTTAGAAACTATCAGCAACCTAGATACAGGGGCGGATCCAGGATTTTTGAAAGGGGGTTGAGAATTACTGGTATATCAATGCTAGGTGCGGAGGCGAGAGCTTCCAGAGACGTGGGGGTCTAGTAAGCGCGATCAGGAACAACATGTATACAGAAATGGGTTGTTACATTAACATATGGGGCCACATCAATTAATAGCTCCCTCTCTCTTAAATTCTTAAAAGGGGGATTGCAAACCCACCCACCCCCTTAAATCCGCCACTGAGATATAGATAGTGATGGGACCGATAAAGCTTCCGATTCGTTGGACTTAAGTGTTAAACTTTCGACAGACCTGTATTGTATGATATACCGTAACCTTTTTGGTATTGTCGACTAACTAAAAACTGAATAAAATAAACAAAAATGAAAAACAAAAATAAGCCATTATTGTTCGATATTTTATAGTTTTATTTCATTTTTTTTCTATATCATGGCCCGAATGAGCTTTTGGTGACTTCACATATAAGGCTATGTTTCAACCAAGTACAATTTGGTAGGGAAGTCTGAAACAAAGAGTGTAAAAATAAAATACATTACTTTTAAACAACCAAATAATACAAAATTTATAATATGCATTAATAGTGTTTACCAAAATAAGGAGGTAGGTCTGGTGATCGGTTAAGGGCCAATTTAATTGTCAATTACCGGTTTTGCTCATGGTTCAATGTGAAAAATGCGATTGCAAGTGACCAAAAAACTACAGAATTGACATCGGTAATATAAACATACTGCCTTTGGTGCAGGGTGTTATACATAGTTGATTATCTCACAATGGAAAAATTAACACCAGAGACGATGTCGAGGTGTTAATTTATTTCTGAGTATAATAGTATAACACCCAGAACCAAAGCGGCATGTTTTTTCATTATATTTCATGTCTTTTCAGTCAGCACTGTCAGTAGCGGATTTAAGGGGAGGGGGGTTGCGGGGGTTGCACCCCCCCCTTTGAAAAATTTAAAGAGAGAGAAAGAGAGAGCTATTGACTTATTATTTTCTTGGCCCCATCAGGGATCTGCCCTACCCCTCGTCTCTGGAAGCTCGCGCCTTCGGCACTCGCACCTAGCATTGATATTATTGATATTATTTTCAACCCTCCCCCTTTAAAAAAATCCTGGATATTTCTCAACCCCACCTTTCAAAAAAACCTGGGCCCGCCCCTGACTGTAACCCTGTACTTTCAGCTTTGTTTTTGGCGCACGGAATCGTCAGAAATACTAATACCGCTGTCGTTAGTCCGACTCAGTAATCAGACCACTAAACCCCCATTTTAATTTTTGACTTGTTGGAAACCCCACTAAACCCCCATTTTAATTTTTGACTTGTTGGAAACCTCAAAAATTAAAATGGGGGTTTAGTGGTCTGATTAGTCGGACTACACTGTCGTCTGTTGTACGATTTCCGGAAATATTAAATGTCGAAATGGAAAAGAACGGAACTTGTAAAATTACGGGCGCATGTGAGAACGGTATTTTTTTTTTTTCATTATCACCCGTCGCCAATATTACCATCCCTTCGTTAAGGAGGGGCGTGGCGTCATAGATAACATCACAACTTCAGTTATTTAAATTCGTACAATTATACCAGATTGAGTCCTTGCGTTTGACCAATCAAAATCCGAGAAACTTACATAAAATATAAGTTTCACTTCATGGCCTTAGAATCAAATTGACCAGATTTTTTAAAAACAATTGAAACAAACGCGTCCGATGATTATAGAAGAGAGAAGGAGAGAGAGAGAAGAGAGAGAGAGAGAGAGAGAGAGAGAGAGAGAGAGAGGGGGGGGGGGTCATGATCATAACTTACTCTTTCTCACAGATGACATAGAGTTTTGAGGAACAGAAATAATCTCCAATAAGATGGTCCAGTCCGTGGCGCCAGAGTGTGGCGCAATCCTCTCTAGTCAGGTTGCTTGGTTCGGTTTTTATCCAAATGACTTGGTCACGTGTCATCGGTGATAACGGATCGATCCACTGCCAGTGACCCTCTTCCATGGCGTCAGTAGCCCCTATCCAAAATCCAACTCCTGGGAAACTTGCTGTGCACAGACATGCAGATATGCGTTGTGTTATTTTGTAAAACAAAATAGAATTTTCAAAAGACGATAGGTGACTAAATATAATTTAAACCGCTCCCGGTTTTAAGGAGACAGGCGGTTAAATTGAAGGGTAAATTGCATGCTTGGGGTTCGATTCCCAGTTGAGTAGTAAGATTGGTGACTCAAGCAACGGCAAAAGTGTCATAGATAAATAGAGAATAAACAGACGATCAAAAATATTTTACTTGCATTTAGATAAAACCAGCTACAGGTTAATGGGATTCGCCAGCGTATCACATGATCAATACCGCTTAACGAGAAACCGTTCTCATCGAAATTTCCCAGATTAACGTTATTTTTACTCGGTAACGTGAACTCTCCAATAGAAATAATTGTATGGCACGCCTCGACAACAAAAGTTCGATAAAGTGCTTTAACGGTCGTTAAAGCGCTTTAACGAGTTTAATGTTGCATTGGCGTCGATAACAAGAACAAAATTTCCACTATTTTTATTTAACGAACGATAAATGGATATAGATTCGATAAAGCGCTATAGACCGATAAAGCGATTTAATATGGCACGCCTCGACAACAAAAGTTCGATAAAGTGCTTTAACGGTCGTTAAAGCGCTTTAACGAGTTTAATGTTGCATTGGCGTCGATAACAAGAACAAAATTTCCACTATTTTTATTTAACGAACGATAAATGGATATAGATTCGATAAAGCGCTTTAACGACCGATAAAGCGATTTAACGGTCTTTAAAAATTATCGAACGGTAATGAAGAATGTGTCCGATAATTCGTTAATGCGATATGTTGGATAATTCGTTAATACGATATGTGTCATGGTTACAGATATGTAACGAGCGTTTTGATTGGCTAATCGCATGATTTACATTGATTGTCCCTGGATACCACTTCATCAACACGATAAACCTCTCTCTCTCTCTCTCTCTCGTCTGCTTTTAATAATATGGTAATAGTAACTTTAACGGCATTTGCATCCACATGGACCAAGCCGGTTACAAAATAATAATAATAATAATAACAACAGATACTGTAGTTTTTTGGCGCAAACATGGTTACAAAACCTGTTTTAAATATGGGCGATCATTGTATCTTTCCCGCATATTCTTGTTGATTTTTTAGTTTCGCCTGATTTAAATGACCTATTAAAATCACAAGAGTTATTAAAAACTTTGTAATAAGACAATCAATCATCGATTGGTACATTAGTGTTCAGTGTTGTCGATGTATGGTCAATTTTCGTAATCCAATCGGCTGTCATTCCAATGTAGATCTACTCAAATGGCTTCATTACTGGATACAAAAGTCGTGGGATTTTTTTTAATCAGGAATCAACTAACAGAGAATTATGGAGGGACTAGGTAAGATTTATATGTATTAATTTATCTATATATTATTATATATTTATATTTACTAGACGAACAGAAAGTCAGTAAGTTCGATAAGATGTAGAAATTGCAGGTATAGATCATCAGTTCATTCCATGTATTTAATTTAACTTTTATTAACTTGATACAATTTTAGCAAGACGTTTCGTCCCATAGGACTTTTCGTCCCATGCCATTTCGTACCATATTCAGGACTTTTCGTCCCATACTTCTAAGACGTTTCGTACCATAGGACTTTTCGTCCCAGTATATTTCGTAACTTTTTGGGGACTTTTCTTTCCACATTTTTAAGCTGTACCATAACATTAAGTAATTTTTACAGAACGTTTCATGCCATATTCGGACTCATGGAGTACTTTTCGTCCTGGCATTATACATTCGTTATACCAATTTATTATATTCATTGAACATGTACACCTCCACTAAGTCTGAAACTAAATTTGCATGATGTTATTATTACATATTGGACATGTGCACATCTTATTAAAGTAATTTCTGCATCATATTTTTTCATATTTTATGCATACTTTTTGAACATTGCCATTTTTCAACAATATGTCACTCTAAGTCTTACAATTCTATAAGCGGGACATCACGATAAGTAAAAGTGATATAAGTCCCACGTACGCTTCCTCATGTTTTAAAGTTTATTTAATGATAAAGCGAGAGAAAAGATAGTTTACTGGCATAAACTTGTAGTTAGTTAAATTCATAAAAAAATAAAGATGTATTCACATATATACCTTAATCATCCCCCTTTAAAAAAAGACAAAGGGAAATTAAATATATATATGTAACTAAATTTTATTCAGTATAACACAGTAAAAAATAAATAAATAAATAAATAAATAAATAAATAAATAAATAAATAAACCTCTTTAAAAACTCATTAAAATGTTACGAAATGTCATGGGACGAAAAGTCCTAAATTTTATTTATAACACAGTAAAAAAACAAAAATAAATAAATAATAAATTAATAAAATCTCTAAAAAGTCATTAAAAAATTACGAAATGCCATGGGACGAAAAGTCCTAAATTTTATTTATAACACAGTCAAAAACAAAAATAAATAAATAAATAAAGTAATTAATTAAGAAAATATCTTTAAAAAGTCATTAAAATGTTATGAAATGTCATGGGACGAAAAGTCCTGAACATGGTACGAAATGGCATGGGACGAAAAGTCCTATGGGACGAAACGTCTGTAATTCTTTTGTTACACGCCCTCTGATTGGCTGAATTTTTCGATAAACGGTAATAGACTTTCTGTGAGTTCGATAATTCGGTAATGCAATATAAATATCGGTAATAAGCTCTAAAATCTCGATAAAGCGCTTTAACGAACGGTAATGCGTTTTAACGAACGGTAAAGCGCTTTAACGAACGGTAAATCGCTTTATCGGTCGTTAAAGCGCTTTATCGAACCAATATCCATTTATCGTTCGTTAAATAAAAATAGTGGAAATTTTGTTCTTGTTATCGACGCTAATGCAACATTAAATTCGTTAAAGCGCTTTAACGACCGTTAAAGCACTTTATCGAACTTTTGTTGGTGAGGCGTGCCATATAATTGTTCCGCAGAAACATTATCCCCGGGGTATCAAATGGTACACTGTCGAACCCCATTTGCTACAGGTGAATTTCTTCTGTAGTATGAATACTCTTTTTTCCGTCACCATGGCAAAAATCTTAAAAAGTCTCGTCCAAACTCCCGACTTGTAACTTTCATAATTTAAATTAGTTTGGTGAGAAGAAACATAACCCATTTTCAGGCAAGACCACGATAAGTTCTAACCAATGGTCTGAGCCGTTGTCGCCCTTGACAATAGAAATAATAAGATCTGATGGAAAATAGACCTCTGTAGAGTTCACGATGTGGGTTAGTATAAGTCCGAAAATTCTGACCAGGTCAAGATTTTTTTTGTCAGGATTTTCGCACTATGTTAGCATTACCTAGTTTAGCATTGGCTTGTGTCCTCAAGTAATTGAATTCTTCACGTGATTCCATTTTGACCAGGTGTTCGCCAAGTCCTTGACAGAATGTCTGTGAAATAAAAGAGTATTTTACAGTTGTTATGAAAACAAAAAACGGCCAGGGGATCAAAAGAAAAACGCGACCTAGCACAATGGACATACACATTAAATTATGATTAATAGTCAATCCAGGCAGGGAGGCCATAAGAAGGGATTATGTTTCACTAAACCCTTGTTGAACATGATATGGAGTGTGTTGAAGAATGGCAGTTTTCATTCTAGAAGGAACCACAGGGCCATTGACCCCTTACTTAACCAAATGACCTCAACTAACCATATAAAAGGAGATGTTCGCTTGACTTGTTACTGCAAATAGAGTGGCGTTGTTCGCCGGGATCCGGAGTATTTGCCTATCTGAATTGCTCCAGTTTCCATAAGCATTCCTGTTTCATGTTCTAACTTGCATATTACACATCTATTTTTCTATACCAAAGTTTTTTCTTCTATTTGAAATAACAAATAAAGATTAAAAATGATGTAGGTTGTTTGAAATTGTGATTAATTTGATAACAAACTTACTATTGATTCGGGCCATGACAATAACTCGTGGTAGAACTTGTAACAGGAATCTGAATGTTGAAGATATCCGTTGGGGCATTGTACTGTCGGTATTCTTGTCGTTGTCGGTATTCTTGTCGGAGCAATCATGTTTAGGGAATTCCCTTAACATACAGAAAACATAAGTGTATTAAATTAACATATGATTGTACTTATAATCGCGCCAGTTTGGTGAGAATGTGCACTACAGCACTACATGTACTCGTCTTTTAGCTTCTTGGGTTCGAGCTCAAGATCAATCCGAACAAATAGTGCGAGTATATTGGTCTTTGTGCATGGCATTTCATTTCACATTACTCCAGCAGGTGCACATCTAGTCGCTAAATGAATGAATGGGTGCCCAAAACAATAAGAGAGTAAAGACTGTGATTGACTGCCATTCAATCCAGGGAAGTTGATTTCCGGCCATTGCACGCCTCAAAAGGTCTGACAAACACACTAGCCGTTGGCTATTACATCGAAACAGGCCTTTCAACTTCTAAGAAAGACCTCGCTATAATGTGACTTGTTGTTTCTTGGTCATCTGATCACCTGGCTTATCACTACAGTACATATATATGTTGGTTCTTTTAAATGTTTTAGAAGTCTAAACCCCTATTTATGACAATGCCAAAATTTGACCGAACAAATGGTGGCGATGAAATGTTAATGTAATGTTCTAAATTGACAATATAATATGTTTAACAAACTTATAGTTAAGCTAATCTTAGTTTTCAGATAATATTCCCCTGTAACATCGAGTCTTATAATTTCGCGCGATCGCGCGCGCGTGTGTGAACAAACATGCTAAGTAATCTGTATTAAATGTCGCTTATATTGCATGTACTTATAAACACGAAAATAAAGGCGCGCGCGTGTGTGTGTGTGTGTGTGTTATGTACCTCCACCAGGAAAAATTAATATGCTGAAAAGCAAAGACTTGAATAAGGTGCCCGTCTCCATTATTAAGGTTGTTGTAGTTGTTTTGGTTTCGCCAAGTGTCGGAATATTAAAGATTGTAGTATTTAGGTTGTCTTATCAACGTAATTTACGTGTTCGTATTTACCAATCTTTATAATATTTAAGATATGTATACACCTCATCGACCTTAGCAATTAAATAACTTGAACTTGAGCACATTTTAAATCAAATCTCTCTCTCTCTCTCTCTCTCTCTCTCTCTCTCTTAGATATGAATTTTAAAAAATCTTCTTTGAATCACGATGATTTTATTTATGTATTCCATGTGCAAAGAAAATTGGTTAACATATTCATGAGTCGGTCCACTTTTTCGAAATCGTGTACAAAGATATAATATATGTGTAAGGGGGACAACAAAAGGCAGCAGCACTAAATGATTACGTCTGCACATGGAGTCGGCCCCTAGAAGACTTTTGGTAGCCTGGTCCATACCTCTTAATTTTCTTAGGTCGTCATCTCTATGTGTTGTATTTGACTATGATATATTGTTGATTTCTCCTAAAATTATGATAGCTTTGTTTAAAACTGACAGTAGATCATGCAAGTAATCTGGCGCTATATGGTGTACACTCCACAGACCCTGGTCTCAGTAAGTCTAGTTTACTGTTTTGATAAGTAATCATCAAATAATTAAATCGGATAGAAGCAACTAACCAAGACAAGGCCAAACTTATATTGGGATGATAATTATAGAATGTCCGACTATGGACGAACACTGTTCAGGGTTAATACCCAAACCCAATGCTGTTAATATATTAGTACAGTGTAACACCAACGGATTGAAAACATGCAAATGTGGCATCATTATTAAAAATAGGAGACAAATACAGACCATCAAACTACAGACCTATCTCCCTAACATGCATATGCTTCAAACTCATGGAACATATCATCACAAAACATCTCATGAACAATCTCGAAACCAAAGCATCCTCTATGACTTACAGCACGGCTTTCACTCCTCTAGATCCTGTGAAACCCAACTCATCGCCTTTCTACAACCACCATAAACAAACCGATCTCGTCATCATGGACTTTGCTAAAGCTTTTGACAAAGTACCCCACCAGCGACTACTATATACAACGAAGTAGGCTGCTTGCAAATAAATTGTTGACTCAGGGATATTGCAAGCCTAGGCTTATCAAGGCCCTCAAAAAGTTTTATGGCCGTCATCACAGTATTGTTGATAAGTTTGATGTCTCTGTGTCCAGGATTGCCTTGGATATATTTGACGTCTCATAGTTCCATGTTCCTTTCACACAATTTTGGTTACACACGTGGCGGGCGTAGCTAGCTAAACAGGAGGTGCTTAGCCTTCCGGAGCACCCGGCCTCACTTCCCTGGTGGAAGTTCACGTGTCTAACCTAACTTGTCAGTTCCAAAGTTTTTACTTTGCTTCTGGATTGTGATTCGGAAATGGATAAGTATGTTTGTTTTTGATATATCAGCATTGCTATCTAACAGAACACAGACAGTTTATTAGATGGCCAAGCATCAGACACAGTACCAGTCACATCAGGAGTCCCTCAAGGAACAGTTCTTAGACCAGTACTCTTCCTAGTATATATAAATGATCTGCCGGACTACCTCAAACACAGTAAGATCAGATTGTTCACAGATAATAGTATACTATATCTACCAGTGAAGACTGCAAGTGACTGTCGCAAACTACAAGAAGATCTTAATGCAGCAGCAAAATGGGAAAACGACTGGCTAATGGCCTTCCACCCAGATGAATGCACTGTCCTGTCCATAACCCAGAAGAAACAGCCAACCCACCACAACTATATCCTCCACAGGCACAGCTTCGTAACCTCTGCTAAATATCTTAGTTAAACAATACAGTCAAATCTCTCTGCTAAATATCTTAGTTAAACAATACAGTCAAATCTCAAATGGGACAGTCACATAAATAACATCATATCAACAGCAAATAAAACCTTAGGATTTATAAAAAAGTAACATCAAAAATCGAGCATACCAGGCATTAGTAAGACCAAAACTGGAATACTGCTGCTCATCCTGGGATGCAACTCTTTCAGACCAAATAAACAAACTAGAAAAATCTAGAGCACTAAGAGCAACAAGATATACTTGTAACAGATACCACAACACTAGAAGTGTATCTGAATGTTTTTTTTATAATGTTTATGTTTATTGGCATAATAAGGTATATAATGATAAATTTTATAATTTTACAAATATAATACTATACAATTATGGACTTTTTAGTGGTTGTATATGGTGTGATATTCACCGGAAAAATAAATATTGATCGAGGCGACAGCCGAGGTCAATATTTATTTTTCCGGTGAATATCACACCATATACAACCACTAAAAAGTCCATAACTGTTTTATTATATACTTCAGCCACTGTGGCACTTCGGTTGACAATGTTTTCTCAAGCCTGTGACCAGACAATCTAACTATTTTACCGATGTTAGATTTCCCTGCCCACCCTGGCTGATCACACTAAAATCATCCCGCATTAGTTAGATCAATCTGACTTTTTAAGTCTGATTCTATGAAAAACTAAATGGCATTCCGGATGAGACAAAATCAATTGCACAATACATTGTAAATTGATAATGCCATAAGGTCAACGTTCTATGAAAAAAATAAAAAGGCACAATCACTTGCGTACACTTAATTGATGACGTTCTAATCATTTTACGGAGAACGTCAACAAAAATCGATGACCTACACCGAATTTGATATTCACCGGAAAATCCGTGGTATATGATGTGAGATCCAATGGTCACGTGTTACCGTTTTAGCCAATCATAAAGATGGAATTTATTAATTATATAATAAATGTACATATACATATCAATAGACAGCAACAATGGTTATACACCGTGATCATTCAATAATAACAGTACGTAAGACAGTTATACATCGTGAATGTCCAAGTTCAGTAGTTATACCTGTTAAAGGTTAATCATGCGTGTATAAAGAGACACGTGTAACTTAAATGGAATATATTTAGTGGAAGTGTTCAAAAGTAAGTACTTTATATAATTTGATTATTGACATAATTTATACTTTTATTATATGTATATCTATATGGATATAGTTGTATGTACGGTATACTCGTGTGCATATAAAATATAACTACTAAGCGTGGACATTGCGGATGTTATTATATAAGCTAGTATGATTCACAACATTTTTATTTTGGATTATTCAAATAAATCAAACCATATCTCCCAGTTTTCTGTAAAGATATCTATTTTGTTATTACCTATATATATCAATTTTTCGCACTGAAAGTTTTGAAGGATAATATTTTGCATCATAAATAAGTTTAATTTTCTATTTTTAACTCTACATGTGTATATGTGGTATCTCACCAGCAATAATAAAAAATTGACTGGCTTACATTTTTCACTGAAGTTAAAAAGGCCAAATAAAGCCGTTTTTGCACTAAGATCAAGCGATTTTTTCATTTTATGGAGACCCAGTTTTGTATTGGTGAACCATTTGACACTCCCAGAACAAGTGTATAATTGTTTCTTCCGCGTTATTACAAAAAGAGCATTTATCATTATTTTTTACCCCAATTTTCTTTAAATATCGATTTGTTGCCAAAATGTTGTGATTAATTCTAAACTGAAACCATAACAACTTGGTATTTTTAGTAGTATAAAAGGAAATAGAGTATAAATAATGCCACTGTGTATCTAAATTGTTAAATATATTTAACCACTTAGCTTGACCTTTGGGTTTGGTTGTATTCCGAGTCAAAACAGTATACATATCTTTACAACCTTTTGATGATTCTAGCAAAATTCTTATATGAAATGGAATAAATGGGTACTGTATCACATGAGGTCTGAGTTTGATATCAAGGTTTCACAAATATTCCTTAATTGCATTTATCACCCCAAAAAATTCTAAAGTATTTGTTTTTACAGTAAATGTTTGTATAAATTGATCATATGTTATAAATCCATTCTCAGTTAAAAGATCCCGAATAAATAAAATACCCTTACATTGCCAATGTTTATAATTTATTTCTTTCCCTCCAACTTTTATCAAGTGATTGTTCCAAATGCACGATGTTTGGAAATCATTTAATGTTTTGCAGTTATGGACATTTTGTAAGTTTGCAAAGGAACATAAAACATGCTTCCAAAATTCGTTACTTATTTTTTTTGATATATCAATACAGGCTGTTTTGCCTTGTGTGTATATACTTTTCGGATTTTTAACAATGGTGTAAAATATTGTTCTATATTTTCCATTATTTTTTAAAGTTCTTCTAATCCAAGTTATTTTTAGTGATTCTATAAACTTTTGTAAATGAATCATTTTTTAACCACCGCTGAAATATTTTGAATAAGTACATTTCTATTAATCTTATCATTTTTTGAATTCCAAACAAATTCATAAAACATGCTATTCAATTTATCCAACATTTGAGGGGTGGGTTTGGAAGTGATATAAAAAGATAGTTCAATTTCGATATTATCAACGTCTTAAGTATTGTTATTCTTCCTAATGGCGTAAGATATCTGCTTGACCAGGAGTGCAAAATTGACTTTATTTGTTCAATTTTTTTCTCAAAATTAATTTTTACTATTTGATCAAGATCAGTTAAAAATTCTATTCCTAGTACATTAAAACTTGTTTGATTCCAGTTTAATTTAAGCCGGTGGTTAAATGTTTCCCCACAAAACTTCTTTTTACCAATCCAAATTACTCTCGTTTTTGAGACATTTATATTAAGACCCGAAATTTTTCCAAAAAATTCAATAACGTTCATAGCTTCATCGAAGGCTGTTTTTGAACCATCTAAAATTAAGGTAGTGTCGTCGGCAAACTGCGATAGTTTAAGTTCTGTGTCATCAATAACAATTCCGCTAATGGATTTATTATGTTTCACTAGTAATGATAAAATTTCAGCACATAATAAGAATAAATAACTGGAAATAGGATCCCCTTGTCTACAACCTCTTTTCAATATAAAAAAAATTAGATAAGATATTATTTTGATTAATTGCGGATGAAATATTGGTAAAGAAGAGTTTAACCCATTTCTTTATAGATTCTCCAAACTTAAAGAAATTCAAAACATTGAATATAAAGTCCCACGAAACGCTATCGAATGCTTTAAAAAGTCAATTAATATAAACATGCCTGGAATATTTTTCGATTCCGTATATTGCATTATATCATATACAATTCTTATATTTTCACCTATATATCTACCGCTTAGAAAACCAGTTTGATCTTCAGAAATAATTAAAGGTAATATATTTTTAATTCTTGAGGCTATACAACTAGACGCAATCTTGTAAATAACATTTAAAAGACTTATTGGTCTCCAGTTTTGCATAAACTGTCTTGGTTTGTCGCCCTTAGGAATGCAGGTAATAATTCCTTGTTTTTGTGTTACAGACAATTCTCTCTCTTCTCATAAGAGTCGTTAATTGATCTAACTATGAAAATGCCCAAATCAGACCAGAACAACTTAAAAAATCCATCAGTACCTGGGCTTTTGTTATTTTTCATGTTTTTTAATACAGCAAGAGCTTCAGATAGGCTAATTTTGCCTTCTAATTTACTTGATTCATTATTAGTTAGTTTCGGAATATCAAAATTGTCAAGAACATTTTCTAAATCTAAAGATTCTACCTCTTTTTCGGAATACAGTTCTAGATAAAAGTTTTTATTTCATTTAAAATTTCTTTTTGATTTCTAATTATTTCTCCATTATCTTTGTGAAGTCTGGTAATTGTCTTATTAACAAAGTTTCGAGATTCTAGATTTAAAAAATATTTTGAAGGTTTTTCATTGTCTTCGACTAGAGAGGATTTAGATCTTATTATTTGTCCTTTTATTTTTTCTTTTCTTGAGTTTTCAAGTTCGGTATGTTCAGTTTCAAGAATTTCAAGGTCGGTGTGGGTATTATCTGTTTTATTTTCTAATATTTCAATTTCTTTGATAAGAGTGTTTTCTTGTTTAAGTTTTTGTTTCTTTTTAAATGACGAAAATGAAATAGTTTTACCTCTAATTTCCATCATCAAAGTTTCCAAAAATAGTTGATCAGAAATAAAAAATTGTATATCATTATTATCAATACTTTCAATGTTGTCTAATTCATAAACTGGTACTGCATATTGCTTTTTAACATTTGTAATACATGACTTTACTTTAGAGACATAGTCTTTATCACTTAATAGAGTGGAGTTAAATTTCCAGAGCCCCCTCCCTTTAACAAATTCGTTTAACTGGACATTAAATATTATCAAAGAATGATCAGATCGATATCCTGGATTTATCTGAACATCTGCAACATTTGACATAAAATTTTCAGAAATTAAAAAATAATCGAGTCTAGCTTGTTTAATGGGGTTGCTCTTTCTCCAAGTATATCTCTTTTTGTCTGGAAATAATTGTCTAAATGGATCAACAAGGTTAAGGTTGTGTCGTATTTCTAGCAATTTTCCTCTTGCTTTAGGGTTATTTATAGAACTGTAATTATATGTATCAAGTTCAGCATCTTGAACAATATTAAAATCTCCACAGATAATATATGATTCATTTTTAAAATCAGTAATGGTATTCTCCAGTTGTTCAAAGAATTTTAGTTTGTCAGAGAGGACCGTATATCGTTATTAATGTTACTTTTTTATTTTCAATAGTAATATCAAGAGCTAGAAAGTTACCATCATTATCTTTCTTTTCTTTATGCAATATATATTCAAAATTATTATCAAAAAGAATACAGACGCCTCTAGAATTATTCGTGTAAGAATTAAATACTACTTGTCCGTCCCACTGCAATTTTATTTTCCTTTTCTCTCGTAAAGTGAACATCTTGTAAACAGTATACTGTAAATCACTTTAATTTCGCGGCACTTTTTTTCGCGAATCCATAACAAAACCTATTTCGCGACATGAAATTTTCGCGATTTCCCCAAAGGTAACCCCTCATTAAATTTATTTGCTATATATTATGTCACGGTCGGTTTATATTTAAACTCATACACGATGTACTTATATTTACAATTGGAACTGACCTTCTTTAGATGAACCTATTTGTTTTACTGGCATTCAATTGCTCTTGAATACAGTGTGGGGTCATGACCTCTGATTACGTAACGTTTAACTATTCGATTACGTCACAGAATGACATCTATTACGTCACGCATTGTTTGATTGGTCAGCATCCAAGTCTACTCGCGACGTAACTTTCCTTATTTGGAGCAAGGCTGTTCCATCAAACCCGTATGTTTGTCGCAATCTTGAATGAAATAAATTATTGTAGCGATAATTTTACATTTCGGACATGCTATCAATGTTTTTTATGATTGTAAATATAAGAAATAACATTGTATTTGAGTGTATTCATTCGGTATTATGAATGAGAGTCAGGAATAGCATATTTAACATGAACTGCTTCGCAGTTCATTGAATATGCTATTCCTGACTCTCATTCATAATACCGAATGAATACACTCAAATACAATGTTATTTCTTAAATATACACCTTCATGAGATTATCGAGTCAAGTGATCTAATTAGTACTCTGGTGAAAATACAGTAGGTATTGTCAATTAATAACTAACAACATGTATGCATGGTTGATAAAAAAAGATGGCAAATCGCTGCCAAAACCCTCCATTCCAGGACTTCCAGATCCTAACAATTTGGAAAGTGAAAACAGCCAAAATGTGTGCGTTGCAGCTAACCTGGAAATTGAGACTGAACTAGAAAATGTCCCTCCGTCAACGCCAAGTCCTGGTGGGCATAGACGTAAAAGGGGATCGTACACAAATTATACCGATTAAAATTTATCAAAAATCACTTTAATTTCACGACACTTAATTTTCGCGAATTGTTACCGAGTCGCGAATATCGCGAAAATAAAGTGCTCGCGAAAATTATGTGATTTACAGTATGTGACATTTTTTTGACTTAAGATATTCGAAAACGTCTGTTCGTTTTTGGAATTGACCTAAACCTCGCACGTTTGCCGACAATACACGGATTGAATTTTGATTCTTACTCATTTAAAAATATTTTTTAACATTCGTGTCTATATAAACATAACAATTTGATATATAACAATATGTACTACATTTCATTAATATGCACTCACTATGCCAAGCTTTTAGAACACTGAAGTATAAGAAATAGACAATAATACAAGACAAAAACAGAGACAAACACGGGGACAGATATGACATAATACGGGAGGGGACTTATAAAACAATACAAGATTTTTTGCTGGTTCGCCTGCTACTTTGGGTAGAAGATACTACCGGGTATATACATTTATAGTGTCTTTTCAGTAATAGCAATTTAGCTATTAGGCGTTTTTTTACAGAAAACCAACTACACATAGACTGACCGCAAAAATAAACACGGTACTTTTGTATAGGGTTGGTTAATGATAGAGAGAAGAACGACTACATTTACACTAACCGTTGAGATCGTTCGATAAAAATCGATAATCGTGTTAATCGTGTGTATCTGAATGTTAACATCATTAAAGTGGACAACATTACGAAAACACAGGCTCAAAATAAGACTGGTTATGATGTACAAAATCACCCACCCACTTGTTAAAATCAACACAGACAACATACATATCCCAGCGGACGTCAGAATGCGTAAATCTCATCCCTACTTTACACATCAAAGAACAATTACAAATATTCATTTTTCCCTTTAACTGTTGCCCAATGGAATCTCCTACCGGCCTACAGTCATCCGAACTATCGACTCTTTTAGAGAACAACTATCCCATGTTGTTCTCCACACAATCCAAACAAAATAAACCTCAAACAACATGTACTAGTCAGTATCGTCACACATCGCCACTGTATATTTCACATTTATTATTTCTTTATTTTCCACGCATGCGACAAAACGTAATTTTCTGCTTTGAAGGAATATTGCATATTGAAAGAAGAAGAATCAAGACAAGAGCAGACTTATATTGGGATCAGATTATAACTTGGATTTCCTACTTTGGATAACATGTGCACTGTCCAGAGTTAATACCCAATGATGTTGATATATTACTATTAGACATCTCCAACCTACCTGTATACGCTGACTATGACAGTGAATGTGAACTAAATGAGGGGGACGATTTCGTAGCCGTATCACTACGAGTCGCGCTTGCGCGACGAGTAGTGATACAGCTACGAAAAAAGGACGAGACCTGATACAAGGGTTGTACATACACACTGTGTATATAATATTTTTATCTAACATTTCCAATTAGGTTATTTAAAATAATGAAAAAAAAACATTATGTGAAAAAATTACATTTTACCACAGAAAACCACTGAACTATGTTATTGTCATATACCATTTTTTGAATGTATTTTATTTTTGAATGTATTTTATGATTAAATTCAAAAAATGGTATATGACATTATGACCGACAAATCCAAGACTCCCTGATGACGCAACAATGAGAAAGTGCACGTGCGCTTTACCGCCAATGTCGTATCAACACAGCGTGTTCGATAAAACTTGTATTTCGTCAAATCAGATAGAAAAACTAGTCTAATATTAGATAAATGATAATATTTAAGTTAAAGTGCAATCGGACAGGTCAATGTTGTTTACCTATTCCAGGAGTTGTTGTATAAAAAAAAAGCAAACAAGATTGACCTGTTCGCTTGACCTTTGATTTAAATATTCATTATGGACGAGTAAAGTAACTAAAAGGGACAAGGCGTGTATATTTCGTCTATATAATGTGAACACTAATCATGGGCAATGTGTATATGTATTAACTGTGAATCCTAACATTACCTATGTATTGAGTGGACCTTCCTATATGATTATTCCTAATGAAAGGTCAAACGGACAGGTCAAAGTTGTTTACCTATAGTAGTAGTAATATTATGAAACAGTAGAGAGTCATGAGAGAAAACTGAAAAATCGAATGTTGCTGTTGCTGCAACAGATGAAACTCCTAGTGCCTTTTAAAAGTCTGGTATAGAACCTAAGCAGTTATATAACATTGGACAGAGACACGCTCACTATATACATACACTGGCTATTTACGTTTGGTAATTGCGGCATTCTGCGTTTTGGTAGGAGTGATTTTAGTGGCCTTGGGAATGACGCCGTAAGTTTTCGTTACATGTTTACCAAACATAGAACGTAATTCGGTACTTCAATTTCCTGCCAAATGTGTCCGGTGTAAACGCCTCTTTCGTTTGTAAATGAAAACCATACTTTAAATTCCTTTTTAAAATTAAATATTGTTTCTGATCACATTACTTAACTGAATATGTTCCGATTGAAATGATATCAAGCAATTTAATTCTTATTGTAACATATTTTAGTAATACCCAATTTCTATTTCAAATCTTAACTCATAACTTGGTATGCTTTTACTTTATAATCATCTCGGAAAAATATCCATCACGTATCACGATTCAAGATTTACAAATAAATGGATCATATGTTTTCAAGGATGATTTATAGTAGGTTTTTAGCTCACCTGGCCAAAGGTCACGTGAGCTTATGGTATGGCGAAGCGTCTGCAGCAAACTTTAATAATTTCCTTAGAAACTACTTGGCCAATTGAAATCAAATGTGCTATGGGGGGTCCATATCGGAGTGTAATTATAGTTTGTTCAAATCCTTACGATCAGATATACACGATGACTGCTGTTACTAAAAATAGACAAGACATAAAAAACGGCCTTTTTCTCTTGAACCGCTTAATGGAGGCAAAAACTGATGTGATATTTGGATTTTACATAGTCTTAACCTTAAAGTTTGTTAATTTCATGAAATTTGTTCGAAAAATAGGATACGCGTTTTTGCGTTAAAAATTGCATATTTTTGAAAAACCGATTTAAATTGCTATAGCCTGGCTATTTGTAAACATAATGACATGGGGTTTTCAGATATGATTTGGTTCTTTTGACATGATATTCGAAATGAGGTCAAGGTCAAGGTAATGACCTAGTTTTCGACCTTTGAGTTTTTGGCTGTATATTAGCTTTCACTAAATATATTTAATGCTGTTTTCATTTAAAAAAATATTGGCATGACAAAATCTAGTCTTTTATAAAGTCATGTCTCCTTGAGTGATTTTAATTCACCATACAAGCTGAAACAATTAGTGGTATGAATTAGAATAAAATAATTCAGTGAACCACATGCAAGTTAAGTTTTAATAATTCACACTATAAGGCAGTATCGGCGTTCCATAGGTCTATATTGGCAATATATATATTACTTGATGAGGTTAAAATAAAATGGGACAATATGAAGTGAAAAATATTAATATAGATATCTTGCATACAGCTGTTACACGCATTATATATATATTACTTCATAAGGTTAAAATAAAATGAGACAATATGAAGTGAAAAATATTAATATATATATCTTGCATACAGCTGTTACACACAGCTTGGCCTTGATAGCTTGAAAATTGTCATCTGTGATTAACTTGTAGGCAGTATCTCTGTGTCGCCTTGTCATATTTGACTTTAACTCAAACATCCATAGATTCCAAAGAAAAATCAGCCTGATGAACTTCTAGTTATAGATACTCGAGGATTCACTGTATTGGTCTTTAAATATACAGAATCAATCACTACATGTGGTAGATTGCCCCACTTTGTATGTGGGAGGTCATGGGTTCGAACCCTGGCCAGAGTCTGACCAAGACTTAAAAATAGATAGCGACTCGTCTCTCGCCAAGAACTCTGCATTTAAAATTGAAAGGCATGGGGTCCTTCAGAAGAAACCTTAAAAAAACCAGTGCCCTGTGTCATGGCAGAAGTTACACGGTAAATAACCCTCCATGCACATTTGCCCTACCACACTGCAAGAGTTAAAAATTCTGTCACTTCACTTGTAGCTGGTAACGTCTTGATATAAATGATTTTTACTTGACTGGGACGTAAAACCCCATTCAACCTACCAATTAACTACTTGTGATGCCAGATAGGGAAATCTGGTAGAGCACTGACGTATAATGAGCTAGGTCACGGGTTCGATCCCTGGTTTGACCCTGCATTTTTCTCCTTCTGTTACAGCAAGAAACCTGGATCATGGTTTATCGACAGTATAATTGTTTTTGAGTGCGTGTGAGTGAAAAAGATTCACTCCCTTAAACAAAATTACTTCACTTACATTTGGACATCACATAAATGTAACAGGAGTGAGGAAAAGACTCAATAAATCTGAAACTTTCTCACAGAGTGACCCGGCGGCTGACAATTGAACACTCTCCTCCAAGGGGAAAAGCAAGCATTCTGCCACAAGGCTAAAAGATTCCGACCAGAAATTCTGGTAGTAAATCACAACACTACATTACTATGTCTAAATATAGTTCAGTCCTGCTACATCAAAACCATTTTACTTGTCTTCAGACATCACCAGCTATGAGTAGAATTTATAAATTTTTCATTTTTAATATGATTACACCAGTAGTGAAGGGCTAATCTACATCAGTTTTAAGCTTTGTCTCGAGGGGTCCCTTCAATGAATGAAGTAAACTTCTAGCATAAGGAATGTTCAACAGCCGACAACAGGAATTTCAGCAGCTGACGACAAGAATTTTTAACTGCTTTTTTAACAGCTGACGACAGGAATTTTAACAGCTGGTCATACTGATGATAAATGGTACATTGTGGACAGAATGCCAAATAACAACATCATCCTCTGAACAAGGTACTGCAACATTTGTCCATGCTAGGTTGTTTTATTTGTTTTAACTTAATGTCCATTATTTGTTGGAGATGTCAAACTGTTGGTAAAATATGCCATGGGTCTGGTATTGTTAAATACAGGATCTTGTTTATAATACTAAGGCCCAGTTTGGGGTGGTGTTATGTACCAGATAGGTCCAGTTTCATGGTACATGTTGCATAGATATACATGTACAAGAGTTTAGTTTAATGTTGCTGCATACCAAAGCCATTTTAGTTGTGTTGTATACCACCAAGACCCAACAGTTTTAAGTTGTATAAAGGCCCTAGTTTAATGGCGTTGATGTACACTATGGCATAAGTTTATTGGGACCCAGTTGTTCAAAGCTTGATAACATACTGTTAAAATCCATGTAATTTACGCACAAATGTAATTTACAAAGGTGGTTCTCAGGTTAAAGTTTGGTGAAAAAAAAACTACTACATGTACTTGTAAAAACTTGCACCCAAAAATTTGGAGATTTGTTGATATGGTCGGAGGAAAGTGGTTTTCATCTACTTCAGTATAAATTACATATTATACCAATATTAATTTTACAGCACTAGATGGCCATTTTGGAATACAATTCCTCATCAGTAGTGCTTGGGCCAAAATTATGTAACCAAAATGGTTTTCAAGATGTTGAAAAGATTACCGAAGGACCAAAATATATTTTATAACATATTTTACCCAAAAAAGCCAAGGTTTGAACCCAGAACCTCCAATATAATAAAAATAACTAAGATCAATATAATGGAAATAAGTTTATTAGTTTGTACTTACAGGTATGGATTTTATTCTGTCAATGAATGAATAAACAGTTGTATAAACCAATGAATGAACACTTTCAATTGTGGTTTAGACCAATGAAAAAATTGCTTACATCATGATTTTGACATACAATTATGTCTAAGCAGAGCAGAGCAGAGTAGAGAGAGCTGACCTATACTACAAAGCTGATCGAGATTGACTTCGAGTGTCATACTGATATAATAGTAAAAATATATCTTTATCACAACACAAAGAGATAAAATAATGTTTATAAAATAATTTTACCATACCGTACCTCTTTGGGATAAATAATATTTTTACATTTTAATATTAATTCAACATTAAAAAAATTCTTGTTATGACACATGTACTGGCTAAATTCCAGATGGTTTACTTTCAAAATGGTGCCAGTGTGCAATACTGAATTTTAAAATGGTGCCACATGCAATATCCATGACAACCAAAACATCCCAGAAGATATGAGGTCCAAGATTATTGCATTAATCTTATTTTTTACTATGTTAAAAATTTGTGAAATAGTTTCTCAAGAAAGCTGAAAAAAGCCTAAATTTAAACCTCAGTAGTTTAATTGTTAAGGACCAATCGTGATATTTTTTTTCCAAATTACAGTTAGTAAGTAAAATTACATTATAAACATTTTTATCTAAACATCTTTTAGACGTTTTAATTAAGCTAAATGAAGCTATAATCACACATACAAACTCAAACAAACAGATCGAGACATAATATACAACCTTAACATACATACAGTATCAACAACTCAACAACATGATGATGATGAATTATTATTCTTATTATAACACATCAAATGGTTATCTATCGAAAGAAATATCTACCGATAGGGGTCAAATGCAATTACCAGTTATGCATTATTTTCTAAATGAGATATAATTTTTTCTTTTCTTTCTTAGAGGGATTCTATAATCCAACATTACTTTTTTGGATATCCATAAAATAGAATCAAATGCTATTACCAGTTATGCATTTTTTTTGAGAGGAAATAGTTTTTTCTGTAGGAGAGATTTTACAATAAAAAATATGGGATGGATTTCATAACTTTTTTGAAAACCAATTCATGAAACGCATTTCCTGATTTGTATGCAAATTTATGCAACAGAAATGTATTAGAGATGTGTATTGTAAAAAACAAAAAGACAAGGGTAGATAACCCACAATTTCAGGGGACATAACCAAGATTTCTTAAACTGTTATCGTCATGTTATGAAATAACAAAACAACAAAATGTAGCATAGCTTTTTTATATATAAAATGATGCCATACTACATACATATATATATATATATATAATTTAAAAGTGACAACTTTCTCTCTCTCTTCAATCATACATTTTGAATGAAATATATATCACAAACAAAATAAAAACAAATACAGATTATATATATTAAAATTAATTATTTTCCCGATAAAATGTGTACCCCCACTGACAACTGCATTCTGGTAATAAGATACTCCATTAAACAGTACTTCACTGAATCTGAATGGACTTTTCGTCCAACTAGAACACAACAATTTTAGACTTTGTTCAGTGCCTTTCCTAGGTTCATTATTGTCATGCTAGTTGAGTGAAGTTCTTTTAATGAAACATGAAAACCAATCTATATAAACAATCAAATTTTAGCACTATTGTTAATTTTTTACAACCCTTTTATTTTATTTAGTCCAGTAGCATTTTTAGCATAAAATTTCAAACTACTGATGGGTAAATTTTCATCTAAAACAAAATTTTGAAAAATAATTTAATTCATTCACTGCTTGTTATAAAACATCATTATTGAAGAAATACATGAACATGTATATTTATTTGTTTTAAAATTATTATAATATTTTTTTTGCCGTTTATATTTATATTTTAAAAATCCATTTAAAAAATTTAAATATTGAAAAGAAGTTAAAACAAAACTTTGTCCAGTTAAATATTAAACTATAATACACAATGTATATAATTTGATTTTAATGTATTCCTACACTAAGAACTACTTTTTTATTTGATCACAGACCATTTACATATTTTGATGTGACACTTCCTCACACAACCATCAACATAATAATATCACTCCTTTACTTCAATCTCAAGTTAGTTACATGACCGACGAACAAATACTGTACTCCTTCCAAGTTTTACCTTTTCAAGTGTTTAATTTCAATGGAAATTTGAAATTTAGAGTTTGTAGAGAAATAAGAGACATTTGAAAGATTTTTTTTTACAAACTGCATCATAAGTTTTAAGACTTGTTCCAGTAATTCCATTACAATAAATTGCTTGAAGGAATTTAAAAATTCAAATTTTGATGTCAAAAAGTAAAGAGCACTGTCATAAACACATGACAAGAAATCAACTTTTTTTGACAATCAATATCAGTTTGATGGTACACCACTTCAGAGATAAAAGGAAGATCCATTTTTGTACAAGAATCTACCTTTTTCAAAGACAGAAAAGGGAGCTAACTCATTTTTTATGATTGAACAATACATAACTCTGAATAACACAATTATATTTCCAAGTATAAAAATATATAAGAATGTTTGGTAAATTTATTAAGAATCACAACTACTAATTTTTATATGAATTTCATTTTAATTTTAAAACATTGGAATTTAAACTTTAAAACATTGAAATTTAAATTTTAAAACAGGTAATAAATTGAAGCTTTCCAACATGAAAATTTCTAAAATCATTATTAATTTGTTTTAATGAAAGCCCTTTAAACATTACAAGAAACACTGATAACCTACCTAAAAGATTATTTATAATATTAACATAGAGAACATGTAAAAATTATAATAATAATAATGAAAGTAAATATGACAAGAATGAAAGCCCTTTAAACATTACAAGAAAACACTGATAACCTACCTAAAAGATTATTTATAATATTAACATAGAGAACATGTAAAATTATAATAATAATAATGAAAGTAAATATGACAAGAATGAAAAAAGATATCTGTAGGAAAGGGCAACAACTCTAAGAATCATTGCAGGATATTTTGTATTTTCAAGGATATTTTGTATTTTCAAAATAGAATTTCAATTTTTTTAACAAGATAATTTCAATATTCTGAAAAGTATTTCATATATTCACCATAGTTATTTCATATTTGCAATCGTTATTCCGCAATTTCAGAATAGTTAACTTGTCTACTCGAAAAAGTTATTTTGTATTTTTGCATTAGTGATTTTGTATTTTCAAAAATACAATATCACTTTTTATCACACCTGTCGCCCTCCAGGCTCCAAAATTTCTTGTTCAGGACATGATAATTACTGGGAACACTAAATTCTACATATATGGATATACACGTATCAAAATGTTAAAAACTTTACAATGATAAGAAAACCCTAAATTCTTGTTTGAAAACTTGCAACAAATGAGGAGATTCAAGTTGCAGCTTAGGATTTAATATCTCAAGAACTTTTTCTATAAAGAATGTAATGCATCCAGGATGCAAAATTTAAAACACAAAATATTTTTCTAAAATTACTTTTTTTATTATGCTAACAAAATTTTATTCAACTTCAGTTGAACTTTGAATAATATACATAAAACTTTTGTAATTTTTACAACAATTATTTTAAAAAAATTTCAAAGACATGTTGTAGGTAAAATGACAAAAAAGGGTAAAATTTGAAGTAAAAAGTTTCTATACACACACTTACAACATACAAAAAAGAACAGTAATTATATTGGGCTTTTAGCCCACAGACAGGTACATGGTAAATTATATTATATATCTTAATTTGCATTTAATGACAATATACAGATGCGCAGCTAAAAAAAAAAAAAAAAAAAAATATAAAAAGCTGACAACAAACAATTAATTCACTTGGTGATGCTTTTACAAAATGCAAAATGACAAAAAAATGTATATATTATATATAATATATAATGCATAATGTATATATCTACAACTTTATACAACAAAACATAATAAAGTAATATAAAAAACTTATCATAACATTTGGCAAACAAAAATTAAACAGCCCTCTGGGAAGATTTGGCTACTAAAGCAAAAATTAAAAAAGAAGTAGTGTTAGAGAGAGACACAACAAAAATATGTGTAAATTTTACTTAGTTAAAAAGACTAGATTTGTATTTAAATCTACAGAAATTAAAATTTCTACAAATTGCTCTTTTTGTGCAATTTCCATGCAAGACAAACTGGCAAACAAATTCAGATTAATAAATCAAGTAAACAATTTGGGCAAAAAAAAATTGTTCCTAGACTAGATTTTCTTAAAAAACTAAAACTGCCAGTGAAAGTGACCTATACCCCCTGTATCAATATCGCTGTTGGGTCATGATCCTTAAGTTAAATTTGGTGTGGGACACATTGTCCCATATTGGTTGATGTGGAAGATATGAAGCAGAAAGGGTAGGTTTTGGGATTGAAGGCCAGACAAACCCTCAGACAGGTCGATTCCTATATACCCCCAGTAAACTTAGTTTGCAGTGGATATATAAAACTTTTACATCATATCAGTTTTTCAAAAGAAGTCCATAATATGTGCATTTATATACTATATGTATAAGTAGTACATCATTATTGCATCGGTGCAGCTGCAAAATGCAATATGTTATGTCCAGTGTTTTGCCTCTTTTCTTAAAACAAATTTGCAAAACTTCCCAAAAGGCTGTTTAAAATATGTAAAATAATAAACACAACAAATTATCATAAATGACTTGATGATATAAAATGAAAATAATAAAAACGCACTTATATATGTCAGAGTCATCTCCCCTGATAAGAAGTTTTTAAGAATGGAGATTTCAACAATTTCCTTGAGAAGGCGATAATTGTCCCTTTACATAATGATCACTTGTTAAAAAACAGAAGTTATTATTTATAATTATATAAAACAGCTGTATTAAATGTCGCTGTATAAACAAATGAGCTACATAAGTAGGTTTACATGATTTAATACTTTGGAAAATCAAATTCGAATCTACATAAGCTGGTATTGATACTTGAATTATACCCAAACATTGTTGGTCAGGTGCTGATATTCATAAACAATTCAATACTAGCACATCTGTGACATAATTATTCAAATGCTGTTATTGATAAATACCAAAGGAAATATTATGTCTTTTACAAAAATATTTTAAAAATGAATGTTTATGTATTGTAATCATAATTTGATTGAATCAGTATTGAACCAAGTATTCAACAGGTTCATTTTGATTTTTGTAAAAATGTTTTAGGTGTGAAAAGTTTGACGACAGCTAATGCTATGATTTATATTGAATTAGGCAGATTGCCATTATAGGTTACTAGGACAATTCGTATGTTTAAATATTGGTTTGATCTTCTAATTTAAAAAAATGGTATATTATTTAATTGTTATATTGTTTTACTAAGGAATAAGGTTGGGTTATAAGCACATGTCAAATAGATTTAAATTTATGTAAGCCTATCCCAAGTCATTAGAATTTTTTTGGTCCAAATTCAGTTTATCTTCTAATTGTTTATTTATTGAAACAGGTAGTTATTAAAAACATTAAAAAAAACGAAATGAAAGACGTTGGTTGTACATTTTGTAATGGTATTGTTGCAGATAAATATCATTTTATTATTTTGGAGTGTAAAACATATACTAATATTACTACTGGGGGTGTCTTCCGGGAATGCCAATATTATGAAAAATCATATTCCGGGAATGCCAACATGCAAAGTACAATAGGTGTTTTGATTGTATTTAATCTGTTGCTTTAAGGGATTTAGAACAGGAAATTCGATGTTATTCTAATAAATGCCCCTTTAATTATTCGAATTATAAACCAATAAAAACAGAATTTAAAAATTTTTTATTTTATTTTATTGCATGAAATTAAAAAGTTGTTTACCCACTCATCTCAGAACTGAGTGCATAACTCAAATCTGACCGAGTACAAATCTCCAATAATAATTCTATTATGATTAGTGTTTTTTATATATGTGATTTGATTGTATTATAGATTTTGTGATGTTTGCTATCTCTGTGATTTAATAAATCTTATTTAATTTATATTTTAGTGTTTCTTTTCATTCATTATATAGTGCAAAATATCAGCAGTTTACCAGGATAGGTACGACAATCCCACACTTTAATGAACCTATTCAGAACTTGTTTATACAACAATGAACCCTATTCCAGGAATGCCAACAAACAAATTATACATTTTTTACCTAAATTTTCAAATGTTGGCATTCCCGGAATGAACCCTACTGGGTCAAACCAAGCACGTTTGAACTTATAAAGTTGCTCAGCATCAACAATGTCAAACAATTATGTAATCTATCAAAATTTCTATACAATGCTTTAAATATTACAATAAATGTTTAACTTTATACTCTATATTTATTATCTTTCAAGGTGCTGCTGTTTGTGTATCCCAGTTACAATCTTTAGTTATTATTATTATTTACAAATATAATTTTTAGACGATGTGTAAAGCCTTAAATGTTTCACATTTAGCGAACGTAGACGATAGCTCAGAACAAAGTGATTTAGTAATCTTTACAAGAGCACGTAAGTAGATCCCTCTCTCTCTCTTTCTCTCTCTCTCTCTCTCTCTCTCTCTCTGTATTTTTAACAGGCTCATAAAAATACGCTAGTTCTTTTACCTACAATGTGAGGACATTTTCAGTATGTGTTTATTTTTGTAGGGACAATCAAATGTCCCCACCTAACCGAACCCCACTCTTTTGTCAATAATGTTTTTAAAACATTTTAACTAACGTGCTGTAGATCTGAGGGACGCTTGTTTTCTTCCAGCAATGTTGGTAGTGCACCCACTAAGAGAGTGATATCATAGAAATAATTGTTGTCCTATACGACTGGAGCATCTCTCTCTCTCTCCTATAACATTTATTGTACACGTGTTACACTATTATCTCTATATATTGCATAAATTGCATATTATCGATTCTTTTTTCTCATTTAACTTTACGAGTAAGATGTCAATGACTGATTTGTATATGTATGCCAAAAGTCAACTAATATTGAATCAATATTCATATAACACATTGTGCCACGTGCACTGCGGTAGCTCAGTTGGTAGATCGCTCGCTCCGTAAATGGATAATCGTTAGTTCAAACCCAAGACTTGAAAGTAGGTGGTGAATGTTCTTTCGCCAGGTACTTGACATTACGAAATTATGTTTTTTTTCCGGATGGGAACTTAAAATAAACGAGGTTCTGTGTCACGATAGTCGTTTAACGATAAAGAATCCTGCTGTATAATGCCACCAGCACAACGCACATACAAAATTTTCGCACCTTTGCCTATAGCTGGCAACGTCTCGATATGAGATATTGTCTTGACTGGGACGTTAAACATCATTGCTCAGCTCAAAACACATAAAACTTACCATATTCTAATGGCCAGAGATGTAATTTTCTTTTTATTACAAAGTCGGATAGAGGCAAGCGATTTGTAAAATTGCATTATCTGTTTACAAAGTACTAAAACGTGAAAATAAAAAGAAACCCCAATCACGAAGTGAAAAAATAAATGTTGTAGAAAGTCCCTAATTAAATAATATTGAAGGTCATTTATGGAGACCGAATCCGTTATCAAAGACGGCCACCATTACTAATGTAGACAAATAGCCATTGTACATGTATGTCTATGTAAAAGGTTTTATCTGTACTATTTTTATCGGGTCATTACCAGCGAAATATGCAAATTAGATGCAAAATTAAACCTATTCTTTTCTTAAACCGTTTGGCCGAATGAAAACAAGTTATGTGCTGTAGTCCGATCTCATTTTTAGAGAGGAGAAAACATGTTTTGAATGAGTGGTGTGATACAAAAATAGATATCTTACTTGAAATAGACTTGAAATTTAACATGTCTTTTAAGAACAATTTTTTTCATTTTTTGAATATTTTTTTGCAAATATTCTCAGCATTTTTATTTACTTATTTTTTGCTTTTAATTTATATATATTTTTTAAAATAAACTTTATAGATAAAAGTATTTTTCTATCTACACGGTTAATTTTTTTAATATTTAATATTCATTGCAGTTTTTGAGTTTTTGTGACTTACGCAATTAATTGAAAGGTAGCCGTTGTCCCTCTATGTAGATATTGCATATTCGACGGCTTCATTCACATAAGTCATTCGGAACTGGGTTCTGATTGGCTAATATGTATTCACGGGATACGGTCTGATACCTAACCATTATACGTCACGGATAATTCATTGTACGTGTTTATGAATGAACAATAGGCAAATAAGCACAAACATCAAAATAAAGAATTTAATTCATTTATTACACTTGTTCGACCTAGAACGACACGATTTTTAAATTAAAACAACAAAACCCTCTAGCTTATCTAACAAAGTCAAGATTTTTGTCACAAAAATGAAGTTATTGGCGATAAAGCACTTTACTACGTGATACACATCATCTGTGCGCGTCTGATAAAAACTGGTTGTATCTGATTATTAGACTTATTGTAAGAAATTTAACTTTTCAACATATGCTATAAAAATAACAGATCTACAAATGCAAGTATCATTAATGAAATTTGAGGTAAGTATGCCACGATCTTTTTAAGGCCACATCGGTATTCTTCACTGAATAAGTGATCGAACTGTACATGTACCACATGTTGTGACCGTAACTCTTACTTCCTGAAACTACAGACAATATAGCCTAATGTATTGTCCACTTTACTTCTTAAAACCATTAAGGCAGCTCAACTGATAGAGTATTCGCTTCGTATGTGGGAGGTCGTGGGATCTAACCTCGACCGGGCATGACCTCTAACCTCGACCGGGCCTGACCAAGACTTGAATATATGCAGTGATTGTTCTTTCACCAAACACTCGGTATTTAAAAATGAACATCACGGTCCTTTGAAAGAAACCTTAAAAACCGTTGACTCTTGTCACCGGGGGCACGGCACGTAAAAGACACCTCCCAGCAAATTGCCCTGAGCGCACTGCAAAGGTAAAAATTTCTTACACTTTACCTGTAGCTGGTGACGTCTCGGTATAGTGAAATGACAGGGATGTAAAATCCCATTCAATCAAACAATTTACTACTTAGCTAGTTAAGGTTTCCACATGTTGTATAATGTCTTACTTGAAGTGAGCGTTACAAGCTCTATAAGACCAATTGTTCTATCAAACACCTACTCATAAAGACCATGTTTACCTTTTACGTTACGGTTTTATTATTCCCGCCTTTCTAAGAAACAGGGTGATATAATTATAATTCGAGTTTCCGTCCATCCGTCCGTTCAAAATTCTTGTCTGCACAAATTTCACGAACTTTGTTGCAAAGCATCAACATTGATAGGAGATTTGCATATCGTTAACCCGAGTTGGTTTTCTTGGGAGTTATTGCCCTTTGAACAAAAGTGCAAATCATAAAAAACCTGTTAGTGAGGGATCCTAATTCACTGAATTTGCTTGTTTGAGTATTGGGGTTTATTGAACATTTATCTTTTCAGTTGGTGTAAAAAGTTCGGTTTGGCTTGGTGGCACAGATGTTGTCCTAGAGGGTCACTGGCAATGGGCTAATAACTTGCAACCAATCATACATAATAATTTCCCTCACCTTGATAATGTAGATGCAAGCCAGAACTGTTTAGCAATGGACGTTCAACACCATTTTGAATGGCACGATAGAGACTGTAGTCAAAGATACCATTACATTTGTGAGCTACCGTAAGTATAGGACAAGAGTCACTAGACAAGTATAGCTCAACTGTGCATCCTATTGTCTTACTTTTTAGTTGGTCTGTCTTTGGCTGTATCCATGTTGGCCATGATATCTCATTTCTTTATTCCCATGTCGTCATTCGAATACACTGAAGTTGACAAAGGTAATCAAATTCATAATATTATTAGTATTATATTTAACCAACTTTGACCTGTCCGCTGACCTTTCATTTAGATATTTATCACGGACCAATTACATCTATGTATAAGGAACACAGGTGTTTATTTTTGTATACAATGTGAGATATACTCACCTCATAGATCAATGTATTAACTTTGATCTTCACACTACCTATTAGGTGAACCATCTTATATGAAGGTCAAACTGAAAGTTTAATGTTGTTTGCCTATACCCACACTGGTCATAAAAATTTACTCTTGAAACGTTTTGCCTTAAAAGACTGACGCATTGAATGTGCCAGTATAATAATATACTGATAATTAAATTCAATTGTTGAAGCGAGAGATTAAGACTGGTCAGATTTTTTTGTGTACTTGAGCCACATTAAATGTCGTGTTCGTCAAAAGTAGGGATTTTAAAACAAACACAGAATTAATTTTTGTTTTGGTTTCTTATTTATTGATGTGCTATGGTTTTGTCATGTGCTACTTTTCAATTTTTATGAAATAATATAATTCAAAAGTAGCACATGACAAATATAATGCATTCACAAAAATGCCATGTGCTGATTTTGAATGCATTATATTTAATAAAAATTCAAAAGCCCTGCCTTTGAATTTTATTTAAAAGGAGCGTAAATTTGGCTTTAAAGAAAATTAAATTCATTTTATAAAAAGTTTTTAAAGCTAATATTTGATAATAATTCTGAAAATATCTTTATTTCCACAAAAATTAGAAACAAGAAAAAATAAGTTTTAAATCATTCCTTTACAGTGTCAGCACATGGCAATAAGACATTTTACATAACGGTATAGTAATTATTTATATCCAGATTGATAATAATGACTTTATTTGCATCAAGCTACACAAAGCTTATAACACAAACATAAAATACAATCATAAAGATAAAGATCTTCTGGATTACCCTTTTTCAGCACAAGTACTACAATTTCTATTGGTTCAACTATCCAGAAATTCACAAATCTCTAGCATAAAATTAAAAAGTTTACAAAAAAAAGGTACTAATGGTTGAGCAACTAATATAAAATTTCAGGGAATAAATTGTCTAACCCTGAACTTTTTCCATGTTTTAATTTCTTTATTACACTTAAAATTTACGATTCGGTAAAGTGACAGTCTAGTTTCTCATTAGATATCCATTATATCTTTTTTTCGGTATATAAATCACCCATTAGGTCGTTGATAAAGAATAAAAATAAAAATGGTGATAACGGTTCTCCTTGTTTGACACCGACAAAATTATGGAGAAAAATCAGAATAATGTCCATTACTCCTTACACAGATATTGACTTTAGCGTAGATTTACTTTATGAGGTTTACCATTCGAGTGCTACATCCATTAATTCCGTGTTTTTACCATAATAGACATCTATCGACACGATCGAACGCCTTTTTAAAGTCTATAAAGGCACAAAATACCTTCGCCTTTTGACTCGGGGCATATGTGATAATACCGTGTAACACGAAAATAGCGTCAACTGTGGATTTCCCTGGCCTAAAACCGAACTGAGTATCACAAAATTTATCACATGGACGATAATTATTTGGATCTTCTGGATTACCCTTTTTTCAGCACAGGTACTACAATTCCATTGGTCCAACTATCCTAAAATTCACAAAACATTGGCATCAAAATGGAAGAAAAAGAATCAGTTATGAGTTTATCCATGTAGGATAGGAAAATCTCACTCCACTAGAAAGCATGGATAGATTCTAATATTCTGCCAGATCACTTCTAGATTTGCATTTAGTATTGAAAAAAATATTCACCAGTTTTTCCAAAAAGAAATAACAAAAATTAGCTAAATTTAAGTTAAGGAAAATCTTAGCTAAGAAATGATTGTAAAACATTGAGCCAGTTTTCAAACTTGATATGGACTGGTATTTCGTTTGTTGTTACTTATACTTGTAAAATAGACAATGTATTAGCATTCATCAATGTAAATTCACGTATGATGAGTGACATATGTTCCTGTTTTTTTAATTCATGTTTTTTATTTATTCACATTATGCACACATTTCACGTGTTTATCGCGTGGTAGTAAATGGACTGGCGGCGTAGATTATCTTTGCACCCAATATAGAAAAAAAATCATGAAAAGAGCGGTAAAAGATATCTCAAATCTTGCACCTCCTGTGCAAGATCGTCTACACGCTCTCTCTCCCGCCAAGATTTATCAATGAAATCAAGGTCAATCGACTGTTGAGAACACGTTGAAATGGATTTTTAACTGAATTGATACATTCTGCAGTACAAGAAATAGTCCAAATAGTACTTCTTATGTTGCTGTCGGCAGATAGGGAAATTTCAACAAATTTCATTCTAATATAATTGGTCCAGAACTCTACAGGCCTCGTTCTGACCCAAAAATATCAGATCTCGGAATGAAAATTTCCTATCAAGTACCAGAAGAGGTGATAGGTTATATTAACTTCTTCGTTATTGACAGAATTTGATTGCTTTCTTGTTCCGGATAAATACAACAAGAAATACAACATAACCTCTTTTTAAGATACTCACCATCAAGTAATATATTTAAATATATTATGTCGTTTTGCTTTGCAGCCATTAGGAAAAAATAAAGGGGTATCAAAATGTATGCTAGAAAGATATTGTAAGTGATAAATCGTTTGAACGATTTAGAAAACCGTAAGTTCTATTTAGAAAAAAAAACTATTACTTTAAAAAATGTCACTAACAAGCTTTCGCATTTAAATTTGCTTACAATACAGAACCAACTCAAATAAATGCTTAATTTTATTTCAAAATGAGCACGGTAAAGTTTAAAACAGAACTTAAAACTTGTACTCTATAAGACCCAAACACAATGCTTCGATATATATATATATATATATATATATATATATATATATATATATATATATATATTAATCCTGATACCGATTTCAGCCTTTTTGTTAATTTACAACTAGATATCTCTTTTGCAACAGTGCGGGTAACTTTCAGGTTTTATATGTAAACTTCGGACACTAATCGTTCTATAAAGCATTAAAAGGTGTTCCTTATTTAGAAATAGTTTTACTGACTTATATGTGCACCTTACATATGATTGCAATGCAGTTGCTTTTTCACGTGATAGTATCACAGATATCTAAGGAGTACATGTTAATGTTGAAATATTTGACTTGGATGATGAACAGTTATACCAACTTCTATTAGGTAATGTCCAGTTAACACCTCAGCATATATCCACAGCTAGATATAAAGACTTCTTTTTGACTTGTTTTAAATTTATTCTGTCAATATCAGCAGAATAGATCAAGTTACATGTCCTATTGGATTAGCCAAATATCAAGACATTGCATTATACCACAATAAGAGAAAATAATAATAATAATAATGATAATAATATATATATATTGCATTACATAAATACAACAAGTACTTTACTACTAATTTATTACTCACTATGTTATTTAATTTAGTTACGAGTAGGAGGTAAGGGGGTATATCGCTCTCTTAAAATAAAGAAAATGTTCCGGTTACGTCCCTACTTACCAATATTTTAAGCCATTCATGTTAAATCCTGATAGCGGAAACGTGTTACGCTGCTACTTATACTAAAACCACCTGTTCCTTGTTTTTTTTATATTTTCGGTGAAATTATGAACACACACACAAACTTATTGACAAGAATAACGTTTACATTTAAGAAAACTAACATGACCTCTCGTCAAATCTGATTTTCGTTTGCGTTCTTTATTGTGACATCAAAGGAGGCGAGACTAAAAGCATTGAATTGATGAAATGACGTAAAATGAGCTAAATGCTCCGAAAGGCGCTGTTGCATTCACTTACAAAACCAGCAGATCAGAAATAAAAACCAGTATTGTGTACTATTATATTATTGTCCAAATTCTAATCAGAAATGTCAACGATTAATATTGTAAATATAAGAATTAACTTTCTATTTGTTGTGGTTAACAGGGATATAAACAAGATTTTAGAATTGGAAATTCTATCATAAATGGCTTCGTAATTTTATGAATATTGATACTCCCGAAATTGTTTATACCCCGTAAACCACAACGAATTGAAAGTTATTTAAGAATTGAATTGCACTTTTTACGTTGTTATCGGGGTGTAACAACGTGAAAATTATCACAAATTGTGTAAAACCGCGTAGCGTAGCGCTAATTACAAACCCAAAATTTAACATTTTTTTAAGCTGACCTACATTTCTGAACTGATCAGCTGATTTTCAGAAAATCGACGTTACAAAGCTGAACTGCGTAGTGATACAATAAATGACATCTTTAGGAAACGATAAAATATCCGATAAAAAAGCTTAAATAGTTTTGAAATTAAATCTTTTTATTCATTTTTTAGTTATTTTCAATCAACATATAAATTATGTTACATTTTAATTCATTGACAAAAAGGGATTATATTATGTCTCGCAATCATGAAAACAAACAACACTTTGTACAACGTCATACGTGACGGCCAAACGTTTGTAGGACAGGCGTGTTTACATTTTGATTTTACCCATAACATAAGAAAAAACTGCATTGGTTGAATGAATAGTGTGTTAAACAAACCATGAAACCAATTATTGACATGGAATTAATGTTTTCTTGGATGAATCAATGTTTTACCACCTATGGAATGGATGTGAGATGAGGGATTCTGTCACCGGTGGTAGCTGTATGGCGGCTGATCAGGGACATTTTGAGAAGGTAAACAAGCGGTACGGGTGAATTTTAGGTTGGAATATAGGTCTAGTATGTTATCAATTTTATTAAATTATTATTGGCAGGCCTACCACTGTCATTATCATCAAGATCCAGTTCAGAATCAACCATCTGACTTATCTGCACACTGGCATTGCATTCTTATTCATTGCAAAATACTTATCCTGATCCCCGGCTATACATTGTCTGGGGGAAATAAAATGTCTTTGCTTTCAAAAGGATGCGTATGTGATGAATTTCAAACAAAACACCCCGCACTGAGGTTTGGCATCCGAGAATACCATGGTGCGTGTCATATTGCTTATACTTAGTAGCCTATAGACAAGTAAAATGCTCGGTGACGATAAAATGTCGATTTTGAAAAATATTTCATACAATCTTAAATGTAAATTATTAAAAATATCGGTGAAAATTAATCAGAACATGTTTGAATTAATTTTTCAAAATTTGAATTTATAAAAAAATCGAGGTATTTTAATGTTTCTATGTGAAATCGTTCCCGATCTCCCCGTTTGTTTACAATCTTAAAATGGCTGTTCAGAGATGGGTAATCCCCGAAACAGGCCCAAAGTAGTTCCGGTAAAAAACGTTGTTATTGGAAAATAACACCGTGTTTTTGCAAGACGACAACCAATGAAAATGCTCCAAACTGTGTAACAACGTGAAGTTTGTAATTATTTCTAAATTGTACAAAAACCTATCCATACATATTATAACTTGCTATGTAATCAAAAATAAACATACTAATCCATAATACCGAATCAAAGTAAAAACTTTGGAACTGACAAGTTAGGTTAGCCACGTGGGTTTTAACTAGGGGTGTAATGCCGGGTGCTCCGGAAGGCTAAGCACCTCCTGTTTATCTAGCTACACACGCCACGTATGTAATTATGTAATTAAAATTGTGTGAAAGGAACATGGAACTATGGGACGTCAAATAAATCCAGGGCAATTAATTAACATAGTAATTTCTTACAATTTGTACAAAATTGACAAAAATTTCAAGCACGTCTTGTTTAGCTAGCTACAACAGTCACATGAGTGATCAATATTACGTGAAAGGGAATGGAACTATGGGACGTCAAATACATCCAGGGTAATCCTGGACACAGACATCAAACTTATCAACAATACTGTGATTGCGGCCATAAAACTTTAAGGGCCTTGATAAACAATAGAAAAACTAAAGTTATCACGTTTGTCATAAAGTTTGAAATGGATAAGTATGTTTGTTTTTGATTACATCCATTCAAGTGACCCTTAATCATAAAGAATATGTTGTATTTATACTGAACACTCGTATAACTGGGAATTCGCTATCATTCTATTAATTGACGGTATAGTCAATTTCACCTGTTACTTGTGTCGCCTAATTATACTTTCTCAAACATTTAATTGTCATTTAGATAAAAATTATCAGTATGTTTTCAGCACTACAAAATCTCTTTGTGCACATAAATATTTATTGCGTTTAAAAAGTTATTTTACGCAAATATAAGAAATCCAAAACAAACATACACATCCATGTCCGAATCACAACCTAGAAGAAAAGTATAAAAACTTTGAAACTGCAAATTAGGTTAGATACCTGAACTGTCATTGGGGTAGTGAGGCTGGGTGCTCCGTAAGGGTAAGCACCTCTTGTTTAGCTAGCTACAACAGTCACATGAGTGATCAATATTACGTGAAAGGAAATGGAACTATGGGACGTCAAATACATCCAGGGCAATCCTGGACACAGACATCAAACTTATCAACAATACTGTGATTGCGACCATAAAACTTTAAGGGCCTTGATAAACAATAGAAAAACTAAAGTTATCATGTTTGCCATAAAGTTTGAAATGTTGCCTTGCGTTGACGTCATAATTGATATAAGATTAAAAGAAAAAGTCTTCTTTGAATGACTGTTGATAAATTAAAATATCAAATGTTTATTTAATATCTATTTTTGCTTTAATGAAAACTTATTTATAATAATAAACGAAAAACGTGTTAATTATAGATCTACATTTCAGAAAGTTTAACACATTGCTTATAAATTATTGAAAACGTGGCAACTAATCTTGGCCCTCCTTCCCATGTCTCAGCAGCTGCAATCTATCTCTTGGCAGCTTTTCGGACCCTAGTTGTCGATATCTCAGTCATTGGATAGCCGAGTTTCGAGTTCTTGTCGTTAACTCAATGTTAAACCTTCGACAAGTCTGTATAATACTTGATGTTTAATACAGTGTATTAGGAAGTAGAATTAAGTGTAGTGAATAAAGGACAGCGAATTAGAATCAACATAACGGAACTGTGTGGTTCTTGTAGAGAAGCAACAACAAGCTTATTTCTGAGAACACTGGTATGTATTTGTGTAATCATTGTTTGCAATATATTATCAATAATAACAGAAATATAGCCCTTGAATTTGGCCAGTTGGGTGTCTGTATTACGATATAATCAGTTGGGAATAGACATATAAATAGATAATTGATGTTACATGGAAATGTGCAAAGGTACCTGGCCCAACCGAACGCCCAACCGCAACCTCCACTTCAAGTGTCGTTACTATGGACATGTTTGATTGTTTTAGTTGCCTTTGCACCAACATTTTTGCCCCTCTGATTATGCCTTAAATTTGCAAATAAGACCCTGAAAGGCCCTAAAAAGTCCTTAAATTTGGTATCTAATTGTTTATACGACTGGTTAATTTTCATACTCACACAGCAATTATTTACAAGATTGGTATTTCGCGTTCCAACCCGTGAGAGAACTTTAACATTAAAAAGGAGACAACGCCATATACCAACCAGTTACAAACGATACAAGAGTTGTTTGTTATAGTGCGTCAAGTTTGACCTGAACGTTTGACCTTTAGTTTGAATATTCAAACAGTCATATCCATTGTATAATTTAGGGGATATATATATATATATATATATGTCTTGTACATGTTATAATTTTGTACAAGTTATAACTTGTACAAAATAAGCATACAAGTTATAACTTGTACGATGAGATCATACAAGGTACAACTTGTACAATTTTTACCATACAAGTTATAACTTGTACAAATGTTTTAAGCAGAAAAATAATAACTTGTACAGTTTTGTTTTTGACATGTCTCCATATGTGTTTGTCTTATTATCTTGTTTTGTCTGATTATTTTTCCATACTTAAATTGTATATTTTGTTCTTTGTTGTATACACTATTGTTAAGTACATGTTATTCAGCTGCAAACTTTGAACTGTATTTCAAATAACATTCAACAGCAGATGAATTATTACATAAAATATTGATGCATAGTGAGATGAATAATCCAAATTTGAGAAGGCATAAGACAAGGAAGGGGCCTTGATTGCTCAAGGGTAAAAATCACGCCTCTCGTGACAGATCCTAGTGCGATACAGTTTGCCAGTTCGCTTGCCAAAAGCTCTGGTTTTCTCCACTCTTAAAAAACAGACCACCTCGATATAAGCGAAAAAACCTTGACAAGAGATAAAAAAAGGAACAAGGTGAAATGAAATATGATTTTAATTAACATTTGGAAAAATACAAGTCAATAAGTCAGCGAACACATGCAAACATTGATAGAATATAGAATTTTTTAGCTGATATATTTTTCACGTGTTGTTACATCCTAGTGAAGCATGGTACCTAGAATTACATTCAGTTTTGTATGGGTTTTTGTTTATATGCAAGTGTGTGTGTGTGTGTGTGTGTGTGTGTGTGTGTGTGTGTGTCAACCCCTATGAGATTCAGATACAAACAGTATATATAATTCAGATACAAACAATATATATTATACATTTTCATGATAAAGGTATAGTTCTAAGCATCAGGAAACATTTTATACACTATAAATGTTGATGATTTATTTCTACTACCACTTCTGCAGTACTAACACCACAGTCACATCAGATGAAGAAAGTATATCATTCGTCAAAGATATTGATCCATGGGTCCCAAAATTCCAGAAATTTGGCATAAAGATTATTTTTTATTGCAATGATTTTTTCAATATTAATCTGATATTTAAGACTCATTTTCCATGTACTTAAATTTGGCAGTTTTTTTATCAATTCTACACTTATATATGAAAAGTCTGGTAGTTAAAAATAGAAAATTTTGAGGTTTATATTTCTGTTTTTGGTCAATAAGTCCAAAGATAGCACTTTCCCTATAGATATTGATGTAGCGATTTATTTTTTATATATAAAATCCTCTACTTCCATCCAAAAGTTATTAACTATCTCACAATACCAAAACAGATGTTCTATTTTTTCAGCTGTATTGTTACAGAATGTACATAGATTATTATTCCTTAGTTTAATTTTGAATAAAAAATCATTTGTAGAAATTATTCGTTGGTTTATCCTGTATTGAAACCATTGTAGTTTGGTATTTTAAAGTTTTAAAGGGGATATTATATAGTGATTTCCAGTCAATATCAAGGTCTAGAATGGATTTCCATTTTTCTTGACTTTTGACAATTGTGTTGTTTTTATTAAATACATTGTAAAAGTCCTTACTCCCTTTTTTACTTTTAAAAACTATTCTGAAAAAATATGGCATATCAATTTGTAATAAATTAACTGGTTGGTTTGTATATTTAAACTTTTAATATATGATTCAATGGTGGACTTTATACCATTATATTCAACAAAGTTTGACCTGACAGCAGCATATCTTCTTTTAAATTCTCTATATGAAATTATATTTCCATCTTCGTTAAGTAAATCTTTTATGAAATATATGCCACAGTCGGACCAAGATCTGAAGAATACTGGCTGTTATTTATACAGATATCATTATTGAACCAGATACTTACATCTTTAACATCATTTATATTTTCAGGTTTTTGTCTCATAGACAAGAAATTCCAGGCTTCAAAAACATTATTCCAAAAACAGTTATTAGGATTATTTTGTTTTATGTTATTAAAATAATCATTTCCATACTTTAAGAAATTATCAATTTTAGAATATGAAATCTCAAATAACTTTCTGTATTTGGATTCAATTTGAAGTAGTCTTCTAATCCATGTTATTTTGAGTGATGCTATAAAATGTTTGATGTCTATCATTTTTAAGCCTCCTTTTTCATAGCTCTGTGACATTAACTCTCTTTTTATGCGATCATTTTTATGTTGCCAAAAAAGTTAAAAAACATTTTGTTCAGTTTTGTTATTATTTCCAGCGGTGGATTTGGAATAGCAATAAATAAATGGTTTAGTTTGGAAATTATCAGTGTTTTCAAAATGGTTATTCTACCTAAAGGAGTTAAAATTCTTTTTGACCACTGTTTTAAGCTTTTTTCTATTTCTTGTATTTTAATATCATAATTTATTTTTATCATTCTGTCCAAATCAACAGAAAATTTTATTCCAAGCAATGTAAATGGACCTTGGTTCCAATCTAATTTAAAACGATGATTAAAGGTTTCGCCATTATATTTATTCGCCCTCAAAACGTTTTATGGCCGTCATCACAGTATTGTTGATAAGTTTGATGTCTCTGTGTCCAGGATTGCCTTGGATATATTTATCGTCTCATAGTTCCATGTTCCTTTCACAGAATTTTGATTACACATGAGACGGGTGTAGCTAGCTAAACAGGAGGTGCTTACCCTTCCGGAGCACCCGGCCTCACTTCCCTGGTGGAAGTTCACGTGTCTAACCTAACTTGTCAGTTCCAAAGTTTTTACTTTGCTTCTGGATTGTGATTCGGAAATGGATAAGTATGTTTGTTTTTGATTACATCCAATCTACACTGCTCTTGTTTTATTATTATTAATTTTTAAACCGGAGAGCAAGGCAAAGTCATCTAAGACATGTAAAGTTTCTTGTAATGATGACTCTGCTCCATCCAGTATGACAGTAGTGTCGTCCGCAAAGAGTGACAGTTTAAATTCTTCATCACCAATTTTAATACCTTTGATATTTTTATTATTTTTCAGAAGAACAGACAGAATCTCAGCACACATTAAGAATATGTAAGGTGAAATAGGGTCTCCTTGACGACAACCTCTTGTTATTCTAAAAAATTCAGAAACAATGCCATTTTGTAGGACTGCTGACATAATATCTTGTCGAAATATTTTAATCCATTTTATAAAAGATTCACCAAAATTGAAAAAATCAAGCACTTTATCAATATAATCCCAGGACACTGAATCAAATGCCTTTTCAAAATCAAGCATTAAAAGTAGTCCTGGTATATTTTTTTTCCTCTGTATATTGCATTAAGTCATAAATTAGTCTAGTGTTTTCACCAATATATCTACCTCTGATAATTCCTGTCTGATCTTCTGAAATAATAAACGGTAATACCTTTTTCAATCTTTCAGCTATGCAGCCAGATGCTATTTTATATACAACATTCAACAATGATATTGGTCGCCAGTTTTTTAGAAACTGCTTTGGTTTGTCCCCTTTCGGTAAACAAGTAATAATACCCTGACGTTGTGTAATTGACAATTTTCCGGTATGAAATCCTTCATTTAGCGAACGTCTTAAAAAGCTGACTAAGTCATTATAAAATTTAAAAATTCAGATGTAAAACCATCTGATCCAGGACTTTTCAAATTTTTCATTTTTCGTAAAAAAGTATGAATTTCTGTGTTTGTTAATTCTCCCTCCAAACTCTGCTTTTGTTCTTCAGTTAAAATACTTATGTGTTTAATATCTTTAAGTTTACTCTTGAGGTCTATATCATACTCCTCATTATCTCTATTATAAAGATTGAAGTAATATCGTTTAGTTTCTGCTAGGATTTCCTTTTGATCAGTAATTATAGAGTTATCATCTTTTACACCTTTCGGGATTATTTTACTAACAAAATTTCTGGATTCTAAACTACAAAAATACTTTGTTGGTTTTTCACCTTCCTCTACCCACCTTGCTTTAGACCTTAACAGAGACCCTTTCATTTTTTCTTTTTCTAATTCCTCTAAATCTTTCTTTTTATTATTAATTTCATTAATGTTAGAAATAGAGGATCTTAGACGAGTGGGGGTTTAGTATGAAATTTATTAAACGAGTTTAATAATTAAATATGCCACGAGCCTTGGCGAGTGGCATATTTAATTATTGAACGAGTTTAATAAATTTCATATTAAACCCTCACGAGTCTAAGATTCTATATATCACATAACTCAAAATACCGAGGCATAATAACATGTACATATTATTTGATGCCATATAGAAACAGCCGATTTCTATTTAGGTCAGACAAATCATATGACGTCATTAGGCACGACCACTACGTAAATCAGAAGCGTGATAACTGATTACGTCACAATCAAGTGATATTACATGGGTACCTGTGTAATACGAAAAATATTACACCGTTTTATTCCATCAATAAACAGGAGGGTTATGTGATATAACACTTACTTTCTAGTCTAGTAATTTCATCAATTATCTGTTTCTCTTTTTGAATGGACATTTTTTTACGGTAAGAGGAGTATGATATGGTTTTTCCCCTAATTTCAAGCAAAGCAGTTTCCAAAAATTGTTGATCTGTAATGGTAAATTGAATATCATCATTGCTTATTTCATTAATTTTTTCTATGTTATAAACAGGCACTACATATTGTATTTTTACATCTTTAATACACTTTTTCACTATATCAATATAGTTTTTATCTGTTAGTAGGGAATTGTTGAACTTCCAGAGGCCTCTACCTTTAACAAATTCATTTAGTTTTAATGATAAACAAACAGAAGAATGATGAGACCTATAACTAGGATTAATTTTGACATCTACAACCTTGGACAACAAATTTTCTGACACAAGGAAAAAATCAAGTCTACTTTGTTTTAATGGGTGTTTTTTTCGCCAAGTATATTTTCTATCATCTGGATATAGTTCTCTAAAAGGGTCTATGAGATTAAATTCATCTTTCATATTTATTACAACATCTCTTGCTTTTGGATTATTGTAATGGAGGTAACCAAAGGTATCCAGTTCTTGATTCTGAACTAAATTAAAATCACCATTTATGATGCAATATTCATTTTCAAAATCTTGGAGAATTTTTGCTATATTTGAAAAAATTGTGGGTTATCCTCATTTGGAGCATATATATTTATCAATGTTACTCTCATCTTTTCAATAGTCAGGTCAACTGCTATATAATTCCCATTATTATCTTTTTTAATTTGGTGTATATTATACTCAAAATTATTATTAAACTAAATGCCTACCCCTCTTGAGTTTGATGTAACTGAATTTAAAATAATTTCTCCACCCCATTCTGATCTTATTACCCAATGTAAATTGTCTACCAAATGAGTTTCTTGTAAACAGTATATATTATATGATTTTGACCTTAGGAAGTTCAACACATCCCTACGTTTTTCATAATCCTTTAGACCTCTACAGTTGGAAGTAAGTATTGTGATATTGTTATGTGCTTCCATGATTGGATTTAATCAATAACTTTTATTTTTTTGTCTATAACACAAACAAGGCATTCTGGTGAAGTAATACAAACTTCACTTCTTAAGATGTTAAACATTTTTTTACTAGTTACAAAAATCATGAGGAAAATCAATGGGGTTGACAAAGTGTATGATATGTGTTTGTGTAAAGGTGATTGTAATGTATAAAAAAGTACTAAATTCATATTTTGTACTTTCATGTGATTTTGTATATTATCAAAGCAAGCAGATGCTACTGAATGGTGTGGCAAGGCAAAGTTAGATAGAATTTAATAATTAAGAAAAAAAAGATAAAAACAGCATGGGAATTTTCTACTTCTGTTAAATTAATAACCAAAATTTAAGACAGTTTACCATAAAAAAAGAACTGTGACATAGCTGACAGTCTGTACTAAGCTACAGTACAGACCTGTCGAAAGTTCAACACTGAGGTAACGAATAGGTGTCAAAATCTCGGCTACCGAGTGACGGAGATAGAGATTGCTAGTGACTAATAGGCTGTCGAGAGATATGGTGGCTGCTGTAGATATAACTTACTATAGAGTCTGAGATGAGCTGCCGATTCGGCACTAATTCGTTAGCTCAGTGTCAAACTTTTGGCAGGTCTGTACTGTACTGATTATTTCTTGCTTAAAAAAACAAAAAAACAGCACTGGGCTGGAAAGAATAATAAAAAATTAACCTAAATACACGTATGTACATCCCTACACCTGTCATACATACAAAAATATTAACACAGGGATATATAAATATACATTCATGTACAGTAAAACCTCGATTCATCGCCACCATTTGTTCAGTTTGTTGAATTACATAATAATCCTGAACGTTTACATTTACACTTAGCAGTTTTACAGCCGGACCTACAGCTACACTGCAAATGCCCCTGACCACCACTGAATGATACAATTTGAACGGATTGTCTGATTGAAACATCCCTTCTATCAGGAACATCAGTAACTTCCACAGTGTTAGTTCCATATATCTTTTCAATCTGATTCCTGTTTAAAAATCCAGCAAGTACCCCAGCTTTAGTTCCCGCCTTAAATCCATGCTCAGTATTATCTAAAACAATCCCTTTTATACTTCGGCAGTAAGTCGGTCCATTATCCACTCTTGGAATTGGAATAACAATATTATCACCAATATTTAAGTCACAAATCCTTTTCTTGCTGAGGCTTTCCATTTCACTTGCCTGTATTGCTTGTCCAGAAAGTGCCCTTTTCCTGGCACGTACAATATTAGACTTATCAACAACATTTTCTTTTGATGTTACTAACTATACTCTTACATTTTCTACGATGTTAGAAACTGTGTTTAAATCTGCTGTCTGTTCATGTTATGTTTTCATGTAAACGTAACTATTATGTGCTCAGTAAACACTAAATTACTAAGTTGTACAAGTTATTATTTTTGGCGACTTTTTTCTGACCGCTTCAATTTTTTTTCAAGTTTTGGTCGTATAGATGTAACGTACAAGGAGTTTGCAGAAAAGTTTTATGTTAAACGGCAAAATAGATGTTTCGAATAACTACGGAAGTGTAAAATAATGGAGAGTCAAAGGGATAGTAAAAGAAAACGAGATAAGAGTGGGCCAGAAACAGGCGTGAGTACTGCTATAATGTCACTCAGTTCCTCTGACATAAAATAAGTTTATAATAAGAGTAAGTCAGACCAGATTTTAAGTAGGTGTTTTGAAATTAATATAAACAGTAAGCAACATAATTCGTAAACTGGACAACTCAAGTGATCAGTGCCAAAGTCTTGTGCTTTAACGAGTGCCTATTAACAATGTTATATTTCTGGTACTTTATGCAAGTAGCTCAATGATTTTTGTAATAGTTTCTTAATTACTGCCTGAAATGCTTGTATTGAATTTAAGAAAAATACTCGGTAATCAACATACAGTAAAACCTGGCTTGAGGGCCACCTAAATATAAAAGTCACTTGACTATAGAGACCACCAGAAAACTCGGAATCTATTTCGTTCAGAACTTCAGAAAGCGTTTTTGAAATGGGCACTATCAATGTCGACTGTCTGCTATATTTATCGCATATAGTATAACGTGCAGTACACATCTACCAATGGCTTCGTTTATAATGTTTTGATAGAATATAAAAAATCGGATTTAACACTCACCTTATAACAGTGATAACTGGCTAGAAAACTTTCTTCCGTGTTAGAATCAAAACATAATATTCAAAACAAAAAAATATAAATAATATAGTACCCACGTGGCATGTTGTCAAGATGCATAAAAACTAGGTTATATTCCAATTACATTAGCAGTGACGAAAGAACATGTTTTGAATGGGTGGTGTGATTCAAACGTAGGTATCTTACTTGATATAACTTCAATAGACTTGAAATTTCATATGTATTTTAAGAACACATTCTTTCACATTTTGAATATTTTTTGCAAATACCTCAGCTTTTTAAATCATTTTCCTTTTAATTTACATAAATTAATTTTTATAAACTTTTTCGATAAAAGTTTGTTGAAAAATAAATACTTGTTCGTTTGCAGTCTTGTTTTAAATGTAGGTTTTTAAAGATACTACCTTTCTATCTAAATGGCAAAATTGTTAATATTTACTGTATTTGTTGAATGTTTGTTAAAATTGATTGAGCAAATTATTTAAAGGTAGCTGTTGTCCCTATGATATTTTGATATGGTATATTCGACAGCTTCATTCATATAAGTCATTCAGAACTAATTTCTGATTGGCTAATACGTATTCACGCTGTACAGGTTCATATGGTGTTCCTATTCCTAACCAGTATACGTCATAGACTAGCCCATTGTACTTGTTTATGAATGAACAACAGGTAAAACAGCACATCAAAACAAAGAATAAAAATTTATTACACTTGTTTGGTCTAGAGCGACACATTTTTTTAAATTATTGTTTTAAAACTTCAAAGTATTCAAGGTCATCTAACAAATGATTTTGTCTCAAAAGATGAAGTTATTGACCAAAAAGCATTTTATTACGTGATTCGCATCATATGATGATGATCATAGATGTGATTTAGCCTGATAAAAAACTGGTTTTATTTGATCTTTAGACTTAATATAAGAAATTTAACCAAATTCTTTCAACACATGTTACAAAAATAACAAATCTACATATAACATTAATGAAATTTGAGGTAACTTATCCACGACTTAATAGACTTAATATAAGAAATTTAACCAAATTCTTTCAACACATGTTACAAAAATAACAAATCTACATATAAAATTGATTGAGCAAATTATTTAAAGGTAGCTGTTGTCCCTATGATATTTTGATATGGTATATTCGACAGCTTCATTCATATAAGTCATTCAGAACTAATTTCTGATTGGCTAATACGTATTCACGCTGTACAGGTTCATATGGTGTTCCTATTCCTAACCAGTATACGTCATAGACTAGCCCATTGTACTTGTTTATGAATGAACAACAGGTAAAACAGCACATCAAAACAAAGAATAAAATTTATTTATTACACTTGTTTGGTCTAGAGCGACACATTTTTTTAAATTATTGTTTTAAAACTTCAAAGTATTCAAGGTCATCTAACAAATGATTTTGTCTCAAAAGATGAAGTTATTGACCAAAAAGCATTTTATTACGTGATTCGCATCATATGATGATGATCATAGATGTGATTTAGCCTGATAAAAAACTGGTTTTATTTGATCTTTAGACTTAATATAAGAAATTTAACCAAATTCTTTCAACACATGTTACAAAAATAACAAATCTACATATAACATTAATGAAATTTGAGGTAACTTATCCACGACTTAATAGACTTAATATAAGAAATTTAACCAAATTCTTTCAACACATGTTACAAAAATAACAAATCTACATATAACATTAATGAAATTTGAGGTAACTTATCCACGAACTTTTACGGCCACACCGATTATCATCACTGAATAATTGATCGGACTAGATTGCAGTCTACGCCAGATACCGCGTACAGTAGTAATTATGACTTTGTCTCATGTAATAGAACCAATATGACCCAATTTTGGAAAATCAAGCTCACATGGTTTGTATGTTTTACATGTTTTATGTTTTCAATTTTCGAAATATTGCGGGTTAAAACCTAATATTGACAAAACAAAAGCAGTATGGTAAAGCAATGTTATTTTCTAATGAAATTCTATGTCCAGACATAAAACAAGAATGGACAAAGTCAAATTTCACCGTTTTAGTTATAACTTATACTCCCGATCTAAAACAATATTACTTCATTAAACTACGATAATTATCCCAATAAAATAGATTATGAATTAAAGTCATGGAGACGAAGATTGTTCAGTCCATTCGGAAAAATAATAGTAATTAAATCTTTATTATTACCAAACCTAACACATTTTTGTTCCGTCCTATCTAAACCCGATGGTAATTTTATTTAAACCATAGGAACAAAATTTTACAATTTTGGGGTGGAAAATGTGATAAAATAAGTAGGAAACACATGATACAAGAATACGGAGTTCGTGGATTAAACATGATACATTTGGAAAACTTTACTAAATCATTAAAATTGACATGGCAACGCCGACTGTATCACAATAATAACTATATGATAAATGGGTTATTAGAGGAAATAACAAAGCCATAACATTAAATATTATAACGGTTTCGGGGATAAGTTTTGTCTTGACACAGTCACCATAGTTACCAATAATTTCAGGATAGAGGTTTTAACAAACCTTGCAGAGTTTAAAAATAAACTTCCAATATACGAAAAAACATATTATGTTCTTAATAGTGCTATTTCGGATAACTCTCATATAAAAATAAATAGAAACACATTTTTAGAGAGATTATACGATAAAGGAATCAAACAATTGAAAGATTTACTAAGTGCAGAGAAAGACTTTTTTACACTGGAGATGTTACAAAATATAACAATATGTAAATCTTATGATCTTACTGATAAAATCGAGTAATTAACTAGTGATTTAGAGTACATAAGGAGAATCGAAAGGAACAAAACGTATTTATAATATTTTCATTAAATCTATTTAATCAAAACCGAAAGTCGAGACCAAATGGAAAAATGAATTTAACTTACCAGACACTTTTTATAGTTTACAGTCATATACTAAAACACGAATGACACAAAATTAAAATGGCTAAACTTTCGGATATTATTTAAAAACTTTGGAGCAAATTAATTATTAAAAAGATGAAAAATAAGCATAACTCTTATAACTCGGGATTTCGAGTCAAAATAATTATGATACTAATATCATTATATCCTTAACAAAGCATATATACATATTTGGTATCAGTACATATTCCTTAGCAAAGCAATATATTAGTTTACTTTCTGAAATTGAAAACATATCTTGGAAAATATTATATCACCAAAAAAAAAAAAAAATTCTACCACATATTCCAACAAAAACAGTTTCAACAAAACTGGAATCTTCTCAAAACTTTTCACGAATAACGAATAAAATATGCTATATTTCCATACTCTTTAGCATGCTGCATGGCATTAACGGTCACTAGAGGGCAAGGTCAACTAACTTTGCAAACTTAGTGGAGTTTCATGTTCTGATGCTATGTATGAGGTCTTAAGCTTTTATGCATTTTGATTCATGACAAAAAAGATGTTTAATGTTTACTTATTTAGGTCACTGTGACCTAGAAAGTAGATGCAGATCAACCTTGCAATCTTGACAAACATTTATGCACTGATACTATATACAATGTTTCTACTTGTACTGGTGATATATAGGGAGTTTTAAGCCTCTAGACCTTTTCAGTTTGTTCATAAAAAGATATTTTAATGTATACTCATTTAAGTCATTATAACGTTGAAAGTAAAAGATGGCCACTAGATTTGCAATAGTGACAGAGCTTTACAACCTAATGCTGCATATAAAATTTCAAGCCTTTATATCTTTTAATTCATGGCAAAATATATTTTAAAGCTTTACTACTTTAGGTCACTGTGACTTTGAATGTAGTTCAAGGTCAAACAGCTTTGAAAACTTGATAGAACTTTATTCCCTGATGCCATACATTATGTTCAAGTATCCGGTACTTTTAGTCCATGTCAAAAAGATGTTTCAAGGCTTCGTTACTTTAGACCAGTTTGGCCTTTAAAGTAGGTTAAGGTCAAACAAACTTCATAGAGACTTTTATCACATGTTTTAAAGTTTAAGTTCAAAGCATCCAGACTTTTCAATTCATGACTAAGAGATGCTTTAAGATTTAAATACTTTCGATCACTGTGACCTTGAATATATGTCTATATGGAGTTTTAAGCACCTGGTTATATTGGTTCTTGACAAAAATGATTTAAAGTTTTGCTATTTTAAGTCACTGTGACCTTGAATGTAGGCCAAGGTTAACACAATTCGCAAACTTTTTTTGCAAGACAAATATCCATATTAAGTTTTACGATCACTGGCTCACTTGTTCTTGAGAAAAAAGTTTTTACGACACACGGCAACAAACAACGATCACCTTTGGTCTATGACTCTGGCCACAGTTTAAACACCATTCCTTTACTACTGTTAGGTCTTCCTGAACTCTGGTAAAATTTGTATTAATAGTTACCGTAAAAAGATTGCATACAATAGCTAAATCTTAGTTAAGGAATTATTCTTAAACTCAGACAAATGTTTTAAAATGCAGACTACAGGATCAAAACCTTTTGCAGATGTTACATAAGTCGTAACTACGTCAATAGAAAAATGATTAAAATCAATGTCTGACAATAGTTTCACCGATGAATAAATCTCATTGAAAGATGAAAGAAATTTTCAATGAGAATCTTTATAGAATAAGCATGATACAGACTATACATTCTTATCGTCGCACCCAACAACCAATTACATGCGTCTTATAATCACTTCTATCACTTTTTCATTTTCGGCTGCTGTGAATTTTTAGTTTCTGAATTACTTATCTATTTGGTGTGACATTTAATTTTTATAACTTCATTTTAGCTGTTTTATAATATTTTCCTTATTTTGGTGATATTTATTGTGTAAGCTCACCAGGATTTGTTTTGTGAGTATTATATCATTACTGCTATTTAGCAGCCTCATCTATTGATACATAATATGGTGATGTGTTAATGCGTCTTGACAGTTTTTTTGTGGATATTTATACTTTTTATTTTGATACTTATTTTATCTGTGTTAATTACTTACTTTTATGGACATAATTATGTGTTTTGAACTTTTCACTGAGTTAAAGACTAAAGACGTCTTATTTCATAATTATACTATGCTTCTAACACATAGGACATGGCCATGGGTCAGTGTGTTGTGCAAACATTCCATCATTGAAAGTCAGGTCAGCGTGAATTTTGTATGGGAGAGATCACAGCGAGTGATAAACAAACAGTGTGTGGATGTTATGCTTTATTGATTTCAGCGAGTGGTCAACAAACATTATGCTCCATTAAGGCATATTGTAATACACAGTCTCGTTCCTTACATTCGGACTTCCTTATCTACTGACGGGAATGCCAGTCTGTTGTGTAATTCGCTCCTTTGGTTATAATTGGACTTGATTTGTTAGCTACTACTAGTCGTCGTCACATTGTGTCTGGATGGATTTTATTGGTTATTATTGTATTTTCTCGCCATTTTTTCATTCTTGTATTCTTTACCTAGATTACTTGCTTGTTTTCCTTGTATTGTTTTATTTTTGTTTAATCATAATTAACACATGTGTTCTTACCCGGAACGTTCTCCTGGGTCAACTTACATTTTGTATTTTATTCCTGTACATTGAACAGTTAATGCTACTTTAAGGCACTTTTAGGAAAGTCCAGAGTTTCCTCTATTCCATATTATATTGTTATTTTTCTTTAACATTTTAGTATCTCGTGTTTACTGGCTCTCCAAAAAGTTTTATTTATTTTATCGCGTTTTAAGAAATTTCTCTTACTTTATCTTTATGATGTTTACTTAGCGCATGTGTTGTGACTGAGAGCAGACAGTAGACATTTTATTCTTAACTTATCATTTGTTCTGTGTCATTATTACAAATTGTGCAGACATTAATTGTAATAAAAGCTAACACTGTGTTCTGCAACCTAGTACAGTCAACTAATATTTTATTTCTTTGTTCTGTTATGTAGTGCAGGTAGATTATCTTTTTGTCCTGCAACATAGTGTGGCAGAAATTGTTTTATTTATAGTTTTATTCTGTGTCCCGCAGTATAGTGCAGGCAGAATATATTATATTTCTGTGTCCTTCAAGTTAGTGCAGGCAGTTATTGTATTAATAGCTAACACTGTTTTGTGTCCTGCGATTAGTGCAGACAGATTATATGTTGTTTATGTATCCTGCAATGTAGGGTCGGCAGAAATTGTTTTTATTTATAATTCTGTGTCCTGCAGTTTAGTACAGACAGAATATATGATATTTCTGTGCCTACAAGTTAGTGCAGGCAGTTATTGTATTAATAGCTAACACTATTCTGTGTTCTGCACCATAGTGCAAGCAGTTATTGTTCTAATAGCTAACATTCTTTTGTGTCCTGCAATTTAGTGCAGGCAGTACATGTTTTTTTCTGTGTCCTGCAACTTAGTGCAGAGAGTTTTTTACTAATAGCTAACAATATTCCGTGTTTTGCAACATAGTACAGCCAAATATTGTAATCATATTTACTATTATTTTGTTTCCTCTATCGGTGTGGAACTTAGGTGTAATTTTTTCTCTAATAGTTGATACAATGCCTAAAACAAATGCATCCAGTCGACGCCGTTCTAAACAAACGTCTGGTACCAAGAATAATTCCAATCAAACCCGCGACCAATCGGGTCCACACACGGATAATCTTATATCTGGCGATACAACGCAAGTTATCGCACAGTAAAAGGCCCAAGGTATACCTATACCTGAGAACAGCATACAACATGAGATAGCAAATACTTCAACTACAATTACTACGACCGACTCTGCATCTACTGCGGGTGACATGCTGCAATCCACATTTCAATGCTTATTTTACATGAATGCCACAAGGGGAGCCTCAACAACCCCGTCCTTCTCCCCCTTCTCTAATAACTTCTAGTCTCCCCTTAGGTTATCATCTGACGGATAAAATCAAGACACAATTTGAGATGAGATTGTTGACTTTGTTTCTTTTCTGTCGCAATATCAACAAGAAACAGTTCACGTTGATATTGTGAAAAACATCCATAACCCATCTTTTCATATCTCTTCGCAATCTAGTTCAGGATCACTCAAAAACTTCCTGTAGTGGGAATTGGCATTTGATATTTTTCACACTGTTTATATTCAAAAAGCTTCTCTAGGCTCGACATCTCTACTTAAGTATCACTCTGATATGGTCATACTTATTATTCAAAACCTGGATGTATTTCTGCCGTCAGGTATTACGACCAAACCTTCCGTACTCTACGGGCTAGCGAATTACTTCCCTGGAATGTGATGCATCCAGAAATATTGCGTTTATCTCTTGACTATTTTCGTTCCCCTTTGCTTCTTTCCCTACAATCCTCCCCTTTTGAAATCGTTCCTTTCATCCCAACTCGAGACTATTTCTCCCAAATGTTATTGCTTCGAATTCGGCCGTGTTGGACGATGTTCCCGCCCCAAATGCTCTTTTAAACACGAGTGTGCTGCATGCTATGGCAGCCACGCAACCGCCGGTTGCTCTAATAAACCCGAATCCAGTGGTATCTACAATAAGTCGACAGACTGCAAGTGTTTCTTAAGATTATGACTCCTACAAAAAGCTATTTCTCATTGGTGGCTTTTCTTCGGGGTTCTCTGTCGGCTATTTGGACCGCCGATAGGTAGGTCTGTCAAAAACCAAACTATCTTTTTGAATCTAGATATTGTTTGGCAACACTTTGACTCAGAGGTCCGCCTTGGTCGAATTTGCAGTCCCTATTCTTCACCGCCTTTTCCTAATCCAATTTGCAGTCCTCTTGGCCTCATACCAAAAAAAGAACCTGATCAGTTTCGATTAATTCCCGATCGTTTACGTATAGTGCAATACGTAACATTCGACATGGTAGTAGTAGATATTGTAAGGTAGTTTGGTCGTCACTGCCTTATGGCCAAAACTGATCTACAAGATGCTTTCCGCTTGATTCCCAGTAGGCCTTAGGACCACAAACTTCTCAGCTTTTCTTTTGAGGTATGTATTATTATGATACATGCACGGCAATGGGTCTGCGTTCTGCTTGTCCAATCTTTGAATCCTTTAGTACAGCCTTACAGTGGCTCATGATCTCCCATAAGCAGGTAGTTGGTACGTCACATTTATTTAATGTCTTTTTCTTTGCTGGGCCAGGTGCTAGTAATAAGTGCCAATTAGACCTATCTCACTTTATTTGTCTATGTGAGTATCTCGTGGTTCCAATAAAACTTATACAATTTGCTTACCAACCGACTGTATTACTATCTATGGGTTGGTGATAGATTCCTCTCTTATGGTTGCCCGGCTTCTCCACGATAAAATTGCTAAAACCAATACTCTTCTTTTTCCCTTTTATCCACACGTGTGAAGAAAGGTCGTCGCAAATATAATCGGTCACTCTTCGTTAAGTTTAATCTTAAATAGGGCTACTTGATTTTGCTTGTTCTGTTGCTGTCACTGGCAGAGCATTTTTACGTCGCCTCATAGACTTGATTATTGGAGTTACATCACCTTCGCATTTTATTCTTATAAATGCCGAGACGAGAGCGGACCTGTTAGCTTGGCGACGCTTTATGTCGGAATTTAACGACAAGGCTTTCTTCCTGACAAACGGATTTCCTCCAACACTTTATCTTTGCACACCGACGCTGCGGGTGTCCATGGAGGTATTGCTGCTATCCTTGGTACAAACCGGTTGGTAGCACCTTGGAACAAACTCATGCTGATATACCATATCAATATTACAGAACTCTTTCCAATCGTTTTGGCAGTAGAATTGTGGGGTCATCACATGGCGAACCACAAAGTTTTGTTTATATCGCATGATAGTACTGTAGTTATTAACAAAATGAATTCTAAAAATCCGGTCTTAATGCGTCTTATACGGTTTTTAGTCTTGCCTGTCTGAACATAATGAGTTTTCAAGGCAAAACATGGGAAATATGACGTTCTAGCAGATCAGTCGTCTCGCTTTCAATTTCAGGATGTTCAGCAGATAGCTCCTTGGTTAGACGCTCTTCCAGTCGCTTTCCGTCCAACCACTTAATATTATAGCTTGGACACTGCTAAAGGCTTCACTGTCATTTCAACACTCTAAGCTTATGTTAGAATCTTGACGATATTCCGCTTTACAGGTGAACACTTTTCGTCTGACCATCAATTTCATTTATCTACGAGAAAGGTTGCCCTATATTTAGCTTCTATGTATGCGCCAGGGCTTAAACCATCAACAATGCATTTGCACGTCTCGGTTCCAAGTATTTACACAAGATTTCCTCCCTTAGAGACCCTACGGGTTCCTTTATTGTTACAAAAGTATTAAATGGTGCTCTAAGGTTGCAGGGTCTACAAATACTCTTTTGCCTATAACTGGGCACATTTTGCTACATTTAGTTCATTCTCTTGATCATGTGTTATCGTCATCTTATCTACGTACCATGTGGCTCAGAGCCCTTTGTGGGCATTTTTGACGAAGTGTTTTCATTTTTTATTGTTCAGACACCACTTGTAATCGTCAATTGAATATTGTTTTATTTATTGTTATTGGTTTATATTGTATGGTAGGCGTATTTTGTTTTAGTACATTTTTATCAACACTTGTATATGGTAAACTTGTGTTTTTATTTCGTAGTCATATCTTTGTCTCATTTATCCTGACGATACTGCATTATATTCTATTATATGTTGTTCATTGCCTCCAATTAATTTATCGTTGTATAACTTAGACTATTGGAGGCAGTAATAATTGTAGTTTTAGTTGTTTATTGGGTTAATAAACAACCTATACACTCCGTGTTGTTCTATTGTTATTTAAACGGTTTAATTAACAAGTCGGGCTGAGTCACATAAAAATATTTATTAATTCATGTTCGGGTCATTATCATTTGTTTTTCTATTTCAGATAACAATGACGAGAATATTAATACTGAAATATTTGGTTATGCCAGCAGCCGTCATTCTGTTATTGATAACATATTACCGAATTGAAACAGGTAAGGTTAAAAAAACTAAAATTTAGAAGTCCTATAAAGTAAAGCTTTAACTGGACTAGAAGCAAATATGAAACACTGGTATATTAAAGTCAAAAGTTTAGAGGTCCCATAAAGTAAATCTTTAACTGGACTAGAAGCAAATATGAAACATTGGCATATTAAAGTCAAATGTTTAGAGGTCCCATAAAGTAAAGCTTTAACTGGACTAGAAGCAAATATGAAACATTGGCATATTAAAGTCAAATGTTTAGAGGTCGCATAAAGTAAAGCTTTAACTGGACTAGAAGCAAATATGAAACACTGGTATATTAAAGTCAAAAGTTTAGAGGTCCCATAAAGTAAAGCTTTAACTGGACTAGAAGCAAATATGAAACATTGGTATATTAAATTCAAACGTTTAGAGGTCCCATAAAGTAAAGCTTTAACTGGACTAGAAGCAAATATGAAACATTGGTATATTAAATTCAAAAGTTTAGAGGTCACATAAAGTAAAGCTTTAACTGGACTAGAATCTAATATGTCAACTTTTCCTTTTTTATGCAGCAATATACCTGCTTCCCATGCTTATGGTGTATTTGTTTCCCAATTAATACGCTATGGTAGAGCTTGTCCCCACTACGGAGACTTTGTAGAACGAAGTAGGCTGCTTGCAAATAAATTGTTGACTCAGAGATATTGCAAGCCTAGGCTTATCAAGGCCCTCAAAAGTTTTATGGCCGTCATCACAGTATTGTTGATAAGTTTGATGTCTCTGTGTCCAGGATTGCCCTGGATATATTTGACGTCTCATAGTTCCATGTTCCTTTCACACAATTTTAATTACACACGTGACGGGTGTAGCTTGCTAGACAGGAAGTGCTTACCCTTCCGGAGCACCCGGCCTCACTTCCCTGGTGGAAGTTCACGTGTCTAACCTAACTAGTCAGTTCCAAAGTTTTTACTTTGCTTCTGGATTTTGATTTGGACATGGATTAGTATGTTTGTTTTTGATGAAACATTGACATATTCTATCAATGGGGTTTTAATACTAAGACAACAACTTGGCTAAAGGACTGACTCCGGAGATATGGCTAACCCAGGAGATTAAACAGTATTGGCAGATTAACATTGTTCATAAGAATTATCTGCTTCCTAAATTTTGAAATTCCTAAAAAACAACTAAGTGCTGCCTATGTGTATTTGATAAAATACTTTTTGATCCCCCTAATTTGCTCATTCCGACATCTCGAACATATTTAGATTCCCACAATTTTGTTACAAGCACTAGTTAGTTACAGTCAGCAATTGTTAAAAAGATATTTATCTCCCTTTATACAATATACACGCAAAAGAGCTTTACTCATGTAAAAAAAGATATATTTCTTTATGTGAAATACTACTATAAACAACTCTTGGTGTTACAAGATATTGATATTGGCGTTGCAGGAAAAAATATTTATTCTCTTAAGGTGCTTACCAAAAAAGCTAGGAAAGCTAATCAGAATGTGTTTGCCCTTCCGGAGATCCCGGCCATACATCACTGGTGTAAATTTGACAGTTTCAAAGATTTAAGTTATATATAAAGATTAGTTATAGAAATAAAATGTTCAGCTTGATAATATATATTTGGCGAAATTCAGAACCAATCAAAACAATTATAATAAGAGAAAAACAAGAAAAAACGAAATCTGTTGCAATCAAATATTTACAATATATCTGTACCTGTCTTCGAAGAAATAGCACCAAGGGTTAAAACAAATCAAAATATTTATTAAAAGAAAGAATTGTAAATGTAAGAAATGACATTTCTGCTCATGGTATTTCAAGGGTAATGCAATATAGTGTGGTGCATGCCAAATTCAAAACGAAGGGCTTTGACCTTCATCGAATTTGGCACGCGCCACACTATCTTGCATTACCCTTTTAAACTCCTCCTGTTTAGCTAGCTACACCCACCACATGTGTAATTAAATTGTGTGAAAGGAACATGAAACTATGGGACGTCAAATATATCAAGGGCAATACTGGACACAGAGATATCAAACTTATCAACAATACTGTGATGATGGCCATAAAACTTTGCGAGGGCCTTGATAAGCCTAGGTTTCATTATCCATGAGTCAACAATTTATTATAGATGTTGTTCAGAATCACAGCTAAGCATAGATTACCCATTCTGGGTTGATTTAACCTTTTTATATGGCCTGTTGCTGTGGAATGTTTTATATACCTGTGTTAATTACATTGCTATTTAGACAGTAGTAATAATTACAAACATGAAACTAGTTATATTTATGGTTTGACTTAAATTTAAAGCGTACAAGAAACATAATGAATTCAGTCAAAGGTCGGCGACACAGTCAGATGGTACAATAAACAGACTCAACAGACTTGTTAATAAACAAAATCAGAAACTTCGAGAACAATTGCTTGTGGACAAACAGAATCATCAACTTCGAGAAGAATTGAGGTAAGTTTAAAAACAAACATACCCGTTCATGTTAAAGAAACCGTTATGTTTCTGGTTTATCAAATAATTTTAGAAATGTTTTCTTTATCCCTTCTTTTCATGTAGGATATTGCTTAAATACCCTTCTTCCCTCTAAAAAACCGATTTTATTCAGATTTACAAAATTGTCATTGTTGAAATCTCGAATTATACATGTATTTCCATCACCTTAACTACTTCAGTAATAATATACATGTATGTATGTCAATTCGAGACTTCCACGTTTAGTAAAACTTTTATTGTGCATTCAAAAACCTATTTGCATATATTATATTAATGATAACATATTCGGCTTAACAAAATGGTACATAGGAACTATTGGATTTAGATTATTTTTTAGGTAAAGAATTAATATTTCTTGAAAGCAACAATACGTTTTACTTTTTTCATAAGCAAGACAGATTATAAATGATAAATGATATACTAAAACAGAAACAATTTATGTCCAAGTCATAATCCAAAAAAGAATTGCAGAGTTAAATCTTTGACAAATGAGAAAATAAGTTAAACATGTAAACCTCCTCCAGTGAAGTAAGGCCAGGTGTGCCGGAAGGGTAGCGTCCTCCCATTTAGGCTTCGCCCGTCATGTTTATAATCACTTTGAGAATGGAAGGAAAATGTAACTATGGAACGTCAAACATATCCAAGAAAATTTTGGATACAGAGAAATGATACATATAAACAATACTGTGATGACGACCATAAAACTTTTTGAGGTCCTTGATAAGGATGGGTTGCAATGTGTTTTTGTCAACAGTTTATTTGTTAGCAGCTTGCGTCCTAGTATTTAATCCCCGTAGTAGGAAATATCCATAGTGCATATATCATAAGCAGCAGAAGAGGTTATATTGCTGCATAGAAAAGAAAAGAAGTGGAAATTTGACAATGATAAAATTGAAGTTGACAATAGAAGAATTAAGTCGATTGACAATACAAAAATTGAAGGTAACTTCATGAATTGTGTAATAAATGCCCACATTTATCATGAAGTTTTAAATTTAGCATTAATGTAACCAATTTTCTATTTGGACCGGTATGTTTCTCTTTGATTTGTAGCTCAGCTCAAGAAAAGTTGGAAAGTTTACAGAAAAACATTAAAACGTTACGTGAAAGTGGCAACAAACCAGACATACCCGATTGTGAGGTAAATACACAATGTGTCCCATAGAATATACTTAGTAATTATTTAAAGTTCGGAGTCACATAATTTAGGGTAATATTTTACGAGTCAATTACAGTGATTTATAGAAAGTCAACCATATTTTAATGCTTCTTTCCTTTAAAACAATGTATCTTATATACTTATGCAAAACGAATGGCCAAAATAAATGATATATAATGTGTGAATTACATATTATACCAGTTTTAATTTTACAGCACTAGACGGCCGTTTCGGAATACAATTCCTCATCAGTAGTGCTTTGACAAAAATTATGAAACCTAAATTATTTTGAAGATGTTGAATAGCTACCCAAAGGACCTACATCGACCTGAAACGAGTCCTAAATCTTGCCACATGTGACATTTTAATTAAATAACTGTTGTAATATTGTCAAGAGTTAGTTGGCAGTACATGCATACTCTGATTTTTCGATTGATTGAATGTTTTTTTTTCTCAAGAATATTCTCAAGAATATTTCACTTATATCGATACGTCACCAGCTATAGGTGAAGTGACAGAAATTTGAAGCTTTGCATAGGGCAATGTTCTTAAACGTGTCACGTCTGCTGTGAGACGGCGTATGGGTTTTTAAGGTCTCTTCCGAAGGACCTCGTGATTGTGACTTTCATTTCAAAATGCCGAGTCATTGGCCAAAGAACAGTCATTACCTATTTTCAAGTTTTGATCAGACCCGGTCGATCGAGGTTGAACCCATGACCTGAAACATAAGGAGCGAGCACTCTACCAACAGAGCTACCGCAGTCGTTTCAAACTGAGGAAATATGGCAATTAAACACACGTTGGCAAAAAAAATGTATTTCGATGCATATCTTAAGCTTAATTGTAATTATAGTTAATATATCACTCTGTAATTGTATATGTCACCGTCTTTAGGCAATTGACATGGGCCTGCCGTTTGACATTTCAAAAGAAAATTTCATATAGGGGATCCACCTAGATTTTTTTTAATAAATTACCGCATGATGAGTTAGTTACCACCTACTTTTATTTAATTAAAAGGGTTTTGGTTCTTACATTGCCCATTGTATTGCAAAACAACATTAACTTTTCCGTCTGACCTCTAATTTTAAATATTTATTATTGACTAAAACATTCATGTATATGGAGCAGACGTGCTTATTCTGTCTCTATCATGGAAACATGCATTGTTCATTTATTCACCCTGAGTGTTAACACTTCTTATGTATTGGGTGGATCTTCATATATGAATATTCATAAAAGGTCAAGCGAAAAGGTCAATGTTCATGTTTTTCAGCTACAGGCAAACAACATTGACCTGTCCGATTGACCTTTGATATAAATATTCATTAACGACGAGTAGATGTAAGTAATAGGTACTCGTATCACGCATGTATATTTCGTCTATATGATTTGAACACTAATCATGGACAATGCATAATTATATGTATTAAGTGTGAATCCTTACGTTACCAATGTATTGGCTGGACCCTCCTATATGAATATTCCTAATGAAAGGTCAAACGGACAGGTCAAAGTTGTTTCCCTATACACATTAGATATAAACATTATAAGATGTTGTTTATTTTTTTTGCTTGTTACAGCTGATACACATAGCTATCGTCTGTCTAGAATATACAGCGACAAGAAACGCCATTATCTTAGTTAAAAGTATACTTTTCAACCGCAAGAATCCACTACATTTTCATTTTATAGTGGACAACATTGCTAAGTACATATTAAAACACTACTTTGAAACTTGGGGCCTTCCTTCAGGTAATATTATTATTATTATAAGTATAAGTTACATTCCGTGAATAAATTAACATTAAATCCTCCAACTAAAATATAATAATTATTATAAAAAAAAAAATCGAAAATATTACATACCTTTTTTCTGAAATTTGTATTTGGATAAGTGTAGGTGTTATTGATTCAGTATTCTGTAAAATAAGAATTATATTATGTACTTCTTGCATTTTACAATTTTTCAAAAAACAAAGTAAGGTTTAATGGCTTATTTGGATTTGGCAAAATAATTTTGTCATTCAATTTGTCAAATTTCAACATTAATAGAAATATTTCTATTTTGGCCGGAACACTACTGATAAGAGCTGCAGAATTTTAACAAGTTGAGTACTAATAATTTGTGCGTATCAGTATCAACTTGGTTTAATAACATGTATATTGCTTTTTAAGACGGTTGTGAATTTGCATTTTATGAAATTATGAAGACCTTTTATTATTGGTTGCATTGCTGTACATATGCGCATATTTTCTTCAGTTACATATTAGTTTCTTATGTACAAAAGAATGAAACACTTCTTAGATATTTATGTGTAAATTTCATTACGATTATTTCTACATAATAATACTTTGCTTTGGTTGCAATTCTCAGTAACCTTGACTTTCTAAACGTGTTTTGAATTTGGCAACATTAATACAAGGCATTAAACATTTAAATGACTTCCACAAATTAGGGTGATAATGAATCAATTATTTCTTCTATAACTGAGGTAAATATAAGGTTAAAATATACAGTTTAACCTGCATTAAAGTCCACCTCTATATAAGGACCACCTGCTTTTAAGGCCAGTAAAAGTTTATCTCAATTGCTTTTTATTCATGTTTTTTCTTAATAAAGAGCCACCTTCTCATGAAGGGTATGTTTTTATCCTTTCAGTGACATTTATAGACAGATTCGACTGTATTTATTGATGATATAATCAGCAAACAATCTTGTGTTATACATGTTTGCATGCTACTTGAAATATTTCTTTTCCTGAAGTTTATTATACCGAACAGTTTGAAAAAGACATTAATAATTTCTACAGTAAATCTTGTATATAAAAGCCACCCAAGGGAACCAGTAAATATGATCTTTAAGTGACCCTGGTTAAAATAACATGAATGAAGAGTAACAGTGCTGTAAACCAACTTTATTTGCGGATATTAGCTTTCGCGATTCTTTAACCAAACCATTTCGCGATTATTAACTTTCGAGATATGGACTATAGCTGAATATTCGGTATAGATAGCACCCGAATAAAAGTTGGTATAGTATTTGGGATAAATTTTCTGACGTTTTAAAGCTTGTTGTCCTTTTATAGACGTTCGACACTTTTTAATTGCAAAACTTATTTGCGTCTAGTCGCTTGCCATGGAATGCGTAGTGAAGATTAAATGGTGACCGACAAGTTGAGCATCTCCAATGAAACCGGAGATGCCCAGCAACTTTGTTAACATTATTGACTTGTTCCAGAATCTTCTTTCATTTAATTTGTAAAATACAGTCTAACCTGCATTAAAGGCCACCTCTATATAAGGGCCACCTGCTACTAAAGGCCACTTTTACTGGTTCCTTTGGATGACCTTTATAGACAGGTTTGACTGTAATATATTTTTAAAATTATTCTTTTTTGTTTTATAGTTACAGTAAGTTTTTATTTCACGGGGGACTACCAGGTAAGTAGTCGACAAAATTCGCCCGATTTAATTTTTTTGAAAATGTCTTGCGCAATAGGCAAGATTTTTTCCATAATATCGAAGCGTTCAATTCCGTAATGATGGAGGAAACCGGAGTGAATGGCCACCTACCTTTCTAAAACTAGAATCTATCCAGACTGGGATATTAACCCAGTCGATGAGAGGTCCTGTGATCTGTAAGTGCGCCCTTTAGACCACTTGCTCTCTTGGTTGATTTGACATGATAGCTTTATTACAAGCATTATTATTTCCTTAAATTTGGCATTTGATCATATATCATTTTTTATAACGAATAAAAAATCTAAAAATTAATTACACATTTGATGGTTGTAGCTAGATAGACAGAAGAGGAGATACTTACCCTTGTTCACTTGTTTAACTTAATTTGCCTTGCCTTTTCTAAGTTTAAATTTAGCTTTCGCGATTGTGATTTTGACATGGGGCAGTAAGATTAGCACCGGCCTAACTTTCCTGGTTCAAGTGGCTAATCTAACTTGTCAGTTCAAAAGTTTTTACTTTGATTCTGGATTGTGATTCGGACATGGATTAGTATGTTTGTTTTGATTATGATGAATGAGTTTGTTAGGTGTTGCATAAACAGAAATAAATTGACATTATCTCTAATCACCTTTCTGTTAATATTAAAACTGTAGATGTGTATTTTGGTCAATTAATAATATCCAATAAGTGATTATTACTTACTTACTTAGTCCTCTTCGTGCTGGGAGCACATAAGGCCTTGACCGAGGACTTCTATCTCTGTCTGCTGACATTTTCTGTATGGTGCCCCACGTCCATCCTTGTTCTTTCATTTCCTTTTCGACTGATCTTCTCCAAGTCTCCTTTCGGTCGTCCTCTGTCTTTTAACAGGTGGTGTCCATCTTATTGCAACTCTTGGTATATCTGATGTTCCCATCCTTAAGACATGACCAATCCACCTCCATCTTCTCTCTCTGATTTGTTTTGAGATTGGGATTGTTACAGTTCTTTCATAAAGTTCTTCCATTGTTACTTTGTTTGGCCAAAATATTTTTAGGATTCTACGTAGAGATTTTGTCTGAAAGGTTTCAAGTTTGTGTACGATGTTTTTGGTCACTTTGCAAGATTCTGCTCCATATAGAAAAAGCAATATAAGTAATTATTATTTAATAATTACAAACTTCACGTTGTTACACAATTTAGAGTGTTTTCATTGGTTGTTGTCTTGCAAAAACACGGTGTTATTTTCCAATAACAACGTTTTTACCGGAACTACTTTTAGCCTATTTTGGGGACTACCCATGTCTGAATTCTATTAATAACAGCCATTTTAAGATTGTAAATAAATGGGATGATCGGGAAAGATTTCACATAGAATCATTGAAATACTTCGGTTTTTTATTAATGACAAATTAAATCAAACATGTTCCGATTAATTTTCACCGATAGTTTTAATAATTTACATTTAAGATTGTATTTATGAAATCATGATTTTTCAAAATCTATATTTTATCGTCAGCAAGCATTTTACATGTCTAGATAGGCTTAAGTATAAGCAATATGGTCAGCACCATGGTATCCTCGGATGCCAAACCCCAATACGGGGTGTTTTGTTTGAAATTCATCACATACGCATTCTTTTGATAGCAAGACATTTTATTCCCACACGACAATAGTCGGGGATCAGGATAAATATTTTGAAGAATGCAATGTCAGTGTGCAGATAAGTCAAATGGTTAAGCCGGAACTGGATCTTGATGATGATGGCAGTGGTAGGCCTGCCAATAATAATTTAATAAAATTAATAAAATACTATACTCCAGTCTTATCACCTGTACCGCTGGTTTACCTTCTCCAAATGTCCCTGATCAGCCCATACTGCTACCACAGGTGACAGAATCCCTCATCTCACACCCAGTCCATAGGTGGTAAAACATTGATTTATCCAAGAAAACATTAATTCCATGTCAATAGTTGGTTTCAGGGTTTGTGTAACACACTGTTCATTCAACCAATGCCGTTTTTCTTATGTTATGGGTAAAAACATCATGTAAATACGCCTGCCCTACAAATGTATGGCCGTCACGTATGACGTTGTACAAAGTGTTGTTTGTTTTCATGATTACGAGACATAATATAGTCCCTTTTTGTCAATGGATTTAAATGTAACATAATTTATATGTTGACAGAAAAAACTAGAAAATGAATAAAAAGATATATAGTTAAAACTATTTCAGCTTTTTTATCGGATATTTTATCGTTTCATAAATATGCCATTTATTGTGTTACTACGCAGTTTGCCATGCAAAACGTCGAATTTCTGAAAATCAGCTGATCAGTTAAGAAATGTAGGTCAGCTTAAAAAACTGTTAAAGTTTGGGTTTGTAATTATAAGAATTGAATTACACTTTTTACATTGTTATCAGGGTGTAACAACGTGAAAATTATCACAAATTGTGTAAAACCGCGTAGCGTAGCGCAGAGGTTTTACACAATTTGTGATAATTTTTACGTTGTAACACCCGATAACAACGTAAAAAGTGCAATTCAATTCTTAAATATTATTTCTGTTTACCATTTTTGAGATTTATTTAGTATTATATCTTAAATTTATTCTGTTTACCATTTTTGAGATTTATTTTAGTATAAATAAGTACTTTGTCTTTTGCCTTTCTACCTTTTTGTTTATGAAAATGAATAAATTCTTTTTTAATCAAAATATACTAATCCATGTCCAAATCAAAATCCAGAAGCAAAGTAAAAATTTTGGAACTGACAAGTAATGTTAGACACGTAAACTTCCATTAGGGGAATGAGGCCGGTGTGCTCTGGAAGGGTAAGCACCCCTGTTTAACTTGATATGGTATTGTTATTTTTATTTTTATATCAATTTATTTCAGTATGACCTGGCATTGGACATGAGAAATGCGAAATCAGAGGGATATAATTTGTTCAAACTAGATTTAACTGAAATATTACCTCAGAACTTGGGCAAGGTAAGCATTTATACGGATTATTTCCTCTTGTCTTCTAATTATTACTATATACGTTTGAATCTTGCAGCACTTGACGAGTGTTTTGGTATAAATCGTTCTCAGACCAAAGTTGTGAATATATTGATGTTGAATCAAGTGAAGCAAGTGTATAGCTTCATAGAAGCATAGAGTTTACAATGAAAATATAGCCTTTTATTGGCGTCATAATTGAGTTATATGTCTCAATATGAATCATGACTTGAAAAATCAGTCGTATCTTAATTGAGAAAAAGAATGAACAAAAGTTTTACCAAATCATTCTTAGACAGTACTTTGAAGCGTTAATCATAACTTAGGTTTTTTAGGAAATAAAAAAATATAAGCAGTAATGTGTATTCTTACCGGTACTTTGTATTGCCTCCCATGTTATCGATAGTGTAGATTGGGAAATTTTCGCGTTATCTAATTTTCGCGTGAATGCACTAAAATATTTATTCGCTTCTTTTAATTTGCGTTATTTTTTTGAGTGATCGCAAATCTGTAGTTATGATTTTAATTACTGCTTATTTTTCGCGAAACTTTTATTTTCGCGACTCGTTTCACTCGCGAATTTACGCCAAAAGAAAACGATCGCGAAAATTTTCCAATTTACAGTAACCAATAGAGATGAAAACAACTAACACGCAAACGTGCGATTGGAAATTGAAATTTAAAATAATAAAGAATTCAATGAACGAAAATTTAATTATATTGCTTCTTTTTCAAAGTTGTTAGTGACTTTGATATATTTTTATTGTTTGATTTATATTATGGTATTTACATTTGAGGTTGTATGAAAAACGTGGTGATTTCAATTTTTCTATATATCATCTTTACTCTGGGATTGTAATTTGGACATAGATTGGTATGCTTGCTTTTGATCCAACAGTTATTAATCTAGGTACAAGTAAGTGATCCAACAGTTATTAATCTAGGTACAAGTAAGTGAAAAATATCGATCTTTATTCAAATTTATTTGATTTTCTATGGATATAAAGAGAATTTCACTGTCACGGTCACAGTGGTTCCTACAATACATTCTAATTTAATAGGTTCTGGTGCTAGATAAGGATGTGAGAGTGGTTACCGATATTGCTGATTTATGGAGCTTATTCCTGGATTTCAAAGACCAACAGGTACTTGTACTTGGTACTCCCATTATCCAAAAATAATTTGGCTTCTTCGTCTGTGTAACACAACCGCGTGCTGGTAAGTTAACTTTATGGATATATGACATGCTACTGTTATGCCTGTTTTACAGTTTAACTACATTCGGCAGTTAGTCTTTAAATGTATAGATAATAGGTTCTTAGCTTCCGGAACACCCGACCTCAGTTGCTTGGTAGAGGATTACGTGACTTGTTCTCTTAATTTTCCAGATTTCAAAATCTTTACTTAGGTTTTTGGATTTTGATTAGATCTTGGACTGTTATGAACGTTTTTTCATTCTCACACTTTGTTAGGAAAACTGAGGCGCTTGTTAGTCTAAGGAGCGGATGGTGGTATACACGATAAAACACGGAAGTTTCCTGTTTTAATACATCACTGTATCTAGCTTAAAGCGATATAACAACTTATAGGAAATTATACATATGTATTTTCTTATTTAAATAAAATAAACGAACAAGTAACATATTAAAATAAGATAGTTTCAACAAATTTTGTTGTTTTTCTTAGTTAAACTAAGTTAAAGTGCTAATGGACATGTTTGTTAAATTTTGATTCTTGGGGTGTTTGAAGAACAAACATAATTCAAATCATTGTAAAACTACAGATCAATGAATTTTAAACGAGATTTCTGGGCTAGAATATCAAAGAAATACGCCCTTAAGAATTTCAACTGTGTTTTTATATTTTATAAATGTGTACTATATGAGAACCATGTCGCAGAATTTAATTTGTGGGCATAAAACACAATATCCATGTTATCAATAAAAATATACCAATGTTACTGATTTTTTCATTGTAGGCGATAGGTGCGGTGGAAAATCAACATAATTTGTATGCATCGGAGTTACATAAGAAGCAGACAAAAGTGTCAATTGTGGTAATCCTAGTCAAACCAAACCCCCTTAAAAAGTTTTATGGTCGTCATCTCATTAAATATGATAAGTATGATGTCGCTGTATCCATAATTACCAAGGACATATTTAAAGTACCATAGTTCCATTTCCTTTCATGCTCAATTTTAAATTCACACGTAGTGGGTGAAGCCAGCTATACAAGTGATGCTTACCCTTCCGAAGCACCTGATCTCATTTCCCTGATGTGTATAACATTTGCTAGTTTTCATTTTTTTACTTTCCTTTTGCATTCCATTCTGAATTGAACATGGATTGGTCAGTTTTATTTTGTTCAATATAGGAATGTATAAAAATACAACAATGTTTCCTTCCACTGGGTTAATTAGTTTGTAGATGTTGTTCAATAGAACATTGGAAAAGGCGACTCATTTGTTTTGTATTAGTAATATATACAACACTGACCATAAGTCACGAGTTGACATATATACAATGGATGAATAGAAATATTATCATGATTACTAAATAACATATATAAAGCAGGTAGTTTCATAAAAGACCATAATTCAATACCGAAAACAGCGATTGCAATACGTAGAGATCAAACAAAAAATCACACACACACACACACACACACACACACACACACACACACGCGCGCGCGCGCGCGTCATAATGACATCAAATCACAAGACAAACTTTGCAATTATCTTTAATATTGCTCTCTCTCTTTTAGAATAAAGGCATTAACATTGGTGTCCTTTTGTACGATTTGGAATCCCTACGAAAGCTAAACTTTTCACTACTGGTAAAACAAACCGTTACAAGGAACAGCCTTACAAAATATAATGTAACAGAGGAGGTTTGTACCATTTGATATTCAATCATGATTACGAATCAAAAAGTCCGGTCGATCTTATGCGAGCCTACCGTTAAATGTTTTAAGAAAGTTGATGTCCTTTTTTGATTTTTCGATATTGTTTTCCAGTTTTCTTGGGATGAAAAAGGGATGTGATCCCGCAGTAATGTAAAGTATATCTAGCAAACTGATCAAAGTTCATAAACTCATGTGCATATTTTAAAAACCTGGACACTATCGCGAATTTATGTTGATACAAAGTCCAAATCCGTCACTCAGACATATAAAACAATACTTAAACTATGGCACACTTGCATGTTTATTATTTAAATAAATATAAACACAGCGTCAACTGTCAAGAAATATCTTCATTTTGAAACCTTGAATTTAAAACTACACGTTTTCCATGAATAAATAATTCTGAGTCTTACATCATTGTGACCTCATAATCCAAATCCTAATGCCACCTTCCGTATGACAAATGCGAGTAAATGGAGGATAAGAATGTTTGATTTTGACCGAAGTAATTGGATGTAAAGTAAAGTTTCAATGTAGTGTGTTGAAAAATTTTCAATCTTTGAGGTGTGAAATGATCTATTTATTGTCCGACTTGTAGAAATATTAAAATTCATTGAATTAACGCCCAAAGTTTAAAATGTTGATATTTTAATATTGCTGCTGATAGCAAAAAAGCACAAACAATTAACTTTTGTTTTTATTCAAAACAATAATAACATGACCCTTTTTGCTTCGTAACAACGATTGAAAGTTAAATAAAAATTTATATGCTATAACGGTTAGTCATTTTAGAAAATAATTTTAAGAATAACCTGTTTTTAAGTTATCGTGTTTCTATCAGATATAGAATTGTAGTTGTTTTGAAATGTTTTTCGTTTTAGGATATTCTTAATTTAGTATTGTGGGAAAATATGAAGATATTTCAAAACTTGGAATACAAATGGAACATCCAGCTTACCGCTAACTCTACATCGATTGTTGTAGCATGATATCTGATATGAAAGTAAGTATATATTTATAACTGTTTGTTTTTCAGACAGATCTTATTATTGTCTGTCATAATGAAAATCGTTTAGTATTTGATAAAATAAATTTCGGTCCCTAATTTTCTCATTTCAGCATTTTTTAAAATAATTGGATTCCCATAATGTAGTACAGTCAAACCTGCATTAAAGTCCACCTCTATATAAGGATCACCTGCTTATAAAGGCAGATAGAATTGTATCCTAATTGTTCTTTATTCACATTATTGGAACCTGTTTATAAAGTTTACCTGCCCATAAAGGCCACTGTTAATGGTTCCCTAGGGTGACTTTTAGACAGGTGACAGTAATATTACTTTCTCCCGTGAAACATTAATAACATGTTGCACATAAACATATAAATGGTACTCTCAAACCTGTATATAAAGGCCAAGCAAGGGAACAAGTAAAGTGGCTTTATGGGCAAATGGGTTTCATATACAGGTTCAAATATTGTGAATAAAGAGTAATTGGGATAAAAAATCACCACTTTAAAGCAGGTAGTCCTCATATAGAGGTGGCTTTTAAAACAGGTTCGACAGTATATGTGACATGGTAGGACATTCCATGTATAGTATTTCAGTTTTAAATTTGGTCGAAAAACCAATGGTTATATATTACATAGAATAATATTTATAAAGTAATTATTTATTAATTAGAATGGTAATAATTACAACAGAATTATAAAACATAAACATATATAATGATGTTGAGCATGTAACAATTAATGCGCTTTTTAACAATTTCTCTGTGTTTTATTGCAAATGTATGAATTATAAATGTATACTGTAGATTTGGAAATTTTCGCGTAATCTAATTTTCGCGTAAACGCACTTTAATCCTTATTCGCGTTTTTTAATTATCGCGTGATCGCGACACTGTAGTTATAATTTCTATTACTGCTTATTTTTTGCGAAACTTTTAATTTCGCCACTCGTTTCACTCGCGAATTTACGCCAAAATGAAACGATCGCAAAAATTTCCCAATCTATGGTACTATTGTTATCTTGAAGACAAGAATAATAAGTTAATTAAATTTATGTATCTTTGATGGATGACAAAAATAGTGTAACATTGTTTCTTTTTCTGTTTATATATAGGTCATATACTGGCAATCGGAGGGAATATGGATTTCCAAATGTAAATGTATTGAGTTCTATAAACGTTTAGATTTGACGTTCCACGAAATTGATGGTAATATACTGAAAAGAAAATGGTTTGGATGCAATTTTGAAAACTTAACTAAAGAGGTAAAATAATAAATAATATAGTTGTATATAAGAAAATTTGATCATTTATTGTTAACTTTTAGAAGCTGGTGTTAAATGATCACTGCAAAGTGATGTTTATTTCTATTGTTCAGTTAGTTTTTGCATTTTTGTATTGTATTTGTATAGTGACCTGGCAAGTTTGACTGGCCCTTTGACCTTAATTTGAATATTCAAACAGGCATATCCGTTGTGTAATTTGTAGGATATATGCACTTGATATACAAGTATATGGTAGATATACTGGGTACCGGGTGTTTGTGGTAATTAAACATGCTATCTTACTAAATAACACAGTCTATTAGCCAGATCTAATATCATATCAAAAGTCAAACGGCCAGGTAAAACTTGACGACTATAATTTCTGTATGTATCATTTTTGTCAATAAACAAAAACAAACATACTAATCCATTTCCGAATCACAATCCAGAAGCAAAGTAAAAACTTTGGAACTGACAAGTTAGGTGAGACACGTGAACTTCCACCAGGGAAGTGAGGCCGGGTGCTCGGAAGGGTAAGCACCTCCTGTTTAGCTAGCTACACCCGCCACGTGTGTAATCAAAATTGTGTGAAAGGAACATGGAACTATGAGACGTCAAATATATCAAAGCAATCCTGGACACAGAGACATCAAACTTATCAACAATACTGTGATGACGGCCATAAAACTTTTTGAGGGCCTTGATAAGCCTAGGCTTGCAATATCCCTGAGTCAACAATTTATTTGCAAGCAGCCTACTTCGTTGTACAAAGTCCCCGTAGTGGGAACAAACTCTACCATAGCGTATTAATTGGGAAACAAATACACCATAAGCAGGAGAAGCAGGTATATTGCTGCATAAAAAAGGAAAGTTGACAATAGAAAAATTGAAGTCATCACGTTTGTCATAATGTTTCAAATGTAGCCTTTCCTGTGCGTCATAATTCAGGTATAAGTCTAAATATGAAGCAGAACTTGAGGAATCAGTCGTGTCTTTTATTTCAAGCTCACTAGGATAGATGACATTTACATAGTCTCCAAATTTAGGATTGTTAAGAGACAGAACGTCATCTATATATCTGTATGTTGAGTTGAATGATTTGGCGACAGTTTTCTCTCCAGATTTAACAAGGTTCTGCATAAATTCTGCTTTGTAAGAATAAAGAAACAAATCAGCAAGCAATGGTGCACAGTTTGTACCCATTGGTAAACAAACACTATAAAAGTGTGATGTTGATGGTGCTACATAAGTTCTTCAAACAAATTTATAATTTCCCCGAGTGATTGTCCAAAATAAAATTAGTGGTCTCAAGATTTGTATTAATTTGCATAGTATCTCGCACGTTAATTTATTTCATTGTTTTAATTTTAATTCAAGTTTTTTGTAACAGAAACCGATATGTTTGTTTTTTATTATAAGGACATATTACAACAAAGGTGAATTGTTTTGAAAATATTTTATTAAATGATTCACATGGTACGTTTAGTAATTACCATAGCTATATACAGAAATTTAAAATCAAAACACTAATCCCTGTCCAAATAACAATCCGAAAGCAAAGTTAAAAAAATTGAAAACCAGGACAATTAGAAGTTTCTCAAAATAATAAATCAGGTCAAAATACTAGATTTTTTAGAATTGTATTAAAACTGACATTTGCAGTAAGAACACCAAGCCGCTGGAGTAGAGATTCATTAAAATTGGTTAACTTGCAAAAATATATTAGAAACTTTACAAAATTTGATTCATTTTGCAGTATTCCCATTATTATAGATTTTAATTAGTACTAGAAACTCTTTATCCATTTTGATTAAATTACACAGAAACAATTAGAGGTAAATTTGATGCTGGAACAATCTATATAATATATCATAGAATGCAAACTCATAATATAAAGATTAAAATAAAGGGAATATGTAGTGAAAACGCCTGCTGAGTTGTATATTGAAATTTGTATTATTGCAGTAGCCAAACAGTCTTAAGGCTTTCTCATAATTACTTTATTAATAATAATACACATATACTCTATATCTGGATGACAACTTAATTTCAGCATTGTCAATACTGAAAACCACATATATATAATTCATGGTGGTATCTTGTTTTTACCAATTTAATTTTAGTATTAAAATACTCGATTATGAAATATATTTACTTGATTCATTTAACACAACACAGGGTATCCAAGTATATAGGTAAACAACTTTGACCTGTCCGCTTGACCTTTCATTTAAATATTTATCACGGACCAAGTACATCTGTGACACAGGTATACATCTGTATATATCGGCCATGACATATACTCACCTCATAGAGTACACCTGTGTACTGTGTATCTACATATTAAGTTGGATCTTAATACTACCTATTTATTGGGTAGACCCTCCTGTATGAATATTCCTAATGAAAAGTCAAGCGGACAGGACAAAGTTGTTTACCTATACAGGAACTTTGTAAATAATAATTGTTGATATTTTTAGTTTCCTTAGTGTTCTTGTCCAATACATATTTTGAAAAGTATAAATGAAAAACAACTATGGCCTCACTTCACTGGTGGAAGTTCACGTGTCTAACCTAACTTGTCAGTTCCAAAGTTTTTACTTTGCTTCTGGATTGTGATTCGGACATGGATTAGTATGTTTGTTTTTGATTTCTAAAACAAAAAGTGGTGAAATAAATTTACAGCTAATTAGTGTTTGAAATATTTTTCAGCTTACCTCTATTACCCAGACAGACAAATGTGTAGACCTAAAGAGAGCACAAGCAGCCATATATAGAACACATTTTTTCTATATAAAATATGAATATGACGTAAAGCCATATGACGTCACACTTGTAACTCAAATGAACGTAGAAAGACTTGGGATGTTGTGGGGTATTTGTAAAAACTGGGATGGACCAATCAGCGTGGCCCTTTACTTGAGTGACGTGGAAGCCACTTATTTATTAAAATATATTGATGAATTTGTTGAAATGTCTAACAGAACAAATGTTGGTTATCATATAATGTATAAAGACACCTCAACTGTGAGTATATTCCTGATTCTCGCAATTTTCTTTATTTTCTATACAACAATATATCTGGTTTTCCGATTAATTGCGGTTTATTTCTTTCACACCATGATAGATTTTGCTTCTACTATGGGAATTTTAGAATACGGAATAAGCTGTTTACAAAAACAAAAAAGGTGATACAAAGACTTTGCAAGCATAGGCTTATCACGGCACTCCAAGAGTTTTACGATCGCTTTATGGACATCATCAAAAACTTTTGATGTCTCTGTAATTTAATTTGCCTGTTTTTGCTTTTGTTTTTTATAATAATTTGGACATGGATCGGTATGATTTGTATATGTTTTAATTGCATATCATTATAAAATATTGCAAAGAATATATATTACACATTGAAACATAATTGCAAATTCATTTTTTTATAAATTATCGTTTGGGTAAAAATTACATAAACACGAAAAGCTACAAATACAAATTCTTGTTTTTATTTCAACTTCAATTTCCTAATGGAATTATCACTAAACCTCTTTCAATATGCAGCGCTTGATGGTTGTTGCGAATAAATTTCTCATTAGAAGTACTCAAATAAAAAATGCAGAAGTTAAGATATTTTTAATGTGGAAAAGGGAAAAAACAAATTGTATTTCAAAAAATTCACCTAAGGCAATTCTATGAACGTTTGTTTTTGAAAAAATTTAAATGTAAGAAGCGAATGAAAAATATGAAACTGTTTATAACCTATTGTGAACTCAAACCTTAAGAAAAGGATAAATAAATATAAATATAAATAAAAACACATTCAACCACATTGTAAATCGAAACGCTTACCAATCCGGAGCACCCGTTCTCACTTCTGAAGTTCACTTTATTAACATAATTTGTCAGCTTCGATGTTTTTACTTTGTTTTAAGATTGTGATTTATATATGGACAGATATGTTTGTTTACTTAATGAGACTAGGTTTCTATTTCAGAGTTATTATCCTGTTAATAAATTACGCAATATTGCTTTGTCAGAAGTTAAAACACCGTATGTCTTCCTATGTGATGTGGACTTCATACCGAATTATGGAATGTACGAACAACTGAAGATACATATAAAAAACATCAACATGTCCGACCATAAAAAAGTAAAAATATAAACACTTACTTTTTTATCGATTATAATGTTGTCAGCTGGTATAAATTTCCATATAAGGAACCAAAATTTGTCAAATAAACTGGGATGTCTGATCCTACATCAACCGCATCCCTGGATACCATTTCATCATTATACTCAGTGATCGCACATAGTCAGGAGTCTTTTATGATGCTGTCAGCAACAGTTTATCACTCCGGTAATTGAGATGATTGCTTCGTATGTGGAAGGATGAAACTCAGTCGTGGGTTCGAATCCCGGTCGGGGTTTAACAATGATTTAAAAAAACAGTGATTGTTCTTTTGCCAACTATTGGCAACGAAAAATGAGTCGAGGGGTCTTTCAAAAGATATCCTAATAGTCGATGTCTCGTGTCACACCAGGAGAAGTACGTTTACGAACCCTCCCTGCACATTGTCCTGAGCACACTCACTGCAAATGTAAAAAAAGATTTCTGCCACTTGAACTAAAGCTGGTGAGGTTTCGATATACTAGTAAGTGAAATGGTCTTGCCTTGGTCGTAAACCTAATTCAATCAAGTTTTGACCCAAGTTAAATGTTAGATTATTGAACTTTTAGGCTTTAGTTGTTCCAGCCTTTGAGACATACATTCCAAACCTGAGCTATCCTGAAAACAAAACAGAGTTATTAAAAAACTGGGAGTCAGGTAGGATCAGACCTTTCAGGTGAGTTGATTACAAGTAAATTATCATACTAATCCATGAGCAAATCACAATCACAAAGAAAAGTAAAAAAAAACAAAAAACAAACAAACATTCGCTAATCACAATCCCCAAAAAAGTGAAACTAAAAAACAAACATATCAACATATGTGACAATCACAATCCCAAAAAATTAGTAAAAATAAAGAACCGTACATACCAATCCATGTGCACATCACAATCCCAAAGCAAAGTAAAAACTCGCGTCGTGAATTCCATCAGGAAAGTGAGACAGTGTGCCTTGAAAGGTACACACCTCCTGTGTAGCTAGTTAAACCACCAAGTGTGTAATGAAAACCGAGATCGAAAGGAGCATGGAATGTTGGACATCATAGATATCCAGGGTTATTTTGGATATATCATACTTATCAACAATATCTTGATGACAACAATCCATTAAAATGCCTTTATAGCCCTAGACTTGCAATGTTCTTAAACTACACGTTTCCTGTGCTACATTATGTATGTAATTTATAAGGCATTGTACGTAAATTCCACGTGTATTTAAAGTGTGGCTAAATCGTTGCAAATTCAATTAACTAGAAACCTATTTATGTCAAATATGCAATTAATGTTTCTATGCATCAACCACTGGATGGATACTGAAATAAAAAAGACTCTTAAATAGGTTTTGATTTATAAACCTTTCCGGAGCAATCGGTCTCACTTCCGTTGTGTTTTATGTAATTTACCAGTTTTCAAATATTTTTCGTTGCTTTTAGAATTGTGATTTTAGCATTTGCCAGTATAGTGATGTGTTTGTTTAATCATTTGTGTATGGTTTCTAGTTCTTTATTAAACTTGCTGCGACTAAGGTTTCCTTTATTTTTTGTTATAGTTAGTAGTCCTAACATGTAAGTAGGTTTGTCATTTGTTTGGATATTTTAATTCAGTTTGATTATTTTCTTGTTGTCTTGATTCCTTCAGCATTTATAAGTTTTTTCAGCTGTGGAGAACCACTGGCAAGCCGTTATGTATGTACATAAAAGATGTCATGGTAACTTATTGGAAATGTTACGCTTTATTTCGCTTTTCATTATTTTGCATAAATATTGTCTTTATGTTGTGTTAATTTTTATTATTTCTGGACAACACTTACCACGAATAATGTATAACAAATATATAATGTCCCTTCATGATCATATATATCCAAAAATTATTTCGATTTCATTTCACACACGTGGCTGGTGAAACTAGCAAAACAGGAGATGCTTACCAATCCGGAGCACCTGGCCTCACCTCCCTGGTGGAGTTTTACGTGTTTAACCGGACTTGTGAGTTCCAAATTTTTACTTTGCTTCTGGATTGTGATTCGGACGCGGCTTAGTAAGGTTGTTTTTGATATAATGTAAACCTATACATAATTTTTTCTTGTAACCACAACAGGTTGGAGTTGTCTTCAGCACATGGGCAAACTAAACTATGCAAGGTGGAAAAAAGTTGAGACTCCTTATAAGGTACTGTTATTTGTATTTAAGTTCAAGAAAGACAAATTTGTAGCATTTCATCTTGTGATAAGTGTCAGGTGCGTAGTTGATTGATTGGTTGAATGAATGGGGTTTTACGTCCCAGTCAAAAATATTTCACTTATATTCACCTCCCTATACGAAGCGAGCGCTCTACCTACTTAGCTACCGCAGTGGTCGGTACAATAGTACATGAAATGTATAATGCATCTTGCGATATATTAATTTGTCGGTTGGTTGGACCATTTCAAAGTACATCAAACCTGTATTAAAGGCCACCTATATATATAAGGTTGGGTCAATTATTCGTATTAGTTGGACCTGTATATGAGGGCCACCTGCCTGTACAGGCCACTTTTACTGGTCCCCTTGGGTTGGACTGTAATTTAATTGAGTTGAGGAGAACCGCTAAACCAAATGTCTGTGGCTTCAAATATGTATGATAAAAGTTTATAACTAGTTATATGATATCATGGTTTTCCTACAATTTTATCTATTGAAATGTAATGCATGTCGCAATCCAATCATTTTGTATTTGAATACAGTTAATAAAAATATTTGAGGATCTTACAAGGATAGTCAGCAATAAAAAATGTCTATCAAACTTGAAGTCATAGATAATATGTGATATCAATTAAAACTAAAATTTAGAAACAATTGTCTATTTCTGATTTTAAAATATAGCGAGTGTTTTTCATTTTTATTTGTTTTGAAATGAATAGCAATCTACATGTATTTATCAATGTCTTTGCTTCTTTTAAGAATGCACGCATGTTCTTCATTCTTACACATATTGTAGGTGTTTCATCGGAAGTTTTATGAACCATATTTGGTTTTACCTAAAGACATACCGATGTATTTCCAGCAGTTTTATGGTTTTGGGCTGAATAAAATTTCGCATACAGTAGAACTACATCTAAATGGGTAAGCATTTAGCATTGTGGTCAAAAGGAAGCCATGTTTATTTGTTTACAATATTAAGTTTTTTTTGTGTTTTGTGTCAAGAATTGTACACATTGCTGTAAAATTCTATATTGTATTTTATTCTATAATAATAATAATTTTATTTTATTGTATCATGTTTGGCATGCGTTATGTATGGCAAAAGCCGTAATAATATAGGGTTATTGAACTGATATTTCACAATATCAGTTCAATAACCCATTTATAATATAGCAAAATAAATTTCGTTTGCTTTCGTCAAGTATTTCATCTAAAATACAATATTGTCGTACAATACATAAATATAACACTAGGTCTTGTTAATGGATATAAGAACTAGTGCAATATGACAACAACACAGCGATGACGTCTTTAGCCATGTACTAACAATCGTATGACGTCATAAACGACAGCGTCATGTGGCAAAGCGTGCATTATGAAACAATTGATTCGGGAAACCTCGGACTTGAACAAAGCGTGCAAATATCGATATTTATTGCACGCTAACACCTCAGGATTAACCGTTTAATTTCTATGCGAAGCAAATATTGCTATATAATAAAATGTTCTCTGAAAAAAAGAAAATACATGTTTTCACAATTCTCGTTTAAGACTTAGTTTAAACCTAAAATGTGGCAGGAACTGTGGTGCGGAAACCAGAGTCTTATTATTACAAGTCTCAGCCACTGACACACCCACGACATACCAACATTGTTAATTAAGTACAGTTTTAATTCTTTATTTCTTTGTTTAGGTATGAGTTTATAGCCTTGCCGGATGTATTCATCATTCATTTACCCCATTCCAGAAGTTTACAAAAGCACAAGTATTACAAAAGTAGACATTATGCCAGGTTCGTAAAATAAATTTTTAATTGACGTATTATTTACATTGGAAAAGTCAAAACCACAGTTGATAGAGTTTTATTAACAACATAACCAATAGCTCATGAACTGACAAAATTATTTAGGTGTTATATTTTAAGTTAAAGAAATCCTAGTTCAGTACTAATTGTGAAATCGAGGTCATGAATAAATATAGCCACCATTTTGTTCTGAGCGTGCTACTGATGAGAAATTTAAGCCAATATTGTATAACCAATTTAACTATTGTTTACTATTTTTCTTTGAAATTCGAGCAAGGATAACATAATTTAATTATCTCCATTAAACGAATTAATTGTTGGTTTCTTAGCATAACATTTATTCTAATTGAATTGCTAATTGCAAATATGAGGAAAGATTTTGTCGGAAACTTAAAACATTAAAACATGTTGACACTTATGATTGTAAATTCTCTACTGTTTGTTACATAAACATACTATTCAAATTAAAGGTGAAAAAGTCAGGTTAAACTTGTGCACCGTAATAGGAAAATTGTACAAAATATAAATCTAGCTAATAGACTGTATGATTTAAGTAAGACGGCATGTTTGATAAAATACCTGGTGCCCAGTATTACTATCATCTATCATTATATACCCCACAAAAGGAACTAATGTAAAATGTTAAACAGAAATCCAAAAACTGAAAAATTATAACAATCTTTTTTTATTTTTTTTGTTCTCTTCTGGTTTCAAATAATGTAAATTTTATGAAATGAAGTACATTTTCGTGCATGAAATTATATTAATTAATGTAATTACGAGAAGTGTGAAGATAAATGATATTATGATTTACGTTCATGTTTTTGATGTGGTCCTTCACAATTTTTGTTTAGTATATATGAAACGTTATATCCTACCTCTCACTAGTTTCTGTGAATTTCATTCGACAATATCGGTCACGTGGTGACCTAATATAATCCATATCGGGCAGGTCTGTTCCATATCGAGTCAGTATGAGAGTTACTTCCCCTGACCAACGTCAATGGCGGCCGCTTGGTAGTAAACACGTCATATTTATCACATATATTTACGGCAAAAACGTACACTAGTAAAGATGTGATGATACTGAAACAAAGTATTTGATTACCAAGGATGAATGTGCAAATGATGTTATCGGTTTGATAAAATCGTTACACAGTGTTTTAGTGACCTAATGTTGTATATAAAAAGGTTAATTTGGTTTTTCAAAACGGAAAGTATAGGTTACTACAACATCCAGTAGTTTCTCATGAAGAACTAATCTCCGGTTCCTGTCTCCGTGTATGGTTGTGTACAGGCACCCAACGTAACTCTTTAGAGTGATCGGTAGGATATAATCGTTACACAGTCTGTTGGTGACCTAATATGGTTTATACAGGGTCAGTAAGTTCCATATCTGGGCTCGGGCTTCGCCCTCGCCCGATATGGAATTTACTGACCCTATATAAACCATATTAGGTCACCAACACACTGTGTAACTAATAATATTAAGTAACTATGATACGTATATAGCTCCTAGATTATACAATGGATATGTCTGTTTGTTTGGATATTCAAATTTAAGGTCAAACGGCTAGGTCAAACTTGGCGCACTATATCATTATTTATTTACAATATTTTTGATAGGTGCTTTTATCTTATGAGGAATGAATTCAAAGCCTACCTTCGAAAGAAGTATGGTACCCAAAGAGTGGAAAAACTGATAAAGGGTATGTAATTGTAAAATGGAGACAGATTATGTAACCATATTGTACTCATGTTGAACATAGTATGTATGGACAGGTCACAGGTAGAATTGAGAGGCTGTAGATTTATTTTAAATTACAAATAAGGAAAATAAAGGACATTGTATTGTGTTTTTTATGATATACACATTAAGGAATGTTGTTGTAATTTTTGGATCGTTGTTATAGAAGAACACTACTCGAAACATAAAAACTAAAGTAATCAAGAATGTTAACAACAAAAACATTTCCAGTCAAACCTGTCTATAAAGACCACCCAAGGGAACCAGTAAACATGGCCTTTAAAGGCTGGCGGATTTTTTTATACAGGTTCAAATATTGAATAAAGAACAATTGATATATAATGTTATGACCTTTATAAGCAGGTGGTCCTTATATAGTGGTGGTCTTTAAAGCAGGTTGGATTGCACTTGGCAATAGCAAAAGAAATCAAAAACACGAAACTGAATAAAATTGTAATGAAATAAAAAATAAGGCAAATGCATATTGGGAACACTGATTATAAGACTCATAAATGTTAATGACCACTACATAAAATGGTCGGTAAAGTTCAGCTGTTACGGTACTTTTGTCATGCTATTCTCCTATTTTCAATGTTTAGCTTAGAATGATTAACAAATCGACGCCATATTTGTAGAGTTTTACTGATTTTACATAGAAATAACGAAAATCTGTACCTACTTAGGTTTAAACAATATGTTGGTTGGTTGGTTGAATGTTGCTTAACGTCGCATCAGCATTTCAACTGTTTTCGACAATAATTATTTAATAAATCTCTATGAACAATTTCGTGTATGCATGTAAAGTGCGAATGTGTTGCATAGTCTGTCTTGTACTAGTGCGCACTCAGGGCGACAGAGTCAGTACGCCGCAGACAAGCGTACCACTCCCCCAGGCCATTTTACTGCTACCAGGTGAACCAGTATAGTCAACGGCAAGGGAAATTCATTTTCTCACATGTGGTTTGAGCGGGTCTCGAACTTACAGCGGTGAGAAGAGACCTGGGATTTGTAGACTAACGTCTTATCCATTATGCCAGCGCGGCCTCTAAACAATATGTACACACTAGAAATCAAAGTTATTTTATAATGAAAGCACGTGGATGCGCATTTGAATGTCCGGATGTCATTTTCCATCTAGAGGATTACATAATGTGATTGTTCTTTAATGGGGTTCGCCGCGTGATCAATGCATCTTAATATCTATACGGGGCTACTTTGAAAAATATCGCAAATCCTGGAATAATGTCGTGTTTACAGAAAAACATCATCTTATGTGATTCCATGTCCATTTAAAATAAGTGCTCCGCAAAAACGATAGAGGATATCGCGTGGTATAGCGGCGAACTAAATTATAACGGCATGTCACGTCACGTCATGTCATGTCACGTCACGTCAATACTACGTAAGGGAAAGAAACAAATAAATGAAAGGTTATAAAACTTGTTTTATTACATAACAGGGTGTTATTACATTACATTACATTACATTACATTACAAGGTTAATTAAAATAGTATTACATGTATGAAATTATCAAATGACTATTCAACAAACTAACATGTGATGTACGAATGTTGGGGGCATGGATATCGGTGATGAACCCCAATACACACTCTCTGCTACATTGACCTGTATCATGTTACAGTGACAATAAAATTTAAAACACTGTCGTGTACAACATGCATTTTGAACAATCGTTGGCCCAGCCAATCTATAACGTCACGTATTTAGGCAAAAGCATGAAAGAGGTGACGTCATTTGAGCAAATGTAATTATGCCCTATAGGTACATAAATTTTGGTCTCAGAGTTTTATATTGTATGATAAAGCATCACAAATGTAAATATAAGAATGAAATGTTATTTCTTTTTAAACTACGAAAAGACAACATAGCGATATAATAGAGGATGTCTGTCACTTTGCTTTCATTCCTTTTTAATGAAAGGCAATGTGTGGAAATGAATATCAGTGATAAATACCAATACACATTCTCTGCTTCATTGACTCGTATCATGTTACAGTGAGAATACAATAACATACATGTACGAGTATAATATATGTACCCGACCTGTGTGTAATAGACAGTAAATGGCGACATGCAAGGATAACTTTTAATTTCGTTCACCTATACCAGGAAGTGAAAATAATATTAATGTATTAAGTAACTCCTTCTTCATCATTAGTAAGGCAGTGTTACGCCACATAGCGGTGTTGCCGCATAAACACGCCTGACATGTCTATTCGGGGAATTTCAACGCATAAAGAGGTCGACCACGTTTATGCGGCGGCGTTCAACGCATAAAGATGTGTTGCTTATATGGGGTGCAAGGGTGCCTTTTTGACGCATAAATAAGACAAATTTTAACGAATCTTAAAAGAGCTTATATATCGACAAAAACGGTGTGGGACATTAATGATGACGTGGTGGTGTAAATCCCATACCACTCACCACCATAATGAATCAACTAACCAAGTTTCAGCTCAATCGGATGTACGGGTTTCTTTCACATGCACGGAAAGCACGAAAACCAAATAATGCACACACACAGAGAGAGAGAGAGAGAGAGAGAGAGAGAGAGAGAGAGAGAGAGAGAGAGAGAGAGAGAGAGAGAGCGGTATTGCTGTACCCCCACTCTTCTTGAAGGCGGGGATAATAATATAATAATAATAGAAGAAGATGATCATGATGATCATGATGATGATAATGGTGGTGTTTTAAGTGACGATGGTAATGATGAAGATGTAGGTGATGATAGTGAAGGATATTATAGTATCGTGCTTTATGCGGCGTAAGGTAGCCCTTTTGCCGCATAAAAGCGTCCTCTTTATGCGTTGAAATTCCCCGTATAGACATGTTGGAACACGTTTATGCGGCAACACCGCTATGTAGCGTAACAGACGTCCCATATTTTCATGTTTTTTTCATTCAATGTTGATTACACACATGGCGGGTGTAACTTGCTAAACAGGAGGTGCTTACTTTTCCAGAGCACCCGGTCTCATTTCTCTGGTGGAAGTCCACGTAAATTTCAGTTTCAAATTTTTAATTAGCTTCTGGAGTTTAATTCGGACATGGATTAGAATGTTTGTTTGTTTTTAACGTAAATAAAATGTTTGATAGTCGTGGCCCTAGAAGTTACAAGGTTTACCACATGATGTCATTCCTTTCTTACACCCGACCTTAATATAATATTAAACAAACCTCATTTCATTTAACGAACCACGCTTCGATACCGCGCTTAATCTCAACGCAAAATCAAACTTTAATAGGTTCCTGTTCCTTTACTCCTCAATTTTGATTTTATAAGTGAAGGGAAAACTGGGTAAACAGGTAGTGCTTACACTTCGGGAACGCACGGCCTGATCTTCCTGGTGGAAGTTTAAATGTTTCACTTAATTTGTCAGATTTTTGGATTGTGATTTGTATGTCTGTTTTTATTGCAATGTTTAACCCGCATGTCAATACCAGTATTTTATTGCTGCATAATAGCAAAAATAGCATCTGATAATACAAAAAAAAAAAAAAAAAAAAAAAAAAAAAAAAGATCTCCCAAACCCGAGCGGCCGAAAAGCTGCCGAACTGTGGACAGTAACTGCAAAAGGTGCCGAGTTATAGACAACGAGGGGTCGAGATATAACTGCCGAACAGCCGAGATAACCTGCCGATTTGGCTCTAAAGTGTTAAACTATCGACAAGCCTGTATTGTATGAAATGAGAATAACATTGATAATCACTAGATTCCAATAAGGAACAGCCGAAAAATTAACTTATAACCGATATACAGCCACCATTAATAGAAATGATTGGCGTTTATTGACGAAGAACATGTCTGACGCAACGTGAAACAATTCGTAAATGGAAAACAACATCGTCAACAATAGATTACGGTTAAGATCAAATGAACATCAATTAACTCAAAGCATTAAATGTACGATGTCTACTTAAATTAAATGGTAAGACGGTTGGCACATATTGACAAAAATATGCAAAAAATATAATATGGATCATAAATTCTTCAAAACTTACAATTTGAAATATCCCTTCTATCACACAATATCTAGTGCGCAAATTTTAAGTTCATTCTGACCCGAGTCTTTATTTCAATAAATTCACTTCCTAGTTGAGGTTATTCAACTTGGCATAGTATAGGGTTTGTTTTACAATACAGATCTGTCGAAAGTTTATCACAAAACGAAAAGGAGTCGAAGCTCGACTAACGAATGGTCGAGATATGGATATCTAGTGATAAAAAAACTGTCGAGAGATCGATATCAGTTGACGAAATTTCGGTTAAGAGGAGTCGAGATAAAATATCATTTCGGTACTGGTTCGATAGCTCCTTAGTGTTAAACTTTCGATAGGCATGTACAGTGCATTAAAATAGGTATGGGTATATAGGCGAACAACATTGACCTGTCGACTTGACCTTAAATTTAAATATTTGTAGTGAACAAGTGCATTTTTATATGGGGGCACATACTGCATCTACAGACTGAGAAATACTAAACAAACATAGTTTTATGCATCAACTGCAAAACCTAATACTACCCATGTATTTGATGGATCCGCCTTTATTAATATTCTTAATGAAAGGTGAAGTCGACAGGTCAATGTTGTTTACCTATACACGTAACTGTATTCTTCCATATATACGAGAATCAGTCAAGCATTTGTATATCATCTTTTGTAATAGTTTGTTATTTAATTTCAAGAGTTTTTATTTAGTTTTTTTTATTTTATATGTTTAAAATTTAAAACGCCGTGTTTACTACTTTGTGTGTACTGTACATGCCTGTCAAAAGTTTAAAATTAATTTTTATTAGTAGGTAACGGATTAGTGCGGGCATAACCTCATGACCTATTTTTGGCACCTGCCAGAGTACAGACCTGTCGAAAGTTTAACACTAAATTATAGAATTAATCCGATATCGGCACTTTATTTCGGTCACTATAGCTGTAAGCTGTATCTCGTCAGCTTAACGATAGTTTTCGGTAGCTTTTCGTTGACTAGCTATCAATATCATTGCTGCTCGGCAGTCGAGCTTTGATTTCTTTTCGTTAACTCGATGTTAAACTTTAGACAGGTCTGTACTTTACCTATCTCTCAGCAATTTTTCTGTGCCATTAGCCTAGATCACTTGGTAGTGGAGATTCGACATTTTTTCGTTAGCTCGGTTTTAAACTTTCGACAGGTCTGTACTGTAGATCTTTACTTTTTTAAAAGGATGATTCTCAAAACGCCGAGCTATCCGCCTATAGGATTCAAAATTCAAAAGTATAGTATATGCATGTTTATAGTGAAAAAACCTAAACCTACTATCATTTTGTATAAGTTTATATGGTTAAAATCTCAGTAAAATATTGCATTATATGTTTAACGCATGTAATTCATTAGGTTTGTCTCCGTATAACTCTATACAAACATGGAACAAGTCAGTGAAATCAACACGTTTTTTAATAAATACACATAGAGCGCATGCCTCTCCATTAAAGATATTTTGAATACAAAAACTATCTTATGTTATTGTTAGATATGCAAAGTATGGTTAATGGAGAGATATGCGCTGATAGTGAATTTTGTAAAAATAAATGTTTAGAGAGTTACCCCAATATAACCTCTTACTATACTGTACTATACTCGTACTTGATATTAATAAACTCTCATTGTCATCAATTGCCTGCGTGGTGTAGTGGATAGATGCAGAGACTATTATGTCATATGTTGTTGGTTCGAATACCCAAATTACCGTTTTATTTTTATCTTAATTCTTTTTTAATAAAATGTATATTTTACGGCTTTATTTCTTTTTTATTTTACTTTGTGTTAGAATTTAAATGCAATACTATTTCTTTCTGCTACAAATAACATAATAGAAATAAAGACATGCACACACATTTGCTTTATACATATAGTATATACAGCGACATTGCAGTCCAGTTTAAGGCCACTTGTAATTTCCCGTGTGTTTCGTGTACCATGAACACGTGCTAGTAAACAAGATGTCAAAACTTTAAACTGTTTAAGATAGTTTTCATATGTGACAAATGTCACTAGCTGGACAAGACTGAGGATCACGAGCCAGCGGTTCCTCGAATACACTTGAAACCTGAATGTTTAGACCAACCCATTTTGAGTGGCAGCAAATCAAAATGAATTTGCTTTATTTTCAAAGAAAAAGTTTCCCCCATTAAACTTGTACTAATTTAGGCAAGAATTGACATTTTCGTCAAATAAGTCATCCTTGTATCATCTGGTATTCGCATACATGCTGTAATAATTTATCTCGACAAAATATAAAGCCTTAAAGATGAAAAAAGTTTCATCAAGTCTACATACATCAGAAATCACCGATTTATTAAACAATCTCCAAAAAAGAATTTTTGATAGCAACAGTAGAAAAATGATTTTGATGATTCAAATGGCCTTTCTGTCGATAACTTTAATTAATTGACTGGACTGGACTCCGCAATTTGATAATCTTGCAACACAGGTTATATGATTAAAGTCCATAGCACTAAGATCTTAAAGCTTTGCTTTAAGACTGCTCTTGGCAAAGTTTCGAAATGGTCTTTTCCATGAATTCTTATCAGCACTATGTGGTCTGAAAAATGCTTCACATGTGTCAAGAATTGTCTCTGCAGCACAGGTATTTCTAACAAGACTTTCTTGAATGTCTTCTATCACTGATTCCATATAAATACAAGTATGTCGACCTAAACTTAAGTATCATACTGACACAATACATAAGCATTACGGCGCAAAACAAATCAAGTCATTATGTGGGGTTTTGTGTTTGTGCATGCGGCAGAGTAATGGCAATCAACCAGTAAAGTCGGTGTTCACACACGTCATTATAGAAAAGGAAAAATGCTATTCATATGCAACGAAAATATTTACACAGACCTTTTTTTACATTTGGCCTCGCATAGTTGCGCCTATAGAGGCTCAAATAGGGTGTAACCTAGTTTCATGCGTAGATATTCCTATAGGCGGATAGCTCGGCGTTTTGAGAATCATTCATTCTTTATCAGACCACGTTTGTCTACGGATTTAATAAATAGTAAAAATCGATGATATTCTTATGACAAAGTTTAGATGATAAGTGTTTATTGGACACCATACACCTATAGTCAATTAAACTTTTATTAAAAATGTTCCTGGTTAAGTGATAAAAGAATTAGGAAGAAACCCAGGTTCAATTTGGTGCCATTTTGAAGATCATTTCAGCATTATAATATTTGAATATGTTTTTTTTCTAAATTGTTACTTGTAATTTGCAAACTTTTGTCAAATCTAAGTTGAGGAAAAACTTAGTTAAGAAATAATTATGTGCTACATTGTTAACTAATCACTGCATTTTGCTGTGGTCAATATTTGCAAATTAATATCATTTTCACTTTTAAACTTAAAATGGAATTCACCACTGTACCACGTGGCCAATACACCTTAACGTTTGTGCGAAACGTTTTTAAAGCATTTACGTCCACGTTTCCCGGAGTAACGTCATTTTGACGGGACAACGTTAACTGACGCGATTCCATCTTCAATGTAAATAATTGTTCCGCAGAAACGTTATTGGTACCACGTGGTACACTGATACATATTAACACACACCCTCTGTCTGAGCTTAATATTATCACATCAATTAATAAACGACCGGGTCTGACCCTAGACTTGGAAGTGGGTAGTGACTGTTCTTTCGCCAAACACTCGATATTACGAAATGAAAGCTATTGTTCCTTCGGATGGAAACTTAAAATAAACGAGGTCCCGTGTCACGGTGGACTTGGCACGCTAAAGAACCCTGCTGTACAATACAATCAGCACAACGTACAGGCAAAATTTTTGCACCTTCGCCTATAGCTGGCGACGTCTCGATATAAGTGAAATATTCTTGACTGGGACGTTAAACAGCATTACTCAACACAAATCAATCAATAAAGGACAAAAACTATGAATTGAAAAAAAAATGTTTTAAAAATCAGGCATACGCACATTTAATTTGAGCTCTCTTTAAGGACTCCATACGAAACAGCAGTGACATGAGACACTTATATACAATGTAAGCAGACCAAGCTTTGTTGGGATCACTGAATTCAAGTATTTTGATAAATGTGTAAATTATGTCCTTGTTCTTCTTCCGTTGTTTTAATGTCCGAGTATGGATTACTATCACGATCTGTCGTTGTGTTAAGAAGCCCTTCATATGTGGATGAATTTGTTTCTCGTGTAAATCTCGACACTGTGCCATCATATGGGAACTCATCGAGTCGGGTCTATTCATTGCCAATTCCTGTATTTTCATATACATTTACAGGCGAAATTGTACTTGATTGGTGTTTGCAAGGTTTGGGTTTTGGCGTTATTGTTCTGTTTAAATTGTCACCATCGTAAGATTTCAACCTTTTTCGCCTCACTAAGACTATAATTAGTATGATTATTAGCACGATAATAGTTATGGCTTCTATTGTCATTATTATGACGAAATGGATGACGTCACAGTTACATGATTGTAAATCTGTTGACGCCGTTTGTTTAGTTATCGTTGGCGTTGCAGTTGACTCCGTTGATGTTGTAGTTGAAGGCACTGGTGACGTCATTGTTGACAGTGTTGATGTGACGGGGTTGACGTTGATGAAGTCGTCACCGGCTGGGTTGCTGTAGTTGAGGATGCTGATGACGTCGTTGGTTCGGTTGATGTTGTAATTGAAGGCACTGATGATGTCACTGTTGACGGCATTGATGTTGACTGAGTTGACGTTGATAAAGTCGTCGTTGGCTCCGTTTATGTTGAAACAGTTGTTTCAGTGGTTGTTTCTATTGTTTGTGATGTTTCGTACGACGTTGATGTTGAATATTCTGTTGTTGATGTGAAGTACATCCACTGATTTGATGTTGGTAATATCAGTATTATTATGTGTACAATAAGTCTAACTGGATATGATATCATCCTGGTTGAAGTCGAGGTACTCACACCTGCAACAAATACAGAAGTGATAAATTAAGTTAAAACATATTTTTACTGGATTGAAAACTATATAATGTATGTTTTAACAAACAAACTTTATGAATTAGGATCCCCATCTAGGTTTGCTTTTGTAATGTGCACTTAAGTTCAAAATGCCATTACTTCAGACAAAAATTAGGGAACCAACTCTGGTACAGATCTACTATCAATGTTGATTTTTTGCGCCAAATTTCGTAAAATAGTGTTTCATAGTTTTCTAGAATTACTTCGGACAATATAGGTCTTTTTCCGAAAGACGCATGGGAGGGTTGAAAGGGTAAATGTGTATATGACAAAACAGAAAAACAGGAATTTATAACCGAAAAGCATGAACTTGGCAATAACCAACGAAACAAAAACCGTCATACAAAAACAAGTTAACCATGCAAACACAAAAACAATACAAGTAAGGACACACATATATTGAAACCACTGATTATAAAACTTTTGGCTTTGGATGAGCACTGGGGTAAATTTGCGGTAGTGTTGCTATAGCTACCGTCACCTAGCTACTAAACGGAATACCGGGTAATGACAACATAATGTATACGTGTGATACATGGATATTTTTTATTGACCAATATGAAAGCATAAGTATGTTTTTAAAAAACAACACCACGTGGTATAGATAAGATAATGAATCCGATTGATTGATTGATTGATTGATTAGATGGGGTTAACGTCTCAGTCAATAAATTGATCTGACTGTTAAACGTAAGGGGCATCCGTCTCGTAATGTGTTATCGCATGACAAGTGTAGCAGTTCGCCTGCCAGGCCTACGGATCCGATGTCCTTTGTCACGACAGGCGCTGCAAGAATCCTCTCTGCACATTGCCTTGGGCGCACCGCAAAGGCCAAACTTTCTGCAACTTAACATATAGCTGCTGGAATATTCTTGACTGGGACGTAAAACCCCAATCAATCAATCAATAAATCGGTTTAGTGTTTTGCAGTTGTAAAGCATTTTCGAGATATTTAGGACCAGTAGAACCAGCGGTATTGCTAAAACATACTTTTAAGCATAGAGTACAGACTCTGGTGGTTATATCAGGGATATGAATAATTTAAGATCTTGTTTGCAGAGATCATCAATCAAACGGTATGTAATAAAAGAAAATAATAATAATATAATAATAATAATAATAATAATAATAATTAAATATTACTACATTTTTTATGATTATATAATGAAAACAATTCAGAACTTTGAGTAAATGTTGTGTGTACATGTAAATAGTGTTTTGTCAAGGTATGTGTCTACTTTTTGTTTCATAGATGCTTAAAAACCAAATAAAAAAAATTAAATTATAATAATAATAAATACATACTTACGGTTTCGATGCTAACAGTTGCTGTTGCTACCTTGTTACGCCACATAGCGGTGTTGCCGCATAAACGTGTTCCAACACGTCTATGCGGGGAATTTCAACGCATAAAGAGGACGCTTTTATGCGGCAAAAGGGCTACCTTACGCCGCATAAAGCACGATACTATAATATCCTTCACTTTCATCACCTACATCTTCATCATTACCACTGTCACTTAAAACACCACCATTATCATCATTATGATCATCATCTTCTTCTTCTTCTTATTATTATTATTATTATCGCCGCCTTCAAGAAGATGGGGAGTACAGCAATACCGCTCTCTCTCTGTCTCTCTCTCTCTCTCTCTCTGTGCATTATTTGGTTTCCGTGCTTTCCGTGCATGTGAAAGAAACCCGTACATCCGATTGAGCTGAAACTTGGTTAGTTGATTCATTATGGTGGTGAGTGGTATGGGATTTACACCACTACGTCATCACTAATGTCCCACCACCGTTTTTGTCGAGATATAAGCTCTTTTAAGATTCGTTAAAATTTGTCCTATTTATGCGTCAAAAAGGCACCCTTGCACCCCATATAAGCAACATATCTTTATGCGTTGAACGCCGCCGCATAAACGTGGTCGACCTCCTTATGCGTTGAAATTCCCCGAATAGACATGTCAGGCGTGTTTATGCGGGAACACCGCTATGTGGCGTAACAGTGGACGTTGTTTTTATTATTTATGTCTTTCAATTCAAAATGTTTCCGTTAAACTATCAACAAAATGAATCTAAAATGCATTAATATACCAGTATTATATTTTTATATGAAAATCTCCTGTTCATAGGGAAATTTTAGGAAAAGTTTGGAAGTTTGAACAAGTTTATACACCTTTTAAAGTTACATCATGAAATCTATTTTCGTGTAGTTTAATGTTGTTCCAGTTCCATAATTCCAGATGTGATTATCAAGACTATTCCAATTATGACATCATTTTCAAGTTGTCCTGAGTAAGTAAGTACAAAAGTGATACTTTTGACTTTTGACATGATTTTTAGCGACTTTTTAGTTCACCTGAGCCAAAGGCTTAGATGACCTATTGCAATCTATCACCGTCCGTCGTCCGTCCGTCGCCCGTCGTGCGTCGTGTGTAAACTTTACATTTTAATCTTCTCCTCCAAAACTACTGGGCCAAATTTGATGAAACTTGGCGATTATCATGTCTGGGTAACAGCCTTTTAAAATTGTGTTCGGGGTTTGGCCACGCCCAACAAGATGGTCACCGCTACTAAAAATAGCAAAAAGACAAAAAAAAATCTTCTTCTCTGAAACCAAAAGGTGCAGGCAAATTTTGATTGGATATTTAGATTCAGCATACCTGGGAACATTAAAATTGTGTTTTTCATGCGTAAAATTATGTAATTTTGAAAATGAGACATTTATTTATAACTCAATAATGGCTTAAGATAATTGTATGGAGTTTTCACTGTTGATCTTGTCTTGCTATTTTCTTCCAAAAGATGTCAAGGTCAAAGGTCAAGGTCATGTCCCAGTTTTTTTACCTTTGATAAAAAATGCTATTTTTTAATCATTTTAGATGATAATGGCATGGGATTTTCAGTTAATTGTATGTATTGACATGACGATCATTTTGATACATAGATCAAGGTCATGAATTCAAAGGTCAAGGTCAAGCATGCACAACTATTACCGTTATAGTTGATTATCTGCAAAACTATTACTTTTTGTATAGGCATACATATTAGAATATTGTAGGTAATGGCACAATGATTATTTTGATATATAGATAAAAGTCATGGGTTCAAAGGTTAAGGTCACAGATGCGAAAGAATACCGAAATGGTTAATTATCTAGAAAACTATTAACTTTTTGTATAGACATGTATATTAGAATATTGTAGGAATTAATTTAACGATCATTTTGATATATAGATTAAGGTCATGGGTTCAAAGGTCAAGGTCACAGATGCAAATCAATACAAAATGGTTAATTATCTCGAAAACTATTAACTTTTTGTATAGATATGTATATTAGAATATTGTAGGTTTTGATTTAACGATCATTTTGATTTATAGATTAATGCCATGGGTTCAAAGGTCAAGGTCACAGATGCGAAAGAATACCGAAATGGTTAATTATCTCGAAAACTATAACCTTTTTGTATAAACATGTATACTAGAATATTGTAGGTTTTGATTTCACAATCATTTTGATATATAGATTAATGTCATGCGTTCAAAGGTCAAGGTTACAAATGCGAAAGAATACTGAAATGGTTAATTATCTCAAAACTATAAACTTTTTGTATAGACATGTATAATACAATATTGTAGGAATTGATTTAACGATCATTTTGATATATAGATTAAGGTCATGGACTCAAAGGTCAAGGTCACAGATGTGAAAGAATACCAAAATGGTTAATTATCTCAAAAACTATAAATTTTTTGTATAAACATGTATATTAGAATATTGTAGGAGTTGATTTAACAATCATTTTGATATATAGATTAAGGTCATGGGTTTAAAGGTCAATGATACAGATGGGAAAGTATACTGAAATGGTTAATTATCTCGAAAATTATTAACTGTTTGTATAGGCATGTATATTCGAATATTGTAGGTAATAGCCTAGATGAAGGTCATAGTTTTATACTTTTGTTTTTACTTTTTAGCTCTTATAAATAATGTATTGTAGCTAGACTATATATATATTATATGTAGCATTCTCGGGACAAGGTATGATTAATTTGCAAAAATCCTTGCCTTTAATTCTGCCTTACTGCTGAAAATAAGGAGTTTTCTTTAATAAATGTTATAGACCATTGAACCTCTGCATGAGATATGTACTTAGCCTGCGTGTTAAGGCCCATGGGCCTCTTGTTAATATTTGCGCTATGTACAGAATTAAATTCACTTTTATGAATGAAAATTTCCTAATAGGTCAGTAGATTTTGTATCAAGTTTTGATAATTTTTTGAGCGTTTGTTGGAAAGAGCGGCTTTATTCTTGCACTTTCCATGCACACTCCATTTGTGGATATTCTTATCCCCGCTGGCTACTGGCCATGGCAAAAAGTGGACTTCCTTAAAAACTTATTATATACACAAATATTTAATTACAACTGTTTAATATAAACGTTACATCAAAGCTTACTATAGTGTCCCCAGTTACATGTCAATAAATCCAGACATCTGCTGTAGAAAAACCATCGCTCTTGTTATCCAGCCGTAATATCACTATCATTCATGAGGTAATATTTTCTTTGGTAGAAAAAATTAAGATTGTAATTTGACCATGGACTGGTATGCTTGTTTTGATCAGTACATGAAACGGCTCAGACGATCCTTGAATGTTATAAAATTTTACAAAATCAATAAAATCGTTAAAGATAAGGAAAACTTAGTACAGGAATGATGTTGAATTGGAACCAGGTCACGCAGTTAATATTAATATTATTTAATGTTGTACTCAAAGTAAGATTGAATACGTACATGCACAGTAAGAACGTCAAAGCTTAACACTGAGCTAACGAACTTGCCAGAATCGAAGCTCGGCTGCCCGGTGGCCGAAATATTGAACTTATGACCGAAAAGCTACTGAGAGAAAGATAAAGCAGTAGCAGAAAAATTGTCGATTTGTACCGAACGAAAGACCGAAATTACTTCCGATTTGAAGTAATTCGTTAGCTCGGTAATTACCTTTGACAAATATGGTATGAATACAGTCAAACCTGTCTATAAAGGCCACCCAATGGAACCAGTAAAAGTGGCCTTTATATAAGTTCAATAATATGAATAAAGAACAATTGGGATACAATTCTACTGGCCTTTATAAGCGGGTGACCCTTATATAGAGGTGGCCTTTAATGCAGGTTAAACTGTATGTACACGTATACATGTATATTGTTATTTGACTGTATTACTGGTTTTGATAGATATGTGACACCGGTCTGCTTGATGCCACCGTTTTAAGTTCAGAGTAAGGGTTACCATCTTTCCCAAATGATTCTGGTCTGCTTGGTGTCTCTGTCGTAAGGTCAGAGTAAAGGTTACCATGTTTACCAGATGAAACTGCTCTGCTTGGCGTCTCTGTTTTAATGTCAGAATAAGGATCATTTTCCTTACCAAATGTTGATAACAGGCCTTCATACTGGTTAATATCTTGTAGCGGAACATCAGAAATAGCTCTAGTATTTTCGTATAAATTTACAGCCGGATTACTGATTGGTTCGGTGATACAGCTTTTAGCTGATGTAGATGTTTTGTGACCAGGTAAATCAGATTTGGATTTAAAGTGTCTCAATAACACTATTACAAGCACTACTATAAGAATGAGAATGATTATCCCTTCCACCGCCATGATGATGTAGAAATGTGTTGCTTCACAAGAACAAAAATAACTAGGTGGATAGGTGACGCCAGGAATGGGTCCAAACATTTCCCTTGTTCTCAGAGACGCCGATATGGTTGGCTGATTTGCTGTTGATGTTTTTTGAGTTGTTCCACTTGTTGAGGTTGAATAAATAGGAGATTCTGTTGTTGTCATGGCAGCTGATGAAGTTGAATATGTCATAAATGGTGTAGTTGTTTCAAACGCTGCTGATGTCGTCATCTCTGTTGTAGTTGATTGAGTAGATGATGACGTCATTTCCTCTGTTGTGGCTGATTGAGAAGATGATGTACTAGTTTCTTCTGCTGTAGTTGATTGAGTAGATGATAACGTCATGGCCTCTGTTGTGGTTGATTGAGTCGATATTGCCGTTGTTGTCTCAGCTGTGGTTGATTGGACGGTTGACTCACTTGTGCTCATTTCTGTCGTTTGGACGGTTGACTCACTTGTGCTCATTTCTGTCGTTTGAACGGTTGACTCACTTGTGCTCATTTCTGTCGTTTGGACGGTTGACTCACTTGTGCTCATTTCTGTTGTTTGGACGGTTGACTCACTTGTGGTCATTTCTGTTGTTTGGACGGTTGACTCACTTGTGCTCATTTCTGTCGTTTGGACGGTTGACTCACTTGTGCTCATTTCTGGTGTTGATATTGTAAATGACTCTGTTGAATTGATGATCACCAAAAGTATTTGCCCAAGAATGACGTACTGTACCAAACTGTAGAACATCATTGTGGCATTTCTGAAAAATTGTCAGAAAATACATTTTTAACGTTTGCACCACCACATGATCAGAAGCTGCAAAAACGTGCACCTATCAATAGTCAACTCAATCAAGAACGTGAAACACACACACACACACACACACACACACACACACACACACACACACACACGTGATTGATGTATACATGTTTTATTTACTTTAGAGGGCAACTGGTGGGTTCCTGGATTCAATGGCAAAACGGTCTTGCGGAGTCATTAATAGGTACCATTTGTTTATTATAAATATTATTATTATTATTATCATTATTATTATTATTTTATGAAATCATCAAAACATACCGATCCATGCCCTGAAATATACACAAATTGCATGTGCTATTTAATACTGTATTTAATATCAATTTAAAAATAAGTACATGTTCATGAAAACTATATTATTTGAAGGCAATCAACCATTCCGATTATTTTCACATAAATACTCCCATTACATAAAAAATCATACTATTACATGCTCGAATTACAATAAATAAAATGTAAAAACTTTGTAAAATGACAGTTTAATGATAATAATGGCATGTCAGTATAGTGAGGTCGGGTGTTCCGGAAGTTTAAGGACCTCCTGTCAAGCTACTCGCTACACCTGCTGATCATAAACCACCAGACCTACTCGTTACACCTGCTGATCATAAGCCACCAGACCTACTCGTTACACCTGCTGATCATAAACCACCAGACCTAGTCGTTACACCTGCTGATCATAAACCACCAGACCTACTCGTTACACCTGCTGATCATAAACCACCAGACCTACATGTATACGTTATCCAAACTTATTTAAAGATTCTGAAACATTGCACATAGCCGTTATACATGTACATGCAGTACAGACTTGTCAAACGTTTAACACCGAGCCGACGAAATGGGGTCGAAGTTTTACTGCCGGGTGGTCCAAATATAGATAACTAGTCATTGAAAAACTTTTAGAAATAGACAGCAGTTTTTGGAAAAGTTGTCAAGATTTATCTAAAGAGGGATCGAGATGAGCTACTGATTCGGCACGTATCCGTTCGTTAGCTTAGTGTTAAACTTTCGACAGGCCTGTACTGTTTGTCAGTATCGTTATATGCATGTATATTATAAACTCAAAACTAGAATAGTCTACAGATTTAAAGACAGCCAAGTTATTACTGTTTTACCGTTATTTAGTAGGTCTCAATTAGCCAGCTAAATCGGAGCACCCGACCTCACTTCCTTGTACGAAATTCACGTGTTTAACCTTACTAATCAATTTCAACGTTTTTACTTTGCCTCTGAATTTTAATTCGGACATGGATTAGAATGTTTTTTTTTAATGTAAATAAAATGTTGGATAGTCGTGGCCCTACAAATTACACGGTCCACCACATGATGTCATTCCTTTCTTATACCCGACCAACACACCTCATTTCATTTAACGAACCACACTTCGATAACGCGCTCAATCTCAACACAATTAAACTTTAATAGTTTCCTGGCCCCGGTTTCACAATCATTCCTTAGCTAAGATTTTTCTTAACTTAAATCTTGCAAAATTTCAAACCCTTATAATTTTGTTAATTTTAAGATATTGAGGAATTTAATGTGTCATTTTTAAGATCACCTCTAGATTAAAACATTTGCATTTGGTTTTGACAAAAATATTCAACAGTTGTTTCAAAAATAGATTACAAAAATTTGCTAAATTTAAGTTAAGAAAAATCTTAGCTAAGGAATGTTTGTGAAACTGGGGCCTGTTCCTTTACTCCTCAATTTTGATTTTACAATTGAAGGGAAAACTGACTAAACAGGTAGTGCTTACACTTCGGGAACGCACGGCCTGATCTTCCTAGTGGAAGTTTAAATGTTTCACTTAATTTGTCAGATTTTTTTATTGTGATTTGTATGTCTGTTTTTATTGCAATGTCTAACATAGTTATTTATATAACAGCGTTTTTTTTTTTTTTTTTTGGTAGCTGTAAATATTGTCAATTGCATGTCAATACCAGTATTTCATTGCTACATAATACGTAGCATAATATCATCTGATAATACAAAAAAGAGCTCCTAAACCCGAGCGGTCGAAAAGCTGCCGAGCTATGGACAGTAACTGCGAAAAGGTGCCGAGTTACAGACAAGGAGGGGTCGAGATATAACTGCCGAACAGCCGAGATAACCTGCCGATTTGGCTCTAAAGTTTTAAACTATCGACAGGCCTGTACTGTATGAAAGGAGAATAACATTGATAATCACTAGATTCCAATAAGAAACAGCCGAAAAATTAACTTATAACCGATATACAGCCACCATTAATAGAAATGATTGGCGTTTATTGACGAAGAACATGTCTGACGCAACGTGAAACAATTCGTAAATGGAAAACAACATCGTCAACAGTAGATTACGGTTTAAATCAAATGAACAACAATTAGCTCAAAGTATTAAATGTACGATGTCTACTTAAATATTAAATGGTAAGACGGTTGGCGCATATTGACAAAAATATGCAAAAAATATAATATGGATCATAAAATCTTCAATACTTACAATTTGAAATATCCCTTTTATCACACAATAACTAGTGCGCAAATTTTAGGTTATTCTGACCCTAGTTTTTATTTCAATAAATTCACTTCCTAGTTGAGGTTATTCAACTTGGCATAGTATAGGGTTTGTTTTTACAATACAGATCTGTCGAAAGTTTATCACAAAACAAAAAGGAGTCGAAGCTCGACTAACGAATGGTCGAGATATGGATAGCTAGTGATAAAAAAACTGTCGAGAGATCGATATCAGTTGACGAAACTTCGGTTAAGAGGAGTCAAGATAAAATACCATTTTGGTACTGATTCGTTAGCTCCTTAGTGTTAAACTTTCGATAGGCATGTACAGTGCATTAAAATAGGTATGGGTACATATATAGGCAAACAACATCGACCTGTCGACTTGACCTTAAATTTAAATATTTGTTGTGAACAAGTGCATTTTTATATAGGGGCATATATTGCGTCTACAGACTGAGAAATACTAAAACAAACATAGTTTATACATCAACTGCGAATCCTAATACTACCCATGTATTTGATGGATCCGCCTTTATTAATATTCTTAATGAAAGGTAAAGTCGACAGGTCAATGTTGTTTACCTATACACGTAACTGTATTCTTCCATATATACGAGAATCAGTCAAGCATTTGTATATCATCTTTTGTAATAGTTTGTTATTTAATTTCAAGAGTTTTTATTTAGTTTTTTTTATTTTATATATTTAAAATATAGGTAGGTTACATGTTTAAAATTTAAAACGCCGTGTTTACTACATTGTTTGTACTGTACATGCCTGTCAAAAGTTTAAAACTAAGCAGCTAACGGATTAGTGCGGACATAACCTCATGACCTATTTTTGGCACCTGCCAGAGTACAGACCTGTCGAAAGTTTAACACTAGATTATAGAATTAATCCGATATCGGCACTTCATTTCGGTCACTATAGCTGTAAGCTGTATCTCGTCAGCTGAACGATAGTTCATTGACTAGCTATCAATATCATTGCTGCTCGGCAGTCGAGCTTTGATTTCTTTTCGTTAACTCGATGTTAAACTTTCAACAGGTCTGTACTGTATATCTCTCTCGGCAGTTCTTCTGTGCCATTAGCCTAGATCACTTGGTAGTGGAGATTCGACATTTTTTCGTTAGCTCGGTGTTAAACTTTCGACAGGTCTGTACTGTAGATCTTTACTTTTTTAAAAATTCTTTATCAGACCAAGTTTGTCTACGGATTTAATAAATAGTAAAAATCGATGATATTCTTATGACAAAGTTTAGATGATAAGTGTTTATTGGGGACACCATACATCAATAGTCAATTAAACTTTTATTAAAATGTTCCTGGTTAAGTGATAAAAAAAGTGCAAAATAATATAATTTTCACTTTTAAACTTAAAATGGAGTTCACCACTGCACCACGTGGCCAATACACCTTAACGTTTGTGCGGAACGTTTTTAAAGCATTTACGTCCACGTTTGCCGGAGTAACGTCATTTTGACGGTACAACGTGAATTGACGCGATTCCATCTTCAATGTAAATAATTGTTCCGCAGAAACGTTATTGGTACCACGTGTTACACTGACACATATTAACACACCCTCTGTCTGAGCTTAATATTATCACATCAATTAATAAACGACCGGGTCTGACCCTAGACTTGGAAGTGGGTAGTGACTGTTCTTTCGCCAAACACTCGATATTACGAAATGAAAGCTACTGTTCTTTCGGATGGAAACTTAAAATAAACGAAGTCCCGTGTCACGGTGGACTTGGCACGCTAAAGAACCCTGCTGTATAATACAAACAGCACAACGTACAGGCAAAATTTTTGCACCTTCGCCTATAGCTGGCGACGTCTCGATATAAGTGAAATATTCTTGACTGGGACGTTAAACAGCATTACTCAACACAAATCAATCAATATAGGACAAAAACTATGAATTGAAAAAAAAAATGTTTTAAAAAACAACCTAACCTACAGAATGTCATAATCAACTATGAAGCTACGGAGCCCTGGAAGGGGTATACGCACATTTAATCTGATCTCGTGAACAATTCAGGTTCTCGGTGAATATGTCTCTTTAAGGACTCCATACGAAACAGCAGTGACATGAGACACTTATATATAATGTAAGCAGACCAAGCTTTGTTGGGACCACTGAATTCAAGTATTTTGATAAATGTGTAAATGATGTCCTTGTTCTTCTTCCGTTGTTTTAATGTCCGAGTATGGATTACTATCACGATCCGGCGTTGTGTTAAGAAGCCCTTCATATGTGGATGAGTTTGTTTCTCGTGTAAATGTCGATACTGTGCCATCATATGGGAACTCGTCAAGCTGGGTCTCTTCATTGCCAATTCCTGTATTTTCATATACATTTACAGGTGGAATTGTACTTGATTGGTCTTTGCAAGGTTTGGGTTTTGACGTTATTGTTCTGTTTAAATTGCCACCATCGTAAGATTTCAACCTTTTTCGCCTCACTAAGACTATAATTAGGATGATTATTAGCACGATAATAGTTATGGCTTCTATTGTCATTATTATGACGAAATGGATGACGTCACAGTTACATGATTGTAAATCTGTTGACGCCGTTTGTTTAGTTATCGTTGGCGTTGCAGTTGACTCCGTTGATGTTGTAGTTGAAGGCACTGGTGACGTCATTGTTGACAGTGTTGATGTTGACTGGGTTGACGTTGATAAAGTCGTCACCGGCTGGGTTGCTGTAGTTGAGGATGCTGATGACGTTGTTGGTTCGGTTGATGTTGTAATTGAAGGCACTGATGATGTCACTGTTGACGGCATTGATGTTGACTGAGTTGACGTTGATAAAGTCGTCGTTGGCTCCGTTTATGTTGAAACAGTTGTTTCAGTGGTTGTTTCTATTGTTTGTGATGTTTCGTACGACGTTGATGTTGAGTATTCTGTTGTTGATGTGAAGTACATCCACTGATTTGATGCTGGTAATATCAGTATTATCATGTGCACAATAAGTCTAACTGGATATGATATCATCCTGGTTGAAGTCGAGGTACTCACACCTGCAACAAATACAGAAGTGATAAATTACTGGATTGAAAACTATATAATGTATGTTTAAACAAACAAACTTTATGAATTAGGATCCCCATCTAGGTTCGCTTTTGTAATGTGCACTTAAGTTTAAAATGCCATTACTTCAGACAAAAAATAGGGAACCAACTCTGGTACAGATCTACTATCAATGTTGATTTTTTGCGCCAAATTTCGTAAAATAGTGTTTCATAGTTTTCTAGAATTACTTCGGACAATATAGGTCTTTTTCCGAAAGACGCATGGGAGGGTTGAAAGGGTAAATGTGTATATGACAAAACAGAAAAACAGGAATTTATAACCGAAAAGCATGAACTTGGCAATAACCATCGAAACAAAAACCGTCATACAAAAACAAGTTAACCATGCAAACACAAAAACAATACAAGTAAGGACACACATATATTGAAACCACTGATTATAAAACTTTTGGCTTTGGATGAGCACTGGGGTAAATTTGCGGTAGTGTTGCTATAGCTACCGTCACCTAGCTACTTAACAAAATACCGGGTAATGACAACATAATGTATACGTGTGATACATGGATATTTTTTATTGACCAATATGAAAGCATAAGTATGTTTTTAAAAAACAACACCACGTGGTATAGATAAGATAATGAATTCGATTGATTGATTGATTGATTGATTGATTGATTAGATGGGGTTAACGTCTCAGTCAATAAATTGATCTGACTGTTAAACGTAAGGGGCATCCGTCTCATAATGTGTTATCGCATGACAAGTGTAGCAGTTCGCCTGCCAGGCCTACGGATCCGATGTCCTTTGTCACGACAGGCGCTGCAAGAATCCTCTCTGCACATTGCCTTGGGCGCACCGCAAAGGCCAAACTTTCTGCAACTTAACATATAGCTGCTGGAATATTCTTGACTGGGACGTAAAACCCCAATCAATCAATCAATCAATAAATCGGTTTAGTGTTTTGCAGTTGTAAAGCATTTTCGAGATATTTAGGACTAGTAGAACCAGCGGTATTGCTAAAACATACTTTTAAGCATAAGGTACAGACGGTTATATCAGGGATATGAATAATTTAAGATCTTGTTTGCAGAGATCATCAATCAAACGGTATGTAATAAAAAAAAAAAAAAAATAATAATAATAATAATAATAATAATAATTAAATAACTACATTTTTTATGATTAATATAATGAAAACAATTCAGAACTTTGAGTAAATGTTGTGTGTACATGTAAATAGTGTTTTGTCAAGGTATGTGTCTACTTTTTGTTTCATAGATGCTTAAAAACCAAATAAAAAAATTAAATTATAATAATAATAAATACATACTTACGGTTTCGATGCTAACAGTTGCTGTTGCTACCTTGTTACGCCACATAGCGGTGTTGCCGCATAAACGTGTTCCAACACGTCTATGCGGGGAATTTTAACGCATAAAGAGGACGCTTTTATGCGGCAAAAGGGCTACCTTACGCCGCATAAAGCACGATACTATAATATCCTTCACTTTCATCACCTACATCTTCATCATTACCACCGTCACTTAAAACACCACCATTATCATCATTATGATCATCATCTTCTTCTTCTTATTATTATTATTATTATCTCCGCCTTCAAGAAGAGGGGGGGGGTACAGCAATACCGCTCTCTCTCTCTCTCTCTCTCTCTCTCTCTCTCTCTCTCTCTCTCTCTGTGCATTATTTGGTTTCCGTGCTTTCCGTGCATGTGAAAGAAACCCGTACATCCAATTGTGCTGAAACTTGGTTAGTTGATTCATTATGGTGGTGAGTGGTATGGGATTTACACCACCACGTCATCACTAATGTCCCACCACCGTTTTTGTCGAGATATAAGCTCTTTTAAGATTCGTTAAAATTTGTCCTATTTATGCGTCAAAAAGAGACCCTTGCACCCCATATAAGCACGTATCTTTATGCGTTGAACGCCGCCGCATAAACGTGGTCGACCTGCTTATGCGTTGAAATTCCCCGAATAGACATGTCAGGCGTGTTTATGCGGGAACACCACTATGTGGCGTAACAGTGCACGTTGTTTTTATTATTTATGTCTTTCAATTCAAAATGTTTCCGTTAAACTATCAACAAAATGAATCTAAAATGCACTAATATACCAGTATTATATTTTATATGAAAATCTCCTGTTCATAGGGAAATTTCAGGAAAAGTTTGGAAGTTTGAACAAGTTTATACACCTTTTAAAGTTACATCATGAAATCTATTTTCGTGTAGTTTAATGTTGTTCCAGTTCCATAATTCCAGATGTGATTATCAAGACTATTCCAATTATGACATCATTTTAAAGTTGTCCTGAGTAAGTAAGTACAAAAGTGATACTTTTGACTTTTGACATGATTTTTAGCGACTTTTTAGTTCACCTGAGCCAAAGGCTTAGATGACCTATTGCAATCTATCACCGTCCGTCGCCCGTCGTGCGTCGTGTGTAAACTTTACATTTTAATCTTCTCTCCAAAACTACTGGGCCAAATTTGATGAAACTTGGCGATTATCATGTCTGGGTAACAGCCTTTTAAAATTGTGTTCGGGGTTTGGCCACGCCCAACAAGATGGTCACCGCTACTAAAAATAGCAAAAAGACAAAAAAAAATCTTCTTCTCTGAAACCAAAAGGTGCAGGCAAATTTTGATTGGATATTTAGATTCAGCATACCTGGGAACATTAAAATTGTGTTTTTCATGCGTAAAATTATGTAATTTTGAAAATGAAACATTTATTGTTATAACTCAATAACGGCTTAAGATAATTGTATGGAGTTTTCACTGTTGATCTTGTCTTGCTATTTTCTTCCAAAAGATGTCAAGGTCAAAGGTCAAGGTCATGTCCCAGTTTTTTTACCTTTGATAAAAAATGCTATTTTTTTAATCATTTTAGATGATAATGGCATGGGATTTTCAGTTAATTGTATGTATTGACATGACGATCATTTTGATACATAGATCAAGGTCATGAATTAAAAGGTCAAGGTCAAGCATGCACAACTATTACCGTTATAGTTGATTATCTGCAAAACTATTAACTTTTTGCATAGGCATACATATTAGAATATTGTAGGTAATGGCACAATGATTATTTTGATATATAGATAAAAGTCATGGGTTCAAAGGTCAAGGTCACAGATGCGAAAGAATACCGAAATGGTTAATTATCTAGAAAACTATTAACTTTTTGTATATACATGTATATTAGAATATTGTAGGAATTAATTTAACGATCATTTTGATATATAGATTAAGGTCATGGGTTCAAAGGTCAAGGTCACAGATGCAAATCAATATCAAAATGGTTAATTATCTCGAAAACTATTAACTTTTTGTATAGATATGTATATTAGAATATTGTAGGTTTTGATTTAACGATCATTTTGATTTATAGATTAATGCCATGGGTTCAAAGGTCAAGGTCACAGATGCGAAAGAATACCGAAATGGTTAATTATCTCGAAAACTATAACCTTTTTGTATAAACATGTATACTAGAATATTGTAGGTTTTGATTTCACAATCATTTTGATATATAGATTAATGTCATGCGTTCAAAGGTCAAGGTCACAAATGCAAAGAATACTGAAATGGTTAATTATCTCAAAACTATAAACTTTTTGTATAGACATGTATAATACACTATTGTAGGAATTGATTTAACGATCATTTTGATATATAGATTAAGGTCATGGATTCAAAGGTCAAGGTCACAGATGTCAAAGAATACCAAAATGGTTAATTATCTCAAAAACTATAAATTTTTTGTATAAACATGTATATTAGAATATTGTAGGAGTTGATTTAACAATCATTTTGATATATAGATTAAGGTCATGGGTTTAAAGGTCAATGATACAGATGGGAAAGTATACTGAAATGGTTAATTATCTCGAAAATTATTAACTTTTTGTATAGGCATGTATATTCGAATATTGTAGGTAATAGCCTAGATGAAGGTCATAGTTTTATACTTTTGTTTTTACTTTTTAGGTCTTATAAATAATGTATTGTAGCTAGACTATATATATATTATATGTAGCATTCTCGGGACAAGGTATGATTAATTTGCAAAAATCCTTGCCTTTAGTTCTGCCTTACTGCTGAAAATAAGGAGTTTTCTTTAATAAATGTTATAGACCATTGAACCTCTGCATGAGATATGTACTTAGCCTCAGGTGCGTGTTAAGGCTAATGGGCCTCTTGTTAATATTTGCGCTATGTACAGAATTAAATTCACTTTTAGATGAATGAAAATTTCCTAATAGGTCAGTAGATTTTGTATCAAATTTTGATAATTTTTTTGAGCGTTTGTTGGAAAGAACGGCTTTATTCTTGCACTTTCCATGCACACTCCATTTGTGGATATTCTTATCCCCGCTGGCTACTGGCCATGGCAAAAAGTAGACTTCCTTAAAAAACTTATTATATACACAAATATTTAATTACAACTGTTTAATATAAACGTTACGTCAAAGCTTACTATAGTGTCCCCAGTTACATGTCAATAAATCCAGACATCTGCTGTAGAAAAACCATCGCTCTTGTTATCCAGCCGTAATATCACTATCATTCATGAGGTAATATTTTCTTTGGTAGAAAAAATTAAGATTGTAATTTGACCATGGACTGGTATGCTTGTTTTGATCAGTACATGAAACGGCTCAGACGATCCTTGAATGTTATAAAATTTTACAAAATCAATAAAATCGTTAAAGATAAGGAAAACTTAGTACAGGAATGATGTTGAATTGGAACCAGGTCACGCAGTTAATATTAATATTATTTAATGTTGTACTCAAAGTAAGATTGAATACGTACATGCACAGTAAGAACGTCAAAAGCTTAACACTGAGCTAACGAACTTGCCAGAATCGAAGCTCGGCTGCCCGGTGGCCGAAATATTGAACTTATGACCGAAAAGCTACTGAGAGAAAGATAAAGCAGTAGCAGAAAAATTGTCGATTTGTACCGAACGAAAGACCGAAATTACTTCCGATTTGGAAGTAATTCGTTAGCTCGGTAATTACCTTTGACAAATATGGTATGAATACAGTCAAACCTGTCTATAAAAGCCACCCAATGGAACCAGTAAAAGTGGCCTTTATATAAGTTCAATAATATGAATAAAGAACAATTGGGATACAATTCTACTGGCCTTTATAAGCGGGTGACCCTTATATAGAGGTGGCCTTTAATGCAGGTTAAACTGTATGTACACGTATACATGTACATTGTTATTTGACTGTATTACTGGTTTTGATAGATATGTGACACCGGTCTGCTTGATGCCACCGTTTTAAGTTCAGAGTAAGGGTTACCATCTTTCCCAAATGATTCTGGTCTGCTTGGTGTCTCTGTCTTAAGGTCAGAGTAAAGGTTACCATGTTTACCAGATGAAACTGCTCTGCTTAGCGTCTCTGTTTTAATGTCAGAATAAGGATCATTTTCCTTACCAAATGTCGATAACAGGCCTTCATACTGGTTAATATCTTGTAGCGGAACATCAGAAATACCTCTAGTATTTTCGTATAAATTTACAGCCGGATTACTGATTTGTTCGGTGATATAGCTTTTAGCTGATGTAGATGTTTTGTGACCAGGTAAATCAGATTTGGATTTAAAGTGTCTCAATAACACTATTACAAGCACTACTATAAGAATGAGAATGACTATCCCTTCCACCGCCATGATGATGTAGAAATGTGTTGCTTCACAAGAACAAAAATAACTAGGTGGATAGGTGACGCCAGGAATGGGTCCAAACATTTCCCTTGTACTCAGAGACGCCGATATAGTTGGCTGATTTGCTGTTGATGTTTTTTGAGTTGTTCCACTTGTTGAGGTAGAATAAATAGGAGATTCTGTTGTTGTCATGGCAGCTGATGAAGTTGAATATGTCATAAATGGTGTAGTTGTTTCAAACGCTGCTGATGTCGTCATCTCTGTTGTAGTTGATTGAGTAGATGATGACGTCATTTCCTCTGTTGTGGCTGATTGAGAAGATGAGGTACTAGTTTCTTCTGCTGTAGTTGATTGAGTAGATGATGACGTCATGGCCTCTGTTGTGGTTGATTGAGTCGATATTGCCGTTGTTGTCTCAGCTGTGGTTGATTGGACGGTTGACTCACTTGTGCTCATTTCTGTCGTTTGGACAGTTGACTCACTTGTGCTCATTTCTGTCGTTTGGACGGTTGACTCACTTGTGCTCATTTCTGTCGTTTGGACGGTTGACTCACTTGTGCTCATTTCTGTCGTTTCCACGGTTGACTCACTTGTGCTCATTTCTGTTGTTTGGACGGTTGACTCACTTGTGCTCATTTCTGTTGTTTGGACGGTTGACTCACTTGTGCTCATTTCTGTCGTTTGGACGGTTGACTCACTTGTGCTCATTTCTGGTGTTGATATTGTAAATGACTCTGTTGAATTGATGATCACCAAAAGTATTTGCCCAAGAATGACGTACTGTACCAAACTGTAGAACATCATTGTGGCATTTCTGAAAAATTGTCAGAAAATACATTTTTAACGTTTGCACCACCACTGATCAGAAGCTGCAAAAACGTGCACCTATCAATAGTCAACTCAATAAAGAACGTGAAACACACACACACACACACACACACACACACACACACACACACACACACGTGATTGATGTATACATGTTTTATTTACTTTAGAGGGCAACTGGTGGGTTCCTGGATTCAATGGCAAAACGGTCTTGCGGAGTCATTAATAGGTACCATTTGTTTATTATAAAATATTATTATTATTATTATTATCATTATTATTATTATTTTATGAAATCATCAAAACATACCGATCCATGCCCTGAAATATACACAAATTGCATGTGCTATTTAATACTGTATTTAATATCAATTTAAAAATAAGTACATGTTCATGAAAACTGTACTATTTGAAGGCAATCAACATTCCGATTATTTTCACATAAATACTCCCATTACATAAAAAAATCATACTATTACATGCTCGAATTACAATAAATAAAATGTAAAAACTTTGTAAAATGACAGTTTAATGATAATAATGGCATGTCAGTATAGTGAGGTCGGGTGTTCCGGAAGTTTAAGGACATCCTGTCAAGCTACTCGCTACACCTGCTGATTATAAACCACCAGACCTACTCGTTACACCTGCTGATCATAAACTACCAGACCTACTCGTTACACCTGCTGATCATAAACCACCAGACCTACTCGTTACACCTGCTGATCATAAACCATCAGACCTACTCGTTACACCTGCTGATCATAAACCACCAGACCTGCTCGTTACACCTGCTGATCATAAACCATCAGACCTACTCGTTACACCTGCTGATTATCAACCACCAGACCTACATGTATACGTTATCCAAACTTATTTAAAGATTCTGAAACATTGCACATAGCCGTTATACATGTACATGCAGTACAGACTTGTCAAACGTTTAACACCGAGCCGACGAAATGGGATCGATCTTTGACTGTCGGGTGGTCCAAATATAGATAACAAGTCATCGAAAAACTTTTAGAAATAGACAGCAGTTTTTGGAAAAGTTGTCAAGATTTATCTAAAGAGGGATCGAGATGAGCTGCTGATTCGGCACGTATCCGTTCGTTAGCTTAGTGTTAAACTTTCGACAGGCCTGTACTGTTTGTCAGTATCGTTATATGCATGTATATTATAAACTCAAAACTAGAATAGTCTATAGATTCAAAGACAGCCAAGTTATTACTGTTTTACCGTTATTTAGTAGGTCTCAATTAGCCAGCTAAATCGGAGCACCCGACCTCACTTCCTTGTACGAAATTCACGTGTTTAACCTTACTAATCAATTTCAAGGTTTTTACTTTGCCTCTGAATTTTAATTCGGACATGGATTAGAATGTTTGTTTTTTTTTAATGTAAATAAAATGTTGGATAGTCGTGGCCCTACAAATTACACGGTCCACCACATGATGTCATTCCTTTCTTATACCCGACCAACACACCTCATTTCATTTAACGAACCACGCTTCGATAACGCGCTCAATCTCAACACAATAAAACTTTAATAGTTTCCTGGCCCCGGTTTCACAATCATTCCTTAGCTAAGATTTTTCTTAACTTAAATCTTGCAAAATTTCAAACCTTTATAATTTTGTTAATTTTAAGATATTGAGGAATTTAATGTGTCATTTTTAAGATCACCTCTCGATTAAAACATTTGCATTTGGTTTTGACAAAAATATTCAACAGTTGTTTCAAAAATAGGTTACAAAAATTTGCTAAATTTAAGTTAAGAAAAATCTTAGCTAAGGAATGTTTGTGAAACTGGGGCCTGTTCCTTTACTCCTCAATTTTGATTTTACAATTGAAGGGAAAACTGACTAAACAGGTAGTGCTTACACTTCGGGAACGCACGACCTGATCTTCGTGGTGGAAGTTTAAATGTTTCACTTAATTTGTCAGATTTTTTGATTGTGACTTGTATGTCTGTTTTTATTGCAATGTCTAACATAGTTATTTATATAACAGCGTTTTTGTGGTTTTTTTTTTTTTTTTTTTTTTTTTTTTTTTTTGGTAGCTGTAAATATTGTCAATCGCATGTCAATACCAGTATTTCATTGCTACATAATACGTAGCATAATATCATCTGATAATACAAAAAAGAGCTCCTAAACCCGAGCGGTCGAAAAGCTGCCGAGCTGTGGACAGTAACTGCGAAAAGGTGCCGAGTTACAGACAACGAGGGGTCGAGATATAACTGCCGAACTGAAGAGATAAGCTGTCGATTCGGCACTAATTTGGCACTAAAGTTTTAAACTATCGACAGGCCTGTACTGTATGAAAGGAGAATAACATTGATAATCACTAGATTCCAATAAGAAACAGCCGAAAAATTAACTTATAATATACAGACGCAATATATAGAAATGATTGGCGTTTATTGACGAAGAACATGTCTGACGCAACGTGAAACAATTCGTAAATGGAAAACAACATCGTCAACAGTAGATTACGGTTTAAATCAAATGAACAACAATTAGCTCAAAGTATTAAATGTACGATGTCTACTTAAATATTAAATGGTAAGACGGTTGGCGCATATTGACAAAAATATGCAAAAAATATAATATGGATCATAAAATCTTCAATACTTACAATTTGAAATATCCCTTTTATCACACAATAACTAGTGCGCAAATTTTAGGTTATTCTGACCCGAGTTTTTATTTCAATAAATGCACTTCCTAGTTGAGGTAATTCAACCTGGCATAGTATAGGGTTTGTTTTTACAATACAGATCTGTCGAATGTTTATCACATAAGAAGTCGAAGCTCGACTTACGAATGGTCGAGATATGGATAGCTAGTAATCGAAAAACTGTCGAGAGATCGATATCAGTTGACGAAATTTCGGTTATCGGAATCGAGATAAAATACCATTTCGGTACTGATTCGTTAGCTCCTTAGTGTTAAACTTTCGATAGGCATGTACAGTACATTGAAATAGGTATGGGTACATATATAGGCAAACAACATCGACCTGTCGACTTGACCTTTAATTTAAATATTTGTTGTGAACAAGTGCATTTTTATATAGGGGCATATATTGCGTCTACAGACTGAGAAATACTAAAACAAACATAGTTTATGCATCAACTGCGAATCCCAATACTACCCATGTATTTGATGGATCCGCCTTTATTAATATTCTTAATGAAAGGTAAAGTCGACAGGTCAATGTTGTTTGCATATACACGTATACGTAACTGCATTCTTCCTAGTGAACACAAATATATATGAGAACAAGTCAAGCATTTGTATATCATCTTTTGTAATAGTTTGTTATTTAATTTCAAGAGATTTTATTTAGTTTTTTATTTTTATTTTATATATTTAAAATATAGGTAAGTTACATGTTTAAAATTTAAAACGCCGTGTTTACTACTTTGTTTGTACTGTACATGCCTGTCAAAAGTTTAAAACTAAGCAGCTAACGGATTAGTGCGGACATAACCTCATAACCTATTTTTGGCACCTGCCAGAGTACAGACCTGTCGAAAGTTTAACACTAAATTATAGAATTAATCCGATATCGGCACTTCATTTCGGTCACTATAGCTGTAAGCTGTATCTCGTCAGCTTAACGATAGTTTTCGGTAGCTTTTCGTTGACTAGCTATCAATATCATTGCTGCTCGGCAGTCGAGCTTTGATTTCTTTTCGTAACTCGATGTTAAACTTTAGACAGGTCTGTACTTTACCTATCTCTCAGCAGTTTTTCGTCATAAGCCTCTTTTTCGTTAATTCGATGTTAAACTTTCGACAGGCCTGTACTTATCTGTCTTCTGTGTCATTAGCCTCGATCACTCGGTAGTGGAGATTCGACTTATCGTTAACTCGGTGTTGAACGTTCGACAGGTCTGTATTGTAGATCTTGGCTTTTAAAAATCTTTATCTAACAAGGTTTGTCTGTGGATTTAATAAATAGTAAAAATCGATGATATACTTATGACTAAGATTAGATGATACGTGTTTATTGGACACCATACATCTATAGTCACTTAGTATTTTGTTAAAAATGTTCCTGGTTAAGTGATAAAAGAATTAGGAAGCCACCAAGGTTCAATCTGGTGCCATTTTGAAGATCATTTCAACATTATAACATTTGAATTTCGTTTTTGTCAAAACTTTTAACTTGTAGTTCGGAAACATTTTTGCAAAATTTTGCTAAATCTAAGTTGAGGAAAAACTTAGTAAAGAAATGATTCTGTGCTACGTACGTTATTATTTGGTTAACTAATCACTGATTTTTACTGTGGTCAATATTTGCACATTAATGACATTTCCACTTTTCAATGGAGTTCGCCACTGTACCATGTGACCAGTGACCAATACACCTTCACGATTGTGTGGATACAAGATTCTGTATCACGCGTGTTCGATAAAACTTGTATTTCATCAAATCAGACAGACAAACTAGTCTAATGTTAAATAAAAAGTGAAATATTCTTGACTGGGACGTTACACGGCATTACTCAACACAACTCAATCAATAAAAGACCAAAACTATGAATTGAAAAAAAAAGTTTTTAAAAACAACCTAACCTACAGAATGCCATAATCAACTATGAAGCTACGAAGCCCTAGAAGGGGTATACGCACATTTAATCTGATCTCGTGAACAATTCAGGTTCTCGGTGAATATGTCTCTTCAAGGACTCCATACGAAACAGCAGTGACATGAGACACTTATATACAATGTAAGCAGACCAAGCTTTGTTGGGATCACTGAATTCAAGTATTTTGATAAATGTGTAAATGATGTCCTTGTTCTTCTTCCGTTGTTTTAATGTCCGAGTATGGATTACTATCACGATCTGGCGTTGTGTTAAGAAGCCCTTAATATGTGGATGAGTTTGTTTCTCGTGTAAATGTCGATACTGTGCCATCATATGGGAACTCATCGAGTCGGGTCTCTTCATTGCCAATTCCTGTATTTTCATATACATTTACAGGCGGAATTGTACTTGATTGGTGTTTGCAAGGTTTGGGTTTTGGCGTTATTGTTCTGTTTAAATTGTCACCATCGTAAGATTTCAACCTTTCTCGCCTCACTAAGACTATTATTAGTATGATTATTAGCACGATAATAGTTATGGCTTCTATTGTCATTATTATGACGAAATGGATGACGTCACAGTTACATGATTGTAAATCTGTTGACGCCGTTTGTTTAGTTATCGTTGGCGTTGCAGTTGACTCCGTTGATGTTGTAGTTGAAGGCACTGGTGATGTCATCGTTGACAGTGTTGATGTTGACTGGGTTGACGTTGATGAAGTCGTCTTTGGCTGGGTTGCTGTAGTTGAGGATGCTGATGAGGTCGTTGGTTCGGTTGATGTTGTAATTGAAGGCACTGATGATGTCACTGTTGACGGCATTGATGTTGACTGAGTTGACGTTGATAAAGTCGTCGTTGGCTCCGTTTATGTTGAAACAGTTGTTTCAGTGGTTGTTTCTATTGTTTGTGATGTTTCGTACGACGTTGATGTTGAATATTCTGTTGTTGATGTGAAGTACATCCACTGACTTGATGCTGGTAATATCAGTATCATTATGTGTACAATGAATCTAACTGAATATAATATCATCCTGGTTGAAGTCGAGGTACTCACACCTGCAACAAATACAGAAGTGATAAATTAAGTTAAAACATATTTTACTGGATTGAAAACTATATAATGTATGTTTAAACAAACAAACTTTATGAATTAGGATCCCCATCTAGGTTCGCTTTTGTAATGTGCACTTACGTTCAAAATGCCATTACTTCAGACAAAAATTAGGGAACCAACTCTGGTACAGATCTACTATCAATGTTGATTTTTTGCGCCAAATTTCGTAAAATAGTGTTTCATAGTTTTCTAGAATTACTTCGGACAATATAGGTCTTTTTATGAAAGACGCATGGGAGGGTTGAAAGGGTAAATGTGTATATGACAAAACAGAAAAACAGGAATTTATAACCGAAAAGCATGAACTTGGCAATAACCAACGAAACAAAAACCGTCATACAAAAACAAGTTAACCATGCGAACACAAAAACAATACAAGTAAGTACACACATATATTGAAACCACTGATTATAAAACTTTTGGCTTTGGATGAGCACTGGGGTAAATTTGCGGTAGTGTTGCTATAGCTACCGTCACCTAGCTACTAAACGGAATACCGGGTAATGACAACATAATGTATACGTGTGATACATGGATATTTTTTATTGACCAATATGAAAGCATAAGTATGTTTTTAAAAAACAACACCACGTGGTATAGATAAGATAATGAATCCGATTGATTGATTGATTGATTGATTGATTAGATGGGGTTAACGTCTCAGTCAATAAATTGATCTGACTGTTAAACGTAAGGGGCATCCGTCTCGTAATGTGTTATCGCATGACAAGTGTAGCAGTTCGCCAGCCAGGCCTACGGATCCGATGTCCTTTGTCACGACAGGCGCTGCAAGAATCCTCTCTGCACATTGCCTTGGGCGCACCGCAAAGGCCAAACTTTCTGCAACTTAACATATAGCTGCTGGAATATTCTTGACTGGGACGTAAAACCCCAATCAATCAATCAATAAATCGGTTTAGTGTTTTGCAGTTGTAAAGCATTTTCGAGATATTTAGGACTAGTAGAACCAGCGGTATTGCTAAAACATACTTTTAAGCATAAGGTACAGACGGTTATATCAGGGATATGAATAATTTAAGATCTTGTTTGCAGAGATCATCAATAAAACGGTATGTAATAAAAGAAAATAATAATAATAATAATAATAATAATAATAATAATAATTAAATATTACTACATTTTTTATGATTATATAATGAAAACAATTAAGAACTTTGAGTAAATGTTGTGTGTACATGTAAATAGTGTTTTGTGAAGGTATGTGTCTACTTTTTGTTTCATAGATGCTTAAAAACCAAATAAAAAAATTAAATTATAATAATAATAAATACATACTTACGGTTTCGATGCTAACAGTTGCTGTTGCTACCTTGTTACGCCACATAGCGGTGTTGCCGCATAAACGTGTTCCAACACGTCTATGCGGGGAATTTTAACGCATAAAGAGGACGCTTTTATGCGGCAAAAGGGCTACCTTACGCCGCATAAAGCACGATACTATAATATCCTTCACTTTCATCACCTACATCTTCATCATTACCACCGTCACTTAAAACACCACCATTATCATCATTATGATCATCATCTTCTTCTTCTTATTATTATTATTATTATTATCTCCGCCTTCAAGAAGAGGGGGGTACAGCAATACCGCTCTCTCTCTCTCTCTCTCTCTCTCTCTCTCTCTCTCTCTCTCTCTCTGTGCATTATTTGGTTTCCGTGCTTTCCGTGCATGTGAAAGAAACCCGTACATCCAATTGTGCTGAAACTTGGTTAGTTGATTCATTATGGTGGTGAGTGGTATGGGATTTACACCACCACGTCATCACTAATGTCCCACCACCGTTTTTGTCGAGATATAAGCTCTTTTAAGATTCGTTAAAATTTGTCCTATTTATGCGTCAAAAAGAGACCCTTGCACCCCATATAAGCACGTATCTTTATGCGTTGAACGCCGCCGCATAAACGTGGTCGACCTGCTTATGCGTTGAAATTCCCCGAATAGACATGTCAGGCGTGTTTATGCGGGAACACCGCTATGTGGCGTAACAGTGGACGTTGTTTTTATTATTTATGTCTTTCAATTCAAAATGTTTCCGTTAAACTATCAACAAAATGAATCTAAAATGCATTAATATACCAGTATTATATTTTTATATGAAAATCTCCTGTTCATAGGGAAATTTTAGGAAAAGTTTGGAAGTTTGAACAAGTTTATACACCTTTTAAAGTTACATCATGAAATCTATTTTCGTGTAGTTTAATGTTGTTCCAGTTCCATAATTCCAGATGTGATTATCAAGACTATTCCAATTATGACATCATTTTCAAGTTGTCCTGAGTAAGTAAGTACAAAAGTGATACTTTTGACTTTTGACATGATTTTTAGCGACTTTTTAGTTCACCTGAGCCAAAGGCTTAGATGACCTATTGCAATCTATCACCGTCCGTCGTCCGTCCGTCGCCCGTCGTGCGTCGTGTGTAAACTTTACATTTTAATCTTCTCCTCCAAAACTACTGGGCCAAATTTGATGAAACTTGGCGATTATCATGTCTGGGTAACAGCCTTTTAAAATTGTGTTCGGGGTTTGGCCACGCCCAACAAGATGGTCACCGCTACTAAAAATAGCAAAAAGACAAAAAAAAATCTTCTTCTCTGAAACCAAAAGGTGCAGGCAAATTTTGATTGGATATTTAGATTCAGCATACCTGGGAACATTAAAATTGTGTTTTTCATGCGTAAAATTATGTAATTTTGAAAATGAGACATTTATTGTTATAACTCAATAATGGCTTAAGATAATTGTATGGAGTTTTCACTGTTGATCTTGTCTTGCTATTTTCTTCCAAAAGATGTCAAGGTCAAAGGTCAAGGTCATGTCCCAGTTTTTTTACCTTTGATAAAAAATGCTATTTTTTAATCATTTTAGATGATAATGGCATGGGATTTTCAGTTATTGTATGTATTGACATGACGATCATTTTGATACATAGATCAAGGTCATGAATTCAAAGGTCAAGGTCAAGGATGCACAACTATTACCGTTATAGTTGATTATCTGCAAAACTATTAACTTTTTGTATAGGCATACATATTAGAATATTGTAGGTAATGGCACAATGATTATTTTGATATATAGATAAAAGTCATGGGTTCAAAGGTTAAGGTCACAGATGCGAAAGAATACCGAAATGGTTAATTATCTAGAAAACTATTAACTTTTTGTATAGACATGTATATTAGAATATTGTAGGAATTAATTTAACGATCATTTTGATATATAGATTAAGGTCATGGGTTCAAAGGTCAAGGTCACAGATGCAAATCAATATCAAAATGGTTAATTATCTCGAAAACTATTAACTTTTTGTATAGATATGTATATTAGAATATTGTAGGTTTTGATTTAACGATCATTTTGATTTATAGATTAATGCCATGGGTTCAAAGGTCAAGGTCACAGATGCGAAAGAATACCGAAATGGTTAATTATCTCGAAAACTATAACCTTTTTGTATAAACATGTATACTAGAATATTGTAGGTTTTGATTTCACAATCATTTTGATATATAGATTAATGTCATGGTTCAAAGGTCAAGGTTACAAATGCGAAAGAATACTGAAATGGTTAATTATCTCAAAAACTATAAACTTTTTGTATAGACATGTATAATACAATATTGTAGGAATTGATTTAACGATCATTTTGATATATAGATTAAGGTCATGGACTCAAAGGTCAAGGTCACAGATGTGAAAGAATACCAAAATGGTTAATTATCTCAAAAACTATAAATTTTTTGTATAAACATGTATATTAGAATATTGTAGGAGTTGATTTAACAATCATTTTGATATATAGATTAAGGTCATGGGTTTAAAGGTCAATGATACAGATGGGAAAGTATACTGAAATGGTTAATTATCTCGAAAATTATTAACTGTTTGTATAGGCATGTATATTCGAATATTGTAGGTAATAGCCTAGATGAAGGTCATAGTTTTATACTTTTGTTTTTACTTTTTAGCTCTTATAAATAATGTATTGTAGCTAGACATATATATATTATATGTAGCATTCTCGGGACAAGGTATGATTAATTTGCAAAAATCCTTGCCTTTAATTCTGCCTTACTGCTGAAAATAAGGAGTTTTCTTTAATAAATGTTATAGACCATTGAACCTCTGCATGAGATATGTACTTAGCCTGCGTGTTAAGGCCCATGGGCCTCTTGTTAATATTTGCGCTATGTACAGAATTAAATTCACTTTTAGATGAATGAAAATTTCCTAATAGGTCAGTAGATTTTGTATCAAGTTTTGATAATTTTTTTGAGCGTTTGTTGGAAAGAGCGGCTTTATTCTTGCACTTTCCATGCACACTCCATTTGTGGATATTCTTATCCCCGCTGGCTACTGGCCATGGCAAAAAGTGGACTTCCTTAAAAACTTATTATATACACAAATATTTAATTACAACTGTTTAATATAAACGTTACATCAAAGCTTACTATAGTGTCCCCAGTTACATGTCAATAAATCCAGACATCTGCTGTAGAAAAACCATCGCTCTTGTTATCCAGCCGTAATATCACTATCATTCATGAGGTAATATTTTCTTTGGTAGAAAAAATTAAGATTGTAATTTGACCATGGACTGGTATGCTTGTTTTGATCAGTACATGAAACGGCTCAGACGATCCTTGAATGTTATAAAATTTTACAAAATCAATAAAATCGTTAAAGATAAGGAAAACTTAGTACAGGAATGATGTTGAATTGGAACCAGGTCACGCAGTTAATATTAATATTATTTAATGTTGTACTCAAAGTAAGATTGAATACGTACATGCACAGTAAGAACGTCAAAAGCTTAACACTGAGCTAACGAACTTGCCAGAATCGAAGCTCGGCTGCCCGGTGGCCGAAATATTGAACTTATGACCGAAAAGCTACTGAGAGAAAGATAAAGCAGTAGCAGAAAAATTGTCGATTTGTACCGAACGAAAGACCGAAATTACTTCCGATTTGGAAGTAATTCGTTAGCTCGGTAATTACCTTTGACAAATATGGTATGAATACAGTCAAACCTGTCTATAAAGGCCACCCAATGGAACCAGTAAAAGTGGCCTTTATATAAGTTCAATAATATGAATAAAGAACAATTGGGATACAATTCTACTGGCCTTTATAAGCGGGTGACCCTTATATAGAGGTGGCCTTTAATGCAGGTTAAACTGTATGTACACGTATACATGTACATTGTTATTTGACTGTATTACTGGTTTTGATAGATATGTGACACCGGTCTGCTTGATGCCACCGTTTTAAGTTCAGAGTAAGGGTTACCATCTTTCCCAAATGATTCTGGTCTGCTTGGTGTCTCTGTCTTAAGGTCAGAGTAAAGGTTACCATGTTTACCAGATGAAACTGCTCTGCTTAGCGTCTCTGTTTTAATGTCAGAATAAGGATCATTTTCCTTACCAAATGTCGATAACAGGCCTTCATACTGGTTAATATCTTGTAGCGGAACATCAGAAATACTCTAGTATTTTCGTATAAATTTACAGCCGGATTACTGATTTGTTCGGTGATATAGCTTTTAGCTGATGTAGATGTTTTGTGACCAGGTAAATCAGATTTGGATTTAAAGTGTCTCAATAACACTATTACAAGCACTACTATAAGAATGAGAATGACTATCCCTTCCACCGCCATGATGATGTAGAAATGTGTTGCTTCACAAGAACAAAAATAACTAGGTGGATAGGTGACGCCAGGAATGGGTCCAAACATTTCCCTTGTACTCAGAGACGCCGATATGGTGGCTGATTTGCTGTTGATGTTTTTTGAGTTGTTCCACTTGTTGAGGTAGAATAAATAGGAGATTCTGTTGTTGTCATGGCAGCTGATGAAGTTGAATATGTCATAAATGGTGTAAGTTTTCAAACGCTGCTGATGTCGTCATCTCTGTTGTAGTTGATTGAGTAGATGATGACGTCATTTCCTCTGTTGTGGCTGATTGAGAAGATGATGTACTAGTCGTAGTTTCTTCTGCTGTAGTTGATTGAGTAGATGATAACGTCATGGCCTCTGTTGTGGTTGATTGAGTCGATATTGCCGTTGTTGTCTCAGCTGTGGTTGATTGGACGGTTGACTCACTTGTGCTCATTTCTGTCGTTTGGACGGTTGACTCACTTGTGCTCATTTCTGTCGTTTGAACGGTTGACTCACTTGTGCTCATTTCTGTCGTTTGGACGGTTGACTCACTTGTGCTCATTTCTGTTGTTTGGACGGTTGACTCACTCGTGGTCATTTCTGTTGTTTGGACGGTTGACTCACTTGTGCTCATTTCTGTCGTTTGGACGGTTGACTCACTTGTGCTCATTTCTGGTGTTGATATTGTAAATGACTCTGTTGAATTGATGATCACCAAAAGTATTTGCCAAGAATGACGTACTGTACCAAACTGTAGAACATCATTGTGGCATTTCTGAAAAATTGTCAGAAAATACATTTTTAACGTTTGCACCACCACATGATCAGAAGCTGCAAAAACGTGCACCTATCAATAGTCAACTCAATCAAGAACGTGAAACACACACACACACACACACACACACACACACACACACACACACACACACGTGATTGATGTATACATGTTTTATTTACTTTAGAGGGCAACTGGTGGGTTCCTGGATTCAATGGCAAAACGGTCTTGCGGAGTCATTAATAGGTACCATTTGTTTATTATAAATATTATTATTATTATTATTATCATTATTATTATTATTTTATGAAATCATCAAAACATACCGATCCATGCCCTGAAATATACACAAATTGCATGTGCTATTTAATACTGTATTTAATATCAATTTAAAAATAAGTACATGTTCATGAAAACTGTACTATTTGAAGGCAATCAACCATTCCGATTATTTTCACATAAATACTCCCATTACATAAAAAATCATACTATTACATGCTCGAATTACAATAAATAAAATGTAAAAACTTTGTAAAATGACAGTTTAATGATAATAATGGCATGTCAGTATAGTGAGGTCGGGTGTTCCGGAAGTTTAAGGACCTCCTGTCAAGCTACTCGCTACACCTGCTGATCATAAACCACCAGACCTACTCGTTACACCTGCTGATCATAAACCACAAGACCTACTCGTTACACCTGCTGATCATAAACCACCAGACCTAGTCGTTACACCTGCTGATCATAAACCACCAGACCTACTCGTTACACCTGCTGATAATAAACCACCAGACCTACATGTATACGTTATCCAAACTTATTTAAAGATTCTGAAACATTGCACATAGCCGTTATACATGTACATGCAGTACAGACTTGTCAAACGTTTAACACCGAGCCGACGAAATGGGGTCGAAGTTTTACTGCCGGGTGGTCCAAATATAGATAACTAGTCATTGAAAAACTTTTAAAAATAGACAGCAGTTTTTTGGAAAAGTTGTCAAGATTTATCTAAAGAGGGATCGAGATGAGCTACTGATTCGGCACGTATCCGTTCGTTAGCTTAGTGTTAAACTTTCGACAGGCCTGTACTGTTTGTCAGTATCGTTATATGCATGCATATTATAAACTCAAAACTAGAATAGTCTACAGATTTAAAGACAGCCAAGTTATTACTGTTTTACCGTTATTTAGTAGGTCTCAATTAGCCAGCTAAATCGGAGCACCCGACCTCACTTCCTTGTACGAAATTCACGTGTTTAACCTTACTAATCAATTTCAACGTTTTTACTTTGCCTCTGAATTTTAATTCGGACATGGATTAGAATGTTTTTTTTTAATGTAAATAAAATGTTGGATAGTCGTGGCCCTACAAATTACACGGTCCACCACATGATGTCATTCCTTTCTTATACCCGACCAACACACCTCATTTCATTTAACGAACCACACTTCGATAACGCGCTCAATCTCAACACAATTAAACTTTAACAGTTTCCTGGCCCCGGTTTCACAATCATTACTTAGCTAAGATTTTTCTTAACTTAAATCTTGCAAAATTTCAAACCTTTATAATTTTGTTAATTTTAAGATATTGAGGAATTTAATGTGTCATTTTTAAGATCACCTCTAGATTAAAACATTTGCATTTGGTTTTGACAAAAATATTCAACAGTTGTTTCAAAAATAGATTACAAAAATTTGCTAAATTTAAGTTAAGAAAAATCTTAGCTAAGGAATGTTTGTGAAACTGGGGCCTGTTCCTTTACTCCTTAATTTTGATTTTTCAATTGAAGGGAAAACTGACTAAACAGGTAGTGCTTACACTTCGGGAACGCACGGCCTGATCTTCCTGGTGGAAGTTTAAATGTTTCACTTAATTTGTCAGATTTTTTTATTGTGATTTGTATGTCTGTTTTTATTGCAATGTCTAACATAGTTATTTATATAACAGCGTTTTTGTGGGGTTTTTTTTTTGTTGGTAGCTGTAAATATTGTCAATCGCATGTCAATACCAGTATTTCATTGCTACATAATACGTAGCATAATATCATCTGATAATACAAAAAAGAGCTCCTAAACCCGAGCGGTCGAAAAGCTGCCGAACTGTGGACAGTAACTGCGAAAAGGTGCCGAGTTACAGACAACGAGGGGTCGAGATATAACTGCCGAACTGAAGAGATAAGCTGTCGATTCGGCACTAATTTGGCACTGAAGTGTTAAACTATCGACAGGCCTGTACTGTATGAGAGGAGAATAACATTGATAATCACTAGATTCCAATAAGAAACAGCCGAAAAATTAACTTATAACCGATATACAGCCACCATTAATAGAAATGATTGGCGTTTATTGACGAAGAACATATCTGACGCAACGTGAAACAATTCGTAAATGGAAAACAACATCGTCAACAGTAGATTACGGTTTAAATCAAATGAACAACAATTAGCTCAAAGTATTAAATGTACGATGTCTACTTAAATATTAAATGGTAAGACGATTGGCGCATATTGACAAAAATATGCAAAAAATATAATATGGATCATAAAATCTTCAATACTTACAATTTGAAATATCCCTTTTATCACACAATAACTAGTGCGCAAATTTTAGGTTATTCTGACCGGAGTTTTTATTTGAATAAATTCACTTCCTAGTTGAGGTAATTCAACCTGGCATAGTATAGGGTTTGTTTTTACAATACAGATCTGTCGAAAGTTTATCACAAAACGAAAAGGAGTCGAAGCTCGACTAACGAATGGTCGAGATATGGATAGCTTGTGATCGAAAAACTGTCGAGAGATAGATATCAGTTGACGAAATTTCGGTTAAGAGGAATCGAGATAAAATACCATTTCGGTACTGGTTCGATAGCTCCTTAGTGTTAAACTTTCGATAGGCATGTACAGTGCATTAAAATAGGTATGGGTATATAGGCGAACAACATCGACCTGTCGACTTGACCTTAAATTTAAATATTTGTTGTGAACAAGTACATTTTTATATGGGGCATATATTGCGTCTACAGACTGAGAAATACTAAAACAAACATAGTTTATACATCAACTGCGAATCCTAATACTACCCATGTATTTGATGGATCCACCTTTATTAATATTCTTAATGAAAGGTAAAGTCGACAGGTCAATGTTGTTTACCTATACACGTAACTGTATTCTTCCATATATACGAGAATCAGTCAAGCATTTGTATGTCATCTTTTGTTATAGTTTGTTATTTAATTTCAAGAGTTTTTATTTAGTTTTTTATTTTTATTTTATATATTTAAAATATAGGTAGGTTACATGTTTAAAATTTAAAACGCCGTGTTTACTACTTTGTTTGTACTGTACATGCCTGTCAAAAGTTTAAAACTAAGTAGCTAACGGATTAGTGCGGACATAACCTCATAACCTATATTTTGGCACCTGCCAGAGTACAGACCTGTCGAAAGTTTAACACTAAATTATAGAATTAATCCGATATCGGCACTTCATTTCGGTCACTATAGCTGTAAGCTGTATCTCGTCAGCTTAGCGATAGTTTTACGTAGCTTTTCGTTGACTAGCTATCAATATCATTGCTGCTCGGCAGTCGAGCTTTGATTTCTTTTCGTTAACTCGATGTTAAACTTTAGACAGGTCTGTACTTTACCTATCTCTCAGCAATTTTTCTGTGTCATTAGCCTAGATCACTTGGTAGTGGAGATTCGACATTTTTTCGTTAGCTCGGTTTTAAACTTTCGACAGGTCTGTACTGTAGATCTTTACTTTTTTAAAAGGATGATTCTCAAAACGCCGAGCTATCCGCCTATATGATTCAAAATTCAAAAGTATAGTATATGCATGTTTATAGTGAAAAAACCTAAACCTACTATCATTTTGTATAAGTTTATATGGTTAAAATCTCAGTAAAATATTGCATTATATGTTTAACGCATGTAATTCATTAGGTTTGTCTCCGTATAACTCTATACAAACATGGAACAAGTCAGTGAAATCAACACGTTTTTTAATAAATACACATAGAGCGCATGCCTCTCCATTAAAGATATTTTGAATACAAAAACTATCTTATGTTATTGTTAGATATGCAAAGTATGGTTAATGGAGAGATATGCGCTGATAGTGAATTTTGTAAAAATAAATGTTTAGAGAGTTACCCCAATATAACCTCTTACTATACTGTACTATACTCGTACTTGATATTAATAAACTCTCATTGTCATCAATTGCCTGCGTGGTGTAGTGGATAGATGCAGAGACTATTATGTCTTATGTTGTTGGTTCGAATACCCAAATTACCGTTTTATTTTTATCTTAATTCTTTTTTAATAAAATGTATATTTTACGGCTTTATTTCTTTTTTATTTTACTTTGTGTTAGAATTTAAATGCAATACTATTTCTTTCTGCTACAAATAACATAATAGAAATAAAGACATGCACACACATTTGCTTTATACATATAGTATATACAGCGACATTGCAGTCCAGTTTAAGGCCACTTGTAATTTCCCGTGTGTTTCGTGTACCATGAACACGTGCTAGTAAACAAGATGTCAAAACTTTAAACTGTTTAAGATAGTTTTCATATGTGACAAATGTCACTAGCTGGACAAGACTGAGGATCATGAGCCAGCGGTTCCTCGAATACACTTGAAACCTGAATGTTTAGACCAACCCATTTTGAGTGGCAGCAAATCAAAATGAATTTGCTTTATTTTCAAAGAAAAAGTTTCCCCCATTAAACTTGTACTAATTTAGGCAAGAATTGACATTTTCGTCAAATAAGTCATCCTTGTATCATCTGGTATTCGCATACATGCTGTAATAATTTATCTCGACAAAATATAAAGCCTTAAAGATGAAAAAAGTTTCATCAAGTCTACATACATCAGAAATCACCGATTTATTAAACAATCTCCAAAAAAGAATTTTTGATAGCAACAGTAGAAAAATGATTTTGATGATTCAAATGGCCTTTCTGTCGATAACTTTAATTAATTGACTGGACTGGACTCCGCAATTTGATAATCTTGCAACACAGGTTATATGATTAAAGTCCATAGCACTAAGATCTTAAAGCTTTGCTTTAAGACTGCTCTTGGCAAAGTTTCGAAATGGTCTTTTCCATGAATTCTTATCAGCACTATGTGGTCTGAAAAATGCTTCACATGTGTCAAGAATTGTCTCTGCAGCACAGGTATTTCTAACAAGACTTTCTTGAATGTCTTCTATCACTGATTCCATATAAATACAAGTATGTCGACCTAAACTTAAGTATCATACTGACACAATACATAAGCATTACGGCGCAAAACAAATCAAGTCATTATGTGGGGTTTTGTGTTTGTGCATGCGGCAGAGTAATGGCAATCAACCAGTAAAGTCGGTGTTCACACACGTCATTATAGAAAAGGAAAAATGCTATTCATATGCAACGAAAATATTTACACAGACCTTTTTTACATTTGGCCTCGCATAGTTGCGCCTATAGAGGCTCAAATAGGGTGTAACCTAGTTTCTTGCGTAGATATTCCTATAGGCGGATAGCTCGGCGTTTTGAGAATCATTCATTCTTTATCAGACCACGTTTGTCTACGGATTTAATAAATAGTAAAAATCGATGATATTCTTATGACAAAGTTTAGATGATAAGTGTTTATTGGACACCATACACCTATAGTCAATTAAACTTTTATTAAAAATGTTCCTGGTTAAGTGATAAAAGAATAATTAGGAAAAACCAAAAAAAAACCAGGTTCAATTTGGTGCCATTTTGAAGATCATTTCAGCATTAATATTTGAATATGTTTTTTTTCTAAATTGTTACTTGTAATTTGCAACTTTTGTCAAATCTAAGTTGAGGAAAAACTTAGTTAAGAAATAATTATGTGCTACATTGTTAACTAATCACTGCATTTTGCTGTGGTCAATATTTGCAAATTAATATCATTTTCACTTTTAAACTTAAAATGGAATTCACCACTGTACCACGTGGCCAATACACCTTAACGTTTGTGCGAAACGTTTTTAAAGCATTTACGTCCACGTTTCCCGGAGTAACGTCATTTTGACGGGACAACGTTAACTGACGCGATTCCATCTTCAATGTAAATAATGTTCCGCAGAAACGTTATTGGTACCACGTGGTACACTGATACATATTAACACACCCCCTCTGTCTGATCTTAATATTATCACATCAATTAATAAACGACCGGGTCTGACCCTAGACTTGGAAGTGGGTAGTGACTGTTCTTTCGCCAAACACTCGATATTACGAAATGAAAGCTATTGTTCCTTCGGATGGAAACTTAAAATAAACGAGGTCCCGTGTCACGGTGGACTTGGCACGCTAAAACCCTGCTGTACAATACAATCAGCACAACGTACAGGCAAAATTTTTGCACCTTCGCCTATAGCTGGCGACGTCTCGATATAAGTGAAATATTCTTGACTGGGACGTTAAACAGCATTACTCAACACAAATCAATCATAAGGACAAAAACTATGAATTGAAAAAAAAAATGTTTTAAAAATCAGGCATACGCACATTTAATTTGAGCTCTCTTTAAGGACTCCATACGAAACAGCAGTGACATGAGAACTTATATACAATGTAAGCAGACCAAGCTTTGTTGGGATCACTGAATTCAAGTATTTTGATAAATGTGTAAATTATGTCCTTGTTCTTCTTCCGTTGTTTTAATGTCCGAGTATGGATTACTATCACGATCTGTCGTTGTGTTAAGAAGCCCTTCATATGTGGATGAATTTGTTTCTCGTGTAAATCTCGACACTGTGCCATCATATGGGAACTCATCGAGTCGGGTCTATTCATTGCCAATTCCTGTATTTTCATACATTTACAGGCGAAATTGTACTTGATTGGTGTTTGCAAGGTTTGGGTTTTGGCGTTATTGTTCTGTTTAAATTGTCACCATCGTAAGATTTCAACCTTTTTCGCCTCACTAAGACTATAATTAGTATGATTATTAGCACGATAATAGTTATGGCTTCTATTGTCATTATTATGACGAAATGGATGACGTCACAGTTACATGATTGTAAATCTGTTGACGCCGTTTGTTTAGTTATCGTTGGCGTTGCAGTTGACTCCGTTGATGTTGTAGTTGAAGGCACTGGTGACGTCATTGTTGACAGTGTTGATGTTGACGGGGTTGACGTTGATGAAGTCGTCACCGGCTGGGTTGCTGTAGTTGAGGATGCTGATGACGTCGTTGGTTCGGTTGATGTTGTAATTGAAGGCACTGATGATGTCACTGTTGACGGCATTGATGTTGACTGAGTTGACGTTGATAAAGTCGTCGTTGGCTCCGTTTATGTTGAAACAGTTGTTTCAGTGGTTGTTTCTATTGTTTGTGATGTTTCGTACGACGTTGATGTTGAATATTCTGTTGTTGATGTGAAGTACATCCACTGATTTGATGTTGGTAATATCAGTATTATTATGTGTACAATAAGTCTAACTGGATATGATATCATCCTGGTTGAAGTCGAGGTACTCACACCTGCAACAAATACAGAAGTGATAAATTAAGTTAAAACATATTTTACTGGATTGAAAACTATATAATGTATGTTTTAACAAACAAACTTTATGAATTAGGATCCCCATCTAGGTTTGCTTTTGTAATGTGCACTTAAGTTCAAAATGCCATTACTTCAGACAAAAATTAGGGAACCAACTCTGGTACAGATCTACTATCAATGTTGATTTTTTGCGCCAAATTTCGTAAAATAGTGTTTCATATTTTCTAGAATTACTTCGGACAATATAGGTCTTTTTCCGAAAGACGCATGGGAGGGTTGAAAGGGTAAATGTGTATATGACAAAACAGAAAAACAGGAATTTATAACCGAAAAGCATGAACTTGGCAATAACCAACGAAACAAAAACCGTCATACAAAAACAAGTTAACCATGCAAACACAAAAACAATACAAGTAAGGACACACATATATTGAAACCACTGATTATAAAACTTTTGGCTTTGGTGAGCACTGGGGTAAATTTGCGGTAGTGTTGCTGCTATAGCTACCGTCACCTCTACTAAACGGAATACCGGGTAATGACAACATAATGTATACGTGTGATACATGGATATTTTTTATTGACCAATATGAAAGCATAAGCATGTTTTTAAAAAACAACACACCACGTGGTATAGATAATAATGAATCCGATTGATTGATTGATTGATTGATTGATTGATTGATTGATTAGATGGGGTTAACGTCTCAGTCAATAAATTAATCTGACTGTTAAACGTAAGGGGCATCCGTCTCGTAATGTGTTATCGCATGACAAGTGTAGCAGTTCGCCTGCCAGGCCTACGGATCCGATGTCCTTTGCCACGACATGCGCTGCAAGAATCCTCTCTGCACATTGCCTTGGGCGCACCGCAAAGGCCAAACTTTCTGCAACTTAACATATAGCTGCTGGAATATTCTTGACTGGGACGTAAAACCCCAATCAATCAATCAATAAATCGGTTTAGTGTTTTGCAGTTGTAAAGCATTTTCGAGATATTTAGGACCAGTAGAACCAGCGGTATTGCTAAAACATATTTTTAAGCATAAGGTACAGACGGTTATATCAGGGTATGAATAATTAAGATCTTGTTTGCAGAGATCATCAATCAAACGGTATGCAATAAAAGATAATAATAATAATAATAATAATAATAATTAAATGTTACTACATTTTTATGATTATATAATGAAAACAATTCAGAACTTTGAGTAAATGTTGTGTGTACATGTAAATAGTGTTTTGTCAAGGTATGTGTCTACTTTTTTGTTTCATAGATGCTTTAAAACCAAATAAAAAAAATTAAATTATATAATAATAAATACATACTTACGGTTTCGATGCTAACAGTTGCTGTTGCTACCTTGTTACGCCACATAGTGGTGTTGCCGCATAAACGTGTTCCAACACGTCTATGCGGGGAATTTCAACGCATAAAGAGGACGCTTTTATGCGGCAAAAGGGCTACCTTACGCCGCATAAAGCACGATACTATAATATCCTTCACTTTTATCACCTACATCTTCATCATTACCACCGTCACTTAAAACACCACCATTATCATCATTATGATCATCATCTTCTTCTTATTATTATTATTATTATCCCCGCCTCAAGAAGATGGGGGGGTACAGAAATATCGCTCTCTCTTCTTGTCTCTCTCTCTCTCTCTCTCTCTCTCTCTCTCTGTGCATTATTTGATTTCCGTGCTTTCCGTGCATGTGAAAGAAACCCGTACATCCGATTGAGCTGAAACTTGTTAGTTGATTCATTATGGTGGTGAGTGGTATGGGATTTACACCACTACGTCATCACTAATGTCCATGTCGAGATATAAGCTCTTTTAAGATTCGTTAAAATTTGTCCTATTTATGCGTCAAAAAGGCACCCTTGCACCCCATATAAGCAACATATCTTTATGCGTTGAACACCGCCGCATAAACGTGGTCGACCTCCTTATGCGTTGAAATTCCCGAATAGACATGTCAGGCGTGTTTATGCGGGAACACCGCTATGTGGCGTAACAGTGGACGTTGTTTTTATTATTTGTCTTTCAATTCAAAATGTTTCCGTTAAACTATCAACAAAATGAATCTAAAATGCACTAATATACCAGTATTATATTTTTATGAAAATCTCCTGTTCATAGGGAAATTTTAGGAAAGTTTGGAAGTTTGAACAAGTTTATACACCTTTTAAAGTTACATCATGAAATCTTTTTTCGTGTAGTTTAATGTTGTTCCAGTTCCATAATTCCAGATGTGATTATCAAGACTATTCCAATTATGACATCATTTTAAAGTTGTCCTAAGTAAGTAAGTAAGTACAAAAGTGATACTTTTGACTTTTGACATGATTTTTAGCGACTTTTTAGTTCACCTGAGCCAAAGGCTTAGATGACCTATTGCAATCTATCACCGTCCGTCGTCCGTCCGTCGCCCGTCGTGCGTCGTGTGTAAACTTTACATTTTAATCTTCTCCTCCAAAACTACTGGGCCAAATTTGATGAAACTTGGCGATTATCATGTCTGGGTAACAGCCTTTTAAAATTGTGTTCGGGGTTTGGCCACGCCCAACAAGATGGTCACCGCTACTAAAAATAGCAAAAAGACAAAAAAAAAAAAAAAATCTTCTACTCTGAAACCAAAAGGTGCAGGCAAATTTTGATTGGATATTTAGATTCAGCATACCTGGGAACATTAAAATTGTGTTTTTCATGCGTAAAATTATGTAATTTTGAAAATGAGACATTTATTGTTATAACTCAATAACGGCTTAAGATAATTGTATGGAGTTTTCACTGTTGATCTTGTCTTGCTATTTTCTTCCAAAAGATGTCAAGGTCAAAGGTCAAGGTCATGTCCCAGTTTTTTTACCTTTGAAAAAATATGCTATTTTTTTTAATCATTTTAGATGATAATGGCATGGGATTTTCAGTTAATTGTATGTATTGACATGACGATCATTTTGATACATAGATCAAGGTCATGAATTCAAAGGTCAAGGTCAAGCATGCACAACTATTACCGTTATAGTTGATTATCTGCAAAACTATTAACTTTTTGTATAGGCATACATATTAGAATATTGTAGGTAATGGCACAATGATTATTTTGATATATAGATAAAAGTCATGGGTTCAAAGGTCAAGGTCACAGGTGCGAAAGAATACCGAAATGGTTAATTATCTAGAAAACTATTAACTTTTTGTATAGACATGTATATTAGAATATTGTAGGAATTAATTTAACGATCATTTTGATATATAGATTAAGGTCATGGGTTCAAAAGTCAAGGTCACAGATGCAAATCAATATCAAAATGGTTAATTATCTCGAAAACTATTAACTTTTTGTATAGATATGTATATTAGAATATTGTAGGTTTTGATTTAACGATCATTTTGATTTATAGATTAATGCCATGGGTTCAAAGGTCAAGGTCACAGATGCGAAAGAATACTGAAATGGTTAATTATCTCTAAAACTATAACCTTTTTGTATAAACATGTATACTAGAATATTGTAGGTTTTGATTTCACAATCATTTTGATATATAGATTAATGTCATGCGTTCAAAGGTCAAGTTCACAAATGCGAAAGAATACTGAAATGGTTAATTATCTCAAAACTATAAACTTTTTGTATAGACATGTATAATACAATATTGTAGGAATTGATTTAACGATCATTTTGATATATAGATTAAGGTCATGGATTCAAAGGTCAAGGTCACAGATGTGAAAGAATACCAAAATGGTTAATTATCTCAAAAACTATAATTTTTTTGTATAAACATGTATATTAGAATATTGTAGGAGTTGATTTAACAATCATTTTGATATATAGATTAATGTCATGGGTTTAAAGGTCAATGATACAGATGGGAAAGTATACTGAAATGGTTAATTATCTCGAAAATTATTGACTTTTTGTATAGGCATGTATATTCGAATATTGTAGGTAATAGCCTAGATGGAGGTCATAGTTTTATACTTTTGTTTTTACTTTTTAGCTCTTATAAATAATGTATTGTAGCTAGACTATATATATATATGTAGCATTCTCGGGACAAGGTATGATTAATTTGCAAAAATCCTTGCATTTAATTCTGCCTTCATCATCATCATCATCATCTGCTGACAGTCGCAGAGCGACTATGTCTGTTTTCCTGAAATTACTTCACCGCTTGTCTCCATGTGTTCCTATGCTGCGACAGTTTCGCCCAGGAGTTCAGCTTGATGTTTCTCTGCTTCAGGTTTCTTTTGATGGTATCCTTGAAACGGAGGCGTGGTCTGCCCCTCTTTCTTCTTCCAACTGGCAGCTGTGAGAACAGAATCTGCCTTGGGATTCTGTCGCTTGGCATCCTCATTAGGTGTCCAGTCCAACGTAGATTTTTTCTGATCAGGAGATCTTCCATGGATGGTAGGCCCATTTTGTCGAGCACTTCCTTGTTAGTCACTTTATCCTTCCAGTTTATTTTCAGTATGGATCTTAGATGGCGCATCATGAAGGCATGAAGCTTCTTCACATGTCGTCTATAGATTGTCCAGGATTCGGCTCCATACAATAGTGTAGATACCACAACTGCTCTGTAGATCTTGCCTTTTACTTTTGTGGACACACAGTGGTTGTTCCAAAGTCTCTGGCGAAGTCTACCATGCGCTGCACTAGCTTTGGCCATTCTCTTCTGTATTTCAGCGTCAATTCGCCCATCCTTTGTAACTGTGCTCCCAAGGTAAGTGAATTCTTGGGTAGAGTTGAGTTTGGTTCCATCTATCGTGATTTCTACTTCCTGGGTTCCTGAGGAGTTTGGTTGGTAAAGAACTTCGGTCTTTTTCGTATTGATCTTGAGGCCAAACTTCTTTGATGCATCTGAGAAGGCATCTAGAATACGCTGAATTGCTTCAGGTGTGTGGGCTAGTAGTGCACTGTCGTCCGCAAACAGCAGCTCTCTGATCAGTATGAGGGTGCTTTTAGTCTTTGCCTTGAAGTGTGCCACGTTGAAGAGGTCAGCATCTTGTCTTGACTGAATGTAGACACCATCTTCAATGCCCTGGAAAGCCTCCTCCAGCATTGCCGACAGGAATATGGAAAAAAGTGTAGGGGCCAGCACGCAACCTTGTTTGACACCGTTTGTGACATCAAATGTTTCTGATGTAGTTACTCCATCACTGACAGTTGCTTTCATCCCTTCATTCCTGTTCTGCAAGAACAGGAATTCTGCCTTACTGTTGAAAATAAGGAGTTTTTTTAATAAATGTTATAGACCATTGAACCTCTGCATGAGATATGTACTTAGCCTCAGGTGCGTGTTAAGGCCCATGGGCCTCTTGTTAATATTTGCGCTATGTACAGAATTAAATTCACTTTTAGATGAATGAAAATTTCCTAATAGGTCAGTAGATTTTGTATCAAGTTTTGATAATTTTTTTGAGCGTTTGTTGGAAAGACCGGCTTTATTCTTGCACTTTCCATGCACACTCCATTTGTGGATATTCTTATCCCCGCTGGCTACTGGCCATGGCAAAAAGTAGACTTCCTTAAAAAACTTATTATATACACAAATATTCAATTACAACTGTTTAATATAAACGTTACGTCAAAGCTTACTATAGTGTCCCCAGTTACATGTCAATAAATCCAGACATCTGCTGTAGAAAAACCATCGCTCTTGTTATCCAGCCGTAATATCACTATCATTCATGAGGTAATATTTTCTTTGGTACTAAAAATTAAGATTGTAATTTGACCATGGACTGGTATGCTTGTTTTGATCAGTACATGAAACGGCTCAGACGATCCTTGAATGTTATAAAATTTTACAAAATCAATAAAATCGTTAAAGATAAGGAAAACTTAGTACAGGAATGATGTTGAATTGGAACCAGGTCACGCAGTTAATATTAATATTATTTAATGTTGTACTCAAATTAAGATTGAATACGTACATGCACAGTAAGAACGTCAAAAGCTTAACACTGAGCTAACGAACTTGCCAGAATCGAAGCTCGGCTCCCCGGTGGCCGAAATATTGAACTTATGACCGAAAAGCTACTGAGAGAAAGATAAAGCAGTAGCAGAAAAATTGTCGATTTGTACCGAACGAAAGACCGAAATTACTTCCGATTTGGAAGTAATTCGTTAGCTCGGTAATTACCTTTGACAAATATGGTATGAATACAGTCAAACCTGTCTATAAAGGCCACCCAATGGAACCAGTAAAAGTGGCCTTTATATAAGTTCAATAATATGAATAAAAAACAATTGGGATACAATTCTACTGGCCTTTATAAGCGGATGACCCTTATATAGAGGTGGCCTTTAATGCAGGTTAAACTGTATGTACACGTATACATGTATATTGTTATTTGACTGTATTACTGGTTTTGATAGATATGTGACACCGGTCTGCTTGATGCCACCGTTTTAAGTTCAGAGTAAGGGTTACCATCTTCCCCAAATGATTCTGGTCTGCTTGGTGTCTCTGTCGTAAGGTCAGAGTAAAGGTTACCATGTTTACCAGATGAAACTGCTCTGCTTGGCGTCTCTGTTTTAATGTCAGAATAAGGATCATTTTCCTTACCAAATGTTGATAACAGGCCTTCATACTGGTTAATATCTTGTAGCGGAACATCAGGAATAGCTCTAGTATTTTCGTATAAATTTACAGCCGGATTACTGATTGGTTCAGTGATATAGCTTTTAGCTGATGTAGATGTTTTGTGACCAGGTAAATCAGATTTGGATTTAAAGTGTCTCAATAACACTATTACAAGCACTATTATCAGAATGAGAATGACTACCCCTTCCACCGCCATGATGATGTAGAAATGTGTTGCTTCACAAGAACAAAAATAACTAGGTGGATAGGTGACGCCAGGAATGGGTCCAAACATTTCCCTTGTACTTAGAGACGCCGATATGGTTGGCTGATTTGCTGTTGATGTTTTTTGAGTTGTTCCACTTGTTGAGGTTGAATAAATAGGAGATTCTGTTGTTGTCATGGCAGCTGATGAAGTTGAATATGTCATAAATGGTGTAGTTGTTTCAAACGCTGCTGATGTCGTCATCTCTGTTGTAGTTGATTGAGTAGATGATGACGTCATTTCCTCTGTTGTGGCTGATTGAGAAGATGATGTACTAGTTTCTTCTGCTGTAGTTGATTGAGTAGATGATGACGTCATGGCCTCTGTTGTGGTTGATTGAGTCGATATTGCCGTTGTTGTCTCAGCTGTGGTTGATTGGACGGTTGACTCACTTGTGCTCATTTCTGTCGTTTGGACGGTTGACTCACTTGTGCTCATTTCTGTCGTTTGGACGGTTGACTCACTCACTTGTGCTCACTTGTGTCGTTTGGACGGTTGACTCACTTGTGCTCATTTCTGTTGTTTGGACGGTTGACTCACTTGTGCTCATTTCTGTCGTTTGGACGGTTGACTCACTTGTGCTCATTTCTGGTGTTGATATTGTAAATGACTCTGTTGAATTGATGATCACCAAAAGTATTTGCCCAAGAATGACGTACTGTACCAAACTGTAGAACATCATTGTGGCATTTCTGAAAAATTGTCAGAAAATACATTTTTAACGTTTGCACCACCACATGATCAGAAGCTGCAAAAACGTGCACCTATCAATAGTCAACTCAATCAAGAACGTGAAACACACACACACACACACACACACACACACACACACACACACACACACACACACACGTGATTGATGTATACATGTTTTATTTACTTTAGAGGGCAACTGGTGGGTTCCTGGATTCAATGGCAAAACGGTCTTGCGGAGTCATTAATAGGTACCATTTGTTTATTATAAATATATTATTATTATTATTATCATTATTATTATTATTATTATTTTTGTTAAATCATCAAAACATACCGATCCATGCCCTGAAATATACACAAATTGCATGTGCTATTTAATACTGTATTTAATATCAATTTAAAAATAAGTACATGTTCATGAAAACTATACTTTTGAAGGCAATCAACCATTCCGATTATTTTCACATAAATATCCCATTACATAAAAAAATCATACTATTACATGCTCGAATTACAATAAATAAAATGTAAAAACTTTGTAAAATGACAGTTTAATGATAATAATGGCATGTCAGTATAGTGAGGTCGGGTGTTCCGGAAGTTTAAGGACCTCCTGTCAAGCTACTCGCTACACCTGCTGATCATAAACCACCAGACCTACTCGTTACACCTGCTGATCATAAACCACCAGACCTACTCGTTACACTGCTGATCATAAACCACCAGACCTACTCGTTACACCTGCTGACCATAAACCACCAGACCTACTCGTTACACCTGCTGACCATAAACCACCAGACCTACTCGTTACACCTGCTGACCATAAACCACCAGACCTACTCGTTACACATGCTGATCATAAACCACCAGACCTACTCGTTACACCTGCTGACCATAAACCACCAGACCTACTCGTTACACCTGCTGACCATAAACCATCAGACCTACTCGCTACACCTGCTGACCATAAACCATCAGACCTACTCGTTACACCTGCTGATCATAAACCATCAGACCTACTCGTTACACCTGCTGATCATAAACCACCAGACCTACATGTATACGTTAACCATACTTATTTAAAGATTCTGAAACATTGCACATAGCCGTTATACATGTACATGCAGTACAGACTTGTCAAACGTTTAACACCGAGCCGACGAAATGGGGTCGAAGTTTTACTGCCGGGTGGTCCAAATATAGATAACTAGTCATCGAAAAACTTTTAGAAATAGACAGCAGTTTTTGGAAAAGTTGTCAAGATTTATCTAAAGAGGGATCGAGATGAGCTGCTGATTTGGCAGGTATCCATTCGTTAGCTTAGTGTTAAACTTTCGACAGGCCTGTACTGTTTGTCAGTATCGTTATATGCATGTATATTATAAACTCAAAACTAGAATAGTCTATAGATTCAAAGGCAGCCAAGTTATTACTGTTTTACCGTTATTTAGTAGGTCTCAATTAGCCAGCTAAATCGGAGCACCCGACCTCACTTCCTTGTACGAAATTCACGTGTTTAACCTTACTAATCAATTTCAAGGTTTTTACTTTGCCTCTAAATTTTAATTCGGACATGGATTAGAATGTTTGTTTTTTTTAATGTAAATAAAATGTTGGATAGTCGTGGCCCTACAAATTACACGGTCCACCACATGATGTCATTCCTTTCTTATACCCGACCAACACACCTCATTTCATTTAACGAACCACGCTTCGATAACGCGCTCAATCTCAACACAATTAAACTTTAATAGTTTCCTGGCCCCGGTTTCACAATCATTCCTTAGCTAAGAGTTTTCTTAACTTAAATCTTGCAAAATTTCAAACCTTTATAATTTTGTTAATTTTAAGATATGAGGAATTTAATGTTGTCATTTTTAAGATCACTCTAGATTAAAACATTTGCATTTGGTTTTGACAAAAATATTCAACAGTTGTTTCAAAAATAGATTACAAAAATTTGCTAAATTTAAGTTAAGAAAAATCTTAGCTAAGGAATGTTTGTGAAACTGGGGCCTGTTCCTTTACTCCTCAATTTTGATTTTATAATTGAAGGGAAAACTGACTAAACAGGTAGTGCTTACACTTCGGGAACGCACGGCCTGATCTTCCTGGTGGAAGTTTAAATGTTTCACTTAATTTGTCAGATTTTTGGATTGTGATTTGTATGTCTGTTTTTATTGCAATGTCTAACATAGTTATTTATATAACAGCGTTTTTGTGGTTTCTGTAAATATTGTCAATCGCATGTCAATACCAGTATTTCATTGCTACATAATACGTAGCATAATATCATCTGACAAAAATATTCAACAGAAAAAGAGCTCCTAAACCCGAGCGGTCGAAAAGCTGCCGAGCTGTGGACAGTAACTGCGAAAAGGTGCCGAGTTACAGACAACGAGGGGTCGAGATATAACTGCCGAACTGAAGAGATAAGCTGTCGATTCGGCACTCATTTGGCACTAAAGTTTTAAACTATCGACAGACCTGTACTGTATGAAAGGAGAATAACATTGATAATCACTAGATTCCAATAAGAAACAGGCGAAAAATTAACTTTTAACCGATATACAGCCACCATTAATAGAAATGATTGGCGTTTATTGACGAAGAACATGTCTGACGCAACGTGAAACAATTCGTAAATGGAAAACAACATCGTCAACAGTAGATTACAGTTTAAATCAAATGAACAACAATTAGCTCAAAGTATTAAATGTACGATGTCTACTTAAATATTAAATGGTAAGACGGTTGGCGCATATTGACAAAAATATGCAAAAAAAAAATATGGATCATAAAATCTTCAATACTTACAATTTGAAATATCCCTTTTATCACACAATAACTAGTGCGCAAATTTTAGGTTATTCTGACCCTAGTTTTTATTTCAATAAATTCACTTCCTAGTTGAGGTAATTCGACCTGGCATAGTATAGGGTTTGTTTTTACAATACAGATCTGTCGATAGTTTATCACATAAGGAGTCGAAGCTCGACTAACGAATGGTCAAGATATGGATAGCTAGTAATCAAAAAACTGTCGAGAGATCGATATCAGTTGACGAAATTTCGGTTATCAGAATCGAGATAAAATACCATTTCGGTACTGATTCGTTAGCTCCTTAGTGTTAAACTTTCGATAGGCATGTACAGTGCATTGAAATAGGTATGGGTACATATATAGGCAAACAACATCGACCTGTCGACTTGACCTTTAATTTAAATATTTGTTGTGAACAAGTGCATTTTTATATGGGGGCATATATTGCGTCTACAGACTGAGAAATACTAAAACAAACATAGTTTATACATCAACTGCGAATCCCAATACTACCCATGTATTTGATGGATCCGCCTTTATTAATATTCTTAATGAAAGGTAAAGTCGACAGGTCAATGTTGTTTACCTATACACGTAACTGTATTCTTCCATATATACGAGAATCAGTCAAGCATTTGTATGTCATCTTTTGTAATAGTTTGTTGTTTAATTTCAAGAGTTTTTATTTAGTTTTTTTATTTTTATTTTATATATTTAAAATATAGGTAAGTTATATGTTTAAAATTTAAAACGCCGTGTTTACTACTTTGATTGTACTGTACATGCCTGTCAAAAGTTTAAAACTAATTTTTATAAGCAGCTAACGGATTAGTGCGGACATAACCTCAGAACCTATATTTTGGCACCTGCCAGAGTACAGACCTGTCGAAAGTTTAACACTAGATTATAGAATTAATCCGATATCGACACTTCATTTCCGTCACTATAGCTGTAAGCTGTATCTCGTCAGCTTAACGATAGTTTTCGGTAGCTTTTCGTTGACTAGCTATCAATATCATTGCTGCTCGGCAGTCGAACTTTGATTTCTTTTCGTTAACTCGATGTTAAACTTTAGACAGGTCTGTACTTTACCTATCTCTCAGCAGTTCTTCTGTGCCATTAGCCTAGATCACTTGGTAGTGGAGATTCGACATTTTTTCGTTAGCTCGTTGTTAAACTTTCGACAGGTCTGTACTGTAGATCTTTACTTTTTTAAAAATTATTTATCAGACCAAGTTTGTCTACGGATTTAATAAATAGTAAAAATCGATGATATTCTTATGACAAAGTTTAGATGATAAGTGTTTATTGGACACCATACATCTATAGTCAATTAAACTTTTATTAAAAATGTTCCTGGTTAAGTGATAAAAGAATTAGGAAGACACCCAGGTTCAATTTGGTGCCATTTTGAAGATCATTTCAACATTATAATTTTGAATATGTTTTTTTTTCAAAATTGTTACTTGTAATTTGTAAACTTTTGTCAAATCTAAGTTGAGGAAAAACTTAGTTAAGAAATGATTCTGTGCTACATTGTTATTTAGTTTAACTAATCTAACTAATATTTGCAAATTAATATCATTTTCACTTTTAAACTTAAATGGAGTTCACCACTGTACCACGTGGCCAATACACCTTAACGTTAGTGCGGAACGTTTTTAAAGCATTTACGTCCACGTTTCCCGGAGTAACGTCATTTTGACGGGACAACGTGAACTGACGCGATTCCATCTTCAATGTAAATAATTGTTCCGCAGAAACGATTGGTACCACGTGGTACACTGATACATATTACACAACACCCTCTGTCTGAGCTTAATATTATCACATCAATTAATAAACGACCGGGTCTGACCCTAGACTTGGAAGTGGGTAGTGACTGTTCTTTCGCCAAGCACTCGATATTACGAAATGAAAGCTACTGTTCTTTTGGATGGAAACTTAAAATAAACGAAGTCCCGTGTCACGGTGGACTTGGCACGCTAAAGAACCCTGCTGTATAATACAATCAGCACAACGTACAGGCAAATTTTGCACCTTCGCCTATAGCTGGCGACGTCTCGATATAAGTGAAATATTCTTGACTGGGATGTTAAACGCAATACTCAACACAAATCAATCAATAAGGACAAAAACTATGAATTGAAAAAAAATGTTTTAAAACAGGCATACGCCATTTAATTTGAGCTCTCTTTAAGACTCCATACGAAACAGCAGTGACAGGAGACACTTATATACAATGTAAGCAGACCAAGCTTTGTTGGATCACTGAATTCAAGTATTTTGATAAATGTGTAAATGATGTCCTTGTTCTTCTTCCGTTGTTTTAATATCCGAGTATGGATTACTATCACGATCCGGCGTTGTGTAAGAAGCCCTTCATATGTGGATGAGTTTGTTTCTCGTGTAAATGTCGATACTGTGCCATCATACGGGAACTCATCGAGTCGGGTCTCTTCATTGCCAATTCCTGTATTTTCATATACATTTACAGGCGGCATTGTACTTGATTGGTGTTTGCAAGGTTTGGGTTTTGGCGTTATTGTTCTGTTTAAATTGTCACCATCGTAAGATTTCAACCTTTTTCGCCTCACTAAGACTATAATTAGTATGATTATTGGCACGATAATAGTTATGGCTTCTATTGTCATTATTATGACGAAATGGATGACGTCACAGTTACATGATTGTAAATCTGTTGACGCCGTTTGTTTAGTTATCGTTGGCGTTGCAGTTGACTCCGTTGATGTTGTAGTTGAAGGCACTAGTGACGTCATTGTTGACAGTGTTGATGTTAACTGGGTTGACGTTTATGAAGTCGTCATTGACTGGGTTGCTGTAGTTGAGGATGCTGATGACGTCGTTGGTTCGGTTGATGTTGTAATTGAAGGCACTGATGATGTCACTGTTGACGACATTGATGTTGACTGAGTTGACGTTGATAAAGTCGTCGTTGGCTCCGTTTATGTTGAAACAGTTGTTTCAGTGTTGTTTCTATTGTTTGTGATGTTTCGTACGACGTTGATGTTGAATATCTGTTGTTGATGTGAAGTACATCCACTGATTTGATGTTGGTAATATCAGTATTATCATGTGTCAACAATAAGTGTAACTGGATATGATATATCCTGGTTGAAGTCGAGGTACTCACACCTGAAACAAATACAGAAGTGATAAATTAAGTTAAAACTTTTTTACTGGATTGAAAACTATATAATGTATGTTTAAACAAACAAACTTTATGAATTAGGATCCCATCTGGTTCGCTTTTGTAATGTGCACTTAAGTTCAAAATGCCATTACTTCAGACAAAAAATAGGGAAACCAACTCTGTAGTACAGATCTACTATCAATGTTGATTTTTTTGCGCCAAATTTCGTAAATAGTGTTTTCATAGTTTTCTAGAATTACTTCGGACAATATAGGTCTTTTTCCAAAGACGCATGGGAGGGTTGAAAGGGTAAATGTGTATATGACAAAACAGAAAAACAGGAATTTATAACCGAAAGCATGAACTTGGCAATAACCACGAAACAAAAAACCGTCCATACAAAAACAGTTAACCATGCAAAACACAAAAACAATACAAGTAAGGACACACATATATTGAAACCACTGATTATAAAACTTTTGGCTTTGATGAGCACTGGGGTAAATTTGCGATAGTGTTGCTATAGCTACCGTCACCTAGCTACTAAACGGAATACCGGGTAATGACAACATAATGTATACGTGTGATACATGGATATTTTTTATTGACCAATATGAAAGCAAAGTATAGTTTTTAAAAACACACACCACGTGGTATAGATAAGATAATGGATTCGAATTGATTGATTGATTGATTGATTGATTAGATGGGGTTAACGTCTCAGATAATAAATTGATCTGACTGTTAAACGAAGGGGCATCCGTCTCGTAATGTGTTATCGCATGACAAGTGTAGCAGTTCGCCTGCCAGGCCTACGGATCCGATGTCCTTTGTCACGACAGGCGCTGCAAGAATCCTCTCTGCACATTGCCTTGGCGCACCGCAAAGGCCAAACTTTCTGCAACTTAACATATAGCTGCTGGAATATTCTTGACTGGGACGTAAAACCCCAATCAATCAATCAATAAATCGGTTTAGTGTTTTGCAGTTGTAAAGCATTTTCGAGATATTTAGGACCAGTAGAACCAGCGGTATTGCTAAAACATACTTTTAAGCATAAGGTACAGACGGTTATATCAGGGATATGAATAACTTAAGATCTTGTTTGCAGAGATCATCAATCAAACGGTATGTAATAAAAGAAAATAATAAATAATAATAATAATAATAATAATAATAATAATTAAATATTACTACATTTTTTATGATTATATAATGAAAACAATTCAGAACTTTGAGTAAATGTTGTGTGTACATGTAAATAGTGTTTTGTCAAGGTATGTGTCTACTTTTTGTTTCATAGATGCTTAAAAACCAAATAAAAAAATTAAATTATAATAATAATAAATACATACTTACGGTTTCGATGCTAACAGTTGCTGTTGCTACCTTGTTACGCCACATAGCGGTGTTGCCGCATAAACGTGTTCCAACACGTCTATGCGGGGAATTTCAACGCATAAAGAGGACGCTTTTATGCGGCAAAAGGGCTACCTTACGCCGCATAAAGCACGATACTATAATATCCTTCACTTTCATCACCTACATCTTCATCATTACCACGTCACTTAAAACACCACCATTATCATCATTATGATCATCATCTTCTTCTTCTTCTTATTATTATTATTATTATCCCGCCTTCAAGAAGAGGGGGGTACAGCAATACCGCTCTCTCTCTGTCTCTCTCTCTTCTCTCTCTCTCTCTGTGCATTATTTGGTTTCCGTGCTTTCCGTGCATGTGAAAGAAACCCGTACATCCGATTGAGCTGAAACTTGGTTAGTTGATTCATTATGGTGGTGAGTGGTATGGGATTTACACCACTACGTCATCACTAATGTCCCACCACCGTTTTTGTCGAGATATAAGCTCTTTAAGATTCGTTAAAATTTGTCCTATTTATGCGTCAAAAAGGCACCCTTGCACCCCATATAAGCAACATATCTTTATGCGTTGAACGCCGCCGCATAAACGTGGTCGACCTCCTTATGCGTTGAAATTCTCCGAGTAGACATGTCAGGCGTGTTTATGCGGGAACACCGCTATGTGGCGTAACAGTGGACGTTGTTTTTATTATTTATGTCTTTCAATTCAAAATGTTTCCGTTAAACTATCAACAAAATGAATCTAAAATGCATTAATATACCAGTATTATATTTTTATATGAAAATCTCCTGTTCATAGGGAAATTTTAGGAAAAGTTTGGAAGTTTGAACAAGTTTATACACCTTTTAAAGTTACATCATGAAATCTATTTTCGTGTAGTTTAATGTTGTTCCAGTTCCATAATTCCAGATGTGATTATCAAGACTATTCCAATTATGACATCATTTTCAAGTTGTCCTGAGTAAGTAAGTACAAAAGTGATACTTTTGACTTTTGACATGATTTTTAGCGACTTTTTAGTTCACCTGAGCCAAAGGCTTAGATGACCTATTGCAATCTATCACCGTCCGTCGTCCGTCCGTCGCCCGTCGTGCGTCGTGTGTAAACTTTACATTTTAATCTTCTCCTCCAAAACTACTGGGCCAAATTTGATGAAACTTGGCGATTATCATGTCTGGGTAACAGCCTTTTAAAATTGTGTTCGGGGTTTGGCCACGCCCAACAAGATGGTCACCGCTACTAAAAATAGCAAAAAGACAAAAAAATCTTCTTCTCTGAAACCAAAAGGTGCAGGCAAATTTTGATTGGATATTTAGATTCAGCATACCTGGGAACATTAAAATTGTGTTTTTCATGCGTAAAATTATGTAATTTTGAAAATGAGACATTTATTGTATAACTCAATAATGGCTTAAGATAATTGTATGGAGTTTTCACTGTTGATCTTGTCTTGCTATTTTCTTCCAAAAGATGTCAAGGTCAAAGGTCAAGGTCATGTCCCAGTTTTTTTACCTTTGATAAAAAATGCTATTTTTTAATCATTTTAGATGATAATGGCATGGGATTTTCAGTTAATTGTATGTATTGACATGACGATCATTTTGATACATAGATCAAGGTCATGAATTCAAAGGTCAAGGTCAAGCATGCACAACTATTACCGTTATAGTTGATTATCTGCAAAACTATTAACTTTTTGTATAGGCATACATATTAGAATATTGTAGGTAATGGCACAATGATTATTTTGATATATAGATAAAAGTCATGGGTTCAAAGGTTAAGGTCACAGATGCGAAAGAATACCGAAATGGTTAATTATCTAGAAAACTATTAACTTTTTGTATAGACATGTATATTAGAATATTGTAGGAATTAATTTAACGATCATTTTGATATATAGATTAAGGTCATGGGTTCAAAGGTCAAGGTCACAGATGCAAATCAATATCAAAATGGTTAATTATCTCGAAAACTATTAACTTTTTGTATAGATATGTATATTAGAATATTGTAGGTTTTGATTTAACGATCATTTTGATTTATAGATTAATGCCATGGGTTCAAAGGTCAAGGTCACAGATGCGAAAGAATACCGAAATGGTTAATTATCTCGAAAACTATAACCTTTTTGTATAAACATGTATACTAGAATATTGTAGGTTTTGATTTCACAATCATTTTGATATATAGATTAATGTCATGCGTTCAAAGGTCAAGGTTACAAATGCGAAAGAATACTGAAATGGTTAATTATCTCAAAAACTATAAACTTTTTGTATAGACATGTATAATACAATATTGTAGGAATTGATTTAACGATCATTTTGATATATAGATTAAGGTCATGGACTCAAAGGTCAAGGTCACAGATGTGAAAGAATACCAAAATGGTTAATTATCTCAAAAACTATAAATTTTTTGTATAAACATGTATATTAGAATATTGTAGGAGTTGATTTAACAATCATTTTGATATATAGATTAAGGTCATGGGTTTAAAGGTCAATGATACAGATGGGAAAGTATACTGAAATGGTTAATTATCTCGAAAATTATTAACTGTTTGTATAGGCATGTATATTCGAATATTGTAGGTAATAGCCTAGATGAAGGTCATAGTTTTATACTTTTGTTTTTACTTTTTAGCTCTTATAAATAATGTATTGTAGCTAGACTATATATATATTATATGTAGCATTCTCGGGACAAGGTATGATTAATTTGCAAAAATCCTTGCCTTTAATTCTGCCTTACTGCTGAAAATAAGGAGTTTTCTTTAATAAATGTTATAGACCATTGAACCTCTGCATGAGATATGTACTTAGCCTGCGTGTTAAGGCCCATGGGCCTCTTGTTAATATTTGCGCTATGTACAGAATTAAATTCACTTTTAGATAAATGAAAATTTCCTAATAGGTCAGTAGATTTTGTATCAAGTTTTGATAATTTTTTGAGCGTTTGTTGGAAAGAGCGGCTTTATTCTTGCACTTTCCATGCACACTCCATTTGTGGATATTCTTATCCCCGCTGGCTACTGGCCATGGCAAAAAGTGGACTTCCTTAAAAACTTATTATATACACAAATATTTAATTACAACTGTTTAATATAAACGTTACATCAAAGCTTACTATAGTGTCCCCAGTTACATGTCAATAAATCCAGACATCTGCTGTAGAAAAACCATCGCTCTTGTTATCCAGCCGTAATATCACTATCATTCATGAGGTAATATTTTCTTTGGTAGAAAAAATTAAGATTGTAATTTGACCATGGACTGGTATGCTTGTTTTGATCAGTACATGAAACGGCTCAGACGATCCTTGAATGTTATAAAATTTTACAAAATCAATAAAATCGTTAAAGATAAGGAAAACTTAGTACAGGAATGATGTTGAATTGGAACCAGGTCACGCAGTTAATATTAATATTATTTAATGTTGTACTCAAAGTAAGATTGAATACGTACATGCACAGTAAGAACGTCAAAAGCTTAACACTGAGCTAACGAACTTGCCAGAATCGAAGCTCGGCTGCCCGGTGGCCGAAATATTGAACTTATGACCGAAAAGCTACTGAGAGAAAGATAAAGCAGTAGCAGAAAAATTGTCGATTTGTACCGAACGAAAGACCGAAATTACTTCCGATTTGGAAGTAATTCGTTAGCTCGGTAATTACCTTTGACAAATATGGTATGAATACAGTCAAACCTGTCTATAAAGGCCACCCAATGGAACCAGTAAAAGTGGCCTTTATATAAGTTCAATAATATGAATAAAGAACAATTGGGATACAATTCTACTGGCCTTTATAAGCGGGTGACCCTTATATAGAGGTGGCCTTTAATGCAGGTTAAACTGTATGTACACGTATACATGTATATTGTTATTTGACTGTATTACTGGTTTTGATAGATATGGACACCGGTCTGCTTGATGCCACCGTTTTAAGTTCAGAGTAAGGGTTACCATCTTTCCCAAATGATTCTGGTCTGCTTGGTGTCTCTGTCGTAAGGTCAGAGTAAAGGTTACCATGTTTACCAGATGAAACTGCTCTGCTTGGCGTCTCTGTTTTAATGTCAGAATAAGGATCATTTTCCTTACCAAATGTTGATAACAGGCCTTCATACTGGTTAATATCTTGTAGCGGAACATCAGAAATAGCTCTAGTATTTTCGTATAAATTTACAGCCGGATTACTGATTGGTTCGGTGATACAGCTTTTAGCTGATGTAGATGTTTTGTGACCAGGTAAATCAGATTTGGATTTAAAGTGTCTCAATAACACTATTACAAACACTACTATAAGAATGAGAATGACTATCCCTTCCACCGCCATGATGATGTAGAAATGTGTTGCTTCACAAGAACAAAAATAACTAGGTGGATAGGTGACGCCAGGAATGGGTCCAAACATTTCCCTTGTACTCAGAGACGCCGATATGGTTGGCTGATTTGCTGTTGATGTTTTTTGAGTTGTTCCACTTGTTGAGGTTGAATAAATAGGAGATTCTGTTGTTGTCATGGCAGCTGATGAAGTTGAATATGTCATAAATGGTGTAGTTGTTTCAAACGCTGATGTCGTCATCTCTGTTGTAGTTGATTGAGTAGATGATGACGTCATTTCCTCTGTTGTGGCTGATTGAGAAGGTGATGTACTAGTTTCTTCTGTTGTAGTTGATTGAGTAGATGATGACGTCATGGCCTCTGTTGTGGTTGATTGAGTCGATATTGCCGTTGTTGTCTCAGCTGTGGTTGATTGGACGGTTGACTCACTTGTGCTCATTTCTGTCGTTTGGACGGTTGACTCACTTGTGCTTATTTCTGTCGTTTGGACGGTTGACTCACTTGTGCTCATTTCTGTCGTTTGGACGGTTGACTCACTTGTGCTCATTTCTGTTGTTTGGACGGTTGACTCACTTGTGTCATTTCTGTTGTTTGGACGGTTGACTCACTTGTGCTCATTTCTGTCGTTTGGACGGTTGACTCACTTGTGCTCATTTCTGGTGTTGATATTGTAAATGACTCTGTTGAATTGATGATCACCAAAAGTATTTGCCCAAGAATGACGTACTGTACCAAACTGTAGAACATCATTGTGGCATTTCTGAAAAATTGTCAGAAAATACATTTTTAACGTTTGCACCACCACATGATCAGAAGCTGCAAAAACGTGCACCTATCAATAGTCAACTCAATCAAGAACGTGAAACACACACACACACACACACACACACACACACACACACACACACACACACACGTGATTGATGTATACATGTTTTATTTACTTTAGAGGGCAACTGTTGGGTTCCTGGATTCAATGGCAAAACGGTCTTGCGGAGTCATTAATAGGTACCATTTGTTTATTATAAATATTATTATTATTATATTATTATTATTATTATTATTATTATTATTATTTTATGAAATCATCAAAACATACCGATCCATGCCCTGAAATATACACAAATTGCATGTGCTATTTAATACTGTATTTAATATCAATTTAAAAATAAGTACATGTTCATGAAAACTATACTATTTGAAGGCAATCAACCATTCCGATTATTTTCACATAAATACTCCCATTACATAAAAAAATCATACTATTACATGCTCGAATTACAATAAATAAAATGTAAAAACTTTGTAAAATGACAGTTTAATGATAATAATGGCATGTCAGTATAGTGAGGTCGGGTGTTCCGGAAGTTTAAGGACCTCCTGTCAAGCTACTCGCTACACCTGCTGATCATAAACCACCAGACCTACTCGTTACACCTGCTGATCATAAACCACCAGACCTACTCGTTACACCTGCTGATCATAAACCACCAGACCTACTCGTTACACCTGCTGATCATAAACCACCAGACCTACTCGTTACACCTGCTGATCATAAACCACCAGACCTACTCGTTACACCTGCTGATCATAAACCACCAGACCTACTCGTTACACCTGCTGATCATAAACCACCAGACCTACTCGTTACACCTGCTGATCATAAACCACCAGACCTACTCGTTACACCTGCTGATCATAAAACCACCAGACTTACTCGCTACACCTGCTGATCATAAACCACCAGACCTACTCGTTACACCTGCTGATCATAAAACCACCAGACCTACTCGTTACACCTGCTTATCATAAACCACCAGACCTACATGTATACGTTATCCATATTTATTTAAAGATTCTGAAACATTGCACATAGCCGTTATACATGTACATGCAGTACAGACTTGTCAAACGTTTAACACCGAGCCGACGAAATGGGGTCGAAGTTTTACTGCCGGGTGGTCCAAATATAGATAACTAGTCATCGAAAAACTTTTAGAAATAGACAGCAGTTTTTGGAAAAGTTGTCAAGATTTATCTAAAGAGGGATCGAGATGAGCTACTGATTCGGCACGTATCCGTTCGTTAGCTTAGTGTTAAACTTTCGACAGGCCTGTACTGTTTGTCAGTATCGTTATATGCATGTATATTATAAACTCAAAACTAGAATAGTCTATAGATTCAAAGACAGCCAAGTTATTACTGTTTTACCGTTATTTAGTAGGTCTCAATTAGCCAGCTAAATCGGAGCACCCGACCTCACTTCCTTGTACGAAATTCACGTGTTTAACCTTACTAATCAATTTCAAGGTTTTGCCTCTGAATTTTAATTCGGACATGGATTAGAATGTTTGTTTTTTTAATGTAAATAAAATGTTGGATAGTCGTGGCCCTACAAATTACACGGTCCACCACATGATGTCATTCCTTTCTTATACCCGACCAACACACCTCATTTCATTTAACAAAACCACGCTTCGATAACGCGCTCAATCTCAACACAATTAAACTTTAATAGTTTCCAGGCCCCGGTTTCACAATCATTCCTTAGCTAAGATTTTTCTTAACTTAAATCTTGCAAAATTTCAAACCTTTATAATTTTGTTAATTTTAAGATATTGAGGAATTTATTGTGTCATTTTTAAGATCACCTCTAGATTAAAACATTTGCATTTGGTTTTGACAAAAATATTCAACAGTTGTTTCAAAAATAGATTACAAAAATTTGCTAAATTTAAGTTAAGAAAAATCTTAGCTAAGGAATGTTTGTGAAACTGGGGACTGTTCCTTTACTCCTCAATTTTGATTTTACAATTGAAGGGAAAACTGACTAAACAGGTAGTGCTTACACTTCGGGAACGCACGGCCTGATCTTCCTGGTGGAAGTTTAAATGTTTCACTTAATTTGTCAGATTTTTGGATTGTGATTTGTATGTAACAGCGTTTTTGTGGGGTTTTTTTTGTTTTTTTTTTGGTAGCTGTAAATATTGTCAATCGCATGTCAATACCAGTATTTCATTGCTACATAATACGTAGCATAATATCATCTGATAATACAAAAAAGAGCTCCTAAACCCGAGCGGTCGAAAAGCTGCCGAGCTGTGGACAGTAACTGCGAAAAGGTGCCGAGTTACAGACAACGAGGGGTCGAGATATAACTGTCGAACTGAAGAGATAAGCTGTCGATTCGGCACTAATTTGGCACTAAAGTTTTAAACTTTCGACAGGCCTGTACTGTATCAAAGGAGAATAACATTGATAATCACTAGATTCCAATAAGAAACAGGCGAAAAATTAACTTTTAACCGATATACAGCCACCATTAATAGAAATGATTGGCGTTTATTGACGAAGAACATGTCTGACGCAACGTGAAACAATTCGTAAATGGAAAACAACATCGTCAACAGTAGATTACGGTTTAAATCAAATGAACAACAATTAGCTCAAAGTATTAAATGTACGATGTCTACTTAAATATTAAATGGTAAGACGGTTGGCGCATATTGACAAAAATATGCAAAAAATATAATATGGATCATAAAATCTTCAATACTTACAATTTGAAATATCCCTTTTATCACACAATAACTAATGCACAAATTTTAGGTTATTCTGACCCTAGTTTTTATTTCAATAAATTCACTTCCTAGTTGAGGTAATTCGACCTGGCATAGTATAGGGTTTGTTTTTACAATACAGATCTGTCGATAGTTTATCACATAAGGAGTCGAAGCTCGACTAACGAATGGTCGAGATATGGATAGCTAGTGATCGAAAAACTGTCGAGATATGGATAGCTAGTGATCGAAAAACTGTCGAGAGATCGATATCAGTTGACGAAATTTCGGTTATCAGAATCGAGATAAAATACCATTTCGGTACTGAATCGTTAGCTCCTTAGTGTTAAACTTTCGATAGGCATGTACAGTGCATTAAAATAGGTATGGGTATATAGGCGAACATCATTGACCTGTCGACTTGACCTTAAATTTAAATATTTGTAGTGAACAAGTACATTTTTATATGGGGGCACATATTGCGTCTACAGACTGAGAAATACTAAAACAAACATAGTTTATGCATCAACTGTGAATCCCAATACTACCCATGTATTTGATGGATCCGCCTTTATTAATATTCTTAATGAAAGGTAAAGTCGACAGGTCAATGTTGTTTACCTATACACATAACTGTATTCTTCCATATATACGAGAATCAGTCAAGCATTTGTATATCATCTTTTGTAATAGTTTGTTATTTAATTTTAAGAGTTTTTATTTAGTTTTTTTATTTTTATTTTATATATTTAAAATATAGGTAGGTTACATGTTTAAAATTTAAAACGCCGTGTTTACTACTTTGTTTGTACTGTACATGCCTGTCAAAAGTTTAAAACTAAGCAGCTAACGGATTAGTGCGGACATAACCTCATAACCTATATTTTGGCACCTGCCAGAGTACAGACCTGTCGAAAGTTTAACACTAGATTATAGAATTAATCCGATATCGGCACTTCATTTCGGTTTACTATAGCTGTAAGCTGTATCTCGTCAGCCAGCTTAACGATAGTTTTCGGTAGCTTTTCGTTGACTAGCTATCAATATCATTGCTGCTCGGCAGTCGAGCTTTGATTTCTTTTCGTTGACTCGATGTTAAACTTTCAACAGGTCTGTACTGTATATCTCTCTCAGCAGTTCTTCTGTGCCATTAGCCTAGATCACTTGGTAGTGGAGATTCGACATTTTTTTCGTTAGCTCGGTGTTAAACTTTCGACTGTAGATCTTTACTTTTTTAAAAATTCTTTATCAGACCAAGTTTGTCTACGGATTTAATAAATAGTAAAAATCGATGATATTCTTATGACAAAGTTTAGATGATAAGTGTTTATTGGACACCATACATCTATAGTCAATTAAACTTTTATTAAAAATGTTCCTGGTTAAGTGATAAAAGAATTAGGAAGACACCAAGGTTCAATTTGGTGCCATTTTGAAGATCATTTCAACATTATAATATTTGAATATTTTTTTTCAAAATTGTTACTTGTAATTTGCAAAATTTTGTCAAATCTAAGTTGAGGAAAACTTAGTTAAGAAATAATTTTGTGCTACATTGTTATTTAGTTAACTAATCACTGCATTTTGCTGTGGTCAATATTTGCAAATTAATATCATTTTCACTTTTAAACTTAAAATGGAGTTCACCACTGTACCACGTGGCCAATACACCTTAACATTTGTGCGGAACGTTTTTAAAGCATTTACGTCCACGTTTCCCGGAGTAACGTCATTTTGACGTGACAACGTGAACTGACGCGATTCCATCTTCAATATAAATAATTATTCCGCAGAAACGTTATTGGTACCACGTGATACACTGACATATTAACACACACCCTCTGTCTGAGCTTTATATTATCACATCAATTAATAAACGACCGGGTCTGACCCTAGACTTGGAAGTGGGTAGTGACTGTTCTTTCGCCAAACACTCGATATTACGAAATGAAAGCTACTGTACTTTCGGATGGAAACTTATAATAAACGAGTCCTGTGTCACGGTGGACTTGGCACGCTAAAGAACCCTGCTGTATAATACAATCAGCACAACGTACAGGCAAAATTTTTGCACCTTCGCCTATAGCTGGCGACGTCTCGATATAAGTGAAATCTTCTTGACTGGGACGTTAAACAGCATTACTCAACACAAATCAATCAATAAAGGACAAAAACTATGAATTGAAAAAAAATGTTTTAAAAAAACAGGCATACGCACATTTAATTTGAGCTCTCTTTAAGGACTCCATACGAAACAGCAGTGACATGAGACACTTATACACAATGTAAGTAGACCAAGCTTTGTTGGGATCACTGAATTCAAGTATTTTGATAAATGTGTAAATGATGTCCTTGTTCTTCTTCCGTTGTTTTAATGTCCGAGTATGGATTACTATCACGATCCGGCGTTGTGTTAAGAACCCTTCATATGTGGATGAGTTTGTTTCTCGTGTAAATGTCGATACTGTGCCATCATATGGGAACTCATCGAGTCGGGTCTCTTCATTGCCAATTCCTGTATTTTCATATACATTTACAGGCGGAATTGTACTTGATTGGTGTTTGCAAGGTTTGGGTTTTGGCGTTATTGTTCTGTTTAAATTGTCACCATCGTAAGATTTCAACCTTTTTCGCCTCACTAAGACTATAATTAGTATGATTATTAGCACGATAATAGTTATGGCTTCTATTGTCATTATTATGACGAAATGGATGACGTCACAGTTACATGATTGTAAATCTGTTAACGCCGTTTGTTTAGTTATCGTTGGCGTTGCAGTTGACTCCGTTGATGTTGTAGTTGAAGGCACTGGTGACGACGTCATTGTTGACAGTGTTGATGTTGACTGGACTGACGTTGATGAAGTCGTCATCGGCTGGGTTGCTGTAGTTGAGGATGCTGATGACGTCGTTGGTTCGGTTGATGTTGTAATTGAAGGCACTGATGATGTCACTGTTGACGGCATTGATGTTGACTGAATTGACGTTGATAAAGTCGCCGTTGGCTCCGTTTATGTTGAAACAGTTGTTTCAGTGGTTGTTTCTATTGTTTGTGATGTTTAGTACGACGTTGATGTTGAATATTCTGTCGTTGATGTGAAGTACATCCACTGATTTGATGTTGGTAATATCAGTATTATCATGTGTACAATAAGTCTAACTGGATATGATATCATCTGGTTGAAGTCGAGGTACTCACACCTGCAACAAATACAGAAGTGATAAATTAAGTTAAAACATATTTTTACTGGATTGAAAACTATATAATGTATGTTTAAACAAACAAACTTTATGATTAGGATCCCCATCTAGGTTCGCTTTTGTAATGTGTACTTAAGTTCAAAATGCCATTACTTCAGACAAAAATAGGGAACCAACTCTGGTACAGATCTACTATCAATGTTGATTTTTTGCGCCAAATTTCGTAAAATAGTGTTTCATAGTTTTCTAGAATTACTTCGGACAATATAGGTCTTTTTCCGAAAGACGCATGGGAGGGTTGAAAGGGTAAATGTGTATATGACAAAACAGAAAAACAGGAATTTATAACCGAAAAGCATGAACTTGGCAATAACCAACGAAACAAAAACCGTCATACAAAAACAAGTTAACCATGCAAACACAAAAACAATACAAGTAAGGACACACATATATTGAAACCACAATATAAAACTTTTGGCTTTGGATGAGCACTGGGGTAAATTTGCGGTAGTGTTGCTATAGCTACCGTCACCTAGCTACTAAACGGAATACCGGGTAATGACAACATAATGTATACGTGTGATACATGGATTTTTTATTGACCAATATGAAAGCATACGTATGTTTTTAAAAAACAACACCACTGGTATACATAAGATAATGAATCCGATTGATTGATTGATTGATTGATTAATTAGATGGGGTTAACGTCTCAGTCAATAAATTGATCTGACTGTTAAACGTAAGGGGCATCCGTCTCGTAATGTGTTATCGCATGACAAGTGTAGCAGTTCGCCTGCCAGGCCTACGGATCCGATGTCCTTTGTCACGACAGGCGCTGCAAGAATCCTCTCTGCACATTGCCTTGGGCGCACCGCAAAGGCCAAATTTCTGCAACTTAACATACAGCTGCTGGAATATTCTTGACTGGGACGTAAACCCCAATCAATCAATCAATAAATCGGTTTAGTGTTTTGCAGTTGTAAAGCATTTTCGAGATATTTAGGACCAGTAGAACCAGCGGTATTGCTAAAACATACTTTTAAGCATAAGGTACAGACGGTTATATCAGGGATATGAATAATTAAGATCTTGTTTGCAGAGATCATCAATAAAACGGTATGTATAAAAGGAAAATAATAATAATAATAATAATAATAATAATAATTAAATATTACTACATTTTTATGATTATATAATGAAAACAATTCAGAACTTTGAGTAAATGTTGTGTGTACATGTAAATAGTGTTTTGTGAAGGTATGTGTCTACTTTTTGTTTCATAGATGCTTAAAACCAATAAAAAAAAAATAAATATAATAATAATAAATACATACTTACGGTTTCGATGCTAACAGTTGCTGTTGCTACCTTGTTACGCCACATAGCGGTGCTGCCGCATAAACGTGTTCCAACACGTCTATGCGGGGAATTTCAACGCATAAAGAGGGCGCTTTTATGCGGCAAAAGGGCTACCTTACGCCGCATAAAGCACGATACTAATATCCTTCACTTTCATCACCTACATCTTCATCATTACCACCGTCACTTAAAACACCACCATTATTATCATTATGATCATCATCTATTCTTATTATTATTATTTTATTATCCCCGCCTTCAAGAAGAGGGGGGTTACAGCAATACCTCTCTCTCTTCTCTCTCTCTCTCTCTCTCTCTCTCTCTCTGTGCATTATTTGGTTTCCGTGCTTTCCGTGCATGTGAAAGAAACCCGTACATCCGATTGAGCTGAAACTTGGTTAGTTGATTCATTATGGTGGTGAGTGGTATGGGATTTACACCACCACTTCATCACTAATGTCCCACCACCGTTTTTGTCGAGATATAAGCTGTTTTAAGATTCGTTAAAATTTGTCCTATTTATGCGTCAAAAAGGCACCCTTGCACCCCATATAAGCAACATATCTTTATGCGTTGAACGCCGCCGCATAAACGTGGTCGACCTCTTTATGCGTTGAAATTCCCTGAATAGACATGTCAGGCGTGTTTATGCGGGAACATTGCTATGTGGCGTAACAGAGGTCAAATATATCCAGGACAATCCTGGACACACAGACATCAAATTATCAACAATACTGTGATGACGGCAATAAAACTTTGTTTTTGAGGGCCCCTATAAGCCTGGGCTTGCAATATTCCTGGGTAAACAATTTATTTGTAAGCAGCTTGCTTCGTTGTATACAGTTCACATAGTGGGAACAACCTTTACATAACGTATTAATTGAGACCTACTACAGTAATAACGTGGCTGTCTTTGAATCTGTAGAGTATTTTAGTTTATAATAGATGCCGACAAACAGTATAGTCCTGTTGAACTAACGAACGGGTTAATGCCGAATAGGAAGGCCATCTCAACCCCTTTATAGATAAATCTCGACAGCTTTTCCACAACTGTTGTCTATTTCTAAAAGCTTTTCGATGACTAGTTTTCTGTATTTGGACCACCCGGCAGTAAAACTTCGACCCCATTTCGGCATATCTGAAGTACGTTACTTATTCAACATTGCAGCGTTCAACATTGAATAAGTAAACAGTTACTTATTCGACATTCGCAAATATTTTCGTTTCATTCATAAAACATCAAATAAAACAAATTTTATTACATTTCACGATTAAATGTCACTACCAAGTATGGTTACCCCCAGTGCCTCGGAACACATTGGCTTAAAGCTTCAATGTAGGCCCATACATTACACAGTGTATTTCATATAGACGGAAAGTAAAGAGCCTGAGCAAAGTGAAGCTTTCACTGTGCTCGGAATTTCGAAATATCATTTTGTACTACTATGCTTAGGCAATGTCATTACCAAGTATGGTTACCCCCAGTGCCTCGGAACACATTGGCTTAAAGCTTCAATATAAGCCCATACCATTATACAGTGTATTTCATATAGACGGAAAGTAAAGAGCCTGAGCAAAGTGAAGCTTTCACTGTGCTCGGAATTTCGAAATATCATTTTGTATTACTATGCTTTGGCAATGTCACTACCAAGTATGGTTACCCCAAGTGCCTCGGAACACATTGGCTTAAAGCTTCAATATAAGCCCATACCATTATATAGTGTATTTCATATAGACGGAAAGTAAAGAGCCTGAGCAAAGTGAAGCTTTCACTGTGCTCGGAATTTCGAAATATCATTTTGTATTACTATGCTTAGGCAATGCCACTACCATGTATGGTTACCCCCAGTGCCTCGGAACACATTGGCTTAAAGCTTCAATATAAGCCCATACCATTATACAGTGTATTTCATATAGACGGAAAGTAAAGAGCCTGAGCAAAGTGAAGCTTTCACTGTGCTCGGAATTTCGAAATATCATTTTGTATTACTATGCTTTGGCAATGTCACTACCAAGTATGGTTACCCCAAGTGCCTCGGAACACATTGGCTTAAAGCTTCAATATAAGCCCATACCATTTTACAGTGTATTTCATATAGACGGAAAGTAAAGAGCCTGAGCAAAGTGAAGCTTTCACTGTGCTCGGAATTTCGAAATATCATTTTGTAATACTATGCTTAGGCAATGTCACTACCATGTATGGTTACCCCCAGTGCCTCGGAACACATTGGCTTAAAGCTTCAATATAAGCCCATACCATTATACAGTGTATTTCATATAGACGGAAAGTAAAGAGCCTGAGCAAAGTGAAGCTTTCACTGTGCTCGGAATTTCGAAATATCATTTTGTATTACTATGCTTTGGCAATGTCACTACCAAGTATGGTTACCCCAAGTGCCTCGGAACACATTGGCTTAAAGCTTCAATATAAGCCCATACCATTTTTACAGTGTATTTCATATAGACGGAAAGTAAAGAGCCTGAGCAAAGTGAAGCTTTCACTGTGCTCGGAATTTCGAAATATCATTTTGTATTACTATGCTTAGGCAATGTCACTACCAAGTATGGTTACCCCCAGTGCCTCGGAACACATTGGCTTAAAGCTTCAATGTAAGCATTTTTGAGTTTCGAAATATTTTGCGGAAATGTTCATTTAGTTTCGTATTTATCGTGTTTCTTGAAAAGCGATAGTCGAATCTGCAATGTTTTGCTACATTATATTATTTTATTGTATTTCTTTACAATAGCCCCATGATAGCCCCATGTTAGTTGTCATGGACATTTTTGTTAAGTAATTTTGTGGTTAGACCGTGGACGAAAATCCGAAACTGTGGACAAATGTACGAACTTGTGGACAAAAATACGAACTTGTGACAAAAATACGAAACTGTGGACAAAAATACAAATATATTTATTCTTAACTAAATGGATTTTTCAATATGCTGCGTCAATTTTTCTATTGTTTTATGAAAAACCCGTATTCTGATATCAATCTATTTCGCAACAATTGTGCCTATTATTTGTCTTTGATTCTCTGTAGTGAAATTGCCCATTTTTAGTGTAATAAAAATAATTTTAAAAAAACGTGTTTTAAAGAAAGCAAAAAATGCACAATGAAAGTTTAAGTTTGACTGCCCAGAGCTCTTGCCTTTCGATTATATCAAATTTTGATTTGTTACTTTCGGAATATATGTTCTGAGGGTCTCAGTTTTATTTCGTTGATTTTCAAAAATGTGTTCTCGAGATCAGTTTCTATTCTATAGTGACAATGCACATATAAGGTGTTACAATACGTCATTTCAAAAATTACCAAAAAGTGAAAGTTTTTATTTTGCCCGAACATTTTACTTTATGCATATTCCAAGGGCTTAGATCGATGATATCCAAGGCACTGTCCTGAAGATAACCATAATTGGAAGTGACATTGTTTATACTTTATATATTGAGTTGAATTTATAATTGTCAATAAAATGAAAGCTTCACCATGCCAGAACCTTTACTTTCCACATATGTATAATTTATTGTGTGATGACATTTGCTAAGATTGATGCTTTAGGTCCAAGTGTCCCAAAGCACTAGAGGAAACAGTACTTAGTAGTGACATAGTATCAGAATAGTATATCTACACGATGTTATCAACCGTTTACCAGAATTGAGCCTAACTATGCTCGAACACTTTACTTAACGACTAACTGAAATATACTATATACGGGCATGGGCTTATATTAAAGCTTTAAGTCAATGTTTTCCGAGGCACTGGGGTTAACCATACTTGGTAGTGACATTGCCTAAGCATAGTAGTACAAAATGGTATTTCGAAATTCCGAGCACAGTGAAAGCTTCACTTTGCTCAGGCACTTTATTTTCCGTCGATATAAAGTACACTGTATAATAGTAGGTGTAGCGAAGGACCTCCTAAGACTAGTTTATATGTGAACAATTAACTGTTTTACCGATGAATTAAATTACTCAGTATGATTGCCGATTAGAAGACTGATGTAATACTTGTATAGTGTATACAGCTGTATATTACTGTGATTGACCTTAATTAACGATGATTCCACTGACTGGGCAGGATAGGATATTTGGACAGGATAGTGAAGAGAGGATCGACAGAAGACATGGCAGGATGAACTGACCGGATGAAATATGGCTAATGAAATCGCCGACAACAACATTCAATTCTTTGAAAAGATCTTAGTTGTAATCATACATATTTTACAGGCCGCGTACATATATTTAATTCCGGGCAGTTTAAATTATAAATGCTAAAAGATGGACAGAATCTTTTAGACCATAGCAGCTCTTTAGTTTGGCCCGACATTGACAGCAGAGATGTGTATCAATCGATAATACGCATCACCACACCACAGTGTGGGGCTCATTATATTCAGCCAATCAGAATGCAGAATTAGCCGATCACGTGGCTGGTCAGCTAGAGCAGAGGTATATAAGGAGGCAGAGCGCTGCAGTAATTCGCATTTGATGTTTGTGTTAAGTGCCGGCAGTATCTTACTGAATAAGAAAAATACACCAGAGGAAATATCACGCTGTGGAGGCTTTAGTACATGTGAGGAGTGCGGTCTACTCTGACACGTGTTCTGTGGTCAATTGGTCAAGTAGCACAGTGGGTGTGAGAATTACTGGTGTACTATCAATCCTGTCCAGTCAAGTGCAGTGTACATATCCAATCAACCAAATCATATGCCAGGCAGGCACACAATATTTATTAGTTATTTATAATATAAATAAGACGTGCCGGCGTCAAAAGCACGGGTGCGCCCTGCTGTTGTACTTCGGTTTATTAAGAGACTACGTCCACAGCGCCGTTTCCGCAGGGTTTGGTCGGACCCAGATCAGCCCGGCGGCGTTTACCTTGTAATTAGACTACGTCCACAGCGCCGTTACCGCAGGTGTGTCTTATTATACGGGCATTCCGGCGGAGCGCACAGCTACCAAATAAAGAGAATAATCGGCGACGTGAGACGTGTATAGTTTGAAACAAGGGTAGGCGGTGAGTGATGTCCCCGGTCGCGTTACATATGGACTTACATTGAAGCTTTAAGCCAATGTGTTCCGAGGCACTAGGGGTAACCATACTTGGTAGTGACATTTTATCGTGAAATGTGATAAAATTGGTTTTATTTGAATGTTTTATAAATGAAACGAAAATATTTTCGAATGTTGAATAAGTAACTGTTTACTTATTCAATGTTGAACGCTGCAATGTTGAATAAGTAACGTACTTCAGGTATCCTGCCACATTTGCACGTTTTCAATCCGTTGGTGTTACACTGTACTAATATATTAACAGCATTGGGTTTGGGTATTAACCCTGAACAGTGTTCGTCCATAGTCGGACATTCTATAATTATGATCCAAATATAAGTTTGGCCTTGTCTTGGTTAATTGCTTCTATCCGATTTGATTTAATTATTTGATGATTACTTATCAAAACAGTAAACTAGACTTACTGAGACCAGGGTCTGTAGAGTGTACACCATATAGCGCCAGATTACTTGCATGATCTACTGTCAGTTTTAAACAAAACTATCATAATTTTAGGAGAAATCAACAATATATCATAGGCAAATACAACACATAGAGATGACGACCTAAGAGAATTAAGAGGTATGGACCAGGCTACAAAAAGTCTTCTAGGGCCCGACTCCATGTGCAGACGTAATCTTTTGGTGCTGCTGCCTTTTGTTGTCCCCCCTTACACATATATATCTTTGTACACGATTTCGAAATAGTGGACCGACTCATGAATATGTTAACTAGTTTTCTGTGCGTTGCATATGGAATACATAAATTAAATCATCGCGATTCAAAGAAGATTTTTTAAAATTCATATCTAAGAGAGAGAGAGAGAGAGAGAGAGAGAGAGAGAGAGAGATTTGATTTAAAATGTGCTCAAGTTCAAGTTATTTAATTGTTAAGGTCGATGAGGTGTATACATATCTTAAATATTATAAAGATTGGTAAGTACGAACATTTAAATTCCGTTGATAAGACAACCTAAATACTACAATCTTTAATATTCCGACACTCGGCGAAACCAAAGCAACTACAACAACCTTAATAATGGACACGGACACCTTACTGAAGTCTTTGCTTTTCAGCATATTAATTTTTCCTGGTGGAGGTACATAACACACACACACACACACACACCTTCATTTTCGTGTTTATAAGTACATGCAATATCAGCGACATTTAATACAGATTACTTAGCATGTTTGTTTACACACACACGCGCACGATCTCGCGAAATTATAAGACTCGGTGTTACATAAAAATATTATCTGAAAACTAAGATTAGCTTAACTATAAGTTTGTTAAACATATTATATTGTCAATTTAGAACATTAAAATAACATTTCATCGCCACCATTTGGTCGGTCAAATTTTGGCATTGTCATAAATAGGGGTTTAGACTTCGAAAAACATACATATGTACTGTAGTGATAAGCCAGGTGATCAGATGACCAAGAAACAGCAAGTCACATTATAACGAGGTCTTTGTTAGAAGTTGAAAAGCCTGTTTCACATTGCACAATGTACATAATAGCCAATGGCTAGTGTGTTTGTCAGACTTTCTGAGACGTGCAATGACCGGAAGTCAACCTCTTGGATAGAATGACAATCAATCACAGTCTTTACTCTCTTATTGTTTTGGACACTCATTCATTCATTTAGCGACTAGATGTGCCGGAGTAATGTGAAATGAAATACCATGCTCAAAGATCAATATACTCGCACTATTTGTTCGGACTGAACTTAAGTTCGAACCCAAGAAGCTTTTAAAAGACGAGTCCATGTAGTGTTGTAGTGCACATTCTCACCAAACTGACGCGATTATAAGTACAATCATATGTTAATTCAATACACTTATGTTTTCTGTATGTTAAGGGAATTCCCTAAACATAATTGCTCCGACAAGAATACCGACAACAACAAAAATACCGACAAGAATACCGACAACGACAAGAATACCGACAGCACAATGTCCCAACGGATATCTTCAACATTCAGATTCCTGTTACAAGTTCTACCACGAGTTATTGTCATGGCCCGAATCAATAGTAAGTTTGTTATCAAATTCCTCAAAATTTTAGACAAAGTATTTTTAAATCTTCACTTGTAAAATGAAAGAAAGGTTTGTTATAGAAAAAGATATGTGTAATTCAACCAAGAACGTGAAACAGTAATACTTATGAAAACGGGAACAACCTATAGAGGCAAATACCCCCGTTCTTAACATTGCCGAGTTGTTATGTCCAAGATTTGACACTATGGCCTTGGTCTTTGGCATTTGCACATGAATTTGCTATGCGACACTACGTCTCACGTTGATTTATGAAAAATGAACCCGTGGTGATTTGAACTGGCAACAGACATTTTTTTCAAAATCGTAAATCTAGAACGCTATCCATTGCACCACCAACGCCAACGTCAGTACTGTGTTTGTTATTCTCAAATATATGAAAATGCTACATTGTACGGTAGCTTGTGACGTCATGTTGTTTACATTTGCCCCTCAAAACACAATATTCAGACAACGAATCTTTTTTATAATAGCCGAGGAACCCATTCCATTCTTAAATCAAAGGAAATCTGCTCAGAGACATATCAATCGCAAATAACAACACGCGAAAGAACGTGTTTAGTTGCATAATTCTTCACCTGCGACAATTGTGCTTTGATTTACTGTCGAATTTGACACGTTTTAATTTTATTCCATTTTATATTACTCCATTGAAATATTATTATCATTATGTGATTTACAATTAGGTGTTCTCTGCTAATTTGGATCAAAATAAACCTTTCCGAGTTAGCCTATAAACCTTTCCGAGTTAGCCTACTGAAGTTATTTTTGTTTCATTAGTTGAGTCATTTTGCGCAGCGAAACACACTTTTGTCTCCCGAACTTTCGACGTCATTTTCTCCGCTTACGTCACAATGCACATAAGGGACGTTTCTACTTGGACGGGCTCATATGTGTTAAGTTTGATCCAGATTAACCCATAGGCATGGGATATATGGAGAGGACACAGTATTGGGACGGACAGGATGATTTCTATATACACCCTTAACGTAACTTCGTTTGTCCAGAAGGTTGTAATGACAGGAAAAGAAGACATATTGGATCCACGGATTATAAAATCTCCTGATTTTTGGCACTGGGTTTAATGAAAAATTATACGTTGTTATAATGGTATTGGGATAGGGGTCAATAATTAATAGTGCAAATCGCGGGATAGTGCCTTATTGAATTGGTTTGGGGTTGACAGTTGACAATAAAGGTTGTTTTACATTATGCTGTACAGTTGTTCCGGTTTGAATAAGCTCGATCCAGTTTACAGTATTATTTGAATGTACTGATAAATACTAAATAATGTAATGTGTATGTATCATGTCTATTGTGCTAGGTCGCGTCTGTCTATTCGTCTTATCCCCTTGTCGTTTTCATGACAGCTGTATTTCCTTTATTTTCACAGACATTTTGTCAAGGACTTGGCGAACACCTGGTCAAAATGGAATCACGTGAAGAATTCAATTACTTGAGGACACAAGCCAATGCTAAACTAGGTAATGCTTACCTAGTGGCAAAATTCTGACAAAGAATGAAAAATTGTCCCGTTCAGAATTTTCGAACTAATACTAATCTACATCGTAGACTCTACATAGGTCTATTTTTCATCAGATCTTATCATTTCTGTTGTCAAGGGCGACAACGGCCCTTTTTATACTAATAGATGATGGAGGCCGTGGAACGACCAAATGGTCATCTATAAAAGGGGACGTTGGTGACAGAAATAATTCGGTCTAATTTTCCTTTTGTCGTTAATGCTGACTTTTCTTACATTCTAATATTAAGCATCGCACATTGGAGGGACTTCTGAGTACTATGGGACTACTATAGTATTTCTAAACAAATGACAACCCAGGGTCTCCAGTCTTCGTCCGCCAACAAGTGGTTGCTATGTAAAATCGAAGGCCAGACCATTGATTAGAACTTATCGAGGTCATACCTGAAACTTGAAAATGGGTAATGTATCTTCTCTCACCAAACCTAATTTAAATTATCAAAGTTACAAGTCGGAAGTTTGGACGAGACTTTTTAAGATTTTTGCCATGGTGACGGAAAAAAGAGTATTCATACTACAGAAGAAATTCACCTGTAGCAAATGGGGTTCGACTGTACCATGTGATACTCCGGGGAGAATGTTTCTGCGGAACAATTATTTCTATTGGAGAGTTCACGTTACCGAGTAAAAATAACGTTAATCCGGGAAATTTCGATGAGAACGGTTTCTCGTTAAGCGGTATTGATCATGTGGTACGCTGGCGAATCCCATTAACCTGTAGCTGGTTTTATCTAAATGCAAATAAAATATGTTTGATCGTCTGTTTATTCTCTATTTATCTATGACAAAAGTTAAGATGTACATAACCAGAGTTGTTTTTGCCGATACTTGATTCACCAATCTTGGTTTTACTGCTCAGCTGGGAATCGAACCCCAAGCATGCGATTTACCCTTCAATTTAACCGCCGCCTGTCTCCTTAAAACCGGGAGCGGTTTAAGTTAAATAAGTCACCCATCGTCTTTTGAAAATTCTATTTTGTTTTACAAAATAACACAACGCATATCTGCATGTCTGTTCACAGCAAGTTTCCCAGGAAGTGGATTTTGGATAGGGGCTACTGACGCCATAGAGGAGGGCCACTGGCAGTGGATCGATCCGTTATCACCGATAACAGGTGACCAAGTCATTTGGATAAAAACCCAACCAAGCAATCTGACTAGAGAGGATTGCGCCACACTCTGGCGCCACGGACTGGACCATCTTATTGGAGATTATTTCTGTTCCTCAAAACTCTATGTCATCTGTGAGAAAGAGTAAGTTATGATCATGACCTCTCTCTCTCTCTCTCTCTCTCTCTCTCTCTCTCTCCTATAATCATCGGACGCGTTTGTTTCAATTGTTCATAAAGAATCTGGTCATTTTGATTCTAAGGCCATGAAGTGAAACTTATATTTTATGTAAGTTTCTCGGATTTCGATTGGTCAAACGCAGGGACTCAATCTGGTATAATTTTACGAATTCTAATAACTGAAGTGGTAATGTTATCTATGACGCCACGCCCCTCCTTAACGACAGGTGTTAATGAAAAAATACCGTTCTCACATGCGCTCGTAATTTTACAAGTTCCGTTCTTTTCCATTTCGACATTTAATATATCCGGAAATCGTACAACAGACGACAGCGGTATTAGTATTTCTGACGATTCCGTGCGCCATAAACAAAGCTGAAAGTACAGTGTTACAGTGCTGAAACTGAAAAGACATGAAATATAATTAAATAAAACATGCCGCCTTTGGTTCTGGGTGTTATATTATTTTTCTCAGAAATAAATTAACACCTCGACTTCGTCTCGGGTGTTAATTTTTTTTCCCTCGTGAGATAATCCACTATATCACCCAGCACCAAAGGCAGTATGTCTATATTATTTATGTACCGATGTCAATTCTGTATTTTTCACATTTCAACCATGAGCAAAACCGGTAATTGACAATTAAATTGGCCCTTAACCGATCACCAGACCTACCTCCTTATATTGGTAGGCACTATTAATGCGTATTATAAATTTTGTATTATCTGGTTGTTTAAAAGTCATGTTTTTTTTTTTAATTTTTACTCTCTTTTGTTTCAGACTTCCTTACCAAAATGTACTTGGTTGAAACATAGCCGTATATGTGAAGTCACCAACAGGCCATTCGGGCCATGGTATAGAAAAAATGAAATAAAACTATAAAATATCGAACAATAATGGCTTATTTCTGTTTTTTATTCAGTTTTTATTCAGTCGACAATACCCAAAAGGTTATGGTATATCGTACAACACAAGTCTGTCGAAAGTTTAGTTTAGTTTAAAAATTATTTTTCTTCAATAAATATCATTTCACAAAGTTGTAGATTACAAAATATAAGTTGGGATTCTGAAACAAGAATAAAGTTCTTATAATAACCAGTCTCCCACAACTGCATTTACAATTAATAACATGTGGAACAAAAGTTAACAGAAATAATGAAAAAAGAAGAGAACGTATATAATATACAAACAAGAAAGAAAAAGCAACATAAGTAAAGGATGGCATAACGTTTAAGTCAAATATGTAATATACATGTACAATTGGAAAAGCATTACAAATTCAACAGCAATATTAGGTAAATCGTTTAGAGCGTATAATGTAAGATTGTACTCTCTTAAACAAATGCAATTCGAAAGTTTAACACTAAAGTCTAACGAATTGGAAGCTTTATCGGTCCTATCGTTATCTATATCTAGGTTGCTGCTACCCATCTCTCGACAGTTTTTAAGTCATTGGCGATCCATACCTCAGTAAATTGACAGTAAGGCTTCGACTCCTTTACGTTAACCCAGTGTTAAACTTTCGACAGACCTGTACTGTAATTCGTTAACCCAGTGTTAAACTTTCGACATGCCTGTACTGTAATTCGTTAACCCAGTGTTAAACTTTCGACATGTCTGTACTGTAATTCGTTAACCCAGTGTTAAACTTTCGACAGGCCTCTACTGTAATTCGTTAACCCAGTGTTAAACTTTCGACATGTCTGTACTGTAATTCGTTAACCCAGTGTTAACTTTCGACATGTCTGTACTGTAATTCGTTAACCCAGTGTTAAACTTTCGACATGTCTGTACTGTAATTCGTTAACCCAGTGTTAAACTTTAGACAGGCCTGTACTGTAATTCGTTAACCCAGTGTTAAACTTTCGACAGGCCTCTACTGTAATTCGTTAACCCAGTGTTAAACTTTCGACATGTCTGTACTGTAATTCGTTAACCCAGTGTTAACTTTCGACATGTCTGTACTGTAATTCGTTAACCCAGTGTTAAACTTTCGACATGTCTGTACAGTAATTCGTTAACCCAGTGTTAAACTTTCGACAGGCCTGTACTGTAATTCGTTAACCCAGTGTTAAACTTTCGACAGGCCTGTACTGTAATTCGTTAACCCAGTGTTAAACTTTCGACAGGCCTGTACTGTAATTCGTTAACCCAGTGTTAAACTTTCGACAGGCCTGTACTGTAATTCGTTAACCCAGTGTTAACTTTCGACAGGTCTGTACTGTAATTCGTTAACCCAGTGTTAACTTTCGACAGGTCTGTACTGTAATTCGTTAACCCAGTGTTAAACTTTCGACAGGCCTGTATTGTAACTGTTGTGTGTTAAGGCACATCCGACATTATTTGTGATTTTTACCCTATTTAAAAATTAAAGTAATCTATATAGTTCAAAGTTTGGATAATCTCTGTAAGTGTTTACAAATAGATATAATTAGTTACTAGTAAAACAAAATTTTCTTGCATTGTGGTTGTTCGAAGTCAAATTAAATATTATGCCAGTTTAAATTTTACAGCACTAGACGGCTGTTTCGGAATACAATTTGTCATCAGTAGTTTTTGGACCAGCGAGATGTTGAAAGGTATCCAAAAGGACCAAAATATATTTTATCAAATTTGGCTAAGGAAATACTTTGCATGAGGGAGTATTCATTGGTTTTTGAGGAATTTCAAACCTACACCATTGAAACATTTAGATTTAAGACTAACGCTTAAACCGTTTGACGACAGCGAAAGAAGAGAAGAATGAATGCAATGAAGTAAGAAATTTAAACAGTGAAGGAAAGTAACTTCACACCAGTGCCATTGTGACCTCGCTACATAGACAATCATTCTATATTACATATTATACCAGTCTTAATTTTACAATACTAGACGGCTGTTTCAGAATACAATTCCCCATCAGTAGTGCTTGGACCAAAATTATGAAACCATAACTTTTTTCCAAGATGTTGAAAAGAAACCCAAAGGACCAAAATATAATTTACCAAAATCGGCTGAGGAAATACTTTTCATGAGGTAGTGTACCTCAGTTTTGGAAGAATTTCGAATTTTAATAGCAGCAAATTTAGACAATAGAATATTTCTGACAATAATACACAATTATTGCCTACCGAGTTTGTGATATCCTCGGGGCACCAGCCACCAGCAGAGATACCTGCTCAGGGGTTTAAATTACATATTATACCTAATTTTACAGCACTAGACGGTCGTTTCGGAATACAATTCCTCATCAGTAGTACTTGGACCAAAATTATGAAACCAAAACGTTTTTCCAAGATGTTATGATATATTAGTTCAAAGAAGCGAAGGAGTTGTAATTGAAACTAACTAAATGGTCTTCACCAATCTAAACATCTTTAATTATAAGGCAAACCATTTGGACATTGATTGGTTTGTTTTTGACTACATCTTTGTCCTAAAGCCCAGACCTTGTATCATTCAAACACGTATGTACATGTAATTTACAAATAGCAAATTTAACATAACCTGCTTCTTAAAAATAATCCGTTTAAACTATGATATGGCGTACACCAGAGCGCCCTCTGGAAGCAAGTTAAATTAAGGATGCTACTCTACTAGGTTCAAAACATGGTTTGTCGATAAACCAAATTATACTAGATACGTAAAGAGCAATGCTTCTCCCATCTTCCGGACCACAACATTGGGGCGTTTGGAGATTAGAAGTTCTTAAAGCATATCCACTAAATAAAATTTGGAATTAATGCTCATTAGTATTCGGTATTTACGAAGATTTGTTTTAATTATGCATTAAACAAAGCATCTCCTATTATTAAAAACTCGAACGCAGTGTATGAGGTCATCTGCTTATTAAAACAGACATATCTCTACGGCTACAAACTTAATTTGAAGGTTTATAAATAGGTGTCACCGTGAATGTCGGTCTGTCCATGTAAAATCATGTCTGCTCTAAAACTTCCACAAATATCGATGGATTTTCAAGAGTCGGTATCGAACAAACACGAAAAGATATGTCACAAAACACATTTAGGTATGTTAGTCAAAGGTAAAGGTAACAAAATCAAATCTACGCTACGGTACATTCATATTATATACACAGTGTGTATGTACAACCCTCCGTATCGGGTCGAGTCCTTTTTAGCTCACCTGGCAAAGGCCATGTGAGCTTTTGCCATCAGTTGGCGTCCGTCGTCGTCCGTCCGTAAACTTTTCACATTTTGACTATCTCCTCTGACACCACTAGAGCAATTTTAACAAAACTTTACAGGAATGATGTACACGTGTATAGAAGGTCCTTTACTTAGATTGCCGAATTTTTTTTGATCCGCCAAAAGACATGGCTGCCAGCGCAGAAGATAGTTTAAAATTGGACCCTATGGGAAAAATGCATTTTTCACTATTTCCTCAGAAATGACTGAAGCAAATTTAACCAAACTTTACAGGAATGGTGTAAGGAAGGTCCTTTACTTAGATTACTAAAATTTTCTAATTTCTAATTCGTCGAAAAACATGGCCGCCAGCGCAAAAGATAGTTTTACTTTGGACCCTATGGGAAAAGCATATATATGCTATCTCCTCTGAAGCTAGTGAAGCAAATTGAACCAAACTTTACAGGAATGATGTATAGAAGGTCCTTTACATAGATTGCCAAAATTTTTCTGATCCGCCAAAAAACATGGCCGCCAGGGCAGAAGATAGTTTAACATTGGACCCTATGGAAAAAACGAATTTCTGGCTATCTCCTCAGAAATGACTGAAGGGAATTTAACCAAACTTTACAGAAATGATGTATATAAGGTCCTTTACTTAGATTGATAAAATTTTTCTGATCCGCCAAAAAACATGGCCGCCAGCGCAGAAGATAGTTTAACATTGGACCCTATGGGAAAAGCAAATATATGCTTTCTCCTCTGAAGCTAGTGAAGCAAATTGAACCAAACTTTACAGGAATAATGTATAGAAGGTCCTTTACATAGATTGCCAAAATCTTTCTGATTGGCCAAAAAACATGGCTGCCAGCGCAAAAGATAGTTTAACATTGGACCCTATGGGAAAAACACATTTTTGACTATGTCCTCAGAAATGACTGAAGCAAATTTAACAAAACTTCACAGGAATAATGTATAGAAGGTCCTTTACTTAGATTGCCAAAATTTTTCTGATCCGCTAAAAAACATGGCCGCCAGTGCAGAAGATAGTTTAACATTGGACCCTATGGGAAAAACATATATATGCTATCTCCTCTGAAGCTAGTGAAGCAAATTGAACCAAACTTTACAGGAATGATGTATAGAAGGTCCTTTATATAGATTGCCAAAAATTTTCTGATCCGACAAAAAACATGGCCGCCAGGGCAGAAGATAGTTTAACATTGGACCCTATGGGAAAAACGCATTTTTCACTATGTCCTCAGAAATGACTGAAGCAAATTGAACCAAACTTTACAGGAATGATGTATATAAGGTCCTTTACATAGATTGCCAAAATTTTTCTGATCTGCCCAAAAACATGGCTGCCAGCGTAGAACATTGTTTCACATTGGACCCTATGGGAAAAGCATATATATGCTATCTCCTCTGAAGCTAGTGAAGCAAATTGAACCAAACTTTACAGGAATAATGTATAGAAGGTCCTTTACATAGATTGCCAAAATTTTTTTATATGCCAAAAACATGGCTGCCAGCGCAAAAGATAGTTTAACATTGGACCCTATGGGAAAACGAATTTTTGACTATGTCCTCAGAAACGACTGAAGCAAATTGAACCAAACTTTACAGGAATGATGAATAGAAGGTCCTCTACATAGATTGCCAAAATTTTTCTGATCTGCCATAAAACATGGCTGCCAGCGGAGAACATTGTTTCACATTGGACCCTATGGGAAGAGCAAGTAAGAGATGTGATTTTAATCAGATTGAAAAAAAACTGAATGGTACATATAGTTCTACAGTGATTTCCTTAGCCATTCTGTCTGATATAAACAGTGCATTTGTTCATCACTGGAATACACATTTGCTTTAAAAGCATTTTAGTCAGGTGAGCGATACAGGCTCAGCCACACTGAGCCTCTGAGCCTCTGGTTTCGTAGCAGTATCACTACGAGTCGCGCTTGCAAGGGTTGTACATACACACTGTGTATATGATATTTTTATCTAACATTTCCAATTAGGTTATTTAAAATAATAAAAAAAAACATACTTTATGTGAAAAAATTACATTTTACCACAGAAAATCACTGAACTATGTTATGGCATTTGACATGACGTGACATCACAATGTGAAAGTTAGAGGGCGCGGTGGCCTAATGGATAAGACGTCAGTCTTCAAATCCAGGATCTCTCACCGCTGTGAGTTCGAGTCCCGCTCGGACCACATGTGGGAAAGTGAATTTTCCTTGCCGTTGGCTTTTACAGATTCACCTGGTATCAGTATAATGGACTAGGGGAGTGGTACGCTTGTCTGCCGCTTACTGACTGTTAACTAGCACGGTAAAGTCGCCCTGAGTGCGCGCTACTACAGGGCAGACCATACAACACACTCGCACTTCATATGCATACACAAAATTGTGCATAGATTAATCCATAGAGATTAATTAAATAGTTCTCGTCGCGAATAGCTGAAGAATTGCTGATGCGACGTTAAGCAACATTCAACCAACCAACCAACAATGGCAAAGTGCACATGCATTTTACCGCCAATGTTGTATCACCACAGTACACCACACTGTGGTGATACAAGATTCTGTATCATGCGTTTTCGATAAAACTTGTATTTCGTCAAATCAGATAGAAAAACTAGTCTAATGTTAGATAAAACGTGTTCCCATTATGGGAACTTTATACAACGAAACAACCTGTTTACTAATAAATGGTTTACTAAGTGATATTACAAGCTAAGGATTATTAAGGCCACCAGAGAGTTTTATGGCGGACATCACAAAAATGTTGATAAGTATGAGGTCTCTGAATCCATCGAAAATTGTCCTAGATAAATTTGAGACGACAAAGAACCTTTTATTCTCAAAGAACCTTTAATTCTCAGTTTTGATTTTACAGGTGACGGATGCAGGGCTCTAGCTAGAGATGAGGTTTTTTTTTTAAGCACCCGGTTTTATTTCCCTGCATGTTGGAAGTTCGCGTGTTTAACCCTTATTTGTCAAAGTTTTTTTATTGCTTAGAATATTCGCTGAATGAAAGTGTCATATACCATTTTTTGAATTAAATCATAAAATACATTCCAAAAATGGTATATGACAAACGATCTTCCATATTTTGTTTTTATTTGGAACTTTGATGTCCATCCTTATTTTTTTCCATATCAAAACTATGAATATATATTATACAAGTTTTCATTTATTTGAGTCGCTTTTATCTAAAAAAGCTTTAAAATAGGAAAAAAAAAAAAAACTGGCTGACGTTTGAGATTGTTTATTTGAAAACACAGGTACCAAGTAAATATTCTAGCTGCATATTTGTTATGCAACAAAATTGACTGAAATTCCAAATATTAGACTCTTAAGTGGCTGATTGATACCCATGAAAAGTTTTATCATTTTTTTCTTGGTTTGTTATATGTACCCATTGATTAGGTAAACTATTTTTAAAATCTGTGACATGCGATTCCCAGGACAGTTTGGTCCTTACAGGGTGTTAAGGTTGAAAGTCAGGATCACAAGATCAAATCATAGTTTTAATGTCCATATATCGTAATCACTGCATAATTTCCACATTTTTAGTTAATTTTGATCTTAATCGGCACAAATATGAATCAATATCTATCGATGTGTCATGTTCCACATTTAGGTCAAAGGTCAAGGTAAAGAAGCGTAATCTTGTTTTATTGTCTGAATGTCTTATCCGTTCCATACAATTGAGTTGATTTTTATAAAACTCCACACAAATGTATAGTTGCATGACACCAAAGGACAAGGCCACGAGATCAAATCTACTTCCTCTGTCTAAATGACAGCGTAATTACTTCCATACTTTTGGATTGGTATCCCCAAACTTGCCAAAAATATATAGTGACATACCAAATGAAAGTGTGGTAGAAATACTAAGGTATGATGATAAAAATAGGTGCAATGGTATTTCAATCGCCTCAGAGATGTTGGACCAGAGGATATTTGACTTTCAAGAGACAGATCTAGTTATTAATTTTAACTGGTTTCGGGGCCTGTGACAGAACTTTTTGAAAGACGCTCGTTTGCACGTACCAAGGACTAAGTTGTCCAATATACATGTTAAAAGTTGAATTATCTATGCCAAAATTAAAAAAAAAAGATTCTCAAGGGCATTTCACAGATAAGTAATTGTCTATCACCCTATATATACTGTATATGTATAAGTCTGTTATTTATGTCTGCAGAATGCCACTAATGAACATGTATTTAAGACTGGCTATTGGTTTACTAGGAGTTGGTAAGTTAAAAAATAAACTTCTACACTTGACATTCGAATGTCAAAAAACAAACACAAATCGCAATCCCAACTGAACAAAGCAAAGCAAAATCTTTTAAACTGACAAATAGATTAAGCACGTGAACTTCCACCATGGAAGTGGGACCGGGTGCCCGGACCGTCGTGCATCAAAGTCAATGCTATTTCTATTATTTCCATATTTAGCCATTTGTTACAGATGTAACACGTAAAAGACATTGAACATTGGTATCCCCTTTTCACACTTTTTACAATAAACGCAAAGAAACTATTGGCTAGCGTTAAATGGGGTTACATTTCCTAATGCCTAATGTTTAGCAAAAGGACAACCATTACCTAATTTAAATTCCGGGTCCGATGCAGGAGTAAAACAAACACCGATCCCCTCAAAGAGAGTACTATTATCTGGTGCTAAATTACCACCATAGTAGGTTTTATCAGGAGGAATTTTCACTCATTTTGACAGTGTTTATTGTAATTATTTGTTCAGTTTACGGATACATGATTATTTGAGAACATAGAATTTTGTCTGATGTAAATGTACTTGCCGGCATTGCCAAGAATAACGTCGAACATTTACTGTCTTATTTTCGGACTAAGATGACCTTTTTACGATAGATTGTAATTTTAACTGCATTCAATTGTTTTAACAAGACCAAAATTAGGGGAACCCATGATCTTTGTTAACATTACTTCCCAATCTGACAACGGTATTACAGTCCGTGAAGAAACACGCAACTTTGTATGTCAATGTCTCATACCCATATCTGCGTACAGAATCTTGTATCGGACACCGTTGTATGAGTTCAATGAATAGAATGAAGCAGAATACATTTTAATTGTAAGATAAAGTGCGACATCAAAGGAGCAATGACGCGATGGCGAAGGATCGAAGTGAAGTTACCATATCGAAAGATAACAAAGGAACAAAATACAATTACACAATAGGAAATACTAATACCTTTGCCTTCGAGCATTATAAGGAAAACTACCGTACCCGAGTTGTAATTACTGCTTTATTTTATATCAAACGGGTGTAAAACCTTCAAGCATAAAATAGCGAAGCCTATAACATGTAATTTTAAATTCCTTCTGACAGTTCAAATAGCAGTATCCAGTAAATGCCCACAGGGATGGACGGAATTCTCTGCGTCCTGTTACTTCATCAGCAAATCTACTGCCTCGTGGTTAGACGCAACTGTAAGTTGACACTAAATCATAATAAATTCAGTTCTTGGCATAGATAGGTAGGGTTGGTTGGTTAGTTGGTTGAAGTTGTTTTACGTCGCATCATTCATTGTGTACCAATTTGCAACGAGGCAATTTTTTAATAATCTAAAATGGTTTCAATCGGAACATGATTTTGAGTATGTGGGGAATCATATTGTTTTTGTTCTGTTTTCTTCGTATTCTTCTTCTATCAAGACCTGCTATTCTAAAGTAGATCTCTGAAACAGCTTGATGGATTTGGATGAAATTTGGTACTAATAATCTGTTATCTTTGTAGATATGCATGATATGACTAATTATTTTATCTCGAAGTTGGGTGGGTGTAAATTGCATAATTTACAAAGAGAGATAACTTTTACCGAATCCTTTTCCTTAAGACACTTGCATTGTTCTCAGAAGTCTATATAATTTTGTTAAATAAATTCTCAATTACTTGGCATTATATGGTTTTAAATATACCAAATTTTTATTAGCACTGTTAAAGAAGTTTCAATCTTTTAAAAGGAGGGGGGCGTGTTAAACAAATTTGTAAGAATATTTCACAGATTTTATACAGCTGTCATGTTCTCAATTTTAATATTTCATTAAATAAATAACGCAAAAATTGTTTGCCATATGCTAATATTCATAATCAATTCAATAATAGCAAATCTGTGACATAATTATTATTCAAATATTGTTACATATGTATGTAAAGTGTGTGGCTTGTGTGTTATTTAAGCGATTTTATAAATGTATAAAGAAAAAAAATTAATTTAAAGTTACAGTGAATAAAAACAAATGAGCTATATAGGTTTTACAGTGATCTAATTATACTTTTGAAAATCAATTCTGAATCTACATAAGCTGGTGATGACACTTGAATTATACTGTTAAAATGCGTATAAATGACCAATATTACCAAACTTGGTTTGCAGCTTTGAACAGTTGTTCTCGTCTCTGTAATTACTATATTTTTTGTAAACAAGAATTTTGTTTTGAATCATATGTGAATTATAACTTTAATATTAATCTTTTGACAAAATTGCGTAGTGGGACTCTTTTATTAAATGTGGAAACAGGACGATTTGATAAAATTCCAAGAGATCAACGTTTGTGTAGATGTTGTAATATACAAAATATCAGTTCGTTCTGGTGTGTCCAGCGTTCCGGTCTCGGAGAACAAGCTTTTTACCATGTTATTTTCATCTTTTCCTAACAAATATAAATTTGTATCTTAACTTAAAGCAGATTCTGAAGTACTAACTTCAAAACTGTGTAAATATCTGACAGAGGCATGGGAAATAAGAACTACCTTAATGACATGATTTATTACTATTATTATTATTATTATCATTATTATTGGCTATATTTGATGTTGTTCTCTGTCATTGCTGTAACATTATATAATTTTGTATGATATAGTATGTACATTTATGCTGATGCAATATACTTATATATATATTATATATATATATACCCAAACATTGTTGGTCATGTGCTAATATTCATAAAGAATTCAATATTAGCACATCTGTGACATACTTATTCAAATGCTGTTATTGATAAATACCAAAGGAAAGATTATGTCTTATACAAAAATATTTTATAAATGAATGTTTATGTATTGTATTCATAATTTGATTGAATCAGTATTGAACCAAGCATTCAACAGGTTCATTTTGATTTTTGTATTCTTTTCTATTCTTTATTTAATTCCTCTGCAGTAGAGATTAAAAATAAGTGGTTTCACATCAAAATAACATAAACACTATATACATGATGCAAGTGACATAAATGTTAATGACAATATGTAGTGAGACACAAACAAAAACAAAAACAAAATATCTACATAGAAGTAGTATATACTACTAGTATATCACTATGGGTATGGTAGTACAGTCCATGATCAATATTGTGTATGAGTAGCCAGCATCATGACTCTATATACATAGTCAAAGAATATGCCATATATATTACTAAATAATATTCTAAATTAAAACGAAATTGTTTATTATTTAATTGTTATATAATATATTGTTTTACTAAGGTTGGGTTTTAAGCACATGTCAAATAGATTTATATTTATGTAAGCCTATCCCAAGTCATTACAATTGTTTTTGTCCAAATTCAGTTATCTTCTCATTGTTTATCTATTGAAACAGCTAGTTATTAAAAAAAGAAAACACTAAAAAAAAAAAAAAAAAAAAAAAACGAAATGGAAGACGGTTGTATATTTTGTAATGGTGTTGTTGAAAATGAATATCATTTTATTATTTTAGAGTGTAAAACATATACTAATATTAGAAAACAATTTATTAAACTACTGGGTCAAACCAATACAGTTGCTCAGCATCAACAATTTTAAACAATTATGAAATCTATCAAAAATTCTATACAATGCTTTAAATATTACAATTAATGTTTAACTTTACATTATTATATTTATACTCTATATTTATTATCTCTCCTGGTGCTGCTGTTTGTTATATATATATATGTGTATCCCAGTTACAATCTCTAGTTATTATTATTATTTACAAATCTAATTTTTAGACGATGTGTAAAGCCTTAAATGTTTCACATTTAGTAAACGTAGACGATAGCTCAGAACAAAGTGATTTAGTAATCTTTACAAGAGCACGTAAGTAGATCTCTCTTCTCACTCTCTGTGGATTTTTAAGTGTCATATACCATTTTTTGAATGTATTTTATGATTAAATTAAAAAAATGGTATATGACAACAGTGTAAAGTGGGGACAAGTGAGATAAATAGTGGACACAATGTGAGGCTCATAAAAATACATTAGTTCTTTTACCTACAATGTGGGAACATTTTCAGTATGTGTTTTTGTAAGGACAATCAAATGTCCCCATCTAACCGAACCCCACTCTATTGTCAATAGTGTTTTTAAAACATTTTAAATAACGTACTGTAGATCTGAGGGACGTATGTTTTGTCCCCACAATGTCCCCACTGGTGTTGTCCCCACTTAGAGAGTGATAGAGTTAGCTAATTGTCGTCCTAGACGACTGCAGGATCTCTCTCTCTGTCTCTCTCTCTCTCTCTTCTATGAAATTTCTTGTACACGTGTTACACTATTATATCTATATCTTGTATAAATTGGATTTCAAAATATTATCGATATCCCATTTAATTTTACGAGTAAGATGTCAATGACTGATTTGTATATGAATTCCGAATGTCAACCCATTTTAATTCAATATTGAATCAATATTCATATAACACATATGTGCACTGCGGTAGCTTAGTTGGTAGATTTCTCGCTCTGTACATGGGTGGTCGTTGGTTCAAACCCCGATTGGGTCTGACCCAAGACTTGAAAGTGGGTGGGGAATGTTCTTTTGCCAAGTACTTGGCATTACGAAATCAAAATTATGTTTTTTCGGATGAGAACTTAAAATAAACGAGGTTCTGTGTCACGATAGATGTTTCACGATAAAGAATCCTGCTGTGCCACCAGCACAACGAACAGGCAAAATTTTCGCGCCTTTGCCTATAGCTGGCGACGTCTCGATATAAGAGATATTTTCTTGACTGGGACGTTAAACATCATTGCTCAGGTCATATAACACATAAAACTTACCACATTCTAAAGGCCACAGATGTAATTTTCTTTTTATTACAAAGTCGGATAGAGGCAAGCGATTTGTAAAACTGCAGAACTGGGTTCTGATTGGTTAATAGGTATTCACGGGATACGGTTTTATACCTAACCAGTATACGTTACGGATAATTCGTTGTACTTGTTTATGAATGAACAATAGGCAAATAAGCACAAACATCAAAATAAAGAATTTTATTCATTTATTACACTTGTTTGGCCTAGAACGGCACGATTTTAAAATTGAAACGCTTATCTAACAAATTCAAGATTTTTGTAACAAAAATGAAGTTATTGGCGATAAATATATATTATATACACAGTGTGTATGTACAACCCTCAGTATCAGGTCGAGTCCTTTTTTCGTAGTCGTATAGTGATACAGCTACGAAAAAAGGGGCGAGACCTGAGACCTGATACGAAGGGTTGTACATACACACTGTGTATATGATATTTTTATCTAACATTTCTAATTAGGTTATTTTAAATAATAAAAAACAGTACTTTATGTGAAAAAAATACATTTTACCACAGAAAACCACTGAACTATGTTATGACATGTTCTGTAGTAATGATTTCCCAATGACGTCACAATGAGAAGTGCACGTGTTCTTTACCGCCAATGTTGTATCACCACAGTGTGGTGTGGTGATACAAGATCCTGTATCATACGTGTTCGATAAAACTTGTATTTCGTCAAATCAGATAGAAAAACTAGTCTAATGTTAGATAAAGCACTTTACTACGTGATACACATGATCTGTGCGATGATTGATACAACATTGATAGGAGATGGGCATATCGTTAACCCGAGTTAGTTTTCCTGGGAGTTATTGTCCTTTGAACACGAATGCAAATTATCAAAATCCTTTTGGTGAGAGATTCTAATTCACTGAATTTGCTTGTTGGGGTTTATTGAACATTTATCTTTTCAGTTGGTGTAAAAAGTTCGGTTTGGCTTGGTGGCACAGATGTTGTCCTGGAGGGTCACTGGCAATGGGCTGACAACTTACAACCGATTATATACAACAATTTCCCTCATCTTGATAACGTAGATGCAAACCAGAACTGTCTAGCAATGGACGTTCAACACCATTTTGAATGGCACGATAGAGACTGTAGTCAAAGATACCATTACATATGTGAGCTACCGTAAGTATAAGACAAGAGTCACTAGACAAGTATAGCTCAACTGTACATCCTATTATCTTACTTTTTACTTGGTCTGTCTTTGGCTGTATCCATGTTGGCCATGATATCTCATTTCTTTATTTCCATGTCGTCATTCGAATACACTGACGTTGTCAAAGGTAATCACATTCATAATATTATTAGTATTATAGGTAAACAACTTTGACCTGTCCGTTGACCTTTTATTTAAATATTTATCACGGACCAATTATAGGTAAACAATTTGGACCTGTCCGTTGACCTTTTATTTAAATATTTATCACGGACCAATTATAGGTAAACAATTTGGACCTGTCCGTTGACCTTTTATTTAAATATTTATCACGGACCAATTATAGGTAAACAATTTGGACCTGTCCGTTGACCTTTTATTTAAATATTTATCACGGACCAATTATAGGTAAACAATTTGGACCTGTCCGTTGACCTTTTATTTAAATATTTATCACGGACCAATTATAGGTAAACAATTTGGACCTGTCCGTTGACCTTTTATTTAAATATTTATCACGGACCAATTATAGGTAAACAATTTGGACCTGTCCGTTGACCTTTTATTTAAATATTTATCACGGACCAATTATAGGTAAACAATTTGGACCTGTCCGTTGACCTTTTATTTAAATATTTATCACGGACCAATTATAGGTAAACAATTTGGACCTGTCCGTTGACCTTTTATTTAAATATTTATCACGGACCAATTATAGGTAAACAATTTGGACCTGTCCGTTGACCTTTTATTTAAATATTTATCACGGACCAATTATAGGTAAACAATTTGGACCTGTCCGTTGACCTTTTATTTAAATATTTATCACGGACCAATTATAGGTAAACAATTTGGACCTGTCCGTTGACCATTTATTTAAATATTTATCACGGACCAATTATAGGTAAACAATTTGGACCTGTCCGTTGACCTTTTATTTAAATATTTATCACGGACCAATTATAGGTAAACAATTTGGACCTGTCCGTTGACCTTTTATTTAAATATTTATCACGGACCAATTATAGGTAAACAATTTGGACCTGTCCGTTGACCTTTTATTTAAATATTTATCACGGACCAATTATAGGTAAACAATTTGGACCTGTCCGTTGACCTTTTATTTAAATATTTATCACGGACCAATTATAGGTAAACAATTTGGACCTGTCCGTTGACCATTTATTTAAATATTTATCACGGACCAATTATAGGTAAACAACTTGGACCTGTCCGTTGACCTTTTATTTAAATATTTATCACGGACCAATTATAGGTAAACAATTTGGACCTGTCCGTTGACCTTTTATTTAAATATTTATTACGGACCAATTATAGGTAAACAACTTGGACCTGTCCGCTGACCTTTCATTTAAATATTTATCACGGACCAATTATAGGTACCCAACTTGAACCTGTCCGCTGACCTTTCATTTAAATATTTATCACGGACCAATTACATATATGTATAGGGAACACAGGTGTTTATTTTTGTATACATCATGAAATATACTCACCTCATAGAGGAAACTCGTGCACTGTGAAAGTATTAACTTTAATCTTAACATTACCCATGTATTAGGTGAACCATCCTATATGGATATTCCTAAGGAAAGGTCAAACGGAAAGTTTAATGTTGGTTGCCTATACCCACATTGGTCATGATAAATTTACTCTTGAAACGTTTTGCCTTAAAAAGACTGACGCATTGAATGTGCCAATCTAATAATATACTGGTAATTAAAGGCAATGGTTGAAGCCAGAGATTTAGACTGGTCAGATTTATTGTGTACTTGAGCCACATTATATGTCGTGTTCGTCAAAAGTAGGGATTTTAAAACAAACTCAGAATTAATTTTTGTTTTGGTTTCTTATTTATTGATGTGCTATAGTTTTGTCATGTGCTACTTTTCAATTTTTATGAAATAATATAATTCAAAAGTAGCACATGACAAATATAATGCATTCAAAATTGCCATGTGCTGATATGGATGCATTGTATTTAATAAAAATTCAAAAGCCCTGCCTTTTGAATTTAATTTTAAGGAGCATAAATTTGGCTTTAAAGAAAATTAAGTTCATTTTATAAAAAGTGTTTAAAGCTTTTAAAGATAATATTTGATAATAATTCTGAAAATATCTTTATTTTCACAAAAATTAGAAACAAGAGAAAATAAGTATTAAATCATTCCTTTTGAAAATTACGGTGTCAGCACGTGAAAATAAAACATTTTACATAACGGTATAGTAATTATTTATATCCAAATTGATGGGTAACATTTAAGTTTACAAAGAAATTACTATGTTGGCAATCGGAAATAGCCTTACATTACTTGCGCGTAACATTGTCTATAAAAAACTGTTAATATTATAAAAGATTATTATTATTTTTAATGCATGTATTATAATAGCTTTGTTGTGAATATTTTTCTCTAAAAACTTGCATCCATGTACCTGACGAGAGAGAGAGAGAGAGAGTCGCTAATATGGTTTATTAGCACAAGATTCATCTATAAATCCAAATAAAGATCTCTAATTAATCCTCTAATGGAATTTTGAAATACCATGCATAGCGACACAAAAATTTATTTTATCGTACAAGTTTTCATTTTGCTACAATTTTCAGGATTTTTTAAAATGTTTTTTTTTTGTGTGGAAAAATGGTAGATTTAAATCATCTCTTTGTACACAAAAGTCAAATTGGAAATTTAAAAATGTCTTAATAATATGTGTGAATTTTAAACAAGTAATTTTATTGATATAGTTCGTAAATCTGTAAAATATCCAAGAATTGATTTAGAGAAATATTTTTAATCAGATTTTTAAATTTTGTTATTGATTATCTGAAACAGACTTAACCCTCACCTGTAATTAATACCTATTGTCTTTGCTCATCCTACAACAAACTTTATCTATCTATCTCATATTTAAAATGATGCTCAAGGAATTTATTATTTTTTTATATAAATTATTTGTGTAACATGACAATTGTCTTCATTTCATAAATTTTCATGCACTTCCAGTGTACATGCACTCATGTGCTTTGAGTGGCATCAGTGCTTTGATCTCTGTTGTTACATATGTATATTCATGTTCTTCTCCAACATTGTAAAGCACTTTTATGACCAGAATAAAGACAGAAAACTTTCAAGTACTGTCTGAATTCTTCATTTTAGCTCACCTGACCGAAAAGTCATGTGAGCTTATGGCATACCGCAGCGTGTGTGCGTGCGTGCATCATTAACACATATTTTCAACATCTCCTCTGAAACTACAAGACATATTTCAATGAAACTTGGTGAGAAGTATATATGTGCCGGTGCGTGCATCGTTAACACATATTTTCAACATCTTCTCTGAAACTACAAGACCGATTTCAATGAAACTTGGTGAGAAGTATATATGTGCCGGTGCATGCATCATTAACACATATTTAAACATCTTCTCTGAAACTACAAGACAGATTTCAATGAAACTTGGTGAGAAGTATATATGGGCCGGTGCAATTCAGATTTGTTGGTAGCGTTGCCATGGCTACCATAACTAGGTCAAGGTAACTTAGGGGTGCAAAAATCTTAAAAAATCTTCTTCTCCGAAACCAATGATTGGAGAAAAAATCTGATGTGATATTTGGCTTCTCTAGGGTCTTAAGCCTATAGTTTGTTCATTTTATAAAATTCGGACAAAAAATAGGTTACGCGTTTATGCGTTTAATTTAAAAAAAACGTAAAATAGCTTCAAATTGTTATAACTTGTTTATTTGACCAGATAATGGCATGGGGTTTTCAGTTTTGACATATTCTTGTAATTATCTTCAAAACGGGGTCAAAGTCAATTGTGAAGTTCATGACCTAATTTTTTTACCTCTGATTTTAATAATTATCTGGAAAACTATAAACTTTTTGTATAAGCATGTATATTAAATTGTTGTAGATATTGATACAATGATCATTTTGATGTAAAGAAAAATGTCATAGGTTCAAAGGTCAAGGTCACAGATATAAAATAATGCCAAAATAGTTAATTATCTGGAAAACTATAAACTTTTTGTATAGGCTTGTATATTAGAATGTTGTAAGCATTGATACAACGATCATTTTGATGCATAGAAAAAGGTCATGGGTTTAAAGGTCAAGGTCACAGATATAAAATAATACCAAAATAGTTAATTATCTTGAAAACTATAAACTTTTTGTATAGGCATGTATATTAGAATGTTGTAAGCATTGATACAACGATAATTTTGATGCATATAAAAAGGTCATGGGTTTAAAGGTCAAGGTCACAGATGCAAAAGAATACTGAAATGGTTAATTATCTTGAAAACTATTAACTTTTTGTATAGGCATGTATATTAGAATGTTGTAGGTATTGATACAACGATCATTTTGATGCATATAAAAGGTCATGGGTTTAAAGGTCAAGGTCACAGATGCGCAACAATACTGAAATGGTTAATTTTCTCAAAATGTATAAACTCTTTTTATAGGCATGTATATTAGAAGATTTGGTATTGGTCTTACAATCATTTTGATATTTATTAATAAAGGCCAAGGATCAAGGTCACAGATACAAAAAAATCCCAAAATGGACTAGTTTTTTTTACTTTTGTACTTTTGTTTTCACTATTTTAGCCTCAAATCGTTACTATTATAAAATATTTTGACATTTGAGCTATTATTTATCCAGGTGAGCGTATCAGGTCCAATGGGCCTCTTGTTAGATAAGAAAACAGTATCGATTACAAGCTAATTTCCAAACATTAGCTCAACACAACAAGAATAACATAACTGTAAATGATTTGATCAAAAGCTTACAGTCTTTGTTGAAATTTGGTCTATATAGTTGTGGTCTATGCCTTTGCTGCTTTGGGAGAATAAGCTTGATAGGCTAGTCGTTGTATTGAAATAAAACTAGAAGTGTAGCATAAAGTTCACTTTCTTATATTGTAAATCTTTTTTAACATTTAATAGATATAATAACACTGAATACAAAAATTACGGTCATTCCGCTTGTTCCGTAAATGTCCAAAATGTAAAATAAGCTTAAAGAGCAGTGGCGGATTTAAGGGGTTGCAACCCGGCCCCCCCCCCTTTGAAAATTTAAGAGAGAGAGAGAGAGAGGCAGCCATTGACTGATGTACCCCCATATGTTAATGTAACAACCCATTTCTGTTTACGTGTTGTTCCGGATCACGTTTACTAGACCCCACATCTCTGGAAGTTTGCGCCTTCGGCGCTCGCACCTAGTATTATATACTAGTAATTCTCAACCCCCCCCCCCTTTCAAAAAATCCTGGATCGCTCCTGAAGAGATATTCGAAATAAACGGTTTTCCGTTATAAAATGAAATACCAGTCACTAAGCCTAGCTCCGACTAGACTGCCGAAGCAGTGAAAAACTTCAGTGTACATAAAATTCGAATATGATATTAAACCAATGAAATTAAAAGAAAAATCTGAATAACCAATAAAATGTCGCTTGGTATTAACCGGGAGGGTTGTCATGAGAAATTATAAGTTAATTAATCAAGTCGATAAAAGTGTAAATGACTTCCTTTTTAAAGAGCCGAGATTATCCTTCGGATGTCACAAAGAAAATGCATAGAGAACATATGGCGTGAAGAATAAGAGACTTAAATTAAACGTGTCACTCTGTGACTTACTGAGTAAAAAGCTTATCAAATTAATCTTTATAAAAATATGCAATAAAAGAATAAAATATTACTTTCAAAATCAAATGATTAAGATAAAAATAACATTGAGTAAAATAAATACAAAAATTCAATTATTTCAATAGAAATGTAAAAACAAAAGTTTTGAATTTTTATGAAATAATATAATTCAAAAGTAGCACATGGCCGTTTAATATTAGTTATTACCAAATACATACTTGCGAGTAGAGTATCTTAAGAGATACTACTGGTCTAAACCTAGCTGCTTGAAACTAACGCAACTGTTAAGTGTTTCTAATCTGCGTGAACTCCGCAGGTTAGGAATGTTTCTGTATAAAGCTACTTACAGAAGGGATCACAAATAATGTGATCACTGTCCATCCAATAATCTAAATAAACTGACTAGAAAGCCATTAAAAAATTAAGAAACTGACTAGACAATCCATCCAATAATTTAAATAAACTGATCAGATAGTCCATTCAATCATTTAAATACAACTGACTAGACAGCATAGTCTCCTCGTCTCACTTAATATTATTATTATTATTATTATTATTATTATTACCTGTATTATTATTATTGCTATCTAATGAAATTTTGTTGTCATACACTTTTATATATTCCTATATGTGCGCCATACAACTTTATTTTCATTGTAAAAACCTATGAGTGTATGCTTTGGGAATAAATGAATTGAATTGACTCGTTACCATTCCAGGATTAGACCAAACACGTCGTGGGTTACTGCTTCGCCAGCGGTTCAGCCAGTAGGATAATAGTATGAGATGTTTTACTTTGTATATCTGTTCTGAAATGTAATAAAACTTAAATACAACATGCTTCAGTATTCTTCATTAGTTTATATAACAATTTAAGACATGACTTTCGTTTAAAACTTAAAATAAACGAGGTTCCGTACGCGTGTCACGGTAGGGTTGGCACGCTAAAGAACCCTGCTGTATAATGCCATCAGCGTAACGCACAGGCAAAATTTCTGCACTTTCGCCTATGGCTGGCGACGTCTCGATATAAGTGAAATATTCTTGACTGGGACGTTAAACACCATTACTCACTTTCGTTTTTATTTACAGCAAGCAATAGATAGCAATTAATGTAGCGCGAGGAAATGTTTCAATTTACTTACAGAATGTCTGTGATATTTTCCGGACACTTTGGTTTCTCCCAATCCCAGAAATGATCGCCTGTCGAACCTCTATTTGTAGTAATTGTAGCCTCGGTTTAAGTAAGAGACCATTACTTTACTCCTCTCAAGCGTGGCACCGGATTTTTATGGTGATGGTTTTGTATTTAAATCAAAATAACTGACAATTTTAATTATTGTTGCGATGGAATTTAAATCCATGTCTGAGAGCACTTAGGTTATAAAGAGTATAAGGAGACCTTGTTAGTATTGAGATTATCTTAACGGGTAATGTTAATTTTAACTTTTTAGACTTTTAAATTAAATTTATTACATGATTTTTTTCTATTCATTGCTCAATTTAAATCACTCGGATTTCTCACAACTTAATCTTTTTCTCCTCACATGTCCCATTTTTGAAAATAGTAAAGATTGGAAGTTTGAATTTTTCAAATACTGACTGCAGCTGCATATCTAGTGCACCATACTACGCAAACATAAAAATGCTACTACAATTTTCATTTAAGTGCATATATATTAAAATCTTTAAAAGAAAATAAATGTCAGCCTTACAAACATGTTACTCATATTTGATGCAAAACGTTGGCATCAAAATGGAAGAAAAAGAATCAATTATGAGTTTATCCATGTAGGATAGGAAAATATCACTCGCACTAGAGAGCATGGATAAATTCTAATATTCTGCCAGCCTCTGAGCAAGCCTCCTCTCAATCCCTCGGGCGAGATTTCTCTACCTTACATCATGGATACTCATAATAGATAATATTATTCCCTTCCGAAGCACCTGGCCTCACTTCTGGCCTGGTGGAAGTTCGCGTGTTTTACCTAATATGTTTTAACTTTGCATTTTGGATTGTGGTTGGTATACGGGCTGGTATATTTGTTGATATACTGATTAAACTAGTTTTCAAACTTTTATTTTGCTTTGTGAATTGTAGTTTGTCTGAGTAAGATTTTTACCCCTGTTCCTAGGACTGTATATGGACATGTATGTTTTTTATTCAACTTAATATACCAGACCCCGGTTTCACAATTATTCCCTAGGTAAGATTTTCTTAACTTAAATCTTGCAAAATTTACATTTGAGGTGCGCCAAGTGAAAACCAAGCTTATCGTCTATGACGTAATAATGAGAAAAATGACGTCAAAAGATCCCGCATTTTTTATGCCGTAATTTTAGACACGGAGCGCACTAAAATGATAACGTCGTTCACGTTTGCAGATTCTTTGTCAAAAGATAGTTTGTTTCTGATGAAATCAATAGCGAATCTAGCAAAATTAATAGTTAAAATATTCACAGAATTTGAATAATCGGATATTAAACCAAAATAGACAATTCCCATGTAGATCTATGTACAATACATAGCCGACACGACTTTATGTTTATCCATTCAAATTTTATAAAAAAAAATACAAATAACTAAAATATTCGGGATTTCCAAAAGTTATAATGAACAGCTATTCATTAGACTATATATTATTTTTCGCAACACATTTTAAACAAAATATAATATGAAACACTTAAAGAATCTAAACTCTTGGGTTACCTAAAGTCGGCGAGAGGGGGAAGTTAAAGTAGTTTTCGGATGATAACTTTAACAGTTACAGGCATTTCAAAAAAAATTGCATGTACATTGTTTCAAGATATTGGTTGGGGTTACTCATATGGTCCGTTGGTCAACAGTCGGGTCATCACGACAGAACAATTTCAATTATGATACAGGTCCCCGGAATACATATACATGTACTTGTGCATCGAACCCCGTCTACAGGTTTGGAACAAATGTTTTGAATCTATGAAAGAAGGTGTTAAACTTATGACAAGAGGATGCTGTGTACAATTTTTTTCCAGATAAAAAAAACAAACAAAATGGCTGTCTGGAATATATATGGCCGTTTACACGTTCAATGTCAGTTGTTTTTCTACAAAATAAATAAATAAATCCAATACATGTATTCTAGGGACCTGCATTTTCAATTGAAACTGTTTTGTCACCGGCAGTATGACATCAAATTATGAGTTCTCTACTGGAGTTTATTTAAACAAAATCACCACAAGTACATCGCACATGTATGTGGAGACACTTGGATACATGGTTCGGTGGGTTCGCGTCCCAGTATAACTTCGTGTTATGCCTTTATACTGTCACATTGTTCGACTCGATTGTATCTAGCTGCACATGCAATGTGATGGACTAGTTAACACCCAATCCAAATAGAACATTGTACTCCCATACGCATTTAAGCCATTGAAAGCAGGATAAACACTAGCCTGGAGAGCCTATAGACTCAGGGTGGACTATAATTCATGCACCCATATGCATATTCCCTATCGCTTCGACACAATAATTTTAGCGTCATGCACATATTTCATTACAATTTGAAGGTTAAATGCTACTTTCTATTCATTAAAATTTAAACATTTAGAAAACTGGTGCTGCAACATTCCATATCAGAATATCTTCAAAATATAGACTTAAAACCCTAGAGAAGACACATATAACATCAGAATTTGTCACTGACCTAAAAGGAATCCCAACCTGGATCTTGTAACATGCAAAGTCATTTTGAAAAAGCTCTGTAACAGTTAAAGTTATCATCCGGAAACCACTTTGACGTCGCCCGTCCCAAATTCTTCAGGTGTATAATGTTGTTTTTTGTTTAAAATGTGTTGCAAAAATAATAGATACAGATTATTATTATGGCACAATACTCCCCTGACGACGCAAAAATTTCGGCGCCTATGATGTTTGAAGTCAATTAAGTGGTCAGGCACGAATAAAATAAATAAACAATTAGATATTATTGGGCCTGAATGTCCGTCTTCCGTCTGTCTGTCGGTTTATTAATTCACCCAACCACATTTTCTTTTTCAATTTTCTGGTAAAGTCCAATCTATTAACATTTTTAACATTTAAGGGACATTTATTAAGTTACTACATATAGCGTACAAAAATGTTGCTACATATAACGTGACCTAGCAGTTACTACATATAACGTACAAAAATGTTACTACATCTAACGTGTCCTTACTACATATGACGGAGAGTTTTACTACATATAACGTGTCCTTACTACATATGACGGAGATTTTTACTACATATAGCGGCGTTACTACATATAGCGTAGTTACTACATATAAGGGTTCGACAGCACCTCCTATTTAAAAATTTGATCCAATGGATTTTTGGGAGCGGGGGGTATTTTTTTGTGAGCTTGTGGCTCACAGTTTTTCAAGTTTAAACTTGTAAACATTCAAGGAGCTCGAGTCCCATGTTCAAAAGTTCTTTATATAAAACTAAATTCACCGAAAACTGATGTATGTTATAAATATGAATGTTTTAGAATGAACAATGCCATCAATCACAGTAATAAAATAGTAATAGTAAAATCTTCCTAACATTTACAACGAATCACGAACATCAGCACCTAAACAGACAAGACATCTGTGAGCTACTGCCCATTTAGTGTATACCCCCGCTTTTATCTTGGACCATTGGCCGTAAATATAAAAAATAAACTTGGTAAACAGAAAGATGTCTGGCAGACATGAAATCAGTACTTGCGACAAGGGAACTCATACTGAAATTGCATACAAAATGGCAAGTGGCTGTAATTAGTAGTTGCCAGGAAACTGTTACTTTTTTTTTCTTTCGGACGGACGGAAGGGCAAGCAGCATACCCCCGCTGCCTTGAAGCGGAGTATGAAAATGGTCAAGATAGAGTTGAACAGAAAACTATGAGCGACATGAAAGATGCCAGACATATGTATGAACCCGTTGAACCATTGTTATACAAATGTTCATTATGACTTCGGCTTTTCCCAACCCATGACACTTCCACATCAATCCCAATATATATTTGCCAGACCATGAAAACACTCAACCGTTTAAACCTAACTATCTCGGACCACATGCTCACATAAATGCGTTAGGTACTATTCATTCATAGATATGAAAGTTATAATCCAAAGTTCTAAAGTTTTTTATTACACTCTAAATCAGCACTCGCAGCAATTGTTAGGATATTCATTATTTTCTTCATTGAAATAAAGAAAAAATGACAAAGGTGAGTGAAATGATGTTTAAGCTATCAGATGCTAAAATATATACACAAAAACAAGACCATGAAGGAGAAATTAGCATTTGTAGAACAGAGATCAGAATACGAAAATGCACTCATCCTCAGAACAACCGTACATCGAGTACAACATTTTTTCGTTGATAGCCTTAATCATATTGTTAACAAATTAAAATCATGATGCTTATTTGAAAAGTAAGCAGAGCATTGTCACAAAAGATTGGATAAGGTCCCTGGGAAAGTTATGGAGGAGGCGCGATTTTATATATGGGACAGTTAGACAGGCCGATATGCATGTCGATTTCTGTGTACACCTTCAAACTAAGTGTGTGTACGGGGTATAATAAAATTGATTAACTGCGCAATGGCTAAATTTCATTTCGTGATACAAGATTAGTGTTGTGTCCAAAGGTGTGTGTGTGTGTGTGTGTGTGTGTTCTGGGCTCGATAGTTGACCGGACATACAGCTCAGTATAAATTTGTAAGTGAAAAATATCGATCTTTATTCAAATTTATTTGATTTTCTATGGATAAAAAGAGAATTTCACTGTCACAGCCACAGTGGTTTCTACAGTAGGGTGATATATTAATCCAGTTGCATATATACTTTCATAAACTACAATGTCAATAATCTTTCTTTTTATTTGTTTAATCAAAACTTATGTGATTCGGAAGCAATAAGTGTATGGACATTTTTGTGAACAAATCTATGTTACAGCTGAGAGAGAGAGAGAGAGAGAGAGAGAGAGAGGTCAAGTTGTAGTAACCACGTGGAAGAACCTAGATGGGTTTGGATGAAAATGGGAATTGGTTTTAAAGTAAAAATAGACGAAATGTCTATCAATCTCGAGTCAATTTTTGTTTCTCCCGATATGGTACAAGTTAAAGACAACACCAATATAATGAAGGAAACATACAATCAGATTGTTTATTTGGGGGAAACTTGACCTATTGGACTTATTGGACATAATTAGCAATTTGTAAGGGACCTATAGAAAGATTTCACTTGCCACTACTAAATGTTGAGGAATGAAACTTTACTATTATTTGATTACGTTTATTAGACACTTATGAATCAACAGAATCTTTAGCATTACCACGGTAATTTGTGCAATTGATTCAATTCTTCCTTATGTTGGACTCATATGGAGCATAGTACGAACTATTGTATTATTTAGATATACAAGTTTTAAATAGCGAAATGAAATAAGACATGTCGTAAAGTACTGTATGTGTATAACAACGTTATTTTGACGGACGTTACTCACACATAACATGACATTATTAAAATGTAAAATTTTGAACGTCGTTAATTATCGACTATATTTTAAACGTAAATTTAAATAGGTTCTAGGTAAAATATTTCCAAAAAGTTGGTATTTTTGGAAACTACAATAAACACTCGTTTAGAATATGTATTTATATCAAAATCGAAAATTTTGACCATAAGCCTGGTTTTCGCTTGGCGCACCTCATTTAACTTTTACAAAAATTACGGCTGATCAGTGTTATTTGGCTGGCTGCAATTAATATTGTAATCATGATTCATAAGTTAGTGCTATAATAATAATAATAATATTTATAATAATAAATAATAATAACAGGTATTTTTAAAAATTTCATTTTCATTTATTTTTAATTTTTTACATTAAAAAATACAAATACAAATGACATTAACATAAAATCCAGGTAAATGAAGGATAAGGAAATAGACTATAATTACTAAAACAACAGTTAAGACCAATATTTATTTAAGAGTAAATCAAAGTGGGAGAATCGGGAAGACCCCCACAGGTTATGTTACATCATGTATATCTATATAATAGATAAAGATCAATTTGAATATTCCTTTATCAAACCCCTCAGGTCATACTCACTCTATTGTTACTCAAAGAGTGTTAAATTAGTGGTGTGAAATAACAGCAGTTGATCAGACTTCAATGGATACTCAGTCTGAGTAAGATTTTACCCCTGTTTAGGACTGTATATGGACATGTATGTTTTTTATTCAACTTAATATATCAGACCCCGGTTTCACAATTATTCCCTAGGTAAGATTTTCTTAACTTAAATCTTGCAAAATTTACCAGAAGAAGTGATAGGTTATATTAACTTCTTCGGTATTGACAGAATTTTTGCTTTTTTGTTCCGGAGAACAGGTAAGAAATACAACATAACCTCTTTTTAAGATACTCACCATCAAGTAATAGATTTAAATATATTATGTCGTTTTGCTTTGCAACCAGTAGGAAAAATAAAGGGGTATCAGAATGTATGCTAGAAAGATATATCGTTTGAACGATTTAGAAAACCGTTAAGTTCGATTAAAAACCAAAATAATTTCTTTGAAAAATGTCTCTAACATACAATACAGAACAAAGTTAAATAAATGCTTTATCTTATTTCCATCAAAATGAGCAAAGTAAAGTTTAAAACGTAATTTGCCTTGTACTCTATAAGACCCAAACACATATTCGATATATATATACACTACTTAGTAACGCTATTATGACGTCAAACTATTATTCTATCTGAAGAGCCGCTATGGCTGAAAGCGCAATAGAATACAAGTTAATTTTACATAGAAAATGTGTCATTTTGATTTAAAACTTTAATATATATATATATATATATATATATATATATATATATATATATATATATATATATATATATATACAGTTGACTTTCGTTATCTCGAACTCGACGGGGAAATGCAAAAAGTTCGACTTATCCGGAGTGCGAGATAACCGATGTTAAAAACGGCAACAAAAGGGAAGTAACTCGTACACGCCTACCGGAAGTCGCTTCCGGTTTTATCTTGTCAAACTGTATATTGCCGTTTTTCTGCTATATTGTATGTATTCAATTATGCATTTTGTTTTATAAGATTTTCTTTAAGTACTCAAATCTGTCAATAACCGATTGCGCTATTGTTATTAGCCGATAAATAGTGGAGTCCGCTTTGGTCTCCATACCAGTTTCGCTTTGTGTACTTTAATCACCCCAAGCTTCCGGTTGTATTGAGTAATGTTCTCATCACACGCTTTTCGGCAGCCATGTTCAGCTTGGCAGTAATTATAACACCTGTTAATCGCCTTGAGGGTTTAATTGCTTATGCAATGGATAATAATTAAGGGCTTAAGGAAATTGGGAGGTCAGTGCAATGTTGTCATTTTAAAATCAACACGAGGCCGACAGTCAAATATTTTATTTATGTCGGAATGTGTTTTTTCTACCAAAAAATTTCTAGTCGTTGACAAATTTGATTTTCCAAAATTTTTTGTTCGAGTTAACAAATTTATTTTTCCTAAATTTTGTTCGAGTTAACTAATTTAATTTTCCTGAATTTTTTGTTCGAGTTAACGAGTGTAATTTTCCTAGAATTTTCATTCAAGGGGACGAAAATATTGTTCGACATATCCGATAATTCGAGATATCCGAGTTCGAGATAACCGGAGTGATTTTGGTTTAATAAAGAACAACTCGAGATATCCGGTAGTTCGAGATATCCGGTAGTTCGAGATATCCGAGTTCGAGATAACGAGATTCAACTGTATATATAAGAGTGCTAAACCCCTCGCATAGGTGGGGGTCCGGGGGGCCTCCCCCGGAAAATTTTCAAAACTAAGTCCTGCCTAGACGCATTTTCAATGTATTGTGCATCGTTTTGATAGGTTTAAAATACTGTGATATCGAGGCAAGATTATATAAAATAACCGTATGACACAAGTTCCATAATCAACCCTCTCATTGGAGATGGATATCAGAGGCTGATCCAGAATTTTAGAAAGGGGGCTTATAATGTGAGAGTCGAAGGCTCGAACCTTCTAGGGGGTTCGGGGGCATGCTCCCCCGTAAAAATTTTGAAAAAGTGGCGCAAACATCCTGCATTCTGGTGCAATCTGAGCTGAACAATATGTATTATTAGTGACATAAAGGGGTGCGTATTCCCTCTACGCCACTGGATATGGGGGTACCCCGGAAAATTTTGACGCCCTTTTACAAGTATAATGATGAAATTGATAATTGATTGGTTATCAGATGGACATTTCCTGTTAAAGCTCTTGTTTTTTTTGTGTTTTCTTTTTTTTAGCATGATACAAAATTTCACACAATATATTGCGGGGCCTGGCCCCCCTTCTCTGACATTGGGGGGGGGGGGCAGCGGGCCGCTGCCCCCCTGCTCCTACGCCTATGGTTTTTAAAGCATTAAAAAGTGTTCCTTATTAGAAATAGTTTTACTGACGTATATGTGCACTTAACATGTAATTGCAATATAGTTGCTTATACACGTGACAGTATGATAGATATCTATGGAGTACATCTTAATACTTAGATGATGAGTTGTTATAATACCAACTTATATAAGTTAATGTCTAGTTAACACCTTAACATATATCTACAGCTAGATATACAGACTTCTTTTTGACTTGTTTTAAATTTATTCTGTCAATTTTATCAGAATAGATCAGGTTACATGCCCTATTAGAGTAGCCAAATATCAGTACATTGCATTATACCACACGATAAGTGAAAATAATAAAACACACCACACACACACATATATATATATATAATATATATATATATATATATATATATATATATATATATATATATATATTGCATCACATAAATACAACAAGTACTTTACTACTAATTTATTACTCACTATGTTATTTAATTTAATTACGAGTAGGAGGTAAGGGGGTATATAGCTCTCTTAAAGTAAAGAAAATGTTCCGGTTACGTCCCTACTTACGAATATTTCGAGCTATTTCTAGGGTTTTCAGCATGTTAAGTCCTCATAGCGGAAACGTTTTAGCTGCTATTTATACTGAAACCTCCTGTTCCTTGGTTTTTTTTATTTTTGATGAAATTATGAACACACACACACACACACACACACACACACACACACACTTATTGACAAGAATAACGTTTACATTTAAGAAAACTAGCATGACCTCTCGTCAAATCTGATTTTCGTTTGCGTTCTTTATTGTGACAAAAGAAAGCGAGACTAAACCCATTGAATTGATGAAATGACGTAAAAATGGGCTAAATGCTCCGAAAGGATAAATGGCGCTGTTGCATTCACTGACAAAAACCAGAGATAAGAAATAAAAACCAGTATTTTGTAACATTAAATTATTGTCCTTTTGCAAATTCTAATCAGAAATGTCAACGATTAATATTGTAAATACATGTACAGTGAAACCTCCCTAAACCGGACACTCTCTATACCGGACAACTCTCTATTCCGGACAATATATTTGGTCCCGAATTTATCCTTCTTTATTTCAACTAACAAGAACCTCTCTAAACCGGACACTCTCTATTCCGGACACCGGACAAACTTTTTAGTCCCAAGTTGCTTATATCATTAAAATTGAACCTCTCTAAACCGGACAACAATTATTTTTTTAATTACTTGTTCTTTCCCTTTTTTAAATATATTAGTTTTAAACAGATTTATAATAATATTTATTATGGACACTTAAAAATCATAAGTTTTTTTTAATTATTTTTTATTCTTATTTAAAATATTTGGTATTTAATTTAATCCCTCATGTATTTATATTTTAAATATTTTTCATTTATATATTATTTTTTTCTATTTCTTTTTGTGATTTTTCTTTCTAATCTAAATTTGTTCATTAATTTACTTATTAATTGACACAATAACTTAAGATAATCACTTCTGTATAATCTTATCATATTATCTATAGTTGATACAGTTGTTTTGTTAATTATTATCCAGTAACACCTTTTGGATCAAGGAGACTGGAAAGGTGTCAACACTATTGTTGTCCTGTCAGGGATTGATAAATGTAGTGCCGTTTGCCTTTAGTACCCTAATTAGCATCCTATTAAGAAAGTGAATTGAATGTGATTTAAAACCAATTCAAGCAGAGCTTTTACATGTAGCATATCCTATAATACATTAATATGTACAGTGTTGTTGATTATGGCTTCTCTGACATTTATCACATTTAGTTAAGGCGAGATAAGCTAGGTTAAAATTTCAAAACCTCCCTAAACCGGACAAAATGTATGGTCCGGAGCTTGTCCGGTTTAGAGAGGTTTTACTGTATAAGAATTAAGTTGAATAAGTTGTTGTGGTTAACAGGGATATAAACAAGATTTTAGAATTGGAAATTCTATCATAAATGGCTTCGTAATTTTATGAATATTGATACTCTCAAAATTGTTTATACCCCGTAAACCACAACGAATTGAAAGTTATTTCTAAATTGTACAAAAACCTATCCATACATATTATAACTTGCTATATAATCAAAAACAAACATTCTAATCCATGTCCGAATCAAAGTAAAAACTTTGGAACTGACAAATTAGGTTAGCCACGTGGATTTTTACCAGAGAAGTGATGCCGGGTGCTCCGGAAGGCTAAGCACCTCCTGTTTATTTAGCAACACACGCCATGTGCGTAATTAAAATTGTGTGAAAGGAGCATGGAACTATGGGACGTCAAATAATCCAGGACAATTAATTAACATAGTAATTTCTTACATTCATTCAAGTGACCCTTAACCTAAAGAATATGTTGTATTTATATGAACACTCGTACAATTATTGGAAATTCGCTATCATTCTGTTAATTGACAGTATAGTCAATTTCACCTGTTACTGGTGTCACCTAATTATACTATTGTAATTTAGATATAAATTATCAGTATTTTTTCGGCACTACAAAATCTCTTTATGCACATAAATATTTATTGGGTTTAGAAAGTAATTTTACGCAAATATAAGAAATCAAAAACAAACATACTAATCCATGTCCGAATCACAACCCAGAAGAAAAGTATAAAAACTTTGGAACTGACAAATTAGGTTAGACACGTGAACTGTCTTTGAGGAAGTAAGGCCGGGTGCTCCGGATGGGTAAGCACCTCATGTTTAGCTAGCTACAACAATCACATGAGTAATCAATATTACGTGAAAGGAACATGGAACTATGGGACGTCAAATACATCCAGGCAATCCAGGACACAGACATCAAACTTATTAAGAATACTGTGATGGCGGCCATAAAACTTTTTAAGGGCCTTGATAAGCAATAGAAAAACTGAAGTTATCACGTTTGCTATAAAATTTCAAATGTAGCCTTCCGTTGGCGTCATAATTGATATAAGATGAAAAGAAAAAAAACCAAAGAAACACAATGTTCTTTGAATAATTTAGATTTTTATCAATAGCGTTTATAAATTTAAATATCAAATGTTTATTTAATAACTATTTTTGCTTTAATGAGAAAATTTAAAAAAATAAATGAAACACGTGTTAATTATAGATCTACGTTTCAGAAAGTTTAACACTTTTCTTACAAATTATTGACAACGTGGCAACTGATCTTGGCCCCTCCTTCCCATGTCTCAGCAGCTGCAATCTATATTTTGGCAGCTTTTTGGACCCTAGTTCTCGATATCTCAGTCATTCGATAGCCAAGTTTCGACTTCTTTTCGTTAACTCAATGTTAAACCTTCGACAAGTCTGTATAAACAGTGTATTAGGAAGTAGAATTAAGTGTAGTGAATAAAGGACAGTGACTTATAATCAACATAACGGAACTGTGTGGATCTTGTAGAGAAGCAACAAGAAGATTATTTCTGAGAACACTGGTATGTATTAGTGTAATCATTGTTTGCAATATATTATCAATAATAACAGAAATATAGCCCTTGAATTTGACCAGTTGGGTGTCTGTATTACGATATTAATTGGTTGCGAATAGACATAAATAGATAATTAATTGATGTTACATTGAAATGTGCAACGTAAAGGTACCTGGCCCAACCGAACGCCCAACTTCAACCTTCACATCTAGTGTCGTTGATTGTTTTAGTTGCCTTTGCACCAACATTTTTGCTAAAATTGTCCCTCTGATTAGGCCTTAAATTTGCAAATAAGACCCTGAAAAGACCCTAAAAAGTCCTTAAATTTGGAGTCCAAATGTCTGTACGACTGATTAATTTTCATACTCATGTTAGTACTCACATGGCCATCATTTACAAGATTGGTATTTCGCGTTCCAACCCGTGAGAGAACTTTAACATTAAAAAGGAGACAACGCCATAAACCAACCAGTTACAAACGATACAAGAGTAGTTTGTTATAGCGCGTCAAGTTTGACCTGAGCGTTTGACCTTTAGTTTGAATATTCAAACAGTCATATCCATTGTGTAATTTAGAGGCTATATATATATATATATAATTTTTTATATATATATATATATATATATGTGTGTGTGTGTGTGTGTGTTGTGTGTGTGTGTGTGTGTGTGTGATACTGATACTGGGTACCGGGTGTTTATGGTACATGCTGTCTCTAAATTACACAGTCTTTTAGCCCTCTTTAATATTCAAATTAAAGGTCAAACCTGACGCACTAGAGTCACGTGACTGGTCAAGGCAAATGGCGACTTTTTTCTGACCGCTTCAATTTTTTTTCAAGTTTCGGTCGTACAGATGTAACGTATAAGGAGTTTTTATCTTAAATGGCAAAATAGATGTTTCGAATAACTACGGAAGTGTAAAATAATGGAGAGTCAAAGGGATAGTAAAAGAAAACGAAAAAAGAGTGGGCGAGAAACAGGCGTGAGTACTGCTATAATGTCGCTCAGTTCTGACAAAAAATGTCTGACATAAAGGAAGTTTATAATTAGGGTAAGTCAGACCAGATGTTTGAAATTAATATAAACATTAAGCAACATAATTCATAAACTGGACAACTCAAGTGATCAGTACCAAAGTCTTGTGCTTTAATGAGTGCCTATTAACAATGTTATATTTCTGGTACTTTATGCTAGCTCAGTGATTTTTGTAATAGTTTCTTAATTACTGCCTGAAATGCTTTATTGAATTTAAGAAAAATACTCGGTAATCAACATACAGTAAAACCTGGCTTGAGGGCAACCTAAATATAAAAGTCACTTGACTATAGAGACCACCAGAAAACTCCGAATCTATTTCGTTCAAAACTTCAGAAAGCGTTTTTGAAATGGGCACTATCAATGTCGACTTTCTGCTATATTTATCGCATATAGTATAACGTGCAGTACACATCTACCAATGGCTTCGTTAATAATGTTTTGATAATTCATACACATAGAATATAAAAACTTAAACGGATTTAAAACTTACCTTATAACAGTGAAAACTGACTAGAAAACTTTCTCTCGTGTTAGAATCAAAACATAATATTCAGAACAAAAAAATTATAAATAATATAGTACCCACGTGGCACGTTGTCAATATGCATAAAAACTAGGTTATAGTTCAATTACATTAGCAGTGATGAAAGAACATGTTTGAATGAGTGGTGTGATTCAAACTTACAGGGGAAACGCCAAGAGCAAATTCTGTTTCGGTTTTGTTTTTTGAAACCTTCCGCGCTCGAAAAAACGGGATTATTTTTTGTCAAGTGTCCGAAACCGGAAAACAATCGGTCACATTCAGTTTCGTATTTAACGGTAAAATTTGCATGTTTGGGTGAAAACGCAATATAAGCACATGTATCATAAACTTAAAATTTCGTATGTATTATAAAATCTTAGATGACATATCATACTTATAAAAAAATTCGCGATTTTCTGACGGCACCCGATTTCTCTTGAAAATCAGCACGAAATTCAACTCGATTTTTAAAACTTGTACGTTTTTTGTACCATGAATATTTCTCTTTGAAATTTGGACATAATATTACAATGTCAGTGAAATTTATTTTCTTAAAATATTATACCTGGTGCATAAAGTGTAGATATCTGAAAAAAGCAAAAAAACCATGAGCCTCCTTTCGTCGTCAATGAAAACAAAAATGACCGCGAGCTTCAGTGTACAGTAAATTCAGTATCGTGTTTGAACGGTAAAGTTTGCATTTATGGGTGTGAACGCATTATAAGCAGATTTGTCATGAACCTAAAATTTTGCAGTATGAAAAAATCCCAGATGACATGCATACATATAAAAAATTCGCGATTTTCTGACGGCACCTGGTTTCTCTTGAAAATCACTGTTAACCAGCATGACTCAATTTTTAAAACTTGTACGTTTTTTGTAACATTACTTTTTATCTTTAAAATTTTGACATAACATTACAATACTATTGTTATTTATTTTCGCAAAATATTATACCTGGTGCATACGGTGTGGATATCTGAAAAAAGCAAAAAACCAAGATCCTTCATTCGTCGTCAATAAAAACAAATATGGCCGCGAGCTTCAGTGTACAGTAAATTCAGTGTCGTATTTTAACGGTAAAACTTGCATTTATGGGTGTAAACGCATTATCAGCAGATTTGTTATGAACTTAAAATTTCGCACGTATGAGAAAAATCCTGGATGACATGCATACTTACAAAAAAAAAACTCTATTTTCTGACGGCACCTGATTTCTCTTAAAAATCACTGTAGCCTATTCAGCATGAAACTCGACTCGATTTTTAAAACTTGTACGTTTTTTATACCATGGTCTTTTCTCTTTGAAATTTTGACATAATATTACAATATTATTGTAATTTATTTTAACAAAGTATTATACCTGGTGCATGTGGTGTCAATATCCGAAAAAAGCAAAAAACCAAGAGCCTTCATTTGTCGTCAATAAAAACAAATATGGCCGTGACCTTCAATGTACTCATACATTGTACATACATCTGACGTAGTGACGTCAACATCGTGTTTCGCTTCATCACACAGTCATGACTGTTGCATGCATTATCGATTTTTTTACCTAAATGCACTGCCAGCTGCCCAGCATGTTTACATATTGCGCTGACTTCTAATCGTTACCTGTTGCAGGGATCCTACCATTTTGAGGTCCAAAATTATAGGAGTTTTATAGAAAATTATAGGGGTTTTATAGTAAATTATAGGAGTATTATAGGAGTTTTATAGAAAATTATAGGAGTTTCCACTAAAATTATAGGAATATTTTTAAATAATTTGCACAAAAATATACATCCATGGCCTCTCCTACAACCATTTCTGTTCACCCTTTTACTAGCAAACATAAAATATTGGCAACTGCAATGTATACTTACTGGTGAATGTTGTTTCATATATGTACTAAATGCAAGAAAATGTCCCCATTCTGAATTCCAGTAACAAAAATATAGGGAAATATAAGAAAAGGATAAAAAATGTATAGGAAATACAGTCCAACCTGCCCTCAAGGCCACATCTATATAATGGTCACCTGCCTATAAAGGCCAGTATAATTGCATCCTAATTGTTCTTTATTCATATTATTTGAACTTGTATACAAAGGTCACCTGTCCATTAAGGCCACTTTTACTGGTTCCTTTGGGTGGCCTTTATAGACAGGTTTAACTGTGTAGGAAAATATAGGAATGGTAGGATCTCTGATGTTGACCTCCACTCAAAGCAATATGTCTTGCTGGTCCAAATAATCAGCATTAATGTGTGTGTGTGTGTGTGTGTGTGTGTGAGAGAGAGAGAGAGAGAGAGAGAGAGAGAGAGAGAGAGAACATATGTGTGATGGGAGGGTAGGATTTGAGGAATTTTAAAACTGCATGATTATGCAACAGATTTACCCATTACAAGCCATCTGATTATATACATGTACATGAGTAGTCTACCACAATATTTGACTTATTTCAAACCAACACCAGAATATGGAGGTGTGCAAGAAAGTATTTATAAATTGAAAATAAAATGCATACATTAAATAATTAGAATGCTGCATCAAAACTAACCAAAGATAAATCTCTTTTTTTTTAATTATAAAATTAATTGTACATGTGAAGTAGTCATGGACTTGACATTTTAATGAGGGGAAAAGCATAAACTATATTATGTTGAGGCAGTGCTTGTGAAAACAATATTCATGTTAACTTGGGTTTTAGCTTAGCTGTGGATTAACATCTTTAGACATTGCTTCAATATTTCATATCACATAATTTCATATATATATATATATATATATATATAATATATATATATATATATATATATATTAGTTGTTTAATGTGTAATTTCAGTGTTCAATCATGAATTTTATTCTTTCCTGGTCATTTTCAACTTATGAGGGTTAATTTGAGGTTGAATGTTTGAATGTTACACAAACGCAAGTGTAAATTAAATAAGATTTACATCAAAAACGTATTATAATTCCACATCAATTTAGTTTATTTTATATAGTTTTAATTTTAATACTAATTTTACCAGTCTAAAAATTGGGTTTTATCATAATTATAAATGAAAAAATGCACAAGTCATGAGTATTCAGTGAAAAACTTGTTAAATCCATGGACTAAAACAAAATCAGCAAGGAATAATATAACATACAAGAAGTGAAATAAGGTGTCTGTTGCTGAATAAGTGCCTTACATTGCATGTGCCAACTGATCATGCACCCTAGTTGCAGGACTTCTGTCCAAATTTCAGAAAAAGTGAAATCAATTTTCATATTGAAATAATCAGTATGGGGGATCTTTCTTGTTCATCATCTGAATTAAATGACAACTTATGATGGGCCATGTTAGCTTAAATCTGAGATACTCTGGCTTTTAAGTCAACATCAGATAATGGACAGGTATGGAATGACTATGTGACTAACTAGCATCTAAACACATCTGTCAGAGTGACTTTAATGACTTGGCTCAGTTGTGGTGTTGAATCAAGATTATAATGACAATTTGCAATATTTTAGACCTATCTGTTTATGGTTTAAAATAATTAGTGTCATTTCATTATTTAGCAATTTCAATTATTACATTAGCAAAAAGATGCTGTCTCCTCTAAAGTTTTAGAGCAAAAAATATAGAGCTGTCATGTGCTAAAATAATATAATTAAATGTACTGACTTTGAATGCATTATTTTAATAAAAATTCAAAATCACTTTAATCAGCACATGACAATTTTATAAAAATTCAATAGTAGCACATGACAGAGCTAATAACAATAAAAATAACAATAATGGACCACATGTGTCATTCTATGTTTACAGGGTAGCTTAGATCATAGATGTATACACACTGTATGAGTCCAGTTTATATGCAAATTTTCAATTTGTATAGGATTTCAAATGAATTTTTTTCTGTTAAAATTTGATTAAACAATTAAATGGGACTGTATAATAAACCATGAATTCATGCTTTGTACCAAAGTAAGGAAGCCGGGGTTTTTATTACATTAGAATTTGAAAAAAATATACAATTAAGACTAGTGCCAATCTTGTGATGAAATTCAAAATGGTACATATTATGAATTGAGCTAAATTTAAGTTGAAAGATGTCCCTCATCTAAGGAATATTTCATGTAGAAATCCACACTCCTGGTCAATGTTAATGGTAAATATTTGAGTAAACCCATCCCTCATGTATTTAATATAAAATAAAATAAAATAAGACAGTTGATTGTTATTTAGCAGCCAAATAATTTGAAGGCCTACAAAGCCTACAGGCCAATGTGTCCTGAGTACATGCAGGCCAGTGTATTGGTATCCATGCAAACTTCATATATTCAGTGGTACCACAAATCAATCCTGCATGTTATATGGTGTAAAAACCATGACTGCCATGTACACAATACAAAAGGATGGTTCGGGAATGCAAAAAATAACTTTGAGGCGGTGACGGCACTTTTCTAAGATGGCTGCCTGAAAGTAGACCCAAAATTCCGGCAAAATCGGCTTGAAGTGTGAAGAAAATCACTATTTAAATGGTAAAACTTACTTTATTTCAGCAAATAAATCCAAACAGCGTCTCTGTATTATCAAATTTACACATGGTGTACCATGAGGAAGCTGCCGTTGCATTATTTATGGGTCAAATGAGCCGGAAAAGGGACCGACCCATGATCACATATCCGACATTTTCATCGATTTTTTCGACTTTAAAACTTGTACGTTTTTTGTACCAGAAAATTTAACAGTCGAATTATACATCAAAATAAACACGGGAAAAAGTTCTTTCCATTCATATTAAAACATCTTTGGTGCATGAGCAAATGATTGAAAGAGATCACATTTTCAAAAAAATAATTTTCGATTTTAGGCAAGTGTCTCACATTCAATCGGTATTTAAATGGTAAAATTGCCACCAAATTTGAGCAAATCTCCCTTTAATCAATTACAATTATAGAAATTTTAATAAAATGCCATGTGTTTCAGTAATAACAGTCGGTAAGACAAATATTTCATTATTTCCACGCCTCGAGTGTATGCCGTTTTTGGCCATTTTTTTCACCCCTTCTGCGCGTGCAAACTTGTTTAATGAATCAATGCGTAGGCCGGGTTGGCGTTTCCCCTGTTAGGTATCTAATTACTTGATATAACTTCAATAGACTTGTCATTTCATATGTATTTTAAGAACACATTTTTTGAATATTTTTTGCAAATATCTAAGCTTTTTAAATCATTTTCCTTTTAATTTACATAAATTAATTTTTATAAACTTTTTCGATAAAAGTTTGTTGAAAAACAAATACTTGTTCGTTTGCAGTCTTGTTTTAAATATAGGCATTTAAAGGTACCACTTTTCTATCTACATTGTATATGACAAAATTGTTAATATTTACTGTATTTGTTGAATTTTTGGAAGTAAAAATTGATTGAGCAATTTATCTAAAGGCAGCTGTTGTCCCTCGGATATGTTGATATGGCATATTTGACAGCTTCATACATATAAGTCAATCAAAACTGAGTTCTGATTGGCTTATACGTATTCACGCTGTATGGGTTCATATGGTGTTCCTATTCCTAACCAGTATACGTCATAGAGTAGCCCATTGTACTTGTTTATGAATGAACAACAGGTACAACAGCACAAACATCAAAACAAAGAATAAAATTCATTTATTACACTTGTTTGGCCTAGAGCGACACATTATTTTTAAATTTAATGTTTTAAAACTACAAAACATTCAATACTTAAATTTTTGTCTCAAAAGATGAAGTAATTCGACATAAAGCATTTTACTACGTGCTACGCATCATCTGAATTTAGATGAGATTTAGTCTGATAAAAAACTGGTTTTATTTGATCTTTCAAATTAATATGGGAAATTTAATTTAATTGTTTTAAAACATGTTACAAAAATAACAGATCTACATATAGCATCAATAAAACTTGAGGTAACTTATCCACGAACTTTTACGACCACAACGGTATCCATCACTGGTGATCGGACTATAACAGTAGATTGCAGACTACGCCACATAACGCGTAGTAATTATGACTATGTCTCATGTAATAGAACCAATATGACCCAATTTTTGAAAATCAAGCTCACATGGCTTCTATGTGTTATATGTTTTATGTTTTCAATTTTCGAAATATTGCGGGATAAAACCTAATATCGACAAAACAAAAGCAGTATGGATAGGTGCAAAGTAATTTTCTAATGAAACTCTATGTCCAGACAAAAAACTTGAATGGACAATCTCAAATCTCACCGTTATATACGAAAAAACATATTCTGTTCTTAATAGCGCTATTTGGCATAACTCTCATATAAAATAAACAGAAACACAGTTTTTATTAAGAGATTATACGATAACAGAATCAAACAAATCAAAAAATCACTAAGTGCAGAGAAAAACTTTTATTACACTGGAGATGTTACAAAACATAACAATCTATAAAATCGAGTAATTAACTAACTTTACAAACTTGGTGGGGCTTCATGTCCTGATACTATATATGAGGTCTTAAGCTTTTATGCATTTTGATTCATGCCAAAATAGATGTTTAATGTTTACTTATTTAGGTCACTGTGATCTAGAAAGTAGATGCAGATCAACCTTGCAATCTTGACAAACATTTATGCACTGATACTATATACAATGTTTCTACTTGTCCTGGTGATATATAGGGAGTTTCAAGCCTCTAGACCTTTTTTGTTTGTTCATAAAAAAGATATTTTGATGTTTACTCATTTAAGTCATTATAACTTTGAAAGTTAAAGATGGCCACTAGATTTGCAATAGTGACAGAGCTTTACAACCTAATGCTGCATATAAAATTTCAAGCCTTTAAATCTTTTGATTCATGGCAAAATATATTTTAAAACTTTACTACTTTAGTTCACTGTGACTTTGAATGTAGTTCAAGGTCAAACAGCTTTGAAAAATTGGTAGAACTTTATGCCCTGATGCCATACATTATGTTTCCAGTATTCAATACTTTTACTTCATGTCAAAAAGATGTTTCAAGGTTTCGTTACTTTAGACACTGTGACCTTTAAAGTAGGTTAAGGTCCAACAAACTTAATAGAGCCTTATATCACATATTTTAAAGTTTAAGTCTAAAACATCCAGACCTTTCAATTCTAACTAAGAATGCTTTAAGATTTAAATACTTTCGATCACTGTGACCTTGAATATATTTCTATATGGAGTACTAAGTATAAAGCACCTTGGTCTATTGGTTCTTGACAAAAATGATTTAAAGTTTTACTATTTTAGGTCCCTGTGACCTTGAATTTAGGTCAAGGTAAACGTATTTCTCAAACTTAAAATAGTTTTGCAAGAGAAATATCCATATTAGGTTTTACTATCACTGACTCACTGGTTCTTGAGAAAAAAGTTTTTACGACACACGACAACAAACAACAATCACCTTGGGCCTGTGACCCTGGCCACAGTTTCAACACTATTCCTTTACTACTAGATGTTCCTTAACTCTGGTAAAATTTGAAATCTGCATGGTTTTGTCAATTTCTAATATATTTAGGAATGAATTTAAGGTGTTATTTTGAAAGATCACTTCTTGATTACAACATTTGTGTTAAGTTTTTTTCCCCAGAAATATGTATTAATAGTTACCGTAAAAAAATTGCATAAAATAGCTAAATTTAAGTTAAGGAAAATCTTAGTTAAGGAATTATTTTTAAACTTATACAAATGTCTTAAAAATGCAGACCACAGGATCAAAATCTTTTGCAGATGTCACATTAGTCGTAAATACGTCAATACAAAAATGATTAAAGTCAATATCTAACAATATTCTCACCGATAAAAATATTTATTAATTCATGTTCGTGTCATTGTCCTTTTATTTGTTTTTGTATTTCAGATAACAATGATGAAAAGATTGAAACTGAAATATTTGGTTATGCCAGCAGCCATCATTCTGTTATTGATAACATATTACCGAATTGAAACAGGTAAGGTTAAAAAACTAAAGTTAAGAGGTCCCATAAAGTAAAGCTTTAACTGGACTAGAATCAAATATGAAACATTGGTATATTAAAGTCAAAAGTTTAGAGGTCCCATAAAGTAAAGCTTTTACTGGACTAGAAGCAAATATAAAACATTAGCATGTTAAAGTTAAAAGTTAAGAGGTCCCATAAAGTAAAGCTTTAACTGGACTAAAAGCAAATATGAAAAAGTGGCATATTAAAGTCAAAAGTTTAGAGGTCCCATAAAGTAGATCTTTAACTGGACTAGAATCAAATATTAAACATTGACATATTCTATCAATGAGATTTTCATATAAAGACAGCCACTTGGCTAAAGGACTGACTCCGGAGATATGGCTAACCAAGGAGGTCAAACAAAGTATTGTCAGATTAACAATGTTCATAAAAATTATCTGCTTGCTAAATTTTGAAATTCCTAAAAAACAACTAAACTTTGCTTAATCGCTCAAAGTGCTGCCTATGTGTATTTGGTAAAATACTTTTTGGTCGATCTATTTTTCTCATTCCGACATCTCAAACATATTTAGATTCCCACAATTTTGTTACAAGCACTACTCTAGTTACTAGTCAGCAGTTGCTGAAAATACATTTATCTCCCTTTATGCAATATACACGCAAAAGAGCTGTACTCATGTAAAATAGATATATTTCTTTATGTGAAATACTACTACAAACAACTCTTGGTGTTACAAGATATTGATATTGGTGTTACAGGAAAAAACATTTATTCTCTTAAGGTGCTTACCAAAAAAGCTAGGAAAGCTAATCAGAATGTGTTTGTCCTTCCGGAGATCCCGGCCTGGTGTAAGTTCATGTGTTAAATAAATTTGAGAGTTTCAAAGATTTAAGTAATATATAAAGATTAGTTATAGAAATAAAATGTTCAGCTTGATAATATATATTTTGCGAAATTCAGAGCTACCAAAACCAATCAAAACAATTACAATAAGAGAAATAAAACGAGAAAAAACGTATTCTGTTGCAATCAAATATATATAATATGACTGTACCTATCTTCGATGAAACATACAGAAGCAATTGTATTGCAATTCCGATGAAAGATCATGGGGGTCATGACCCTTGATGTGTATCAATTTTCTCGTAATATTACGTCATGTCCTACACAGGGGGTCACGTGGTCATGTTAGATACGCCGATTTCGCATGGCTTAAATCCTAATTCACATGAGCAAGTATGGAAGAAATAGCGCCATGGATTAAAACAAATCAAAATATTTATTAAAAGAAAGAATTGTAAATATAAGAAATGACATTTCTGCTCATGGTATTTCAAGGGGTAATGCAAGATAGTGTGGTGCGTGCCAAATTCAAAATGAAGGGCTTTGATTTTCATCGAATTTGGCACACGCCACACTATATTGCATTACCCTTTGAAATACCATGATCAGAATGTCATTTCTTAAATAAAAAACATACCAATCCATGTCTAAACCACAAACCAAAAGCAAAGTAAAAATTTGACAATTAATTTATTACATTCTATACCAGTTTTAATTTTATTGCACTAGACAGTCGTTTCGGAATACTATTTCCCATCAGTAGTGCTTTAACCAAGATTATGAAAACCAAATTGTTTTTAAGATGTTGAAAAGATTACCAAAGGACCAAAATATATTTTACCAAATTAAGTTAAGAAAGTTATTTGCCTGAGGGAGTATAATTTAGTTTTTGAGAAATTTCAATCTTTAACTTGCAGCAAAGTTAGGCAATAATATATTAATACGTATATTAATACAATACCAACAGCTAATGTGGAAACATTTTTAACAATATAAAGGAACGATTCTGATCCATCAATCCATACATACATACATACATTTATACATCCATCCATCCATCCATCCATCCCTCCCTCCATCAAAAACAAAAATATTTATCCATGTCCGAATTCACAATCCAAAAGCAAAGTAAAAACTTTGGAACTGACAAGTCAGGTTAGACACGTCAACTTCCACCAGGGAAGTGAGGGCGGGTATTCTGGAAGGGTATGCACCTCCTGTTTAGGTAGCTACACCCGCCACGTATGTTATTAAAATTGTGTGAAAGGAACATGGAACTATGGGACGTCAAATATATCAAGGGCAATTCTGGACACAGAGACATCAAACGTATCAACAATACTGTGATGACGGCCATAAGACTTTGTAAGAGCCTTGATAAGCCTAGTCAACAAGTTATTTGTAAGCATATATATGTTGTTCAGAATCACAGCTAAGCATAGATTACCAATTCTGGGTTGATTTAACCTTTTTATATGCTTTTTTGCTGTGGAATGTTTTATATACCTATGTTAATTACATTGCTAATTAGACAGAAGTAATAATTACAAACATAAAGCTAGTTATATTTATGGTTTAACTAAATTTAAAGCGTACAAGAAACATAATGAATTCAGTAAAAGGACGGCGACACAGTCCGAGGGTACAATAAACAGACTCAATAGACTTGTTTATGATCAGCAACTTCGAGAACAATCGCTTATGGACGAACAGAATCAGCAACTTCGACAAGAATTGAGGTAAGTATAAAAACAAACATACCAGTTCATGTTAATGAAACCGTTATGTTTCTGTTTCATCAAATAGTTTTAGGAATGATTTCTTTATCCCTTCTTTTCATGTAGGACATTGCTTAAATATACTTCTCTCTGTAAAACCGATATTATTCGGATTTACCAAATTTTCATTGTTTAAATGTCGAAGTATACATGTATTTCCATAAAGTATCACCTTAACTACTTCAGAAATAATAGTATACATGTTTAGTAAAAACCGATTTGCATATATTATATTTATAATAACATATATACGACTTAACAAAAATGGTACATAGAAGCTATTGGATTTAGTTTATTTTTTAGGTTAAGAATTAATATTTCTTTAAAGCAAACATACTTTTTAATTTTTTTTCATAAGCAAGCCAGATTATAAATGATAAATAATATAAAAAAGAAACATAACAAGTTATGTCCAAATCATAATCCAAAAAGCAATTTCAGAGTTAAATCTTTGACAAATGAGAAAATATGTTAAACATGTGAACCTTCTCCAGAGAAGTAAGGCCAGGTTTGCCGGAAGGGTAATGACCTCCCATTTAGGCTTCGCCCACCATGTTTATAATCAATTTGAGAATGGAAGGAATATGCAACTACGGGACGTCAAACATATCCAGGACAATTTTGAATACAGAGAAATCATACATATAATCAAAAACAAACATACTTATCCATATAAACAATACATTGATGACGACCATAAAACTTTTTGAGGCCCTTGATAAGCATGGGTTGCAATGTATTTTTGTCAACATTTTATTTGTTAGCAGCTGGCGTCCTAGTATTTAATTCCCGTAGTAGGAAATATTCATAGTGCATATATCATAAGCAGCAGAAGAGGCTATATTGCTGCATAGAAAAGAAGTGAAGTGGAAATTTGACAATGGAAAAATTGAAGTTGACAATAGAAGAATTGAAGTCGATTGGAGTTAACTTCATGTTTAATAAAAGCCCATATTTATCATGAAGTTTCAAATGTAGGATTTCGTTTTGACGTTATGTAACCAATTCTCTATTTCTCTATGATTTTTAGCTCAGCTCAAGAAAAGATGGAAAGTTTACAGAGAAACATTGAAACGTTACGCCAAAGTGGCAACAAACCAGACATACCCGATTGTGAGGTAAATACACAATGTGTCCCATAGAATATACTTAGTAATTATTTACAGTTCGGAGTCACATAATTTAGGGTAACATTTTATGAGTCAGTTACAGTAATTTATAGAAAGTGAACCATATTTTGATGCTTCTTTCCTTTAGAACAATGTATCTTATATACTTATGCAAAACGAATGACCAAAATTGATGATATATAATGTGTGAAACGAGTCCTAAATCTTGCCACATGTGACATTTTTAAATAATTGTTGTAATATTATCAAAAGTTAGTTGGCAGTACATGCATACTCTGATTTTTCAATTGATTGAATGGTTTTTTCTCCAAGTCAAGAATATTTCACTTATATCGATACGTCACCAGCTATAGGTGAAGTGACAGAAATTTGGAGCTTTGCTCAGGGCAATGTTCTTAAACGTGTCACGTCTGCCGTGACACGGCGTATGGGTTTTTAAGGTCTCTTCCGAAGGACCCTGTGATTGTGACTTTCATTTCAAAATGCCGATTCATTGGCCAAAGAGCCGGTCGAGGTTCAAACCCATGGCCTCAAACATTAGGAGCGAGCACTCTACCAACAGAGCTACCGCAGTTGTTTCAAACTCTGACAAAATATGGCAATTAAACACAGGTTGGCAAATAAATGTATTTCGATGCATATCTTAAGCTTAATTGTAATTATAGTTAATGTATTACTCTGTAATTGTATATGTCACCCGTATATAGGCAATTGGCAGGGACCTGCTGTTTGACATTTCAATAGGTAATTTCATATACTAGGGGGAGCCACCTAGATTTCTTTAACAAATGACCACATGATGAGTTAGTTACCGCCTACTTTTATCTTATTAAAATGGTTTTGGTTCTTGCATTGTCCAATTGTATTGCAAACAACATTACCCTTTCCGTCTGACCTCTAATTTTAAATATTTATTATGGACTAAAACATTTAGGTATAGGGAGCAGACGTGCTTATTCTGTATCTATCATGGAAACATGCATTGTTCATGTATTCACCCCGAGTGCTAACACTTCTTATGTATTGGGTGGATCTTCATTATATACCTACCTACCTAGTCTTTTTTATGCCCGGGGGCATATAGGGCAAGGACTAGAGTTTTCCACTTTTCTCTATCTTGTGCCATCCTCTCCATTTCTCCCCAAGTTAGTCTATGTTCTTTCATTTCCTTTTCAACAGTTCTCCTCCAGGTGTTTTTGGGTCTGCCTTGCTTCCTTTTTCCTTCAGGCGTCCATCTGAGAACAACTCTTGTGATGTTATTCATAGGCTTTCTGAGCACATGTCCTATCCATCTCTATCTTGATCTTGTCAGAACAGTTCTTATATTATTATATGAGTATTCATAAAAGGTCAAGCGAACAGGTCAATGTTGTTTGACTATAAGTGTTCATGTTTGCTATAGGCAAACAACATTGACCTGTCCGCTTGACCTTTGATTTAAATATTCATTAAGGACGAGTAGATGAAAGTAATTGGTACTCGTATTACGCGTGTATATTTCGTCTATATGATGTGAACACTAAATTATGGGCAATGTGTAAATGTATTAAGTGTGAATCCTTACGTTACTTATGTATTGGGTAGATCCTCCTATATCAATATTCCTAATGAAAGGTCAAACGAACAGGTCAAAGTTGCTTACCTATACAGATTAGATATAAACATTATAAAATGTTGTTTATTTTTTTGTTTGTTACAGGTGATACACATAGCTATCGTCTGTCTAGGATATACAGCGACAAGAAACGCCATTATCTTAGTTAAAAGTATTCTTTTCAACCGCAAGAATCCACTACATTTTCATTTTATAGTGGACAACATTGCTAAGTACATATTAAAACACTACTTTGAAACTTGGGGCCTTCCTTCAGGTAATATTATTATTATTATTATAAGTTAGATTCCGTGAAGCATAGTGTGAATTAACATTAAATCATTCAACTTGAATATAATGATTATTATAAATTACAAAAATAAAAATATGACATACGTTTTTCTCTGAAACTTTTATGGATAAGTGTAGGTGTTATTGATTCATTATTTGGTAAAATAAGAATTATATTATGTGTTTCTTGGATTTTACAATTTCTTAAAAAACTAAGTAAGGTTTAATGGCTTATTTGGATTTGGCATTATAGTTTTGTCATTCAATTTTTCTAATTTCAACAATAATAGAAAAATTTCTATTTTGGCCGGAACACTACTGATAAGAGCTGCAGAATTTTAACAAGTTTAGTACTAATAATTTGTGCGTATTAGTATCAACTTGGTTTAATTACATGTAAATTGTTTTTAAAGACTGGTTGTAAAATTGCATTTTATGAAATTATGAAGGCCTTTTATTATTGGTTGCATTGTCGTACACATGCGCATATTTTCTTCAGTTACATACTAGTTTCTTATGTACAAAAGAATGAAACAATTTTTAAGATATGTATCTGTATATTATATTACGATTTTTTCTACATGATAATACATTGCTTTGGTTGCAATTCTCAGTAACCTTGACTTTGTAAACGTGTTTTGAATATGTCAACATTAATACAAGACATCAAACATTTAAATAATTTCCACAAATTAGGGTGATAATGAATCAATTATTTCTTCTATACCTGAGGTAAATATAAGGTTCAAATATACAGTGTAACCTGCATTATAGCCCAGCTCTATAAAGGGCCACATGCTTTTAAGGACCAATAAAAGTTTATCTCAATTGCTATTCATGCTATTCTTAATAAAAAGCCACCTTCTCATGAAGGGTATGTTTTTATCCTTTCAGTGACATTTATAGACAGATTCGACTGTATATATTGATGATATAATCAGCAAACAATCGCTAATCATATTGTACATTTCACTTGGCTATCTTGTGTTATAAATGTTTGCATACTACTTGAAGTATTTCCTTTCCTGAAGTTTATTATACCGAACCGTTTGGAAAATTTGTAAGACATTCATAATTTCTACAGTAAATCATGAAAAACCATCTTATAATCTTATAAAAGCCGCCAAAGGGAACCAGTAAATATGATATTTATAGACAAGTGACCCAGGTTAAAATAACATGAATACAGAGTACCAGTACTGTAAACCAACTTTATTCGCGGATATTAGTTTTGGCGATTCTTTAACCAAAACTATTTCGCGATTATTAACTTTCGAGATATGGACTATGTATAGCTGAATATTTGGTATAAAAAGCACCCGAATAAAAGTTGGTATAGTATTTGGTATAAATTGTTCTGACGTTTTATAGCTTGTTGTCCTTTAATAGGCGTTCGACACTTTTTATTTGCAAAACTTATTGGCGTCTAGTCGCTTGCCATGAAATGTTATTTGGTGTAGTGAAGATTTTATAGTGACCTACAAGTTGAGCATCTCCAATGAAACCCGAGATGCCAAGCAACTTGGTTAACATTATTGACGAGTTTCAGATCTAGAATCTTCTTTCTTTTAATTTGTTAAATAATTATTTTTTAAAATTTTTCTTTTTTGTTTTATAGTTACATTAAGTTTTTATTTCACGGGGGACTACCAGGTAAGTAGTCGACTTAACTCGCCCGATTTGAATATTTTAAAAATGTCTTACGCAATAGGCAAGATTTTTTCCATAATATCGAGGCAGTTAGTTCCGGAATGATGGAGGAAACCGGAGTGCATGGCCAAAACAAAATCACCATCCTTTCTGAAACTAGGATCTATCCAGACTGGGATTCTAACCCAGTCGGTGAGAGGTCCTGTGATCCGTAAGTGCGCCCTTTAGACCACTCAATCCCTTGATTGATTTGACATGATGGATTTATTACAAGCATCATTACTTCCTAAAATTTGGCATTTGATCATATATCACTTTTTATAACTAATAAAGAATCTAATAATTACTTACACAATTGGTGGTGGTAGCTAGATAGAAAGAAGAGGAGATACTTACCCTTGGTTACCTGTTTAACTAAATTTGTCTTTTCCAAAGTTTTAATTTAGCTTTTACGATTGTAATTTTGACATTGGCCAGTAAGATAAGACTCACTTCCCTGGTGAAAATTCACGTGTCTAACCTAACTTGTCAGTTCCAAAGTTTTTACTTTGCTTCTGGATTGTGATTTGGACATGGATTAGTATGTTTGTTTTTTTATTATGATGAATGAGTTTGTTAGGTGTTCCATAAACAGAAATAAATTGACAATACCTCTAATCACCTTTCTGTTAATATCAAATCTGTAGATATGTACTTTGGTCAATAAATAATATTCAATAAGTAATTATTGTTTAATATTATTTCTATTTACCATTTTTTAAATTTATTTTAGTATATAAATAAGTACTTTATCTTTTTGCATTTTCTACCTTTTTGTTTATGAAAATGAATACATTCTTCTTTAATCAAATGTCAAAGATTAGCAACCGGCCTCACTTTCCTGGTGAAAGTTCACGTGTCTAACCTAACTTGTCAGTTCTAAAGTTTTTTCTTTGCTTCTGTTTGACTTTTGATATGTGTATTGTTATTTTTATTTTTATATCAATTTATTTCAGTATGACCTGGCATTGGACACTAGAAGTGCGAAATTAGAGGGATATAATTTGTTGAAACTAGATTTAACTGAAATATTACCTCAGAACTTGGGCAAGGTATTCATTTATACGGATAATTTCCTGTTGTCTTCTAATTATTACTATATATGTTTGAATCTTGCAGCACTTGACGAGTGTTTTGGTATAACTCGTTCTCAGACCAAAGTTGTGAATATATTGATGTTGAATCAAGTGAAGCAAGTGTATAGCTTCATAGAAGCATAGAGTTTACAATGAAAATATAGTCTTTTATTGGCGTCATAATTGAGTTATATGTCTCAATATGAATCATGACTTGAAAAACCAGTCGTATCTTTATTGAAAAAAAGAATGAACAAAGTTTTACCAAATCATTCTTAGACAGTACTTTGAAGCGTTAATCATAACTTAGGTTTTTTAGGAAATAAAAAAATATAAGCAGTAATGTGTATTCTTACCGGTAGTTTGCCTCCCAGGTTATCGATAGTGAAGATTGGGAAATTTTCGCGTTATCAATTTTCGCGTGAATACACAAAAATATTTATTCGCTTCTTTTAATTTGCGTTATTTTTTTGAGTGACCGCGACTCTGTAGTTATAATTTAAATTACTGCTTATTTTTCGCGAAACTTTTATTTTCGCGACTCGTTTCACTCGCGAATTTACGCCAAAAGAAAACGATCGCGAAAATTTTCCAATTAACAGTATCCAATAGAGATGAAAACAACTAACACGCAAACGTGCGATTGGAAATTTAAATTCAAAATAATAAAGAATTCAATAAACGAAAATTGATTTATATTGCGTCTTTCATGATGTGTTATGTTCAAAGTGGTTAGTGACTTTGATATATTTTTATTGTTTGATTTATATTATGGTATTTACATTTGAAGTTGTATGAGAAACGTGATGATTTCAATTTTTCTATTATCAATTTTTCTTTTAACTGTGGGATTGTAACTTGGACATAGATTGGTAGGTTGCTTTTGATCCAACAGTCATGTCATCAGTAAACCACAACAATTTGTGGTATTTTGCATCGAAATGCATATCCGTTTTGTAAATATGTATCAAAATTCCTATTGTGTTCGTTTTAATTGTAAATGAAGCAACATATAGGAGGTACTTGTCCTTTCGAAGCACTTCCTTGGTGGAAGTTCACGCGTTAAACTTAATTTGGCAGTTTCAAAGGTTTTACTGTGATTTGGTTTGTGATTTGGACATGGATTGATATGTTTGTTTTTATCAGCCATATTATTGGTTTTAAAAATTACTTTTACATCAACAAAAATTCAGCAAAAAGTCACCTTGTGTAAAAATATTTTATGATAGTTACTACATTTTGATATAAACTACATTTTAATTTAATAGGTTCTGGTGCTTGATAAGGATGTGAGAGTGGTTACCGATATTGCTGATTTATGGCGGTTATTCTCGGATTTCAAAGACCAACAGGTACTCCCATTATTCAAACATAATTTGGCTTCTTCGTCAGTGTAACACAACCGCGTGCTGGTTAGTTAACTTTATGAATATATGACATGCTACTGTTATGACTGTTTTACAGTTTAACTAAATTCGGCAGTTGGTTTTTAAATGTATAGAGAGTAGGTTCTTACCTTCCGGAACACCCGACCTCACTTGCTTGGTAGAGGATCACATCACGTGTTTTTCTTAATTTGCCAGATTTCAAAATCTTTACTTAGATTTTTGGATTGTGATAAGACCATGAACTGATATGAGCGTTTTTTTCCTCACACTTTGCTAGGAATGCTGAGGCGCTTGTTAGTCTAATGAGCGCATGGTGGTATACACGATAAAACATTGAAGTTTCCTGTTATAATATATCATTGTATCTAGCTAAAAGCGATATAACAATCAAAAACAAACATACTTATTCATTTCTGAACCACAATCCAGAATCAAAGTAAAAACTTTGGAACTGACAAGTTAGGTTAGACAACTTATTGCAAATTCCACATAATTTATGTATTTTGTCATTTCATTGAAATAAACGAACAAGTAACATGTTCAAATCAAATAGTTTCAACAAATTTTGTGTTTTTTTTACTTAAAGTGATAATGGTGGCATTTTTGTTAAATTTTGATTCTGGAGGTGTTTAAAGAACAGACATAATTTAAATCATTGTAAAACTAGAGATCAATGATTTTAAACGAGATTTCTAGGCTAGAATATCAGAGAAATACACCTTTAAAAATTCAACTGTGTTTTTATATTTTATAAATGTGTACTACATTAGAACCATGTCGCAGAATTTAATTTGTGGGCATAAAACACAATATCCATGTTATCAATAAAAAATATACCAATGTTACTGATTTTTTCATTGTAGGCTATAGGTGCGGTGGAAAATCAACATAATTTGTATGCATCGGAGTTACATAAGAGGCAGACAAAAGTGTCAATTGTGGTAATCCTAGTCAAACCAAACCCCCTTTAAAAGTTTTATGGTCGTCATCTCATTACTGTTAATAAGTATGATGTCGCTGTATCCATAATTACCATGGATACATTTGAAGTACCATAGTTCCATATTCCTTTCATTCTTAAATTTGATGTTACACGTAGCGGGTGAAGCCAGCTAAACAGGTGATGCTTACCTTTCCGAAGCACCTGACCTCATTTCCCTGATGTGTATAACTTTTGCCAGTTTTCATTTTTTACTTTGCTTTTGCATTCCATTCTGAATTTAACATGGATTGGTCAGTTATGGTTTGGTCAATATAGAAGTGTATTAAAAATACAACAAACAATGTTTCCTTCCACTGGGTTAGACAGTCTGTAGGTGTTGTTTAATAGAAATTGGAATAGGTGACTCATTTGTTTTTTTATTATTTATATACAACATTGACCACAAGTGAAACACGATAGTTGAGTGATTTTTAAATTTATTTTTTTTTGTCACAAGTTGACATATATACAATTGATGAATAGAAATATTATCATGAATACTAAACATATATAAAGCAGATAGTATCATAAAATACCATAGATTCAATACCGAAAACAGTGATTGCAATAAGTAGAGATCAACAAATTAACAAAAGAACACACACACACACACACACACACACACACACACACACACACGTAATTATGACATCAAATCACAAGACAGACTTTGAAATTATTTTTAATATTGCTCTCTCTCTCTTTTAGAATAAAGGCATTAACATTGGTGTCCTTTTGTACGATTTGGAATCCCTACGAAAGCTAGACTTTCCACTACTGGTAAAACAAACCGTTACAAGTAACAACCTTACAAAGTATAATGTAACTGAGGAGGTTTGTACCTTTTGATATTCAATTATGATTACGAATCAAAAAGTCGATCTCATGTGAGCCTACCGTTGATCTTTTCAAGTAAGTTGATGTCCTTTTATGACTTTTCGATATTGTTTTCCAGTTTTCTTGGGATGAAAAGGGGATGTGATCCCGCAATAATGTAAAGTATATATAGCAATCTGATCAAAGTTCATAAACTCATGTGCATGTTTTAAAAACCTGGAGCCTATCGCAAATATTTGTAGATACAAAGTCAAAATCCGTTTGTCAGACTTAAATTCTGATACACTTGCATGTTTTTTTTTAAAGAAATATAAATACAGCGACAACTGCCAAGGAATATCCTCATTTTGAAACCTTGAATCTAAAACCACGTTGTCTATGAATATGTGACGTCATTATTAAAATATCTAATATCACCTCCCGCTATGACAAAAAAGTAAAGGTAGTTGTGAGAATGTTTGATTTTGACCGAAGTAATTGGATGTAAAATAAAAGTTTCCAATTTAGTGTGTTGAAGAATTTTCAATTTTTGAGATGTGAAATGATTAATTTATTGTCCGACTTGCAGAAATATTAGAATTGATTGAATTAATGCCCAACAAGTTTAAAATGTTGATATTTTAATATTGCTGCTGATAGCAAAAAAGCACAAATAATTAACTTTTAGTTTTTATTCAAAACAATAATAACATGACCCTGTTTGCGTTGTAACAACGATTGAAAGTTAAATAAAAATTTCATATGCTATAACGGTTAGTCATTTTAGAAAATAATTTTAAGAATAACCTGTTTCTAAGTTATCGTAGTTTCTATCAGATATAGAATTGTAGTTGTTTTGAAATGTTTTTCGTTTCAGGATATTCTTAATTTAGTATTGTGGGAAAATATGATGATATTTCAAAACTTGGAATACAAATGGAACATCCAGCTTACCGCTAACTCTACTATCGATTGTTGTAGCATGATATCTGATATGAAAGTAAGTATATATTTAGAACTGTTTGTTTTTTAGATAGATCTTATTATCGTCCTTGCCGTTATGAAAATCGTTAAGTATTTGGTAAAGTAAATTTCGATCCTAAATTCTCTAATTTCACCATTTTTAAAATATATGGATTTCCATAATGCAGTACAGTCAAATCTGCCTTAAAGTCCACCTCTATAAAAGGATCACCTGCTTATAAAGGCAAGTAGAATTGTATCTTAATTGTTCTTTATTCATATTATTGGAACCTGTTTATAAAGTTTACCTGCCCATAAAGGCCATTGTTAATGATTCCCTAGGGTGACTTTTATAGACAGGTTTGACAGTAATATTACTTACTCCCGTGAAACATTAATAACATGTAGCACATAAACATATAAATGGTGCTGTCAAACCTGTATATAAAGGCCAAGCAAGGGAACAAGTAAAAGTGGCCTTTGTGGACAAATGGGTTTCATATACAGGTTCAAATATTGTGAATAAAGAGTAATTGGGATAAAAAAAATCACCCACCTTTGAAAGCAGGTAGTCCTCATATAGAGGTGGCTTTTAAAACAGGTTCGACAGTATATGTAACATGGCAGGACATTACAGTATTGCATTTGAGTTAATAATCTGAATGGTTATATAGTACAGAATAATATTTATAAAGTATTTATTATTTATTAATTAGAATGGCAATAATTACAACAGAAATATAAAACTTACAAGTATATAATGATAATGAGCATGTAACAATTAATGGGCTTTTTAACAATTTTCCCTGTGGTTTATTGCAAATGTTTCTTCTTCTGGTTATATATAGGTCATATACTGGCAATCAGAGGGAATATGGAATTCCAATTGTAAATGTATTGAGTTCTATAAACGTATAGATTTGACGTTCCACGAAATTGATGGTAATATACTGAAAAGAAAATGGTTTGGGTGCAATTTTGAAAACTTAACTAAAGAGGTAAAATAATAAATAATATAGTTGTATATAAGAAAATTTGATCATTTATTGTTAACTTTTAGAAGCTGGTGTTAAATGATCACTGCAAAGTGTGATGTTTATTTCTATTGTTCAGTTAGTTTTTGCATTTTTGTATTGTATTTGTATAGTGACCTGGTAAGTTTGACCTGGCCCTCTGACCTTAATTTGAATATTCAAACAGGCATATCCATTGTGTAATTTGTGGGATATATGCAGTTGATATACAAGTATATGATAGATATACTGGGTACCGGGTGTTTGTGGTAATTAAACATGCTATCTTATCTAAATCTCAGTCTATTAGCCAGATCTAATATTCATATCAAAAGTCAAACGGCCAGGTAAAACTTGACGAACTATAATTTCTGTATGCGTCTTTTTTGTCAATAAACAAACACTATAAAAGTGTGATGTTGATAGTGCTACAGAAGTACTTCAACCAATTTATTTATTTCCCAAAGTGATTTCCAAAATAAAATTAGTGACCTCGAGATTGTATTAATTTGCATAGTATTTCACATTTATAAGGGTTAAGGTTGATGTTTTTCATTGTTTTAATTTTAATTTTAAGTTGTTTGTAACAGGGACCGGTATGAAAGTACATATTACAATAAATTAAAGGTGAATTGTTTTGATAACATTTTTATTGAATGATTCACATGGTATGTTAAGTAGTTACCAGAGCTTTATACAGAAAATAAAAAATCAAAATATCAATCCATGTCCAAATAACAATCCGAAAGAAAAGTTAAAAAATGAAAACCAGGGAAATTCGAAGCTTTCTCAAAATACATAAAATCGGGTCAAAATACTAGATTTTCAAGAATTGTATTAAAACTGACATTTACAGTAAGAACATCAAGCCGCTGGCGTAGAGATTCATTAAAATTTGTTAACTTGCAAATTATATATTAGAAACTTTACAAAACTTGATTAATTTTAAAGTATTCACATTATTATAGATTTTAATTAGTACTAGTAACCCTTTATCCATTTTTATGAATTACACAGAGACAATTAGAGGTAAATTTGATGCTGGTGAAAAATCTATATAATATATCATAGAATGCAAACTCATAATATAAAGATTTAAATAAAGAGAATATGTAATGAAAACGCCTGCTGAGTTGTATATTGAAACTGGTTTTATTGCAGTAGCCAAACAGTCTTAAGGCTTTCTCATAATTACTTTATTAATAATAATACACATATACTCTATATCTGGATGACAACTTAATTTCAGCATTGTCAATACTGAAAACCACATATATATAATTCATGGTGATATCCCAATTTTACCAATTTAATTTTAGTATTAAAATACTCGATTTTGAAATATATTAACTTGATTCATTTAACATAACACATGGTATCTGAGTATATAGGTAAACAACTTTGACCTGTCCGCTTGACCTTTCATTTAAATATTTATCACGGACAAAGTACATCTGTGTATAGGTAACACAGGTATAGATCTGTATATATCGGCCATGAGATATACTCACCTCACAGAGTACACCTGTGTACTATGTATCTATGAAGTTGGATCTTAACACTACCTATTTATTGGGTAGACCCTTCTATATGAATATTTCTGATGAAAGGTCAAGCGGACAGGTCAAAGTTGTTTACTTATACAGGAATATTGTAAATAATAATTGTTGATATTTGTAGTTTCCCCAGTGTCCGCGTCCAATACATATTTTGAAAAGTATAAATGTATATGAAGTCTAAAACAAAAAGTGGTGAAATAAATATACAGCTAATTAGTGTTTGGAATATTTTCAGCTTACCTCTATTAACCAGAAAGACAATTGTGTAGACCTTAAGAGAGCACAAGCAGCCATATATAGAACACATCTTTACTATATAAAATATGAATATGACGTAAAGTCATATGACGTCACACTTGTGACGCAAATGAACATAGAAAGACTTGGGATGTTGTGGGGTATTTGTGAAAAATGGAATGGACCTATCAGCGTGGCCCTTTACTTGAGTGATGTGGAAGCCACTTATTTATTAAAACATATTGAAGAATTTATTGTAATGTCTAACAGAAGAAATGTTGGTTATCATATAATGTATAAAGACACCTCAACTGTGAGTATATTCCTGATTCATGCAATTTTCTTTATTCTCTATACAACAATATATCAGGTTTCCTGATTAATTCTAGTGTATTTCTTTCACAATTAATACGCCATGGTAGATTTTGTTCCTACTATGGGAATTTTAGAATACGAAGTAAGCTGTTTACAAATCAAGGCACTCCAAGAGTATTGTGGTCGTTTTATGGGCATTATCACAAATTTTTTGATGTCTCTGTAATTTAATTTGCCAATTTTTGCTTTTGTTTTTTATTATAATTTGGACATGGATCGGTATGCTTTGCATGTTTTAATTGCATATCATTATAAAATATTGCAAAGAATATATATTAAATATTGAAACATAGTTGCAAATTCAGTTTTTTGATAAATTATCGTTTTGATAAAAATCACATATACACGAAAAGCTACAAAAACAAATTCTTGGTTTTTTTTCAACTTCAATTTCCAATTAAATTATTACTTATGTAGCACTTGATGGCTGTTGCGAATAAATTTCTCATCAGAAGTGCTCAAACAAAAATACAGAAGTTAAGATATTTTTAATGTGGAAAAGAGAAAAAAACCAAATTGTTTTTCAAAAAATTCAACTAAGGCAATTTTATGAACGTTTGTTTTTGAAAAAAATTAAATGTTAGAAGCGAATGAACAATATGAAACTGTTTATAACCTATTGCTAACTCAAATTTTAAGCAAAGGAATAACTATAAATAAAAAAACTTTCAACCACATTGTAAATCGAAACGCTTACCAATCCGGAGCACCCGTTCTCACTTCTGAAGTTCACTGTATTAACATAATTTGTCAGCTTCGATGTTTTTACTTTGTTTTAAGATTGTGATTTATATATGGACAGATATGTTTGTTTACTTAATGAGACTATGTTTCTATTTCAGAGTTATTATCCTGTTAATAAATTACGCAATATTGCTTTGTCAGAAGTTAAAACACCGTATGTCTTCCTATGTGATGTAGACTTCATACCGCATTATGGAATGTACGAACAACTGAAGATACATATTAAAAACATCAACATCTCAGACCACAAAAAAGTAAAATTATCAACACTTACCTTTTTATCGATTATAATGTTGTAAGCTGGGTATAAATTTCTATATAAGGAACCAAAATTTGTCAAACAAACTGGGATGTTTGATCGTACATCAACCGCATCCCTGGATACCATTCTATGATTATACTCAGTAATCGCACATAGTCAAGTGTCTTTTATGATATTGTCAACAACAGTTTATCACTCCGGTAACTGAGTTGCTAGCTTCGTATGTGGAAGGATGAAACTTAGTCGTGGGTTCGAACCCCGATCGGGGTTTAACAAGAATTAAAAAAAAACAGTGATTGTTCTTTTGCCAACACTCGGCAACAAAAATGAGTCACGAGGTCTTTCAAAAAATATTCTAAAAGTCGATGTCTCGTGTCACAGCAGGAGAAGTACGTTTATGAACCTTCCCTGCACATTGTCCTGAGCACACTGACTGCAAATGTAAAAATAATTTCTGCCACTTAGCTAAAGCTGCTGAGGTTTCGATATACTAGTAAGTGAAATATTTTTGCCTAAGTCAATTCAATCAAGTATTGACCCAAGTTAAATGTTAGATTATTGAACTTTTAGGCTTTAGTTGTTCCAGCCTTTGAGACATACATTCCAAACTTGCGCTATCCTGAAAATAAACAAGAGTTGTTAAAGAACTGGAAGTCGGGAAATATCAGATCTTTCAGGTGAGTTGATTACTAGCAGATTACCATACCAATCCATGAGCAAATCACAATCACAAAGAAAAGTAAAACTAAAAAACAAACGAACCAACATATTTGCTAATCACAATCCCAAAGAAAAGTAAAACTAAAAAACAAACATATCAACATATGTGACGATCACAATTCCAAAAAATAAGTAAAAATAAAGAACCGAACATACCAATCCATGTGCACACCACAATCCCAAAGCATGTAAAAACTCGCGTCGTGAATTCCATCAGGAAAGTGAGACAGTGTGCCTTGAAAGGTGAAACACCTCCTGTGTAGCTAGTTAAACCACCAAGTGTGTAATGAAAACCGAGGTCGAAAGGAGCATGGATTTATTGGACATCATAGATATCCGGGGTTATTTTGGATATATCATACTAATTAATAATATTGTGATGACGACTATAAAACCATTATAATGTCTTTATAGCCCTATACTTGCAATGTTCTTAAATTACACGTTTCCTGTGCTGCATGATGTATGTACTGTATTAGGCATTGTACGTAAATTCCACGTTCTATCTTTATTTAAAGTGTGGCTCAAATCGTTGCAAATTCAATTAACTAGAAACCTATTTGTGTCAAATATGCAATTATTGTTTTTATGCATCAATCACTGGATGGATATTGAAATAAAAAAGACTCCTAAAAAGGTTTTGATTTATAAACCTTTCCGGAGCAACCGGTCTCACTTCCGTTGTGTTTTACGTACTTTACCAGTTTTCAAATATTTTTCTTTGCTTTTAGAATTGAGATTTTAGCATTTACCAGTAAAGTGATGTGTTCGAATAATCATTTGTGTATGCGTATGGTCTTTTGTTTTTTTGTTAAACTTGCTGCGACTAAAGTTTTCTTTATTTTTTGTTAGTAGTCCTAACATGTTAATAGGTTTATCATTTGTTTTGGATATTTTAATTCAGTTTGATTACTTTCTTGTTGTCTTGATTCATTCAACACTTATAAGTTTTTTCAGCTGTGGAGGACCACTGGCAAGCCGTTATGTATGTACATAAAAGATGTCATGGTAACTTATTGGAAAAGTTACGCTTTATTTTGCTTTTCATTATTTTGTATAAATATTGTCTTGATGTTGTGTTAATTTTTATTATTTCTGGACAACCAAAACACTAACCAGTAATAATGTATAACAAATATATAATGTCCTTTCATGAGCATATATATCCAAATATTATTTTAATTTTATATCACACACGTGGCGGGTGAAGCTAGCTAAATAGGAGATGCTTACCAATCCGGAGTCCCAGTCCTCAACTCCCTGGTGGAGTTTTACGTATTTAACCTAACTTGTCAGTTCCAAAGTTTTTACTTTGCCTCTGGATTGTGATTCGGGCGTGGATAATTAAGTTTGTTCTTGATATAATATAAACATATATATAACTTTTTCTTTTAACCGCAACAGGTGCGAGTTGTCTGCACAACATGGGCCAACAAATTATACAAAGTGGAAAACAGAAGATACTCCTTATAAGGTACTGTTATTTGTATTTAAGTTTAGGAAAGACAAATTTGTAGCATTTTGTCTTGTGATGAGTGTCAGGTGCGTGGTTGATTGATTAATTAGGGTTTTACGTCCCAGTTACGAATATTTCACTTATATTCACCTTCCGCATACGAAGCGAGCACTCCACCTACTGAGCCACCGCAGTGGTCGGTACAATAGTACATGTATAATGCATCTTGCGACATATTAGTTGATCGGTTGGTTGGCCCATTTCAAAGTACAGTCAAACCTGTATTAAAGGCGGTGGATCAACTGCTTATAAATGTCAGTAGAATTTTAGTCCAATTGTTCTTTATTAATTATTCTTTATTCGTTTTAGTCGAACCTGTATATAAAGGCCACCTGCCTGTACAGGCCACTTTTACTGGCCCCCTTGGGTTGGACCGTAATTTAATTGAGTTGAGGAGAACAAAAGTTTATAACTAGTTATATGATATCATGGTTTTCCTACAATTTTATCTATTACAATGAAATGCATGTCGCAATCCAATTATTTTGTATTTGAATTCGTAGTAAGCAAATCAGAAAAAAATATTTGAGGATCTTACAAGGATAGTCAGAAATAAAAAATGTCTGTCAAAGTTGAAGTCATAGATAATATGTGATATCAATTAAAGCTAAAATTTAGAAACAATTGTCTATTTCTGATTTTAAAATATAGCGAGTGTTTTTCATTTTTATTTGTTTTTGAAATAATCAATGTCTTTGCTTCTTTTAAGTATACACACATGTTCTTTTTTCTTACAAATGTTGTAGGTGTTTTATCAGCAGCATTATGAACCATATTTGGTTTTACCTAAAGACATGCCGATGTATTTTCAGCAGTTTTATGGTTTTGGGCTGAATAAAGTTTCGCATACAGTAGAACTATATCTCAATGGGTAAGTATTTAGCAAAACACAAAAATTTAAACACATGGCTGTAGAATTCTATAACACATCACGTGAATACATGGATATGAAACTATGTTTCCGATCCCATTGTGGTCAAAAGTACGCCATGTTTTTTCTTCCAATTGTTAAGTTTTTGTGCTTTACGTAAATAATTGAACACATTGCTGTAGAATTCTATGTTATGTTTTTTATGTATTTTATTCTAACAATAAAAATCAGTATCATGTTTGCCATGTGTTATATATGATTAAAACTGTAATGCAATTCTCTCCGGAATAAACCGGTTTAAACATAAAATGTGACAGGAACACTCGACCACCGACATACCCATGATACATCGACATTGTTAATTAAGTACAGTTTTAGTTCTTTGTTTCTTTGTTTAGGTATGAGTTTATAGTCTTGCCGGATGTATTCATCATTCATTTACCCCATACCAAAAGTTTACAAAAGCACAAGTATCACAAAAGTCGACATTATGTCAGGTTAGTAAAATAGATTTTACATTCGTGTATAATTCACATCGGAAAAGCCAAAACCACAATAGACATAGTATTATTAACAACACAATCAATATCTTATGAACTGACAAAATTATTAAGTGTTATATTTTACGTTAAGGAAATCCTAGTTCAGTACTAATTGTGAAAACGAGGCCATGAATAAATATAGCCACCATTTTGTTCTGAGCGGGCTACTGATGAGGTATTTTTTGTTTATGCGCAGTAAAATTTAAGCCAGGATTGTATAATCAAAAACAAACATACTAATCCATGTCCGAATCACAATCCAGAAGCAAAGTAAAAACCTTTGGAACTGACAAGTTAGGTTAGACACGTGAACTTCCACCAGGGAAGTGAGGCCGGGTGCTCAACCAATTTTACTATTGTTTACTATTTGTTCTTTGAAATTCGAGCAAGGATAAAATTATTTTTTATCTCCATTTTACCGACTGTAATCACAGACCATATAAACAAATTAATTATGGTTTTCCTAGCATTACATTCAACATTTAATCTAATTGAATGGCTAATTGAAAATATTAGGAAAGGTTTTGTCAGATCCTTAAAAGATTAAAACATGGTTGCACTTATGATTGTAAACTCTCTGTTGATTGTTACATAAACATACTATTCAAATTAAAGATCAAACGGTCTTGTTAAACTTGATGCACCGTAATAGGAAAATTGTACAAAATATAAATCTAGCTAATAGACTGTATGATCTAGGTAAGACGTCATGTTTGATAAAATACCTGGTGCGCAGTATTACTATCATCTATCATTATATACCCCACAAAAAAGTTAAGGACCAATATAAAATCTTAAACAGAAATCCAAAAACTGAAAAATTATAACAATCATTTTGTATTTTTTTCTTGTTCTCTTCGGGTTTCAAATGATGTAAATTTTATGAAATGAAGTACATTTTCGTGCATGAAATTATATCTAATTAATGGAATTACAAAAAGTGTGAAGATAAAATGATAATATGATTTACGTTCATGTTTTTGATGTGGTCCTTAACATTTTTGTTGCGTATATATAAAACGTTATATTAAGTAATTATGATACGTATATAGCTCCTAAATTATACAATGGATATGTCTGTTTGTTTGGATATTCAAATTTAAGGTCAAACGGCTAGGCCAAACTTGGCGCACTATATAATTATTTATGTACAATATTTTTGATAGGTGTTTTCAACTTATGAAGAATGAATTCAAAGCCTACCTTCGAAAGAAGTATGGTAAACAAAGAGTGGACAAACTGATTAATGGTTTGTAATTGTAAAAAGGAGACAGATTGTAACCATATTGTACTCGTGTTGAACATAGTTATGTATGGACAGGTCACGGGTAGAATTTAGAGGCTGTAGATTTTTTTAATTAAAAATAAGGAAAATAAAGGACATTGTTTTGTGTTTTTATGATATAAACATTATTGAATGTTGTTGTACATTTTGGATCGTTGTAATAGAAGAACACAACTCGAAACATGTACTTGATATTAACCAAAGTAATCAAGAATATTAAACAACAAAAACATTTCTAATTAAACCTGTCTATAAAGGCCACCCAAGGGAACCAGTAAAAATGGCCTTTAAAGGCTGGTGGACTTTATATACAGGTTCAAATAATATGAATAAAGAACAATTGATATATAATGTTACTGACATATATAAGCAGGTGGTCCTTATATAGGGGTGGTCTTTAAGGCAGGTTGGATTGCACTTGGCAATAACAAAAGAAATCAAAAACACGAAACAGTAAATAAAATTGTAATGCAGTAAAAAACTAGAAAAACTGTGAGCCAGAAGCTCACAAAAATACCCCTCGATCCCCCCACATAAAAAAATCCATCGGATCAAATTTTTAAATAGGAGGTGCACATCTACATTATATCACAAAGATTGTGTGAAAGTTTCATGAAAATCCATTGAAGGGTTTAGGAGGAGTTGCGGATAAGAGATAGGTACCCTAAGGTGTAACGGAAGGACGGACGGACAAACGGACGGACACCCCTATCACTATATACCCCCACTTTTTAAGCGGGGATAAAATAAGGCAAATGCATATTGGGAACACTGATTATAAGACTCATAAATGTTAATGACCACTACATAAAATGGTCGGTAAAGTTTAGCTGTTACGGTACTTTTGTCATGCTATTCTCCTATTTTCGATGTTTAGCTTAGAAATGATTAACAAATCGAGTTTTACTGATTTTACATAGAAATAACGAAAATCTGTACCTACTTAGGTTTAAACAATATGTTGGTTGGTTGGTTGGTTGAATGTTGCTAAACGTCGCACCAGCATTTTTTCAGCTGTTTGCGACGAGAATTATTTTATTAATCTCTATGAACAATTTCGTGTATGCATGTGAAGTGCGAATAAGTTGTATGGTCTGTCTTGTACTAGTGCGCACTCGGGGCGACTTTAAGGTGCTAGCTCACAGAGTCAGTACGCCGCAAACAAGCGTACCACTCCCCAGTCCATTTTACTGCTACCAGGTGAACCAGTATAGTCAACGGCAAGGGAAATTCACTTTCTCACATGTGGTTTGAGCGGGATTCGAACTTACAGCGGCGAGAGACCTGGGATTTGTAGACTGACGTATTATTCATTAGGCCATCGCGGCCTCTAAACAATATGTACAAACTAGAAATCAAATTTATTCATAATGAAAGCACATAGATGCGCATTGGAAAGTCCGGATGTCTTTTTCCATCTAGAGGAATACATAATGTGATTGTTCTTTAATGGGGTTCGCCGCGTGATCAATGCATCTTAATATCTATGCGGGACTATTTTAAAAAAACGTCGCAAATCCTGAAATAACGTCGTGTTTACGAAAAAAAACGTCATCCTATGCTATTCCATGTCCATTAAAAATAAGTGCTCCGCAAAAACGATATCGTGTGGTATAGCGGCGAACTAAATTATTACGGCATGTCAAGTCACGTCACGTCACGTCATGTCATGTCATGTCATGTCACGTCATGTCACGTCACGTCACGTCACGTCATGTCACGTCACGTCAATACTACGTAAAGGGAAGGAAACAAACAAATGAAAGGTTATAAAACTTGTTTTATTACATAACAAGTGTTATTACATTACAAGATGTTATTACATTACAAGGTGTTATTACATTACACAAAAATAATTATTACACTACAAAGTAAGTAATTACATTACTTGAAATTTATTACATAACATAGGCCCTCACGCGAGGGGACTATATAGGGGACTAAACTTAGTATAGTACAGTTTCTATGCGTTGTCAAGGACAGGTGATTTAATATAGTATTACATGTATGAAATTATCAAATGATTATTCAACAAATTAACATGAGATTTACGAATGTTGGGGGCATGGATATCGGTGATGAATCCCAATACACATTCTCTGCTACATTGACCTGTATCATGTTACAGTGAGAATAAAATTTAAATTTAAACCACTGTAGTATACAACGCGCAATCGTTGGACCAGTCAATCTATGACGTCACGTATATAGGCAAAAGCATGAAAGAGGTGACGTCATTTGAGCAAACTACGAAAAGACAACATAATGATATAATGGAGGATGTCTGTCACTTTGCTTTCATACCTTTTTAATGAAAGGCAATGTGTGGATATGAATACCAATACACATTCTCTGCTTCATTGACTCGTATCATGTTACAGTGAGAATAAAATAACATACATGTACGAGTATAATATATGTACCCGCCCTGTGTGTAATAGACAGTAAATGGCGACATGCAAGGATAACTTTTAATTTCGTTCACCTATACCAGGAAGTGTAAAATAATATTAATGTATTAAATAACTTCCTCTTCATCATTAGTAAGGCAGCAACAGCAACTGTTAGCATCCAAACCGTAAGTATGTATTTATTATTATTATTATAATTTAAATCTTTTATTTGGTTTTTAAGCATCTATGAAACAAAAAGTACACACATACCTTGACAAAACACTATTTACATGTACACACAACATTTACTCAAAATTCTGAATTGTTTTCATTATACATGTATAATCATAAAACATGTAGTAATATTTAATTATTATTCTGAATTGTTTTCATTATATAATCATAAAACATGTAGTAATATTTAATGATTATTATTATTATAATACATACCGTTTTATTGATGATCTCTGCAGACAAGATCTTAAATTATTCATACCCCTGATATAACCGCCAGAGCCTGTACCCTATGCTTAACAGTATGTTTTAGCGATACCGCTGGTTCTACTGGTCCTAAATATCTCGAAAATGCTTTACAACTGCAAAAAACTTCACCGATTTATTGATTGATTGAATGGGGTTTTACGTCCCAGTCAAGAATATTCCAGCAGCTATATGTTAAGTTGCAGAAATATTGGCCTTTGCGGTGCACTCAAGGCAATGTGCAGAGAGGATTCTTGCAGCGCCTGTCGTGACAAAGGACATCGGATCCGAAGGACTGGCAGGTGAAACGCTACACTTATCATGCGATAGCTCATAATAGTTGAATTCATATTACACTCACATTGACACTTATTCAATGTATTTAAATTGGTTATACATTTGAATATTTTACTTCGTTATATACATGCTAATAGTTTTTTTATAGTGCTTCTGTCTCGTTATAAAAAATACTAACAAATATTTAAGTTGTGATTCTAAATTTAGGGGCATCTAGCCGCTCATCTTTTGCTTTACTCTTTACCCTACCGGAGCACCAGGTCTCAATTCCCTGGTGAAAATTCACGCGTTTCATTACATTGACCAAGGTTTTACTTTTTTATTTGAATATGGACTCGTATGTTTGTTTTGATATTTGAATATACTTAAAAGTAACCGACTAGACGAACATCTCCAATTATACCGGAGATGGCAAAGTTTCTGGCTGAAATTATAACGCGTTAGTTCGGTCTATCAATTATATTGAAAATTATTGTTATTTATTTTTCTAATTAACAATGACCTAACACATTACCAGACGGATGCCCTTTCTATTTACAGTCGGATCAATGATTGACTGAGACGTAAAATACCATCTAATCCTAATCCATCCATCTAATCCATCCATATATCCATTTATCCATCCATCCATCTATCAATCATTCGAATGCATGGTCTAGTGTTGTTGTTTTTTTTAAACATCTTCATGATTTCATATTGGTCAATAAAAAACCCATAAATCACACGTATACATTTTGTTGCCATTACCCAGTATTTTGTTCAGTTGCTAGGTTACAGTAGTTATAGTCACACCACCGTAAATTTACCCAAGTGATCATCCAAATCCGGAAGTTTTATAATCAATGGTTTCAATATGTGTGTGTCCTTATTTGTATTGTTTTGGCTGTTTCCATCGTTATCTTGTATTGTTTTGGCTGTTTCCATCGTTACCTTGTATTGTTTTGGCTGTTTCCATCGTTACCTTGTATTGTTTTGGCTGTTTCCATCGTTATCTTGTATTGTTTTGGAGTAATGGCATTTGAACATAAGTGCAAATCACAAAAGCAAACCTAGATGGGGATCCTAATTCATAAAGTTTGTTTGTTTTTTTAAACACACATTATATAGTTTACAATCTAATAAGATGATGTCATAACTAAATTCAACATTTTTGTTTTTGATGCAGGTCTGAATACTTCGACTTCAACCAGGATGATATTATATTCAGTTAGATTCATTGTACACATAATGATACTGATATTACCAGCATCAAGTCAGTGGATGTACTTCACATCAACTCAATTAAGCTCATCAACAACAGAATATTCAACGTCAACGTCGTACGAAACATCACAAACAACAGAATCAACCACTGAAACGACTGTTTCAACATCAACGGAGCCAACGACGACTTTATCAACGTCAACACAGTCAACATCAACGCCGTCAACAGTGACATCATCATTGCCTTCAACTACAATATCAACGGAGTCAACTGAAACGCCAACGATAACTAAACAAATGACGTCAACGGATTTACAATCAACTACATATATTATAGGGTTGACGGATTATACTGATAGATCAGCAGTAACATGTAACTGTGACGTCATCCATTTCGTCATAATAATGGCAATAGAAGCCATAGCTATTATCGTGCTTATAATCATTCTCATTATAGTCTTAGTGACGCGAAAAAGGTTGAAATCTGACGATGGTGACAATTTAAACAGAAGAATAACGTCAAAACCCAAACCTTGCAAAGACCAATCAAGTACAATTCCACCTGTAAATGTATATGAAAATACAGGAATTGGCAATGAAGAGACCCAGCTTGACGAGTTCCCGTATGATGGCACATTATCGACATTTACACGAGAAACAAATTCATCCACATATGAAGGGCTTCTTAACACAACGCCGGATCGTGATAGTAATCCATACTCGAATATTAAAACAACGGAAGAAGAACAAGGACATCATTTACACATTTATCAAAATACTTGAATTCAGTGATCCCAACAAAGCTTGGTCTTCTTACATTGTATATAAGTGTCTCATGTCACTGCTGTTTCGTATGGAGTCCTTGAAGAGACATATTCACCGAGAACCTGAATTGTTCACGAGATCAGATTAAATGTGCGTATACCCCTTCTAGGGCTTCGTAGCTTCATAGTTGATTATGGCATTCTGTAGGTTAGGTTGTTTTAAAAACTTTTTTTTTCAATCCATATTTTTGTCTTTTATTGATTGAGTTGTGTTGAGTAATGCTGTTTAACGTCCCAGTCAATATTTCACTTTTATCAAACATTAGACTAGTTTTTCTGTCTGATTTGATGAAATACAAGTTTTATCGAACACGCGTGATACAGAATCTTGTATCCACACAAACGTGAAGGTGTATTGGTAACTGGTCACATGGTACAGTGGCGAACTCCATTGAAAAGTGGAAATGTCATTAATGTGCAAATATTGACCACAGTAAAAATCAGTGATTAGTTAACCAAATAATAACGTACGTAGCACAGAATCATTTCTTTACTAAGTTTTTCCTCAACTTAGATTTAGCAAAATTTTGCAAAAATGTTTCCGAACTACAAGTTAAAAGTTTTGACAAAAACGAAATTCAAATGTTATAATGTTGAAATGATCTTCAAAATGGCACCAGATTGAACCTTGGTGGCTTCCTAATTCTTTTATCACTTAACCAGGAACATTTTTAATAAAAGTTTAATTGACTATAGATGTATGGTGTCAAATAAACACGTATCATCTAATCTTAGTCATAAGTATATCATCGATTTTTACTATTTATTAAATCCACAGACAAACCTTGTTAGATAAAGATTTTTAAAAGCGAAGATCTACAATACAGACCTGTCGAACGTTCAACACCGAGTTACCGATAAGTCGAATCTCCACTACCGAGTGATCGAGGCTAATGACACAGAAGACAGATAAGTACAGGCCTGTCGAAAGTTTAACATCGAATTAACGAAAAAGAGGCTTATGACGAAACACTGCTGAGAGATAGGTAAAGTACAGACCTGTCTAAAGCTTAACATCGAGTTAACGAAAAGAAATCAAAGCTCGACTGCCAAGCAGCAATGATATTGATAGCTAGTCAACGAAAAGCTACCGAAAACTATCGTTAAGCTGACGAGATACAGCTTACAGCTATAGTAAACCGAAATGAAGTGCCGATATCGGATTAATTCTATAATCTAGTGTTAAACTTTCGACGGGTCTGTACTCTGGCAGGTGCCAAAATATAGGTTATGTGGTTATGTCCGCACTAATCCGTTAGCTGCTTAGCTTTAAACTTTTGACAGGCATGTACAGTACAATCAAAGTAGTAAACACGGCGTTTTAAATTTTAAACATGTAACTTACCTATATTTTAAATATATAAAATAAAAATAAAAAAACTAAATAAAAACTCTTGAAATTAAATAACAAACTATTACAAAAGATGATATACAAATGCTTGACTGAGTCTCGTATATATGGAAGAATACAGTTACGTGTATAGGTAAACAACATTGACCTGTCGACTTTACCTTTCATTAAGAATATTAATAAAGGCGGATCCATCAAATACATGGGTAGTATTGGGATTCACAGTTGATGTATAAACTATGTTTGTTTTAGTATTTCTCAGTCTGTAGATGCAATATGTGCCCCCATATAAAAATGCACTTGTTCACAACAAATATTTAAATATAAGGTCAATTGGACAGGTCGATGTTGTTTGCCTATATATGTACCCATACCTATTTTAATGCACTGTACATGCCTATCAAAAGTTTAACACTAAGGAGCTAACGAATCAGTACCGAAATGGTATTTTATCTCGATTCCGATAACCGAAATTTCGTCAACTGATATCGATCTCTCGACAGTTTTTCGATCACTAGCTATCCATATCTCGACAGTTTTTCGATCACTAGCTATCCATATCTCGACCATTCGTTAGTCGAGCTTCGACTCCTTATGTGATAAACTTTCGACAGAAAAAAAACAAACCCTATACTATGCCAGGTTGAATTACCTCAACTAGGAAGTGAATTTATTGAAATAAAAACTCGGATCAGAATAACCTAAAATTTGCGCACTAGTTATTGTGTGATAAAAGGGATATTTCAAATTGTAAGTATTGAAGATTTTATGATCCATATTATATTTTTTGCATATTTTTGTCAATATGCGCCAACCGTCTTACCATTTAATATTTAAGTAGACATCGTACATTTAATACTTTGAGCTAATTGTTGTTCATTTGATTTAAACCGTAATCTACTGTTGACGATGTTGTTTTCCATTTACGAATTGTTTCACGTTGCGTCAGACATGTTCTTCGTCAATAAACGCCAATCATTTCTATTAATGGTGGCTGTATATCGGTTATAAGTTAATTTTTCGGCTGTTTCTTATTGGAATCTAGTGATTATCAATGTTATTCTCCTCTCATACAGTACAGGCCTGTCGATAGTTTAAAACTTTAGTGCCAAATTAGTGCCGAATCCACAGCTTATCTCTTCAGTTCGGCAGTTATATCTCGACCCCTCGTTGTCTGTAACTCGGCACCTTTTCGCAGTTACTGTCCACAGCTCGGCAGCTTTTCGGCCGCTCGGGTTTGGGAGCTCTTTTTTGTATTATCAGATGATATTATGCTACGTATTATGTAGCAATGAAATACTGGTATTGACATGCGATTGACAATATTTACAGCTACCAAAAAAAAAAAAAAAAAACGCTGTTATATAAATAACTATGTTAGACATTGCAATAAAAACAGACATACAAATCACAATCCAAAAATCTGACAAATTAAGTGAAACATTTAAACTTCCACCAGGAAGATCAGGCCGTGCGTTCCCGAAGTGTAAGCACTACCTGTTTAGCCAGTTTTCCCTTCAATTGTAAAATCAAAATTGAGGAGTAAAGGAACAGGCCCCAGTTTCACAAACATTCTTTAGCTAAGATTTTTCTTAACTTAAATTTAGCAAATTTTTGTAATCTATTTTTGAAACAACTGTTGAATATTTTTGTCAAAACCAAATGCAAATGTTTTAATCTAGAAGTGATCTTAAAAATGACACATTAAATTCCTCAATATCTTAAAATTAACAAAATAATAAAGGTTGCAAATTTTGCAAGATTTAAGTTAAGAAAAATCTTAGCTAAGGAATGATTGTGAAACCGGGGTCAGGAACCTATTAAAGTTTAATTGTGTTGAGATTGAGCGCGTTATCGAAGCGTGGTTCGTTAAATGTAATGAGGTGTGTTGGTCGGGTATAAGAAAGGAATGACATCATGTGGTGGACCGTGTAATTTGAAGGGCCACGACTATCCAACATTTTATTTACATTTAAAAAAAAACAAACATTCTAATGTATACCGGAGATGGCACAGTTTCTGGTTGAAATTATAACGCGTTAGTTCGGTCTATCAATTATATTAAAAATTATTGTTATTTATTTTTCTAATTAACAATGACCTAACACATTACCAGACGGATGCCCTTTCTATTTACAGTCGGATCAATGATTGACTGAGACGTAAAACACCATCTAATCCACCCATCTAATCCATCCATCTATCCATTTATCCATCCATCCATCTATCCATTTATCCATCCATCCATCTATCAATCATTCGAATGCATGATCTAGTGTTGGTGTTTTTTTAAACATCTTCATGATTTCATATTGGTCAATAAAAAACCCATAAATCACAAGTATACATTTTGTTGCCATTACCCAGTAATTTGTTCAGTTGCTAGGTTACAGTAGCTATAGCCACACCACCGTAAATTTACCCAAGTGATTAACCAAATCCGGAAGTTTTGTAATCAATGGTTCCAATATGTGTGTGTCCTTATTTGTATTGTTTTGGCTGTTTCCATCGTTACCTTGTATTGTTTTGGCTGTTTCCATCGTTACCTTGTATTGTTTTGGCTGTTTCCATCGTTACCTTGTATTGTTTTGGCTGATTCCATCGTTATCTTGTATTTTTTTGGAGTAATGGCATTTGAACATAAGTGCAAATCACAAAAGCAAACCTAGATGGGGATCCTACTTCATAAAGTTTGTTTGTTTGTTTAAACACACATTATATAGTTTGCAATCTAATAAGATGATGTCATAACTAAATTCAACATTTTTGTTTTTGATGCAGGTCTGAATACTTCGACTTCAACCAGGATGATATTATATTCAGTTAGATTCATTGTACACATAATGATACTGATATTACCAGCGTCATGTCAGTGGATGTACTTCACATCAACTCAATTAAGCTCATCAACAACAGAATATTCAACGTCAACGTCGTACGAAACATCACAAACAACAGAATCAACCACTGAAACGACTGTTTCAACATCAACGGAGCCAACGACGACTTTATCAACGTCAACACAGTCAACATCAACGCCGTCAACAGTGACATCATCAGTGCCTTCAATTACAACATCAACCGAACCAACGACGTCATCATCATCCTCAACTACAACAACAATCCAGCCGATGACGACCTTATCAACGTCAACACAGTCAACATCAACAGTGACATCATCAGTGCCTTCAACTACATCATCAACCCAACCAACGACGTCATCAGCATCCTCAACTACAACAACAATCCAGCCGATGACGACCTTATCAACGTCTCAACACAGTCAACATCAACAGTGACATCATCAGTGCCTTCAACTACAACATCAACCCAACCAACGACGCCATCAGCATCCTCAACTACAACAACAATCCAGCCGATGACGACCTTATCAACGTCAACACAGTCAACATCAACAGTGACATCATCAGTGCCTTCAACTACAACATCAACCCAACCAACGACGCCATCAGCATCCTCAACTACAACAACAATCCAGCCGATGACGACCTTATCAACGTCAACACAGTCAACATCAACAGTGACATCATCAGTGCCTTCAACTACAACATCAACCCAACCAACGACGTCATCAGCATTCTCAACTACAACAACCCAGCCGATGACGACTTCATCATCGTCAACCCAGTCAACATCAACACTGTCAACAGTGACATCATCATTGCCTTCAACTACAATATCAACGGAGTCAACTGAAACGCCAACGATAACTAAACAAATGACGTCAACGGATTTACAATCAACTACATATATAGGGTTGACGGATTATACTGATAGATCAGCAGTAACATGTAACTGTGACGTCATCCATTTCGTCATAATAATGACAATAGAAGCCATAGCTATTACCGTGCTTATAATCATTCTCATTATATTCTTAGTGACGCGAAAAAGGTTGAAATCTGACGATGGTGACAATTTAAACAGAACAATAACGCCAAAACCCAAACCTTGCAAAGACCAATCAAGTACAATTCCACCTGTAAATGTATATGAAAATACAGGAATTGGCAATGAAGAGACCCAGCTTGACGAGTTCCCGTATGATGGCATATTATCGACATTTACACGAGAAACAAATTCATCCACATATGAAGGGCTTCTTAACACAACGCCGGGTCGTGCTAGTAATCCATACTCGGATATTAAAACAACGGAAGAAGAACAAGGACATCATTTGCACATTTATCAAAATACTTGAATTCAGTGATCCCAACAAAGCTTGGTCTGCTTACATTGTATATAAATGTCTCATGTCACTGCTGTTTCGTATGGAGTCCTTGAAGAGACATATTCACCGAGAACCTGAATTTTCCACGAGATCAAATTAAATGTGCGTATGCCCCTTCTAGGGCTTCGTAGCTTCATAGTTGATTATGGCATTCTGTAGGTTAGGTTGTTTTTAAAAACTTTTTTTTTCAATTCATAGTTTTGGTCTTTTATTGATTGAGTTGTGTTGAGTAATGCTGTGTAACGTCCCAGTCAAGAATATTTCACTTTTATCTAACATTAGACTAGTTTTTCTGTCTGATTTGATGAAATACAAGTTTTATCGAACACGCGTGATACAGAATCTTGTATCCACACAAACGTGAAGGTGTATTGGTCACTGGTCACATGGTACAGTGGCGAACTCCATTGAAAAGTGGAAATGTCATTAATGTGCAAATATTGACCACAGTAAAAATCAGTGATTAGTTAACCAAATAATAACGTACGTAGCACAGAATCATTTCTTAACTAAGTTTTTCCTCAACTTAGATTTAGCAAAAATTGTCTCCGAACTACAAGTTAAAAGTTTTGACAAAAACGAAATTCAAATGTTATAATGTTGAAATGATCTTCAAAATGACACCAGATTGAACCTTGGTGGCTTCCCAATTCTTTTACCACTTAACCAGGAACATTTTTAACAAAATACTAAGTGACTATCGATGTATGGTGTCCAATAAACACATATCATCTAATCTTAGTCATAAGTATATCATCGATTTTTACTATTTATTAAATCCACAGACAAACCTTGTTAGATAAAGATTTTAAAAAGCCAAGATCTACAATACAGACCTGTCGAAAGTTTAACATCGAATTAACGACAAGTCGAATCTCCACTACCGAGTGATCGAGGCTAATGGCACAGAAGATAGGTAAAGTACAGACCTGTCTAAAGTTTAACATCGAATTAACGAAAAGAAATCAAAGCTCGACTGCCGAGCAGCAATGATATTGATAGCTAGCGAAAACTATCGTTAAGCTGACGAGATATAGCTTACAGCTATAGTGACCGAAATGAAGTGCCGATATCGGATTAATTCTATAATCTAGTGTTAAACTTTCGACAGGTCTGTACTCTGGCAGGTGCCAAAATATAGGTTATGAGGTTATGTCCGCACTAATCCGTTAGCTACTTAGTTTTAAACTTTTGACAGGATGTACAGTACCAACAAAGTAGTAAACACGGCGTTTTAAATTTTAAACATGTAACCTACCTATATTTTAAATATATAAAATAAAAATAAAAAAACTAAATAAAAACTCTTGATATTAAATAACAAACTATTACAAAAGATGACATACAAATGCTTGACTGATTCTCGTATATATGGAAGAATACAGTTACGTGTATAGGTAAACAACATTGACCTGTCGACTTTACCTTTCATTAAGAATATTAATAAAGGCGGATCCATCAAATACATGGGTAGTATTGGGATTCGCAGTTGATGCATAAACTATGTTTGTTTTAGTATTTCTCAGTCTGTAGATGCAATATGTGCCCCCATATAAAAATGTACTTGTTCACAACAAATATTTAAATTTAAGGTCAAGTCGACAGGTCGATGTTGTTCGCCTATATATGTACCCATACCTATTTTAATGCACTGTACATGCCTATCGAAAGTTTAACACTAAGGAGCTAACGAACCAGTACCGAAATGGCATTTTATCTCGATTCCTCTTAACCGAAATTTCGTCAACTGATATCGATCTCTCGACAGATTTTCGATCACTAGCTATCCATATCTCGACCATTCGTTAGTCGAGCTTCGACTCCTTTTCGTTATGTGATAAACTTTTGACAGATCTGTATTATAAAAACAAACCCTATACTATGCCAAGTTGAATTACCTCAACTAGGAAGTGAATTTATTGAAATAAAGACTCGGGTCAGAATGAACTTAAAATTTGCGCACTAGTTATTGTGTGATAGAAGAGATATTTCAAATTGTAAGTATTGAAGATTTTTTGATCCATATTATATTTTATTTTGCATATTACTTCACATCAAAACATGTTTTTGTCAATTTGCACCAACCGTCTTACCATTTAATATGCAAGTAGATATAGTAAATTTAATTCATTGCACCAGCGTATTTGAGTTAATTGTTGTTCATTTGATTAGTACCGGAATCTATTGTTGTCGTTGTTGTTTTTTTCCATTTAAACATTGTTTCACGTTGCGTCAGACATGTTCTTCGTCAATAAACGCCAATCATTTCTATATATTTCGTCTGTATATTATAAGTTAATTTTTCGGCTGTTTCTTATTGGAATCTAGTGATTATCAATGTTATTCTCCTTTCATACAGTACAGGCCTGTCGAAAGTTTAAGATTTTAGTGCCAAAGTAGTGTCAATCGCCAGCTTATCTCGTCAGTTCGGCAGTTATATCTCGACGTTGTCTGTAACTCGGCACATTTTCGGCAGTTACTGTCCACAGCTCGGCAGCTTTTCGGCCGTTCGGGTTTGGGAGCTCTTTTTGTATTATGCAGCAAAATGATCAGAATTTAAGTTCGTTTTATGTACAAAAAAATTGAAAACTGGCAAATTTAGTAAAATACTTGAACTTCCACCAGGAAAGTCAGGCCGTGTGCTCATCGTAAGCACATCCTGTTTAGCCAGTTATCCCCCCCCCCACTGAAAAATAAAAATTGAGAAGGAAAGGAACATGAAATTACTAAAGTTTAATAAATATGCAATTGAGCTGAATGTGGTGAATCATGTAATTTGAAGAACCACATCTATTCAACAATTTATTTACAATCAAAAACAAACATACTTATTCATGACCGAGTCACAATCCAGAAACAAAGTAAAACTTTGAAACTGACATGTTAGGTTAAACACGTGAACTTCCACCATGGACATAAGACCGGGTGTTCCGGAATCACATCCTGTTTAACTAGCTACATCTACACAATGTGTGATCAAAATTATGTGAAAGGAAAATGGAACTATTGGACATCAAATGTATCCAGGGCAATCCTGAGACATCAAACTTTTCAGCAATACTGTGCTGATGTGCTGACGACAACATAAGTTTGTTTTAAGGGTCCTGATAAGCCTAGGCTTGCAATATCCTTGGGTCATTAATTTATTTGTAAGCAGCTTGCTTCGTTGTATAAAGTTCAAATCTACATAACGTATTAATTGAAACCTACTAAATAACGGTAAAACAGTAATAACTAAGCTGTCTTTGAATCTGTAGAGTATTTTAGTTTATAATAGATGCCGACAAACAGTATAGTCCTGTTGAACTAACGAACGGGTTAATGCCGAATAGGAAGGTCATCTCGACCCCCTCTTTAAATAAATCTCGTCAGCTTTTTGACAACAGCTGGCTATCTCTCAACAGCTTTACGGTCACTATAGCCAGTTTTCCATATTTTGGCCACCCGACAGTCAAAGATCGATCCCATATCGTCGGCTCAGTGTTAAACCTTTGACAAGTCTGTACTGCATGTACAGGTATAACGGCTATGTGCAATGTTTCAGATTTTGTAAATAAGTATGGATAACGTATACATGTAGGTCTGGTGGTTTATGATCAGCAGGTGTAGCGAGTAGGTCTGGTGGTTTATGATCAGCAGGTGTAGCGAGTAGGTCTGGTGGTTTATGATCAGCAGGTGTAACGAGTAGGTCTGGTGGTTTATGATCAGCAGGTGTAACGAGTAGGTCTGGTGGTTTATGATCACCAGGTGTAGCGAGTAGGTCTGGTGGTTTATGATCAGCAGGTGTAACGAGTAGGTCTGATGGTTTATGATCAGCAGGTGTAACGAGTAGGTCTGGTGGTTTATGATCAGCAGGTGTAGCGAGTAGGTCTGGTGGTTTATGATCAGCAGGTGTAACGAGTAGGTCTGGTGGTTTATGATCAGCAGGTGTAACGAGTAGGTCTGGTGGTTTATGATCAGCAGGTGTAGCGAGTAGGTCTGGTGGTTTATGATCAGCAGGTGTAGCGAGTAGGTCTGGTGGTTTATGATCAGCAGGTGTAACGAGTAGGTCTGGTGGTTTATGATCAGCAGGTGTAGCGAGTAGGTCGGGTGGTTTATGATCAGCAAGTGTAGCGATTAGGTCTGGTGGTTTATGATCAGCAGGTGTAACGAGTAGGTCTGGTGGTTTATGATCAGCAGGTGTAGCGAGTAGGTCTGGTGGTTTATGATCAGCAGGTGTAACGAGTAGGTCTGGTGGTTTATGATCAGCAGGTGTAACGAGTAGGTCTGGTGGTTTATGATCAGCAGGTGTAGCGAGTAGGTCTGGTGGTTTATGATCAGCAGGTGTAGCGAGTAGGTCTGGTGGTTTATGATCAGCAGGTGTAGCGAGTAGGTCTGGTGGTTTATGATCAGCAGGTGTAACGAGTAGGTCTGGTGGTTTATGATCACCAGGTGTAGCGAGTAGGTCTGGTGGTTTATGATCAGCAGGTGTAACGAGTAGGTCTGATGGTTTATGATCAGCAGGTGTAACGAGTAGGTCTGGTGGTTTATGATCAGCAGGTGTAGCGAGTAGGTCTGGTGGTTTATGATCAGCAGGTGTAACGAGTAGGTCTGGTGGTTTATGATCAGCAGGTGTAACGAGTAGGTCTGGTGGTTTATGATCAGCAGGTGTAGCGAGTAGGTCTGGTGGTTTATGATCAGCAGGTGTAGCGAGTAGGTCTGGTGGTTTATGATCAGCAGGTGTAACGAGTAGGTCTGGTGGTTTATGATCAGCAGGTGTAGCGAGTAGGTCGGGTGGTTTATGATCAGCAAGTGTAGCGAGTAGGTCTGGTGGTTTATGATCAGCAGGTGTAACGAGTAGGTCTGGTGGTTTATGATCAGCAGGTGTAGCGAATAGGTCTGGTGGTTTATGATCAGCAGGTGTAGCGAGTAGGTCTGGTGGTTTATGATCAGCAGGTGTAACGAGTAGGTCTGGTGGTTATGATCAGCAGGTGTAGCGAGTAGGTCTGGTGGTTTATGATCAGCAGGTGTAGAGAGTAGGTCTGGTGGTTTATGATCAGCAGGTGTAGCGAGTAGGTCTGGTGGTTTATGATCAGCAGGTGTAACGAGTAGGTCTGGTGGTTTATGATCAGCAGGTGTAGCGAGTAGGTCTGGTGGTTTATGATCAGCAGGTGTAACGAGTAGGTCTGGTGGTTTATGATCAGCAGGTGTAGCGAGTAGCTAGACAGGAGGTCTTAAACTTCCGGAACACCCAGCCTCACTATACTGACATGCCATTATTATCATTAAACTGCCATTTTGCAGTCTTTTAGTTTTAACATTTTATTTATTGTAATTCGAGCATGTATTGGTATGTTTGTTTTTTATGTAATGTGAGTATTTATGTGAAAATAATCGGAATAGTTGATTGCCTTCAAATAGTATAGTTTTCATGAACATGTACTTATTTTTAAATTGATATTAAATACAGTATTAAATAGCACATGCAATTTGTGTATATTTCAGGGCATGGATCGGTATTCATAAAATAATAATAATAATAATAATAATAATAATAATAATAATAATAATAATAATATTTATAATAAACAAATAGTACCTATTAATGACTCAGCAAGACCGTTTTGCCATTGAATCCAGGAATCCACCAGTTGCCCTCTAAAGTATCTTTGTGTGTGTGTTTCACGTTCTTGATTGAGTTGACTATATTGATAGGTGCACGTTTTTGCAGCTTCTGATCATGTGCTGGTGCAAACGTTAAAAATGTATTTTCTGACAATTTTTCAGAAATGCCACAATGATGTTCTACAGTTTGGTACAGTACGTCATTCTTGGGCAGATACTTTTGGTGATCATCAGTTCAACAGAATCGTTTACAATATCAACGACAGAAATGAGTCAACCGTCCAATCAACAGAAATGAGCACAAGTGAGTCAACCGTCCAATCAACAGAAATGAGCACAAGTGAGTCAACCGTCCAATCAACCACAGCTGAGACAACAACGGCATTATCGACTCAATCAACCAGGACAGAGGCCATGACTTTATCATCTACTCAATCAACTACAGCAGAAGAAACTAGTACATCATCTTCTCAATCAGCCACAACAGAGGCCATGACGTCATCATCTACTCAATCAACTACAGCAGAAGAAACTAGTACATCATCTTCTCAATCAGCCACAACAGAGGAAATGACGTCATCATCTACTCAATCAACTACAGCAGAAGAAACTAGTACATCATCTTCTCAATCAGCCACAACAGAGGCCATGACGTCATCATCTACTCAATCAACTACAGCAGAAGAAACTAGTACATCATCTTCTCAATCAGCCACAACAGAGGAAATGACGTCATCATCTACTCAATCAACTACAGCAGAAGAAACTAGTACATCATCTTCTCAATCAGCCACAACAGAGGCCATGACTTTATCATCTACTCAATCAACTACAGCAGAAGAAACTAGTACATCATCTTCTCAATCAGCCACAACAGAGGCCATGACGTCACCATCTACTCAATCAACTACAGCAGAAGAAACTAGTACATCATCTTCTCAATCAGCCACAACAGAGGAAATGACGTCATCATCTTCTCAATCAACTACAACAGAAGAAACTAGTACATCATCTTCTCAATCAGCCACAACAGAGGAAATGACGTCATCATCTACTCAATCAACTACAACAGCGATGACGACATCAGCGTTTGAAACAACTACACCATTTATGACATATTCAACTTCATCAGCTGCCATGACAACAACAGAATCTCCTATTTATTCAACCTCAACAAGTGGAACAACTGAAAAAACATCAACAGCAAATCAGTCAACCACATCGGCGTCTCAGAGTACATGGGAACGGTTTGGACCAAAGCCTGGCGTCACCTATCCACCTAGTTATTTTTGTTCTTGTGAAGCAACGAATTTCTACATCATCATGGCGGTGGAAGGGGCAGTCATTCTCATTCTGATAGTAGTGCTTGTATTAGTGTTATTAAGGCACTTCAGATCCAAATCTGATTCACATGGTCGCAAAACATCTACATCAGCTAAAAGCTATATCACCGAACCAATCAGTAATCAGGCTGTAAATTTATACGAAAATACTAGAGCTATTTCTGATGTTCCGCTACAAGATATTAACCAGTATGAAGGCCTGTTATCAACATTTGGTAAGGAAAATGATCCTTATTCTGACATTAAAACAGAGACGCCAAGCAGAGCAGTTTCATCTGGTAAACATGGTAACCTTTACTGTGACCTTAAGACAGAGACACCAAGCAGACCAGAATCATTTGGGAAAGATGGTAACCCTTACTCTGAACTTAAAACGGTGGCATCAAGCAGACCGGTGTCACATATCTACCAAAACCAGTAATACAGTCAAATAACAATATACATGTATACGTATACATACAGTTTAACCTGCATTAAAGGCCACCTCTATATAAGGGTCACCTGCTTATAAAGGCCAGTAGAATTGTATCCCAATAGTTCTTTATTCATATTATTTGAACTTGTATATAAAAGCCACTTTTACTGGTTCCATTAGGTGGCCTTTATAGTTAGATTTGACTGTACTAATACCATATCTGTCAAAAGTAAATACTGAGCTAACGAATTACTTCCAAATCGGAGGTAATTTCGCTCTTTCGTTAGGTACATATCGACAACTTTTCGACTGCTGTTATATCTTTCTCTCAGTAGCTTTTCGGTCATAAGTTCAATATTTCGGCCACCAGGCAGTCGAGCTTCGATTCTGGCATGTTCGTTAGCTCAGTGTTAAACTTTTGACGTTCTTACTGTGCATGTACTTATTTAACCTTATTTTGAGTACAACATTAAATATTTACATTTATGATGTTTGGTTGTATTAAACTCTGTTTAAGGCCAAATAAAGTTACAGGACTATAATTACATTTGCTAAATGTGACGTCACTCATTTCTTGCTGACATCTCTATGTCCGTGACGTCATTGATGGGCTGTTCCAGGAATTGAAATTGCATGTCGTACACGACAGTGTTTTAAATTTATTTCAGGATTCAAAAACAAAAATACAATTTTCAAAAAATACGAAATGTAAATATAACCATTGAACTGTCTAGAAATGACATTTATATGTTATACAATGTAACTTCCATTGCCGTCCAAAGCAAACTAATCATAAAGCGCTAGCGCGCGTTATTCGGTTTGCTTTGCATGGCAATGGAAGTTATAACACTATAAACGCCATTTCTAGACAGTTCAATGGTTAAATAATATTATTATTAACTGCGTGACCTGGTCCCAATTCAACATCATTCCTGTACTAAGGTTTCCTTATCTTTAACGGTTTTATTGATTTTGTAAATTTTTATAACATTCAAGAATTCAAGGATCGTCTGAGCCGTTTCATGTACTGATCAAAACAAGCATACCAGTCCATGGTCAAATTACAATCTTAATTTTTTGTACCAAAGAAAATATTGCCTCATGAATGATAGTGATATTGCGGCTGGATAATAAGAGCGATGGTTTTTCTTCAGCAGATTTCTGAATTTATTGAAATGTAACCGGGGACACTATAGTAAGCTTTGATGTAACGTTTATATTAAACAGTTATAAAGAAATATTTGTGTATATAATAAGTTTTTTTAAGGAAATCCACTTTTTGCCATGGTCAGTAGCCAGCGTGGATAAGAATATCCACAAATGGAGTGTGCATGGAAAGTGCAAGAATAAAGCCGTTCTTTCCAACAAACGCTAAAAAATTATCAAAACTTGAAACAAAATGTACCGACCTAATAGGAAATTTTTCATTCATCTAAAAGTGAATTTAATGCTGTACATAGCGCAAATATTAAAAAGTCGCTAAAAACATGTCAAAAGTCAAAAGTATCAATTTTGTACCTACTTACTCAGGACAACTTTAAAGCTGATGTCATAATTGGAATAGTCTTGATGATCACACCTGGAATTATGGAACTGACAACAACATTGAACTACATGAAAATAATTCATGATGTAACTTTAAAAGAGACCCAATTGGTGTATAAACTTGTTCAAACTTCCAAACTTTTCCTAAAATTTCCCTATGAACAGGAGAACTGAATAAAGATGTTTTCATATAAAAATATAATATTGGTATATTAGTGCATTTTAGATTCATTTTGTTGATAGTTTAACGGAAACATTTTGAATTGAAAGACATAAATAATAAAAACAACGTGCACTCAATTTATGGATATACAGTAAGTGTTTCGACTCTGTAAACCGAGTTTCTACAGGTTTTATATAGATAGCAAATCGCATAAGTTGTGACGCCACATAGAAAAAAACAACCCAAAAACAAAACCGATTGGTAAATGCTTACGATGATGTCACTCATGGCTCAACTAGCTATATATTGCTAGTGCAACAAAATTTGTCAAGTCGCTTGAAGAGGTTCGGTGGTTTTCTTTTGGCACTTCAACTCGAGCTTCTCCACCTTCCCTGGACTGCCGGCTTCAATATAAGTGAAAGAATGACTTGGACGTAAAACTTCATTACTTCACTACATTCCCGTCCACGCCAACATTTCTTTGGAATTTTACATTTTTCTGGTTTTTTAAAAATTAAACACGTATATAATTATTAGAGCGTAAATAGCAATGTTATTAAAAAGGTTGAAAAAATAAAGAATAAAAAAAAAATGGTAAAAAAACAAACATTTAAACATAACGTAATAATTTATCAAAATTTCTGGACATTTATCGTTAAAATAGTGAAGCTAATTAATTATGAGTTTGTACAGTACAGGCCTGTCGAAAGTTAAACATCGAGTTAACGAATTATTGTCAAATAAGCAGCTCCTCTCAACCCCTCGCTGGATATAAATCTCAAAAGCCTTTCAACAGCTGCTATCTACCTCTCGGTAGCTTGTCTGTCATAAGCTCTCCATGTCTCAGAAGCCGTGCTTTGGTCCCTTTTCGATAACTGGTCGTTAAACTTTCGACAAGTCAGTACTGTATAAGATGACGGACGAAGGGGTCAGTAACTACAGATTATTCATCTTGTAAAATATAGAGAACCGGGATTACAGACAAGAAGTGTCACCATATAGGAGTATTACAACATTTTTTTAAATCATGAAAGGTAGGTTTTATATTTTCATATATTATCTTTATTTAAATATTTTTTTCTCTCTAGATTAGCTTAAAATCAATAAATAAATATTGATAATATTAGCATTTTTTATTTCGTAAGTTAAAATCGTGGTGCTATGTTTTGGAATAATTCCGGACTCAAGTACCAGTTTGGCTACTGTCTATTATTCTCTATAATTGCCAAATTAAGGATAACTTGTTCAATTATCACGTTCCTGTGTCTGTAACTGTGTGCGTGTGTGTGTGTGTGTTTTAAGAACATCAAACGTTTCCACTTATCCTAAATGAACCATCACATCATTTTAAAAACGACTAAATTGAATCTGCAATGTTTTGTAATTCATATATTAATACATTTGTTATGTTATTTTTAGCGACGCGTATTTTATGTTTCGTCGTCGCAAGACTTGGATTAGTTGTGATGGAAATTCAGCCTTCCCTAGCTATACGTGGAAACAAAAACGACGATAATACATGTACTAGTAATACAGAACTCAGCTGTCAAAGCTGTAATACTGGAGTGTATGACGTAGATGGATTGATCAGTACGTCTTTGTCAATGGAACCTCCGATAATTTCGGTAAAAACTCAAATTTTACCAGTATTAAATTCAAAAACAGACAATTCGGAAGTCGTAGAAAAAGGATTCGGGGATACTGTGACAAAAGAGTCAATGAAAAGCCATGATATGATACAAGGTACTGAAACAACATTCTTTCCAGTTAACAGTGATAGTTTAATGCAACAGTCAGTAGAAATGGGTTTTATTTTTAGACATAACACAATGCATTCAAAGGATGTCACGCCTTCAACAACAATATATGGAACACCAGCGATTAATGAGATGAGTTCTATCTCAACTATGGATTTTAATTCGGTTTCTTCTTCGTCTCATTCAGAATTTGACCTTTATATCTCGCAGACACAAACTGTAATACCCTCAAAAACAAGAACGGGACCGCATCAGTTAGAGGAGGAATCATTCTCCTCAAAGCAAATTTTGAAATCTACTCCTCATATTACTAACATAAAATTTGGGTCCCGGTCTATGATCACTTCAACTTTTGTTGGATCAAACTACAAAACAATGGCTACATCAACGGTGCCAAATTTGTCAAAAGTAAGTGTACATGAACCGAATATACGATCCAAATCAGGAGAAAACATAAAAGCTATAAACACGACAACACAAACCAACTTGATCTCACTTATCACTCACAACAGTGTCTCAATACCACCAGTGTCAAATTTGACTGTAATCACGACGTCTACAACAAAAATCTCAAATGTAACAGAACCGAATATTCGAACCAATCTGGAAGAAACCATTATAGCAACTGAAAACGAGTCAGAACAAAACGATTCAGACTCAATAAGAACCCATCATATTGTCTCAAACCTGTGCTCATTTAATTGTGTTCTCATAGTGATCGTTGGTCTCTCATGTTTTTCTTTCAGTATCTCTGTTTTATGTTTGTTTTTCTTTGTGAAATATCGACAACTTGTTACCAGGACAAGGATACTTCATTCTATTACTAAACCGCTAAATCTTTACAGCAATATCGAAATCGACAGAAAATTCGACTGCGACTGTGTTAGTCCGACAGAAGACGGTTTTAAACTGCAAGGTGGCTTTTCAACTTTTAAAACACTAATTAATGTTCATTCCGAGGACAAAAATATCAGAAAAGTTTCGAACGAGAACCTTTATATAGGAGATGGACAAGACGTTAACTGTTAAATGTACAGTGAAACTTGTTGGTAACTCGAAGTGCTCAGGACTTCAACTTTGATTTTAAGCTTTACGGGATTAAAAATTTTCGGATTAAACTTCATGACCAAATAAACAAAAAGCCCAATATTTGGGATTATTCATTGTATTCCAAAAATGACGTTTGAGTTAAAACAATCTACTATATAATCATAATTAACAAAATAATGACGGCCTTCAATTTCACTGTTTGTAAAACATTCTAAACTTAAATATAGTAAAAAATTAATATATATTTTTTCATGTTTTGTCAATCATGTTTTAATATTTAATTATAAGTAACAAACAAATAGATCTCTTAGCGCTCAGCAATTGCTAATGCTAGTTACCTCCCTTTTAACGCTTAAGACGCAAAAAACTGTTCTTTTGTAGTCTGAAAACATGATGAATGCTTAAAAATACATGATTCACGTAGACCTATTTGCTACTATAAGATAACCATTGGAGTTGGGTTTAGACATTACTGAAGAAAAGTATGGTTTCCAAATATCAGTTTTTGTGCCATTTCATAGTCAATATGAGTGCCAAACCTTTGCACGGCAAACTGAATAATGCGCGATAGCCCATAGGAAATAAGCAAGGCTAATGAAAATATAAAGAATTAATAGCATGTTATCAGATAAAACACATTTTTGAATAAAACTGCTTGAAAAATTAGAAATGGCGATGATAAAAATGATATTACATGTATATAACTATATTTAAATATTTATTATTCTGTACCCGGTATTTACGTCAATGTCTTACCTCAAGAGTTTGTTTAATTAAAACAGATAAAAAACTTATCCTTGAAGACATTTCATTGTTGCCGATCTCTAAAAAGAATGGCAGTCTTATTTCAACTAATTGAATGAAGGGAGGCAACAATGTTTTTATTAAACAATGCGCATGCTAGCTCTATTAATTTGCCAATTAAGTGAATTATTAAAATATTTTCATTGAACACATATGAAACTAACATTTACATACATGAACCAATCCATCACCTAATCACAATTCCAAACAAAAGTAAAAACTTTGAAATTGGTACGTTAAGCTAAAACAGGGAAATGAGACCGGGTTTTCCGAAAGGGTAAGTACCTTTCTGCTAAGATATGAAAAATGATTCCAGTTGTAAAGTGTCGTGCGTCAAATTTGACCTGGCCGTTTGACCTACAATTTGAATATTGAAACGGAGATATACATTGTATAATTCAGGGCCTTATACAGCAGGGCTCTCTATCGTACCATGCCTACCGTGACATGGGACCTCGTTTGTTTTAAATTCCCGTTCGAAAGATGTCGAGTGCTTGGCCAAAGAATAGTCACTATCCTTTTTCAAGTCTTTGGTCAGACCCGGTCGGGATTCGACCCACGACTTCCCACTTACGAAGCGAGAACTTAGCTAATCGGTGAATTACCGTAGTGGTAATATCACATAAAAGAAAATCCAAGTTCATAATGTATCCATTGATGTGGATCAAGTTTGCATAGGTGCAACCATGCCATTTTACCATTAGTGTTCTCATTGTAAAACTATTTATAAAATTTCAATGAAAACACATTTACTACCGCAAGTTTTGTCGTATCTTATATCAAGAACTCATTTTTGTTAAATGTTTGTATAATCTATCATTATTTAAATAAATGATCACATAATTGTTACACGTACGTATAAACGTAGTTACGATCATTGTTGTGGGTTCAATGTCCTGTACATGTCTTGAGGCCATCTCGGGACTAAAGGTTAAATTTGATGGTGTATTTCTGATATCCCTGGCTATAGTAGCTTATTTCTGACATCCAGATAATTTCGGTCGACAAAGGATTTTCTCAACATGTTCACTTAATATCACAAGTCGAGATAATATGATGGAAAGTTGTGAGAGTACAATAAAAAGTTGAGAAAAAAAAAAAAAAAAAACACGACATGTCGAGATATTTACCATGACAAGTCGACACAAGCATCTGGATGTCAGATATAAGTTAAAAAATCTTAACTTATCACAGTTTTTATGTGCCTTGGATATTCGAGAAGACAGATCGTATATTGTCCTTTGGCAAGGAAACTTAATGAACATATAGATCATCTCATATTAAAATTAACGCGCTATTATATAAAATAAAAGACAAATACCTTTGAAACGAGAGTACGAGCGTGATTAACATGGTCAAGTGATTGTCACCCGTCTACTGTTCATCAAGATAAATTATTTCTAAAAATGCTGTTATAATATGTGATATTGCTGTTTGTGTTATTATCATTAGCTGGAAGCGCGTTGGCATAAACAAAGGCTTTTCTCCATGCAAGTACATTTCTCTGTCTCTGTGTCAAACTTGTCCTTCTCAAATAGTTCCTTGGTCGTCTGTATCTGTTATTTACATATCTGCTTCTATTTCCACTTCTGTTATATGGTATCTGCCTTTGTCCTATATTGTTTTGAGCATTTGCTCTACGATTTTCTCTTCTGTCTATCGTCCCAATATTTTTTCTCTCTTTACCTCTTCTTTTTACATTATTACGTCTCCCATTATTTCGTTTTCGCCCATTTCTGTTCCTTTCTGCATTTCGCCCATTATTTTGTTTTCGCCTATACCCATTTATAAATGCATTTCTTCGATTATTTTGTTTTCGCCCATACCCATTACTTTCTGCATTTCTCCCATTATTTCGTTTTCGTCCATTCTCGTTCCTTAATGAATTTCTCACATTACTTTGTTTTCGCCCAGACCCGTTCCTTTCTGTATTTCTCCCATTATTCCGTTTTCGTCCATATCCGTTCCTTTCTGCATATCTTCCATTATTTCGTCTTCGATTGCTTCTATTTCTTTTTCTTATATTATTCCCGCCATTTTTTCTCCGTCTGTTTCTATCCCTTCTTCTTCTTTGGCCGTAACCCCTACCATTTCTTCTTCTACCATATTTACTTCGTCGGCCATATTGCTTCTTCCTCCTTCTGCCATACCGTCTTATTCTACGTGATCGAGGATGCCTTTGGTTTCTCCTTGTATCTCGTTTAAACCTTGCTTGCAAATGTTTCCATAAATTATCATTATCTTTCTGTTTTGCTGATAAAACATTTGTATTAACTTCTAGACGCGTATACATTGGACGTGTGCCTTGTGATGATGCATTCACTGCATATTGTTTGTACTGTTCTTGAACATTAAGCTTCTGGTGTGTGTCTAGTGATACATTATCCTTTTCAGTGAGAGAAAGAAGTTTCATACAGCACCTTTCATCTGAAATTACAAAACGGAAAGATAGTTAAGAAGATCTAGTGCCGGTCCAAAATTAAAAATGTTACAATAATGCTCTAAAAATAACAAAAAAACGTCTAGGTCCAAATCACAATCCGAAAAGCAAAAGAAAAACAATGTAAACTTCCAACGTAAACCTTCACCAGGGAAGTGAAGCCGCGTTGCCTGAAAGGTTAAGTACCTCCTGTTTAGCAAGCAAAACCCGCAACATGTTAATAATTAAATCAAAATTGAAAATGAAAGGAATTATGGGATGTCAGATACATTTAAAACACACTTAATCAAAATTACATAAATATCTTGACAGCATATTCGCCCAAAAGTAGAATGTGTTTATCTTTTCTTCTCGTCTTACTTTCTTAGTTCATGTAATTATTTAGACTTATACCTCAATTTGAAACTTCGACAAACGTAATGACTTAAATTTTTCTATTGCCAACTTTCCTTTTCTATGCAGCAATATGCCTGCTTCTGGTGTATTTATTTCCCAATTAATACGTATGGTCGAGCTTGTTCCCACTATAGGATTCTTGTACAACGAAGCAAGGTTGGCCCAGGGATATTGCAAGCCTAGACTTATCAGGGCACTCCAAAAGTTTTATGGTCGTCATCACATTATTGTTTATAAGTTTGTTGTCTCTGTGTCCAGATTTTCCTGAATATGCTTCATATCCCATAGTTCCATGCTTTGTTTCTATTCTCAATTTTGATTTCACACGTGACCGATGTAGTTAGCCAAACAGGAGGTGCTTACTAACGCCAGTCGTAGAAAGATTTTCATACGAAGTGCGATACTTAACCATTAAACTGTCTAGAAATGGCGTATAGTGTTATTACTTCCACTGCCTTGCTAAGCAAACTAATCATAATGCGCGCGCGTTATTCATTAATCATTAAAACACTCGTGTACGGCATGCAATTCCAATTGCTGGAACAGCCAATGAATGACACCACGGCTATAGGCATAAGCAAGAGATGCCGTCACATTAATTAGCAAATGTAATTATAGTCCTATAACTTCATTTGGTCTCAAACAGAGTTTAATACAATCAAACATCATAAATGTAAATATTTAGATTTTAAATTACGTAAAACATGTAAGGTTGTGCATACTTTTAAATCAAATACGTAACTGAATGTGGACGTAACAAATGTATGTTCTAATTTTAAAATTAAGTGTGACAGAACATTTTTAGATTTGTCATCTATCATCATTTAGGCTACCTATTATAGTCAGTATGACTCTCCTCAATGTACTTATAGTAGATAGATTGAGGCCAAAAATGTTATACAAGATGTAGTATGTTTACGAATAAAAATGCTGTAATAAAAAACAAACATACTACTCCATATCCGAATCACGATCCAGAAGCAAAGTAAAAATTTTGGAACTAACAAGTCGGGTTCGACACGTGAATTTCCACCAGGGGACTGAATTACCTTGTTACTATCAGAATAGGTCTCTTTGTGACAGTGAATTACATTTCTTCCATAGAAAATCAAATAAATCTGAATAAAAATTAATATTGTTCATTTTCTTGTAAAACGTCGTAACAGTAGATCCGTATTAGCCCAAGAGCTAGTGGGGTTTGAAATATGTGTCAATGGCCAAAAGCTTTGAAGGTTGTTTCTGATAGAAAAATGTCTGTAGTTTTCGAATTTGGGCGTCTTGTGAATGAACTCGTTTCCGATTTTTTTTCAGACGCGAGTTTTTACACTAGAATCGCATTTTTCAGCCGGTTTTTCGGTAATTTGATAATTCTGCATTATGGACGCGATATGGCCTTAAAATGTCTTATTACTGATGCGGTTATCAAGAATTATGATCATTGTTGACATTTAAGTTAAAAACTTCTTGATACATTTCAGATTTTTTTTAAAATACTATTTTAGGAAAAAAATAGACCAAAAATTTTGCGTTTTTAATATTTTGCCCTCTTTTATGTCTTATAAAAAAATAATAAAAGCATTTAAGTGAAATGTTTTACCATATTGTCACAGCCTAATGTGTTTTGCATTCAATAAAAGTAGCTGCATATCATTTGGTAGGAAATTGCGGCACCCACAGTGGAAAAACTTTCCCCTACCCCAAAAATTGCAAATTTCTCAAAAAATCGATCTTTACTACAAATTTTGCTATTAGTTGCCATACTGATTGTTATACCGTGTAAGCTTTAATACTTGGGTGACAACATTGAAGACCTCTAACTAAAAACTTCTTGTTAAGCATTCAATCTCAATTTTGTGGCCAATTTTAAACAACCGAGTTTTGCGTTTTTACTTAATCTTTATTCGTTAAAGTCTTGTAGCGCATTCAAAAAAAGCCTGATTATCAATATACTATTTTATTTAGAATCCCTGATGTGTGTGCTTTATTGTGCAAGTATAATGTGTAACAAAATCGTCACATTAACCCATTACCCACGATTTATTCTTCCCCTACCCCAATATGCTAACGATATGCGAATTCACGGGATATACTGTGTTAGTGCTCTTAGACAGGCTGGTTCAAAATAACTCGTATTCATTCAGAATTATAATTTCATTCATCATCAGTGTCTTCACTATCACTACTGTCGGATTCACGTACATCCTCATCTTCTCCCATGTCATCCTCTGTAAAAGTTGTACTGTCCATCTTCAGTCTTATATCTTTCGGAATCTGTTCACCTTCAAACCAGTGAATCGCATACTTGTTATTTTCTTTTTTCCATCCATTTTCTTGTGGAGTATTTAATGTAGGACAACTGCAATTGGCATGTTTCCAAAAATATGCAACATATTCTGTTCGGAGGATTTTCTGAACAAGAACACTTTTACAAGGAGGTAGTGAACTCGGATCGGCTCCTTTGAGCTTTTCTAATGGGTCAGTTTGATTTGTTGGAGCGTATTTCTCTCTGAAAATGGCAAATCGTGCCTCATTTACTGTTTTAATGTTTTTTTTGCCATACATTTCACAGACAAAAGATTCCATTACCTTCATATCTCTTTCATTAACTCTTTGATTTGTTCCAATATTTGAGAAAACGCTTCTGAAAGTTGCACTTTTTTCAACGATATTATAAGGCCTAATTTTACCTTTTCTAAGAAATGCTGCAGTATAATCACATCCAGTGAAAGCATGGATAGCTGGAAGAACTTGGCACATTTCGATCCCAATTTCATTGGACAGTTTTGTTAGATCAATAAATCGCCTAGTATTGGTGCCGTCAGTGCCTGAATCCATCCATATGTTTGCATGTATTTGGTGACAATGATACAATAAAATAACCATTACATCCGTGTCATTTGCTCTAACCATTACGTTAGGAGAATCGGACCTTGAGGCAATGTATTGCACATGTAAGGTGATCCTGGTATCTGCCTCCTCGTGGGTACAGGCAAGATTGGACACTTCACTGCACACTACTGTTGCATCATTTTCGCAATAGAATTGATGGCAGTGGTCCTCTGTTGCATAATATAATGTATGGCCTGCAAGAATGTCAGCATAGTTATCATTCTTCCATTCTTGTAGCAAAAACGATAGTAATGACCTCTTGAAATTAGCAGATTTCAAAGCTGAACGGAAATCATGAGGTCGCTTTTGTTTTGGGCCCATTACTACAATATCTGGTCCACTGCTCTCTCCTCGCATATCTCTTTCAATATCTTTGATGGATGGATGGACATATGTGTCACAAACAAAGTGTATTTCTTTTGCCAGTTTACATAATAGCTTGAGAATGGTTTTGGCTACACCTTCAAAAGTATCTGGTAGGTTTGACAGCAACTGTATAAGGAACATGGCATCAACGACATAAGCATCAATTTGATTTGCAGCTGGAGGATCAGAATGAGCCTTGCTCTCTAACATTTTCATAAGTATTGATTTGTCGGTTTTATTCATATTCCCGTCAATTTGTGCAAGAGCTGGCGGCACGGGAGTGAGAGGATATTCAAAAACTTTCTGCAAGTTTATATCTGTTGTCGTTGCCAAAAACAAAAGCCTACCAAATAGATCACGTGAACACTGTAGCTGTATGATTTTCTTTGCTTTCACCTCAACCCGAACCTTAAGTGCCAAAGATGCAAAAGTGCGCAATTTGTTTCTTGTAATAGGTTTTTCAAATCTAGAGGGATCTGCAAAACAGCCATTTCTAAAGTCGTGAAAAGATTGCTCGCCATATTTTACACAACTAAGTATCTCATTTTTCACATCATCTTTGACTCTGTTACCAGTTGATATGCACAGGAGATCCTCATTTCTTATCTCTGTATCAAACGGATTCTTAGTTGCTTTAATACAGTCGATCAAACTACTTACATCTTTATTATCTCTCTGAATTCGCGACGGCTTGAGCTCTTGATTCACATCCCCCTTTTTCCGGATTCCAGTTTTTGAGAGAAGAGCACCAACGATAGCACTGCGGACACTTCGTGTAATCATCCATCTTCGCCTGGCCGTATATGACTGGCTGAATGCAGAAATGCCAGTTAGACGAGATGCAGCATCAGCATTGATTGTCTGCTCAAGTGTCATGTCCACTGGAATTCTGGAAAATGATTTATTCGAGCGTCTTATAGACAAACCACCATTCTCAAGCATTGCTCTTGCTTGTGGATGACTTATATCAATGTTAAGTAAATTTAAGTGATAGCGTGTCATCCATCTTGCATAGTTTGGTCTATTAGCTGCAAAAAATACTGGACACATTTTTCCTAAGCAGTAAGTAAATAAAGGTAGATCGTTAGTTCGACAAGATCTACTGAAAAGTAACAGAAGTTCAACTAATTCAATATACATAAACCAATACTGTGCTGTTGATCCATGGTTTCCAGTTCTTGTGTCATTGGAAAAGGCTTCATACATATCAAAAATAGATTTTAAATTTTCTTGCTCTAGAACGTTTTGCATTTCTTCTGAAGAAGTATTTGTAATGAATTGTTCTAACTGCTCGTATAAAGATTCAGATATCTGACCATGCTCTTCCAGAAAAGACCGAAAATGGAGAATACGGAAAGAAAGAGATAATATAGTATGCATTCTCTGACATCTGTTATAATGCTTCCCTTTTATGAACCCATTTAGAGACCCTTCTGCCAGAACTTTGGTCTCGGTTAGCACATATGGTCCGCCAGAGCCCTCAATTAAGTGACCAAGAGCGCCAAAATATGCCAACATTATATGGAAAGGACCAAAACATATGAAAATATTGTCGTACTTTGGTGATTCTTCCGATTGTATCTGCATCGCTGGTTTAGCTATGGCAAGATCATAGTGGACAATTGCTGTGTTATCAGAACATTCCCGTGCCACAATCTGCGATCGACGTAATGTTTCCGACACCACATCTAATCGGGTCGGTGGCAAACTTATATTGTCCATATAGCCTATCACTTGCTCTGGTAGATGATCTACTGTGATTAGAGAATTCCATCCTGACCACATGGGTATATTAGAAAATAAATGGTGACAAATCACCCATGTTAAATCCCTTTTTCTGGTCTCATTTAAATTAGAGGGGTCCGAAATTGCTTTTACGGGATATTGAAATTTTGTTATTTTTGGACGCTTTCTGTAAGATTCTAAAATAGGGTCCTCAATATCTAAAGAGCGTTTACGTTTCAATGACTTTGTTTGTGTAGTGGATACTTGTGGAATTCCTAGAGAGTCCCCCATTGAATGTTGTTCGTCGGGAGTGTTCTGGTAACATATTCCAACTGTGTCGTGCAAAGTTCCGCTTCCAGACAAAGTCTCGGTGTTTTCATCATAATTATCCCAAGCCGTTCCGGTTGACAAGTTTGGAATTTTCAGTAATCCATCAGGAGTTAGCTGATTCCTGTCTGATATTGTCATTGCAAGTTCAGTTTCAAGTGTCTCCGCAACATGGTAACTTATTGAGTGCCCTAAATGATTTAGTACTTCAATAATTTTCCTACTACCAGTCATACTTTTAAAACCCAGTCCAAGACATAAATGTTTTGATGGCTTTATTTCGCCATTGGTTACAGCAAACAAAGCATCATCTGCTGCTGAACTGATGCATCTATTCATTCTTTCAGAAGGTTCTTTTGTTGAAGACCCTGTATATAGAGTTTTAAAAAACTGCATAAGTATGTCTGGGGGGTTAGCTTGGCCTTTCTGTATTTCATTTACAGTCAATGGGTTCTGTAATTGGGGACATGTCTTTGACATTTCTAATATTGTATTTCGCAACTGGTATGCAGCTTCAGTGACTTTGGAATTTAATAAAAACGTATTATGGAAACCTATAATCTGATCTGTATCTAGAAAGCTTGGATATAATATTTTGCCTTGTCGTTTACCTATTTTACTCATGCAAATATCATCTTTGAAGTGATTTAGAAGTTTTACTTCTAAAGTCTGGATGGTATATGAGGAGCAATCAAGACCAATGTCCATCAGCATTGTAGTGTAATATTCATACAAGGAGGCAATTGTTACAGCTTGACCTTGTGCTATAACGTTTTTATTTATGTATTCGGTCAACCATTTAAATGCTTTTTCGTGTCCTAGCCTAATGTTGCCATATTCTGTCTTAGCAGACCCGGGTATACACCTCTCAGAAAGATTTAAGTAATGTTTTCGGCAGCTATGGTGATATTTAACCTCTTTAGCAACAAAATCTATATCACAAACTCTGGCAATCATATCTGTATCACCCAGAACCATTGCAGCATTTTTTATTTTTTCTCCCGCTTCCAAACTTTCACAATTGCCTAACTGTTCCCTTTTCTTACCCTTCGTCAGGAGGCCACAAAACAAACATACGGGAAGAAAAATACCGGAGGAGGAAGTTTCGTCCGATAAATGTTCAGTGTGGGATCTTAAAGTGTAAGAAACTTCTTCTACTTCTACAGTGGAAAAAGACTCTAGTTCTTTTTTTGAGACAGCAGTGAAGTTCTTGTAACACATTCTGTGATAACCATTGGTTTTAGGATCAAAGTTTTGAGGAAGATCTTGACAAATTTGTTTATATTTGTGGGATTTTGTTTTCGAAAGACGATATTCAGCAACTTTTGCCACTTTACTCCATGTTGTTTCATCAAAAGGTTTAATTTCTATATCTTGGAAACGTTTATCGACATGAAGGCAACAAACAAGATTTGTTTCATCTGTGCTATCGCCCTGTAATATCTGTTTCCCCTTAGATGTATCCAGCCGTGTGCTGGCCATTTTGCAACACTTCTAATTGAAATGACAATGAGTTATCACAAACAAATCGCAAAATATTATTTACAGTGATTTTAATTCAGTCACGGAATCAAATAGAATTAACAAACAGATTACTTATCTGCGTCAAAACTTCATTGATTCTATTGTGAACACGGATTCTTTTTAAAAACAAATATTAAATAAAATCAACTTGTTCACACGAAATATAAACGGTAACAAAACAATAGAAAAAAGGGGTGAATAGTTTTTTCTTACTTATCATAAACAACAACCATATGAAAGTATCTATAATTGCAACCACGTGTGATTTGCAATGACAGAAAACGTAACACAAACGCTTTGCGCAGCGCCATCTGCCGAGTCATACAAAAGGGCGTGGCACTATCATTGCTTAATAATACAAAAAATCAAAGCATTGAATAAACAAGCTAACAGCGTAATTTACTATATGTTTCAAGTACAAATTTACGTTATAACACTCTACCGTGTTTAAAATCTCACTGCCTGAGAACGCACAAGTGTAAAATCAATATCTCGCGAACTCGCTTATTTATTGCATATGGGGTAGGGGGAAGAATAAATTGTGGTGAAAGGGTTTGTGTGACGATTGTGTTATACATTATACTTGCACAATAAAGCACAAACATCAGGGATTCTAAATAAAATAGTATATTGATAATCAGGCTTTTTTTGAATGCGCTACAAGACTTTAACGAATAAAGATTAAGTAAAAACGCAAAACTCGGTTGTTTAAAATTGGCCACAAAATTGAGATTGAATGCTTAACAAGAAGTTTTTAGTTAGAGGTCTTCAATGTTGTCACCCAAGTATTAAAGCTTACACGGTATAACAATCAGTATGGCAACTAATAGCAAAATTTGTAGTAAAGATCGATTTTTTGAGAAATTTGCAATTTTTGGGGTAGGGGAAAGTTTTTCCACTGTGGGTGCCGCAATTTCCTACCAAATGATATGCAGCTACTTTTATTGAATGCAAAACACATTAGGCTGTGACAATATGGTAAAACATTTCACTTAAATGCTTTTATTATTTTTTTATAAGACATAAAAGAGGGCAAAATATTAAAAACGCAAAATTTTTGGTCTATTTTTTTCCTAAAATAGTTATTTTAAAAAAAAATCTGAAATGTATCAAGAAGTTTTTAACTTAAATGTCAACAATGATCATAATTCTTGATAACCGCATCAGTAATAAGACATTTTAAGGCCATATCGCGTCCATAATGCAGAATTATCAAATTACCGAAAAACCGGCTGAAAAATGCGATTCTAGTGTAAAAACTCGCGTCTGAAAAAAAATCGGAAACGAGTTCATTCACAAGACGCCCAAATTCGAAAACTACAGACATTTTTCTATCAGAAACAACCTTCAAAGCTTTTGGCCATTGACACATATTTCAAACCCCACTAGCTCTTGGGCTATATGCTCATCCAGCACAACCAAATTAAGGGTAGGCACCTTCTGTTGAGGTAGCTACGCTTGCAACGTTTAAAGTGAAAAATTGAGAATGAAAGAAACATTAAACTATGGGACCTCAAATCTATAAAAAATGCCTGGCAGTTTCCTGAACACCATTTGAAGATTTTTTGTATAATCTGTAGGCAATACAGAGACGCTTCTAGGATTTAAATTTCTTGATTTTTGCCAAACATCTTCTGAACAATTTCTGATTAAACTGTTATCTCTTACATCCCAGTTCACAAAATCAACGAACAGTGCTTTTTGTTATCAGCGAAGCGTAGTGCAAAAACATGTCTCTTGGTAATGTCAGCAGAATCTAATGACGCGTGTGTGTGTGTCTGTGTTTGTATGTGCTTGTGTTAACACATGATATGGCGTTGTATAACAATAGAATTCTGTTTAAAGCGTTGTCAATATTATTTTCTTTTGTGTTATATTCAACTGATTTCTTGAAACAAAAATCTACTTGCCTAAGACTATAGAGATGGTATACAGGCAGACAAACGTTATTTGTGCTTTCATCGTCTGTACACAGTCGTATTCCTACAAAGTAAAAAGTAAGAGTGAGTAATGGTATTTAACGTCCCAGTCAAGAATATGTTACTTATATCGAGATGTCGCCAGCTATAGCCGAAACTGCAGAAATTTTGCCCGTGCGTAGCGCTAGTGGCATTATACAGCAGGGTTCTTTAGCGTGCCAAGCCTACCATGACAAGGGATCTCGTTTATTTTAAGTTCCCATCCAAAAGAACCGTGTCTTTCATTTCGTAATGCCGAGTGCTTAGCGAAAAAACGGTCACTACCCACTTTCAAGTCTTAGGTCAGACCCGGTCGGGGCTTAAACCCACGATTTAAACCCACGGTCGGGGTTTAAACTATTACTTATGAAGCGAGCACTCTGCCAACTGAGCTACCGCAGTGGTTACAAAATTAAGAGAAACTCCATCTAAAATACAGTCATTTTTGATACATGATAATTTTGACAATTTTCATGCATGACCCCAAAGCTTTTTTTATCAAATAAAGGAATGTGTGAATATAGATTCTCATTTTATTTTTAAAATGAAAATTACACTTGTTAAAATGTTTAAGACATATCTCCTGCATAAAGAATCAGTTTAATATCACTTTTCACTTAGCTATGTTTTTGAAAACATGCCCACAATAGTAAACTAAACATTTTATTGTGAACATCATTAAAGTTCATAAATGCTTAAGAAACTCAGGGGCGTAGATAGGAACCAATTATAACCGAGACAAATAAAAAATTGGATGGGGGTCACTCTCCACCGGAAAAAATGGCGGCGTTAAATCGTGCATTTTCACGACGCCTGAACCTAATATTTGCTGTTAAATGATACAAGTAAATGTTGAAGATAACTTATGAATATAAATACAAACATACCATTCCATGTTCATAAACATTGTCAAAAAGGCAAAGTAAAACTTTGCCGAAACAGAACTTTGCATATATACAGTTGAACAAATAAAACAACTTAATTCAAGTTTTACTGGAGATTTTCATTTAGCCAGCTATTTATCAATACACAATCTGATTTTTATCGAGGCAGTTGCCTCATAGTAACCTACGCCCCTGCTGTTTTATAGGTGATGCTAAATAAACTTAACATTAGGCAATAACGTTGGGTACGACAATAGGGCTTTGCACTTCTAAAGCAATGTGCATTGTTAACTAAAATGTTTGTTTTGTAGATCACTATGAAATCTTCAATATGCCGAAGTACAATACAAGCTAAACAGTATTGTTAGTGGAAACTTAACATAATGAAAAACAAACATACTAATCCATGTCCGAATCACAATCCAGAAGCAAAGTATAAAACTTTGGAACAGACAAGTTCGGTAAGACACGCGAACTTCCATCAGGGAAGTGAGGCCAGGTGCCCCGGAAGGGTAAGCAACTCTTGTTAAGCTAGCTACACCTACAACGTGTGTAATCAAAATTGTGTGAATAAATAAATAAATAAATAAATAATAAATAAATAAAAAAATTTAGGAATAAATTCAAAATTTAAAAATAGATAGATTGATAAATCATTTTTAAATAAATGAATGAATGAATAAATAAAATTTATTTACTTTTTTCGAATTTCAAAATCAGAAAAATATACAAATCTTAATAATTCAAATAAAAAACCGAAAAAAAGACTTATGTTTCCGGGATTTTTGCAGATACAAAATAGTGCCATTCTGAAAATCTGACCACCACTGGTGACTGGTATATTTCAATGTAAAGGTATCCTTGATAAATCTTTTATTTCATTTTGATCATATGAAATGAATCAGACCCAAGTTCAAATTTTGTCTTAACTATAAAGTCTCAATAATTTTGTTGATTTTTATGAGATATTGTGAAATTTAAGGTGTAATTTTGGAGAGCATTTAAAGCATATGACATTTGAATATATTTTGGTCAAAAATATTTATTAAAATTTTACCAACATTTGCTATATTCAAGTTGAGAAAAATTTTATAATTAGTTAAGAAATAATTGTGAATAAAGTGCTTACACTTAAACATAAATATAACTTACCACAAAATATCTAGATTAAAAATCCTTTAAAATGAATTAAAATAAAAATCGTCTTACGTGAAAAAAATCCATAACAAAAAATAGTTGTAACCTTTTACCACCTTTATAATTAAATACGTTTAAAACCCCACGATTTTTCATACTGTTTATAGAATTTAAATAAACACTTGTCATCTATAATTTATTATATAAATTATCATCAATTTAATTTAATAGGGTCACGTTTACGTAAACAACAATAATGTTGTCCGTTTGATAAGTTTTTTCACGTTCAATTACACGTGATTATTGCTATTATATATCCAACTTATCCTTATTATATGAAGACCACCTGCGTATAAAGGACAGAAACATTTAAATAATGACATAATTTTTAAGTAAATAGGCGCGTTCTATTGGATGTGACCATTGCCTTGTCTTATACCCGTAAATAGTTAATTTGAGTTGAGTAATGGTGTTTAACATCCAAGTGAAGAATATTTCACTTATATCGAGACGTCGCCAGCTATAGGCGAAGGTGCTGAAATTTTGCCAGGGCGTTGCGATGATGGCATTATACAGCAGGGTTCTTTAGCGTGTCAAGCCCACCGTGACACGGACCTCGTTTATATAAGCTCCCATCCGTAAGACCGCGACTTTCATTTTGGTTATGTCGAGTGCTTGGTAAAAGAACAGTCAATACCCACTTTCAAGTCTTCGGTCAGACCCAGAGCGCTTGACGAAAGAAGAGTCACTACCCTTTTTCAATTCTTCGGTCAAGGTTGGAACTTACGGTTCGAGTCCTCTACCAACTGAGTGGTTCGTACCCGTAAAGAGAAAGATTTTAGCTTGCCGACTGTAGGTGGTTTTCTCTGTGTACTCCGTTGCGATGGATGATAGTAAAAATGGACTTGTGGATAGGAGGCTCGCTGATTAAAGTAGACGGGAATCGCTTGCAGCAAAATTGGCTTAGGCTAGCGGAAGACGATGGAACTCTCGCTAGAAGTGACTATCAACTAAGAACCTACATTGACAAAAGTTGACAACCTATTTTCAAAACTTAGAATAAGATCAAACTCGCGACACATTACTTACTGAGCGAACAATTACCCATTTCAACCATTTATAATGGCCATCAACGTACTGAGTGGAGTGGAGTGAAGTGGAGTAAAAATAAAGTGTTGGTGTTTAATCACAGTCAGCATTGTTTCTCTTATATTAAGATAGTTAGTTTTGTGATGGCGGAGAATCTGGAGTGATGATCAGTAAGCGAAATGATAAGCTTTGTCACACTAGGATGTGCTCGCATGGTTTTTTTTAACAAGACAACTGAGTTCTTTAGCATTAATTTGTTTACCCCAAACATAGTCAATGTAAATGTAGTTGGGTGTCATAGTGCTGTATATAGTGAACAAAATAGAGCGATTTACTGCCAGGGTTTTTGGTTCGAATCTTTCAGTATTGTGGTAGAACGCTCGGTTTTCAACCTGGAGTGCCGGGCTCGATCCTCAGCCGGGGCACTCGGTGAGGAAATTGATTGATGATTGAATGGTTTTACGTCCCAGTCAAGAATATTTTACTTAGATCGAGACGTCACCAGCTAAAGATGACGTTGAAGAAAATTTTGACATTTGCAATGTGCAGGGAGGGTTTCTTTAACGTGCGCCGCTTACCTGCTGTGACACGGGACATCGGTTTTTAATGTCTCTTCTAAATGACTCTGTGATTTTCTTTTCTAAATACCAAGTGTTTGGCGAAAGAACAGTCACTACTTATTTTTAAGTCTTTGTTAGACCCGACCGGGGTTCGAACCAACGACCTTCCACATACATGTACGAACCGAGCACTCTGTCACTGGGCTACCGTAGAGATCTGTAAGGAAGTGGATGTTTTTTAGGTGTACCTCAATATACAATTCTTAATTAACAACGTCTGATTCATCTCCATTGAACACCAGTCACTTAGCCGAACTTGGCTGAAATCGTTCCCGCGACTATTACTTACGGAGCGAACAGTGAACAAATGAGTAACGAATTCCATAAAGCCCCCTCCCTATCACACACTGTTGTACGCCTCTTACAAAGATTGCTTCGATTTAATGATCCATTGGTAATCAATCCTCATTTAACAACAGTAAAATCTATCACATTTATGATACATCCTATAATTTATTATATACATGAGGTACTACTAATTTATATAACTTTTCATCAAAAATGCTACACACGCTCAATTGTACTGTGTGTTCCACCACGTGCCAGTCTGAAGATGCATAGATCGAATATTGATAAAATTATATTGGTTAAATAATACTAAAGATGATAGATTAATGTTTCATTATACTAGTACATGTATGTCAATTGAACAAATTATAAATAGACAATCGGTTCACCGTTTCATCACGTGATATCCATCTATATCATTTCCATTGGATGATGAATAATATCAGTTCATGTTACAACGTTCGCAGTAAAGATGTTACTTCGGGAATCATGGGGTAAACGTTTCTCGTTTCTTCTTTAAGGGATGTTGATCACGTGGTACAACGGCGAACCCTATTAAAATATCTCCAGACACTGATACAGAGACTTTAGACTATTGCTGTCCATAATTACACAAGTTGTGGACAGGACAATTGTGTTTCGTCCAGATATGTATGTTTGTGGTATTTTGTGAAGTGTACATTTTACACAACATGATTAAGTGCCGTCTCAGTCACAATATCAAACTGAATATCATAGTATCCCTCTCTAAAAAACATTTCCTTTTCATCATACGCCTTCAACTTCAACCTGCCTTTCTGCCAACTTAAATATCTGTCTGAAAATGAAAATAACACATCTCTGTGACGGAATCTAGAACATAAAAATATTTATGCAATGTAACGATGAATTTCAAACATTATTATTCAGGCAATATTTGGCTCTATCATTTTCTCAATTTGGAGTATTTTATGGCAAAAACTAGTGACGACATGATCAAAGTCAGCTCAGCTTTAATTGAAACGTATCTTTGGATAATTGAAAATTAAATACAATGTAACCCGAAAGTTTTTTATCATTTTTTTTTTGTGTTTTGAATATTTGAAATTGATATTACATACCATACTATAGTTTTGAACTTTTGAGTGAAATATTGGCCTTTAAATATTAACAAAATAAGTCTCTTTTTACATTCACTATTGCACCATATTTATTCACTCAAAAGTCCATAACTGTATTCACCACTGCGGTAGCGCTTTATTAATGTCATCAGCGCAGCGCACAGGCAAAATTTTTGCCTCTTCGCCTATAGCTGACGACGTCTCAATATAAGTGAAATATTCTTGACTGTGATGTTAAACACCATTACTCAACTCAACTCATAACCGCATATTGCACGTAACTACCTTTATATGCTACTGATTCCAGATAACGGTCATCTTTTAGCTGGAAGAATAATATATCTGCTTTTTCTTGGTTCGTGATATCATTGTTTAATTTCTGAAATAAAACAGAAAGGAATATAAAATATAAGTATTCATTTTCAATGGATTTAAAATAAAACGTTTGCCAACGTGGTCCCAGTTGCCGTGTGTGGTCGAAAGCGCCGATTTACGAATCACAGCGACTCCCGCCGTCAAAGATAGAATCCCGCTCCGGCAGATACTGGTGTATGAAAGTTTATGTCCAGGTATCGCGCGTTATTTAGTTTGCATTGCATGACAATGGAAGTTGTAGCACTATAAACGCCATTTCTAAACAGTTCAATGGTTAATTAATCACCATCTTTGTAACCGTTCATGTACCCTAAATAGAATTATTTAGTTTTGATATTATGATTCCCCAGCTCCAGGCAATCCCAATTTCCTCAACCATCCCTGAATACACCTCTGTATATGTGAAAAAAAATTCAAAACTATTGACAAACTCCATTCTATCACAAGTCTGGAGTTTTATAGTAACTTGTCACCATACATCATTTTCTTGTTTTTGAATGCCATATTTTATTCTTAGGGTTTATTTATAGGCCAAATGTTCTCCTTCAACACAACTACGGGTGTATTTTGACGTTTGTATTTGCACGATTTGACAACGTACAATTTATCGTTTTAGTATGTGGTGAAGTATTTAGTCATGTTGTTGTTGTATTTATCAATAGTTTTAAAAAATACATAACCAAATTTTGCTAAATTTAAGTTAAGGAAAATCTTAGCTAAGGAATGATTGTAAAACTGGGGCCTGAACATCCTGCAAAATATTTAGTTAAAGATTTTGTTTCAAAAACACATTTTAGACGAGTGTTTTGATTCATAAACACCCGGATAAATAAAATGTATAAACATACCACTAAACCTATCTTTGTAGCTGACTTTGCTACGATGAATTTGTTTGTCGCCCTGTGTTTGAAAACGCAAAATATAGAACTTCTACGAGTAGTAAGGTTATCCTCAGTCCGACTCTTTATTCCGGAGAATATATACCGCTCAAATGTGTCTGAAAAATACAATGATTGTTTGTATGATACAACTTCAATACAGATATAGGCAAACAACATTGACCTGTCCGCTTGACCTTTAATTAAAATATTTATAACGGACCAGTACACTTATGTATAGGTGACACAGGTGTTAATATCATCTACATCATGGAAACGTGCATAAATGTAGTTTATATATTAATTGCGAATCCTTACACTACCTATGTATTAAGTGGAAGTACGTATATGAATATTCCTAATTAAAGGTCAAACGGACAGGTCAATGATGTTTGCATGTAGTGCTAGTATGAGCCATCTTGATCTGACGCCAATTTAAACATGCGCATTGTTGTTGTACCTTGGGAATGTAGGAGACAAACACACTCATAACTCAACTTGAACCTTAAGCACTGCTTTTATGAGCAGTTATAATAAAGATAACATTTACATTATGAAGCAAGTTCATTGTAATTGTGTAAAGAATAAATTGCAATTATTAAACATACAGAAAAGGCAAAAGAGACCGGGTGTTCCGGTTAAAAATAGAGCGACGGATTTAACTTCCTTTGTTATGTATACAACGTAGGTATGACGCAATAAAGAGTTAAGACGCATGTATGTTTAACAGGTGGACTTCCATCATGGAAGTGAGACCGGGTGCCTCGGGAGGGCAAGCATCTCCTGTTTAGGTAGTTGCACTCGCCACGTGCGAAATAAAAATATGAATGAAAAGAGCATGGACATGTAGGGCGTCAAATATTTATATCTAGGACAATTTTTGATACTTATCGACAATAAGGTGATGAAAGTAATAAAACATTTTTGGCACTTGAAAAGCTTTAGACGTGCAATGTTCTCCGAGCCAACAGTTTATTTGTAAGCAGCTTGCATCGGCTTTTAAGATTGCCATAACTTATTAACCGAAAAACAAATACACTATAAGCAAGAAAAGTCGGTATATTGTTGCATAGAAAATAAAGGCATCACTATTGTCATATATCATTTTAATATATGCACGTACATTACATAAAGATAGGACTTAATGTTTTGTTAAATAAAATGCACCAACTTACACGTTTCTTTGCTGTTCCCTGGATAAATCACCGCCATGTCTAATGATTTCCCATCATTAGTTACTCTTAGAAACTTTCCAGTTTCATTTGTACTGCGTATGTAACATAAATGGTTTGATAAATATCTAACACATGTTAATATTGGTTTGTTTCTCCATGTAATAATCCGAATGTCTGTTATCTTAACCTCAGCACCTGGACCTAAATATATTGTTATACAAACATAAGAAAAAGATTGATGAACCCAGCTTTGCTTGTACTACATGGCTGCAAATAGCGAGGGTTTATATCTTCGTTTAATGGTTTATGGTTATGTTTTGGCTTAACGTTTGAAGCAGGGGGAGGGAATTTCAAAAAATAAAATCTATCTAACTTCTGAACCATAATAAAAAAAAACCATACTAATCCATATCAAAATCACAATCCAAAAGCAAAATAAATCTTTGACAACTCACAAATTAAGTTAAAAAGTGAACATTAAACAGAGAAGTCACTGAGTTCCGACTCAGGTAGGGTAAGCAACATTTGTTTATAATTAACGAGCTAATAGCGACACCTGCCAATTGAGAATGAAAAAAAAAACGCGTTACTATGGGACGTAAAAATCCAGGATAATTTTGGATACAGAGCCACCATACTTATCAGCAATATTGTGATGACCACCACATCTAATTGTCATGGACCAGAAATACAACTAAACCATGCATACCAAAGTGTGGTGAGCATTAGACACTATACGTTTCATGATCTTACTTACCTCTTGATGAGAAAATTTCAAAATCAATTATAATCTGTAGCTGTTCTACTGCTCCGGAATCATCACTTCTTTTAATAAACTAGAAAGTATAGGATAAATAAATAAATAAATTGTTGTGTATAGAGGCGGATCCTGTCGTATATCAATTTCCTATTTAGAATTTAGTGTAGTATACAGTTTCCGAAATAAAAAGAAGGTGGTTTTGTCAACATTTAATTATAAATTAGTTTCTTTTAATAATGAAGAACTGATAGATAAATAAATAGATAAATAAATAAATAGTTAGTAATCGGATTGGAGAAACTTACTGAAAAAAATTGGGTTCACAATTTTGATCTAAGCACTGGTGATGTGAGGAATTGTATTCCGAAACGGCCGTCTAGTGCTGTAAAATTAACACGGTATAATATGTAATATATTTCTTCGTGTCTGAATAGAAATACTCATATTTTATTTTTTTTAAAAAGGATAAAACAGCTTTATACAGTCTTTTACATTGAAAGAAGAAAGCCATGGTTGTAAAACCAGAGACTGTGTTTAAGATATGTAGTTATGAAATGTTTACTGCATTAAGACAAAGAGCGATATGTGACAACTTGCCATTGTTAAATGATGTGCGCTGGACACGGTCGCGGTATTTACCGACCTCCTCCGACCGCCTGCACACGCCACTACAAGCCCGTTATTTCTCACGATTTACAGGGGTTACAAGGTCAATATTTGGTCAGAATGTGTAAAATATGATATATTTTCATTCCACAAACTTATTTTTTATGAAAATTGCTGTTATAGATGAATTGATGAGCAATTACGTAATTGCGCACATACCGCACCAATACACATCACTTACACTCCTGTGGTATTTACTACGAGCCCGTTATATCTCTCGATCTACAAGACTTATGAACTTAATTTTTGGTCAGAATGTGTAAAATATGTTATATTTTCAATATGTTAACGTGTTTTATATGTAGCTGGACATGATTCTGTTAAGAAGCGTTAAGAGGTGAAGCTATAGCTATACCAGTTATTCCTATGTCATTTTGAAATTTTGAAATTTTCTTCATTTTGAATATTTCTATATTTAACATCTAAATATGGTTTGCAAGAAGTCAAGCCGCAGGCAAACGATTTTGAATTTATCGCCACGACCACGAAGCTATCACAATCAAATATTTTTTATATTACTTACGAGTATCAGACTTCCATCGTGTTCATCAAACATATTCTCCAACATGTGTAGTAGTAGATCATGATGGAAATGCTTCACTAAAACGTTGTTTACTGCAATCAGTTTGTCGCCTTTACTATATAAAAGAAAACAGAAAAGCATCCATAAAAGAAAACTTAAAAAAGAAAAGAAGTTTTAATGGGTTGCCAAATGGTCAGTTTTACCTAAGGATTGGGTCCAACGTTTGCGGAATGTTATTAAAATTCGGACAGCGTAATTTTACTAAAAACATCGACTTTCATATATCCAATTTAATCTCGCCCAAGGGGATGCTTTTTCGTTATCATAATTAGATAGATCTAATAAAAATTTGTTCACTACGCCAGCTCAGTTGGCCGGGTGTTCGCTTTGTATGTGGGAAGTCGTGTGTTCGAACTCCGATCGGGTCTGACCAAGACTTTAACATAGGTAGTGACTATTCATTCGCCAATCACTTGACCTGACCGCACTGCCACTTCAAGTATAGCTAATGACGTCTCGATATAAGTGAAATTATCTTGAGTGGGATGTAAAATCCAAATCAATCAATGAATAAGAATTTTCCGATTTTAATTCCAATTTTTTGTTTTTAAATATGATTTACATTGTTTGTAAAGTCTAACTTTGTTTTTCCATGTACAACGTAAAAGTAAACATGGCCATCGAAAAGACTGTAACTAAATGTGTAAATGTATAAACTGTAAAAATAAAAAACAAACATGCCAATCCATGCTCAAAGCACAATCCAAAGCAAAGTAAAAACTTTGAAACTTGCAAACTGAGCTAAAAACGTGAACTTCCACAAGGGAAGTAAGGTTCGATGCTCTGAAAGGAAACAGAAAAACTTAGATAAAAGTGAACTTTAAAATAAAATACTTACTAGTAGACATCAAATCGCGCGAGTATGCTTACCGCAGTCCTAAGTTGCTAATGCTTGTGTTTCCAGGATCCATTTCGTGTATATAATGTCCATCTTGTGTTGAAATTAATACAAATCCTAAATCTTTTCTCTCAATAACGGAAGTTTGTGCTTGAACTCTGCTGACCTTATCTTTTCTGTCTGTATCCTGGAATATGCATACAAGATATGAAAGAAAAGTTATATTTAAGAATCATAATATACCGTAAAGAGGTGCTATGTTACACGAAAACTAAGGAACACTGTTTAAGTTCGAACAATACACAGAGTGGTGATTATCAGGACAAACCGACCTCCGAATTTAGGGAGGGTGTCATATTGTCATATACCATTTTTTTAAATTTAATCATAAAATACATTAAAAAAATGGTATTGTCATATAACATTTTTTGAATGTATTTTATGATTAAATTCAAAAAATGGTATATGACAATATTTTATCGGTCAGTATGGAAGGAAAGGTACTACTAAGATTGAAGATTGTATATGGTTTTTTTTGTATTATAACACCTTTATAGTTATTCCTACATCAAGGTTTTTTATGTATACGAGCATTAGAAATGTTATTATCACAGATTTTATGAAGTTTGAGAACAAGATAACCAAACATATTTGATGTATGATGTATGACATAAAAATGATTTGCAGAAATCGAAACAAATTTCTAAATTTAACTTGCCATCTCGGGGGTTTTTAAATTGCTTTTTATGTTGTTCTATTGCATGTCACCTAATTACAGTTAAAACATACTTATCCATGTTGGAATCACAATTCAGAAGCAAAGAAAACTGAAACTGACAAGAGTAAACACGCGAACTTTCACCAGGGAAGTGGGGCCGGGTGCTCAGGAAGGGTTATTCACAATAAGTGCATAATCATTATATAAATGTGTCTCTTACATGTCCCGTATTTCCGATATCCCCACATTTAACCATCCGGGTTAAATTGATTCGGTATTTAGAGGCAACTGAGAGTAATTGTTATCTCCCTTCAATCGACAACATAGAAGAATGTCCAACATGCTTATAAACCGGGCGTGTATACATGATGTTGTAATTGGTTGATAATTTGTTACTTATCTTACTTTGCTCAGTCTGTTTCAGTCACTTGTAGTTGTAAGCGTTCTCTGTAGCGGCCACAGGGGCCTACTCTTTTTCGAATTCTACAGAAATGTCTCTAACGTTCACTGAGATACGGGAACTCAGTTTTGAGTCATCCGAAAGACTACTGAGTAACGAGCTTTTACAACTCTAGTATGGACAGGAGATGAAAATAACCTCAGAAAATTTCCAAGTCTCGAGTGAGGTTCAAACCAAAAACCCTTGACAGTGACTGTACCACTCGGTCATATGTCCGCCATGTTAAACAGATAACTCATTTGTTTTTCTGTGCTTCTTACCGGTTCATCTTCTCTGTTACAAGTGTCACCATTTTCTGTTTCTGGGTTGTCAATATCTGTTGTTTCTCCACCATTTGTCGTATATGTGGACAAGTCTGTGTGTTCTACAGCGACACTCGCCATCTATACAATGACAAATTATTATAACACCAGATTTAATTGTTTTATACAGTTGTGTTATAATGTTATCCGAAGATGAGCAATAGAATACGATTTAGTTAAAACAATATTTTATTTTGATGACCTACATGATACAAAATCACAAGGATTCCGAAAAAAGAGTGAAACTCTTATATAAACCAGTCTACTGGAATATAACATATTACAATATATCAGGGGAAGTCAGAAAGTTCATAGAACAGCGTATTCAGCCAAGCGTAACACACAATTTCTTTACTTATTAAGACAACACAACATTCCGCCATTTTAAACATATCAAGTTTATTTGTCACAACATATTTGTGTAATTCTCAAAACCATTCAGAGTTGGTGACCATCAAGCAATGATGGAAAATCAAAATGTTGAGTTTAGGGCAATAATAAAGTTCCTCACAGTAGAGAGATTAAATGCCAAAGAAATTCACCGGCGAATGGCCGAGGTGTATGGTAACAGTGTTTCTGCCTATTCCACAGTAGCAAAATGGTCAGCTAAATTTAAACGTGGGCGTACCTTACTGAAGGATGACACACGGTCAGGTCGGCCAGCTGATGCCATCACAAAGGAAATTGTCACGTCTGTGGAGACCCTCATTATGAATCGTCGAATTAGGATTGATGACATAGCTAGGGAGTGTGACATTTCACATGGAAGTGTATACACGGTTATCCACGAGCATCTTGGGATGTCAAAAGTATCAGCAAGATGGGTCCCCAGAAACCTTAATGTGCAGGATCGCTTCCAAAGACTCCAGTCAAGTCGGGAGCTTCTTGGCATTTATTATGATAACCCGGAGAGCTTCCATTTACGTTTAGTAACTGGTGATGAAACATGGATTCATCATTGGGACCCAGACACCAAAAAACCAGTCCATGCAATGGAAGCAGCCTGGCTCACCCCCACCAAAGAAATTCAAAACCCAACCATCAGCTGGCAGAGTCATGGCCACTATGTTTTGAGATTCTAAGGGGGTTCTGTTAATCAATTATAAACCTGCTGGAATCTCTATCACTGGAGCTCACTATGCTGATCTAATGAAGCAGCTGAAAGCTCCTATTGAATTAAAAGGAGGGGAAAGTTGAGCCTATGGTATTAGTTCTTTACGACAATGCTCCTGTGCACAAGTCAAGGATTGCACAAGCAGCGATTCGTGAATGCAAGTTCGAACGACTTAATCGCCCACCCTACAGTCCCGGCCCGATTTGGCACGCAGTGTTTATGTCTTATTTAGAAATTTGAAATCCCATTTACGGGAAATCAGATTTCCTGATGATGATGGACTTAATGCTGCCACAGAGGCATGGTTTCAGGACCAAACCGAAGACTTCTATTTCAAAGGTATAGACAGTCCGAAAGAAAAGTGGGCTAAGTGCATTGGGGTAAATGGGGACTACATTGAAAAATAATAATAAAATGTATGGTTTGTTGCGGCAATATATACCCCTTTCTATGAACTTTTTGATCTCCCCTCGTATAAATTAACAGGAAGATACAAAGATTTATTTATTTATTTATTTTCGTGGTTGTAACTTAGTCTCCTTATTCATATAATATTGTATACTATATTTGTTTTACAAGTAATTTCTAGAAGTAAGGTGTAATTTTGTTTTGTTTTAATGATTAAACAAATTAGCACAATTTCGGAAAAAAATTATCATGTATATGAAAACCCCAGACCTCACCCCTACACACACGATATATGCAGTAAATAATGAATGAAACGTTTAAGTTAAACGTTGTTTGGACGTCCTTTATTTAGTTTCGATTATTTTTCATATTTCCAGCATATCTAAAACCAGGTGTGGGTGGATGGGTAAGTTGGGTGATTGTAGGTGCATGCGTGTACACGAGTATGTGTATAAGTGTCTATTGTGTGTCGGGTTGGTCGGGATGGGAAGATAGCAGGCGTAATCCTATGTGTATATGAGTGCGTGTACAGGGTAACGTGTGGAATCAAAGACCACCTTCTATTTTGCAAATTATGCAGACTATATCTTAATAATTTGATTGCAAGTGCTAGTTTGATTATACTTTTGAGAAATTCATCAATAAAAAAATGTTTGGTTTCTTTTATTTACACGATTTCTCATATCATTACACAACCACTGCGGTAGCTAAGTTGGTAAAGTGCACTATAGTTGGAGGTCGTGAGTTCGGTAGTGACTGTTCTGCCGTCAAGCACTCGGCATTACGAAATGAAAGTCGCAGTTCTTTCAGATGGGGATTTAAAATAAACGAGGTCCCGTGGCAAGGTAGGTGTGGCACGAACCCTGCTGTATAATGCCATCAGCGCAACACACATGCAAAATTTCTGCACATTTGTCCATAGCTGGCGACGTCTCGATATTAGTGAAATATTCTTGACTGGAAAGTTAAACATCATTACCCAACTCAGCTCATGTCATTACGTTGTCAACTTGGACAAGGAAGTAAATACATTTGTACAGTCCAATCTGTCTTAAAGGCCACCTTTGTCTAAGGACTACCTGCTTATAAAGACCAGTAGAATTGTATCCCAATTGTTCTTTATTCATATTACTTGAACCTGTATACATAGGTCCCCTGCCCATAAAGGCCACTTTTACTGGTTCCCTTGGTGGTTTTATAGACAGGTATGGTTGTAAACGTATTATACATGTTTATGTCCTTATCACACAATACACAAATAAATTTATTTTTTTAAAATTTGTCCCGTGTCACGGTAGGTGTGGTACGATAAAGAACCCTGCTGTATAATGCCATCAGCGCAACACACGGGTAAAATGTCTGCACATTTGTCCATAGCTGGCGACGTCTCGATACTAGTAAAATATTCTTGACTGGGAAGTTAAACATCATTACTAAACTCAGCTCATGTCATTACATTGTCAACTTGGACAAGGATGTAAATGCATTTGTACAGTCCAATCTGTCTTAAAGGCCACCTTTGTCTAAGGACTACCTGTTCATAAAGGCCGGTAGAAATATCTCCCAATTGTTCTTTATTCATATTACTTGAACCTGTATACATAGGTCCCCTGCCCATAAAGGCCACTTTTACTGGTTCCCTTGGTGGTTTTTATAGACAGGTATGGTTGTAAACGTATTATACATGTTTATGTCCTTATCACACAATACACAAATTTATTTTTTTAAATATGTCCCGTGTCACGGTAGGTGTGGTACGATAAAGAACCCTGCTGTATAATGCCATCAACGCAACACACATGCAAAATTTCTGCACATTTGTCCATAGCTGGCGACGTCTCGATATTAGTAAAATATTCTTGACTGGGACATTAAACATCATTACTCAACTCAGCTCATGTCATTACATTGTCAACTTGGACAAGGAAGTAAATACATCTGTCTTAAATGCCACCTTTATCTAAGGACTACCTGTTCATAAAGACCGGTAGAAATATCTCCCAATTGTTCTTTATTCATATTACTTGAACCTGTATGTATAGGTCACCTGTCAATAAAGGCCTCTTTTACTGGTTCCCTTGGATGACCTTTATAGACAGGTTTTACTGTAAATGTACTATACATGCTTATGTCCGTATCACACAATACACAATACAATTTATTTTTAAATATTTACAATTAATTTAATCCACGGTTTACGTGCTGTGCATGTATGATCTGTAAAAATCACGTTCTTGAAGTTTAAAGTCACCACGGTTTAATGCCAAAATACGTCACTGAACCGGTTTTCCAAATGTGTCACGGTCACAACATTATTTTTTATTATATTTTTTCTCGTTTCACGATTCAATAAACTTAGAGATACAGTATTTTCTTTAACAATAGATCAATACTTAAAATCGATAAAAAATAACTTCCTTATTTATATCACTACCCAGGAGGTAAGGTAAACTTGAAAACGGAAAACCCCATGTTTATTTGCTCATGATATTTAATTTATATTCAAAAGCATTTTCGTTTATTTTTAATATTTGCTATATAATATTTTGTAATAATTTGAATAAATGCATGATACTTATGGAATATAGACAGAAGTTTCATGTAATCATATATGAATTGATTATTTGATCATTGTGTCCGGAGGAATTCACCGACCACCGACAAGCGAATTGACAAGATTCTCACATACACTGAAATCTGTCAAAAGTTAGATTCGAACCTCGGTGGTAATTTTTACTTGCTCCACACGCCTTGTATTTATTTATGACTACAAATGTTTCTATTTTATTTCAATAATAATAATAATAATAATAACAATAATAATAATAACTAGAGATTGTAACTGGGATACCAGTTACGTATGATTCCCCACCACCCATAAATAATTTATGGCATATATCTGGTGAAAAGACCCTAGCAGGGTTAGCGCTGGGTTGTAAAGTCTGTCGCCAAGAAAATCGCCAGTTGTAAAATTCTGTTGCCAATTTCATTACTGTGTCGCCAAAAAGGGAACTTTTTGACACATACAATATTTGACGTGATACACTAGTCGAGTCGGGTACCTGCATGTGCAGGTAGTCTTACATCAAAATTACGGCCCTTCATATATGAATTACAAGATTGTGTAATTGTAATTTTCAAAGTTCACCGGTATCTTGGTCACCAGTAATTAACAGGTGATAACAAATTAAAGCCAGTGACAGATCGGCGAGTGTCACTGAATAAACACAGTAATTAACGACTGGTCTCAAAGAATGAGTTGACTAAGATCGTTGTCTTAGGTGTGAATGTAATACCTTCTAATTATGGGCAGGTAGATCCAGGTAATATTGGAGCGTGTCGACATTGACTGAGGATATACCCAGGTACCCTCCCGATGTCGTCAGACTGTATAAACACCGATGGACTCGGAATTATTGTAAAATCCAAAATAAAATATAATAAAAGTTACCCTTTGTGATGTTTATTTAATATTTTTTGAAAAGTTTATTCATTAATAATCGTGATTCAATGCGCAATACACATCGTAGGAGGCCATCTGTTTGTATTTTAATTACGCGACTTATATCGGTTATTCCTATATTTTGAGGTTCATGATCATAACGATACATCTACTCAGTCAAAATAGTAAAAGACGGACATTTTTATATGAAGCATGTATGTTAACTCTGTGTATAGCGTGTTGAAATAGATCGACGCTGTATAATATATAGTCCGATTTAAAAGACCCCCTCTGTTGAAAAAAACGTACTTTTCAACATGTTGAGGTACATATTAGTTTAGGTGTATTACACGGAATAAATCTCATATTGTTATTTCCAGCATCTAAAAGACTCAGATCTTCATTGCTCTATAGATTATTTAGGTGTTTTTGATGCAAAAGAAATAAAGTCGACTCTTGTTAATTCGAAATCGGTTGAATAGAAATTTCGCTTAAATCGAAATGATACAAATGGTCCCGTCAGATCGCTATGTATTTCTATGTAAATTTGTTAGTTAATTCGATATGCCGAATTTGAAGCGAATTTTCAGTCCAAATTACGAAATATTACGAAAATCCCAATGTTTAAATCGAAGTGAACTTTCAGTCCAAATTACGATAATTCCAATGTTTAAATCGAATAAAAAAGACACAAAAATATTTTATCTTAAACTTGAACAATACCTGAAATAATTGTACATCTCTTATTTGAAAAGTGTTAATAGTAACAGAGTGGCGGCTTACTCGGAAGATTCATTTCCGACTAAAATTACAAATTTTTGTACTCGACATACCAGTCATTAGGAAAGTGTCAGCCAGTAAAAGGAGACATTTCATTGGTATAAACTTAAAAAAGTGGGCAGTCTTCTACTTACACAGTCAGTGATTAACAGAAAACCCCCAAGCCATTTGATCTATCAAGGCAAATTGTATACACCATTCATCTCATTGTGTAAGGTTTTAAGTACAGGCGTGTGACGTGACAAGCTGTGGTTTTAAAAATCGCCAAGTCACTAATCGGATTAACTCATAGGTGAAAGCATTGACTTGGTATAATTAAGGTGTCGTAGCCAGCTTATGTCCATTCAGAATTGGTTTCCCCGGGTATTTAACTACGTATTTATTTACACCCACCCACCCACCTTCAAGATAACGAAAATGAACGCGTCTTGATTATCTTCCCAGACAACAGATTACTGGTAGCAAATTTCATTTAAATCCATCAAGCCGTTCCCGAGATATGCGTCAGCATATGGTCCTGACGGAATAATAATAATAATAAAAATAATAATAATAATAATAAGAAGAAACAGAACGAAAACAATATGATTCCCCACCTTCGGTGGTGGGGAATCATAATAATAATAATATTAATAATAATAATAACAACATTAATATTACGACTACTACGTCTACTAACAATAATTGCTGAAAGCGCCGGGATTTTCCCATACCATAAGTAACACGTACATGTATGACGTCATAGAAGATAAAATTTCAAGCCTCGTCCGACTGAACTATGAAACCCCTCTAATTTCCCCTACACTACATGGAATCTCAAAATTGATTTTTTTTCATTCTTCTCCCATTTCATCCTAAACATGATTAACATAGACATCGATCTGTGCTATGTTTGCAAAAAATAACTATGATTAAAGAAGGAGAAGAAATTCTGGGTGGAAGTGGAGACCAAATCCGGGACCTCACGCACTAAAGGTCGTGTGAGCTATATACCAACTCAATTACCCAGTTGAAATATCAAATTCCTAATTTTCCTCGGATGAACTTAGTGCCAGTTCACAACTTTCCAGAGTCACACTGGACACCGGACTATACAGGAAGAACAAAAATGCAAATTTCAAGCACTATTGACAAGTCCTAAATGTTCCACTAAAAACGAATACAAAATAACTTTATTGTTTGTTTTATTTATTTTGGGGGTGGAGGTGGGTTTCGGTGTAGTTGTACGTACGTGACCTCTTCCATACAGATGTCAACAAACTTTAACATAATGTGATCGTGTAAAGCCCAACGTAGTTTTAATTCACAACACATTTTACAGAAACACAAACCCAGATACCTTGATAAAAATACAGCGCACATAATAATAACAACAATAATAATAGTAATAATAATGATAATGATAATGATAATAATGCTCACCTCTGCTTCCTTCAGTTTATCTAAGTTCACTAAATTCTTATTTTTCAAAAATGATTGGATCTGGAAAATACAGTTTCATATTATTTCCGGTCCCATATTTAAGATTTAATACATTAGCAAATTGGGCCATACAATTTTATGGGAACAGGAAAAGATTTCCTTTGATAACATTTTGGATAAGATCTACTTCCTTCTCGACCTAAAAATGTTCCTCAAAAATTAAAAGTTTTTATCTATTTCGCTGATTAAAGAAGGAACTAACTACACAGGTGATGTGATTATTTGTCGAAATACATAGATAGGGAAACAATATTGGCCTGTCCGCTTGACCTTTCATTAGGAATAGTCATATAGGATGATCTACTCAATAAATGGGTAGTGTTATGGTAAATACATACACAGTGCACGTTCCTACTTTAGAACAGAGTATCAGTCATGATGCAGACAAAAATGAACGCCTACATAGAAAAAAATTACTGATCCATGATAAAAACTTAAACCAAAGGTAAAGCTGACAGGTCAATGTTGTTTACCTATACAATTATTGTTAACCCAGGAGCCAATGTCAATCAAAATGGTCTCTTTAGTAAATTAAAAAAAATCATTTTGATACTTTTCTTTTCTTATTTCAACATATTAAATACTAGTAGGATTTCCAGAGTTTTGGCAGAACACCACTCCGAAATGGCCGTCTAGTTCTGCAAAATTTAATAATAAGAACATGATTTTGATAAAGATTAATTGAATTTGAAATTCCGATCAACTGGTAAGATTTTAAAGGTCTGTAGCAGATTGCTACCAAAAGCATTTACCACTACTGTCATGCTATATTTGTTTTTTTTTTTAAAGTTTTTTTTATTATTTTAAAAGGACTCTAAATCGCTTCATGTCAATGAATAAAAACAAATATACCAATACAAGTCCAATCACAATGCAAATCAGAGAAAAGGCTTTGAAACTGGCAAATTTAGTTAAACACATTGACATCCACCAGGAAGTAAGATCATCAGTATTTTAAGTCAAATAGTAAAACCTACTTCCTTTAACTTTAATCAATCATAACCACTGCGGTAGCTCAGTTGGTAGAGTGCTCGCTCCGTAAGTGGCAGGTCGTGGGTTCGAACCCCGGCCGGGTCTGACCCAAGACTTGAAAGTAGGTAGTGACTGTTCTTTCGCCAAGCACTCGGCATTATGAAATGAAAGTCACGGTTCTTTCGGAACCTAAAATAAACGAGGTTCCGTGTCACGGTGGGCTTGGCACGCTAAAGAACCCTGCTGTATAATGCCATCAGCGCTTTGCACAGGCAAAATTTCTGAACTTTCGCCTATAGCTGGCGACGTCTAGATATAAGTAAAATATTCTTGACTAGGACGTTAAACACCATTAGTACTACTACTACATGCAATAATTGGACGTCAAATATATCCAGGGCAAATTGGGACACAAAGACATTATACTTATCGAAAATACTGTGATGACGACCATAAAACATTTAAGGGCCTTGTGAAGCCTAGGCTTGTAATATATCCTTTCATCAGCAATATGTTTGTAAACAAATTGTTTAGATGTATTATAAGTTTCAGTAATTGGTTAACTTAAGTACAACACGAGTATTGTTTCCAAATGGGGGGTCAAAGCTTAAATTAAATGAAAGAGACTCGGTCTGATTAGATTTCCTTCCTGGTGTTACAAAGCAATATTTAGTAACGCGAGAGGAATTTTACTCTGTTTAAAGGACGAAATACATACCCATAACATGTGCGACACACGCCATGTGCATGATACCAGCAGATCCAATTAAAAAAAAAACCTCAAGAATATTTGAATAATAAATGACACACATTTTAGTACGTTCATACTTAAAACATTTTCAGTTATTTGAAATTTAACAACAACAACATAATTATAAAATTAATAAAATATAAGTATTAATAAAAGTAAAAAATAAATATTATGTTTAGGTCTTTGTTGTGTGTGCTGTTACTATGTAGATTGTTTAGGTCTTTATTGTGTGTGCTGTTGCTATGTAGATGTGTTTGGTCTTTGTTGTGTGTGTTGTTGCTATGTAGATGTGTTTAGGTCTTTGTTGTGTGCGATGATACTATGTAGATGTGTCTAGGTCTTTGTTGTGTGTGCTGTTGCTATGTAGATGTGTTTAGGTCTTTGTGTGTGTGCTGTTGCTATGTAGATGTGTTTAGGTCTTTATTGTGTGTGCTGTTGCTATGTAGATGTGTTTAGGTCTTTGTTATGTGTGTTGTTGCTATGTAATGTGTTTAGGTCTTTGTTGTGTGTGATGTTACTATGTAGATGTGTCTAGGTCTTTGTTGTGTGTGCTGGTGCTATGTAGATGTGTTTAGGTCTTTGTTGTGTGTGCTGTTGCTATGTAGATGTGTTTAGGTCTTTCTTGTGTGTGCTGTTGCTATGTAGATGTGTTTAGGTCTTTGTTGTGTGTTTTGTTGCTATATAGATGTGTTCAGGTCTTTGCTGTGTATGCTAATGCTATGTAGATATGTTTAGGTCTTTGTTGTGTGTGCTGTTGCTATGAAGATGTGTTTAGGTCTTTGTTGTGTGTGCTGTTGCTATGTAGATGTGTTTAGGTGTTTGTTGTGTGCTGTTGCTATGTAGATGTGTTTAGGTCTTTGTTGTGTGTGCTGTTGTTATGTAGATGTGTTTAGGTCTTTGTTGTGTGTTTTGTTGCTATATAGATGTGTTCAGGTCTTTGCTGTGTATGCTAATGCTATGTAGATGTGTTTAGGTCTTTGTTGTGTGTGCTGTTGCTATGTACATGTGTTTAGGTCTTTGTTGTGTGTGCTGTTGCTATGTAGATGTGTTTAGGTCTTTGTTGTTGTGCTGTTGCTATGTAGATGTGTTTAGGTCTTTGTTGTGTGTGCTGTTGCTATGTAGATGTGTTTAAGTCTTTGTTGTGTGTGCTAATGCTATGTAGATGTGTTTAGGTGTTTGTTGTGTGCTGTTGCTATGTAGATGTGTTTAGGTCTTTGTTGTGTGTGCTGTTGCTATGTAGATGTGTTTAGGTCTTTGTTGTGTGTGCTGTTGCTATGTAGATGTGTTTAGGTCTTTGTTGTGTGTGCTGTTGCTATGTAGATGTGTTTAGGTCTTTGTTGTATGTGCTGTTGCTATGTGAATGTGTGTAGGTCTTTGTTGTGTGTGCTGTTGCTATGTAGATGTGTTTAGGTCTTTGTTGTATGTGCTGTTGCTATGTGAATGTGTTTAGGTCTTTATTGTGTGTGCTGTTGCTATGTAGATGTGTTTAGGTCTTTGTTATGTGTGTTGTTGCTATGTAGATGTGTTTAGGTCTTTGTTGTGTGTGATGTTACTATGTAGATGTGTCTAGGTCTTTGTTGTGTGTGCTGGTGCTATGCAGATGTGTTTAGGTCTTTGTTGTGTGTGCTGTTGCTATGTAGATGTGTTTAGGTCTTTCTTGTGTGTGCTGTTGCTATGTAGATGTGTTTAGGTCTTTGTTGTGTGTTTTGTTGCTATATAGATGTGTTCAGGTCTTTGCTGTGTATGCTAATGCTATGTAGATATGTTTAGGTCTTTGTTGTGTGTGCTGTTGCTATGAAGATGTGTTTAGGTCTTTGTTGTGTGTGCTGTTGCTATGTAGATGTGTTTAGGTGTTTGTTGTGTGCTGTTGCTATGTAGATGTGTTTAGGTCTTTGTTGTGTGTGCTGTTGTTATGTAGATGTGTTTAGGTCTTTGTTGTGTGTTTTGTTGCTATATAGATGTGTTCAGGTCTTTGCTGTGTATGCTAATGCTATGTAGATGTGTTTAGGTCTTTGTTGTGTGTGCTGTTGCTATGTACATGTGTTTAGGTCTTTGTTGTGTGTGCTGTTGCTATGTAGATGTGTTTAGGTCTTTGTTGTGTGTGCTGTTGCTATGTAGATGTGTTTAGGTCTTTGTTGTGTGTGCTGTTGCTATGTAGATGTGTTTAAGTCTTTGTTGTGTGTGCTAATGCTATGTAGATGTGTTTAGGTGTTTGTTGTGTGCTGTTGCTATGTAGATGTGTTTAGGTCTTTGTTGTGTGTGCTGTTGTTATGTAGATGTGTTTAGGTCTTTGTTGTGTGTTTTGTTGCTATATAGATGTGTTCAGGTCTTTGCTGTGTATGCTAATGCTATGTAGATGTGTTTAGGTCTTTGTTGTGTGTGATGTTGCTATGTACATGTGTTTAGGTCTTTGTTGTGTGTGCTGTTGCTATGTAGATGTGTTTAGGTCTTTGTTGTGTGTGCTGTTGCTATGTAGATGTGTTTAGGTCTTTGTTGTGTGTGCTGTTGCTATATAGATGTGTTTAGGTCTTTGTTGTGTGTGCTAGTGCTATGTAGATGTGTTTAGGTCTTTGTTGTGTGTGCTGTTGCTATGTAGATGTGTTTAGGTCTTTGTTGTGTGTGCTGTTGCTATTTGGATGTGTTTAGGTCTTTGTTGTGTGTGCTGTTGCTATGTAGATGTGTTTAGGTCTTTGTTGTGTGTGCTGTTGCTATGTAGATGTGTTTAGGTCTTTATTGTGTGTGCTGTTGCTATGTAGATGTGTTTAGGTCTTTGTTGTATGTGCTGTTGCTATGTAGATGTGTTTAGGTCTTTATTGTGTGTGCTGTTGCTATGTAGATGTGTTTAGGTCTTTGTTGTGTGTGCTGTTGCTATGTAGATGTGTTTAGGTCTTTGTTGTGTGTGCTGTTGCTATGTAGATGTGTTTAGGTCTTTGTTGTTTGTGCTGTTGCTATGTAGATGTGTTTAGATCTTTGTGTGTGTGATGTTGCTATGTAGATGTGTTTAGGTCTTTGTTGTGTGTGCTGTTGCTTTGTGGATGTGTTTAGGTCTTTGTCGTGTGTGCTGTTGCTATGTAGATTTGTTAAGGTCTTTGTTGTGTGTGCTGTTGCTATGTAGATGTGTTTAGGTCTTTGTTGTGTGTGCTGTTGCTATGTAGATGTGTTTAGGTCTTTGTTGTGTGTTGTTGCTATGTAGATGTGTTTAGGTCTTTGTTGTGTGTGCTGTTGCTATTTGGATGTGTTTAGGTCTTTGTTGTGTGTGCTGTTGCTATGTAGATGTGTTTAGATCTTTGTTGTGTGTGCTGTTGTTATGTAGATGTGTTTAGGTCTTTATTGTGTGTGCTGTTGCTATGTAGATGTGTTTAGGTCTTTGTTGTGTGTGCTGTTGCTATATAGATGTGTTTAGATCTTTGTTGTATGTGCTGGTGCTATGTAGATGTGTTTAGGTCTTTGTTGTGTGTGCTGTTGCTATGTAGATGTGTTTAGGTCTTTGTTGTGTGTGCTGTTGTTATGTAGACGTGTTAATGTCTTTGTTGTGTGTGCTGTTGCTATGTAGATGTGTTTCGGTCTTTGTTGTGTGTGCTGTTGCTATGTAGATGTGTTTAGGTCTTTGTTGTGTGTGCTGTTGCTATGTAGATGTGTTTAGGTCTTTGTTGTGTGCGCTGTTGCTATGTAGATGTGTTTAGGTCTTTGTTGTGTGTGCTGTTGCTATGTAAATATGTTTAGGTCTTTGTTGTGTGTGCTGCTGCTATGTGGATGTGTTGATGTCTTTGTTGTGTGTGCTGTTGCTATGTAGATGTGTTTAGGTCTTTGTTGTTTGTGCTGTTGCTATGTAGATGTGTTTAGGTCTTTGTTGTGTGTGATGTTGCTATGTAGATGTGTTTAGGTCTTTGTTGTGTGTGCTGTTGCTATGTCGATGTGTTTAGGTCTTTGTTGTATGTGCTATTGCTATTTGGATTTGTTTAGGTCTTTGTTGTGTGTGCTGCTGCTATGTGGATGTGTTTATGTCTTTGTTGTGTGTGCTGTTGCTATGTAGATGTGTTTAGGTCTTTGATGTGTGTGCTGTTGCTATGTAGATGTGTTTAGGTCTTTGTTGTGTGTGCTGTTGCTATGTAGATGTGTTAAGGTTTTTGTTGTGTGTGCTGTTGCTATGTAGATGTGTTTAGGTCTTTGTTGTGTGTGCTGTTGCTATGTAGATGTGTTTAGGTCTTTGTTGTGTGTGCTGTTGCTATGTAGATGTGTTTAAGTCTTTGTTGTGTGTGCTAATGCTATGTAGATGTGTTTAGGTGTTTGTTGTGTGCTGTTGCTATGTAGATGTGTTTAGGTCTTTGTTGTGTGTGCTGTTGTTATGTAGATGTGTTTAGGTCTTTGTTGTGTGTTTTGTTGCTATATAGATGTGTTCAGGTCTTTGCTGTGTATGCTAATGCTATGTAGATGTGTTTAGGTCTTTGTTGTGTGTGATGTTGCTATGTACATGTGTTTAGGTCTTTGTTGTGTGTGCTGTTGCTATGTAGATGTGTTTAGGTCTTTGTTGTGTGTGCTGTTGCTATGTAGATGTGTTTAGGTCTTTGTTGTGTGTGCTGTTGCTATATAGATGTGTTTAGGTCTTTGTTGTGTGTGCTAGTGCTATGTAGATGTGTTTAGGTCTTTGTTGTGTGTGCTGTTGCTATGTAGATGTGTTTAGGTCTTTGTTGTGTGTGCTGTTGCTATTTGGATGTGTTTAGGTCTTTGTTGTGTGTGCTGTTGCTATGTAGATGTGTTTAGGTCTTTGTTGTGTGTGCTGTTGCTATGTAGATGTGTTTAGGTCTTTATTGTGTGTGCTGTTGCTATGTAGATGTGTTTAGGTCTTTGTTGTATGTGCTGTTGCTATGTAGATGTGTTTAGGTCTTTATTGTGTGTGCTGTTGCTATGTAGATGTGTTTAGGTCTTTGTTGTGTGTGCTGTTGCTATGTAGATGTGTTTAGGTCTTTGTTGTGTGTGCTGTTGCTATGTAGATGTGTTTAGGTCTTTGTTGTTTGTGCTGTTGCTATGTAGATGTGTTTAGATCTTTGTGTGTGTGATGTTGCTATGTAGATGTGTTTAGGTCTTTGTTGTGTGTGCTGTTGCTTTGTGGATGTGTTTAGGTCTTTGTCGTGTGTGCTGTTGCTATGTAGATTTGTTAAGGTCTTTGTTGTGTGTGCTGTTGCTATGTAGATGTGTTTAGGTCTTTGTTGTGTGTGCTGTTGCTATGTAGATGTGTTTAGGTCTTTGTTGTGTGTTGTTGCTATGTAGATGTGTTTAGGTCTTTGTTGTGTGTGCTGTTGCTATTTGGATGTGTTTAGGTCTTTGTTGTGTGTGCTGTTGCTATGTAGATGTGTTTAGATCTTTGTTGTGTGTGCTGTTGTTATGTAGATGTGTTTAGGTCTTTATTGTGTGTGCTGTTGCTATGTAGATGTGTTTAGGTCTTTGTTGTGTGTGCTGTTGCTATATAGATGTGTTTAGATCTTTGTTGTATGTGCTGGTGCTATGTAGATGTGTTTAGGTCTTTGTTGTGTGTGCTGTTGCTATGTAGATGTGTTTAGGTCTTTGTTGTGTGTGCTGTTGTTATGTAGACGTGTTAATGTCTTTGTTGTGTGTGCTGTTGCTATGTAGATGTGTTTCGGTCTTTGTTGTGTGTGCTGTTGCTATGTAGATGTGTTTAGGTTTGTTGTGTGTGCTGTTGCTATGTAGATGTGTTTAGGTCTTTGTTGTGTGCGCTGTTGCTATGTAGATGTGTTTAGGTCTTTGTTGTGTGTGCTGTTGCTATGTAAATATGTTTAGGTCTTTGTTGTGTGTGCTGCTGCTATGTGGATGTGTTGATGTCTTTGTTGTGTGTGCTGTTGCTATGTAGATGTGTTTAGGTCTTTGTTGTTTGTGCTGTTGCTATGTAGATGTGTTTAGGTCTTTGTTGTGTGTGATGTTGCTATGTAGATGTGTTTAGGTCTTTGTTGTGTGTGCTGTTGCTATGTCGATGTGTTTAGGTCTTTGTTGTATGTGCTATTGCTATTTGGATTTGTTTAGGTCTTTGTTGTGTGTGCTGCTGCTATGTGGATGTGTTTATGTCTTTGTTGTGTGTGCTGTTGCTATGTAGATGTGTTTAGGTCTTTGATGTGTGTGCTGTTGCTATGTAGATGTGTTTAGGTCTTTGTTGTGTGTGCTGTTGCTATGTAGATGTGTTAAGGTTTTTGTTGTGTGTGCTGTTGCTATGTAGATGTGTTTAGGTCTTTGTTGTATGTGCTATTGCTATTTGGATGTGTTTAGGTCTTTGTTGTGTATGCTGTTTCTATATAGATGTGTTTAGGTCTTTATTGTGTGTGCTGTTGCTATGTAGATGTGTTTAGGTCTTTGTTGTATATGCTGTTGTTATGTAGATGTGTTAAGGTCTTTGTTGTATGTGCTGTTGCTATGTACATGTGTTAAGGTCTTTGTTGTGTGTGCTGTTGCTATGTAGATGTGTTTAAGTCTTTGTTGTGTGTGCTGTTGCTATGTAGATGTGTTTAGGTCTTTGTTGTGTGTGCTGTTGCTATGTAGATGTGTTTAGGTCTTTGTTGTGTGTGCTGTTGCTATGTAGATGTGTTTCGGTCTTTGTTGTGTGTGCTGTTGCTATGTAGATGTGTTTAGGTCTTTGTTGTGTGTGCTGTTGCTATGTAGATATGTTTAGGTCTTTGTTGTGTGTGCTGTTGCTATGTAAATATGTTTAGGTCTTTGTTGTGTGTGCTGCTGCTATGTGGATGTGTTTATGTCTTTGTTGTATGTGCTGTTGCTATGTACATGTGTTAAGGTCTTTGTTGTGTGTGCTGTTGCTATGTAGATGTGTTTAGGTCTTTGTTGTGTGTGCTGTTGCTATGTAGATGTGTTTAGGTCTTTGATGTGTGTGCTGTTGCTATGTAGATGTGTTTAGGTCTTTGTTGTGTGTGCTGTTGCTATGTAGATGTGTTGAGGTTTTTGTTGTGTGTGCTGTTGCTATGTAGATGTGTTTAGGTCTTTGTTGTATGTGCTATTGCTATTTGGATGTGTTTAGGTCTTTGTTGTGTATGCTGTTTCTATATAGATGTGTTTAGGTCTTTATTGTGTGTGCTGTTGCTATGTAGATGTGTTGAGGTCTTTATTGTGTGTGCTGTTGCTATGTAGATGTGTTTAGGTCTTTGTTGTGTGTACTGTTGCTATGTAGATGTGTTTAGGTCTTTGTTGTATATGCTGTTGTTATGTAGATGTGTTAAGGTCTTTGTTGTATGTGCTGTTGCTATGTACATGTGTTAAGGTCTTTGTTGTGTGTGCTGTTGCTATGTAGATGTGTTTAGGTCTTTGTTGTGTGTGCTGTTGCTATGTAGATGTGTTTAGGTCTTTGTTGTGTGTGCTGTTGCTATGTAGATGTGTTTAGGTCTTTGTTGTGTGTGCTGTTGTTATGTATACGTGTTAAGGTCTTTGTTGTGTGTGCTGTAGCTATGTGGATGTGTTTAGGTCTTTGTTGTATGTGTTGTTGCCATGTAGATGTGTTTAGGTCTTTGTTGTGTGTGCTGTTGCCATGTCGATGTGTTTAGGTCTTTGTTGTGTGTGCTGTTGCTATGTAGATGTGTTTAGGTCTTTGTTGTGTGTTCTGTTGCTATGTAGATGTGTTTAGGTCTTTGTTGTGTGTGCTGTTGCTATGTAGATGTGTTTAGGTCTTTGTTGTGTGTGCTGTTGCTATGTAGATGTGTTTAGGTCTTTGTTGTGTGTGCTGTTGCCATGTCGATGTGTTTAGGTCTTTGTTGTGTGTGCTGTTGCTATGTAGATGTGTTTAGGTCTTTGTTGTGTGTGCTGTTGCTATGTAGATGTGTTTAGGTCTTTGTTGTGTGTGCTGTTGCTATGTAGATGTGTTTAGGTCTTTGTTGTATGTGCTGTTGCTATGTGAATGTGTGTAGGTCTTTGTTGTGTGTGCTGTTGCTATGTAGATATGTTAAGTTTTAAAGAAGTACATGCAAAATACATTAAAAGTGAGACACTTTAGAGGATGACTTCTGACGAGTATGAGGTAAGCCGCTCCATGACAAAACGACCCTTATGGCACAAAATATCGATTTTGAGTTTTTATCAGATCCTGAAAGTACATCTATCTATTCGTGATTCCAAAAATGTAAATCTTGTCTTAAAATTGGAACATTTGACGTCGCTATGGTAACTTTTACATGCAGGTGTTCCTTAAGTTGTGACGTAATCGTAACGTCACTGTAAGTTAAACGTAAAAAATAAATTATAGTCGCGGATAATATTTACTGTCAAACATGTATTTATTAATTTTATGTTTCCAACCATTTTATTCTTAGAGCATATTCAAAATCCTGTTTTATTGAAAAGGGAAAAATATTCCGAATGCATTGATATAAAATAAATTACAATCATTTGGTGATTTTCCAACTATTGGCACAGGGAAAAACTTTTTTCTTATTTTTCCTTCTTTATTTTATTTAATTTTATTTCATTTTTTTAATATATATTTATTTTTGAAAACAATCAACAAATTAGAATTGCAATTTGATTTTGGTGACCATGTGGTGCAGTGGTTAGCGTTTCTGTTCAACACCAACCTAGTGCATGACCACATTTTTTCGTGAGAAGGGCACCTGGTTGGATTAACCCTAATCTGCAATTTTCAAAGAAACTCTAAATTCCCGGTCAATAAATAGATACATTCTAAGTGGTAGTTTATCAAATTATGCTAAATTTTATTCTGCTTTTAGTAATTCCTTGGTCGGGATTATGAAACGTTGATCATTTATTATATTTCAATAGGTTTTTCACATGCTTTAATTGACAACAGATTTCTGCAAACGAGAATGACATATTTTGTTTGGGCAGTGTAATGATTTGCTTCTTTGATTATCCCCTGCCCTCAGGGGTAAGGGGAAAAAGCAATACCGCTGTGCGCGCTTGTGCGATTGTTCACGAATAATATGGTTTCCATGCATTTAAAAGAAAACAGTATATATATATATATCAGATTGAGCTAAAACTTAGTCAGTTGATTTATTATGTTAGTGGGTGGTATGGGATTGCTCGACATTCTTATAGCATATCCAAGATGGCCGCCGTTACTATAAATAGCAAAAACCTATATATGACCATTTCAGTCTTATTTATGTACCGATTTTGTTAAAAATTTTAACATGGAAAATATAACCCTAGGCTTTAAAAATATATGTAACAGGTTTTCCGTTAAATTTTTAGTTTGTGTAATATTTATGCAAATAAGATGCATTTATAGCCTAAGTATTTAATTCTTTGGTGTGGTTTTCAATCTATTAAATGGCCAAACTACCCCAATTATTTTACAACCAGTGGTCAATAAAAACATATTTCACTTTGGAATTCACTGATGTTCACCATTGCAGGGGGGGGTAGTGTTCTCTGAACACATTGTTATGCTTCGCAGTATCGTGTGACCTTTTGAGGTAAACATTTGTAATCAATTCACACCCTGGAATAAATAATCTGAGTAAAGTTTAAAAGTATACCTAACTTTTCCGTCAGACAATATACAGATAAAACAGCTTTGCTTTATCACGAGACTTGAATTTTAAAATCTGAAGAAGATGGGGTTATATAAAACTAGTGTTATACAACGTTGACTTAACCTTTTTAGGTGTGTATTTTAAAAAAAAGTTTTTGAAGCAATTAATTGCTTAAGATGTTTTAACATACAATATTATTTAAATATTTTGAATGGTGACAAGATTATTTCATATATAATAAGTGACGGAACCAGGAACCAGAGGAAAACCCGTATCACCTGGGGAAAACCACTAAAATTAAAGCAAAAACGTTTGCTCCATTGGGTATGCGCGAGTGGTGAGCGGCACCAGGATCCGTAAACTGGTGGTGTAAATAACCAAGCAATAATATGATCTCTATATCTGACAGGGTTAATCCCCAGGGTATGATGGATAATGGTCTCATATTTCTGAAATATGATTCATTACTTTTCTTTTTGCAAGTCTTCAAGTGACCGTAAAATGTGTGTAGCCTATTGGTGAAAATCACTACTAAAGCATCTCTCTTACGCACGAAATTATGAAGTTAGGGAGCTACACTAGACTTATAACATATGACACAGTATACCTAATATTTTAGTATATTATCAAGGTTTTAATTATGATGCAAGATAGCGACACGCCCGATGCAGTACCTCTGCGGGTGTATTATGAACAGAATTTGCTAGGGGTCCATGAAAAATCCTTTAATCACGACTGTCCTACCAATGTTGAAGCCCACGAAGAATTAATTATGTTTTTGTACATATCAAGATGCTGTTATTTTAAGCGAAATTTCACGAGCGAGGAGAGAGATTGATGTTGTAATGTTGTTAACCTCACCTCAATAAATGTCTAATGATTACATGTAATCTGTATGCATGAGATGTGCAAGTGTGTGCTGTGTTTTGTTCTAGTGTGAACTCGCGCGTGGCCACTTTATGGTGAAACTTCACTAAGTGAGTATGCCAATCTAAGTCATGTAATGAATTAATCAATAATCTGTCACCCAAATACTGAGCGCCAGGTGGGAAAGCAAAGTCTAAAAGGTTAACAATCTTAGGTATGGACCCGGTATAGGTTCGAACCTACAACCTCCCGCTCTCAAGGCGAACGCCCAAAGAGAGAGAGAGAGAGAGAGAGAGAGAGAGAGAGAGAGAGAGAGAGAGAGATTTCACCTACAATTTCTTGTATCCACATTTACGGTTATTGATGACAAGATAGAATTTTTAAGTGTATTATAATGTAATAGAGTTGTGTTATATAAAGATATTTTACATGACTTTACCTAAACCTTTGATTTAATTCCATTAAAAATGTGCTCAAATTTCGCCAGATTTTACTGGTGTCATATACCATTTTTTAAAATTTAATCATAAAATACATTAAAAAAATGGTATATGACAGTTTTTTGTAATATATGTAACAGGTTTTCCGTTGAATTTTTAGTTTGTGTAATATTTATGCAAATAAGATGCATTTATAGCCTAAGTATTTAATTCTTTGGTGTGGTTTTCAATCTATTAAATGGCCCAACCACCCCACTTGTTTTACAACCAGGGGTCAATAAAAACATATTTCACTTTGGAATTCACTGATGTTCACTATTGCAGGGGGGGCCGGGTAGTGTTCTCTGAACACATTGTTATGCTTCGCAGTATCGTGTGACCTTTTTAGGTAAACATTTGTAATCAATTCACACCCTGGAATAAATAATCTGAGTAACGTTTAAAAGTATACCTAACTTTTCCGTCAGACAATATACAGATAAAACAGCTTTGCTTTATCACGAGACTTGAATTTTAAAATCTGAAGAAGATTGTATTATATAATACTAGTTTTATACAACGTTGACTTAACCTTTTTAGGTGTGTATTTAAAAAAAAATTTTTGAAGCAATTAATTGCTTAAGATGTTTTAATGTATTTTATGATTAAATTCAAAAAATGGTATATGACACTGGTAAGAGATAATGTCCTCATATACTAGTAACTGAGTGTTGTGCCCCCAGTCAAGATTCTTCCAGTTAAATAGAGTCAGGGATGGAGAAATCGGGGTGTCGGGGAAAAGCAACAGACTTTATTCAAATGAACTGACAAACTAACTTACAGTGTCCCATGTCGTTCAAATCTAGGCAGTGAGAGACACAACAATCATTAATTGAGCACTCAGCCGCTCAGAGACTCACATATTGTAGGATAAGGACCAACATCACTTAAGAAATAATGTACTAGTATTCAAAGATAGCAAGTGACACTTCCATCATATTCAATGTATGGACATTTAATACAATCTCTACTGAGTACTTTAATGACTGTTAAGGGTGGTCATTTTAGTACAGGATACATACAATTTTTAAACGGATCTTCGAAAAAAATAAAAATAAATAAAAAATCAAAAATCAAAAATCAAAACAAAATAAAACAAACAAACCAGTTACACATCCCTATCTTGACACAATACGAGTAAACCTTGTGTATGGTTTCAAATTTTCAATTTCAACCAACGGACGTGAATAAAATATCCTCTTCTGAAACAAAACTTCATTATATCATGGCAATAAAACTCGACATTGTTACAACCATATTATTAATTTTCAGTCTCTGGATTAGCAAAAGAAATCAAAATCAATATCATTTAAAAATAGCGATTAAGGTCTGAAATCCAACACACTTTAATTTCAGTACACGGAATTTTGTTTTTAAATTTAAGGACACCACTTAGTTCAGATGAACTGATTTATTTGTATGTATTTGAGAATTATGTGGGATTGTCCGTAGTTATTGTTTGCATATTATCAAAATAAAAATTTGAGCAATTTTTGTGTGATTAATGATGAATGTTGTGTTTTGTGTGAATGTCACAATTAAATACAGATATTATTATTATTATTATCTTTTTTAGTAATGTTCCAAATACTTCCAGTTCACTAATTGACGGTGAAAAGGTTAAGGAAAAAATTAAAAAATAATCATGCCGGATTTTTAAAAAAATCTTCCACAGGTTTTTCAGTGACGTTAAAATTGAATATGGATTTTTTATAATGTATAAAACTGCGATTATTTCTACATTTAATAGTGAAAAATTCATAAAAATCCGTCCACAAATAATTCGTGTAGATCGTTTTAAAAATGGATGTTTTCTAATAAGGTTAATGTTAAATCTAGTAGCGACGTAATCGAATGTGTCGAGAAACAAAAGAAAACTTTGACGTCATTTTCTCATACTATGACGTAATTGGCCAAAAGGGTTGTTTTGTCATGGAGCGGCTCAATTATGATAGCGCACCAGTATAAGATTCTGCCTCTTAAATTTAACAAAAAAATAAACAAAAACAAGGTATTAATCGTTCAAAGAATTGTCTACGGTGTATTTGGTAAAATACATTTCGTTCCTTCTATTTTTTCATGTCAACGTTTGGATTTCCTCAATTTTGGTTTAATTTATATTGATCAGGAATATTATTCTGAAACGACCGTCTAGTCACGACTGGTTAAGCAATAGATATAATGGTATAATTGTATGCAATAACGGTGTTTATATATATTGTTATAGAACAACAAAGAATACATCTGAAAACCACCTTTCTCCGTAATAGCACCACTGTTGTAGCTCAGTTGGTATGGTGCTCGCTCCGTTAGTGGGAGGTCGTGGGTTTGAACCTCGACCGGGTCTGACCCAAGACCTGAAATTAAGTAGTGAATGATATTGTACCAAGCACTCAGCATTACGAAACGAAAGTCACGGTTCTTACGGATTGGAACTTGAAATAAACGAGGTCCCGTCTTGCGGTAGGCGTGACCCGATAAAGAACAACCCTGTCGTATAATTTTAATTTCATCAGCGCAATGCACGGGAAAAATTTCTGCGCCTTTCGACTATATAACTGGCAACATCTCTATAAATGAAATATTCTTCACTTAGACGGTAAACGCCCATTACTCAAGTGTATCAGCACTATTACAAAATCGTACAAAAGAGACGTTATAGCTATACATGAATGTTTTCAGAAGGAAGGCGATGCATAAAATGTGGATGTGTAAATGAAGGGGATATCCCTAAAATAGTTTATATTTTTGGGTCAAGAATACTTGTAGAATGAGTAATACTCGCCCTTGTCTAGTACTGTTATACACAAAACGCTTCAGCTATTTTAAGTTTTACGATAACTCCAACCGTTAATAAATAAATAAATAAATAAATAAATAAATACTACAGTAAATAAATAAATAAATAAATAGATAAATAAAAAATAAATAATATTTGCACTTTCAAGCAACTAACTAATGAACAAAAGAATAACACCTGATGTATCGAGAAAGGCTGGTCTTGTTGACATATTGTAATACATAGATGTACTAAAATGCAAGTCATATTTAAACTTATCTTAGCTGTGAAAGAATTAAGTAAATATACTTGTCCTTGACTGAAAGTGACAATCGATAGTGAAATGGAATGCTGAACAATTTGTGTTTGTGCTGTACTTGACAATAGCAAAAGTAACCACACACAGTACAGATATATGTCGAGAGTTTAACATTAAGCTGACTAAAAGTGTCCAAGCTCGGCAACCGAGTGGCCAAAATATGGATAGTTAGTGACCGAAAAACAGTCGAGAGATAGATAACAGCTACCGAAAAACAGTCGAGAGATAGATAACAGCTGCCGAAAAACAGTCGAGAGATAGATAACAGCTACCGAAAAACAGTCGAGAGATAGATAACAGCTGCCGAAAAACAGTCGAGAGATAGATAACAGCTACCGAAAAACAATCTAGAGATAGATAACAGCTGCCGAAAAACAGTCGAGAGATAGATAACAGCTGCCGAAAAACAGTCGAGAGATAGATAACAGCTGCCGAAAAACATCGAGAGATAGATAACAGCTGCCGAAAAACAATCGAGAGATAGAAACAGCTGCCGAAAACAGTCGAGAGATAGATAACAGCTGCCGAAAAACAGTCGAGAGATAGATAACAGCTGCCGAAAAACAATCGAGAGATAGATAACAGCTGCCGAAAAACAATCGAGAGATAGATAACAGCTACCGAAAAACAGTCGAGAGATAGATAACAGCTGCCGAAAAACAGTCGAGAGATAGATAACAGCTGCCGAAAAACAATCGAGAGATAGATAACAGCTGCCGAAAAACAGTCGAGAGATAGATAACAGCTGCCGAAAAACAGTCGAGAGATAGATAACAGCTGCCGAAAAACAATCGAGAGATAGATAAGAGCTACCGAAAAACAGTCGAGAGATAGATAACAGCTGCCGAAAAACAGTCGAGAGATAGATAACAGCTGCCGAAAAACAGTCGAGAGATGGATAACAGCTACCGAAAAACAGTCGAGAGATGGATAACAGCTGCCGAAAAACTGTATAAATATAGCGATAAACGGCACTAATTTGTTAACTTCACGTTTATAATTTCGACAGGTCTGTATTGTACATGTACAAACGAACACAATTTACGCAGTCATAGAGTTGAGAAATGATGTAACGTCCCAGTCAAGAATATTTCACTTATATCGAGACTTCACCAGCTATAGGCGAAGCTGCGTTGCGCTGATGGCATTTATACAGCAAGGTTTTTATCGTGCCAAGCCTTTACTACTGTCATGTGCTACATTTGAATTTTTATGAAATAATATAATTCAAATGTAGCACATGACACTACTACATACTACTACTACTATTACTATAAATACTACTAAAATATATTTAAAAAATGAGCCAGTTAAAGCAACACTTCTAACAAGTACAAGGAATGATGATGAAATGATATGCAATAACGTTGTTTGCATATCGCTATAAACAGCAAGCAATACCACTTCATGAATACCGCTACTCTACTTTATAGCGTACTCCCTGAATCAGCACTATTGCGAAATCTTACCACTTTTTTCGTTGTATGTTCTTAGGTGAAGGTCGATGTGTCTAATGTATATTGGTATACAGCCTTGTGTAAATGGAAGGGGAACTACCTAAAATTGTTTATATTTCTTACACACTGAAATTAACTCAACTTCAAACAATAAGATATTAAAGAATATTTATACATTGGGAAAATCCCTTAAAATTCTGACACAGGTAACAAAGAATGATTATTTACAATGTAACGCTATAGAATAATGACGGGTGTATTTAAAAACTTAAATATAGTTTTACTTCAGGTTCAGTCTGTTATAGACCCATCAAATACATACATAACCTTGGCCCGAAATCAATATACCATTGCATAATGGAAACTAAAAAAAAAAAAAAAAAAAAAAAAATAAAAAACAAATAAAAAAAAAACCCCAGTGTAAATATATATACAATGTATACCCGTACATGTAGTGCGTCAAGTGTAACCTGTCCGTTTGACCTTTAATTTGAATATTAAATTGGGCTAAGGGACCGCGTGATTTAGTTGAGACAGAATGTTTCATTACCATAACTACCAGTACCCAGTATTACTATCATCTATCCTTATATATCAACTTTATATAGCCTATAAATTGCACAACGCATATGCCTGTTTTGCATATTCAAATTAAAGGTCAAACGACCAGGTCAAACTTGGCGCACTACATCGTAATATTAATTAAAAGCTCAACTGAACCCTAATACAATACACAGAATAGTTTTAAAATACTAATATGGAAGATAGATTACCTGTGTATAAGAGGTTTACAGGCGGGATATCTTTATATTTCTTCTTATATCGAATTATTTTTGTCTCCACATGCGTGAGTCAGTTTGACGGAGTTGTCTTACAAACTTTATTTGAAAATACAAAAGAATTGGAACATGTGACTAGAATGTTTTTCTACATGTGCCGGTACCAACGTTTGACGGGGTTGTATTAAAACCAAAAGAATTGGAACATGTGACCAGAATTTGTCTCTACAGCATGTGTCGGTAACAACTATGTGCGAGTACGTTTTGCAGGATTGTCTTCAAAACTTTATTTGAAAAGAGAAGCGAATTTAAACATATGACTAGAACTTGGAAACAAACTTTAAATAAAAGTAACCATAACAGCACTAAAATATGATTTCATTACACCAAATAGTGGTTATTTTGTCGTTTTACTTATTCACCGAAGTCGTTTGTGAGTACTCGGGTCGATGCCGGTTATACCAGAATAACAGATTTGCTAACTGCAGTTTCAGAGACTTCACTTCAATACCACAAGAACTAGACTTTAAGGCTGGTGAAGTTCGTTATCTAGACTTATCTCATAATCGGCTGCAAAAGATTCACACAAGGGCGTTTATGAAATTCACAAAACTTAAAAGTCTCAATTTGGATCATAATAATATTCGTGAAGTAGAAAATAATGCATTTGTTGGACTGAATGCTCTGAGAACGTTATCCATCCAGAACAACATGATTCCTATACAGAAAAACTCTTTTCCTAAACACGTTTTTGCTCCGACAAAAAACCTGAGGAGTTTATTTACAGGTGGAAATCCGAATAACCTTTACCTTGGTGTTTATCCGGACGATGCGTTGAGCTATTTAAATAAGCTTGAATATCTTTCGTTGGATTTATATCCAAAACCAGAATTTGGAGTTGGTTTTAAAAAAATGAAATCTTTGAAGACAATTAGGTTTGATAAATGTGAACTTCTAGAATTAAAAAACGACACATTTAAGAATTTGTCATCAAGTGTTGAAAATCTATACATGACAAACTGTAAGGATATAAGCCCTCGTGTTGGTATAGCTGCTTTTGAACATTTTGTGAATCTGAAAATTCTGGACTTGTCAAATTCCTTGATATCATTACCAAGTGCAATGGATTTGTTGTATGGTCTGCAGAATAATTCTATGGAGGAAATTAACTTTTATAAGGTAAACACCAATGAGTTAGCTGATGAAATAAACCCTTACTCTGTGACATTAACTCACCAGAACACTTATTATCTGAGAAATATTTGTGTGAAACGACTAAATCTAGCATTTAATGAAATTGTAGAAGTGAGACGAAAAAGTCTTTTTAGTTTGAAGCGGATGGACTGTTTAGAAGACTTTATTGTTTCTGGGAATCGGTTTGATCTTGTTTATTCAGTTCATTTAGTTGATATGATGTTATTTATCAACAAAGGCGTAAATCTGCGATATTTTGACTTTTCCTTCATGGCAGTCGAATTCCCAAACTACCTTTATCCGTATACCCCAATAAAAACTGGACACAAGAAGTTTAAAAGATCATCACTGTTTTCGGGAGGCGTCCTGGTTTTTAATTGTCCGCCTAAATGGCACACACTCCGCATGACTCGTAACTTATGGTCCCTACAGAATATAAGAAATATGGATTTTAAAGGTTGTAAAAACTTTCGAGTTTTAGATTTGTCATATTCTTCCATACAATTTTTGAATTTTAATATCACGGGTATTGAAACTACCGAAACTGTCGATATTTCGGGAATCGATATATCGACGATATTTCCTCTTTTATTGTATTCAGTTCCTAACTTAAAAACTCTGATTGTAAACAGCGTGAATTTAGACAAATTATTTGATAAACCAATGGGCCTCAGACTATTTTCTATTTAAAATATATTGAAAAAATTGAAATGACGAAAAATCATGTGAATAACATACCTACCTTGGTATTTAGAGGGCTGCTTAAATTGCAACATATCAACTTGTCTCAAAACGCGTTAGAAGAGTTCCCGGAAGCTCTTCTAAGCGTTAAGTCGATCAGGACACTTGATTTATCCGATAATAAATTAACAACCCTTTCTCAGGCTGCAATCTCGTGGTTAGAAAATGCTGCACGCGAGAATGGAAATATAACAGTTTATCTAAAAGGGAATCTTCTGTCATGCAAATGTGAAAATTCCAAATTTATAGAATGGCTGTTTAGTACGAAAGTAAAGTTTGATAATATGAAAAATTATTCATGTTTGTTGGGAGGGGGAGAAATTAGTAATACTATATTTGTGAATGAACATTTTTCAGATGTTTTTATTAACTGTGTGTCAACATTTTGGTTAGTGTTCAGTGTTGTGTTTTCTGCATTAATGCTCTTTACCTTGATTGCGTCTGTTATAGCCTTCCGGTTCCGGTGGCGCATTTCCTATTTCTTTCACAGATACTTGCGACAGGATATTCAGTTATTAGATATGAGTGAATATGTATATGACGCATTTGTGGCATATCCAGCAGACGATTATCAATGGATTTGGCGGGAAATGAGAGTCCAAATGGAAAATAATTATGGACTTAAATTATGTCTACATGACCGTGAATTTGTACCTGGTGAAACTATTTCACAGAATATACATGATTTTATGCAGAAAAGTAAAAAGATTATTTTTGATGTGACCCCTGGTTTTGTAGATGCCAGGTGGTTTGATTATGAATTAGAGATGGCTAGAATGGACATGATGGAAAGACGAAATAATAATGGTATTATTGTAATTATCAGAAATGGCATACAACCAGAGCACATGCCTCGCGCTTTTAATAACATTTGGCACAGCATCACGTGTTTATCCTGGCCAGACGATGAAGATGACGTTGTTACTAGGGCGGAAGCGGAAGAGATGTTTTGGAGACGACTAAGAGATGTTTTGGAATCGTAAAATTTTATTTTTCATTCGTTATTGTTATTTTAAATCAGCAGTGATATCTGAATAAAAACTTATTAAATTATAATACAGATTTATGTAATTATATGATGTATTTAATATTAATCTTCATTATCAGCGCTTTTATAAATAAGCATTGAAAACTAATGACAAAAATTAAGCCCTCCGTCATATATTTATTTTAAACAACATTGGCGGACCCAACCAAGAGAGAGAGAGAGAGAGAGAGAGAGAGAGAGAGAGAGAGAGAGAGAGAGAGAGAGAGTTTGTTTTCCGGGGTTGGGACTTCTGTCCATGGTGTTGCTCAGATTGCAGAAAATTCTAGAATTTTATTCTAGATTTAAACGTTTCTTTTGGATCATGTCCCTTGACCCCCTACTTCGTTGTTACGCATAAAAAAAATGTAACTCCCTTTCTACAAATTCCGGGACCACCGCTTTTTATATATATTCGCGCTAACCTTTAAACATATTTGTTTTTGGTCACATCTTGTACCACGACCCACGACATGTATCTACAGTACAGACCTATCAAAAGTCAAACACTGAGTAACAAAGACTAGTCGAAGCTTGACTACCAAGTGGCCGAGCCTGTCGAAAGTTTAACTCGGAACTTACAAAAACGAATCGAAGCTTGATTACCAAGTGACCGAGCCTGTCGAAAGTTTAACTTTGAACTTACAAAAACGAATCGAAGTTTGATTACCAAGTGACCGAGCCTGTCGAAAGTTTAACTTAGAGCTTACAAAAACGAATCGAAGTTTGATTACCAAGTGGCCGAGCCTGTCAAAAGTTTAACTCAGAACTTACAAAAACGAATCGAAGTTTGATTACCAAGTGACCGAGCCTGTCGAAAGTTTAACTTAGAGCTTACAAAAACGAATCGAAGTTTGATTACCAAGTGGCCGAGCCTGTCAAAAGTTTAACTCTGAACTTACAAAAACGAATCGAAGTTTGATTACCAAGTGACCGAGCCTGTCGAAAGTTTAATTCTGAACTTACAAAAACGAATCGAAGTTTGATTACCAAGTGACCGAGCCTGTCGAAAGTTTTACTTAGAGCTTACAAAAACGAATCGAAGTTTGATTATCAAGTGATCGAGCCTGTCGAAAGTTTAACTCTGAAATTACAAAAACAAATCGAACTTTGATTACCAAGTGACCGCGCCTGTCGAAAGTTTAACTTAAAGCTTACAAAAACGAATCGAAGTTTGATTATCAAGTGATCGAGCCTGTCGGAAGTTTAACTCAGAACTTACAAAAACGAATCGAAGCTTGATACCAAGAGACCGAGCCTGTCGAAAGTTTTAACCTGAATTTACAAAAACGAATCGAAGTTTGATTACCAAGTGACCGAGCCTGTCGAAAGTTTAACTCAGAACTTACAAAAACGAATCGAAGTTTGATAACCAAGTGGCCGAGGCTGTCGAAAGTTTAAATCTGAACTTAAAAAAACGAATCGAAGTTTGATTACCAAGTGGCAGAGCCTGTCGAAAGTTTTAATCTGAATTTACAAAAACGAATCGAAGCTTGAATACCAAGTGACCGAGCCTGTGGAAAGTTTAACTCTGAACTGACAAAAACGAATCGAAGTTTGATTACCAAGTGACCGAGCCTGTCAATAGTTTAACTCTGAACTGACAAAAACGAATCGAAGTTTGATTACCAAGTGGCCGAGCCTGTCGAAAGTTTAACTCTGAACTGACAAAAACGAATCGAAGTTTGATTACCAAGTGACCGAGCCTGTCAAAAGTTTAACTCTAAACTGACAAAAACGAATTGAAGTTTGATTACTAAGTGACCGAGCCTGTCGAAAGTTTAACTCTGAACTTACAAAAACGAATCGAAGCTTGAATACCAAGTGACCGAGCCTGTCGAAAGTTTAACTCAGAACTTACAAAAACGAATCGAAGTTTGATTACCAAGTGGCCGAGCCTGTCGAAAGTTTAACTCTGAACTGACAAAAACGAATCGAAGTTTGATTACTGAGTGACCGAGCCTGTCGAAAGTTTAACTCTAAACTTACAAAAACGAATCGAAGCTTGAATACCAAATGACCGAGCCTGTCGAAAGTTTAACTCTGAACTGAAAAAAACCAAATCGAAGCTTGATTACCAAGTGACCGAGCCTGTCGAAAGTTTAACTCTGAACTGACAAAAACGAATCGAAGTTTGATTACCAAGTGACCGAGCCTGTCGAAAGTTTAACTCTGAACTTACAAAAACGAATCGAAGTTTGATTACCAAGTGGCCGAGGCTGTCGAAAGTTTAAATCGGAACTTAAAAAACGAATCGAAGTTTGATTACCAAGTGGCCGAGCTTGTCGAAAGTTTAACTCTGAACTTACAAAAACGAATCGAAGTTTGATTACCAAGTGGCCGAGCTTGTCGAAAGTTTATCGAACTTACAAAAACGAATCGAAGTTGATTACCAAGTGGCCGAGCTGTCGAAAGTTTTAACCTGAACTTACAAAAACGAATCGAAGTTGATTACCAAGTGGCCGAGCTGTCGAAAGTTTAACTCTGAACTTACAAAAACAATCGAAGTTTGATTACCAAGTGACCGAGCCTGTCGAAAGTTTAACTCTGAACTTACAAAAAGAATCGAAGCTTGATTACCAAGTGGCCGAGCCTGTCGAAAGTTTAACTGAACTGACAAAAACGAATCGAAGTTTGATTACCAAGTGACCGAGCCTGTCGAAAGTTTAACTCAGAACTTACAAAACGAATCGAGCTTGATTACCAAGTGGCCGAGCCTGTCGAAAGTTTAAGTCTGAACTGACAAAAACGGATCGAAGCTTGATTACCAAGTGGCCGAGTCTGTCGAAAGTTTAACTCAGAACTTACAAAAACGAATCAAAGTTATTACTAAGTGGCCAGCCTGTCGAAAGTTTAACTCTGAACTTACAAAAACGAATCAAAGCTTAAATACCAAGTGACCGAGCCTGTCGAAAGTTTAACTCTGAACTGACAAAAACGAATCGAAGTTTGATTACCAAGTGACCGAGCCTGTCGAAAGTTTAACTCTGAACTGACAAAAACGAATCGAAGTTTGATAACCAAGTGACCGAGCCTGTCGAAAGTTTAACTCTGAACTGACAAAAAGGAATCGAAGCTTGATTACCAAGTGGCCGAGCCTGTCGAAAGTTTAACTCAGAACTTACAAAAACGAATCGAAGTTTGATTACCAAGTGACCGAGCCTGTCGAAAGTTTAACTCAGAACTTACAAAAACGAATCGAAGTTTGATTACAAGTGGCCGAGCCTGTCGAAAGTTTAACTCTGAACTGACAAAAACGAATCGAAGTTTGATTACTAAGTGACCGAGCCTGTCGAAAGTTAAACTCTGAACTTGCAAACACGAATTGAAGCTTGAATACCAAGTGACCGAGTCTGTCGAAAGTTTAACTTTGAACTGAAAAAAAATGAATCGAAGCTTGATTACCAAGTGACCGAGCCTGTCGAAAGTTTAACTCTGAACTGACAAAAACGAATCGAAGTTTGATTACCAAGTGACAGAGCCTGTCGAAAGTTTAACTCTGAACTGACAAAAACGAATCGAAGTTTGATTACCAAGTGACCGAGTCTGTCGAAAGTTTACCTCAGAACTTACAGAAACGAATCGAAGCTTGATTACCAAGTGGCCGAACCTGTCGAAAGTTTAACTCAGAACTTACAGAAACGAATCGAAGTTTGATTACCAAGTGACCGAGCCTGTTGAACGTTTAACTCTGAACTGACAAAAACGAATCGAAGCTTGATTACCAAGTGGCCGAGCCTGTCGAAAGTGTAACTCTAAACTGACAAAAACGAATCGAAGTTTGATTATCAAGTGATCGAGCCTGTCGAAAGTTTAACTCAGAACTTACAAAAACGAATCGAAGTTTGATTTTCAAGTGGCCGAGTTATGTATAACTACATTATGGTGGCGAAAAACTGCCAAGACACGAACAGATCAGCGGCCGAAATATAGCTAACGAAGGACTCAGATCAGTGGCCAAAATATAGCTAACGAAGGACTCAGACCAGCGGCCAAAATAGCTAACGATGGACTCAGATTAGTGGCCGATTCAGCACTATAATCTTGTTGTTACTTTCGTACGATAGCCGATATCAGCCATGACACTATACAGTAACTTAACTGTTGCGCGTCATCGATGTACACATGCATTTTGACAGTCTACGGTTAAGGTTAGAGAAATACACGTACTTGATGACACTCTACAGTAAAGCCCCATGAACATATTCTCGTTTGATCTTGTCCAGGTGTTCACTGTTTATCTGTAAATTTAACTATAGACTGTCATAATCCATGTGTACAACAATGAAGCGCAACAGTAAAGTTACTTAGAGCGTCGTGGCTGATATCGGACATCGTACTTTCGACATGCCTTTATAATTGTAAACATTGCAAATAAATTTAATATAAAATTGCTCCTTGCAAAATGATATAAAGTTTAGTCATGTATTGCTGTTATGTAATTACATGCACTTAAATCCTTGACACAAATAAAGTGACACGACTCAATTCAAGTTGTTTCTTTTTTTAGTTTGTATGAAAATAATTTAGCTTACTTATTTATCAAAGAATTCTTTAGTATTGTCTAGATGTAAATAAAGAAAACTAAAGTCATGATTGTATTTACTTGCAATTTCTTTAAAAAGTCGGCATGAATGTGTTAAACATGACGAAAATAAACATGTATCTATCCAGAAAAGAATTCAGAAATCGAAGTGAAATTACCTATATGTAACACTGCGGTGGCTCAGTCGGTAGAGTGCTTGCTCCGTTAGTGGGAGGTCGTGGGTTCGAACACCGACCATGTCTGACCCAATACTTGAAAGTGGGTAGTGACTGTTCTTTCGCCAAACACTCGGCATTACGAAATAAAAGTCGTGATTTTTTCGGATGGGAGCCTAAAATAAACGAGGTCCCGTGTCACGGTAGGCTCCCTGCTGTATAATGTAATCAGCGCAACGCAAAGGCAAAATTTCTGCAACTTCGCCTATAGCTGGCGACGTCTCGATATAAGTGAAATATTCTTGACTGGGACGTTAGACACTATTACCCAACTTAACTCAACCTTCATGGCCCCTGAGGCCACCGTGGTCTAATGGATAAGTCATCAGTCTTTTCCAGGGTTCCTCACTGCTGTTTGTTTGAGTCCCGCTCAGACCAAAAGGGAATTTTCCTTGCCATTATTTAACCCGTGGCGATTTAATGTTACTAGAGGAGTAGTGCGCTTGTCTGTGGCGTATTGACCCGGTGAGCTAGTACCTTAAAGTCGCTCGAGTGCGCGCTGTTACAAGGCAGTCCATAAAATACGCTCGCACTTCACATGCATACTCGACCTTGTTTAAAGATTAATACATAGAGATTAATAAAGTATTTCTAGTCACGAAAAGTTGAAAAATTGATGATGCGACGTTAAGAAACATTCAACAACAACAACCTATATGTACCCGTATTGTTTCATAGTTGGTATGATAGAACAGGCATTTCTTGCTCTAGTTGCTGAATACATTTACAAGGAAACCATTTGGGTTTTAAATAAATGATTTATTCAAATTGTCATTAAGGTGACATAACCTTTTCCTCAATTAGTAAGACCCATCAAAGAGTGTTGTCATGTATATCACATGCATACTCGACCTTGTTTAAAGATTAATTAATACATAGAGATTAATAAAGTAGTTCTCGTCACGAATAGCTGAAAAATTGCTGATGCAACATTCAACAACAACCTATATAGCTACATGTACCCGTATTGTTTCATAGTTGGTATGATAGAACACGCATTTCTTGCTCTAGTTGCTGAATACATTCACAGGGAAACCATTTGGGTTTTAAATATATGATTTATTCAAATTGTCATTAAGATGACATAACCTTTTCCTCAATTAGTAAGACCCATCAAAGAGTGTTGTCATGTATATCACATTGTATCATAATTATTGCACCTTTATGAATAGCCTTTAAACACGAGTTTCACGCACCTGCACACACCGTATTCGATGGCGATCTATATCAGTATTTTATGTTTGCTGTTTTTTGTCATTTTTCCTTCTGTTGTGTTTAGTGAAAGAGTTCCTTAGAATCAATAACTTCATTTGTGTAAAATATAGAAAGGTTGATTAACGCCTGGCAGTACTTGGTCGTATGCGGGAAGTCGTCGTGGTTTTTAATCATGACTGGATCTGACAAAGGAAAGTAGGTAGTGATTAGCCAAACACTCGACATATAGAAATGAAAGAATGAAACCCACGAAGTTCTTCGGAAGGGAGTTTAAAATGCCTTGTGCAAAAAAGTAAAAATTTTGCAATTTCACCTATAGGTGATGACGTCTCAATGTAAGTGACGTAAAACCCTATTTATTCAATCAATCAATCAATCAATCAATCAATCAATCAATCAATCAATCATTCAATCAAAATTGATGCCATAACGTTGGATTTTACGTTTTAATTTTTTGACATAATAAACATACCGTGCAAAGAAATATCGGAAAAACAGTCGCCATGAAATCAAGATTGACTGATAAATATCAGAGCAATCCGATACTGCAAGACATGAATAGGTATATAGTGTGTCAAGTTTGACTTGACAGGTTGACCTTTAATATGAATATTAGTTTGGAACTGTGTGATTTAGGTACGGTGGCATGTTTCATCACCATACACAATCGATACACAGTACAAGTATTAATATCATCTCTCTATATGTATCAACTTTATATAGCCCCTAAAGTACACAACAGATATATGTCAAATATTCAAATTAAAGGTCAAACGGCCAGGTCAAACTTGACGCTCTTTACATGTACAGTACAGGCCTATTAAAAGATTGTCACTTAGCCATCGGATTAATGCCAAAGCCGCATTTCATCTTCACTTCTTGTTTATCTCCCGCCTTTCAAAAAGAAAGAGGGGAATATAAAATTCTACTCTTCGTCCGTCCTTCCGCCCGTCCAAAATTCTTGACTGTGCTATTCCTTCAAAATTATGAAGCACTAGTTCACGTAACATGGTCCATAGCATCAACATTTTTAGGAGATGCGCATATCGTTAACCCGAGTTGGTTTTTCTTATTTTTCTTGGAGTCATGACCCTTTGAACATGAGTGCAAATCAAAAAAAAAAAATTGCTGGCGGGGGAATCCTAATTTACTGAATTTGCTTGTATAATACCTATATCAGAAGCTTTTTAACAGTTGGTGTATATATCTAATTCGACTCCTTTTGGTTAGCACAGTGTTAGTCATTAGGTGGCCGAACTTCGATCCCTTTACGTTAGCACGGTATTCGGTCACTAGGCAGCCGAACTTCGATCCCTTTACGTTAGCACGGTATTCGGTCACTAGGCAGCCGAACTTCGATCCTTTTACGTTAGCACGGTATTCGGTCACTAGGCAGCCGAACTTCGATCCCTTTACGTTAGCACGGTATTCGGTCACTAGGCAGCCGAACTTCGATCCCTTTACGTTAGCACGGTATTCGGTCACTAGGCAGCCGAACTTCGATCCCTTTACGTTAGCACGGTATTCGGTCACTAGGCAGCCGAACTTCGATCCCTTTACGTTAGCACGGTATTCGGTCACTAGGCAGCCGAACTTCGATCCCTTTACGTTAGCACGGTATTCGGTCACTAGGCAGCCGAACTTCGATCCCTTTACGTTAGCACGGTATTCGGTTACTAGGCAGCCGAACTTCGATCCCTTTACGTTAGCACGGTATTCGGTTACTAGGCAGCCGAACTTCGATCCCTTTACGTTAGCACGGTGTTCGGTCACTAGGCAGCCGAACTCCGATCCCTTTTCGTTAGCACGGTGTTCGGTCACTAGGCAGCCGAACTTCAATCCCTTTTCGTTAGCACGGTGTTCGGTCACTAGGCAGCCGATCTTCGGTCCTTTTTCGTCACCACAGTGTTAAACTTTCGACAGGTCTGTATTGTAGATACACCGATCAGCTATTAACAATATATGTATCAATCAATTAATCCAAATCGTGATAATTGATATTTCCACTTACAATAAACTTTCTATCTACATGTATATATTATTTAGTATCTGTCACGCTATATAGCTATCAAAGCAAAGAGTGATTCAATTCAAGGTTATTATTGTAGAATGTTGCTACAGAACAATGTAGAACTTCCATATTCAGCGGGCCGCACGGATACATTATATACATTAGACTTTATAGAAAAGGTACAGCTGGCTAACATGCTATCGGCAAAAAACAGAGCAAATTTGACAATTTGACAATTTATAGACGGAGTCTATATTTAATTTAATTTGATTTACAAGCCGTGATACTTTAGATTTTTAATGAATATTAGTTATTAAAATTCAACCTCGAAGCAATAGTAATAATAAAAAATAAACATACCAATCCATACCAAAAGCACACTCCAAAGCATAGTGAGACTTTGAAACTGGACAATTAGATTACATGTCATTTTCCACCAGGTTGGTAAGGCTGGTTGTTCCGGAAGAGTAAGCACCTCTTGTCTAGAACAATACAGTATAACTACAATTCCTGCCAATTTCACGCTTCAGATTATTTCGGCCAACATGCTTGATTCCATTGTATATAAACAGACTTGTGCAGTATTTTCCTATAAACAATAATGTCAAATAAGTCTTGTGTTGACAAGGTCATACTTCAAAGACATTTTTTAACATGTTGACTTCATTTTTTTTATTGTTAACTTTCCTAGTCTATGCAGCGATACAATTGCTTCTCCTGCTTATTGTGTATTTCTTTTACATTTAAACGCTATGGTGTAGTCTGTTCCCACTACGGAAACTATATACAAACTGCTTACAAATATATTGTTGCCGCAAGGATATTGCAAGCCCGGTCTAATATATTAATGAAGGCCCTCAAAAGGTTTTATAAGTATGATGTCTCTGTATCCAAAATTACCATAGTTTATTTGACGTCATATCGTTCACGTTCCTTCTCTTTAACCTCATTTTTAATTTTGTACGTTGCGGCTGTAGCTACGTAAACAGGAGGCGGTTTATCTTCAAAAGCACCTGGTCTCACTTTCCGGATTGAAGTTCACACATTTAAATAAAAAGACCAAACATACTAATTCATGTCCAAATTGAAATCTAGAAGCAAATTAAATTGTTTGAAACTGACAAATTTAATTTACAAGTTTCAAAGTTTTTACTTTGGTTTTGTATAAGTATGTTTGTGTTTTTTATCTAAATAATGTCAAAGAAAGCTTGGAAAACATTTATCTCCGATTTGGCTCTGTGATTTGCTTTTAGACCTATCTTTTGTCGAAAAGATCATTATTGGCTAGTTTCCTGCTTGAAATTGCCCGTTTCAAAGTCTTTACTTGGATTTGGACATGGATCGATACGATTATGGTTTATCATTTCAATTAATCCAAAGTTATTCATATCTATGAAGTTTGTTATTACTTGGGGCAATCACACACCCCGCCGGTAAATGAGTTTAAAATTCAATTTTCCACGTGGCGTACTGGAATTTTCCTTTTGTTACATTTTCAACGATTTAAAAATAAGGCATTCTGTTGTTGTCATTTGAATCATTTAAATGTGCAGACTAATTTGAAAGACATTATGTTGAATCCATTTACTCCAAAATATACAGAAGTCATTGTAAAATGTTCATTTTTTATGTGACAAAATATTATTAATGAATCAATGTAATCAAACAGAAAACGATCGGTTTATGTAAATAATAATTTAATAAACAATCACTTTTGTTATGATTGCAACTACATAAAGAAAAGACTCCTAGAGGGCTGTAAAATGTTGTAGCAAATATGTTCCTTTTTTACTCTCCCATCTAGCTTAGTCTGTTTTAGTCGCTTTTAGTTGTAAGCGTCCTCCTCTCTGTCGGTTGTCATAGATTATTTACTCCTTTTCGAGCGCTAGAGTTGTCACTGGGACACAAGGCCTCGGTTTTTAGTCTCATCCCAAAGACTGTTCTAGTGATAAACATTGTAAAGCTCTAGAAACCCATTTAAAAATAATCCAAATTCCCCGAGAGGTTTCAACCCAGAATCCTTGACTTAGGAGGTCAATGACAGTACCACTTGGACATGTCCACCCATTAAACTATTTTACTAGTTACAAACCGCTTTGAAGATAAGTTATTAGTTGTAAAACTAAAACAAACTAAAAACTAAAACTAAAACTGGTATAATATGTAATTGTACTAAAATAATTGATTAAAGAAATTCATCAGAAGAACTGTTCATCATATACATCTTGGTAAGTATAAAGTATTTGTGTTCAAAATGACTCTGGGCGTATATTGGCGTTCCATAGTTCCATGTTCTTTAATTCTCAATTTTAATCAACCATTCCGGAACCTCACCTTTATTATTAAAATTTGCTTCGGGATTGTAATTTGGATATAGATTGTTGCGTTTGTTTTGATAAATACGAAAAAAATGTATTTCTTACCATTTTTTTTATTTCTTTTTCTTCGAAATACAGCTTGCAGAAAAACAGCTTTTTTTCCGCCGAAAGAGAAAAAAAATTGATTATAACAACTGCATACTAAAATGTGTATGTTGACTCTATTAGTAATTTTACATCCATGTAAAAACAAACGTAATAGTTCAAGTTCAAATCACGATCAAAGAAATAAGCAAAAGCTGCCTATTTAGTTAAACATCCCATCAATGAAGGGGTGCTCTAGACGGGTAGGCGGCTATATTTTAGCTAGCTACAATATTGTGATGATGACCATAAAACATTTTGAGGGTCTTGTAAGCCTAGGGTTGGAACGTCCTTGAATGAATAAACTATTTGTACGCCGCTGGTGGTTTCTTTGTATTTAAGTTCTCGTATTAGGAATAATCTCTTCCATAGCGTATTAATTTGAAAAGGCTAGACACAGAGACATCACACTTATCAAAATTCCTATGATAACGGTCATATAACTTTTTAGGGACCTTAATAAGCCTTTAGTTGCAATATATCCCCGTGGCAACAATTTTTTGTAAGCAACCTGCTTTGTTGTACAAAGTCCCTTTAATGAGAACAAGCTTTACCATAGCGTATTAATTGGGAAACAAATACACCATAAGCAGGAAACGTAGTTATATTGTTGCATGTACAAGGATAACTGATATTATCTTTAATAAAGGGGACCAATTTTTGGGTTTTTATAAAGGACGAATACTAAAGTTTAGATATATTGTATTTGATTTTTGATTTAAAGTTTCTTATCCTATCACAGGTATTTTAAACGTTCGTGTTATTACGTATTATACAGCATTTTAACACAACATATTAACTACAAAAAAACCCCAAAAAATTATAAGTGATTGCTATTTCATAAGATCACAATTAGAAAATGGAAATTAAAACAAATATTTGAAAAACAAATTGCATTTCATAGGAAAACCAAAATTAATTTAAATACCATAAATTTAAAATCAAGAAGTCCTTATATTTTCTTTTATTGTTAATTTCTTTAAAAAAAACCCAATAAACAGATTCAAAACGGTCATATTATGAGATGTTTCATTAGTTACCTAGAGCACAAATTTCGTTCCTATTTCAATGTAATTGCCCAAGAGATTGCAAGTTTTTTCGATCATAAGGCCTGACTGAATTGATTACCTTGATAAAAGCTAGGTCAAGTTCGTATTTCGACCATGAAAAATCAATAAATAGGTCATTAGGTCAAATAATTGTTTATTCTATTTTGCTTAGATTAATCTTTTTGAGCCAATCCAGTTTTTATGTGTAATGTTGTATCTATAAGTAGGAAATTGATCAAATAGTTAACGAAAAAAATGTTGATACGTTTTAGGCGGCATATCTAATATTCGCTCTTGGCATAATCTTTGTCAATTTTGGTCATGTTGAGTAAAAAAGTAGGTCACCAGATCATAGATTCTGAAATAGAAAAATCTCTTAACGCTTCAGAGATATTATTCAAATGTAACCGTAATGGACAAATGCTAGGTCCAAAATTATATCACTCGGCCAAATCAGAAACAAAATGATTTACCAATTTTCTGGATAACTGTTCAGAACAATCTTGACAAAGATTATCTGGTATTCATATATGAGCATTGCCGAGCCATATGTCGGTTACTATGTCAAATACAACAAAGACCTAGTTAATGATATACAGATCAAATGTTTTCAAATATCAATTTTTCTATTGTCAACTTTCTTTTTTTCCACAGCAATATACCTGCTTCTCCTGCTTATGGTGTATTTGTTTCCCAAATAATATGCTATGGTAGAGCTTGTTTCTACTATTAAAACCTTATACAACGAAGCAAGCTGCTTACAAATAAATCATTGACCCAGAGATAATGCAAGCCTAGGCTTACCAAGGTCCTTATAAAGTCCTTATAAGGTCCTTACATTGCTTGGAGTAAAATTTTCTGTTGATTTAGACAAAATGATAAAAATAAATTATGATGAGAAATTACAAGATATTGAAAAAGCTTAAAACAATGGTCAAAAAGAATTTTAACTCCTTTAGGTAGAATAACGGTATTGAAAACATTGATAATTTGTAAATTAAACCATCTATTTATTGCTCTTCCAAATCCACCATTGGAAATAATAACAAAACTGAATAAGATGTTTTATAACTTTATATGGCAACATAAAAATGATCGCATAAAAAGAGAGTTAATGTCACAGAGCTATGAAAAAGGAGGCTTAAAAATGATAGACATTAAACATTTTATAGCATCACTCAAAATAACATGGATCAGGCGACTACTTCAAATTGAATCTAAATACAAAAAGTTATTTGAGATTTCATATTCTAAGATTGATAATTTCTTAAAGTATGGAAATGATTATTTTAATAAAATAAAACAAAATAATCCTAATAATTGCTTTTGGAATAATGTTTTTGATGCCTGGAATTCTTTGTCTATGAGACAAAAACCTGAAAATTTAAATGATGTTAAAGATGTAAGTATCTGGTTCAATAATGATATCTGTATAAATAACAGCCCAGTATTCTTCAGATCTTGGTCTGACAGTGGCATACATTTCATAAAGGATTTCCTTAATGAGGATGGAAAATTAATTTCATACAGAGAATTTACTAGAAGGTATGTGGCTGTCAGGGCAAACTTTGTTGAATATCTTGGTATAAAGTCCACCATTGAATCATATATTAAAAACTGAATATACAAAACCAACCAGTCAATTTATTACAAGTTGATATACCATACTTTTTCAGAATAGTACTTAAAAGTAACAAAGGGAGTAAGGACTTTTACAATGTTTTCAATAATAACAATCCAACTGTCATAAGTCAAGAAAAATGGAAATCCATATTGACTGGAAATCACTATATATCACCCCCTTTAAAAGTTGTGAAAATACCAAATTACAATGGTTTCAATATAGGATAAACCAAAGAATAATTTCTACAAATGATTTCTTATTTAAAATTAAACTAAGAGATTATAATCTCTGTACCTTCTGTAACAATACAGCTGAAAAAATAGAGCATCTGTTTTGGTATTGTGAGATAATTAATAACTTTTGGATGCAATTAGAGGATTTTATATTTCAAAAAATAAACCGCTACATTAATATTTATAGGGAAAGTGCTATTTTTGGACATATTAACCAAAAAGAGAGAAATAAACCTCAAAATTTTCTACTTTTAACTACCAGACAGTACATATATAAGTGCAGAATTGATAAAAACTACCAAATTTAATTACATGGAAAATTAGTATTAAAGATCAATTTGATATCGAAAAGATCATTGCAATAAAAAAATCTTTATGACAAATTTCTGGAACTTTGGGATCCATGGATAATTATCTTTGATGAATGATTTAATGTCTCCATCCAGCATGACTGTAGTTTTGATACTGTAGAAGTGATAATAAAAATATACCATCATGATGTATAATGTACATGTATGTTTCATAAGGCTTAAAACTATACCTGTATGAAAATGTTAATATACATTTTGTATCTGAATGTTGAAGGGGTTGACACACACACACACACACACACACACACACACACACACACACTAATAAACCAAAACCCAGACAAAACTGAAAAGGAAACAAGACCCTGTATTTTTTATTTACTTGGTTACTTAAAGAAGGGATTAATCTAGCTTAAATTTAACGAATGTTCATCTGATATATTGATCTTTTTTATTGCCATTTTTGAAAGTTTTAAATTCTAATAACCTCTTTCTAAATAAGTGTATTGCTATATTTTTCAAATACTAGTGAACTTATTCTCAAAAACTTAAGTGATACTCATTTAACAGTTACTTGAATAAGGACCCCAACCCTCCGCCCCCACCCCTATTAATCAGAAATGTGCCTTACTACAAAATCTAGATTAATCCCTAGAATGATCAAATACTCCACAATTATATATATATATATATATATCTTATGTCTTATGTATGTCAAACTGTCCTATTGTTACCCGGCAAGTGAACCCAGTGGCCCCAACCCTGGCACTTGACCATCCCTTATTTAATGTCTGGGGCAATAAAAACACAAATTACAAAAAAAAAAAAAAAAAAAAAAAAAAAAGGTCCTTATAAAGTTATACGAGTAAGATAAGTTTGCTATCTCTGCAACCAGGATTGCCATGAATACATTTTTATGTCCCTTTCACTCAATATTATTACACACATTGCGTGTGTAGTTACAGTAAATAGTACAGGGGGTGCTTCTCTTCAAGAAACCCCGTCCTAACTGTCTTGGTTCACGTGTTTAACATAAGTTTTCAGTTTCAAAGGTTTTACTTTGCTTCTGGATTGTGATTTGGATATGGATTAGTATATGTCTGACATAAGCAAGGAAAACAGTAAAAATGGGTCATGTTAGAAAATTTCCGTTAACCTTCTAGCAAATTTATTGTTTCAGAACCTTTCCAAATACATGTTTGAGATGAAGTTTTCTGAACAGTCATGAATATGTTATGTATGTGTCCTAAAAGCCATGCTTAAAACTGTTTTTCAGGACAGACATACCGTTATAGCATATGATATGCGAGGGGAGGTCAAAAAGTTCATAGAACGGGGAATATATTGCCGCAACAAACCATACATTTTATTATTATTTTAAAATATAGTCCCCATTTACCCCAATGCACTTAGCCCATCTTTCTTTCAGACTGTCTATACCTTTGAAATATAAGTCTTCGGTTTCGTCATGAAACCATGCATCTGTGGCAGCCTTAAGTTCATTATCATCATCATCATCATCATCATCATCATCATCATCAGGAAATCTGATTCCCCGTAAATGGGATTTCAAATGTCTAAATAGGAAATAATCACTGCGTGCCAAATCGGGACTGTAGGGTGGGTGATTAAGTTGTTTGAACTTGCATTCACGGATCGCTGCTTGTGCAGTCCTTGACTTGTGCACAGGAACATTGTCGTAAAGAACCAATACCCCTCGGCTCAACTTTCCCCTCCTTTTTAATTAAATAGCAGCTTTCAGCTGCTTCATTAGATCAGCACAGTAAGTCCCAGTGATATTGATTCCAGCAGGTTTATAATTGATTAACAGAACACCCTCAGAATCTTAAAACACAGTGCCCATGACTTTGCCAGCTGATGGTTGGGTTTTGAATTTCTTTGGTAGGGGTGAGCCAGGTGAGCATGGACTCTTTTTCGGTTTCTGGGTCCCAATGATAAATCCATGTTTCATCACCAGTTACTAAGCGTAAATGGAAGCTTTCCGGGTTATCATTATAATTGCCAAGAAACCCCCGCCTTGACTGGAGTCTTTGGAAGCGATCCTGCACATTAAGGTTTCTGGGGATCCATCTTGTGGATACTTTTGACATCCCAAGATGCTCGTAGATAACCGTGTATACACTTTCATGTGAAATGTCACACTCCCTAGCTATGTCATCAACCCTAATTCGACGATCATTCATGATGAGGGTCTCCACAGACGTGATAATTTCCTTTGTGATGGCATCAGCTGGCCGACCTGACCGTGGGTCATTCTTCAGTGAGGTGCGCCCACGTTTAAATTCAGCCGACCATTTTGCCACTGTCGAATAGGCAGGACCACTGTCACTGTACACCTCGGCCATTCGCCGGTGAATTTCTTTGGCATTTGACCCCTCTGCTGTGAGGAACTTTATTACTGCCTTAAACTCAACAATTTGATTTTCCATCATTGCTTGATGGTCACCAACTTTGAATGCTTTTGAGAATTACACAAATATGTTGTGACAAATAAACTTCATATGTTAAAAATGGCGGAATATTGTGTTGTCTAAATAAGTAAAGAAAATGTGTGTTACGATTGGCTAAATACGCTGTTCTATGAACTTTCTGACTTCCCCTCGTATTTTAATTTTTATTTCTCAGTTGTACCTAAGTATTTGTTTACTCAATCAAAATATCCACATATGAGATTTAGAAAGTAAGTCAGGTATAAACAAAAATACTCCGGGGAATAGTTCTGTACAAAATAACACATCAATAATCAAGTTATTTATTCATCTCTTTTTTCTTGTCTACGTAAATAACCTTTTCCCTATTTTTGTTTGGATTATATTGTAGTTACATTGTTTGTTGCTCATTGTTTAGCGTAATAGAAGCATAATAAAGGTAGAATTAAAACACGTATGTGTAAAGGTGTTATTGAGAATGACGCACAGGTTGACTTTAGCGATTGGACTTAATCTTCTTAACACAGTATGAATAGATGTTGTTGTCTTTTTTCCCGAACAGTCCAGTGTCCTCCACATCCATGAAGCGTCTGCCTCGTTTTGATTAAAAGAATATTGATTAAGTAGTTAAATACTATTTCATGCCTAAAATAATTTCGTTTTATAAAACCTTATACTAAATAAAAATATTTACTTTAGCAAAACATATTCACGGGAAGGGGCAGATGGGATTTTTTTTAACGTCTTCTCATGCTGAGCTTTTGTACATTAAAATACAAACTGGATATTAATAACTTACTAGATAATTTACTTAGTATTAAACTTCATTGGTATTTCAAATAGAGTTCATTCCACTTGTGTGATTATGATGAAACACTGCGCATTGATTTGATTAATTGGGTGGATCAACGTAAATAACGTTAATGATTAATCATAAAGCCAAGTTGTTTTGTTTTACCTATATTTATTGTTTAGCCTCGTCCCTGTTTACAAATATTGTGTCACATCTTTGATGATTATACAGATCCGTCCAGAACGTTATGAGTACCCTTATATAACCTTTGTAAAACAGCAGTTTTAACGGTTTTAGGACTTTGTGTCTTGTTAACTTATATTTGTCGAATGACTATTCTTATATGTATTATAAAAAGTTTTATGGTCGTCATCACAGTATTGTTGATGTCTCTGTGTCCAGGATTGTCCTGGTTATATTTGACGTCGCAAAATTCCATGTTCCTTTCACTCAATTTTGACTTCACATGTGACGGGTTTAGCTAGCAGTAGGTGCTTATCCTTTCAGAGCACCCGACTTCACTTCCCTGGTGGAGTTCACGTGTTTAACATAACTTGTCAGTTCAAATGTTTTTACTTTGATTCTGGATTGTGATTCGGACATTGATCAGCACCAAGATGTTTGTTTTTGATTACACCTGTTCCTGTTTATAAACATTTTGTCACATTATCTTTGACGATTATAAGTATTAGAAAAAAACAGTGACTTCAAACACGCAAAGTTCTAAAAACAGAACGAGCACTTTATCAGCTGGGCTAACGCTGTGGTCAAACACAGTGAGGAAATGTTAAGCTGAAATTATTTGAAATAAGTTTGTATTGTGTGTGAATGTCCTAAAAGTATCCTTGCATTGGGTTGATCTTACTATTTAAATAATCATAATCAAATATAAAGCGAACAGGTCAATGTCGTTTGCCTAACATTGTTTTATACACATTTATACGTTGTAAGAGTAACACGAGTTCGTCTCACGAGTGCATGGATCTCAAGTGAGTAGTAATGACAGTTTGTTATAGTTACCGACTCAGTTTAATGAATTTGAAAGTTGAACACGTGCAGTCAGTAGCTTACCAACACGTGACAAGGTTTTCAATTTTATTAACATTGACGGCGAGGCTGATATCTTACACTGAGAAACATTAATGTTTAATGTTTAATTAAAACAAAATTTTCTGATTATATTTAATGTTAAAATAAGAGCTTTTTGGTCACACATATTACCCATTAACCAATATATAAATAACTATAATTAATCAATTAAAAGGGTAAAATTTAAATTAGGTCTAGGACTAAAATATTGTAGAAGGCGTGTTTTTGTTCAATGAAAAAGTCATTGATGAATACCAGTATAACCAAGATTGGGAGATTGTGATTTGTGCATGGATCGGTATGTTTGTGTTTAACACTAATTGATAACGCAAAACAAACTTAAGAAATAGATCTGAATAAAATGGTATCCATATTTACAGTTCGATACATTTTTCCATTTTTCACAGTTAGTTCGTGAGAGTTCAGGAACGTCATATTAGGCACTCTACCTACAAACCAATAAGCAACGTGTTCAGCTTTGATATGACGAGAAAATAATACTACATATATCATTGTTTAATTACCATACAAACGATTGTTGTTGGACCTCGTTTTTCTTTATTTTAAGAATATGTCCCTTTACATTCAAGTTCATAAAACAGGAACATAATTCAAATAACACGCTATCGGTAAATTGACTGGCTATAAATCTTTCCTTCCCTTTTTATGTCTATAATACAATTCGATTTGATAGATTTTGATTGTGATAAACTCCAATTAAGATTTAATATCCCTGTAATCATATTGATTATGCTATTACACAACATTATATCAGCTTTACAATGTCACATTTCCTGTGTTTGAACATAGCAATAATGGTTAACAAGGAGCGGCTGAAACAATAAATATATATCAAAAATTGAAAGACTCTGCAAGTCTTAGCTTATGATCCTATGTTTAATGACGTTGGTCGAGGTTTTCAAGGATATCCCTTCAATAAGACCCAGACTCACTGCCCTTGAATTGCAAGTCTGAAACCTTACCCATCAATCCACTACATATAAACAGCGACCAACTTTAAATTATATTCAGTTGTCAATTCTTTACTTTTCTATTGTTGTAATTGAAACTTTTTTGTGTTGATATTTAAAAGTTAATGATGACCTCATCTGTATACCCTTTCTTAATGTTTCTCGCTTCTGAACAAATGTATACAGCCAAACCTGTCTATTGAGGTTACCTAAGGGAACAAGTAAAAGTGGACTTTATGGGCAAATAATATGATTAAAGAACAATTGCAATACAATTTTACTGGCCTTTATAAGCAGGTAACCTTTATATAGAGGTGACCTTTAAGGAAAATTATACTGTAGTCCAATTCCGATTTTTTTTCTTCGACGGTAAATTAAATATATTTTTGCATTACCTCATTAACTTATTTGCCGAAGTACATTTTATTCAGTTAATTCTTTATGCTTGAATTAAATTTCAATCAGTGTCCAAATGAAAACCCGAAAGCTAAGTTAATGTAATTTTGAAACTGGAAAATTAAGTAAAACATATGAACTTTCACTAATGAAGTGAAGCCGGGTGCTCTTAACCGGTAAGTACGTAGATAAACTAGCTACATTAGACATTATCTTATTGCCAAAATTAGACACACAACAGAACAAGGAACAAAAGCAAATAGGTTAGAAGAAATAACATATCATTTATTTACAACAAAAGTTTAGAAAACACCCAGACAGTCATTTATTTACATTTATAAAAATACTAGGATTGTTATTAATATAAAATTAGTTGTACACCGTGCAAAGATAAAATTGAAAGACTCATAAATTAGACAAAACACATTTTGTTTTCAAACATAGTAAACTCTGTATTAGTATATACAAATATAAAGAAATATATTTTGACCTTTTTAGCTATCAGAATTCCTGTTATATTTAATATACTTCATACGTATTTAGTAGATACTGATTTCAACATTCATCTATTTGGGTTTGTTGAATAGTAAGTGTGAAAAATTAACTTTGGTTTTGTATTGATCAGCAACCCATATATTATGGAGTTTGTTAAGAAACATTTAATATTTATTTCTATTAACACAATCAACAAATATAAACGAAAAAATTACATGTATCCGTTAAATGCATTGAGCAATAATCACTTAATACAATAAATGTTTCCAAAACGTTATTTAACATGTTTAAGGCATTTAAATAAGCATTTAAATAAGCTTTCGCCAAGTTACAAAATCATGGTTAATCCTTTTGAAAACATATAATGGAATTGTCAAACAAATTTGAATATTCACATCTAGTTTAAAACTGAATGTCAACAAATTGAAATTAATATACATGTATAATACAGAGCAAATATATCAACAATTGTTTAATGTAAGTACTGACATTATGTTATCATTAATTAAGCTGATGAAATTACATATTATACCAGTTTTAATTTTACAGCACTAGACGGTCGTTTTTGAATACAATTCCTCATCAGTAGTGCTTGGACAAAAGTTGAGAAACAATTTTTTTCAAGATGTTGAAAAGATACTCAAAATATATTTAACCACATTCAGCTAAGGACATATTGCTAACAAGTCTCTTTTTGAAAGACTTTTTCCCTACAATTTGTGGGGTGCCTAGATTAATTAGGTTTCATTACGCACATGCGGAAACTATATTGTCAATTCACTTTTATTTCACTGGCAAACCAATGGTGGTGGCATATGATGTATCTACATTTTTAATTTATATATAAATTTGTGCGGGTGTAAAAATATATGTTCTACGATAAGTTAACGTTTTTAAATAACGATAATATAGCTATGTTGAGATTAAATGCATATTTTATTCAATAATGTAATGTATTCAGTTGAATTTTGCAGACAATGGTTAGTACAAGTACACCTTAAAGCAACTGTATACATACATTGAAGACCATGGAGCTTTATAAAAATTGTTGCAAACATTTTTTTAAATTACTTAAACGGCTAAGAGTAGAGATTTGCTCGAAGACATGGTAATACATATTCTTTGGAACAAATAAAGTTGCGTTTAAATAAATAAATAAATAAATAAATAAGAAAATTAATAAAATTACCTATTAAAGTTAAAAATAAGTAAATAAATAAATAATAGCTGTAATGAGCAACAATGAGCAATATTTTCATAGAAAACAATCTCTGTATGTACATTTGTTTTACTTTAAGTATTAATATTTGACGATAACATTCACTCTATAAGAAAAATACAATCAATATATATTAATTAGGATTTCTCATCTAGTAAATGTTAAATAATCTCCAGAAATTAATACATCTAGTTTTACTGAACCATTCATGAGAACAAGTCTTCATACACAGGTGACATTAATTTTGCAGTTCAATTTTCGATTTTATCCCAACAATTTTGAATTCTCTTTGACACATTAGAATATCTTTATTCTTTATATAAAGTCTTGCATAAGACATATATGAACTAATTATCCATTAAAAACTCTGTACTTTAATTTCTTTTTCGCCCTTTTTAACGGAATTTGATTTTCTTCTTCCTCTGGTATAACGTCTGGCATATGTTTCTTTTCACTATAATAATTTAAAATTGTTTTTATGTCCGAGTCAGATAAATCGCTGAATCTTGTCACTTTCGGAAGTTTCTTTTGCGCAACATCCGGTAGCGACGACGAGGTTGTGGTTGTAGATAACTTGCTCTCCGGTCGTTTGGCTAAAGCTTTATCTGCCAGTGAAGGTGTTTGAATGGGACCCTCTTCATTTTCGTCATTATTTGACATCGGTCGACTTTTATCAGACTCAACTGGAGTTATCACTTTAATTTTCCTAGTTGGTGTTGGCGCTGCTGGTGACATTGGTGATTTTCTTCCGCTGTTAACTCTAGGTGTTGTAATAAAACTAGATTCAACAACCCTATCTTGCTCTTTGATTTCTTCTTTTCTTTCTTTTCTTTCTATGTCTTCCATTGGAAGTGCTTCTACGGTATTTCTATTGATATCGGCCTCTTTTTCAATAATTTTCGGATACAAAATTTCTTCTTTTATTTCCATAGGATCTTCTTCAATTGTATTAGGTAATAAAGTATCATTACTGCCCGTCCTCTCAACTACCCCTGGGGATGTTCTGTCGTTTGTCAAATCCATTGGCGTATTATTACCAGCAGTAGAACACTCTGGACGTTGCACATCTGTCATGCTTTTCTTTAATCTCTCTAACTGCTGTTTTTCACGTCTATTTTTGAAGTACTTACGACACTTATGAATGCAATAAATTGAGCTACATCCTCCATAAACTAAAACCATTAATGGTAAAACTAAATACATTGCCTTGTTGTTAGGGTCAGCATAAAATTTCTCAATGTCACTTCTTGTGTCCACTGTCCCATTCGATGACCTTTTGTGTCTTGACAAATGTTCACCTATTTCATCTTTATTTTCCGTTTTGTAGTTGTGTTGAAGGATGTTGTTTTTGTTTTTGTATAATGGTAATGCGCTTCCAATTTCTGTTGCTGTAAATATACATATAACAGTACATTATATCATAATATAAACTTATTGTGAACACAATATCAAATAATATACAACTGACATTTGGTATAATATGTAATTAGGTAATTTTTGAAGCTGCAGCTTAATATGTCACTGAACGTTTTATAGCATAAAAATATTTAAATCGCACATTATATCTATCTGAACATATATATGCATGTTGTACCGCCACTGACTTTTGAAATCAGGGGCTGTGGGTTCGAACTTGGGACTTGGAACGTTTCTGAGATGATTTTCATCTCTTGTCCATACAAAAGCTGTAAAAAGCCCATTACTTTTGGATAAGACTTAAAACTGAAGTATCGAGACTCAGTGAATGCTAAAACACGTCTGTAGAGATTAAAAAAACCCAGCTCCTCTGTGGCCGTTAGAGAGGACGCTTACAACTAAAAACTGAAACAGAATGAGCAGAAAGTTTATTACCGAACAAAATTTTCACCAGATATATTGATAAAATAAGTTCTTCATGCATTTTTGTTCAGGTTCAAGTAACGTATTTGGGTGTTTTTGTGTTTATTTTGAACTTGTTGTTTCGATATTCACAAAGAAAGCTTAAAATATATAGATCAGTAGTATAAATTAATCTTAGGGTAAGTGTACTTTATATTTATATATTATTATTATAATATTATTATTAGACAATATATATATTTTTATTATTAGATAAATTATTCAGAATTATACATATATAATCTAAATCATGAACGCATTGGCTCGTCTCTTGAAATGGAAAGCAGGTTAGACCAATAGTAATAATTGCATTGCTTCATTAGTTCTAAGATATGCAAACATTTTCTGTAATAATTTTTTAATTGTTTTTCTTTGATTTCATAAGGGAATTATGCTAGTTGTACCGTGTCTTAATTACGTTATTTTATATGTCATGTCATGGCAACAATGGTTTATTTCCTAGTAATCAATAAAATCACAAAATTGTATATTCATATTACTTCCGTGAGACGTAGACGAATTTGAATTTTATTGTTTGTTTTTAATGATTTGTTACGTTGTTTTGATTTGATGAGGATTACAACATTCCAGTCGATTGTCAACTACAATAAACCAGGTACCATAATCTACGCTACATCGATCTTGTGCAGAAAAATATCAAAAGTTTCTGTTGATTTTTTATAGATTCTAGAAGGTTTTAAGAAGTCAAAAATGCAAATGGTATTACATCAATCAAAACAGTTTTTTAAATGAAAAAAAAAAACAACAATATTGTGGAAATGGTGACTTTCAAGGGTTAAAAAGTTACAAAAGTTTAGCAGGCTCCTTGATTGTTATTCATGCAAAATAAACCAGGCTGTTATATATAGAAAAAATAAAAGTATATGTAAAATATAATTATGTTTCCTAGAGATATTCCTCAGTTTTATCAAACAACGAGAGAGAACGTAAGAAGAATATTACTTAAAAGTAACGGCAATGTGTTTGGTTGAGCCTGTATCTACGGGCCAATCTGTCAGTTCGCCTGACGAAAGGCGGTGTTTTTCTTCATATTCTTTGGTTTCCGTTTCATGTTAAGTATTTATGACTGTTTTTATATAAGTGAAAGTAAATTTACTGGGACTGAAAAGACCATTACTCAATTAAATTTACCCAATGCGTGTTGCCTTAATTTATAATTTCGTTCTTTGATGTGACATATTTTGGATTAACTCCACTTAAACATGGACCTAAAAAATTTTGCTGACTATAACCATGTTTTTTTGTGTAAATTATGCACACTCCATTCGATCACATTAAGGAACGGCGCTTACTAAACATTCTATCTTAACTATTTATAACACGCTTTTGCGTCATTTCACATGAACGTAGTTTTATTGTCTTATTAACAATACATTTATATTGAATATTAGCATTCTTCCAAGATATGCATTCGGTGAACTTGAATTTTATTGTTTAGTTGAAATGATACGTGAATTATTAAAGCAAATAGTAATACAGTCGAATAATTTATATATACCCGGGAGTGTTGGTAACAACACATCGGAGGTAAAGAAAACATCAATAGCATTAACTCCAAACATGAACCGCAATAAAAAATTACAATTGACATTTCTTGTATTTATAAAAATCTTGTAGATTACTTTGAGATCTCGAGTACCAACCCCTATCGTCATTTCGCGAATATGTTAATTCGCGACCACAATCCATATAATATTGAAATTTGCCATCGATAACCAATTATCTCCCTTTATAAAGACGTTTTGTTTTGTTATATGTTACTTCCAAGGCCATATTCCATTAAAGGCATGTTTTGCAATTTGTCTTTTAATTTTTTCCGATTCTAGGGATTTTCGCTTCGTATATTCGCGATCGATAGTTCTAGCGAAATTTTGTGTCAATAAATCTCTAGCGATCAAAGTAATCTAGTATAAAATTTCAACTTAAAATAAATCTTTTCAATTTTTATTTCAAATCGCCCATGATTTACACCATTTTTAACTATTATCGAAACAATTATCATTGTTTCTGTTTAATCGAGAAGCTAAACCAATGCGGAATTTAATATGAAAGGACAATTTTTTTAAATCGTTAGTCATTAATTTCTGTTCCATATTTTCTACAAAAATGTATACATAAAAATAAAAGTCAGTAGTAAAAGTAAACTTTCGTGTTTTTGTTCGTTTTTATAACACAGTAAATTGGAATAAATAAAAAATGATAATGTTATTTAAATACATGAATCGAAAAAAGTTTGAACTTTGAACTTGAATATGAAGGTTTCACATCATCATTGCTTATAAAGCCTTTGATCAAAAAGGTGAGGAATCATACATACTTTGACCTATTTCGACCTTTCACAAATGGCAAGTGAAGAAGGTTAAACAGTAGGAGTTTTCTCTTCCGGAGCAGCCAATCTCAATTTCTGTAAATGGCTGGTTTTGAATCTTTTCACTTGATCAGATTGCGATTTGAACATGGACCGGTATGTTTGTGATTAATTGGCATATATATTGAGTGCCCTGCACGCATTAACCTTTTGTATTAGTATAATTCAGCCCTTTATTACTTTCCAAATACATCAATATATACGTATGCAATAAAAGCCGACCTTTATATACCAATATATCATCGATACTGAGAAACAATGACATTAAAATTTTTGACATATTTATTTGCAGATGTTTATAGGAATAAAGTTAATGTTTCTTTTTGTTATGGAAGGATGAAAGAATTGGACATTTTGCACAGTGAATAATGTTATGTATGCAATGTCCGATTTTTTCATACTTCCATAACAAAATGAAAATTTAACTTCATTTCTTATAATTCAATTAAAATAATAAAAATATTGCCGTAGCAAGTAAACATAGCATTGCTATGGCGTAGGATTTCAAATGCTCCTGTGCATCACCGATAATACGATGACGTCACAGAGAGCCAATCCATTCATGCAAACGTAACAGAAAAATATGACCAATCAAAAAAAAAAAACGCTGGAAACAAAGGAGTATTGAATTATTTGAAAATGGCATGAAATTTACTTATTCAATATAATTCAGCTAATTAATTCCATTCTTTTTGGTGTTTTTGTTTACATATTATATCAGTGTTAATTTAAAAGAACTAGACGGTCGTTTCGGAATGAAATTCTTTATCAGTATGAATTAGAACGAAATTGTGAAACCAACATTTTTAAGGGGTTGACAAAAGTTCAAAGAACCGTAATATATTTAACAAAATTTAGTCTATCAACTTAAATCTTCAGCTGATATTATTTGACCACGCAAATTTTAAATTTTAAATAGTTTGGACAAAAGTTTGATCAAATAGCGTTTGAAAACACATGTGAGTTCATTATAAGGACATATGTGAAAATCAATTGCAAGCCTACATATTAAATCAATTGACTGAAAACAGTCCGCGTGGACGCCCATCAGAGAAGTGAGGCCGGATTCTCCGAAGTGTAAGGATATATATTTTGACCTTTGAATTTATAAATATAAAGTTTCATCAACGCATTAACCTATGTAAAATCCATAAGTAAAATCAATTCATCAATATGTGCAATTAAAATTGACCTTTATATACATTTATATCATCGATACTTTGAAGCATTAAAACAATATAAATGATATGACACTGAAATTTAAAACCATTTACGGATTTAATTTTTGGAGATGCTTATAAAATGAAAATGGAATTAATTCATTTCATGAAACAGTTTTTTCTTGTTTAAGCACAACCTATCTTGGTATGGGTGAAATTATTTTAGCTATCGTTGTCTTTTTAAATTGGTTTAGATGTTGATAAGAAAATGATTTTGTATTGTAAAAATTCGTTCTTTCATATTATAATACTGAAATATTATATTACAGCAGATATTTATAGCCAAAAACAACGAGACTTGCTAAACCATCATGTATAATAATAACAAATAATTCTATGAAACATACTAAAAATGCCATTTTGTTAAGCTGTTGTTGAATAACAATGTTTAGTATGATAAAGTTCTGCTAGAGTTTATTTGATCATTCAATGTAAATAGAAATTGTGCTGAAAAATACCCTCGGGAAAATCGGTAGCACAAAGACAGACAATAGAAAACACCCATAAATGGACATGGAAGCTGAATATATAGAAAGTGGCTATAAAATATTTTAATGTTTGAATCAATATGTCTTATAAATTATACAACGAATGAACTCTTAACCAACGATTAAGTGCTGAAGCGTCATCTATACAATTGTCTTTGAAGTCCCTGAAATGCCAAAAATTGCCAGATAAAGACGTCACTGCCTTTTCGTGTTTCGTCCAGTATGACAAAGAACAAAGAATATCAAAAACATACAAACCAATCCATGTTCAAATCACAATCAAAAAGAATAAAACACCAAAGCAATAACGTTGCAAACGGCTAACTCAGTGAACACGCAAACTGCCTCCAGGAAAGTGAGAATAAAACGCATATAATAATTAAATGTGATAGATTTTCTTTTTTAATTTTATAATGTTTTCTTGTATTAAGAAACAACGTTACACATTTTAGACTTGACTATTACTATTTATAATCGAAAAACATGTTCTTTAAAAAAGACTTACAATGTAAGCGAGGGCAAGACATATTAGGACCAATGACATTGAATTTTCCGCTTTTAAAAGGCCCAGTGGGTTGTTTTGAGTACTATTATTTTCTATTGTTTCAAAATGTATTGTAACAAAAATATCTATAAATAAAGACAAAAAATGCAAAACTAAAGAAGGTTATACCGCGATTGGTATTTAACAATTAGTTTTAAAATCGCACAAAATTAAGAAACAAGTCTTTTGACCGACGTTGTATATAAGAAGTGCAAATACTTTGACGCCATGAACATCTCCAACGACACATTTATTAGTTAATCAAACAAATCTTTTCAAGGACCTTCTCATAATTCAGTATTTTTACAAACGTTTAAATTAACCCTTTAAATGGCAGAGCAATTCTGTATAAAATCTGCACCACATTTTAATGCATATAATTGGACATTCGCAGTAAAAATTGTAAATACTAACCCATACATACTTGGTACATATAGCATATTTCCCTTTTTTTACTAAGTCTTAAAAACGCAAAGAATACATTTTCAATAAAAACAAGGAAAAACGTGCAAATGTTTTCTTCATGAGTTCTCAACATATTTTAAACTCACCTAATACAACAATGCATATCCAGATTCCAAGACAATTCAGATACATTGAGCGTCGTCTCTCTCCCATTCTTTTAAGTCTGGTTCAGACTTTACAATATGGTGTCAGTAATCTGTTTCTTATCAAATCCCCTTTGCTTTAAAAGTTTTTGTGGTTCCTTTCTGCAAAATCTCCAATTCTTGGCTGAAATAAATGGTATATAAAAATATCCGTGATAGAATTATTATACTTAGTTAAGATCTTATTCAGCTATAAATGGAAATGCAAAAATACTTTTAAAACAAAACGTATTATCCTAGGTAGCGTTTCTACCAAAATATTGTTTTTGCAACTGTCTGACGTATGTGATAGGTTGTTCAATTTCTTCTTTTTCCTTATTCGGTTAGCTTACATGAGAATAACGTCGATGTATTAAACCATACAAGATTTTTCTATGATGTGTTTGTATAAAACATCCTTTTTCTATAACAATCCGGTCTATGTTCACTGTATGGATTATATTAAAAATTTCTCACCAAAAAGTGTTGTTTCGTCATATTATTTTGGTATCTGGATCATAAATTATACAATTTATATTTCTCCAAATCCATATATTTCCCTTAAATCGTTATTCTGTTTTTTAATTGCTGAAGTACAAGTATATGACATGCAAACCAATCATATATCGGATGAATATAATCTCCTCTTGTTGATATTTGAAATCTATATCGTATATACCGATATATAATCTTCTAGAATATTGAAAAGAGATTATTTCATCGAAATCACTTTACCTGAAATATGAATAACTGGGATATTCTGGAATATTTCCGTTAATTAGAGATTATTATCGCACTCTTCTCAAATCTTACAATAACATAATTATGATTTCAGCTGCATATATATCTCATCCAAAAGAAACAAGGTCCTGTATAAATTAACTGATTTGTATTTATCAATGTTTGTTTGTAACTACACGTGCACGACCGTAATGATAAAATAATTGAAATTGTAATGCTATGTTTATAATGCTGAATCTCGTTATTTGTGAACATAAATCGGGTTTTTATTGTTACTCTTAATGGGGTTTTGATTACCACCTGCCAGGTAAGCGAGGATGACCGGTAAATCATAAAACACAATAATCAGTGTTTCATTGTCCACGATCTGCGACATTAAGCCAACTTTGAAAAATTGTTTGTTGACGACTTTTTGCCCTACCTACACAAATTAAGTCGGACTTTTGACAATATTGAATGATTATTTTAATGGCGATATTTTTAATCCTTGTTCAGTTACATTTAAATATTTTCCCTACAATTAATGATTTTAAATTTTTAGATGATTGTGATTTAAATATGGGTCTATAAGTTTGTGTTTGTTGATTTGATAAGTATGGCGTCTCTGTTTCCAAAATAAGCCTGATATATTTGACCACCCATACTTCCTTGTTCCTTTCATTCCGAAAGATTTTGATTTGCTTAATGACAAATGTGGCGGATGTAGCTAGCTTAATAATTTTTTATTTGCTTTCGGATTAAGGTTTGGTCATGGATTGGTATCTTTGTTTTTGATATGACAGATAAAAAAAGAGGAAATAGTTCCATTTGTATACTCCCTAAAAATTTGATTTTGACTGAAAAAGGTCTAAAATGACAGATCCAAGTCATTTGGAACATTTCTATGAAAAATTACTTTTCAATTTTTTTTACATAGAATATAATGGGGGGGGGGGGGGTTTACGGGTACAAAAAGAACTCTTACCCAAAAAAGGAATAAAAATAGTTATAATAATAATAAGCATCTTCCCGCCAACCAATCAAGAAATCAAAAGGTAACTGGAAACAAAGAATTATTTAAGAATGGTCTTAAGACTGAGTTCTACTATTTTATTGTCTGTTGTTAAGAGTCAAATGATGCAAGAAGAATGTTTCTGAGTTGATGAAGTAACAATGTATCGATGTCATTGATCCATGACATGACGAACTCGAGGAAACATGCAATTTTATGTCTTTGATGACGTCTTAGATGGTCTTTGTCGATCGAGCTGAATGTATGTTGGACAGACTAGTTTAACATATTCATGGTTAATAGGTGATAGGAACCTTAAGCGATGATGTCGAATCAGTTTCTTGTTTGTTGTCTTACATGGCCTGAGCAATGCCAGTTAATAAAATCGAATTTTGATAGATGACATTTTATCTGTGTAGAACAGAGTCATGTGTTTTATTGATTATTGGATCCCAGTTGCTCCAGACGAGGTTTTTTATTGATGCCAATGATTTTACAAATGTTGATTATTCATGTTTATTTCAGAGTACTTAATTGTTGTGCTTACATCATGGACCAATAAGTCGTATTAATATCGCGTTGGGAAATACTCATATATAAAAATGCAATAGGGTGCTATTTATCATAACACATTCTTATATAGATACCTTTACGATATGCATTACGTTAAATACGCTGTCTTGCAATGATAATATTGAAAAACTTTACATAAAGATATAAATAAATACAACTCCTGAAAATGTTCAGCATAATTCAAGCATAGCAAAACAATTATTCTTAAAGCAATGTCTATTTTAGTTTTAAACGTTAAAACATATATAAGTGAACAAATTCAACTTTCAAGCAAAAATACTTAATGATGCATATCTTGCTTTTGAAAATGTTAAAGTGGTATAACAATATGAATGTTGTATCGTTAACTATATAAATAGTATACACAATATATTCCCCCTAAAGAGCTTAAGCATCGACATTTTCAAATCTATTTCAAGTAAAACATTTTAATAATTTAAGGTGCATAGATTAATAATTTTTATTCGATTTGTGAATATTTCTAGATTTTATTCTTCGAAACATACGGCTTTGTTTTCTTTAGATGTCAACCACGTCTTAAATTACTGTTACTGTTATCTTTTTTACATTTTGTTAAAGAAGTTGTCGACCTTGATATATTTGACGTCGCATAGTTCCATGTTTCTTTCATTTCAAATTTTGAAGGTGAAGGTAGCTAAATATTGATGCTTTATCCTTTCGAAGCACCCGACCGAAATTCACAAATTTGTTGAAGATAATGCGATTTTAAATTCAAAATACGGTTGACTTTAAAAAATTGTAGTTTCTACAGAAAAGAATCAAATATTATACACGTACTTTGTTCATATATATAAATGTAATTTGTAATATTCGAGGTTTTACTATTTGAATATATCAAAAACATGAATTTGAAAATGTTAATGCTAAACATTGTGTTTAGAGCAAATATTATGCCTCACCTGGTACATATAGTAATGGCAAACGTAATTTACTAATTTATATGTTTCTGAATAAAAAAAAAACAATTTCTGAAAAATGTTACTATGGAGTTTCAGCCGTATGAAAGTTTAAGTTTCAAGGGATAATTTCAATCATTTAGTCATATCTTTGAAACAACAATTGTTGAACAGTTAACAGTTAAACCAGTCAATCATACAGCATGCAATAAAGATCAAAAGAATACAAAATTATGTAACACATAATGGAATTAATTATTAGGTGAAGTTGCTGATGATAGAAAACATAAACACCACAAAAACTAACAAAAAATTCGAAGACATAAATAAATTATAACGTTCGTAAAATGAACGGCATCATTTGAGCATTTCAAACACTTTAAAGAATCAGCCATTTAATATAGTCATAATGGTCGTTTACTTGCCTGCAGCAATTAAATATAGGAATAAGCATGGTACGTTTATCACCATTGATTGTTTATGACGTAGATTATATGAGGCACCCCAAAATAAAAATAAATGAAATATTTTTACTGTTTCATTACTTTTTCTTCTGATTTTAAACCAACCGCATGATGAAAGTAAACACCGCCATTTAACGTACTCGATATACTTTTCTTTAATTGTCATAGTATTGCCTTTGAGTTCGAATTTTTTATTATATTAGTTTCATAAATAAACATTTATTTGCAGCACTAGAAAGTCCATTCGCAAGACAATTCTTCATTTGTATTGCTTGGATCAAAATTGTGAAACCAAAATGTTTTCCAAGGAGCTTAAAAACTATCTAAAGGACAAGAATAGTTTTAACAAAATTGAGCTATTGAAATTCTTTGCATGGGGGATTATATCTTAGTCTTTGAGAATTTTCAGATTTTAACTAGCAAAAGAAAAATAATAAAAATAATAATGCAAACTTAATCAATAAAATTCATTTCAAGGGAAATAAAACAATTATAAATGAAACTTCTATCATTATTATTTTTCTATGAACGGGTGTATACTTTTCCGGTTGTCTTACGTAAGGCACCATCTGATTGAAACACATTATTGTAATATGAATTTTCGATGGGAAATTAATAAAGACAATAAATAATAGCTTCTGTCATTAAAATGCAATTGGTTCAATAACTTTTTAGTTTCTTATGGAAAATGAAATTGTTTTGAAGAAAATCGAAAAAAATGAGTTGTTGTTTTGTCTGGTTTCCTTATATGAACGAAAAAAAGCTTAATAAATAAAAAATATAATGGATCAATGCAAATTTGAGACAGCAAGCAAAAGATCTGTTTTCCTAAACTTTTATATCTTTAGTGCCTCTGAATATTTTTTTAACAAAACACCGAATTTTTACTAAAACTAATCGCCATCATGTTTCTTTCACACAATTTTGATTACACACGTGACGAGTGTAGCTAGCTAAACAGGAAGTGCTTACCCTTCCGGAGCACCCGGTCTTACTTCCCTGGTGGAAGTTCGCGCGTCTAACCTGACTTGTCAGATCCAAAAATTTTACTTTGCGTCTGGATTGTGATTCGGACATGGATTAGTAGGTTTGATTTTGATTTCGTCTTAATTTGGAATAATTTAGTTTCATGAAGAAATTGTGTATTTTTCTTTAAGTTTTAATTGTCTTAAATGTTCAAATTGACAAAACAGTCGCATTACGTTTAAATTATGCAATCTTCAAATTGTGATAATTGTAGATAAGTCATAAACAAATATTTCATCAAACAAAAAAGTGTTTTATATCTTATAATTATTATTCGTTGGTTCAAAACTGACATGGATTAGTATGTTTGTTTTTGATTACCTCTTTTTACTTCTAGTGATTGCAATGACTCATTTTATATTTATCTCCTAAATGCGTGTTCATGTATTTTTTACTTTGATGATTCTAGCCCTTGTTAATGATAATGAAGAAGCAAAACTTATAAATTACGAATGTTAAATGTTGACTTCATCAAAGCAATGTATTCAAACAATCATATAACCTTTACAGACAGCATTAACGTTTACAAACGTACATGCTTGTTCATTGACTTTAAAATGGTAAACAAGTTAGAGACTGACAACGTTAATCAATGTGTCTATAGTTATCACTTCGATGACAAATGTTAATGATGCCGATGTTGAAATAGAAGATAGATATTTATACCTGAAAGACATGAACATGACATAAATTACATATACCAGTTTTAATTTTACAGCACTAGACGGTCGTGTCGGAATACAATACCTCATCAGTAGTGCTTGGACCAAAATTATGAAACCAAAATTGTTTTCAAGATGTTGAAATGACTACAAAAGGACCAAAATATTTTTACCAAATTTAGCTGAGGAAATACTTTGTATGAAAGAGTATACCTTTGTTTTTGAGAAATTGCAAACTTTAACTTGCAGCAGCAAATTTACACAATATACTATTTCTGACAATAATACACAATTATTGCCTACTGAGTTGTGATATCTTCGATGCACCAGCCACATGACATAAAACAATGTAAGGAAGGACACGACGTAATTTGATGTTAACGACAAAAACAGAGATAAAAGACAAAAATGATACAAATATATTTAAACACATATTAGGACTGTTAAAAACTTGACAATTACTATTGCTGTATGCAGTTTAAAGTTTATGCTCTTGCATTGCACAGGAACACAAAACGTACAAATCAAAAACAAACAACAATCAAACATTTTGCACATAAACTGAAAAGATCATTATAATTGTGACCGGTGGATGTGTAACAACTGTTGTTATGTAAAATGTAACGTATGATAAGACATAACATACTTATCCATATCAGAATCACAATGCAGAAGCAAAGTAAAAACTTTGAAATTACATATTATACCAGTTTTAATTTTACAGCACTAGACGACCGTTTCGGAATACAATTGCTCATCAGTAGTGCTTGGATCAAAATTATTTTTAAGATGTTGAAAAGCTACCCAAAGGACCAAAATATATTTTACCAAATTAAGCTTAGGAAATACTTTGCATAAGGGAGTATACCTTAGTTTTTGAGAAACTGACAAGTTAGGTGAAACACGTGAACTTCCACCAGACATGTGAGACCGGGTGCTCCGGAAGGGTATACTCCTTCTGTTTAGCTAGCTACAGTCACATCATGTGTAATCGAAATTGATTGAAAGGAATTTGGAACTATGAAACGTCAAATTTATCCAGGGCAATCCTGGACACAGAGAAATCAAACGTATCAACAATACTGTGAGATGACAGCATTAAAACTTTTTAAAGGTCCTGATAAGCCTAGACTTGCAATATCCCTGGGTCATCAATTTATTTGTGAAGTTGCCTGCTTCGTTGTAGAAACGCTGACACTGTCAAGCTTATGACACATATGCCTATTTAAAAAAGTTCTAAAACTGAAACAGTAAATTAGGCTTATCTTGCTATAAACACAATTTGTTTTAACTTTATGTCCAGTCTTTCATTTCTAACTGTTAATCAAACAATCCGAATCACTCTAGGTAAACACGTCACTCTCAAGTTATATTCAATACTACATATAATAGTTTTAAAATAACCCAGAACACGGCAAAACTTCAAAACAATACGAAAGACCAATATACAAGAGAAATAACTTTTGTTCATCAACAACTTTAGTGGAAAGCTGATAAAAATCTCCCTTATTCCGAATTGTCTTGTTGATTTCAAAGAACATTATTATCACTACTCTATTTTTATTAAGTTAGTGCTAAATGGAAAGTTTTGTTATTTGGGATTAGAAGAATACAATACAATACTATTCTAAGCTTTGAATAATTAATTAATCTTCTGAGAATGTTTTGAACCATTCAAGCATTTCAAAACATAGTAACGCCCTTGCTAGAACAATTTTACTAAAGCGTAAAGCACAGTGACCCGGTAGAAAATGACCATATTTCACCTTTTTATGCACATAATGCGTTTTATTTAGAAACGCCTTACTTTCCAGTTGTTGGTTTGCCAGTTTTCTTAGTTTTTGCTTTGAATTTTTGGATTGTAATTTGAGCGTGGGCCGATATGTTTGTGTATGAATAAAGGATTTTTTCCTACTTATGACAGGAGAAATTGGTAAGAATACAATTAGTCAAAACCCATTAGAACTTGTTTATTATACGTGACAGAAAAACAGTCATTAATAATTAAATCATGTTTTGAAAAGTGTTTCATGGATGTAAATAACAGATAATAATATAAAGCGAAATGCTCATCAAACACATAATAACTTCCGTCATTTATCAATGATCTGAAAAGATGCCTTTCAACTGTCTATGAATATTTAATACCGTTATTGAACGGCATGACCGAAATAATTTTTTATGTTCGAAAAAAACATATACTTAAATGTACTTAACACTAGCCAATGACATCTAGAACGAGACACAATGCATGTTATAGACAGAAACAACTAAACAAGACAAAAGTAAATAAATAAATAAATAAAAAATGAATAAATAAATAAATAAAAACTGCCGAATCGGGACCACTCGTTACGAGACTCCTACTGTAAATCGACTTTTGCAATGATTATGGTACTTTTTAGGCCTTTTATTTATTCATGAGCTTAATAGGCTTTCGTAGAAAATAACGTTGAAACATCTGAATATAAACTAATAAAAATACAAACTAAAAACAAAAAATCAAATAAAAACACGCATAAGTTAAAAATTAAACAAAAGAAAAAAAAACAGTAGAATAAGACCGCTTTATAATCAAGTGAATATTTTAAGTTTAAAACAAATACAAAACTTGTCTGAAAAATGGATTCAATGTTAAACGTAACAGATAGTTAAGTAGATTGTGTAAATCATTAATAAAGACACATTCGATTGATTAGATAAACAAAACTCGAACATATTAATTCATAAAAGAAAACTTGACAGTCGATTACCATACTCGTATATATATGACCAGATTTGTTTCCTTTGTTACGTGTCTATATACACATGCCAGGTACATACTAAACGGATGTCATCGTGTCCATAGTTTTTGAAACATAATTATCAATTTGTTTTAAACGATATATATTATCAATTTATTGAATGCATTATCTAATTCCATGATGGCTAATGTCAATGAGGAAACGAAACTGTTCTTTTGGAATGTGCTACTAACTGCATGCATTGATACTGCAAACAAAACTATACTGAAATTACTATGAACAAATGGTTAGGGTTTTTGATAGCTAATATATCTGGGTTTTTTTGGCAAAGTAATTTTCCAACGTACAAGCTGTATATCAATGGGAACAAATTACCCACTGTTACTTCCTGATTTGTTTCGTTATTAATTTGATTGATTACACAAACGAAAACTTTTGATTCACTGATGAGAACTTGACAGTCATATGATCGGATTAGTTTTCTTTATTATGTGTCTGTATATACACATGTCGGGTACATACTAAACGGATGCCATCGTGTCCATAGTTTTTGAAACTCAATCATCCATTTTAAAAAAAATATTTAATCAATTTACTGAATAAATAATAAAATTGCCTGATGATGTACGTCAATGGGGGAAACGAAACTGTTCTTTTGGAATTTCCTAGGAATTATGTAAGTTAATAGAATAATACTGCGAACAAATACAAATCTTAAACTACCCTAAACAAAATGTCAGGGATTGTGATAAATAGTATATCTGATATATTTGACAAAGTAATTTTCCAACAGAAAATGTGTATACCAATGGGAACAAACTGCGCACAATTGTTTGCTGATTTGTTTTGTTGTTCGTATGAAAAGGGTTTTATGCTAAAGCTGAAGATGAAGATACAATGTATTCCAAATTATTCAACTATATATAGATATAAATATATAGATAACGTCCTATTTCTTAATATTCCCAAATTTGTTAAAGACTAAATTTTATCTTACCTAGTGAGTTTGAAAGCAAAGAATGAATATATAATTTTCTACAACAATATTCCTTGTGTATGTACTATATACCTGCTTCTCTTGTATATTTGTTTCATAGTTAATACGCTGTCCATATAATAGAACCAATACAACGATGCAAGCTGCTTACAAAGAAATTGTTGACTTAGGGATATTGCAGGTCTAGTCTTATCAAGGTCCTCAAAATATTTCAATGCCGTTATTACGAAACAGTATGATGTCTATGTATCCACAATTATCCTGGATAGATTTTATGTGTAGTTCAATGTTCTTTTCATCTCAATTTGTAGCTAGATAGATTGGGGTACTTACTCTTGCGGAGCTCCCATTCTCAATTCCCTGGTTAAAAAAGTTTCAACGTTTTTACTTTTGCTTGTGATACTGTGATTTGTGAATGGACAGATATAGGGGTTTTTGATTGCTATGCCCTACTTTATCTTCGAATAATTTATCTGAAGTCGGGAAAAAACCAATCTACAACATTTGCAATATTCTTATGGAAACGCCTAATATCTAACAGTCTTCAGTCATTACATGGCTAAACATTAACCACATAAAAGCCAAAATTTTATATTTAAGCGTCGACCAACTTAATTATTTGTAATAAGTGGCAATTTTACTTCAAACTTCAAGATGGATAACAATGCAACAAAGAATATGACAAAAATGATGGACAGAAATAAACATACAAAAAGGCGAGAAAAAGACATATTTACAGAACTGACTAATTATTGACACTAGATTATATGCCATCATTTGCTTGGCTACACTAGATTATATGCCATCATTTGCTTGGCTACAGCGCTAGTAAACATACAGCCTATTAGTTTGCGAATAAAATATTCCTAGGTACCCGCCTATCTACCGGTACTACCTTCGAAACCAGTGCTTTAGTGTGCTTATACTTATTTCTTTTCAGTGTAACCTAGTATAATTTAAAATCGAAACTTTAAATAAGTGTAACCTAGTATAATTTAAAATCGAAACTTTAAATAAATGTCACTGAAAAAATGAAAAGGTAATTTAATATATCGTAATTAAATATCGGTATTTAAAGAAACAAAACAAATAGTATATGTAATTTATGAAATAAAAAGTAAAAAAAATAGTTGATGATAATAGTTGTTTAGTTATTGATATCTCTGATACAAGAGGCTGGTCCCTTTGAATGAAAAAAAAATCAATAGTTTTTGAGTATTTATTTCAAACTATTTGTGTAATTTGTCAAAGCTGGCACCCTATGGCAGATTGGGGTCAAATTAATTTTTTATCGTGTTTATCTAAACAAGATATTCCCTTATACAAATATCACACAGGGAGAAAAAAGTTATTGAGAATGTTCAAGCTGTGATGTTAAGTTTACCATTGTTTACCGGTAATGTTTCAATAAACGAAAAAAGAATTAAACGAGAAACCTTGTATATTGTCGGGCGTATCCTAATTGAAAAATGACATTCTGATCATGGTATTTCAAAAGGCAATTCAAGATAGTGTGGCGCGTGCCAAATTCGATGAAGGACGAAACCTTTTATTTTCAAAGAAATGAGCAGAAATGTCATTTCTTTTTTTACAATTCTCTCTTCAATAAATATTTTGTACCAATATTTGTTTCAACTCTTGACTACACTAGGTTTTCATACCTGCTCATGTGAAATAGAGTTTTTTGCCATGCGAGATTGGTGTATCTCACATGGCCACTTGAACCTGTTGGGGACATGACATCATCTTGCGGAATATTAATACACATCAAGGGAATTTTTGCATTTTCAGAGAGAAGAGAGAGAGAGAGAGAGAGAGAGAGAGAGAGAGAGAGATTGTAAATATTCTTGTTTGTTTGGTATGTATTGTAACCGTTAAGCCACTTTTGTTGGATGTGTCGTACCCGTGCACTTTATATGTGATTTTAATTGATAGTATGCAGAACACAAGATGGGGAAGATTTACAACTGAAAAACATGTATATAGCAAATACCAACGCATCAAGAACAGTAGATAAAACAAATCATCGATAAAGAGAAAGACTTACTGAGGCCCGCTGATTAAAACATTGCAGAATTTGGACGGATACTAGAATAAGTATCCAGTTTGGCGGTTACCGTATAATTAGAGGACTTTCAAACATTATATCAGTTTGATTTTGTCTTTGCAAAAATAGCCTGGTGATATACTAAGTTCATGAACAAAAATATCAAAACTCAATTGTGTTTTTTTTTTTTTTAAAAGAAACAACAATGTTATCTATACATTTAATTCTTATACATGATAAGTTGTTAATTCTTATATATCAAAATCTACAATGTCGGCACTATATGTGCATGCTCTTTTGCGGTAGCATTTAGCATTGCTATTGATGGATTGGTATTAGACTCAGCATATGGTGGTTTCGTCTTTTCAGAATTTCAAATATTTGAAAATGTTGAAATGAGAGAAGGAGAGACATTTTTATGAACAAGGGTAATTTTTAATGTACATATGGATCAAAATCAAACATACAAATCTTTGTCCAAATGAAAATGAAGAAGCAAAAATAAAAACACTTTGAAACTTGCAAATTGACGGATCGCTGACCACGCCCAACATGTTCCGACATAGTTCCAGCATGCTTGAATTACACACAAAAAAATAAAAACTCGACCTGAATTGTGCCGTTTAATGACGTCAATGACACAAGTACGTCATTAGTTGCCGTGACGCTGCTTTGGTACCGTGATGGCAGCAAGTGTCGGAACATTGTGGGCGTGGCCAGCGAGCCGTCAATTAGGTTAAACACGTGTATATATAATTAGACTCAAATATATTAGCTATGTACCTTTATCACAATGCTCTATTTACTAAAAATATATTTCTTATTACTTTTTTCGATCCCTTGAATGATATTTTCATAGTTTAATTTCATTTCGACTCAAAAACTTTCCATTATCAGAGTATAAAGCCGAGTTAACAATATTGCTGCCATTCGCGACTAGACTATTTTAAACAATAACTATATTGTTACCCACTTCAGTTGAACCGATAATCTAATGCCATAGGTTATTTGATACAAACATAAGTATTCATTTATGTTAAAAACACACGTATATGTCAATCGGTATCATTAGAGATAGTCACAGAAAAAACAACAAATCAATGTTAATTAACAATACATTATATTGAACACCACATCGCGATCTATAGTACAGACCTGTCGAAAGTTTAACACTAGATTAACGAATGATTTTCGAATCGGTAACTCTTCTAGGCCACTAAAACCGTTAGCTATATCTCGACAGCTTTAGACAGTTCTTGACAGTTCTTTCAGTCACTAGCTATTTATATCTTGGCCACTCGGCAGTCTATCAGTGATTCCTTTTCGCTAGTTCAGTGTTAAGCTTTCGACAGGTCTGGTCTTATAGACTGTAACAAACAAATACAGTACAGACCTGTCAAAAATTAAACACTGAACTAAAAAAAGAGTCATATTTTTACTCCCGAGAGGGTCAGGCATAAATAACTATTGACAGAAAAGTGACAAGAGAAAACAACTGCTGAAAATCTGTCGAGATATAGCAAAGATGAGCTGTCGATTCGGCACTTATTCGTTAGCATGGTGTTAAACTTTCGACAGGTCTGTACTTGTACATGGAACCGGGTAAAATCAGTGATAATTGTTATATATATTCTATTGAATGTAAATATTTACTGCTGTCAAATTACACTTTCAGTTTTGTGGCTTAATGGCAAATTACAATGGAAGTGTGTTTTAAAAAGCATAAAACATATATGGTGAAAAAATAGGTTCATTGTCCATATGAAAAAAAATAAAATAAATTGATGAGCGATTGTATGATTATTCATCCTTTGTGAAATACAACAATGTAATATTGATATATAGAATGTTGCTACAGGAGGCAAAATCAAAGTTAATACTTTGAAAAATGGCAAATTCAGGTAAACACACGAACTTCCGCCAGGGAAGTGAAGCCGTGTCTCTGAAAGTGGAAGCACATCCGCTACCATCACCTGTGAAATTGAGATTGAGAATAAAAGAACCATGGAACTAAAGGGTGTCAAGTATATCCAGGATAATTTTAGATATAGAGATAACAAACTTATCGACCATTCTGTGATGGCGGCTACAAAACTTTTTGCGGGCTTTATTAAGGCTAGGCCTGCAATGTCCGTGTGTCAATTGTGACAAAAAAATAGGAGGAAAGAAGCAGGTTTTTGCTGCATAGAAAGTGAAAGTTATTTGATAGTAAAATGAGCTTGGTAATTAGGGTTCAGCATAATTTTAGATTCAGTGGCGTCATTCTTCAGTTTTATTGTGATAACAGCTATAAAACTTTTTTTTCAAAATCCCCGGATGATCGAAAGGCAATTTCAATTTCACACGCGGCATGTGTAGCTAGCTGAACAAGAGGTGCTTACCCTTCCTCCTTACCTGATGGAGGTTCACGTGTTTAACCTTATTTGCCGACATCATTGCTTTTACCTTACCTTCGGATTGTGGATTTGGCATGAATTGGTATGTTTGCTTTGGATATATTTGTTAAAAGTATGAAAACTGAATGTATGGCTGATATAACAAAGCAATACTAGTATACAACTAACATACAAATCAGACTTTCAATACTATCATTTATTTTAAGTCAAACCTAGATATTTTAGAAGATGTTGTTGTTGTTGTTGTTTAATGTTGCTTTACGTCACATCAGCAATATTTCAGCTATTTGCAACTAGAACTAGTTTATAAATCTCTATGGATTAATCTATGAACAAGTTCATGTATGCATGTGAAGTGTGAGAGTGTTTTATGGTCTTCCTTGTACCAGTGCACACTCGGGGCGACTTTAAGGTGCCAGCTCACCGAGTCAGTACGCCGCAGACAAGTCTACTACTCCCCCGGTCACATTATACTGACATTGGGTGAACCAGTACTAGTAAATTAAAGGGCAACGGCAAGGAAAAACACTTTCTGCGCACTCGTGTAATGTATCCGTCCGCACAATAAACTAGTGCGATCAGCTACGTCAGAAAACCACATAAGTGTGGTTTTGTATTTATCACATACCCTACCAAACTAAATGAAAAACTTTCTTTGGTTTAATCTGTCAATGATCGGTTTCTAATTATAACCGATGAATGACGTCATTTTATTGTTGTCGGAGAAGGGAATTTCCCTAAAAGTAGTTTTGGCTACTATGGTGATACGGAATATTGTATTGCACACCTTTGTATCAAATGGCAAGAAAATGAAATGTAATGTATTGCTATAGTAAGATTCAATGGGTATGTGATACAATCAGCAATCTTGTTTTTGTGATGACTCGTTGTTCATAATTCTGGCTATTGATAATTACTTGTTTATTCAAGCTACGTTATATTGTGTAAGCAAACAACATTATTTGACCTTTCATAAGGAATATTCATTCAGGAGGGTCCATCCTACACTTGGGTAGTGTTAGGATTTCCAGTTCACACGTGTACAATACACGTGACTGGTGTGTTGTATTAAGTAGTCAAAATTCCATAATAAATTCTTGAATAAAAAGTAAAGCGGACAGGTCAATATTGTTTGCCTATAACTCGTGGTTACAAGCCTCAGGTATAACACAATGTTAAACCAGCCAACCATTTATACTATAGTTACAAATAAACACAAAGCTGTTGCATCAGAATCCTTAAATTACCCTCGGGTTCTGGTACATTTCCTTTGTGTTTCAGACATTTGAGTATCTTACAGTTTCCATAAACCCGTTCAATGCAAGTTGCCAACTCACAGGTTGATAATGTCTAAAAACTGGACTATATTCTAAAACAATTACATGTATATATATATACATATATTTAAAACAAATATCACATACTCATCCACAAATAAAAGCAATCATACTCTAAAACAATAAGCATTGATTTGGAACAACAATCCATTAGTCTACATGTAATTGTTTATTACGCTTTTTTCATTATTGTATTGACATTAAAACTGCTTTGAACAGTTACCAGTAATCAATAATAATTTTGCTCAAAGTTTTAGATGGCAAATCATGCGTGTTAATCGACTAGATCCGAAACGAGTATGGAAAAATTACCCAAAATATTGAAAAAAAATGCTACAATTGGTAAGCAATATCGTGCGATTACATATATTCCATGAGAGAGAGAGAGAGAGAGAGAGAGAGAGAGAGAGAGCTCTTTCAAAATTTATATTAATCATATGAAAAAAACTTTTTATTTAGTTAGTGTTTTAAAGAGCTTTTACTGAATACTACGCAATGTCTTAACTTCCTATTGAGCATTTCAAGTAAAACAAAAATTGGATTTGTCTAAACGAACATTTTATGAAAAACAAAAGTTGGCAGGGTTTGGAACACATTTTGGATCATTCTGATCTTGTTAATTAAATTGAAGTTATTTTATTTGTACTTTAGGTCTGTGTATTAGAACTATAGGTAACGCACATCACTTGTCGTCATAGAAAGGTTTCTGTTCATTTTGAACAGTGGAAGGTCGTTGGTTCGAACCCCGACTGGGTCTAACCAAAGAATTGAAAACTGGTAGTGACTGTTCTTTCGCCAAGCACTCGACATTATGATATGAAAGTCATGATTCTTTCGGGTAAGAACCTTAAATAAACGAAGTCTCGTGTCACAGTACTCGTGACGCGATAAAGAACCCTGCTGTATAATCCCATCAGCGCAACCCACAGACAAAAGTTTTGCACCTTCGCCTAAAGCTGGCGACGTCGCGATATAAGTGAACTATTCTTAACTGGGACGTAAAACACCAATACTCAACTCAATTTATATAACTCATGTACTTTAACAACCCTAACAGTGCATAACAAATATTGGAACATCTATAACGTTTTTCTGCTTATACGTTTTACAATCTTTCTTTCCATGAGTAGTTGGTAAGAACAGTATGGTGATACAATTCGAACAACGATAATCCCTAACACGCCACAAATTAGAGGTAGGGTTAAAATAATATATGGAATGGCTGGAGTGGAGAAATGATGTCTAACGCCACCGTCAAGAATCACTTTCACTTTTATCATGGCAATCAGTTATGTTTGGGGATAACACCAACAACCATTGGAAAGCAATATTACAAACATAATAGCACTAGGATTTAATTCGAGTGGATTTCAAACTTATGAGATAGCGGGCGTAAAATACTGCTCATGACAATAAATAATGAGAATTATTATACCCCCGCAAACGAGTTTGTCCGTCCCTCCGTCAATCCGTCCGCGTAAAACGCTTCCATATCTCATAATTGCCAAGGTCTGTCATGACTGTGAACCAAGGTCATATAGGAAAGGTCAAGGTCGCGGGAATACTTGCAGATGTTGAGGGCGAGGGCGGGGGTGTTTGGCTCTCAGGAGACAATTCTAGTTATTCCTGTTACACTTAATGTGACACAGGTTATCGTCGTTTTGACGTCGTCTCTGTAAGGGCCTTTTATCTTACGTGATATTGACGCAACTCAAGATGATTAAAAAAGGTTGATTATAAAATAAATAAACAGAACAGCGATTTGTTTCACCACGTTTAGCAAAACAGGGACCAAATATGAAGTCGTTAATAATAATAATTTAACAATTTTAATTTTAAATTTGAAATTGCTTTTATTTGCTTTTGCTAAAAAGCAGAAATGAATATAAAGACAACTTGTTTCAGAAATACATTTAATGCAAATCACTTCATGCCTGACTCCCACTTATAAGTGAAAACCTATAAAAAAAACTATTGAATATATAGTTAAATAGAATGTTATTTCTTATATTTACAATCATTAGAATATTGTTAGTTTGACAGAAATTTAAAATTATCGCTACAATGGATTTCTTTTATCAAGATTCGAGCAGACGGCTACGGTTGGAATGTTGACCAATCAAACAATGTATGACATAATTGTTTGATAGCCCCAAAGGTAACAAGATAATGAAACATTACGTAATTGAAGTACAAGACTCACGTGGTATTTATACGTGATTGAAGTTTACCGAACAAGGATGCACTCAATTATAATATTATAAAATCAATAAAAAAAAATACTAAGGTATCCCAACAAACGAATGCAATAAGCGAATAGTTAAGACAAGACAGTCAAATCTCAAGTTTTAGACAAATACTATACGTTCTCCAGATAAGAAGTTGAGAGAACGAAAGGGCAGGCGGAACTTCAAACGATCTTGTGTCCTTTCTAAAAAAAATAAAATAAAATAAAATTAGTGTTCAATTCGTGAAAGTACACGTGTTAAACTTCTTAATTTGCCAGTACAATCTTTCAACTTTGCTTTGAGATTGTGATTTTGAGATAGGTCAGAATGTTTGTTTTATGAAGTAGCCATTGATGTTATCGAACTTCTAACAATGTCGTCGTCAAAACCGGATATATAGTTACGACGCCTACATCAAATGTTAAACATTTGAACAAGTAGGCTACAGTCCAAAATAAACGCATTTTCGTATATAAATGTCGATGTTACTTGATACTTATACAAACGTGTTACTATAATTCTGAAAACCGCCTGCGCGAAACAAAATGTTTCCAGCAGCATTAATTGACAAACAATTGCAGACATTTGTACAAAGTTTTCATGTATGAAAGGTGAATGTAAGTGTGTATGAATGTTGGCTTTGTCTATATCATATATTTGTAAAAATTTTAAAAATTCTAAATTAAAAAACATTGTGTTAACAATAATAATAATAATAATAATAATAATAATAATAAATTGGCAAAATAAAACAAATCCATTTTAATGGTTTCATTTTGTTTCAAGGTGGTATTTTTAAATGTGTGGGGAATACCCACAAAACAATAAAAAGTTTAATTTTTCTCTATTCTGAAGTGAAACACCATTACTATAATCCGCTCTATGAAATGGATTTATGATAATAACACTGCATATAAGTAATATGACTTTTACTTGTATTGGCGACAAAACTGCAGTTTTCAGGAGAGACTTGTGATCATTTGATATCTTGTTTAGCTAAATTATTGCATTCCGTTTAAAACTTTATTAAAATCAAATAAACGGTAAAATATGTGAACTTGTACCAGAAAGGTGAGGCCGGGTGCTCCGTAAGGGTTTACACCTCCTGTCTAGCTAACTACATCAGCAAAGTGTAAAACAGCAAATCAAACTCTTTCCTAGCTTGCTAGCCTTTGAAAAGTTAAGGAACGATCTTAAAACCTAAACCGTAAACGTATACGTAGTTATGGTTTGCTCAATTTATCTCAAATATTTACTTAGCAAGAAGTTGTTATAATTTTTTTTCTTAATCATGAACTTAAAAAGCTTTCTTTAATAAAGTTATACATGTACACTGTTTATCGGACATACTAATATTTTTATTTAATTTTGTCCGAAAAAATAATTAAATGTTCGAGTAATGATTTTTACACAGTACTGGTAATTTTATGTTTAAGAGGACATTAATTTTTCTCGATATTTAATATAAAGATCGAATAACGTGTAAACACTATGGATTTAATATCGTAAAAACTTCATTTCACAAAAATATTGTTTATGGTTATTCGACAAAAAAGGACATTAATACTTATTTCTACTAAAACATGTTTAATGTTGCAGCACTAGACGACCGTTTCGGAATAAAATTCCTCATTACAAGTGTTCGTTTCCTAAATTGTGGTAATCCAAATATTTTAAAATATAATTTTTTTCTAGATCAACCTAAGGTAATTCTTATAACGATTATTTCAAGCTTTACTTATTTATTTTTAATTTTTTAAAACATTTTTTTTATTTTTTTCTATTTTAGAAATTTAAAAGATTACGAAGCCGATTCTTTTGATTAAAAATATTTAAATAAAATTAAATTACAGTATCATGTTGCTACATACCTTTTCGCCAAATACTCCTGGTTGCATGAAAAGGTGATTTAACATTCTATGCTATCTACTGATGAAATGGCTACAGAACATCGTGATGTCTTGGATATCGCTTCTCTTATAACATGTTTAACAGGATTTGAACTTTCTTGAACATAAAAATTTCATTAACTGCAGAAGTACAAAGCTTTCTTCTGTCACATGCAACGGCTTTTGTTTATAAACGTTTCTAGGATATTTGTAAATGTATAAATGATACATTATATATGATGCTCAATATGCGAAGCAGAGTAGAAATCCGAAAGGCCGAAAAACCTGCCGTTTACATTTTATTATTATTATTATTTTAATATTTTGGTGAAAACCGACAGAAGTGTTATCTCAATTTAATTCTCAGCAGAAAAGTGCGATGAGATTTTCGTCGATCTGTTAAACGAAATATTTTTATCGCCGTCGACTTGATCAATTGATCATTTACAGTACCGACCTGTCGAAAGCTTTACACTGAGTGATCGAAAAGGAGTCTCATCTTGGTTTCCGCGTAACCGAGATATGGATAGCAAATGGTTCAAAAGCTCTCGAGACATTGAAAACATCTTCCGAAAAGCTGTCGAGTTGTAGCTAATGATGGGCCCAGATATTACGGCGTTAGCCCAGTGTTCAAGTTTCAACAAGTCTTTTCTGTACTAATTATCAATTACTATCAAATTGACCTGTATCACGGTATAATTCCGTGTAATTAAAAGTACACCAGCTGTCTGCGTCCAAAATATATTTAATACAGTGTTTCCATAAGAGGCAGCAACAGGCATATTTGACCGCCTAAAATTCCAAATTCAGGGCCGGTTAGAATTAATGAAATTGCCTTCAGAAGACCTAAAGTTCCCTTGACCCCTGGCCTGTTGGATTAATCAATCTACCTCCTGCTACTAATTGTATGAAAATCGCTGTAATATATGCATATATACATTGAAGATAACTAGAAAACCCGGATGAAAAATACCTCAACAATCACTTACAGCAGGTTCCTCGGCCTGGACAGACCTACCCGGTATATCTATCAGTCATCATAATGTTTGAATTAATTATTTATATTGAATATTTTATTTCTTTCTGTCCAATACCCGTCGATAATTTTCAATTAAAACCATTAGAACCATCTACAGTTACTGATCTGTCGAAAGTTTTACACCATGCTAACGAATGATTGCCGAATCAACAGCCCATCTTTTTTCTGTATCTCGACATTTGTTCAGCAGCTGTTTTCTAACTCTTGGTACCTTTTCTGTCAAAAGTTATTTATGCATGAGCCCATCGGCAGTTAAAGTTGGACTCCTTTTTATTAAGCTCAGTGTTAAACTTTCGACAGGTCTGTACTGTATATATTTATTGATCACTCTGTATAATTTACCGGGCTTTTAAACTATAGTCAATTAGAACAATATTGTCTGACATTTAGAAAGATGAAAACAATATTTGGATACAGTATTTAAACAATTAATATATATCAATGGGACTTTTTGTAAGTCAAAAGGTTTACCCAGCTTCTGTATCAATGGAACTTTTTGAAATTCAAAAGGTTTACCCAGTTTTTGGCATCAATTAAGGTTTACGCTGTGAAAGCCTCTATTGACTTCACCAGACAATACTGTCTGATATAATTATTTTACTAATTAAAGCAAACATTTGTTATTTACCATAATTAAAATGAAAAGAGTGTTTTTTTCTTCAGAAAATAGACTGGAATAGCTACAGTACAGACTTGTCGAAAGTTTAAAACTTAGATAACGAAAAAAGATCGAAGATCAGCTGACAAGTGGCCATGATACGATTAGCTGGTGGCTAATAAGCCGAAATATTGGTAACAAGCGACCAAGATTAGCTGCCGGTTCGTTAGATTAGTGTTAAACTTTCGACAGGCCTGTGTTGTAGTTATCATTATCCGGCATTAGTAAGATTTTTTGTAAGTTCAAAAGTCGTAATGTTATTTGGATTAGGGTCTCTATTAATTATTAGCTCATTTTGTGAACATTGCTATTGATGTTCTGATGCAATAAAATCCACCAAGGAAGTACAGTTTTAAACTAATTATATTGTATTAAGCGTATGCTTGTTATTCCTTTCATTCTCAATTTTGATTTCACGTGTAGGGTTGTGGTTGGCCCGGTGGAGGAAGGGTTCCTGTCCTTCCAGGGCGCACGACCTACAAAACATTAAAACATTTAACTGTAGAGACAATTTGATTTATAGAACTTTGACGAAGCTTAGGACCATATCATCTACGTGTAACCATCTTTGTTCTTAGTCAATGAAGACTACATGTCGTCTACAGCTTATTATTATACATTTCTTAAAGCTAAGTGGTACAACTGGGCACTATCCTACAAGTTTCTGATTTTTTTCACACTTGTAAAACTTTTTGAAGCGTATCTTAAAATGTAAAAAAAAAAATGGGTCCCCTTTTTACTTTTTTAGCTACAAAGCGTCAACATGTAAAAAATGTTGGGATTTTACCATAGGATTAATAGGAAATCACAATTTTTCAGGCTCTAAACAATAGGGAAAAGTGTAGAAAAAATAACAGTTTGTCCTACAAGTTTTTTAGAAACTAAAATAATGTAGTTCTGAATTAATTTTTTTTTTGAAAATAAAAGGAAATACATATGTCCCCTTGCTTGATTTTTCGGTATAAAACTTAAAAGACGTAATCTGATGCGATAATATGACAAAAATTAACGATAACGTCATGATTTTTGACGATATTGCTCAAGGATCGGCAAACTCTACACTAGGAGTGTTGTTTTTGTGCTTCTCGATGTTATAATGAATATATTAATTTTTTTATTTTTATACAAACTAATTCATAAATAAGATTATTTTATATTCCTAGTCACTATAGAATAATAATTATGATAGAAATAATAATATTCAGAAACATTATTACTTCGATTAGCAGAAGAACAAGGCCTTATCATCCGAAATAAGAGTCAATGATGATACTTCGAAAATGCAAGAACACTGGCTGATCAGAGTCAGGGAAATATTATCAACGGCTACATTTAAAACATGAAAAAGATATTGAACTATTGAGACCTAAAATCTTGACTGTAGTGAACATTTCATTATAATTCAAATTTAACTTGGCCAAAGAAAGTGACTGATAACCACCAATCTCGAAAATACGGCACTCAAAAAATCCGTGCTCAATTCTGCAGATACTTCAGGTATTTATTTCAGTATAAATTTTCATGACGTCATTGCAAATAAATTTTAAAAGTCATAGTGTATGAAAAATATGAAAATTTTAAATTTTTTAAATCTGAAAGAATTTTGAAAATCGAAACAATAATAAAAAGATATCATCAATTAAAATTGTGAAAAAACATCATTATCAATCGAATGTATAAAAACAAAATCTTTAGTGAATCATTGTTACATGTATCTGTTGAATTTATCCGTGAATGGCATTTATGATTTTTTCTTGTATATTTTCATTAATATTTTTTATTGATAGATATTATGTATTTTATTCCCTGCAAGTTATTTATTAAAATTATTACAGTTACTTAAAGTAAGGACTTAGAATAATACCATTAAAGTACATAGAGTTGTACAAGCCGTGCGTAACGTCATTGTCAATTTGTACCACTTGCCCTTAAGTTAATGTTGGTGTTATTTGATAATATTTAAATTTTCTTTTCTTTCAAGCATTGTGATTGGTCAGGTCTTTTCCGTTATTTTTGCATGAAAGGATTGACTTTCAGTGACGTCATCTTATTCTAGATAATGCATAGTCTACATCGTAGCAATACCCTTTTTTGTCGTGGTTGTATTCCATTTTTCATTTTTGTAATAGATATGTTCATCTCTCGCCAGTTCTTCAAATGATTGATTGATTGGGATTAACGTTTCAGTCCAGGATATTTCACTTATATCAAGACATCGCCTTCTGTAGCAAAAAAATAGCATTTGCAGTACGTGTAGGGGAATGTTTTAAAAACTTGAAAACTGTCTTATTTTTTTATATTGTGTCATTGTAATGCATATCGATGGACACGCCAAAAATTAAAAAAAAAACATGTAGCATAACCCTAATACGAGCCAAAATCTGATAATTAGAATATAATATATACAATTATTGAAATAAGTTCATATCAAACTCCCATATCTTTTATTTAGAGTTTTTATCTCAGAGTTTGTATGGCCGCTGCATTGAATAATTTTGACCCTATACCCCGATCACATTACCGATAAATATGAAGCCTCATTATCCAAGCTTGTCCTGTAAATACATTGAAGTCGCACAGTTCCTTTCATTCTCACTGGAGTCTGGGCGAGGTATGAGGTGGGTGTAAATTGCTAAACAGGATGCACTTACCCTTCCAAAGGTTTCTTGGTGTTTTACTTACATGTAATTTGCCAGTTTACCGCGTTTTTTCTTTGTTTTTGGATATGTGATTTCAACATGGATCGTTGTGATTGGTGCTAGATAATAAGCAATTGCAAATATAAAGAGAGATAACCCTTATCATACTGATTCTCTACATATGTGCTAGAAGTGCATACTATATAAATAAAATGCATTGCATGAATTGTCGTATGATTTTGATCTTACAAACATTTCTCAAAACTTATTTTAATCCCATATGATAAACGGCGAATTTTAATTGCTTTAAAAAATTAAACTAGAAAAACTGTGAGCCAAAAGCTCACAAAAAATCCATCGGATCAATTTTATAAATAGGAGGTGCACATCTACATTATATCACAAAGATTGTGTGAAAGTTTCATGAAAATCCATTGAAGGGTTTAGGAGGAGTTGCGGATAAGAGATAGGTACCCTAAGGTGTAACGGAAGGACGGACGGACACACGGACTGACACCCCTATCACTATATACCCCCCCCCCCACTTTTTAAGCGGGAGTATAAATAGGGTAGTAGGGGAAAAACCAGGGTTCTGGTCCATTCTGGCCTTGGTTTTTCCTCTACTTGTTAAAGAAACCAAAATATATGTAATTTGAAATAAATTGAAGTGAGCTAACTAACAACAAGAAGCCAACTGTTATAAAGTGAACTAGAAAAACTGTGAGCCAGAAGCTCACAAAAATACCCCCCGCTCCCCCCCCCCCCCCACATAAAAAAAATCCATCGGATCAAATTTTTAAATAGGAGGTGCACATCTACATTATATCACAAAGATTGTGTGAAAGTTTCATGAAAATCCATTGAAGGGTTTAGGAGGAGTTGCAGATAAGAGATAGGTACCCTAAGGTGTAACGGAAGGACTGACGGACACATGGACGGACACCCCTATCACTATATACCCCCCACTTTTTAAGCGGAGGGTATAATGACTAATGTTTCTTGTAGATGAGCATAGACTATTTCAAGATTTTGAAGAAGGACCAACATTAAACAGAGCAGAAAACGTCTTCGAAACAAAGAAAGATAACCATCGTCACTGACACGGCTCAGGATTTCCAGTTTTAATATCGATCATTTTCGACCTGTATCCATACCGCTAAAATGTCCGTTCCAATATCTAACTTATTAAAAACAATGGACAATCACAATCTAAGCGGGTCTAAACAGGAGGTGCTTGTTCTTTCGGAGCACCAACCCGGCCACACTTCCCCGTTGGATGTTCACGTGTTTAACTTAACTTGCCAGTTTCAAAGTTTTAACTTGGCTTTGGGATTGTGATTTAGACATGGATTTGACTTTAAATTCTACTAGACGGACAGAACGACACTATATGTGTTGATAAAGCAGTGTTAGGTTGTCCAGTAGAACATTCTTAAGTTCGTTTGTACATCTGTTGAAGGTTGTGACCTTCATTATCTGGTCTACTTTACAGGACACTGGAGCAAATAAAGAATGTCGCTTCTCTTGTAGACTATACTTTCCAGGCCAGTCGAAAGATTAACACTAAGTTAAGGATTTAGTGCCGAATATACTGACCATTTCAGACCCGTAATAGCTATATCTTGACATATTTTCGGCAACTGCTATCTACCTCTAGGCAGCTACATGTATTCGGCTACTCACCAACCCTTAATCGGCCACTCAGCATCCGAGCTTTGGCTTCTGTTCATTAGCTCGGTGTTAAACTATCGACATGTCTTTCTTGTATATTACAGCGAGCGTTGGAACTAGAAAGATACCTAGTCAGAAAAGCTTTGATTAACATTTTTATGGTCAATCCCGAATAAAAGAAAGTACAAAAGCTATAAAAACTGTTTTTGCAAATACAAAAAATAGATTTAACACTGCATTATTCCATGCTTAATAGTTCAAAATTATTATATCGTTTATCTTTCTCTATAAATCTTAAGACAGGTCTGTATGGTATATTAAAGCATTGGAATTAGTTAGTCACTTAGTCAATTGTCGAATTATGCGATGCCATACAAATGTCAACATGTCGTTCTTCTTTATCCGAAATTTCTTTAACTGTAGAACAGGTAAAAGTTCAATTTTTCTGAATCTTCTAATGGGATATCCTCTATTTTAAATTATAACATTATACCATATGAAGAATCTTCAAGTTTATATCAGCAATCAATTCATCATACATTGATTTTTTTTTAAATTTTACACCAAAGATTTTGTTGATTCCACTTTGTATATTTTCCGTCTTACTGAGTATGTAAATACCATTTTCTTTCCATCTACGCAAGGATGCGGCTTATATTAGCAATGTTAGTTAGAGACTAGGCTCTGCGCAGAAACGAAATTGTAATAATAATGAAAAGCTAAACATTTTTAAATTTTTGTGATCTGGAGAATCTAGACATGGGGAACTGTTCACCTGCTAATCATTGTCCCTGATATGGGCAAATACTTTTTGAAAAAGAACAATAAAAGACAAGCACTTTATCTTTTAAAAAAAAAATAATAATAATAATAATAATAATGAAATAATAATAAATAAATAAATAAATAAATAAATAAATAAATAAATAAAATAAATAAATAAATAAATAAATAAATAAATAAATAAATAAATAAAAATAAATGAAATAAAATACAATGATTTGATTTCTGTAAAACAAAAACGTTCTGCTTTTAATCACAAGAATCAGTGAACCACTGAAAAGCTTTCTCTAAAATCCAGATACTTGCATTCCAATTTGTATGCAGTGGTCAACCATTCATCGCAAATAAGGCGTCAAAAGAATAAAACCAGTAACATTACTCTCGCGTTTCACATGGGTTCTAACTAATTCATTGTTTTTCAGCAACCATAACAAATTCTATGTCAAAATCTTCAGGGGATTCTTTACCAAAAGCAAACTCTGAATTTTTTAGAGTCTTTAGTGATATAATTTTAAAACCATTTTTTGTATACGTATCTTGAAGCTCCTCCTTTGTAATTTTGGTGCATTTGAATTTGAATTTCCCCACTGGATACATGTCTTCATTCAGAACTCCGACAATGACGAGATATCCGCCTTTCTTTAACAGAGGACTTATGTTTTTCAAATTCTGTTGGTAACCCTCTACAGTTGGTATTGGAGATTCCAGACACAGACTTGAGGTTATCACGTCAAAAACTTTGGGGACGTCTTTTGCGTCAAGGGGGGAAGATGATGTCACATCTATAGGTACAATATTTTTCACCTTATTTCTGATGTAAGAGCTTCTATCCTCAGCAGATTGTCTGTGTAACAAATGAAAGTATATAATAGTAATACTATTCTAAACACAACATTTTGGAATGTATATCAAATCAAAACAATGAATTTCTTGAGTGTTTTGCTGACATAATTCTAATTGAAGCATAAAGGTATCAAAAGTTCTGACAAGGGAATAAGTTCAATACTAAAAGAAAATTTAATCCGTACTGAATGTAAGACCTTTGTGGCCGAGTGGCCTTATAATGCGCGCTCTTACGTATCACGGTGCCTATCAAATCACCTAGGTTCACAAGGAAATAAGTTCAATACTAAAAGAAAATTTTATCCGTACTGAATGTAGGACCTTTGTGGCCGCCGCGCGCGCTTACGTATCACGGTGCCTATCAAATCACCTAGGTTCACAAGGAAATAAGTTCAATACTAAAAGAAAATTTAATCCGTACTGAATGTAGGACCTTTGTGGCCGCCGCGCGCGCTTACGTATCGCAGTGCCTATCAAATCACCTAGGTCCGAATCCCACTTAGTCAGACCATAGTAGTCAGGGTTTGTTAGTTCGATGGTTTTCTTCGGGTACTTTGGTTTCTTGCACCATCAATAAACTGACTGCCTTGATAAACATGTCAGGGACAAATCTTGACCTTAACGTTAAATAGATTTACTCCACTTCACTCTTTACTGATTGAAGTATAAAAACTGTAAGTGAGTGAACCTCAACGTCTAAGTACACATGTTCAACCCATGATTATATAACGGTACACATATAATGATATCGCTGATTATACAACGGGTACCTGCGTACTGGATGTTTATGTAGCTTACGTGCATTTAACAGCATTTAAAATGTGACCAATAAATACACGGAAGATAAAAATAAACCTTAAATCAATACGCCGATACAATGTATCTTTTATCATATCATGTATGATTTAGGTACAGTGAAAATAACGAAATAATTAATTTATATATATGCATAAACACGTTCTTGTATAGTCCATGTGTCATATACCATTTTTTAATTTAATCATAAAAAAATTCAAAAAAGGTATAAGACACATGTAACAGAGATCATAAAGCGCAAGAAGCAAGAGTGTGACATTACGAGAGAGAGAGAGAGCATTGATGATAAAATTTTCCACTGTGGCAGGCACTTGGCATGATAGGCAACATTAGTCGGATGTAGAGTAATGATGTCTAACACCATGGTCAAGGTTTTTCACTTATTTCGAGGCGGTCAGCTCTGGTGGGCAATATATAAAAATATATTGCAATCCCCAAGCAAAACAACAAACAAATGATCTTTTTATTTTTAGTATTTTATTTAAATATCGCATACCCAGAACACTGTTAACGAGGATTGGACAAAATATGTCTCAACTTCAATTGGGAACTAGGTATGATGTCGGATTTCAAAAAGGGTCTTGAGTAATTCCCCTATTTCACAACAAGTTTTTCCTAATAAAACCTAGTTATATGTATACAAAAGACCCAATTGCAAAATATGTAAAAAGTGAACATTTGGTTTACAAAAAATCTGTGAGGTACTGCTCATTTAGTATACCCTAGCTTTCAACTTCAACCATTAACCGTAAATTTCGAAAAATAAACTAAGACGGTAAAGAGGAAGTTGATGTCTTGCAGACGTGAAATCGGTACTTGTGACGTGGAACCTAAAACTGAACTCGCAAACAAAATATCAAGAGGCTGTGTTTAGTAGTTTCTCAGAAAACTGTCAATTATTTTTCTTTCGGGATGACGGACGGGAGGACAGAGGTAGACCAGTTTACCCCCTTTTCTTTGAAGCATGGGTATAATAAGTTATATGAATTTGCATCGGACCGAAAAACACGAGTTACGTACCCTTTATTTTCCAGTTCCATTACGTATCTGAGGGGGTGTAGATGTGGTTCATATGATTTCCCTTCCTTCCACCATGACGTCAGAATCTGTCTGCTCTTTTCTACATAATCACTCATATAAATTTCATTTACATAGGGACTTGCACTGATAACGGTATGGAAAGATGGTCCGGACCCAACATCTAGCAGACGGTCACCTTTGATAGTACCTGAAATGAATGATAAATGTTTTAGTCTTATGAAGAACACAAACCAGTGTAATGCATATATATATAATTATATATATATATACAGTCGAAACTGCCTTAAAGGCCACCTCTATATAAGGACCACCTGCTTATAAAGGCCAGTAGACCATAAAGACCACTTTTACTTATTTCCTTGGTTGGCCTTTATAGACATGTTTGACTATACACACACACACATATATATATATATATATATACATGTATATAACATTATAAATAGCCATTAAACAACTGGTAAATGAAGTTAAACAGGTGAACACCTCAAGCAAAGTGAGATTGTGTGCTCCGGAAGAGTTAAGACCTCTTGTCTAGCTAGCTACACCCGTCAGGTGAATATGAAGGAACATGGAACGTTTTGGGACTTCTAATATATCATGGGTAATTTTGGTAAAGAAATACCGTACTTGTCAACACAGTATTGTGTCGAAGACTATAAAACTTTTCGGGGGCCTTTTTCATAAGCTTAGACGTCAACAACGTATTCGTAAGCAGTTTACTTCGTTGTATAATATAACCATGGCAACAGTAAAAACAAGTTATACATTAGCGTATGAATTATCGTGAAATACAAATACACTATTTGCAGGAGAAGCAGGTATATTGCTGCATAGAGATTGGTTGGTTGGTTGGTGGGTGGGTGGTTGGTTGGTTGGTTAGAGTTTCACGTCCCAGTTAAGAATTTCACGTATATTGAAACGCCGTAAGCTACAGGAGAAGCGAAAGTTGTTTTGACCTTTGCACTAATAAATTGCAGCGCGTTTATGTCAACGTTCTTTAACGTGCCACATTTGCCGTTGCATGGGGTACCGGGTTTTCAGATCTTTTTCGAAGGATCACGCACATAAAAAGGAAAGTTAACAACAGAAAAATTGAAGTCACAATCAATTGATTTAATATCCACACTTTACCGTGTACATAACTTACCTGTATTGAATGCAGCATGTAGGCCATCAAGTGCAAATTTGAGAAAGCCCCCTTCTGCAGGACCGATAGGGTTACTGTAATACATCTGTAGGTAGCATTCGGGATCAAAGTCCCCCTCGTAGTTACCGACCTTTAATTCAGATGCCGACTCATAAGCTTCAGCTACGTTCGCCATCTTTACCTGTATGTGTTTTATATTGACTATAATTCCACCATACGTCCCGTTTAATAGTATAGGCAAACAACATTGACCAGTCCGCTTAACCTTTGATTAAAATATTCATTATGGACGTGTAAATTTAAGTAATAGGGATAGCACGTGTATATATCGGTACCGGTCTATTTGACGTGGACGCTAATCATGGGCAGTGTGTATATGTAATAACTGCAAATCCTAACGCTATCTATGTTTTGGATGGAACCTTCCTAATGAAAGTTCAAACTGACAGGTCAATGTTGTTTGCCTATAGCCGATACTGAAAACTCTTATTGAAATATTTAAATGAGGTCGTTAAAGAAATTTATTATTTAGTCTGTTAGTTTTTGTGAGGAGGTTACATATAGGTGAAAAACTGATAAAACACTCGTAAATTATATATAATGTTTCCATGGTTACGCGGACATCACATGTGAAGAAACCGATCATCGCACAAAAGCGCTACAGAATTATATCATTGATTGATTGGGCACAACAATGTTTCACTTACATCGAGACTTCACCAGCTATAGGTGACATGACAGAAATTTGAAATTTGCAGTTCACCAAGGGCAATATGCAAGGGGGTTCTTTTATTTATTAGTTCTTTCAGCTTTACTGAGCTTGAGTCGAACTGGCTTGTATTTGTCAGTTTTGAACAAAGTTTTAACTTTGCTTTGGAATTGTGATTTCGACATGGATTAGTATGTTTGTTTTTAATTGTTAAACTGTAGTGGCTGTCATAATAAAAATAAAACACAAAACAGAATTATCAGTTTATATTCTTATTTTCTAATTGAAACTCTAATCTATTCCATTTCCATCTCCGAGTGAACAGATGCACCACTTTACTGTGAGACCAGACCTGCAAAAAACTTGAGTTTCACTGAGTAATTTTAGGAGACTGCCAAAAATTTTATGAGGACTCCTTGAAATAAAGTTAGGAAGTCCCAAGGACTCCAACAATCTACAATTGATGTAAATCCTTAGGCTGATGTGGGATAGTTTTACCTGACTGAGTAGTCTGTGTTGATTATTCGCAGCATTGATGGATAGTGTAGTTTGAATTTAGCAACTATTGCAATCACAAACCATCTTTAATTTACTTGCAGTTTCACCATGGTTGGGGCGACATATTGCACCAAATTATCTATTGTATAGATGAAAATGAAAAAAATATATGAATATGATATAACCAAATAAGTTATTGTCACGACAGATTATAATTAGCTAAAACAGTCATTGACAGTACATATACACTTGTATATCAGTTACCGTTTTCGGTAAAATTATTCATAATTGGTTATTCACCCATGTTGGAAAAGTAAAAGACAACACAAAAGCCCTGTAACGTAACAAGACATGATGGTTATAAAATACCAGCTTTATAAGAACCTGAGCAGATGTTGATGTTGTGATGTTTGCTCCGTGTGTGAGTGTAGTGCCAGGGTTTATATACCAACTTTGAGATGACCAACAGAATAACATCATATTCATCCTCTTATGTTTATCACAAATGTTTACAGAATTTGACAATGAGATGTCATTTTATGAATCGTTATTAATTACTAATTACAACGAAGTTCACATAAGTACATTTAATAAAAAAAATTACCAAATCCTAAATGGCTGAATGTAAGAATATATTTCATTATAGTCCGACTAATCAGCCCACTAAACCCCCATTTTAATTTTTTGACTTTTTGGAGGTTTGTGGTCCGACAGCGGCCATTATTGAATTCTTGAAATTTCTGGCGAAAACGGCAGAAACGAAAACACGCTTCGATAATTTCCATTATTTCCTTACCTCGCTCTTGTTGACAACATGGAACACTTCCTAAAACATTAATCTACCGATCCATGCTTAAATTTTAATTAAAATCCATCGATATCGGTAGAAATACAAGGTTTTCTGATGTCTCTACAGCTCTCTGTCACTTTCACATCGTGAAGACATTACTAATTTGCATTGACCAATCAGATCGCGCGTTGCATTTGGATGGTGAAACTCGCAGTTCTATCTTTAGAAAGCACATGGCGATGTTTATTTACATTAACGATTCGCATTATTAAGGGTGTTTTACATTGTGTTTAATACATGTACTTACAAAAGGTAACATTGAAATGTATTCAAAATATTTAGAATTTATATGTAGACTCTCAAATAGAGTAGTCGGGATCTTTTCTATATATTTTTTATATTCTTGACCCCTCTCATTTTTTCTGAACTAGTATCCTAGAAATATTACTCCAGTAATTTTGGAGAGAAAAAATTAAGCACCTCACTGTATATATGTATGTTCACGCAAAATACAGTTAAAATTGAACCCTATGACAAAATTTAATTTTAATGACCTTGCGGACAAGTACTCTTGTGTTGAACTTTATATATTACAATTGGTTTAAAAACTTATAATTCTACGATCTACAAAATATCGGACAAAACTTGACAGCATTTCAGGAGAACATGCAAGTCCCAGATATGATAGCATATTACCCAATTTGAAAGAAAAAATAATTTAGATCATAGGCGTAGGAGGGTTTTTAATATCGGGGGGGGGGGGGGGGCAAACCGAAGCTATGTCTATGTCGTGCCGCAGGTAGGCACGAGGCGGGGAGAGTATGGGTGCTAAACCCCTCGCATAGGTGGGGGTCCATTTTCAAAACTAACCCCTGTCTAGACTCATCTTCAATGTATTTTGCAGCGTTTTGATAGGTTAAAATACTGTGATATCAAGGCAAGATTAAAAACAATAACCATATGACACAAGTTCCATAATCAACCCTCTCATTGGAGATGGGTATGGGGGTACCCCAGAAAATTTTGCAGCGTTCTGAGTGAGAGACTGAAAAGCAGTGAAATATTAAGACAAAATTGTACAAATAACTGCATGACATAATTAAGTCCAATGATTAATTTTCAAACGTACTGTACTCAACTCACGACTTCTGGCTACATGGAGATTAAGAAGGTTTGGTGCCATATAAATAAACTAATTAACCACACCAATCTACATTTACCTTTGATGTATATCATTAAGTTGACCAAGGGCCTAGCATTGATAGAATTTTCAACCCCCCCTCCCTTTCAAAAAATCCTGGATCCGCCCCTGCCATTGGAGATGCTGTGAGCCGTTTCTAAAGGTGAATTTCAAGACGCCCTTTTACAAGTATAATGATGAAATTGTTAATTGATTGGTTACCAGATGGACATTTCCTGTTAAAGCTCTTGGTTTTTTTTAGCACTTACACTATAAACATAAACTATGATACAAAATTTCACACAATATATTGTGGGGGCCTGCCCCCACCCCCCTGCTCCTATGCCTATGTAGATATAAACGAGAAAAAAACAAGAGAAATCTTCACTGCAATATTAGTACACATGTCTTCACATGGTATTGATAAAGATAAAATAACTAAAATAATATGTTATACGCGTTAAAACATCCTTAATAATGCGAATCGTTAATGTAAATAAACATCGCCATGTGCTTTCTAAAGATAGAACTGCGAGTTTCACCATCCAAATGCAACGCGCGATCTGATTGGTCAATGCAAATTAGTAATGTCTTCACGATGTGAAAGTGACAGAGAGCTGAAGAGACATCAGAAAACCTTGTATTTCTACCGATATCGATGGATTTTAATTAAAAATTAAACATGGATCGGTAGATTAATGTTTTAGGAAGTGTTCCATGTTGTCAACAAGACTGAGGTAAGGAAATAATGGAAATTATCGACGCGTGTTTTCGTTTCTGCCGTTTTCGCCAGAAATTTCAAGAATTCAATAATGGAAGCTGTCAGACCACAAACCTCCAAAAAGTCAAAAAATTAAAATGGGGGTTTAGTGGGCTGATTAGTCGGACTAATTTCATTACAGCCCACTCAGCTTCTGAAAATATAATTTCCAAATTAATTCCTTTCACCGATTTTATTTATATTTGTACTCAGTTCAGCCGTGTTTAGGGTTTACATCTTTATTCTAGTACAGTAAGCGTAAAGACATTGTTTTGAGACGCTGTTGAATCAGTTACACTTAATTCATGAAAGAATTTTGTTCAGCAAAATAAAATTGTTTTATCATACCGCCTAGTGTTTTAAATAAAAACTGAAAAAACCGACAAATCAGGTTCAACATGTGAACTTCCACCAAGAAAGTGTGGATGAGCTCTTGGCTTTTAAACATAAAAGATTTATCTATGTTGAAAACAAAGGAACCATTTTTGTTATCGATATTAAATAAATTTCCGTCTGTGCAAATACAAAACAAAATCTCCTCTATATTTAGAAATATTCTTATCTATAAGAAATATCAAGCATCCGTTTTTGTTTTCAAAAAAAAAAATAATAATAATAATAAAATAATAAAAATAAAACTTCCCTGTATATGTAGCATATCAGATAATATCCGAAAATCCGATAATATTTTCTTGGTTGTATGCATCATATTTATTGTAAACAATTATAATAAAGGAACAAAATATTTTTGTTCGGTATGAGTTCTCTTTGTACTTTCATAATTATTATTTTTTAACAAACATGAAACAAGCGCTTTATTTATTTGTAATTCATAATCAGAAAAAACAAAAAACATTTTAGTGCATGTTTAAACACGTCACCTTCCACCACGGAAGTGAGGCCAGGTGATGCGGAAGGGCAGCATCTCTCCTTGAAATAAATTCAGCCACCACATTTGTTATCATTTTTAATCAGTCTGTCTTTTTGACGTTGTGCAATTGGCGTAGTTGTTTATACTATTATTGATCATTCTTTTTGACGTTGTACAATTGACGTATCGCCGGCCACGCCTTTTATGTTCCGACACTGGCCGCCATCAAGGTACCAACTAATGACGTTCTATTGTCAGTGACGTCATTAAATATTACAATTCAAGCCGAGTTTTCATTCTTTTTGCGTGTAATTCAAGCATGCTGGACCTTTGTCGGAACATTGTAAGCGTGGCCGGTGATCCGTAAATGGGCGTAGTTGTTTATACTATTACTGTCAAGCTATTTTAGATATAGTTTTGTTAGAAACGCGTTTTCTTCGTTCAATTTTCCTTTGAATCTCAAGTTAGTTTATAAATACACGTGACGGGTATAGTTACCTAGGCAAGTGGTTGTCCCTCCGGTGCATAAGATCTCATTTCCCTTGTGCCAAGTTCAGGTATCAACATCAAAATCAAACATAACAATTTATTTCCAAACAATATTTCCAATGCAAACTAAAACATTTAAGTAGGACAATTAGGTTAAACACATGAAATTCTCCCTGGAATGTGAGACAGGGTGTTACAGAAAACTAAGCTAGCTACAACCGCCACGTGTGTAATTAAAATCAATAATGACGGTTACATTGAATTATGGGGCGTCGGGGGTATCCCGGGTAATTTTTATAGAATGTTAAGGCATTATACATGTACTTAACAAAAATACTTTGATGACGCCATAAAACTTTTTTAGAGTCCTGGTAAACATACGCTTAAAATTTAAGTTGAGAGCTAAAACGTGTAAAAAGGTAACGGCCCAAGCTGATTTTAGGTTTTATTTACTGCTGTTCCCCTGACAATTTTTTATCGAATTCCTGGATACCTATATCTTTGATTGTTAAAATTGCAATATGCCCCGACAATTGCTTCACCCTTAACATAAAAATGTCATTGTTTGAGATAATGCTTGCATGAATCATTTCTAATAGCTGATTTATAGAACATCATGCGTCTAGCGCCAACAATTCAAATTTTAATTGCACCGATATATACGTCTTAATGCATTGCAGTTGTTTGACACACGTCATTTCTTTTGATTATTCAGTCTTTACCACATGTACCGCCCGTGGTTGCCGCGGACTAAAATTTTGAGCAGTTCAAAACTTTTTGCCGCGTCCGACGCCGTTCCGATTATTACCGTGTCCTGCCACGTCTACAAATCGACTGTAGCTCGTCCTAAACTCGACATCAACTACCTTGAGAGTCGGTTTATTAAAATACAATAACTTGACAAATATGTCTATTCTAGGTTCAATATTGTTAGTTGAATTAAAATCAAAAATACCAATCCATTTCCTAAGCATAATCCCAAAAAACAACGATACAATTTTGAAACTGGCGAAATTAGTTAAACACGTGAACAGCCATCAATGAAGTGAGACCGGGTGTTAAGGAAACATTAGAACATCCAGGTTAGCTAGCTACACCCGGATTAAGTTTAATTTGCAACAATGAAAGGATTGTTTTCAGAAATTCAGAAAAAACATGTTAAAAGTTTCGAAAACATTAGTTTATTAGTTTTCAATATGTTATTCTAACATATTTAACAACAATCAAAAACAAATGTAATTTTTTTCAATTAATAACTATTTCTGATGTTTTGAAATTAAGTATAAGTTATTATTAAATTTTTCTTTAAACACAAATAGCATTTCACGGCCGTTTCCACGTCAGTAGTTCATTCATTCATTCATTCTTTATTTATTTATTTCCTCTTTTACAGAGATTGAAATATGATACAAAATACATTTAACTAATTAACTAACATTTAACAGTAACGCTAACATATTTACAAATTAATTTTATGTATAAAACAATGTCATTTGTTATATGCACTTGCTGGTGCTTTTACATAATAAGAAGTGTTTAAGAGTGATGTTTGTGATTTTCTTCCGAGCAAAACTTGAGTTAGAGTTTCTTCATCGTAACTTGCCAGTTCGGTTGATGTGACCATGTTTAAAAACAGGAACACAAGACGTGAGGCAAGAGGTCGTTGTAATGTCTTCCACACTGTTCACATATTACATTTTCAGTTTGCCGAGGCACTACTGTCATCTTTGCGATATAACGTGCTAGTTCCAATTCCTGTCGATTCTTGGGGAATTTCCATACTGTAGCTACATCTGAATGGGAGACATCGTAAAAAATTGTAAAAAAATGTTTTGAAATTAAGTATAAATTATTACTAAACCTTTCTTTAAAAACAAATAGCATTTCATGGTCGTTTCCTTGTCAGTAGTGATTGGACCAAAATTGTAAAAATTTGTTTTAAAATTATGTATAAATTATTACTAAACCTTTCTTTAAAAACAAATAGCATTTCACGGCCGTTTCCTCGCCAGGAGTAATTGGACCAAAATTGTAAAAATTAAATATTTTCAAACTATGTTGAAATGAGAACGATGTGTCCATTCAGCCAATCACACAGAAAAAACAACATTTTTTTTTTTTTTTTTTTTTTTTTTTTTTTTTTTAAATTTTACTTTGCAATAATACCTAAATGGCATAGATTCAGTTTTGTCTGTTTACAATTCAATCTCGAACATTTATATCTAAATATATAACATAATATTTACAATTGCAATTACTTTGCTTCAATTTGGCATCGACCATACTTTGCCACTTCATAGAGACAATGCTCCACGCGCTGACGTCAGATACCAAATGCTCTCTTTGAATGACAGGAAACAACCCATTTTTATGAGAAGGTGCACCAACATTGTATTTTGAATTTTTTTTTTTTTTTAATTAACATGGAAAATGGGAGACGGCAATAATTTTTTTTTATAAGTATTGTAAATATAAGAAATAAGGTAATTTTCCAATGTCTTTATTAGCTTGCAAAGTATAATGGTCTGTCTCAAATGTTTTAACACAAGGCTTCGACTTTTATGGAATTTGAGACATCCCATTATACTTTGCAAGTTCATAAAGACATTAATTTTGAAAATTACCTTATTTCTTAAATAAAGAAATAACGTTTTATGAAGCACAGTACATATAATAACTTGTTGGACACATGGAATTTGTTGAGACCATAGATTTTTTAAGTGATCATGAATACAACATATCTTTAGTTGATATGAACTCAAAATTCAATATTTCTTATAAAAACAATCTATTAGTTAAATCAATGTAAAAATAAAACAATAAAACACAATTTTGCTTGAGCATTTTTGATTTTTGGTAAGCGTCCTTTTGCGCCAATTACAAGTTTTAAGAGGTATCATTTTTGCCACTAATTAAAATTTCTGGTGTTTTAATTCCGCCAGAATCTGGAGGTCTTGTGCGCCAGTCTACCTGTAAGGGTAATTCATGTTATAAATGTTAATAGGTAAGCATTTCAAACTTCATTACTACAACATGCATTACGCTTTGAAGTACAAATGCATCTGTAGTCAGGAGTCGGCATTACGAAATGAAAGTCACTGTTCTTTCGGACGGGAACTTAAAATAAACGAGGTCCCGTGTCACGGTAGGCTTGGCACGCTAAAGTACCCTGCTGTATATAATGCCATCAGCGCAACGCACAGGCAAAGTCCCTGCACCATCGCCTATAGGGGACGACGTCTCGATATAAGTGAAATAGTCTTGACTGGGGTGTTAAACGCCATTACTCAACTCAACTCAACTCAAATGTACCTTCTTCAAAGTAAATTTATATAAACTTATTACGAATTTGATAATGGGATTGGCGCTGTTGCCATTTCCACACACCTTTGTAATAATGCAGACACTACTGGTTGTTCATATTTTGATATTAAATGATTGTCATTGGTAGCTTCACAGAGTTGATCTAATGTCTGATTTCTTGATGCTATATTATCTGTTCTATGGTTTGTCAAAAATAACAAAACATAACTGTAGACTTTTGGCGGAATAAATGTTACGTTAAAAATTTTATCTTCATTCTCTTTTATTTCAAATTCAATTTCTTTCGGATAGAAATTACAACATCTGAAACACGCAAATGTATAAGCAAATGCAATTCGTTTTTATAAGGTACTTTAAAAGATTTTCCACACATATGGGGAATGTACTCTTCCTGAAAGTAGCGAATTCCCAAAATCACAGCGTTTAATACAAAACTTTTAAATGGTAAGAACATCATCTAAAATACGAACGGCATCACTATACCTCCCTGTTAAAAATTCCAGTGTAGCAAAATGTAACATTCCAGTACAAATATCAAATCCAGAACAGTTACGTAATATGTGTATCGACAACTGTTGATACTGTTTGTACTTGCATGCATTGAAATAATACTTTTGTAAGAATAATGTGTTAAAGAAACATTTATAGATTCTATATGTTTTCTTTGCAGGATAGAATCAACCGGTGACATTTGTTGAAATGGAAAGGATACCAGCTTTTGGATCACTCTAGGTAAAGTATTGCCCAAGTTATATGCTATATGATTTCTTTCTGCGAATAGCTGTACGTCACATCTACATTCGTTTTTTTATCTAATTCTGAATCAGAAAGTGGTATTGCAATACTGCTATATATCATAGGAATCCTCATTATTGTATCAGATCCACATGAGTACAGATCGTGTAAGTGTTCAAATAATCTGGCCTGACAATTCCCAAAAATCTTGCTCTCAATCATATTATTTGTTTTGATGAAATAATTCGGTAAATATCCCTGTCTTATCCACAATAATAGACATTTAAAGCAAGTCCAAAAACAATTCAGGATATTATGTCGATCCCATATAAGAAAGTCCTCTTCAATAGAATAGAATAAAGCAGTTTTTAGAAATAAGAACAGAGCAAACCTTTGCAGTCCTCCCTTGAATTAATGACGTGTTTTAGGAAGAGTTTTAGTAAGCCGTAGCAAAGACTTTGGGTATGATTAATAGAGTGGACAAGCCTTTTCTCGGCAAGGGAAAAAGAAATTTTCCACTCGATGTGACTTTCTTGAGATAAAGGATTTCCTATCGGAACTAAAAGAAATCCTTCTTTTACTATCTCTTTAACCAAATCTCGTGTCGGACAGCGGTTTATGAGGCGTATTTGTTTCCATTCATTCGCATCATATGGCCAGACATCGCATCGTAAACAAAACATCTGGTCGGTTTCACACTTTTTAATTCATGAGTCGCACATGGACCATGTGGTTCCGTGTCTGTATTTAAAGATTGTCTTGCGATAATCACGACTTCATCACGAAATAATAAACTAGATAAATAAACTCGGTCGTTGTCAACTGGCGTCAAAGCAGGTACAAATCCACCTAGTTTGCCTTTGCTTCTCCTATCTGAACCTAACAGTAGTTTAGCAAAGCCCGGTTTCACATTATGTGTTTTAATTACTAAATCGGAATTTGGCGGTTTGTTGATTTGTTTTGGCCGGACAGTTATATCCATAAAATCATAATCACTTCCCGGTAAATTCAATCCTTCTGCTTTACTACCACTTGTTATTTCTTGGTAAGGTTTATATTGATTGAAATTCATGAATATATCTACAATGCACCATTGTCTCTGACGAATATAAACTTGTTCTCTGGTACCTACTATGTCATTAAGTGCCTTCCCCAACACCAAGTTCATTCTCTCCATACTGGTGGCGATCTTAAATGTGCCAGAAATATGAACGTAATCATAATTTTAAACTCCGTGTACACAAGTATCAATATCACATCATCTTCCTCTGACGACATCTAAACTTAAACTGTTGAGTCTGAAGTCTGAGTGAATTTAAATATCCTATTACCAGGCCCCGGTTTCACAATCATTCCTTAGCTAAGATTTCCTTAACTTAAACCTTGCAAAATTTTAAATCTTTATAATTTAGTTAAATTTAAAGATATTCAGGATTTTAAGATGTCATTTTAAAGATCACTTCTAGATTAAAACATTTCCATTTAGTTTTGACAAAAATATTCATCAGTAGTTTCAAAAGAGATTACAAAATTTTCCTAAATTTAAGTTAAGAAAAATAATTGTGAAACCGGGGCTAGATAGATAAAGGATAACATGATAATTGAAAATAAATGTAAAGTGTTACGAATAATATATTACTTCCCTAGTACAAATCCACGTGTTTAAATTATATTTCCGGTTTCAAAAGTTTTTACTTTGCCGGGTGTTCAGGGACTTGCACATCGCCTGTTTAGCTAGCGTGTAATCAAAAATGAAGAAAGAAAGGAACATGGAATAAGACCAGGAACTATATCCAGGTCAATTTTAAAAGCATTTATAACTTTTTTACTTTATGTTTAATTAATATTACTGTATCTTTGATATTTTCTAGCCCCAAATAGCCTAATTAATGCTCTTATGTGCTAATTTTATGCTGATTTTAATGCATTTTAAATTAAAATTCAAAATCAGTACACGACAATGATGATGTCGCAGCATTGTGACAGAAAAGTGGGTTCCCTTTTTTGCCCTTAAAGTTACCGTCTGTGCAACTTTGGTAACATATAAAAGATTCTGAAAATGCCTGATTGACCATCTTGAACCAACCAATGTCTTACCTAATGAAACGTTTTTCACATGCAATGGTTATGTTTTAGATATAACTTAATGCAAAACTGCAATTTCGTATTAGACAATCACTTGATGGTTTTAAAACCACTGGCAACTGAAAACCGTGCAATTAGGAATGTCCGTCAGTGAAATGCTACCGGAAGAAAAATTACGGATGTACCACCGATTTCAGTTTAATACTGGCTTTCATTGCAGCATTATCAGATCAAAATCGCCTTCTATTGTTTTAATGAAATTTCGTGAGAGTAACAGGAAGCGATTTTAAAACTTTCGCTAATATTTTTATTTTGATATCATAACATTTGCGTTAGGACCGACTGTCACTCGGCGGTGCGAAAATTAAAAATACTCGAAAATTACTGGAAAATATAAAAATACATTGACATGGACTTCATCTGATTTGTTGTGTCCCCATTGACATTATTAAACACTGTCGCATGGAGTACCTAAAAGTACATATTAGTTTAAATTCTTGGATGCGACAGTGTTCTTTTTTATCAATGGGAGAGCCGGGTTTGAACAGCAGACGGGTCTGAACAAATCTTGGAAAAAGATATTTATTGATTGTGTTTTTGTCAAGCATGTCATGGGATGCAAGTGAAACTCTTAACACATTTGAGCTCGTCCAAGAAACGTCCCATATGTGCCATATATCATTAGAAAGGGCTTGACATGTGTTTTTAAAATCTAACGTGAAGATGTCAAAATCTTCCATAAGGGACATTTCTAAGTGTACAGGCTCATTCATCCGTACCCACCCATAAGTACATTACGTACTCAGGTTGACCTTGACTTTTGAATTGTCAAGACATTTAGAATTGAAACATTGCAATTGCACGCTGATTTACCCAGTAATCACGCACTCTTCGTATGATTTTAAGGTATTGCATCAGATAAGGAAATTTTAGAACATGTTAAATTTTAAATAAAGTTTAACTTTAAAATGGTGTGGAGGTTAATATCATAATACTTGTATGTGGAATATTTAATTTAACAAATAATTTGTTAAAAATGATTTAAATTGTTTACAAAGAATTTACAGTGCCTAATGAGGTTTGTAAAATATTCATTTTTATCTAATGATAAAGTTAAATATCTTTGCTATTTTAAGCTCTTGCGTTTTAGCTAATTTTAGAACCAAATTTTTCTGTTATGATTTACTGCGGTCCCATGAATGAACCGATAGTTATTTTTCTGCTAGGATTTTTTTTGCGTTTTTAGCAGGTATAAAAATTTCTGCCAAGATTTTCTGCGGTCTCGGTAACGTATCAATACATTTTCTCTGCTATGAATTTCTACGTTTTCGAGGATGTATCGATGTTTTTGATGATACAATTTTCTGTGTTCTCGTGGAGGTATCAATTTATGATTTTCTGCTGTCTCGTGAAAATATCGATCGCTTAATTTTCTTGCAGTTGATCTGTGCCATATACACAACAGAGTTTTTTAAAGTATAGCAGTTACCTCCCTTGCATTGATTGACGCTCGAAATTGCGATTTTGGCGTATTACATATTTTTGGTTCATTAAGTACTGTTAAAAGGTCAAAGGTTAATTAATCAAAGAGATTAACCGACATTTCAATTGAGGAGATTTTGTTTAATAAAAAGTGTCAAGGATTAATTTTTAAAGCATGTTAAAATTTAAATTCCTCTTCAGTTGACGCAAAAAGAATAAAGAGGACTATAGTTGAATATCCTAACTTGACTCATTGTTTATAGGCTCACACTGGTTTATTCATGGCTTAAATTTGTGTGAAAAGTTTCAATTTAGAAATGTAAATGAATGGTCTTGCGGTTGAGGTACATGTATTTAAATACCTTGCAGCGAGACATAAGCACATTGCCCCTTGGTGATATCTCGTTATAAGTAAATTGTTAATTACTCTGCCATTTTGGCGGACATCTAAATGCTTTAATTGTGAGTTATTTCACACAATTTGATATAGAAATAAAGCTTTGATAGTGTGCTTTTGAGACAGGTAGTTTTCATAGAATATTAAATCCTAGTTTAACAATTATTCCTAAACTGAGATTGTTTTCACATAATTTTCACCAATTTTTAAAAACTTGTATGGCACTATTTTTTCGAAAGAACATCCCAAACATCTCAACAAGAACACAGATAATGATCTGAAAGTTTTCTAAGTCAAATTAACACCCTAATTAAGTTCCTGAATATTTTGAAAACTTATAAGTTATTCAAGGGCCAGTTTCACAATCATTACTTAACTAAGATTTTCCTGAACATAGATTTTAAAAAGGCATTCTTTTTTAAATTTTTGACAAAACTAAATACTACTGTTATAAGCTTGAGAAGATCTACAAAATGACACCTTAAAAATTAATCAAATCAATAAGATTTCAATTTTTCAGATTTAAGTTAGGGAAATCAAAAACTGTTTACAATTCTTTGTGTAACTTTTCCGTATACTATTATTGAATTATTAAGAGATAATCCATATTAACTCTTTGAAGCAAAATTAATCTTCTTTGCCACCTGGGAAAAAACAACAAAATGGGATGAATAGCAGACCGACTGACTGACTATACCCATATAATATACGTACATGTACTGTATATACATATACTGCATCAAACACTTACGACAAATGTAGTTTTCCCCTCCCACTCATCTATGTAATAGTATTCTAAAACAGTCAAAATCCAACTTACCGGTCCATGTTGAAATCACAATCCAATTTAAAAAGCATAGTTTAAACTTTGAATACTGATAAATATGATTTAACAATTTAATTTCCATGGAAGCGAGGCCGGGTGCTCCGGAAGGGAAAGCACCTTCTGTTAAGCTAACGTCATTCGCCAAGTACATGTATAAAATCGAAATTAAATAATAAAATTTTGCATAAAAAGTTGTACAGTCGAACCTGTCTATACAGGTCCCCAAGGGAACCACTAAAAGTGGCCTTTATATACAGGTTCTAATAATATGAATAAACAACAATTGGGATACAATTATACTGACTTTTATAAGCAGGTGGTCCTTATATAGAGGTGACATTTACATTCGATAAACCAATAAACTAATGCATATTGTGTGAAGTGAGTTATAGATATAAAAAATTATACTTAGGCTACAGTTCAGACCAGTCGAAAGTTTGATACTGAGCTAACGAAAAGGAGAAGAAACTAGGACATATATGGATAACTTGTGACCGAAAGCAGCCAAGATAGATTGATAATAGCGACAGAGATATTGAGAAATAGGGCCCAATCTGAACTGCCGATTTGGTACTATTTCGTTAGATAAATGTTAAAATTTCGACAGGCCTGTACTGTAATTCGGTAGCTTAGTGTTAAACTTTCAACAGACCTGTACTGTAATTCGTTAGCTAAGTGTTAAACTTTCGACCGGCCTGTACTGTAATTCGTTAGCTTAGTGTTAAACTTTCGACAGACCTGTACTGTAATTCGTTAGCTAAGTGTTAAACTTTCGACCGGCCTGTACTGTAATTCGTTAGCAAAGTGTAAGTTCGACCGGCCTGCACTGTAATTTGTTAATTTAGTGTTAAACTTTCGACCGGCCTGTACTGTTATTCGTTAGCTTATTTTTAAACTTTCGACAGGTCTGTACTGTAATTTGTTAGCTTAGTGTTAAACTTTCGACAGGTCTGTACTGTAATTCGTAAGCTCAGTGTTAAACTTTCGACAGGCCTGTACTGTAATTCGTTAGCTTATTTTTAAACTTTCGACCGGCCTGCACTGTAATTTGTTAATTTAGTGTTAAACTTTCGACCGGCCTGTAGTGTTATTCGTTAGCTTATTTTTTAACTTTCGACAGACCTGTACTGTAATTTGTTAGCTTAGTGTTAAACTTTCGACCGGCCTGTACTGTTATTCGTTAGCTTATTTTTAAACTTTCGACAGGTCTGTACTGTAATTTGTTAGCTTAGTGTTAAACTTTCGACCGGCCTGTACTGTTATTCGTTAGCTTATTTTTAAACTTTCGACAGGTCTGTACTGTAATTTGTTAGCTTAGTGTTAAACTTTCGACCGGCCTGTACTGTTATTCGTTAGCTTATTTTTAAACTTTCGACAGGTCTGTACTGTAATTCGTAAGCTCAGTGTTAAACTTTCGACAGGCCTGTACTGTAATTCGTTAGCGTATTTTTAAACTTTCGACCGGCCTGCACTGTAATTTGTTAATTTAGTGTTAAACTTTCGACCGGCCTGTAGTGTTATTCGTTAGCTTATTTTTGAACTTTCGACAGACCTGTACTGTAATTTGTTAGCTTAGTGTTAAACTTTCGACCGGCATGTACTGTAATTTGTTAATTTAGTGTTAAATTTTCGAACGGCCTGTACTGTAATTCGTTAGCTTAGTGTTAAACTTTCGACAGACCTGTACTGTAATTCGTTAGCTCAGTGTTTAACTTTCGACAGACCTGTACTGTAATTCGTTAGCTTAGTGTTAAACTTTCGACAGACCTGTACTGTAATTCGTTAGCTCAGTGTTTAACTTTCGACAGACCTGTACTGTAATTCGTTAGCTTAGTGTTAAACTTTCGACAGACCTGTACTGTAATTCGTTAGCTCAGTGTTAAACTTTCGACAGACCTGTACTGTAATTCGTTAGTTTAGTGTTAAACTTTCGACAGACCTGTACTGTAATTCGTTAGCTCAGTGTTAAACTTTCGACAGACCTGTACTGTAATTCGTTAGCTTAGTGTTAAACTTTCGACAGACCTGTACTGTAATTATTCGTTAGCTCAGTGTTTAACTTTCGACAGACCTGTACTGTAATTCGTTAGCTCAGTGTTTAACTTTCGACAGACCTGTACTGTAATTCGTTAGCTCAGTGTTTAACTTTCGACAGACCTGTACTGTAATTCGTTAGCTTAGTGTTAAACTTTCGACAGACCTGTACTGTAATTCGTTAGCTCAGTGTTAAACTTTCGACAGACCTGTACTGTAATTCGTTAGCTTAGTGTTAAACTTTCGACAGACCTGTACTGTAATTCGTTAGCTCAGTGTTTAACTTTCGACAGACCTGTACTGTAATTCGTTAGCTCAGTGTTTAACTTTCGACAGACCTGTACTGTAATTCGTTAGCTCAGTGTTTAACTTTCGACAGACCTGTACTGTAATTCGTTAGCTTAGTGTTAAACTTTCGACAGACCTGTACTGTAATTCGTTAGCTTAGTGTTAAACTTTCGACAGACCTGTACTGTAATTCGTTAGCTCAGTGTTAAACTTTCGACAGACCTGTACTGTAATTCGTTAGCTTAGTGTTAAACTTTCGACAGACCTGTACTGTAATTCGTTAGCTCAGTGTTTAACTTTCGACAGACCTGTACTGTAATTCGTTAGCTCAGTGTTTAACTTTCGACAGACCTGTACTGTAATTCGTTAGCTTAGTGTTAAACTTTCGATAGGCCTGTACTGTAATTCGTTAGCTTAGTGTTAAACTTTCGACAGGTCTGTACTGTAATTCGTTAGCCCAGTGTTAAACTTTCTACAGGTCTTTACTGTTATTCGTTAGCTTAGTGTTAAACTTTCGACCTGCCTGTTTTTATCCACAAAGGTTTATGCATCATCGTGTGTTATAATACCATTAAATGAGATTTTAGTTTAAATAATGTAGTTAAGCTATTGGCTAAATTGTCTTAACATAATTTAAAAAAAATAAGATTTTACTTGAGGTCCTTATAATTAAATAAATCATGTCAAATGTATCGTCATATTAGTGACAATAAATTATCGTGAGATTATCGTGTGGTATCTTGGCTAATTTGATTATCACCTCAACCCTTCCTTTGTTTAAAACTCATTGTAATTTTTAACCAGGGTATCTGTTTTCAATCGCGTTATTCCTGACTGAGATTTGGATATTTTTCAAACTTAGAATGTATATTTCTTTTTAACAGTAACTGGTTCTAAAGAACAATTGGATTAACCTATACCGAAATAAACTGAATAGGTTTGTTGTTTTGAGATTTAAAAAAGCTTGAACCTTAATTCGCGTTTTGCATCAATTTCAAAACGAAACGTGTTTCGTTTAATCTTAAGGGGATAGCATTTTAAAAACACAAGGTCGTGTGGAGCATTTTCCTGATCCGGGTCTAACACTAGTAAAGTGCTAATGCACTGGGACCGAACATCGAGTATCGCATTTACATTGTAATTTATCTAACGTTAACAGAACGAATTTATTGAAGCTCCTTCATGCAAATGACCTGGTTGGAACCCACAGCGGCAAGGGGATTAGGGTTTAAACTTTGAAAATGCTCCGACACCAATTGTTCGTCGCAATGGTATTCATATACCGACTGATGTCAAAGAAGTACATTCTTGCTATTTCAACACACAAAAAGCGCAAACCTGGAAATATTAGAATTTTACTATTTTTGTATTTTGAAAAAAAGCCTTCGAAAAAGATTTCATAAACGGATGCAACAATTGAAACAAAAGTGGCATGTACTGAATATTTGAAAATTGATTTGCTCATTGCATCAATGCCGAATTGGCGAATTTCCATAAGTGTACTGCAAACATAGCTGATAGCCGGTCTTCATGTAACAAAAACATGCAGCGTCATTCACTTATTCTCGTTTGTCCTTAACATCAGGTTATGATAAAATGTCATAATTAAAAGTCATATAAAGATGATTTGGCACCTTGTGTAATGACACAGAACGTGTTCAAATAAAGGAAATTAATATGTACTCTCGCATTAACCTGGCTAATATATTAGAAATTGCTTATATTTTAATTAAAAGTTTGTCAAAAAGTCAAATGAATTTTTTTTTTATTAATCAAATGATGGCTGAAAGGTGAAAAATTAATGATCCGAATAAATGCTGACATAAACCATTTTTAAACTTTGATCTATATAAATCATTTTTAAAAATGCTTTGGCATGAATAACGGACAAAGTCAAGGGGTATTTTAAAAGTAAAAAGTATATTTAAACCTGGCCTTATGACATATGCTGGCTCTCAAAGTCAAAGGCTATAAATTGCCTTGATCCCGGAATATGTTTTTGAATTTATTTTCATTGCCTGACCTAAAGTTATTCATAGGCTATATATTATCTTGATCCAAACGTGGTTTAAGGATGTTTTTCATTGCATGACCTAAAGTCCTTCAATAAGACTAAAATCCTAAGTCGAGACTTTACATAACGTAGAATACTCGGACATCCTAGTGCAAGAAAGTTTTTTAGTAAGCGGCCTTGAAATAAGTGACCCCTGAATATGTAAAACATAAAAACTCCCTCCGTGAAAACCACCACGGTAGCTGGTCCTTCCGTATGTGGGAAGCAGTGGGTTCGAACAACGGCAGGGGTCTGACCAAGATTTGAAAATGGGTAGTGACTTCTATTTTGCCAAGCACTCGGCATTTAGAAGTGAAAGTCGCCGGGTCCTTTGGAAGAAACATTGAAAACCGATGTCCCGTGTCACGACAGGCACATTTCCCTGATTGCATTACAAAAGTGAAAAATTCTGCCACTTTATCTAAAGCTGGTGACGTGTCGATATCAGTGAAATAATCTTGACTGAGACGGAAAAAATCCCATTCATTCATTCAATCAATCAATCAATCAATCAATCAATCAATCAATCAATCAATCATATACGAGTGCAACTGTATTCTACTGGCACTTGCATTTAAACTCGTGACCAAGTTCATACTTCATAAAAGAGCGGCGACTGTTGTCAAACACGAAGCATTACGTACGTTCTCTACCTCTATCTACCGACCTTATGTAGGTTTTTATCGCTTGTCTTTGGCTGTTTTATGGTTGATTGGTTGAATATTTCACTTATATCGAGATTCATCAGCTACAAGTGAAGTGGTAGAATTGGCGACCTTTGTAGTGCGATCAGAGTAATGTGCAGGCTGCCGTGATATCGACAATCGTGTTTTAAGGTCACTTTCGAAGCAACGCAAGGCTTTGATATCTAAATACTGAGTGCTTGGCAGAAAAATACCTATTTTCAAGTCTTGGCCACACCCGATTGAGGTTCGTATCCCGACCTTCATTGAATACAGTGCTAGCAATTGGTCCATAACCATAAAAGTTTCAAAACCCTATACATGTGTTATACATAATTGTAATTAAAAAGTGTACATGTAGCTAGCAAGTTTAGCAGTATCTTGAAATAGATACCTAGATGAAACCCTTCGTACAACAATCTGCATCACCACCTAATTAATAAATAACATGTTATGCAACATGGTTTTAATTGACAATTAACAAAAATGCCCCTACTTATAAGCTTCTGTGCGAATCATTTAATTACACTTTTCCGAAATTTGAATATTAACACTAATAATATTTTGCAACAATCTACTATGAATACTGGTAACATTTTACACCAAGCTGCATGACAAAATAGAGCTAGAATAATAATACACAGTAGTCTAGTCAGACTAGTCAGATGTTTGGTGCTAATCTCACAATTATGGATATTTAAGGTAATATGAGAGAGAGAGAGAGAGAGAGAGAGAGAGAAGAGAGAGTGTGTGTGTGTGTGTGTGTGTGTGTGTGTCTTCACGTTGCATATGAGTGCTATTCAAAGGCGAAGGTCATATTCTCTGACCATGTTTTAATATTGAAAATGAATAAGAAATTAATAAAATATTTAGTTAAATTTCAAACACCGCCCTTAACAATTAAATACAAGTTCTCTAAGCCTTGTAAATCTTCTTACGTTAAAGTTTTGATAGGTGACACATTTCACACAAAACTTAAAGAGTAAAACGTGGAATTAAGTAATATTAAATACAATCTTTACCAAAAATATAACAATGTTCGGTAAACCCTTTTGTATTCATACCATGGCTTTTTTTCAAAAACTGAGTTAATAGCATTTAATTTTATAACATATTGTTGACACTTGTAAATCAAAATGTGTTATAGAACAATACAGAACTTTGGAATAATGGACTTTGGTTAACCTCAAAATCAACATAAGATTATAAAATAAAGTCAAATTAATTTAAAATAAATTCAACTCTTTTCAACTTTATTTCAATAAAATGAATAAATTTTTATATTTTAAATACAAGATTACAAGACATGTCATATCGTTTATGATATTTGCATTCACATATTTTATTTTATTAATAAGTACTTCTTATTACAGAAGATTTAATTTATGGTCCACATTTTTTCCGCTCGTCGACGACATACAGTACAGACCTGTCGAAAGTTTAACACAACTAAGAAAAAGAAGGCGAAGTTCGTCTGCCATGTGGCCAAAATATATTTGTTAATCTAGTGATAGAGAGTGATAGCAACCACTGAAAATCTGCCGAGATACACGTAACGATGGGATGAGATGAACAGCCAATTCGGCACCAATTCGTTAGCTCGATGTTAAACTTTTGACAGACCTGTAGCGTATTGAGAAACAAACGTCATAACCTTTAAGATGTGATCAAAATGCGAAAAGATGAACAACTGATAAATCGAATTTATCAATACAGATGGTTTTACATGGCAATAGTAAAACTTCCTTAAAATGCGAGGTGTGATGGAAAGTTTCGGGTGATTTTCCGATTTGCTCGAATGGCCATGATTCAGTTTCCTCACAGGTTAATTTACATGTACGTGTCTGACACTCGTAACCCTTTTTTCATAATTGCAAAAAGACCCCAACTTTAGAAATTATAACATTGTTGTGCTATAAGCCATAAAATTTTCGTACAACATTCTAGCACAGAACACACCAGAGCATTTGCACAAGTTCACGCGTACCAACATTGTCCTTCTGAAGGCTTGTCCTTTATAATAAGGCTGCCTTAATGTATGTTTCTCTTATACCCTGTTTTCTTTGCCGTTTTGTTGCTTAGCATGTTTCTGGTTTGAATGGCTTTAGTTAAACAAAATTGCAACTTTTAAACGATATTGAACAACCAATCATATCGCGAGCTACATTATGAAAGTGTAAGAAATATGTGAAATGGGCCTATACCCCTCAGTAGAGATCCCCTCACTTATATCCAGGCGATCAGGAGAAAGAAACGTGGACTTTCGACAAGGCAATTGACCAACCTTCTTGCGTTAGTAACTACGTATACCAAAACAGGGTTAGAATCGTGGTGGTGAGAGGTAATGTTATCCGAAGCCCAGCGCTTTATACCACTTGGATACCAATGTCCCAAATCAGAGAGCGACAACAAATAGAACGTTCCATAAATCAAAAACAAACATATCAATACATGTCCAAATCACAATTCCAAAGCAAAGTAAAAGCTTTGGCACTGACAGATTACGTTAAACGCTTGACCTTCTGCAAGGGAAGTGAGACCGGGTGCTCTGGAAGCTTTTTTAAGGTTAAACACCTATCATACATTGTAAATATCATTATCGTTAGTTATTGTATTATGTTTATCTGATTTCATGTTCAGGATTTCGTACTTTATTTTACATTTGAGTCTTTTGTTTTTAGTTACACTTGCTTCTGTACGATACACGTTTTAGCTATATATAATAACTTAAATTGTATTTTTAATGCAAAATTTACATCATTCATTAACTGATCACCTGATGTGTTTATTATATATACGTCTTGAATGAATGAAATTCCTCATTCTTTTATATCTGGCGGCTTTACTGAATTTATTCTTTATATAGCTTGTTTGCTTGTTTATCAGGGTGTATTGAACTTTTTTGTTTGTGAATTTGAATACGGTGGTTGAACTTATCATGAATGAACTTTTTAAAACATATATTTTAAGACACACACATACATTACATGGCTGTCGAAAGTTAAACACTGAGCTAACGAATTGGTGCCGAATTGACTGCTCATCTAGGCCCACCATAACGTATATCTTGGCAGCTTTTCAGAGGTTGCTATCATTCTCTGTCACCAGCTTTTCAAATACATATCGGCCACAGGACAACCTAACTTCGCTTCCATTTTGTTGGGTGTGTTAAACTTTCGACAGGTCTGTACTGTCTTGGTGGTAGTTAACTGCGAAGTCGTTATGAGATAACAAAGATCGTGCTGGGATGGGTAATGAGCCATCAAGAAGCTTCTTTTCAAAATCTTGCGATAAAAAGATTGAAATATGATTTATGTCTGTGACCTTTTATAGGTTTATTATTTATGTCATAATTCGTTTATTCCAATTGTGTACCGGTCAAGGTCGCCAATATATGGATTTTAACCTATTGCTTCCGTTCGTTGAAGCTGAACCATATAAAGTCTATGGGGTTTCAATTTTTCGTTCTTACAAAAGTAAGCAGTTTTGACAATTTGATATAGTCTGACTCAAGTTTATTCGTTAAACAACCAGCTAGTGCATTTAAACTTTTTAAAAATCGAAATCACAGACCGATGCTCATTTTTACACTCATCACGTACCTTCAGCCAAACTCAAGGTGGAATGTTCTTTTCGATTTATCGTACAAAATATTTTTACATAGAACCGGACCTTGCTGTAAACAATGTTATGCCACAGAATAGAATGCTTTGATGCTGAAAATTTTTTTACCCGAGAAAGTAAATGCATCGCTCTCCAAAGAAAAGTTGTTTTAAAATGTTTACGCAATAGAGTATCCACAATAATTATGACACATGACTACTTATAGACGGGGTTCGCATCTGTACCACATGATACCCTCTAACATTTGAGCGGGACACTTATTTCCAATGAATATCGGAACGAACAAGATAGTTTTGCGACGTTAACGTTTTCGAAAGTGTTCCGGACAAACAAAAAAAGGTATTGATCACGTGGTACAGCGGCGAACCCCAATAAATGACACAATATCCAAACAAAGTTAGAGAAAAATACATTCTAACACATCGAAAACGGCTTAATAATTGGTCTTAAGTCAATGCTTTTTTAAGAGATAGTCCATAAGGAAATTCCAAGTTGTTCAAATCATTGGAGAATAAATAGATCAGGTCAGAAAAGTTATTGGTTTAATTTTGTTCAAAATGGGTTCCTATGAGGAGGAACCTAATTGAGGTAAATAAAAGTTATAACAAAACCTTGGGGATTTTCTACTATTCGCGCATGGAAGGTGTAGTTAGCTAAACAGATGTTTCTGTCCCTTCCGGAGCACCCCCGAACCACTTCCCTGGAGGACCTCCACGTGTTTTACTTACATTGCCAGTTTCAAAGTTTTTACTTTGCTTTGGGATTGCGATTTGGATATTTGGATTTGTAGGTGCAAATTTGTTTTAATTCCCAAGTACTTGTTCCCAATGAAAACACTGATAATGTTTTGGTCAAAATTGAAAATTAATGCTTGATTTTATATTTACCAATTTCAAAAGAGGGAAGATGAATTTTATAAGTAAAATGTTAATCCTAATTGGTGGTGGAATTATTATGCAATTCATCGCAATACTGATTATGTGAAATTTAATGTAGATTCATGAAACGTATCAATTTACAATAGTACAGTAAACTCAACGATCAAATAATAAGTGCAAACTCACACAACACAGAAACATGTTCAAATTAATAATTAATGCTTTATCTTGTTATGAATTGATTAAATTGTAAGTGAAAAATTGTTCGTGCATAGGTTTGCGTATGCTAGCAGCCGGTCTTTTGCAATGACTACTGGCGACTAATAACCGAAACACATGTAATGTCGATGCAGTTTTAAATAATAATTCAGACAGTATTCTTCCATAAGGGGTTGACGAGACAAACAAGAGTACGTTATATAACAAATATATTGTAATCAATCAAAATCAAACATAACAAACCATGTTTAAATCATGAGCGAATTTCCACCAGGGAAGTGAGGCCGGGCGCTCCGGAAGTGTAATCAATAACATATCCAGGTAATAAAGTTGCTCCTTAACAAACGCTTGCTTTGACGTAGGTAATTAATTAATTAATTATGCACATGTAATTACATTAAAAGATGTCTTGAAATGCGGAATGTCACATTTTTTACACATTTAGTTGAAAATCATGTAATGATTTCGTGATAGACTTTAATTTATCCTATCACATTTAAAGTTCAGGTGTTTTAGATATTAATAAGAAAGAACCAATTTATCAGACATTGATTCAGCTCCATACCAGCCTCGGTTTGGTTACAAATGCATTAAATACAAGATTGAAATTCATGTGTTATATCCATAAATTGAAGTAAAAACTTGACCAGGCATCCCGCCTACGACCTTTTGCATTCATAGCTACTTGGGCACAAGCAAGTAAAATATTTCGAAAAACAGGAAACTGTCTAATAAATATCTACCAGTAGGCAATCGAATGTATAAAACACGGTGAATTAAAACGTCGGAATTTGATTTTTTTTTATCCAAATTATTTCGTTTATGATAATACGAATAAAGAAAAAGAGGTTAAATATACGATACATAAACAAGTAAACATGTTTTTGAGGTACAGTGCAGACCTGTCGAAAGTTTAACAATACTTTAGCCAACAAATTATAGTGTCTAATCGGAATCGCACCTGTTAGCAAAATTTTGGCAGATTTTTAGCAGCATCTACTTGTTTCTTGGATGCTGTTCGAACACTTGCCATCAGTATATCGGTCACTCTGAGGCCGAACTTCGATTCCTTTTTGTGAGCTTAGGTGTTGCGAAACTTTGGACAGGACTGTACTATATTTACAGTAAGTTATACGTTGTTTATCCTGATACAATGTAACCCTCAAAATCAGATACTAGATACATATTAAATGTCACCGAATTATCATTTTATATTCCTACCCCCAGACTGAAGGTTATTAAGTGTAAAAAGTGGGGGTTGATAACTGTTTTGTTGTTCCTATTCATGGTTACCTTGACATATCTTTAATTCTATCATATGCGGACGTTTTAAAAATTATGTAATATCCATTAATATAATTACATGTAAACTATTGATCTAGTCGTTTTGTAAGGTACAGACCAGACATGTCGAAAGTTTAACAATGAGCTATCTTAAAGGGGCCCGAAACGCGGCAGCCATATGGCGAGATATGGATTGCTCCTGACCGAAAAGCTGCCCGAATTATAGTAGCAGCTTTCCAGATAAAGCCAATGAGGGGCCGAAATAAGTTGCAGATTCGCAGTTAATTTTGTTGAGTTGAGTAATGGGGTTTTACGTCCCAGTCAATACTGTTTTACTTATATCGAGACGACGCCAGGTATAGGCGAAGGTGCAGAAATTTAGCCTGTGCGTTGCGCTAATAGCATTATATAGCAGGCTTCTTTGTCGTGTCAAGCCTACCGTTCATAGGGTGTCGTTTATTTTAAGTTCCCATCCGAAAGAACCGTGACTTTCATTTCGTAATGCAGAGTGTTTGGCGAAAGAACAGTCACTATCCACTTTCAAGTGTTGGATCAGACCCGGTCGGGGGTTGAACCCACGATCTCCCACTTACGGAGCGAGGACTCTACCTACTGAGCTGCCGCATGGTTGGTTAACTTTGTGTTAAACTTTTTACCGGTCTGTACTGCAATCTAAGAGGTACAATTTAACCAACATAATACCACATGCATTTTAAAGGCAAGCTAAGGGGTACAATTTTACAGACATTTTACTATTATATATATCATCTTTTGAAGTAAAATTACAAAATGTATAACGAAGTCTTAAGCATGCTTTAAACTATTGAAATCAATCCTCTACCATATTGCAAATAAGCGCTTTGAAAACTTTAGATCGTAGTGTTTAATCTAATATAGTTATGTAATCCAAATAAATTTATTTAAGTTTAAATAAGTGAAGAAATAAGGTTCTTAAGTAATAAGTAATGTACTTGATTCGGATGTGCAATAACTTAAAAGAGCTCTCTCTCTCTCTCTCTCTCTCTCTCTCTCTCTCTCTCTCATCATCATCATCTCTCGCTCTCTCTCTCTCTCTCTCTCTCTCTCTCTCTCAGCATATCTGTTTTCGCTAACTACTTTTTAGTTTTCTTCACTTAGGAGGTTTATCAATTAAATATATATACGTGTCATTAGCCACCTATTTATTTACTAAATCTAACTCCTGTTTGCTCAAAGTTCTTTGTTTGCATTCTTGCCAAATTTACGTAGCGTCAACAATTTTTTCAGTCATGAGCGGTCGGTGACAACGTTTATATTTATGCATAAATAATTTGCTAGTATCAAATCTTTCTGCCTCAGAATTGATGGGTTTCCATTGCTTGAAAGAACTTTCATTTCGCGGAAACTCTCATATGCTCTTTATGCCATGTCTGTCTGAACTTGTTTTGTTTATTGTGTGCGTGCTCTTTCTTTCACAAAATGCATTCACGTGCTAATTTTATTATGTAAGCATAAATAATTTGCGAGTTTTTAGTAATTCTTGGAATTTGAGTTTGGACTGTTTGAAATAATCCCATTTCGCGGAAACTATCACTTGCTGCATGTGGCAATGTATTCTGAACTTGTATTATTCATAAACACATATAAGACCTTGTTTACTAAATGTACATAGGTTGTCAGCCGATAAAAACATGTTTACGACTTAAAACACGTGTCAATAGTCACATAAAAGGGCTCTTTTTCTGGTCACCCGAAAAATATATATATATGCAACAATATATTCATTTATAAAAAAACCCAAAACAATTGAATTAATCCTCTCTTTACACGTGTTTTAAATTACGCATTAAGTTGTATAGAGCAGCCAGTATAATTTGAAACCTTGAACCGTGGCTTGTAATCCGGATATTATAACACTCGGTGGATTTGTTTCAAATAAATGTTAATTTCATTACAATCAAAGGTATCTGTTTATTAACCAAAATACATCAATGCACTAATGTGTCTATGTAAAAATACATCAATGCACATTCTTTTACAAAATACATCCGTGCACTAGTGTCTGTACTCATAAAGGCAGAAATGCATTCGTACACTCGGGTCTGTGTTTATTCTTGCACAAATGCATTTTTGCAATAGTGTCGGTGCTCATTATTGCACTAATGTGTTAACTGCTTTTTCTTTCACAAATGCATCCGTGCATTAGTTTCTGTGCTTAATTTTGCACAAAATTATCCGTGCACTGGTGTCTGTGCTTATTCTTTTACGAATGCATTCGTGCACTAATGCCTGTGGTTACTCTATCCCAAATGCATCAGTGCACTAGTATTTGTGCCCATTCTTTTACAAATGCATCAGTGCACTAGTATCTGTGCTCATTCTTTCACAAAAGCATTAGTGCACTAGTAACTGTGCCCATTCTTTCACAAATGGATCAGTGCACTAGTATCTATGCCCATTCTTTCACAAATGCATCAGTGCACTAGTACCTGTACCCATTCTTTCACAAATGCATCAGTGCACTAGTGACTGTGCCCATTCTTTCACAAATGGATCAGTGCACTAATATATGTGCCCATTCTTTCACAAATGCATCAGTGCACTACTGACTGTGCCCATTCTTTCACAAATGGATCAGTGCACTAGTATCTTTGCCCATTCTTTCACAAATGCATCTGTGCACTAATGACTGTGCCCATTCTTTCACAAATGGATCAGTGCACTAGTGAATGTGCCCATTCTTTCACAAATGCCTCAGTGCACTAGTGACTGTGCCCATTCTTTCACAAATGGATCAGTGCACTAGTATCTGTGCCCATTCTTTCACAAATGCATCAGTGTACTAGTGACTGTGCCAATTCTTTCACAAATGGATCAGTGCACTAGTGACTGTGCTAATTCTTTCACAAATGGATCAGTGCAATAGTGACTGTGCCCATTCTTTCACAAATGGATCAGTGCACTAGTGATTGTGCCCATTCTCTCACAAATGGATCAGTGCACTAGTGACTGTGCCCATTCTTTCACAAATGGATCAGTGCACTAGTGACTGTGCCCATTCTTTCACAAATGGATCGATGTGCTAGTGTATGCTTACTAGTATTCTTTCATAACATGCATCAGTGCACTGGGATCTGTGCTGATTATATCATAAATGCGTGCATGCAATAGTGTCCGTGCTCATTATTGCACAAATGCATCAATGCACTAGTGTATGTGCTCAATACTGTACAAATGCATCCGTACACTTGCAAATGTATCCCTACATTAGTGTCTGTGCTCCTCATTGCACAAATGCATCCGTGCACTAGAGTCTGTGCTCATTATTGCACAAATGCATCCATGCACTATTGTCTGTGCTCAGTATTATACAAATGCATCCTACACTAGTGTCTGTTCTCATTATTGCACAAATGCATCCGTGCACTAGTGTATGTTCTCATTATTACACAAATGCGCCAATGCAATAGTGTCCGTGCTTATTATTGCACAAATGCATCAATGCACTTGTCTATTGTCTGTGCTAATTATTGCACAAATGCATCAATTCACAAGTATCTGTGCTCATTATTGCACAAATGCATTAATTCACTAGTGTCTGTGCTTATTAATTCACAAATGCATCCGTGCACTAGAGCCTGTGCTCATTATTGCACAAATGCATCTTTGCACTTGAGTCTGTGCTTATTATTGCACAAATGCATCTGTGCACTAGTGTCTGTTTTCATTATTATACAAATGCAACCATGCACTAGTGTCTGTTCTCATTATTACACAAATGCGCCAATGCAATAGTACCCGTGCTTATTATTGCACAAATGCATCAATGCACTATTGTCTGTGCTCATTATTACACAAATGCGCCAATGCAATAGTACCCGTGCTTATTATTGCACAAATGCATCAATGCACTATTGTCTGTTCTCATTATTACACAAATGCGCCAATGCAATAGTACCCGTGCTTATTATTGCACAAATGCATCAATGCACTTGTCTATTGTCTGTGCTAATTATTGCACAAATGCATCAATTCACAAGTATTTGTGCTCATTATTGCACAAATGCATTAATTCACTAGTGTCCGTGCTTATTAATTCACAAATGCATCCGTGCACTAGTGTCTGTTCTCATTATAACACAAGTGCATCATTGCAGTAGTGCCCGTTTCATTATTACACAAATGCATCAATGCACTTGTCTATTGTCTGTGCTCATAATTGCACAAATGCATCAATGCACAAGTGTCTGTGCTCATTATTACAAAAATGCATCCGTTTTCTAAGGTCTGTGCTTATTATTGCACAAATGCATCAGTGCACTAGTGTCTGTGATCATTATTGCAGAAATGCATCCGTGCGCTAGTGTCCGTTCTCATTGCTTTAAAATGCACTTATGCACTAATGTCTTCATTCTTTGTGAACCTGAATATCAAAACACATCTCTACATTCTTTATGAAAATTCATAAATGCACTCGTGCCTATGCTTATTCTCCAATCTCCATTCATTCATAACATGCATCAATGCACTAGTACTTAGTTTGTTCGTTAATATTATACAATTATTGTGTCTGTGGCCATTCTTTCACAAATAAGTGCCTCTTTACATTAAAGTGCAATAGTATCTCTGTTTATTATTTGGGGTTGTGGAGATCAAAGGACTCTTTATTGCACTAGTGCAATTCTTTCTGAAAATACATTTATGCACTAGTGTTTCTGTCCATTTATTTTAAATATACCACCGCTTTATTGCATCTGGACATTCTATCCGGTAAATGAAAAGAAAAATGCATTCTATGCATGCACATTGAAGCCAGTGCAGTTGCATTTAATACATGTTCTGGATATATTTAATGTCATAATTTCATATATATAATATATAATATTTGCAGTTTAGTAATAAAAAAAAAAAAAACAAAAACAACCCACATTTTTGCTCTTTTATTATGATAAAATAATAAAATACATCATCGTATAAATGGTTTCATGGGAAACACGGTGATTATTTTAAATTAAATCAATCGTCTGATTTTTTAAATAAAAATCCTTCACATTTTAAAGGCATTGATCGCTATGTCATTTTTGATCGTGGGAAGTTTAGGTGCATATTCATTCAACATAGATAGGATCTAATCTAAGTCATTGACGGGGGTTATAAGAACGTAATTGTTGTGTAAATGTTCACTTGGTTGTCTTTCAATCTGACCTGCTGCAAACATGAACAATTCAACATGTAGATATATATATTATAAACATAAAAGAACAGGCAATAGATCTTGTTTGTGAGTTTCAAATCAGGTAACCTTGAGAAAATCAATTAAGTCGCGATTGACCCTCTTCCAGATAAACTATTTTAAACCAAATTTTCTTTGGAAAATAACTCGGTTAAAACCAGGCTATATATTTAAGGTACTTACATTATTAGTAAAAAGCCAAAAATGCGAAAAAAGGGCAAAATGCAAAAAAGTCGATTAAAACTTATTATTACTTATTATTTACTATCAAAGTAAACGAATAGGAACAAATTCAATAAATGTTGACTATTAGAAAGAAAAAAGCCAAGAAATCCAAAAAAAAAGAGTCGATTAAAATTTGAAGTTATTTACTATCAAAGTAAAGGAATAAAAAAAATTCGATAAATGTTGATTTATGTAGACTGCTTATAAAATAATATATGTTTAAAGAAAACCTTGAACCCTTGATATAAAAATAGTGCAAACTTTAACAAAAAATTAAGCAATAAAAGTAGAGTTTGGATATTTAGATCGTAATCATACAGTTATAATCATTGTGTTTTTGCAATGATCGAGACTGCATATGTAGATCATAGTTAATACATACTGCGATAACAAGATGGCAAGCTGCATGAAATTATAAAAACTATAAATTTTAGATCTCTTTTTGACAATGTGACGAGTTTTTGTTGTGCTTCATGAACAGTAAGTTATTTTATGTTGCGGTGTGTGTATATAACGACAATTTTTCAGTCACACCTAGTTGCAACATTTCTATACAATCAGCATTTACTTACTACTTTTGTAATGAACCCTAGCCTGTAGTTTATATAGAGCTGAGTTGAGTAATGGTGTAAAACGTCCCAGTCAGGACATTATACAGCAGGGTTTTTGATCGTGTCTCGCTTAAAATGACACAGGACCTCGTTTATTATCAGTTCCCATCCGAAAGAACCGTGACTTTCACTCCGTAATGCCGATAGCTTGGCAAAAGAACAGTTACTATCAACGTTCAAGTCAAGAGTCAGACCCGGCCGGGATCTTACCTACGACCTCCCACGTACGGAACGAACACTTTGCAAACTGATCTGTGTTGTGTTGAATCTATATTGTTCAGGCCAAGTAATTTTTTTTTATTATACATGTATTTTATTTGACGTTCATATTTATATTGGCCCTCTGTTGCACATGTGTACTAAACATTTACATTTACACCACTTTAAATATTCAGAATTCTGAGAATTGTCTCCAGAACATATTGAATATTTCTTACGGTAAAAATTCAAAATTCTGATATTAATATTCAGAATTCGACGACTAGTCTTCAGAATAATGAATATTCATTGCGGTAACACATGGAATGTGTCCTAGCTGCAGATTGCTCAGTGGCATATGACCTAGCTGCAAATTGCTAAATAACATGCGTCTTATACCAGAGTTGTAGATTGCTTAAATGACATGTGTCCTATACCCGCGTTGCAGATTGCTCAATGACATGTGTCCTATACCCGAGTTGCAGATTGCTCAATAACATGTGTCCTATACCCGAGTTGCAGATTGCATAATGACATGTGTCCTATACCCGAGTTGCAGATTGCCCAATGACATGTGTCCTATACCCGAGTTGCAGATTGCTCGATGGCATGTGTCCTATACCAGAGTTGCAGATTGCTCGATGGCATGTGTCCTATACCCGAGTTGCAGATTGCTCAATGACATGTGCCCTATACCCGAGTTACAGATTGCTCGATGGCATGTGTCCTATACCCGAGTTGCAGATTGCTCAATAACATGTGCCCTATACCCGAGTTGCAGATTGCTCAATGACATGTGTCCTATACCCGAGTTGCAGATTGCTCAATGACATGTGTCCTATACCCGAGTTGCAGATTGCTCAATGACATGTGTCCTATACCCGAGTTGCAGATTGCTCGATGGCATGTGTCCTATACCCGAGTTGCAGATTGCTCGATGACATGTGTTCTATACCCGAGTTGTATATTGCTCAATGACATGTGTCCTATACCCGAGTTGCAGATTGCTAAATGACATGTGTCCTATACCCGAGTTGCAGATTGCTCGATGGCATGTGTCCTATACCAGAGTTGCAGATTGCTCGATGGCATGTGTTCTATACCCGAGTTGTATATTGCTCAATGACATGTGTCCTATACCCGAGTTGCAGATTGCTAAATGACATGTGTCCTATACCCGAGTTGCAGATTGCTCAATGACATGTGTCCTATACCCGGGTTGCAGATTGTTCAATGACATGTGTCCTATACCCGAGTTGCAGATTGCTCAGTGACATGTGTCCTATACCCGAGTTGCAGATTGCTCAATGGCATGTGTCCTATACCCAAGTTGCAGATTGCTCAATGGCATTTGCAATTTCCTAACAACTTATAATCGTCCAAAATCAAGAACTAATCTCAATTAAAAACTGAGTTAATCTGCTTATGAACTCCTCATATTTAAGCTCTGGTTTGTGAAGAACTATGGTTCTCTTTTCACTGCCAAGACCGTCAGGTAAATAAGATTACAAGCGTATATTGTTTAATGCGACCTTTTTGAACGAATCCCTTCTTTTAGGTAATCAACAATATATATCAAAATTACGGTGTCCTTTTAGTGTCAAATAAGCATTATTGTTCCTCCTACCTGAACGAGAAGAAACACCGTACAAAATCAATGGCATATAATTGAAAACACATCTGTTTAAAACATCAATATAATATAGTACGTCGCAGAACGGGGGAAAATTGGCGACAGCTCAAACCATCACAAACGGCCATAACAAGCATAAAATCCACGAATAAACATTTCGACTATGGAATATGTCTCTTTGCCCTTCAAACTGACAAACGTACTCATAAATTATTGCTGAACATGACGTCATATGTTGGCTCTTCTTAACATGTATGAAATCTGTAATCATGGTTCCATCCGATTTTTAATAAGCAATATTGGCAGATTAAATCAAAAACAAACATACCGGTCCGGGTTCAAATCATAATCGAAAATACAAAGTTAAAACTGTCAAATCAAGTTAAAGACGTGAGCTTCCATAAGGGAAATAAGTTCGTGGTGGCCCGGAATGGTAAACAGGTAAAGTGAAAAGTACTGTCAAGTTTCAGCACCATAAATGCAATTATATATCTTTTTTAAATCAAGACGGGACTCTAAATCACCCAAACATGCAGCTAACGTAACACGAAGCAATCGACTACATTTGAAGATGAGACTAGGTGATTCGCAATAGCAAAAATGTCTGCCTTATAATTAAAAACAAACATACTAATCCATGTCCAAATCAAAATCCCAAAGCGAATTAAAAAAGTTAAACAGACAATTCAATTTAAACACGCAAACTTCCTTCCACCAAGAAAGTGAGGCCGTGTGCTCTGGAAGGGTAAGTATGCCAACACGGATCGAATTATACAATGACAAAAAAATAAAAGTATTTATTTTTTAACATTTCACTTTATTAAAAATATAACAAGTCAAATCGATGTTGCCCTATGATAATCTGATCGTGTAAAGTTCCACCTTTGCCATTACTTTTCACTACTAACACCGAGCCTTCAAACCATTCAAACTTCATCACACTTATACTTTTAAAATACATTTATTCATTAAACATGTTTACTCGCACAAACATTTTCTATAAGGAACAAAAAGGGCGAAGATGAAAAAAAATATCTGTCATGGGATAGAGTTTAAAACTGCGTAAACAAATCAATCAATCAAAAACCGTGACAGGTAGTGAACTACTAAAATTAACCAATCAACGCTTTCAAAGGTAGTGATCTATTGTTTATTCAACCAATCAACGCCATTGCCGGAAGTAATCTACTCCCAAATCAACCAATTAAAGCCATGATATGTTTCGCTAGTGTACAAGCAATCAAGCCCAGGATAAAATACGGCTCTTTATCTAATAATGCAAGATTATCAAAATGATATTCGGAGTTTATAAGCAATATCATACAATTTATACAAATACATAGATGTAAATAAAAATAAGGACATACCAATTCGAGTACCAGCTCAAACATGAGTCCTATTTTCTTAATTTCAAAAAAAACTTCTACCCCAGTCAGACATTTAAGTTTTTACCTGTAAAACCAGATAAAAATAAATGGTTCACATGTATACAATAAATGAGATCAGAACAGGATTTGAGCATTAAAACCTCACAGATCTTTTATCGATGATGCTAAAGTAATGAAATTCTTAATGATATAATATAACATAGATCATGGCATGTCACAAATAAATGCTACTTAAAAACGACAAAGAAAACAGTTAATGAAATTGGTTCGAAGTTTTTGTGCACACATCTAAATCAAGACAATCTTAAACATGCGCTGTGACCACTAAAACACTTCCAAAAATTGTATTTCATAGCCATAAAGAAAAAACGGAGTAAAAATGTTTTCTCAGTTTTTGATTTTAAGGTGAAAAATAGCATAGGCTTCGGTTACACATCGTGAAATGTGTTTGTATTGTAAAGTTTTTCCCGTGAATTTGTCAGTTCACAATAAATATCATGCTGTTACTATCTTTAACAGAAACAATAGACAGTTCAATAAATTATAGAATGCATCCCTCTGGCAAATGCGTAGTCAGGCTCGAGAAATATTTAAATGAAAAACACAATGTGTGTTATTCATTAGAAAGTTACAGCCGTATTAATTTAACTAATCCTTTCAGGTGTTTCTAGGATGTGGACATAGAGACAATTCTGTCCATTTTGCCAATCAATTGATGTTGTTCTTTGAGTAATTTGAAGGATGCTTTCCCCCAGTATGCCCATAGTACCATTTTATATTCTATCCTATCCAAATCAATGATGGTTTTCATTTTGTTCATTCGTAGATAATAATCACGGTGCCTTCATTGTTTCCATTTCTTCCGTTGAAGAATCTCCGGCAGAAGTCTGATAAGGATCTGTTCTTTCTTTCTTTAAGGCATCTTCTGAGGATTCGGATCCGGGTTGTATGAACCCGCCTTTTTGTTCTTGATTTTACATTTTCCAGTTTCAGGTTGGAAATAGCTGGAAAAAAAAAGCATAAAAGATATTTATTTATCTATTTCATAAAAAACAAATTTCAATTCATTTTATTCCAAAAGCATATACTCATAGGATATACAAATTAATATAAATTGTATGGCGGCACATTTCTGTATCTGATTACAGTGTATGACAACAGTAACCTAGGTCTATATCAAATAGCAAAAGCTAAGTAAAATCATTAAAATCTGCAAATTAATTTTAACACGTGATCTCCCACAGGGAAATAAGGCCAGATACTCCGAAACTTTAACAATTCCATCATTTTAAAACTATCATTTTAAAATTTTACTTTCATCACTTATTAGCAATTAAGATCAGTTTTAAATTTCTAATATACATTTAGAAGTTGTCATAGTAACCAAGAGCACTCCACAAAACCAAATTAATTACAGAGACAAAATCCGATGCAGTTACGACTTTGAACGGGCATCCAAAATAATAATGCTCTGTAACTACCAATCTCATATTTGCAATCAGTGATCATGAAATGCATTAAAAAGCAAGGAATGGCAGTTTCCTGAAACTGTAAGCGCTGACTTACCTTTACTTATTCCGACAGGTGCCGATTCCAATTTCGTTAGGTCACGTGACATTGATGGTGCAGCAAAAACGATATCTGTGACTAGAATGGTTGTTAAACATACACACACGATAGCTTTGTAAAGTTCCATTGTTAACTGAAATAGAAATAAGAGAAAAAACTTTACTTTTTTAAATTTAAGATTAATACATAATACATGAAGTAATCAAATTAATAAATGAATAAATACATTAAAAAAGCAGCAAAGAGATAAAAGGTATAATACCTTTGAATGCAATAAAACCGCAAAGTCAATATGCCAGTAAAGGTCTTTGGATTGCAGATTATATACTGGAGAAAGTGTTACAAAACTACGTGGAGATTAATCAAATATGACGTAGTCAACACCACCTTAAACAAATTCAATTAATAAGATTACTCAAAGTACAATGATATATGTTCTACAGTACAGACCTGTCAAGTTTAACACTGAGCTAACGCATATCTCGACCCCTCGTTAGCTCTGTCTCGGCAGGTTTTTCGTAGCCGTATCTCTCAGTAAATTTTCAGCCACTAGCTTTCCATATATCAGTTACTCGGAAGCCGAGCGTCGACGCCTACACGTTGACCAAGTGTTAAACTTTCGACATGTCTGTATTCTATGTTACCCGATGTTGGTGTGATTAAATGATAGCTGTGTCTAACATGTAGAAATGGATTAATAATGGGTGTTTAAGCCAACGTTACTCTCAACAGATTAAAGGCAAAATGCCACAATGCATGTAGTTGCACATAGTTAATATGTCACGTTTTGCAATCGTCTTAGTGTTGTATGTAACTGCACTTGTCTGATGTATGTCATACCGATTGTTGAGCAAAACTTAATGGTATGAAATAGGTGTGGAATGACTACGAAATGAGACACGTCATCTACATTAAATCAAGGGGCGATGGCTGGATAGCCTATCATTATGTTTCATCATGCTTTTTGTCCATCCTCGCAAATTTTATTGGGGACCTAAACGGCACAAGTTCCGGTTGTTTCAAATAGTAATCTATGACAGTCCTGTTCTAGTACAAACCAGAACGGACAAAGTTGTACACACGCACCCAATGAACGTGCAATTAAAATGTATCCTTGAAGTTAGTGGAATCGTAAATAGTTGAGAACGAATGAAAAAATGCAACCAACCATCATTTACATCAGTTATAAGATTTATAGTTACTTGGTAATGTGCGACTTTTAAATATGTTCACCATCGCTTTTTTATTTCTGAGAACCGTTCCTTAATAAAACTGCTTACGTGCAAATATTCAAATTTTCTGTAACACTTGGTTAAGTTATACATGTATATGGTTTATTTGATATACGAGGGTATTTAACTTCCCGCCGTTACGATCAGACAGATCAACACGCATGCTTCACTTCACAATGTTTGATCGACTTTAAAGATCCCATTATTGTGTGGTAAAATTGTATAGTTCGGTGAATTATGTATGAAAAAAGAGCATGTGAACGCATGGGGAAACAAATTCGGTATGGTCTCATTTTGCCATCGTATGAACTAGACTTTTTGAGTAATAAAATGAAATAGGCAATTTAATTAGAAAAAAATATTCAAAAGAAAAATCTTTATAAATTGAAAAAAATATATATAATTTAAAATTTAAAACATGCTTACATGCACTTAAACATTCAAATGAAAGATCATTCAGTTTGTTTCACTTCAAAATCATCACTTTTATCGTAAGGATGATATGCATGGTTTTAATTTAAAATAGAGTTAAATGAACTTTGATATAAGATTACTGATAAAGACTGTGTTAATTTTATTGCAAAATCGGCATATTTTGTAAGTAATAATTGTACACACAGATAAATATTTCTAACTTCAAACAGAAATATCGTGATGAAGATTAAATCTATATGGATTAAGACCACGTGGAGTAAACATATGGACAACATACAAAAAAAACCCATTATGGTGTAACAGTATTACACGAGCAAGATTACATTTGAGAGTTATACAGAAAAGATAAAATTGTTTAAATTAAAACCACGTAAAATTAGTAAAATTAAATCATACATACTTTAATGAATTGTATTTTTGAAATTCGCCGGTCAATTCCGGTTTCATAAGAACGTGCATTTGCGCCATGCGGTAACGTGCAATAATTGAAATTAAATAACTGTTATAATTTATAATTATGTTATAATGGTTCAGACAGACTGGCCTCCCTATAAGATTAGAAATTAGAAGTGTTTTTTTACGCCTGGTGCATTTTTCAGAAGTGACTACTGTTCTTTTGAACCCTGAACGTTATGAAACCACATGGATGTGTATTAATCTCAAAATTATGAATAAAAAATTAATAAAATAAATATGTTTTCATAAAACAAAAATTAAGTTATTAAGATGTAGTTATAATGTATGTAATACTCACGTTTTGAAACAGGTTACGAAGGTATGACTAGAAAGTTCCAAAAAATAAAATTCTTCAAGTGCATGTAATATTGAGTTTTATTCTGACCAGCTGATGGATTGCCGATCAGCTGTTTGGCATGCCGGTCCTATATATACCCCCTTGCCGGTTAAGCGACCACGCGGTAACCGAATATTTATTCATATTATAATCCTAGTGGGTTTACGAGTCAAAGATTAAAGTATTTTTCACTTGGATGAAAAATCTATATGGGATTTTAATTTCTGTTCAGGAGTCACACCACTCATAATCTTCTTAATCGTCACTGTTTTCACATCGTATTTGTAATGGCTGATCTGATTGGTCGATCCCGTAGGAGTTTCCTGGGGTGTGTTTCTGCAAGCCTGAATGATTGGCCGCGGTTTTGAAACCAGGTCATCAGCTGATCCTTTCTACCACGTGGTTCTGAAAGAAAATTGATAATTAGTTCAAATTAATGTCAAAATCAAGGTTATTGGCGAAAATTAAATACCAACTACATTAATCATATTCTGTAAAAGGAGCAATTTTAAATGTGGGTGATACAAATCTTTTGTTCTTTTAAAAAACAGGACCGGTAAACAATGAATTATGTTTTTGAGTAAAAAAAACATTTTTTCTTGTTTATCCTTCAATTCACCTCTGTGTGTGTAATTTTTAACCTCGTTTAAGTAGTCTTAGTCATTTGTTTTTTCATATTATTCAAATATGTTTATATTTATAACATAGGGACAGATTACTTATTATTATAAACAGATTACTCACGGCTGTAAAATCTATTGATAAAGGGACAGACATACAAATATATGCTTACAAGACATTTTATATCGAAAATGGTTTTATTCACCCTCTTGTCTATGATTGGAGAGAGAGAGAGGAGAGAGGAGAGAGAGAGAGAGAGATGGGGTTAGTGAATGCGTTGCACATATATAGATATAGAAAAAGCGACAACTGTGAAAAAGAGATGTCGTCGGGTGTCTTACGCATATACATGCCTTATAATTAAGAGAGAGAGAGAGAGAGTTAGTGTGTGCGTTGCGCATTTATACTTAAAACAAACGTTAAGATATAAGAAAAGGTACAACTGTGAATAAAGAGAGGTCGTCGGGTGTGTTACGCTTTCACATGCCTTATGTCAAAAACATATGAGAGAGAGAGAGAGAGAGAGAGAGAGAGAGAGAGAGAGAGGTTTGAGTGCGTTATAACAAACGTTAAGATATTAAGATATATGTGAATATAGATGGAGGTGGCCGGGTGTGTTACGCTTACACATGCCTTATATGAAACCAGATAATTGAGAGAGAGAGAGAGAGAGAGAGAGAGAGAGAGAGAGAGATGCGTACTTTATATGAACTTGTTAAAATTATCTAATCAGGTTATCTTTACGCATATTTGCAACACTTACACAACGTTGAATAGCTTTGATTTTACTCAAGGTCATAGATTATAATCTGTCCCAGTCATACCCACGGTGAAGTTAAATTTCAAGATAGATTAGACGCCGATTGCGGAATTGTACTATCCGTTTGATAGGGATTGATCAATGACCAGGAAAGATGAAACACTAATACATATTGTTGCATCAAGATTGATTGATTGATTGATTCATTCATTCATTCATTCATTCATTGAATGGAGGTTTACGTCCAAATCTAGGATATATCACTTATATCGAGTCGTCACCGACCATGAGTGAAGTGGCAGAAATTTTTACCTTTGCAGTGCACTCAAGGCAATGTTTAGGAAGGGTTCTTTAACGTGCCATGTTTGTTGTGAAACGGGGCGTCGGTTTTTAAGGTCACCTTCGAAAGACCCATTCCTTTCAATACTAAATGTCGATTGCCTAACGAAAGAGCAGTCACTACCTTTTTTCAAGTTTTGGTCAGACACGACAGAGTGCGAACCATCGACCTAACATACAAAGTGAGTACTATACCAACTGAGCTTCGGTAGTTGTATGACTGGGAAAGGATTTAATTGCTAATCTTAGGTAAAATCAATTCATGTCCAAATCACAACCCCAATACGAAACTTTGAAAACTGACAATTACGTTAAACACGAGAACTTCCACTAGGGAAGTGCGACCGGGTGCTCAGAGAGAGAAAGTACCTTTTGTCTAGCTAGCTGCACCAATCACGTGTGAAATCAAAACTGAGACTGAAAGGAACATGGAACTATGGGACATCAAATATATTCAGGATAATTTTGGTTACACAGACATTTGGCCTTTTCCACGCCGCCGTATTATCAACAATATTGTGACAGTGGCCATAAATCATTTTGAGGGACTGATTCCTACGTCAACAATCTATTGGTAAGCAGCTTGCTTCGTTGTATAAAGTTCCTGTAGTGGAGACAAGCTCTACCAAAGCGTTTAACAGTGTGATTCAAATAAAGCCTAAGCAGAAAAAGTAGGTATATTGCTGCATAAAATAAAAAAGTTAACAATAAGAAAAATTGAAGTTATCACGTTTGTCATACAGCTTCAAGTGTAGCCTATCGTAGATGTCATAACTAAAGATAAAGAAAAATTTGAAGAATCAGTTATATCTTTCTAGGATAAATGACATTCATGCACATAGTCTTCAAATGTAGGATTAATTATATATCTGTATGTGGAATTGAATGATTTGGGCGTCAGTTTTTTTTCCAAATCTAACAAGGTGCTGCATTAATTCTGCTTCATACAAATAAAAAACAAGCAATGGTGCACAATTTGTGACGAAAACATCATCCAAAACAGGTCTAAAAGACGTAAGGGCTATGTTCACCACATTATGCAGCAGTGAACCTCATTTAAATTTATTGTTGAATGTTGCTTAACGTCGCATCAGCAATTTTTCATCTATTCGCGACGATAACTACTTTATTAATCTATAGATGAATCTATGAACAAGTGTGTGTATGCATGTGAAGTGCGAACGTGTTTTACGGTCTGCCTTGTACCGTCGCACACTCAGGGCGACTTTAAGGTGCTAGCTCACCGAATCAGTACACTGCAGACAAGCGTGCCACTGCCCCAGTCACATTATAATGACACTGGATGTTCAGTAATGCCATTTAAATATAGAATTTTAATATTATATTAAATAATTTTATAATTATAATGTTGGAATATTAGTAATACATGTAGTAATGAATTCTTCTTTTTTCGACTTTTTTGTATCACATTGCAGGTGCATATATCCCGAATGAAGGACATACGTCAACTTTATCAATTCAAGTTCAATATCATTAATTTCACTGCATGTTTATCAGTTTAAGTTGTACTTATATGATAAGTACTTATTTAAATATGAGGTAACTCTGACGTACAATTTGTTCGAATTTAAAGTGACACTCGACACGTCCTTCGTCTAATCAGCTGTTTACTTGACCTTAATCAGCTGTTTACTTGACCCCGTACGTGACAATATATAATTAAAGCGGTTATATGAGACAAATATGTGTCTGAATTTACGGGTACATGAAACTATCACAAAAGTCGAATTAATTAAATCAAAATTGATTAAATAAAACCTTTCATGAATTGGTAAAACATTAATTTTCATGTCCGTTGACAGCTTGTTGTCATTCATAACGCGCATCTATAATAATGACATCACTTATGATGTTGTTAACACCTATATGTCTGCTTGACATCATTTCATATCACATACAACTCACCAAGACAAAGTTTGAATTCGAAAAAAAGCTTATTTGAAAGAAGCGCTGACCTCACTTCCCTGATGATGGAAGTCCTCAGTTTTAGCTAATTTGGCAGTTTTTAAAGTATATTTAGTATGGCTCTGAGTCTGTGATTGGAATTGATTGGTTTGTTTGTGGTTGTTAATCTTAACAATTATATTCGTTGGACACTGAATCACAAAAGTTGACCTTTTCCTGTAAAACATACTGATATTGGAAGGGGGGGGGGGGTATTCGACGTAAACGCGTTCTAAAACGTTTCGCGAAAACGTTAAATAGCATACTCGTGTTGGTCACTTGACGAAACTTGCAGATCCCCATAGCAAATGTGATCAGACACAATGATACCTGCACCTTGTCAAAACCAAATGCCCAAAAGCAGAAAACTGACAAAATAAATTAAACCCAACCACTTTCACCAAGAAAGTCAGACCGGGTGCTCCGAATTGTCTAGATAGCTACAACCGCCATGTGTGGAATCCAAAATTACCCTGGATATATTTCATGTTATATAGTTCCATGTTTCTTTAATTTTCGATTTTGATCAGACTTATATTAGTCATCCATCATCTCAATATTCCAGAACAGTCTACCGTAGTAAATAGGAATAAAATTGTCTTAAATGGAAGTAAAACATCTACCTAGTACAATATATTATATGCGCATTTAACGTAGTGCACACGCATGATACCAATAGTGTTTCTATAGTCAATGCATTGCAGAATCTGTTTGCTGTGTAACAGAATGCATTTAAAGTGACATCATTTAAAACATCTTTTCATGTTTGAATAATATTTCTTTTATATAATTGATGGTTTGGTGTTTTTAACATTTGTGTTAACATTTATTTAAACAAAGCAAAAATTATTGTTTGCAATGTATGTCTTTTGAAAAAAAAAATCAATTAAATCGAAATCTGGGGGGGGGGGAGTATTAAGGTATACAGTAAACAATATATGATATAACAAACTGAGAAATTAATGTTTAAACTACCACGGATATATATTGAAAGATTATAAACATATTAAGATAAAATCCAAAATAATTATAAGTTAGTTTTGAAAAAAAAATGAGAGTAAACCGAAAGAAAAATAATTATATTGCGTCAACACTTTAAACATATTTAATGTAAACAAGTTTTAAGTAAGTCACTTGTAATATTTTTATTTATTCACTTTGTTATTACGTTTTTGCTTTCTTACTTATTAGATATATGACCCTGATAAGGAATACGTGATTGTTAGATTCCGACTGTACGACCAAAAAGCCGGAAAACACTATATAAATCCTGTTAATTCTTGTCATCACGATTGTTTGAACTACGTATGTAAACTTTTTCCTTCTTTTTGGCCTCGCTTTGGAAAGAAACTTAGAACTTCTATCAGGAAGTAATAAAAACAATCAATGACAAACAACATAATAAAACGTAATTAAACTGGATACATTGTCGATACTTTAGACCACTGATGTTTGAGCTATCAGAAATGCATAAGGTCAAAATGTCATCTAGTGGTTTGTGCTAATACTTTTAAGGAACTCCAAAGTCTTATAAAGCTAGTAGTTCAACTGGCGATAACCAACGTGCTTTAGTACATCACATGTTAATTTCTTGAATAATCATTGGATAACTACATGAATACTATTTCATGTAGAAATCATCTGCCCTTGACAACGCATAGCAGCGGGACTATACCTAGGTATAGTCCCCCGACATCCAAGTATAGTCCCTCGCGTGACCCCCCGCAAAGCAAAAGCTAGTTACTTCCCTTTGTCTAGGTGGCGCTGTTTATTGTTGTCGGATAAAAAATGGCATCCGACGACGCGCGATTTACGAATTTACGAGCAAAAAAACAACGGATCGAGGCCACAAAGTATTCGGTTAATATTTTAAATGAATCTCTGAGAGCCAGGAAAATTGATGGTGAGTTTGGATCTATGGAGATCGATCAAATCAACAATATTTTGTGCGATTTTTATACAAATGTCCGACTCAAGGAGAACATGTACAGAAATCGAGGTCCGACCGTAAACCATTGATGCGTTAAGACGATGGTCTCATCACCTGTATTAAGTCACCTGTGCGATCGCCAGCCCGTTAAGTTACAATGGGAATTAGATATACCCGATTTTTAAATTTAAATTTCACCAATAACAATATTATTTTCTAAAAATGTCTGGTTCTCAGTGAAAAATACATACTGTCACGAATATTCAAATATAAAAATAATTAAAATATCTTGAAAAAAATCCATTCCACTTTTTGATTTAAAATATGGTGACATTTTACTAAATTTCCCTATGAAACTCATTAGAAAGTGCACAGCACTGTTTTTATAAACAGCTTTTTTCTTATTAAAGATATAGAAAAGTGAAAATGTCTGGTTTTCATGATAAAGTTCACATCGTGATGAAAATTCAGTTATAAAAATCTTTGTGGTACCTTTAAAAAAATCCATTCCACTTTTAATTTGAAATTTAGGTGGTACAATATTTGTATCAATATTTCAGTCAGTGGATAAGGGCCAATATGATAGACTACCGGTATGTATATACTATGGATATGTATAGACTATCATGGTCAAATACTAGCCTACTGGATCTAATACAACATTGTGCCCTTTTCTATTTAAAATATTATTAAAGAATTAAATCAAGTTAGAAAAAATAGGAAGTAATGAAACGTGCACATTTTTATTTTCCATTTTATTATAATTCTTATTTATTTAACTAATAGAGTATGAGACGTTAAAATAACAAAAGTTCAGAAAAAATATGCACATTTTTATTTATTATATTTCATTTAACTAATAATAATAATAATAATAATAATAATAATATCTATTTTATTCAAGTTTCAAAAGTAATCAGTGCCATAAAACATTTAACCCTAAATGAAATACAACATGATTATTCCCAGCCATGTTATTATTATTAGGAAACAACATTGAAGATGACTTAGTTAAAATTAACATTTGTCTATTGAACGGATTTAAAATTGTTTTAATTATACTCAAATAAACAAAACAGAGTGACGAAAAATAAATTTATAACTAATATTTATTAGATTTTCAAACGGTTTGTGATAAAATAATCATTCAAATACATCACATTTAATAATAATAATAATAATTATAATAATAATAAATAATAATAATAACACCACGCAGTCACTACCTCTAATTTAAAGAAAGCTGTGATGTTAATTGCCTGCCATGACACAAATAACATGATCTAGGTAAAGTGATGGGTTAGGTTCGATTTTTTGTTGATTGGGAAATTAATTAATTAATGAAACAAGTAGGTAAACCGTCACGCTTGAGCCCCTACTGTTCAATAGAAACGTTATGTTCAGATTTTTTAAGTTCTCATGAACTTTCAGAATATTATATTGCATTTTGACCATGTCCCGATCATGTCCTGATTGTAAAAATAAAAAGTAATATTATTGTATTTGGATCATATTTATTGAACAATATTTGTGACTTGAGAGTGATAATTCTCTCTCTCTCTCTCTCCAAAACGTTACACATGGCTTTGTCCTTACCAGTGCCAGGTTTATGTTGCATTCTTTTCACAGTTCAGGTCGATGAATAAAATAAAATAAAATAAAATAAAATAAAATAAAATAAAATAAAATTAAATAAAATAAAATAAAATAAAATAAAATAAAATAAAATAAAATAAAATAAAATAAAATAAAATAAAATATTGCAGTTAACTATTCAGCATAGGATTTGTCGGTTCAATTAGATGAATACCAAATGATCTAGTTATGAAAAATAAACATAAGAAAATCATAGTATTTATTTATTTATTTATTTATATAATCAAGTTAAAATGAAATGTTTTAAAAAAACGAAGATTTATTATTTAAATCTCTGCTAGATTGCATTGTTGATGCTGAGAAAACATCTTATCAATTTTAATTTATTTATTTATTTATTTATTTATTTATTTATTTATTTATTTATTTATTTATGTAAAACATTAATATAGCTGGAATGGAATATTTAAAAACGCTGATTTAATTTTTATTTAAACTTGGAGTAAGCATATAAGACCCCGACAAAACGTATTTAAAACATTTCTAAAATTATGATTTCGTGCTAATTTTCAATAAGCTAGTACATATGCATGTTAATTTTTTTTCATCATTTCATTACGAGATGCATTCAGGTTATTAGTGTCTAAATACTGATTATAATCCGTCTGCGTTCAGCCAGAGACATATAAAACCCCGGTTGGATTTTTGTTGATCTATAATCACTTATTGCTCTCCCAAATTGGAATTATCTAACAGGTCACGCTCGACTGAACTACCTGTATATCACACCTGAGATGGTCAGTATAGGACGACTTCTTATGTAGGGGCAGATAACCCTTCAGATCGGGCCTCGATTTCTGCGTATGTGAAATTTATTCCAAATGTTGAATAAAGTAAACAATTCATCTGAGAATTAATTCTCTCTCCAACTTTGAAAACAAAGACATGTGATGTACTAAATCTATTATGGACCTCTCCCTCAGGAACAGTTCTCCTATAGTGTTGTCTGGAGAGGTATAGTGACCTCGCCTATCGGCTCGGTCACTATACCTCTCCAGACAACACTATAGGAGAACAGTTCCCTCGGGAGTGGTCCATAATAGATTAATATAGCCTTACACAACGTGTGTTTTATTGTCCATCCTTAGATCCTGTTACATGCGCGGTTTAAGGACATAGTAATTCCACCTAAACTACAAAGAATTGTGTTGTAAACTGAAAACCAAACCAAACAAAATTATCAAAAATTGAACTTGAAAATAGAACAACAAATTGTTTACCAGATTCTTAAAACAAATTAAAGCATAAATCCTATTATAACTGTCATGTGCTACTTTTGAATTTTTATGAAATAATATAATTCAAAAGTAGCACATGACATAACCAACAGTGCCAACAGTAAACAAGAATAAGGACGTGTGAATATTGGTTGATCAATTACTGCAGGGAAAGGTTTAACACCGAACCGTGGTAAATGTGGTTCCCAAATGATATATATATATATATATATATATATATATATATATATATATATTATATATATATATATATAATACAGTACATAAAATAATATCGTTCTATAAAGAAAATTTGACCTTTAACAAAAAACTTTTATCCTAATGAAAAACAAGAATATAAAATTCTTACATTAGAGACTACTTCAGTTGAGAGTTAATATCTTTTCCATACTTCTCTTACTTTATATTAAAGTACAGAAGTATAGTACAGACCTGTCAAAAGTTTAACACCACAGTGAAGTCAAAGGCCGGATGTCGAGTGACTGTTAACAAGAGACCAAAAAGCGGTCCCGAGAGACAAAGATCTGCTGGCGAAGAGCTGGCGAAGAGCTATCGAGATATCGATAACGAGGAACCGAGATATGCTGTCGATTCGGCACTAATTCGTTGGCTTAGTGTTAAACTTTAGACAGGTCTGTACTGAATATTACAAGTAATATCATGGCAATGACCTTGAGACTGCGTTTTTAGGATAAAACTTGACCTTTTGTTGTTTGTTTTCTAGACGTTTCTTCCGTATATCTGAAGTTTTATCGGATACTATTGGTATGTAATGTAAATTTAATGTCTCAGTTTTAGATATTATCATAATGGTATTTGGTTTTTATGTTTTATTTTAGTGCGTATAGTCTGTGATTCGAAACACATCATATATTAAAAGTCATTATCTTAAGTATCAATGATGAGACTTTCGAATTGCAATATATTGCCTTGTGCAAATATAACATATTTTGTCAGTTTTCAAAATGTGTACTATGCTTTAAAATTATGATTATGGCATGGATTAGCATGTTATTTATTTATTTTTAATTTAAGTCTTCATTAGTTTGCCATTATCAATTTTTGAATAAAAAAAAATTATATCCGCATAAGTCCACGAGCGTTTTAATAGCACATAACATTTCAATTGTTCGTAATCCATAAATAGGATATACGTATTTCAAACCTAGTTAATATTTCTTTTGACGCATGATGTCACGGTTGTTTCTTATGCCACTTAAGGTCACGGGTGTCTGTTTTGCCGTATGATGTAAGAAGTGTTTCTTATGCCGCTTAAGGTCACGGGTGTTTGTTTTGCCGCATGATGTCACGGTTGTTTCTTATGCCGCTTAAGGTCACGGGTGTCTGTTTTGCCGTATGATGTCACGGGTGTTTGTTTTGCCGTATGATGTCACGGTTGTTTCTTATGCCGCTTAAGGTCACGGGTGTCTATTTTGCCGTATGATGTAAGAAGTGTTTCTTATGCCGCTTAAGGTCACGGGTGTCTGTTTTGCCGTATGATGTAAGAAGTGTCTGTTTTGCCGTATGATGTAAAAAGTGTTTCTTATGCCGCTTAAGGTCACGGTTGTCTGTTTTGCCATATGATTTAAGAAGTGTTTCTTATGCCGCTTAAGGTCACGGGTGTCTGTTTTGCCGTATGATGTAAGAAGTGTTTCTTATGCCGCTTAATGTCACGGGTGTCTGTTTTGCCGTATGATGTAAGAAGTGTTTCTTATGCCGCTTAAGGTCACGGGTGTCTGTGTTGCCGTATGATGTAAAAAGTGTTTCTTATGCCGCTTAAGGTCACGGTTGTCTGTTTTGCCATATGATGTAAGAAGTGTTTCTTATGCGGCTTAAGGTCACGGTTGTCTGTTTTGCCGCTTAAGGTTACGGCTGTCTGTTTTGCCGTATGATGTAAAAAGTGTTTCTTATGCCGCATGATTTCAAGGGTGTTTCAATGGCGGCAAACAATAAACCAAATCCGTTTCTAGATGTATGCAGTTGTTGGCCTGTGAATTCTTAATGTTTGTTTTTTCTTTTTTTTCCTCAAATTTGTTGTGTATGTACTTACCTGCATTATGAAATGTGCTTTTCATGTTTTGACCCAATAAACTAGTTAAAACACTATTTATTTCTTAAATACAAGAAGGAATACAACACACGATTAAAGCTTATGAAAGAAACAGACAAGATTAAAACTATTGGTACTTGGGACTACTAATTAAAAAACTACGGAATTAAAGTTAATGACTGATGACGTGGTAATAATATGTTGAAGTAGATGATGCTGTTTAAATCTATACTTCGGTCAAAATTCATTCACTTATATCAAAGCTGTCAATTCGAGGAGGCAAGAGAAAACAGAAGTGCTTGGCGAAAACTTTCGACATCCGGCAAGCGAAGTGAGAAGATTCTCAAATCTAGGCGTGGGGAAGCGTTGTGAGCCATGAATGCATGCTATTTTGTTTGGGTCTATAAATGTCTTCAAGAGGATACCGAAGTGCTTGGAAAAAGCAACGGCACTCGACAATCGAAGTGAGAAGATGCTCAAATCTAGGCGTTGTGGGCATTAGCGCATGCTTTTTTGTTTGCATTACTGGGTCCATTAATGTATTTGAATTAAAACATGTCTCTTTTTCAAATATTTTATGGAATCTGTTCTACATTTTATGGCACCTTAGGTCTAATTAAAAAGTGAAACAAATAACAAAATTATTAACTATCCTTATTTGTTTAAAACAGGATACTGTGAAGTGACCTATTACCGGGTTACATATACTTTTTCCGGGTTTACATTGCATACCTTGACCATGATGTATGACTTTCACTATCCTAAAAAAGTAATGAATTTGTTACTTTTCTGAGTATTAAATAAAAAAAAAAGTTGTAATTTTTGTTATGAATTCACGACATTTTACAATTCTTTACTCAGGGATATTGCAAACTTAGGCTTATCAAGGCCCTCAGCAAGTTTTATGGACGTCATCACAGTATTGTTGATAAGTTTGATTTCTCTGTGTCCAGGATTGTCCTGGATAAATTTGACGTCCCATAGTTCCATGTTTCTTTCACACAATTTTGATTGTTGTAGGTGTAGCTAGCTAAACAGAAGGAATTTAACCTTCCAGACCACACGGCCTCACTTCCCTGTGTCTAACCTGATTTATCTGTTCTAAAGATTTTACTTTGCTTCTGGATTGTGATTCGGACATGGATTAGTTTGTTTTTGGTTCTCAATTGACCAAATTTACACATTTACTTATACATGCAATAAGATGAGGAAAATTAATGCTTAGTGTTGGCAAGTGACATGAAAGGTAATAAAAGATAACCTTTAACCTTTGTCTCACCTAGTATAGTAGGTGTACAATTAATTATACAATGAATAATGTCATAACTTTTATATTTTTTTTTCATTTTTATTTTTTTACATTTCCGGCAATTAACGCATTGGAATGTGTTAAATACGTAAAAATAAATACGAGGATAGGGTTAGTAGGATTTCACTAAATGGCCCTTTACAAGGTCAATGCCAATGCAAGTCATTGGCTAAGGTAGATGTAATATGTTAATATCAGGTGGGCTAAAAGGCTTGTCACAAAGGATTGAACACATATAAGTATATTAGAGTTAGTATGCTTTACATCCTTGTCAAGACAAACACACGAACTTCCACCAGTGAAACCAGGAATCCCCCTAGTCAGCAACACCTGCTACGCGTGCATCTGATATCTAAAATCTAAAATGAAAGGAACCACGGAACCATGGCACGTCAAATGTACCCATTTTTGTTTTTATCTTTAATTGTAGATATGTTCAGCGTCAATATGTTATGGTTAGTTTGTCTGGAACAGCTACAACAGTTATACGGACATAATGACAATATTCATATCTCAACAGTTCGATAATTACCTGAAATCTGAAAATTCACCATAATAAAATACGGTATATCGGGAATTTTTCGCCATCACTAGCGAATACTATTCAACAAACGTGTATAGTATTTTAGAAAAATTGACATGACGTATGGAAACGTAAAATTTACAAAATATCACAACTACATTGAAATTTTCGCTAGGGAAAATTCAAGCGATTTGTCTTCACCGTGAATAATAGCGAAAATTAGACACGCGCGAAAAATTCCCGATATACGATATTACGCTGCCTAGATTTGCAAATCAAACATTAATTTTTTAAAATACGTAAAGTGAAAATCTCATTCATTTGTCCTGCCGGGTCTGTCCCAAGACTTGAAAGTGGGTAGTGACTGTTCTTTCGCCAAGCACTCGGCATTACGAAATGAAAGTCACGGTTCTTTCGGATGGGAACTTAAAATAAACGAGGTCCCGTGTCACGGTGGGCTTGGCACGTTAAAGAACCCTGCTGTATAATGCCATCAGCGCAACGCACAGGCAAAATTTCTGCACCTTCGCCTATAGCTGGCGACGTCTCGATATAAGTGGAATATTCTTGACTGGGACGTTAAACACCATTACTCAACTCTCTCAACTCATTCATTAGTCAAACCGATATGAAACCAAAATGAAAAAGTGGTCCGTTATGAAAACATCCAATCAGTATTAGCGTGGTGCAACGATTCTACAGATTTTTCGATGAAATATAAACATGGCTGACGACATTTCACTTTTATTTAAAACATCGCAGTCTTTTATTCAGCTTTAACAAGGTTAATTATGAAATGAATGGTAATGTGTTTTACGCATTATACCTCAGCATCAATCCGGTAAAGGTAATATCAACATAAAACATACATGCCGATCCATGTCCAAATCACATACCACATACTAGTAAAACACCATTCCATGTTCAAATTACAATCACAAAGCAAAGTGAAAATATACCAGTCCATGTTCAAATTACAATCACAAAGCAAAGTAAAAAATACCAGTCCATGTTCAAATTACAATCATAAAGCAATGTTTAAACTTTGAAACCGACAAATTAGGTTAAACTTGGTCCGGAAGGGTAAGCAACCTCCTGTTTTGCTGGCTATACCCGGCACGTGTGTAAACTAAATTAATAGTTAAAGGAACATGAAACTATGAGACGTCAAAATTTAATATATCCAGGGTAATTCTGGACATAGAGACATCAATCGTATCAATATGTTATTTGGATAGGACAGGGAAAACTTAACAACCAAACAAAATGAAAATAGCGCTTATCAACCAACCTTACCACGATTGAAGAATAACCCTTTGAAACAATTGACGTGTCGCCGGCCACGCCTTTTATGTTCCGACATTGGCCGCCATTACGAAATCAAAGCAACGTCATGGCAACCAATTACGTTCTAGTGTAAGTATGGTCACTAAATGACACAATCCGGGCCGAGTTTTGATTCTTTTTATTTGTAATTCAAGCATGCTGGCCCTTTGTCGGAACATTGTGGACGTGGTCTGTGATCCGTCAATTTCCAATGATGATGTTGTTTATACCAGGTCTATGATCTGTGAATTAATAGGTTGAATATTTAAATTAAATTAGATTTGTTTTATAAATCTGATCCACCAGTATAACAACTTATATTGAAACTAAAAATGCAGCCATAAAGCTCATTATTCTTTGTTTTATTAGCGATGTTCATCTATTCAGAGACAATGAAATATTCAAAGTAGAATGCGTTAAAAAAATAAATAAATAAATAAAATGGTGAGAAATTAAAATAAAAATAATAAGGAGCACTTTTCAAATAATAATTAATAAAATACAATTATTTCCACATCAAAACGTTGCCATTTTGTGATTTAATGAACAAAATAAATAAATAAATAAAATGTACATGTCACACACTGTAAACTAAGTTTTATTCGCGTGTGGTTAATTTAATCTCGAGTTTTTCCGAGAGGACAAAACATTCGCGAAAGTTAATTGACGCGAACATCTTTTTAAATGATATTATTTACATCAAATATTCAGCTATAGTCATCATCGCGAAAGTGAATATAGTTCAAAAATGGTTTTAGCATTGTCGCGAAAATTAATATCCGCGAATAAAAAGTTGGTTACAGTCAACCCAAATATCAATACCGATGTAACAAAAAGAATACTGTGATGCCTGACAGATTACCCAGCGTATCACCTTATCACGTCTCTGGGAACGAGGTTTGGATTAAAAGACTTATCTTGTATATACAAAATGAATGCATGCAACAAAATGAAATGCTTCAAATGCGATTACAAATTTTATTTTATTGAGGACGGAACGAAAAATGAATTTCTAACTGTCAATAAAATGTGAAAAAATGTGACATAAAGTTAGATGTCATAAGAATTTGCAATTCAAATGAATTATTAAAGTTCATTTTAAAAATGTAAGCAATTTTGCAAATTCAATATGGTGTAAATTATTTGTTTTCATTCTTGCACGCAAATTTCTTTCTTTTCTGTATTCTAATCATACGCCCTTTAAATTGTTCTTAAAACGAACAAATCCTTTAACAAAACAGATGTTTACATTTCTATTATTGTTGCACAAAGACTGGCTTGTCCATTGGCACAAAGGAACTGCCGACACTGTTCTGTGATGGCTCCTGAGCGACGTTCTAAAATGCATTTTTTTATCATTTGAAGTCTATAATTATTTCTTATAGGTCCATATGCACGTTTTTTCCTGATCTCCGGCAAAATGTCCATTGGCTTCGGCAAATCTATAATAATAATAATGATAATGATAATAAGAAAAAAAGAAGAAGGAGTTGAAAAAGAGAAGAAAAAACACATATTGTTCCATGTTCAAAACGCAAAGCATAAACTTCAAGATAAACACGATTCTAGCTACTCCCACCACATGTGAAAATCAAATTTGAGAATGAAAAGAACATGGAACTATTGGACGTCAAATACATCTAGAATAATTTTATCAGATATATGATACTTATCAATATATTGTGATGGCGGCCATAAAACGTTTTGGGGGCTTGATAACATAGGCGTGTATTATCATCAATTCAACAATTTATTTTCAAGCATCTTGCTTCGTTGTATAAGGTTTTCGTAGTGAGTTTCAAAGAATATTGTTTATCATAACGTATTGACTGTGAAAATGCGTCATAAGCAAGAAAAGCAGGTGTATTGCTGCATAGAGAAGGGTGGTTGGCTGATTGTTGCTTAACGTTGCATCAGAAACTTTTCAGCTATTGGCGACGAGAACTATTTATTAATATCTATGGATCAATTTATGAACAATTTCGTCTATGCATGTAAAGTGTGAGTGTTTTCTGGTCTGCCTTGTACTAGCGCGCACTCAGGGCGACTTTTAAGGCGCAAGCTCACCAAGCCAGTACGCCAAAGACAAACGTATCACTCCCCCAGTCCATTATAATGATACCAGGTTAACTAGTAAAGGCCAACGGCAAGGAAAATTCACTTCATCACATGTGGTCTGAGCGGGACTCGTACTCACAGCGGTGAGAGACCCTGGATTTGCATTTCGTTGGTCAACGTCATATTTGTGTATATATATGAGAACTAGAATCATCAGTAAGTCGTATTTTTTCAGACTAAGATAGATGACATTCATATATATATATTTTCCAAGTTATCATATCGATGCCGATTTTTTAATTATACATCAAAAAATAAAATTTTACAATTTCTAACGATATTAAAAATTGTTTCGCAGTATAATTTCATTAAAAAATAATGGTTTTAAGGATGAAAAAAGGGAATGGCAAGATTTTCGTCCGTTATTTTGCTTGCCAGAATTGCAATCTTGGCTATGATTATTATTATTATTATTATTATTATGAATACACGTGTTATCATGTATGCATGTTTTTGAACTACTTCTTGAAAAATAAATGGAATAATTAGTTAAAAACGCATCACTTAATAACATGTTATTTTTCCTATTGTCAATTTTCCTGTTCTATGCAACAATGAACTTGCTTATGGTGTATTTGTCCCAATTAATACAATATAGTAGAGTTTTTCCTACTACGGTGCTTTTATAGAACGAAACAAGCTGGTTACAAATAAATAGTTGACGCAAGTATAATGCAAGCCTAGGCTTATTGCGTTTATGGTCGTCATCACAATTTTGTTGTTGTATGTTGAAGTATGATGTCTCTGCATCCAAATGATTACTAGCTAAGCAGGAGGCACTAACACTAGTACTTTCCTGATTGAACTTGTGTGTGTTCGTGTTTAACCAAGTTTGCCAGCTTCGAAGTTTTGACTTAGTTTGGGATTGTGGTTTGGATCTTTCTTTAATAACATCGATGGATAAAGTCGGGGGTTTTACAGTCGATTATCTCAATATTTTGATGTTTGTTTTTTAGTTTCGTATTCGTGAAATTCAACATTTTTTGATTTTTGTTTTTTAGTTTCGTATTCGTGAAATTCAATATATTTTGATGTTTGTTTTATAGTTTCGTATTTGTGAAATTCAATGTATTTTGATGTTTTGTTTTTTTTAGTTTAGTATTCATGAAAACCAATATATTTTATTATTTGTTTTTTACTTTCGTATTCGTGAAATTCAATATATTTTAATTTTTGTTTTTTAGTTTCGTATTCGTGAAATTCAATGTATTTCAATGTTTGTTTTTTTAGTATCGTATTTGTGAAATTCAATATATTTTTATGTTTAATTATAAGTTTCGTATTCGTGAAATTCAATATATTTTGATGTTTGTTTTTTTAGTTTCGTATTCCTGAAATTCAATATATTTTGGTGTTTTTTGTTTTTTAGTTTCGTATTCGTTAAATTCAATATAGTTTGATGTTTGTTTTTTAGTTTCGTATTCATGAAATTCAATATATTTTGGCTATTGCTAGCTTCACATTTCTGCCACTATTTCTATTAATTGTCCATTTTGTGATATGATATGTTCTATCGTAAATCATGTCATGATTCAATAGACCAAAAACATTAACAATGGTCGAGGCCAGACCAGATATTTATGAAACAAATATGTTTGCTTAAATATGACAAATTATATCGATCAACTCACCGTGGTATCTAGATAATTTGTCTGAGTGCTCTCCATAATTATCAGCTGGTGCCGCCATTATTATTCCACATAACAGGATTACAGTCATTATCCATACAACCATTACTCTAATAGGTCCCATTAGTGTATCTAAATAAACAAAGAAATTAAATATTTACATATATGTATTTCTATTACAACTGTACCAGATATTGACATTAATGGTTGTATGTCAATAGTGCTCACTCTGTAAGTGGGAGGTCGTCGGTTCGAACCCCTATCTGGTCTGACCCAAGACTTAAAAGTGGGTAGTGAATGTTTTTTCGCCAAGCACTTAGCATTACGAAATGAAATTCACGGTTCTTTCGGATTGGAACTTAAAATAAACGAGATCCCGTGTCACTGTAAGCGTGACGTGATAAAGAACCTGATGTATAATGCCAGTAGCGGAACACAGAGGCAAAATTTCTGCACCTTCGCCTATAGTTGTCGACGTCTCTATATAATTGAAATATTCTTGAAAGGACGTTAAACGCCATGACGTTGGTTTTAGTTTTTACTTCGATTTCACACCATGTTCTAGTTTGTTTGCTGCAAAGTATTTTTGGGTTGAATTGTCAATTATCAAGTACCTTTCACACCTGTCGGTGATGGAGGTGCTTACCCTTCCGGAACACCTAGCCTCAATTTCCTGATGGCAGTAAATGCGTTTCACTTAATTTGCCATTTTATTTCAAAATTTTGACTTAGTTCTTGTGATTGTAACTTGGGCATGAACCAGAATGTTGAGTTCTTTCTATCAGCATTTTAAACAATACCATGGATATAATATTTGTCATCAAATTAGTACCGCTGCGGTAGCTCAGTTGGTAGAGTGGTCGCTCCGTGAGAGGTCGTGAGTTCCGACGAACCCCGGTCGAGTCTGACCCAAGACTTTAAAGCGGGTAGTGACTGTTTTTTTCGCCAAGCACTCGGCGTTACGAAATGAAAGTCACGGTTCTTTCGGATGGGAACTTAAAATAAACGAGGTCCCGTGTCACGGTGGGCTGGTATGGGCACGCTAAAGAATTCTGCTGTATAATGCCATCATCGCAACGCACAGGCATAATTTCTGCACTCTCGATTTATTCGCCTATAGCTGGCGACGAATCGATATAAGTGAAATATTCTTGACTGGGACGTTAAACACCATTACTCAACTCAACTCATCAATTTAGTCTAAAGTAGGATTTTATATCATCAGCGTCTAAAATATGTTTAGGTTTGTTAAACTTTTGTTGAGGTCGTTTGCTCTACTGTATTTTTGAATGCTTTTTCAATGATCAAGTACACTTTTTATCAGTTGAAAAACATGTGGTTTTTTGGGTTTTTTTTGGTTTTTTTTTTTTTTTTTGGTTTTCTATTAGAAAGGTCAAGAATCTGATTGTGAAATATCCGGCTTCTGCTACTAGACCTTGAGATCAGAGCATATAGGTTCGAAGTCGCACGAAGGACCTAAATGACCGTCGTAATGTTATATTTTTGTAGATGTTGGTAATTGACATTAGGTTTAACAGGTCCTGGTGTCACAATCATTCCTTAACTAAGATTTTCCTTAACTTAAGTTTAGCGAATTATGATAATGTTTTTTGAAAATATGAAGAAAAATTTTTGACAAAACTAAATATAAATTTTGTAAGATTGATGTGATCTTCAAAATGAGACCTTAAATTCCTGAATACACATGTAAGTTATGAAATTTGCCAAATTTAAGGGAAATCTTAGCTAAGGAACGAATGTGAAACCGGGACCTAGTGTGTTAATCTTAAGTTTTCTTCTCGTGTCCGTGCTCGTCCAGCAATGCTGGCTCACTGGATGCCGGTTTCCGTTTAATACGGTCAATCTTTATAATTCTAAATCTAGTAAAGTTAAAAGTACGCACATGTGAATCGACACGTGTTTTTGTCGACCGGTACATGCTAAATAAACCTAGTTACAAAAATAAGTAAATTTAAATTGAAACATTTGTTCAGGAAATCTTTCTTGGCTTTTATTTAACAGATAGAGAATTATTTAATTCCACATGCTGGATAGGATGCAGGTGTAGTCTTCTTTTAATAAATACAGATAATCCGGACAATGTTTGTCATGGAAGAATAACTTTGATTTTCACAGAATCTGTTAAAATTCCTTTAAATAGAAACATCGAATCCTTGACCGTATAACCGCGTTCTTTTAAACAGTTTAAAACTTGGCACATTTTCGTGGTCTGTTTGATTTCTCTTATATACATGTATATCTTTAATACAATCCACGGACAATTTTAATTATATGATGTTTTTATTCAATGTAGCTTAGTAATAATTGAGTGACAATTCAGTTAAAATGATTAAATTTTTACAATAATTATTGTGTTTTAATAATTCTAGTTTAAATTAAAATTAATAGTTTCATGGTTTTATTTTTCATTTTAGCTTGGATTGTTTCCATTTTTCAACATTTTTTTTCATTAAATATTGTTGCAGCAGTAATAATAATAATAAGAAGAAGAAGAAGAAGAGGAAGGAGAATTTCCGTTCACTATTGCAATGTTTTTGAGGTGTTTTGTTTTGTTTTTTTCTAAATTAAAAAAATGACACAACGTCTTTTCATATTCACTAATTGTACATCTAAGAAGTATTACTTGCTGTTCGTACAAAAACGGTATATAAGCGAGTTACTTTCAAATACAGTTCATGCGTTAGATCTTAGTGTTGTTAACCTCGTCATTTTCATATCTACTTATAATTTCCGTTTTGGTATGATACATGTAACACGAACGACTTCCCGATTTTTATATTATTATACCACATGTACTTTTCAAACTATTTTTAGATGCACTTAGAGAGAGAGACAATCAACTGTTTATTATTAAGTCATTCGTGTAACACGTGCACGTGTTTATTTTTCAACATCAACCAGTATCTTCCATAAATACATGCAGTTTAGGGTTGTGGGTTCGAATCTCTCACGTACAAACGGGTACGGTGTTTACCACTTTACGAGAATCATAACCGAGGTACTATATCTCAGTGCAATATAAAACGATGCATGTAGAATCCGAAAAGGTAGGCTACCAAACGCCGCGGAGCAAAGTACTTTCAAACAAGGTTTGTCTTGTTTTTATAAAGGCATGTGTAAATATTTAGCGGGTGTTCAAAACTGATTACTTTAACACTGTTGTGCTACTTTTGAATTTTCATGCAATAATGCCTTCATGTGCTGATATTGAATATATATTAAACTAACTGAGCATTCAAAATCAGCACATGACACAATGCATTCAAAAGTAGAACAAAACACGTGTTTTGATTCATCCTTTGATACATCGGGGGTTCTGACCCTTTAAATAGTTTTAAGAACTTTTAAATGACAATAATAAACGCAAATTAATTATAATGATTTCCCGTTCCTTTTAATTTACACAAAAATCAGTCGCAAGTCTAAAGTCTAAACTGGGGTATAAGACTTTGGAATTATTAAATTTCGCCCTTAACAGATTTATCGTAGTTATATTTTTTATAATTTTGTTGGACACTGTAGTTTATTCACCCATCCTTTTTTTCAATTTGCATTTTTGCAAAATATTTAAGAATAAATATAATATGCAACAATGCCGATAACATTTCGCGTATCCGTTAAAAATAAAAAAATGAGGCACACTTCTAACTACAATGTATGTATAGCGAATTATAAACCGGCGAATCAATTTTTCATATTTCAGATATTACAGTAAATGATAATTATTTTCAGTGTCATATTTATATAAAATTTCAACATTAAATCATTGTTTCGCCTGTAATTGAATAAAAAAATTCTCCCGTTTTAGCTATATAAAGTATACTTTTAAGTACTTTTCAAACTATTTTTAGATAAACCGGTCGATCAGCTGTTCGCATTTGAAGTTTATTAGTCAATTTATATTTAAAATGACCAATAATTCCCGTCAAAAATGTTTTCCATAATTTTACTATAGTATAAAATTTTACTTACCACGTGTCTTTCTGATAAAATATCCCTGTTTGAATTCAAATACACGAAACTGAATTGTAAAGCGACTTCTTTTCAAACTATTTATAGATGAAATGGAAGAGGGAAATCAGCTGTTTATTACTCATAGCGACCTCTGTTTTATAAATTCGTGTGGGATGGCTGGCGCTCGGAAGAGGCTGGGGCCTCGCTAATCTACATATTAACATCGTTTACGATATCCGTGATTAGCAGAAAATTGCTCTCTTTAATGACCAATCCAAAATGATAATGCATAAATATTCCATGAAATAATATCATGATTTTATCGAAGGACTGTATAACTTATATCCCACATGTTGGATTTCCCGTCAGGGGAAAACGTTCAGAGAAAATAAAATTAAATATAATGTAATTTGCTGAATTACATAGAGAGAGAGAGAGAGAGAGAGAGTAAATACTTTTTTTCAGCGTGACAGTTTTACATGTACTAGCATTTTCTTATGACATTAAACTTATTTACAGATTAATTTCAAGGTTAGGGTAGGTCCAGTGGCTTACTATATGCATATACGTGATAAGCATCCTTAATTCAAGCGGTGATATAAACCCTTTGTAAAACATATTCATAATTTTTGAGGAAATTTTTCTTTCAATGTGCATATACACGTATACGCACTTTTAACATTAAAGCATCACATTTCTTTAGTATGAGCGATTTTCTCCATTTTAAAAAACGCTCATATCATGCATCTTGGTAAATTATTTAATCAAGATTAAAAAATTTCACACTTGTTGTAATGACGCTGGATAATTTTATAGTTCATCACAGCAGTGGATTGGTATAGTTTAATTAACTGTTATCATTTGCACTTGCACCGCAAATATTAACATCCGCGAAAGAGCGGTGAAAAAAAATCTTCATCCAGCACCCCAAATGTTAAATAGCTTAAACTACATATGGTTACAAAAATGTTACTACATATAGCGTGCCCTTACTTCATAGGGTGGAAATTGTACTACATAGCGGTTTTACTATGTTTAGCGTAGTAACTACATTTATATATGTATAAGATAACGCCTTTTTCCCCCCACAAAGATGTTTCAATAAAATAAGAGGCATATCGCTGATTGAGAACATGTTGAAAGGGTGGTTTTATTGAATTAATGGATTCTGTAATTGCAAGAAATAGAACAAATCACTACTTGTGCTGCAAGTGAGGGTAATCTAAACCGAATTGGTCCGTGCTTTAACTACTGCAGATCAACAACAACGTTGGTTAGTTGAATGTTGTCTAACGTTGCATCAGCAAGTTTTCAGCTATTCGCGACGAGAAATATTTCATTAATCTCTATGGATTAATCTATGTATGCATGTTAAGTGCGAGTGTGTTGTATGGTCTGCCTTGCACTAGCGCGCACTCAGGGCGAATTTAAAGTGCTAGCTCAAAGAGTCAGTACGCCGCAGACAAGCGTACCACTCCCCTAGTCCATTATACTGATACCAAGTAAACCAGTAAAGGCCAACGTCAAGGAAATCCACTTTCCCACATGTGGTCTGAGCGGGACACGAACTCACAGCGGTGAGAGACCCTGTATTTGCAGACTGATGTCTTATCCATTAGGCCACCGCGGCCCCTCAGATCAACAATAACGAATTACTTGGTTGCCTTACATGACAATGAAGTACGTATTGGGACAAATGAGGATACGCCTTCGAATTTTGTACGTGTATGTAATCCAGATGAAACATCAGAATTTGAAAAGGGGCCAAACAGGTCAAAGTAAAAATAATAAAATAATTAAATTTTCTAAAGCAGTGAAAACTCGACAATTATGGCAGTAAATAATCAATTCCACATGCGTATGCATACATGAGTTTATATGCGCATGTAATATCACTGCCTTTTTAGCTCCTTTAATGATATCTGTAATGAACAAAATTACAATTTAATCGAAATTGAGAGTGAAGGGAACGTGAAACTATTGGAAGTGAAATATATCTGGGGTATTCCTGGACGCAGAGACATCATACTTACCAAAGATATTGTGGTGACGGCCATAAAACTTTCTGAGGGCCCTAATAAGCATAGGGGTTGTAATATCCCTGGGTCAACAACAATTGATTTGTAAGCAGTTTACTTTGTTGTATAAAGTTTCCGTAGTAGGAACAAGCTAATTAATTGTAAAACAAGTACACGGTTTAAGTTTACAAGATTACAACCACAAACTACGTATAATAGGTAACATCCAGAATGTTCAGACATGTGCACGGTACAAGCTTGTCGAAAGTTTAACCCTAAGCCTACGAATTGGTGCCAAATCCGCAGTTCATCTCGGCCCTTCACTAACTATATTTCTATAACTATATATTTTGCAGCTGTAATCTATCTCACGTCACGTTTTCAGTCACTAGCTATCCATATCTCGGTCACAGCTTGGTCAGTGTTGAATTTTCGACAGGTCTGTTCTGTAGTTTTATATTATTTCTTGTTTCTCGTTTTGTCCTTTTTTGTTAAATGCATTTCCCTTTGTTTTGTCAAGAACATGCTATTAGTATTTTTCAAAGAATATGCCGCATTCTTTTCACTTTGACTTTTTTTCAAGAACTAAAGTTTACATTATCATTTAAATGCAAAATAATGAAAGATTTCAATAACCATGTGGTCCCCCGATTTTTTGGTCAGTTAAGAATTGAAAAACCCGGAATAATCAAAATGAACCACCAATTCCATACATGTTGTTATACGTGTATTTTCATGTTTGGGATTTAGCTTTGGGCCTAGGATGTGATAAGTACCATGAGTCGTAAGCCGGCCGGTGTTTCAGACCTCTCGGCCATCGAACCCTAGACGATTTCTAATAAATTATTTGTGTTCAATGTTTATCATGTCACTTCAAATGTACTTTACTTTGATAAAAATAATATTAAAGGCTTCTTAAAAATCATCATTTATAAAAATAATTACAAGGAAGCTCTTTAAACACAGCTTTGAATCATGTCCATTTAATACATGTTTGATTACGTGTGTGATAAATATTAAAAATGATGCAACTCACTCGGATGTTTGATTGATGGCGTGTAATTCTGGATGCAATTATAAATTAAGTTAAAGTCCATGGTCTTTGACGTCATTATGTTTCTGAGAAACCCTGGTAATTCTAGACTGTCATTTCAAAGTTCATAGGGGCTTTTCAAATCTATATCCAAAGCAGCAAAATTATTAACGATAATTACAATTCATTTATAGAATTAAAGTACATAGTCATTGACGTCATCATATTTCTCAAAAACACTGTAATTCCAAATTCCTGGGGTATTCCCAATGCACATTCAAAGCAGCAAAACTATTAAAAATAGTTGCAATTCAGTCGACAACAGTGCGATGACGGCCACAAACCTTTTTGCCTTTTTGATGGTCCTGATAAGTCTAGGCCCACAATATCACCGGGTCAACAATTTATTTGCAAGCAGCCTGCTTTGTTGTATAAAGTTCTCTTAGTAGGAACAAGCTCTATAAAAGCTAATTTTGAAACAAGTACACGGTTAAGTTTACAAGATTACAACCACAAACTACGTATAATAGATAACATTCAGAGTGTTCAGACATGTGTTCTCCACCAGATTGTTACACTGTACAAGCCTGTTGAGAGTTTAACCCTAAGCCTACGAATTGGTGCCAAATCCGCAGTTCATCTCGGCCCTTAGCTAGCTATATTTCTATAACTATATATTTTGCAGCTGTAATCTATCTCACGTCACGTTTTCAGTCACTAGCTATCCATATCTCGGTCACAACTTGGTCAGTGTTAAACATTCGACAGGTCTGTACTGTAGTTTTTTCTCGTTTTGTTCCTTTTTGTCAAATACATTTCCCTTAATTTTGTCAAGAGCATGCTATTTATATTTTTCAAAGAATATGCCGCATTCTATTCACTTTGACTTTTTTAAGTAGCAAAGTTAACACTATCATTAAAGTGTAAGATAATGAAAGAATCAAATACCCTTAATTTCCTCCCGATTTTTTAATAAGTGAAAAATAATATAGAACACCATAATACATGTATCTGCATGTTTGGGATTTCGCTTTGGGCCTAGGATGTGATGAGCACTATGAGCCGTAAGCCGGTGTTTCAGACCTCTCGGCCATCGAACCCTAGACGATTTCTAATAAATTATTTGTGTTCAATGTTTATCACTACAAATGTACTCTTCGTTGATAAAAATAATATTAAAGGCTTCTTAAAAATCATCATCGATATAAATAATTACAAGGAAGCTTTTGAATTACAATTCAATTATGTCCATTTAAGACATGTTTGATTACTTGTGTGATAAATTATAAAAATGATGCAACTCACTAGGATGTTTGATTGATGACGTGTAATTCTGAATGCAATTAAAAATTAAGTTAAAATCCATGGTCATTGACGTCATTATGTTTCTGAGAAAACCTAGAAATTCCAAATTGCCATTTAAAAGTTCATAGGGGTATTCCCAATCTATATCCAAAGCAGCAAAATTCTTAAAAATAATTAAAATTCAATTATGCAATTAAAGTCCATGGCCATTGACGTCATCACATTTCTCAGAAACCCTGGAAATTCCAAACTGTCATTTGAAAGTTTATAGTGGTATTCCCAATCTATATCTAAAGCAACAAAATTATTAAAGATAATTAGATTTCATTGGTACAATTAAAGTCCATGGGCATTGACGTCATCACATTTCTCAGAAACCCTGTTACTTAAAGGTTCCTGGAGCGGGGGTATTCCCAATTTATATCCAAAGCCGCAAAGTTATTTAAAATATTACAATTCAGTCGTAACTAATCCATGGTCATTGACATCATCATACGTCTCAGAAACCGTGGAAATTTCAAACAGCCACTGCATTCTTTGTGGGGGTAGACCCAACCTACATGACGTTTATTCAAATATAGCAATCATATTATTTAAAAAAATACAGTTCAGTTGTGCAATTAAAACCCTTGGTCATTGACGTCATCACGTATCTAAGAAACCCTGGTTATTATACCAAAGGTTCAATATGTTTGCAATATAATATATATGATGTTTATTCAAGTATAGAAACCAAATTATTGAAACTATTAGAATTCAGTTCCGCAATTTCAGTCTATGATCATTGACGTCATCAGAATTTTTAGAAACCTTGGTTATTCCAAATTTTCACTGCAATGTTTATGGGAGTAGACCTAGTCGATGTTACGTTTATCAAGTGTAGCAGCGAAATTATTCAAAATAGTTTAAATTCAGTTGACATCATCAAATTTCTCAGAAACCCTAACTCTAGTAATTCAAAACTGTCACTTTACGGTAAAAGGTTTACCGTTATTCAACCAAACCAGCCAAGTTATTGAACATTTTTTTTTTTTTTTTTTTTTTAATATTTTTATATATTTTTAAAATATTATAGCGCACTTACAATTGTTAGATTTAATTAAACAGCCTTGCAAGCAATTTTAAATTATCTTTCCTGGCGTTACACTAATGGTCATGATTGTATTACAAAATTCAGAAATAAACAGCATCCGAATGCAATGTCATGTGATATTGTTAAAGAACATACTCGTGTATAAATACGTTTACATTGTCACCTAGCTTTGAAAGTAAAAGGTAGAGATAAATTATGAACAGTTTCAACATCAATGATCTCAGTTACTTATTTATCGCAATTCATATGATATTAGAAACCTAAGCTTATCAAGGTCATTAAATGTTTACGGCCATCATCACAATATCGTTGATATGTCTGATATCTCTGTGTCCATCATTATCCTGGATATATTTGAGGTCCTATAGTTTCATAATCCTATCATTCTCAATATTGATTTTATACGTAGCGGGTGTAGCTAGCTACACAGATGGTACTTACTTTTCCGGAGCACCCGGCTTAATTTATGTATTTAAACTACAAATGAAATGTGCCAGTTTTCAAAGTTTTTACTTTGTTTTTTGGAACTGTGATTTAGACATGGATTTGTATTTTTCTTTTGTTTTTTATTATTATCATATACGCTTTTTTATATTTAAGCATTGTTATGTATTCAGATTAACTGTCAATTTTCTCTGTATCCAAGTTTTTGTAATAAGTTTTCAATACTTAAACTGTCTCTTTCACCATGTAAAAAGATTTTATCCCCATAAATTGGTTTTGTCAAATTCCTGCAAGTATAAGTGATAAGGGACATTACGCATACGTAGTAGGCATTTCAACTTAAAAATATATGTTGTCTTGCAATATGTCCTTTTAGCAGGACCTAAATAGACATCGAGGCGTATGTTTTATTTCTTGTTAATAAAAAATGGAGAATGAACATGCTTAAACGATTTAATTAATAGATAAATGCAGAAAACATGTATATGTTTATTCTAATCATAAGGAAAAAACAAAGCCAATGCGGTAAAAACACATTAGGAAAGAGAAGACAAAACGGAAACCTTCGCCTAAAGCTTGCGATAAAGTAAATTCTGATCTACAGATATAATTCACTGGAAATTTGAGAATAACTCCATGGGAAGTATTTTCTGTTGGAGGCTACGGATTGACGAAATTGATAATAAATTATCATTCGGTTGGCTATTGTGCCGGAACAGATACCTATGGGTAGGAAATCGGTTTTTGTCAAGTGTCAACTATATTCTTCAGTTATACCAGTACTCTTTACAAAAGTGCTTGTACATGTATACAGTAACACCATTTGTGAGAACAGTTATAATAAAACACCTGAAGTTATAGTTGGTAGAACAAGTAATCTATACAGTAATTATATAAAGTCATATAATATGAAATATTAACGTCGTTTTTCCACTTCCATGATAGCAAGTGTCTGTTATTTCAGACAACAGTGGCAAATCTAAACAGAATCAAATACTTCCAGGCTGAGGACAGGGGTGACAAACAGAATCAATTACTTTACTTCTCTTTAACGATATTGACACCTCTCAATGACAGGACACGTATTAGGATAAATGCCTTGTCACACAACTGTAAATCGGATTATTCTCGAGACACATGACCAACAACATACGAAGGCTAAGTAATATGTTGTGAGCCTTGAGTCGAAGGGAGTTAGCACCAATGTCTTTTTCCAAACCTACTATTCACTGACTATTGAAAGCCGCATACCCATAAACTTTTTGTTCAGTTTATATCGACAAGATGCCACTCTAAGCAAAGAAGGCAAGTGACATTTGCAAAATCGGTTAAATGGCAGTTGGCCCATATATATATGACATGGTAGCAACTCTAGGAAGAGATGGTCTCACATGCTACAGAAAAAAGTGGGCGGTGATATTTAGACGCGGTAGGCATAGCCTTGAGAATGGCACCCGCACTGAAAGTCCTGTCACTGTTGCAACCACAGAAATAGTTGCCGGTAAGTAATTTCAAGCAATTTCTAGAAACCCCATTCCTAAGTAAGCAGTTTTATGTAACCAGGTTAACAGTAAAGATTCTCATACCAAAGAAAGAGTTCACTTATTCATTTCATATCCGCCATATTGGATGATGATTTGCCATTTTCTCAATGACTTGTTAAAGTAAATGATTTAAATTTGGCGCCATAAAAAACATTCATCCGTCACATGCTAATTTTTTCATCCTAGCTTTCTGTTTAAGGGTTCCTTTTAATATCAAAAATAAAAAAAATCGAAAAAGTGAAGAATTTTGGAACTTTAGGGGAAATGCTGAACACCGCATTCAAACTGTCTGAATAAAATAAACACGATAGCAAAATTCATAGTGACACCGGTTAGCAATGGTATAGAGGGATCAAAGAAGGAACTAGACTGTCAAACTAACTTATTTGGTGTGTTTATCTGTGTTTTATGCCTCTAGGTTTCATATCTTCCCGAGAAAAAAACTTCACGATCACGTGACCAAAAAAGATATGAATATTAATGAGGAGCGATCTGCTTCTTCCACATGTAAAGATTCAAGTCTGCATTAATGTTGATATGTTTTAAGCCTTTGTTTGGATTTTTTAAACTTTGTAATGAACTTGATTTTTTTCTATTGTTTGAAAATTTTAGCTTGGTAGATATATTTGTAAAGTTCCTACAAGTACAAATAATTTGGATATTATATCATTGTAAGCAGGTGTTAAAATCAGTTTGTGCGCAATATTAGCCAATTAACCTAAAATAAATCTATTGATGATTATTTTATATTTTAAATTAAAAAAAACAAAAACAAAAACAAAAAAAAACAAAAAAACAAACAAACAAACAAACAAAGATTCAAATTTAACTCATATATATGTAGATTTATATTTAAAAAAAGAAACTGCAAAGAGTCATTGTAGCGTAAAACCCTACGGGAAAGACCAGACGTCTGTGCATCGGTAAAATCCCAACCAGGAAAGACAAGAAAAAAAAACGGAAACCTACACCCATAGCTAGTAATAAATCCAACCCTGATCCATTGAGAAAGTTCGTTGGAACTTTAACAATGAGGATTACTCGGAGAGAAGTATATTGTGTAGGAGGCTAGAAATTGATTCAACTGTCCTAACAATACTACAGTATTAATAATACATGCTCATTCGGCTAGCTATGGTGTCAGAACAGATGTATGTAGGTGTCTTCTTGGTTTTTTCAAGTGTCAACTATTTCCCTCGGATAATACCAGTATCCTTTAACAAAAGTACAAGTACATGTATACAATAACACGCTTTGTGCAAAACAGTAATGAAACACCTGGAATGTTAATTTGCTAGTACAAGTAATTTATGCAATTAACATACAAAGTAATGTTATATGAACTATTGACGTCGTTTTCCCGCTTCCATGAAAACAAGTGTCTGTTTTTTCAGACTGCATTGAGAAATCGAAACAGCAATTAGTTCCAGACTGAGGAGCAAGCTGATAAAAAGAACCAATTAATTTACTTCTCTTTTACGATATTGATACCTCCGAATGACACAATGAATCTTTGGACAATTAATGATCATTCTGGTGACCAATGACAAACAGACATACGAAAGGCGATTTATATATTGAAAGTCTTGAGATTAGCAACGATGAATTCTTTAGCCTTTTTCAGACCTACTTTTCACTGGCTATTGAAAGCCGCGTACCTAAATGCTATTTGGTCAGTTTGTATAAACATGGTGGCACTCTAAATCAAAGAAGGCAAGTGACTTTTGCAAAATCGACAAAATCGGTGAGCTAATATATTATTAAGAAAGGTTTTTGTACCTAAGGATATCCATATTGATATAGTAGCAACACTATGAGATGATTTCACATGCTGCAGTAAAATTTGGGTGGAGAAATTTAAACGCGATAGGCAGAGCCTGGAGGATGTCCACTGTCCTGGAAGCCCTGTCACTCGTACAACCCCAAAAATAGTCAATAAAGTCCATGGTATCGTTATCACTGACCTATAAGTTACAGAAATATATATAGCAGGTGCTGTTGGCATTTCACAGGAGAGAGTGCATTCCATTCTGCAAGGATGCTGCAGTGAGAAAGCTTTAAGTCCGTTGGGTATACACCCAGTTTATAGCGTGCTAATCTAAACATTTTAGAGGTAGATTCTGCGATGAGTTACAATGGATGAAAGATGGGTCCATCATTTCTTCCCAGACGCCAAACAACGATTAAAGTATCCAGGTTCACCTTATTAAAGAATACAAAAACTGTCCCATTCCCGTCTGTTTTCTGGGATATTGATGGTACTCTGATGGTAGATTACCCCCAGAAGGGACAAACAATCAATGACACTTACTATGTATTGTGTCTGAGGTAGATACGGGAAAATTATAAATTTAAGCGCCTACAAAATTCAGTAAAACTTTTGTTGTTCCATCCCTGTTGTCAAATCTGCTGTTGTTAAATCTGCCATTGTCATTGATGATCGTGGCTTTAAATTCAATAAGCACCGCCTCATTCGTCCCATCTTGCTCCATCAGAGCCATTGCTGGCAAAGTAAAGATACTGAAAAGATTTATGGTGATAATGAAATATGTTATTCAAAGTTCAAACACTTGCATATAGGGCTCATAAAATATCAATAAGCCCCAAAAATTTCGAATTACCAGTCTGATATAATATAAGAGTTGAGACATGTACTTTGATAACATGAATTGAGTATCGCAATAAAAAGGTTAACTATTTACAAAATACTTATAATAATATTATCCATACATTTTTCAATTTCAACATAATTGAGGAGGCCGCACTTTAGTTATAAGATTGTCAATGCTCCTTTAACAATAGTGATAGCCATAAATTTAATTTAAATAATCAAGAGACTTTATGACTTGTTTTGGGATTTTGTCGCTTGTTTTTGGGCTTTTATGTTTGTTTTGAATTTGATGATTACGTTATTAGCCGCAACTTTGTTATATTCTCAGAATAATGTTATATTTTATATTAATCAAACTGAGATGAAAACAGTTTAGCTCTTATTCTGTAGGTTGATATTGTAATGGTAAATATTTCCGATGATTTTTTACTTTTTGACAGTTTCATGCATTTATTTGAAGCCATTTAACAGGAGTGATTGCCATATGACGTCTTTGGTATTATATCAAGTCGCTCTGTGGGGCTTAAAGGCCTAGTTGTGTAAAAGCGCGTGTTAAACGCCCAGATTTAAATACCACTCGGACAGATTCTAGTGGAATAAATTTGTCTTAATTCGCCTGCCAAAGGTTTTCTCTTGACATTCTGGTTTCTTCCAACACCAAAAGCGGAAGAGTCCTGAGTGGGAAGTAAAACAACATTAATTCACTCCACTCCAATCTACTTGTTCCAATATTAAAGCTTATTAAACCTGTAGCTTTCCTAATCCACTTGTGTATTTTGTTTTACCAATTGCAACTCTTAACATCTCCCGTCACTTCGTGTCAGCCAATAATAAGGAACTTTTAAATATCGCCATCATCACCACTCAACAACTGTTTAACAATTATTTAACATTTATTTGTTTATCAGTTTATGACGTTGACCAACCAATCATGTAAAGTCTTGATAGAGGAATAACTCAGTATCCGGATCGCAGTAACTCATTAGTCTTAATACAAATACTCCGTTCTTAAAATCTACTAGTCATTAATGTTTTGTGAATTGTAGTGCTGCTCTTGAAGCAGATCTTAATCAAACGCTCAAGATTGCAGTGTAACCTACTGCATTAAAAATGTTGTTTTTAAAGTATATAAACACAAGAAAGAGCATACCAAGGTTTCACACTCATTTTTAATTAAGATTTTCCTAAATTTAAATTTGACCAATTTGAAAGCTGATGTTTTTTTTAGTTTTTAAGATATTCACGAATTTAAGGTGTCAATTTAAAGATCATTCGAAGCTTATTACATCTATATTCATTTTTTATTGATTTTTTATTTGTAATACTTAGTTTGCCAATTGTCAATATTTTTCAGATTAAGTTAAGAGAAATTTCAGTCAGGAAATGATTGTGAAATTAAAGCCTGTCTTTGTTGTCTGATAATTGCTACTGTTAACAAGTATGTGCTTCATGATTTTAAGAAAAGTACTAGCAGAGATACAAAATACAATTGTTATTACTATTTAACTAATTTTAAAAATATAGATTAGGAAAACATTGAACAATCAGGTCCAGATCTGAAATAAGTAAACAATAAATAAATAGTTTAAATAATAATAGTTGAATAATAGTTCAAATATGCTCGAGTTAATGGGTTTGGTGCCACATCCTCCTCATCAACAAATCAGTGTCTACTACTGTCATTCGTTTGTAAATTACAGAATTTTCCATACTTAATGTATCACTTAAGCAGTGTGATAATAGAGAAGTCATGATATTAGTTTCAGTAATAGCTTTTTAATCGTCACCTCAGTGTCTATAGAGTCTAATATATTATGTGTGTAATATGAACACTTAATACAAAATGTACTTCTTTTTATCACCTTTATCACTAAGTGCAGGTATATATAATCAAAAACAAACATACTAATTCATGTCCGAATTACAATCCATCCAGAAGCAAAGCAAAAACTTTGGAACTGACAAGTTAGGTTAGACACGTGAACTTCCACCAGGGAAGTGAGGCCAGGTGCTCCGGAAGGGTAAACACCTCCTGTTAAGCTAGCTACATCCGCCACGTGTGTAATCAAAATTGTATGAAAGGAACATGGAAGTATTGTGCGTCAAATATACACAGGGCAATTCTGGACACAGAGACATTAAACGTATCAACAATACTGTGATAATGGCCATAATACTTTTTTAGGGCCCTGATAAGCCTACGCTTACAATATCCCTGAGTCAACAATTTATTTGCAGGCAGCATGCTACGTTGTACAAACTCCATGTGGTGGAAGCAAGTACATGTAATTGTTTCTATGTTTTCTAAATCGCGTTTTACGGAATCAAGCGTCTCTGGACGACTAGGTTCCAATTTAACTCGGAGCAGATCCTAGTGTGAAAAAGTTTGTTAGTTTGCTTGCCGCATGTCAGTGGTACTCGCTGGATACTCCAGTTTCCTTCTCCATTCCATTTCTGAACTTATATATAAATGCCTGGGATGTAAAACACCGTTAAAATTATAAATAAGTAAATAAATAAATAAATAAATAAATAGACAAAACTTTAGTAAAATCAAGCGACATATTTCCCATTAAAAATCTGCAAACGGAACAACTCATTATATTTAGATTTTTTCTTATTTCTTAGTAAAGCTTATAAAAACGCTGTACATGACATTATACATTGATGTGTAAGTATTAAATGTATTCAAGATGTTTAATTGCTGGTAAAGTGTGGTTTATTTGAGTACCATGTATTTGATTTCACTTTTAATTGTTGTTGGGAGGGGTGCAATTGGTAAGTAGCTTTCTACGTGTATGAATTGTTTAAATATATTCACGATTGATGCTTTATTAAAACATTTCATGTCAAACCCGTACTTAAGTTCATTGCACTTTCTTATTCTTTAATTACAAGTAATCACAAGTTATTTGTATTTTGTTAAGTCATATCCTATTTAAGTTACGTATAGCTAAGAGGGATTTTCCTTTTTGTTTTATTTGTTCTACAAAGCTAGATACTTAAATAACATACTATTTATTGATGAATCAAAAACAAAGATACCAGACCATGTCACAAATTACAAATCGCAAAGCAAAGTAAAAAAAATTGCAACTTGTCATTTAGGTTAAACACGTGCACTTCCAATAGGTAAGCAAAGGCCAAGTGCTCCGGAAGGGTATTCACCTCCTGTTTAGCTATCTACACCCACCAAGTGTTAAATCGAAATTGAGTCTGAAAGAAATTGAAAATGGCATTATCATTCATTCTGAATTAATTTGAATTATGTTAAAACTCTCTTCCAGAAGGGAAACTATTATTTAGGTACAACCATTCGTGTGGTTATAGTACTATAGGGGATCCACCGACCATGCTGCATATTTTACAACCAGTGTAGATATATAATTATTATTATTACTATTATTATGATCCCATACAGTTAAAGAATTATTAAAGGCACCAATATCTCATTATACAACTAGTGTAGTGGTTATAGTAATATTTGATGTCCCAAATCACAGCTAGTGAATATAAGCCAAAATGTAAATCTGTAAAAACAATTTTGCTTGTTTTCGTTTTTTTAGACGTAGAGCATAAGTAATACGTAAAAATAATGTGTTTGAAACACAGATTATAATACCTCATTAGACAAATTCGATACCATCTGTAATTTGATTGGATCGATAAATCATGTGATCAGGGTGGAGAAAGAATCGTGTATCCCTCTAAAAACATAGTCTTCGTCCTCGGGAAATATGACTCGTTGCGGGTGAACGTCTCCTTCACTCAAAGGCAATAAATGTATATAATACACCCGCGTTTCATTTCATATACAAGTGGATGTTCACGCCTTCACTAAATGCAAAAATAGGTCATTTGAAAACAAGCAAAAGCTTTTATGGTTTACAGACATAAATAAGAATTAACTCTGTATAATTATAACTATGTTCTACTCAATGACTGTTTATCTATTTGTTATAAAAAACGAGCCAGATTTGTCAATCAAAATGGTTTGATGTTGTTTTGTTTTTTGCTCAAATGACATTTAATCTATATGCCATTGCAAAAAGTTAAAAGTTCTATTTATTAAAGCAACATCAAGAACAAGGATAGTTTTCATTTCTATTCATGTAAAATTCTTAAATAATTACAGACATACTACTTTGAATATTTTGTGCTGAAATCAATGGGAGCATTTAAAGTGTCAAATACGTAATTTCTTATTGTCACGTGACAAAATGTGGTGTGGGTGGAGTCAAGGCTGACAGGTCGTATATTCATAATCTTCTTTGCGCTTGACTGTAACTACATTTCAAGCGTTCAGAATATGCGTGTAAATAAAATTATTGACTTTGACGTCTGTCAGATGAACGGCTACTTGCAGGAGATTATAAAATTTCGGTTTGGAAATATTCATCCTACCGAAGGAAATTCATACTACTAATAAAAATATAATTGGTTTTTCAAGTTATATGCAAAAATAATTTTTCAGGTTGTGCAATATGTCATCTAACCTTGAGAAATATTCTTCCATATAACATAGAAGAAACAATGTTAACCCTAAAATATAAATATGATTTTTTTTTCAAAATACATGAAATGACACGTAAACTGTTTTTATAAACTGCCGTTTTAATGAATCCATATATTCAACAATTCAACGTTCAAGCAAAATCAAAGTAAAAGTGCAAAAGTAAACAGCCAATTTATTAATTCAAAAAATGAAAATGTTTCAAAGTTTATAATATTTACTCTAAACTATTATAATAAATGGTCATTTAAGTAACATTGAATTTAACTCAATTTTATTCAAATTTTCAACAAAATACAAAAACAAGATATCTATACACAAAGATATATTTTTTAAATAAAATCCCCATTTGTTCCATGACATAAGTCAATTTGTCTTCATACGGAATATGGCATTACCACGTACAATAGGACTGCATTCCCATTGAGCAGAGAAAATCTAAACAGGAACGGGTAATTTTTCTCATTCTTCGTTCACGTAGACACGTTCTCATCATGGCCTTCTTAGATCCTGTAATACGCTGTACACTATAGTCACCAAAACCTACAAAAGCGTAATTGTTTATTGTTAATCATATAGGATGAAGCTATAAAAACTACATGTTCAATGTGAACAAAACAGTCAATATGAAACGTTCTGTGACTGGAATAGTCAGAAAATAGTGTTTTAGGCTAGAGTCAAGTCAAACCTATCCTGCTTCAGTTATTGTCAAGTTCAGTCAAACCTGTCTATAAAGGCCACCAAATGGAACCAGTACAAGTGGCCTTTATGGGAAAGTGGCGTTTATATATAGGTTCAAATATTAAAAAATAAAGAAGTATGGGGATATGAGCAGGTGGCCCTTATATAGAGGTGACCTTTAAGGTAGGTTTGACTGTAGATGTTATAAGCTTTGAGTGGTCTTAAAATTGACACCTTAAATTCGTGAATATCTTGAAAACTAAAAAAAAATCAGCTTTCAAATTTGTCAATTTTAAATTAAGAAAAATGTTATTTAAAAATTATTATGAAATCTTGGTCCGCTCTTTTGATTATCTTCTTTTACAACAATATTTTAAATGGTTGAATAACCATTTTTGAGCTAATTAACTTCCGGCTCTGGATTGGAGACATAGATTAAATATTTTTAATGCAGTAGGTTCGACTGCAAAAAAGAACAATTGGGATACATTTCTACTGGCCTTAATAAGCAGGTGGCCCTTAAATATAGGTGGCCTTAGGGCAGGTTGGACTGTACATGATTTGGTGTTATGTTGTTGATTGCTTCATTTATTATCAAATCAAATAGAATCATCACACCTTTCAACAGTGTTTCAAGGGTGCATTGATACAACAAAAAGTCTTTTGGACGTTGTTACACAGGTGCGTAATTGCGATTTGCGCTCCTAGTGGAATGTTGTTCATGTTTCTGTACTTTCTGTGACCAATAAAAGGAAAGAAGATACTGTATTTTGATACAACTTTTCTTGATTAAGTTGTGATAACAAAAATAAGTGAAATAGGATATTCATAATATTTAATACCCCAATTCTATTATTTTAAAAGCTACAGCAGTTGTTTGTTACAAAAGTGGTGCAACACTAAACTAAAGTGTAATTGGAGCATAATGTCAAACACAGTTTCTGGCAATAAAACCTATGAAAATGGCGTAATATTTATAATTTTTTGACAAATAGCTGTGAATGAATTTATATGTTATGTGTTAGTTTTTTATGGTTTGAAAAAATAAATACAAAAAAATCATGGGATGACATGTATATGTATTGGGTATAAATTAAAAATATATACAATTTAACATTAAATCTGTGGGCAATTGCATTCACGAAAATAACTAAAATTAGAACATCACGGATGTTTATGATTTAACAGCTGTTGTGTGTATGACGTCATATATGACACATGCTTAAGATTAGGATAATTTCTATTGAACCAATTATTATGAAAACATTAGTTAATAGTCACGATTTTAAATTTCGCAAAATAGGAAAGTTGACTATAGAAAATTGAAGTCATCACGTTTGTCATACAGCTTCAAACAAAGCCTTTTGTGAGCTTCATATATAAAGTATAAGTCTAAATATGAAGTAGAAGCAATAGTATGTATTTCTAGGTCACTGTTATGTATAGCATTAAAGTTTTGGAATATTAATAAATAGAGTGTCATCTATATATCTGTATTTGGAGTTGAATATTTTGTGTACAGTCTTCTATTTACGTTTATAAAGTTCTGGACGAATTCTGATAAATATGAATAAAGAAACATACCAGCAAGCAATGATGCACCGTTTTTGCCCATTGGTATACAGAATTTTTGTTTGAAATTTACATTATCAAAAACAACAAATGTCTATCAAAGTCTCTTATATTTTATTGATGGTTTTTCACTATATTTTTGTTTTGAGTCCATATGGTGCGTTTCAAAATAACCAGACACCCTATTCAGTACAAGATACACTGTATCTTGGCTAACTATTTTTGTAAAAAGAATTATAAGTTGATTATTTGTTTCAGACTTTTTTTTAATTTTGAATGTGGGAAATTATTTTAAAGTGTAGAAAATATAAAAAAAACTACCTGGTATAGATCCAGGGTTATATGGGATCAGCTCTATCTCCTCAAGATCACTTGAAAAGATCATTGATATGTTGGTTGTCATGACAACAAGGATCAATCCAAGGGCGACAATCTTGTGGTTTTCCATATTATGTGATCTGTTCAAGAAAAGCATAAATAAACAGTTCAATAAAAAGTTTGTATTTTCATGAAGTGATAATTCAGTTTTTACGGTCAACAAAATAGAAAAGAAAACTTTTGGTAACTAAGTAACAGCCAGCCAAGTAACCAAGGACACAAAACCAAAAATTCTAACGACAGCCAGAAAGACACACAAAAAGACAATTAGAAACATGTTTTGGGTCAATTATCTAAAAAATACGATAAGGACGGACCTTGGATTTATTGGAAAACAATTTCGATTGCGTGTTTATAGTACTATCAGAAGACACCAAACCGTCACAATTATTTTTAAAAAGTATTCATGGAAAATTAATACAACAATTCTCAGTTTTCTAAAACAAACCTAAAACTTACTTCAAAATATCAAAACATTTCATCCATACCTGTCAGAGGTCTCGCTGCAAATTGGGAGGTTAGGAAACCTGGCAATGTCTGATTAATACTTGAAAATAGTGACTGTTCTTTCGTCATTCACTAGTCTTACGCATGAGCCTTCAACAACCGATTTTTTCTTATCGTAGTACCTAGTTGTGTTTTATTAATTTCAAATGGAACTTCTCCGCTGTACCACGTGATTCATACCTCTTGACGTTTGCGCGGAACATTTTGGGCAACATGAACTTGGAAAATTCCCGGAATATCATCGTTTTAATAAAAAATAATCATCTTACGCGATTCCATATCCACTAGATATAAGTATTCCGCACAAATGTTAGAAGTTATTACATGATACAGCGGTGAACCCCATTTAAGTTTCAATAGCTAAGTTTAATTTTATATATCAAACAATTCATTTTTATGTTTTCTGTAGACATTCACAAATGGCTGCCGTAAATTTAAATTAAATTTATATCTGTACGTAACTTACAATTGCAAAATAAATAATCAAAACATACCAATCCATATCCAAATCACAATCTCAAATCAAAGAAAAAAATTTAAAGTTGCAAACTAAGTTGTGTGAACTTTCACCAACAGGTAAAGCCGGGTGCTCCGGAAGGTTAAGCATCTCCTTTTAATTAGCTACATCAGCTATTATGAAATCAAAATAAACAAATAAATAAATAAATATAAAAATAATTAAAAAATAATTTCTGTGGGCAAGTAACTTATTTTGTAATTAAAATCAAAACAAAGTATACACGTAAATTAAAAATTATAAATATATATTTCATATAACTACTTACGTTTTGTATTTTCTGTAGACCTAGATGGAATATTTTATCTGTTACAGACTGACAGTGAGTTGAGCAGTTAATGTGATTTATGGATTCACTTATATACTTCAGAAATTAATTACGTAGGATGATCACGACCAGTAATTAAAATCTCCGATAATTCCATCAGCTGTTTACACGTGAAACCACGTAATCAAACATACGGTATTACACATATTGGATTTCGTGTCCCCAACAGTGTCATAAGCTCTGGTTTCTTCCATGATTAAAAACTAAACTTCTGTTGAACTATGGCATTGCCTTCTGAACTAATGTTAGTCGACTTATACGCATGGTAATTAATATGTGAAATATATGCACTTCAAAACATTTCGTTCAAAAACGATATGGTTTTCAAAAATCTTTAATATTACATTGACACGTGTTTTTCGATGGGTGTGCCATAAATTTATTTTGGATTTTTATGAAATAAAAATAATATTTATTGATAACGGTTTAGGAAAAGGGTTTCATGTTTGGGTGCCTGCCGGATAAAATGATATTTTTCCATGGAAATCCACGCTCATCTAGTCTGGAATAACTTTTTGTCGATGTAATTCACCTTACCATGTCTTGTTTGCTCATTTTAGGATCTTAATTATAGAAAGAAATTTTATCGAATTAAAATAGAAAAATGAAAGAATCGGCATATTGCAAACTGTATAATTCGCGTACCTAATATGTAACGTGTGCAAAAATCCAATTCTTTCAATAACAAATAGGGATAATTATTTTTTATACTTTTTAATTCAATTTATAGATCTTTCAAAACAACAAGTTTGCGCTTTCAGTATATTTACAACCGAAGCAAGTAAACAACGGGGTTCGACGACGTCCCACGCGATACCCCTAAATGTTTGCGCGGAACTATTATTGCCATTGATTTTCCAATCATATTCGTTACGTTTTCTCTTAAAAATAGATTATTTCGGGAACAGCGACGTCAACGTTTTCGAAAAATGTCCCGAACAAACGTTAAGGGGTGTTGATCATGTGATAAAGCGGGGACCCATATAAGAATATATATGAAGTAGGATTATAAATGTAAGCGTCTCTTCCATGGAAACATGACGTCATAATGTACGAGTCATTTCTTTTATACAGCGTCATGGTAATGTTCTTTAGTCACACATTACTGTCTCAGTCTAAGTTATTTCAATTTACTAAGTCTATTGGAATGCAGCAACAGTTTATGGCAGTCACATAAAAGAAAGATGATCTTTTTTGCCTATATATCTATAACAGTCTTCTAAGAATAAGTCCTCTTATTGTTTATTTGACATTGTATAAAGGAAATTAAATAATAATGATAGTTAAACATATATAATTAATAGTGGTCCAAGGCACTGTTCCTGAATGCAAAGATTCAAATTTCAGACTGGTAGGTCATTGTCTCAAAACTTTGTCAGGTCAAATGCCAAATCTCTCGATGGTATAAATACTCCCGGGACTCTGGTTTTCTATGAATACTTCGGTTTTATCCAATGTTACCAATGAATAAATTGGATGGGCTGCTAGATCTAAATAGTGTTTAACATAAGAGTAGCAGTTATCAGCTAATGTCGACTTATATTTTTTTTAAATTTATTTATTTTTATTTAATTTTATTTACTTATTCATTAATTTCAACAACATTTTTATTTCTGTAAAAAATATGACGTTGTAAAAATATCTAGAATATATACAGAGGATTCCGGAACAAGAGTATAGCCTAACTTGTCTTAAAATCCACCTCTAAATAAAGGCCTCCTGCTTATAAAGGTCAGTAGAATTGTATCCCAATTGTTCTTTATTTATATTATTTGAACTTGTATATAAAGGCCACCTGCTCATAAAGGCAGGTTGGCCTTATAGAGGTGGCCTTTAAGGCAGGTTGGACTGTATTTGAACAACGCCAGTATTTTAAAATCAATGTTAAACTCGTTTAAACAACTAAACCCTGCGTATGAGAAATTTAAATCTTTAACGCCAAATGTGTAGTTGACGTTATTCGGTTAATTAGCGCCATTTCTGTTGTTCAATTAATTACATTTTGGTTTTTGGTGACGATTTTGTTGGTGACGAAATTATATATTTATCTTTTCAAATACAGTAAAGGCATGTCTAAGGTTTAATACTGAGTTAACGAATAAGAGTCAAAACTCAGCTACCGATGCTAGAATATGAATAGCTAGGGGTCGAAAAGCTACCAAGAGATGAAAAGTACGTAGCTGCCAAAAAGCTGTCAAGATATAGATGACGAGTTGAACTGCCGATTTGGCACTAATTCATTACCTTAGTGTAAAATTTTTAACAAATATTACTGAATGTATCTTATACATTTGATACGCTAGTATAGTTTCTTCTTTAAATTATTGTACAAATGACTCTACAAATTATGAGAGAAGAGACATATTTTTCTAGGTAATCTTAACATCACATCGACATATCAATTCACATGTACTGTATTTCCACAAATTCGGTGCACATGGAAATGCAAGAAAAATGCCATTTTTCCAAAAACTCACAAACAATTCGTCACAACTTAATACAAAATATACTGACCTAATAGGGAAAACTATTTTTCATTCATGAACTTAATTCTGTACATAGAGCAAGTTTTGAACTTTTTAACAAAACATTAAATATGACTTTTTCAAAATTATCCCTTCTGTACCTTCTTATATTATTGGAACAACTATAACGTTATGTCATGATTGGAATATTCATGATGATCACACCTGGAAACAACAATAACCTGCCTGATCCTTAATGCCCAGATGTAACTTTGAATGAGGTCCAATTGGTGTATAAACTTAATCAACATTAATTTCCAAACTTTTAGCAAAATGTCTCTATGTACAGAAGAACTGAACAATAATTTTTTTAATTAAAAACATAACTTGGTTGAGTCAGTGCATTTTAAATGCATTTTATTGGTAGTTTCATGGAAACTTTGTTATTTCAAAGAAATCAATAATAAAACCATGTGCACTCAATTTATGGAAATACAGTATTCAGTCATTCTGATTTTTATTCAAATTTAATCACCATTTATATGACATTTAGACTTGATGGCTTACTAGTATTAAAATATAACATTATCTCCTTAACCTGGGTCAAGATATATCAGCCGTTACTAATATTGGTTCAATACACTCAGACCAAGATCGATCGTCAAGAAGTTTGTATATTCATATCCAGGACACTTAATATAATGTTATCCAGACAATATTAAAATCTCAAATTGAATGGCAAAATAATTCTGTATATTTTTCAAATATTTTAACAGGTAGTTCTTACCCTTCCGGGGTACCTGATCTAACTGATGGAAATTCGCGTGTTTAACTTAAGTTGCTAAGTTTTAAATTTTTACTTTTACTTTTTCAAATACTTTAACAGGGAGTTCCTATCCTTTCAGAACACCTTACCTTACTTCCCTGATGAAAGTTCTCGTGTTAAACTAAAGTTTTCCAAGTGTTTACTTTGCTTTGGGATTGTGTATTAGTATGTTTGTTTTTTATCTTTTTTTTAACAAATCGAGTCTTTTTACTATTAAAATCCGATTGATCAAGTAAACCTTAATAAGACACATTTTTACTTTTTTGCGCCATATAATTTTATTTGGTGTATTGGCGCCTTTTGTGTTGTCCCTGTAGGAACGTCTGATTTATTGGTAACAAATGTGTTGGTGACCAAATTATATCTCGCTCGATTTAGTTACTTATTTTAAACATTTAGTGCAATAGTAAAATTTCCTTCCAAATGCTAAAAAGTCCTGGTTTCACAAGAAAATTTTAACTTAGCTCGTCCTCAACTAAAATCTTTGAAATTTGAATAATGTTGTTAATTAGGGAACATTTACAAATCCGAGGTCTCATCTTGAACATGAATCATAGTTTATTACATCTATATTTTCTAATTTTGTTGAACTTTTAATTTGTAGTGACGTAAAATATTACCAAAATTTGCTAGTTTTGGGAAATCTTAGTAAGAAAATCTTTGTGAATAATTAAGGAATGATAGTGAAACAAGGGTAAAAGATGACCTTACAAATTAAAAGAGAACAGGCGTTCTACTTATTCTTCTTGGATTTTTATTACTATAAATCTAAACATCATATAATCAAAAACAAACATACTAAAATATGTCCGATTCAAAATCCAGAAGCAATGTAAAAAAAACTGACAAGTTTGGTTAGACAAGTGAACTTCAACGAGAGAAGTGAGATCGGGTGCTCCAGAAGTGTAAGCACTTCCTATTTAGCTAGCTACACCCGCAACGTGTGCAATTAAAATTGTGTGAAAGGAACATGGAACTATGGAACGTCAAATATATCCAAGGCAATCATGGACACAGATAAATCTTAGGTCGTTTGTGAATTGTTAAGGAATGAGCCAGAGGGCCTTACAAATAAAGAGAGAAAGGCTACTTATTTCTACTTTTTGGATTTTTATTACTATAAATCTATACATCATATAATCCTATAATATAGCGACATATCAATACACTTGTAGCTTAATGTGTATTTTATTCTATTTTAATTACCATTTGCATGTCATTTTGACTCGATCCTTTGATTAAAATAAAAATGATTATTTTTAACCATCTCCTTAACCTGGGTCAAGATATATCAGCTGTTATTAATATTGTTTGAATACACTCAGACAAAAATCAATTGTTAATAATTTTGTAGTCCCATATCCAGGACACTTGACATGACGTTAGTCTAATATAATAAAATCTAAAGTTGTATTCAGATGAAAAATTAATTTTGGAATTTTTCTCAATAGTTTTAACAGGAGATTTCAGGATGGTAAAATAATTTTGTAATTTTTCCAAATAGTTGTAACAGGAGATGTTTACTCTCTCGGAGCACCTGGCCTCATGGTGAAATTTTACTTGCGCAACTGTTTTTGCCAGTTTCTAAGTGTTTACTTTGCTTAGGGATTTCGTATAGGCAAAGACGGGTATGTTTGTGGTTGATTTAAATGAAGTTTAAATTATTAACAATAAACATCTATAAATATACTACTAGGGCCGATTGGTATGACGCGAGCCTTGTTTCAAAGGATATCAGCATCGATGTCCTGCTTCTCGGTGTTCTTTTTCAGGCCTACTGTTCCCCGACTATATAAATCGTGCACCCGAAGACTGGTATTATAATTGTTATTTTCTTTCGTCTGCTGGCTCCTCATATGTTTTGTCTTATTATTTTAATTGCTTCAATAGCTTGTTGATGTTTGTTCTTTGATGCATTAGTTATATTGATCATATATAATCCATATAATTAATTTTTCTTTGTTTCATGCATTCCTTTTGGTCATTGGCTTTAAGTGGCGAATGAATGACGCAAAGTGACATTTAAATTCCGACCCTATACAAATAAAGTTTGCTTCAGATTTTGATTTCATTGTTAAAAATGTTCAAATTGAATGATAAGTAAAGAAAATAAGTTTTCTTTTTCGATACTCAAATTGTTACGTGTTCAGAATGTTCAATTATTTCATACTTCCATAACAAAAAGAAAATTATATTCATCTAAAGGAATCCATACTTCATCAAAAAGAAATAGTATTTTAGTATGTAGCGGTCTGGGTAGATCAGTTTGTAGAGTAATTGCCGGTCCAAGATTTGAACCTCTGTCCGACCATGAATTTAAAACCTTCCTGTTACACACGAATTTATAATAATAAAACGATAATTCATTAGATTTTTTTCTTGAAATCAGTGTTTGCTGTTAATCTATCTACTTTACATTTACAAGGTTTTATTATCTACTTGATTCTGTAATTAAGATAAACCCTGTTTATTTTATACAGTTTCATTTAAATCAGCTGTTATCAATATTGTTTGATTAAACTGAAACAAGATTGATTGTCAATAGTTCTTTAGCATCTTACTCAAAACGCAATGATTAAGTTCTCAAGTAGACCTTGACGTTAAGGATGTCTGCGAGCATTTTGTTTTAATATATGAACGTTATGTTTTTTATACTACTGTTATTGAATTAGAATTCATATTTCTGTGTTCGTGTTATAAATTAATTCCGTTGTAACAATGGGTTTGGCCACTGTACACCTGAGCAACACCTTTTAACGTTTCTGTGGGACGCTTTGAAAAAGATTTTTTTGCGAATTCCAAAAATATTGTCGGTTTTATGGAAAAACTTTCAGTGATATGATTACAAAATTTAATTGAAATATCTGTTCTGCAAACCATTAGAGTTCTCACGTGGTACATCGGCGAACCGCATTATGATTTTATTGTTGTTATTCATTTTTGTTTATTTAGTTTTATGTTCAAGAAAACATTTAGTTGTGTAACAATTGTTATTCTTAGTGCATACCAAGTTTGTTTTTTCTAGAAAACATTTAACTGTGAAACGGTTTGTTCTGTCTGCCCATCATACCCAGTTTTGTAATTATAAATACAAAACCTTTCATAACTCATTTGTTACCTATAGGTATATTGTTACAAATGCGTTGTGTAATATCATGATGTTTATAAAGTGACAAAGATCACACGCAGCAGTGTCAGCTAGTTGTATAATCATACCTACGCACTTTAACTTATAATATAACCTCTTCTCTATTGACCCCTATTAAAAGTTCAGATGTTAAAAACCAAAATTTGGCTATTTATATAGGCGAAGTTACAAGAAACAACAGACAGACAAAACTTAAAAACTAGAAATTTCACAATATCGTCCCTTCTGTTGTTTAGGTGCTTATAAAACAAATATTAGCTATCTATAGCCGAAATAACAAGTAACAATAAACACAGGTTACTTTTAATTTGCCTTTTAAACTATAAAAAAGTTTAAAATAAAGTTAGATAAATTGTATCCTAATACTGCCCCTTCTGTATACCATTATTATTTGACATGCCAAAAATAAGTCATAGCCAAAATCTAAAGAAACAACATACAAAGGTTCAATTTGTTACAGAATAACCAAAATGGCTATGCCTATTTCAATACGTGGTCACATCATCTACTTATTTTGCGTTTTAGTTTTCTTACTTCGATCGTTGTTCTCAATTATTCTCCTAAATCTGGGACATAATGGATCAGCTGTTATCAATATTGTTTGTTTACACTGAAAAAATACTTTCCAGAATCTTAATGACTCTTGTTTGGTTTTGATATTGGACATAAAACATTGAAATAAATTGTAAATGAAAGAAATAAATTTGTACTGAAAATATTTACTGGAAGTTTGCAGCAGTCAACAAAACAAACCAGGGACACGACGCAATATACAAACAAATGTCTGAAAACGGCAAAAAACACATGGCAAAGCAAATTCACATTGGAACCACTGGTTATAAAATTTTCGAATGTATATGAGTGTAACCAGGTGTAGTTATATTACTTTAACCTTCAGTCATGCAACCACGGTGGTTCCTCACGATTTTACAATAGATGGACTGTATAAACAGGCATTCAATATAAACATTTATGAATTGACTACAAAACATTTTTGTCCAGGTATAAACAAAAAGTTTTGTGCACGCTATTTATTTAGCGCGATATAGGAATCCTTACACAAAACAATTCAGTAAAACAATTTGATAATTTCTAGAAAACATTTAGCTTCGTAATGATTTTTATTGAAATGCCCATACCCAATTTGTAGAGGCCGCGATGGCCTAATAAAAAAGACGTTATTCTTCAAATCCAGAGTCTTTCACCGCTGTGAGTTCGAGTCCCGCTCCGACCATATGTGGGAAATTGAATTTTCCTTGTCGTAGGCCTTTACTGGTTCACCTGGTATCAGTATAATGGACGGGTACGGTAGTACGATTGTCTGATGCGTACTGACTTAGTGAGATATCACCCTGAGTGCGCACTAGTACAAGGCGGACCATAAACCACTCGCACTTCACATGCATACATAGATTAATCCAAAGAAATTAATAAAGTAGTTATCGTCGCCAATAGTTAAAAAATTGCTGATGTGACGTTAAGCAACATTCAACAAAAAAACCAATACCCAATTTGTAACAATAAAAGCATATTTTTCATAACTCAGTCCACAAGGATATTCTTACAAAATACAATGTGTTATATCACAACGTTTATAGAGTGACAAAGATCACAATCAACAGTGTCAGCTAGTGGCATAATCATACCTACGCATTGTATCTTGATTCTAGCAATTTTCATTATATAACCTCTTCTGGTGACACTTATTTATTATAAATACAGATGTTAAAAACCAATATTTGGCTTTATAAAGTCAAAGTTAGCAATAAATAAATAAATAAAAAAATAACGAAAAAGTAATAAAAAAGCAACAGAAATAAGTTAAAAGGTTAAATTTTCATAATATTACCTCTTTTAATTTGTTGACCCTTATTATCTTTTGATATCCTAAAAACAAAAAAAATTAGCTACATGAAGCCGAAGTAACGGGAAACAATAGACATAGATTATAAGTTCGAATTTAAATTTTTTTTTATCATAATATTGCCTTAACAATTTCTGTATACATTAGTATTTGACATAGCTATATTCGAAGTCGAAAGAAACTACAGAAAAAAATTAAAAATTACCCGATGTCTATCTGTTTATTATAAGTGACAACTTTATGCACTTATCTTGGTTTTCTTATTCTGATCTTTTATCTCAGCTATTTCCATTCTCCTTAACCTAGGCCATAATAGATCAGCTGTTATCAATATTGTTTGAATAAACTAAAAAAAATACTTCCAAGGATCTAAATGACACTTGTTAGACTTGATATAGAACATAATAGATAGAATGACATATCATAACAGTTTCAATTTTACAGCACTAGACAGCCGTTTCGGAATACGATTGCTACGATATCAGTACTGCTTGGACCGAAATTATGAAACCAAAACTGTTTTAAGGATGTTGAAAAAATTACCAAAGGACCAAAAGATATTTTATCTTTAGCTAAGGAAATACTTTGCATGGAGTATACCTTATATATTAGTTTTGAGGAATTTTTTTATTTTAACTTGCACCAAATGTGGAAATGAAAGATGTAAAACATGTACTCGTAGTTTGCAACAGCAAATGCAACCAAAAACACGACTCAATACAATACCATACTATTGTTCCAGGGAACTTAGATAGTCGCTTTTTTGTCAATTAAGCTTTTTTGTTTAATGATTTATATTCAGTGTTATACATATTGAATCTAAAATATAAAAGCCCAAATAAATGTCAAAAATAGGTGCTCTGCAGCCCTCTGGTTTGCTCTACATATCGAAAATTGGTTGTTTTTAAGCACTGCACATATGCACACTCGTTATCCGTGCCTCGTATGCAAATTTCGAGCATTGCATTAAGGGTAATTATTTTACATATACATGAGTATGAGAAATACCCGAGGTAAATTTAGGTAATATACAACACATTGGTTTTTCTTTGTTATGAAAAACTACAAATGTTTCGGTATATAGCTTTTTGTAATTCAAGTTCAAGTAAGCAAACCTCATAGTTTTGATAGGTGATATTATTTTATTTACAGGAATATCAAAATAAGTACCAATATTACAATACTTGATTTTATATTAAAGATAAATCGACTTTCTAAGTTACCTGGAACAATAGTAGGTGTTTATACCTCCATGTACACCTTATATTTCACAGATAGCTATAGCTGGAGCTCTATGACCAATATTAACACATTTTTTGACGTAAAGAATGTAAGTTTAATTATTATAGGTGTCATTTATATCAATGTTTTCACGTCATTAATTTAAAATCCATTAATGATCATCGTTTTCACATTTCCTGTTCATTTTAAACATAGCATTTTATCATATCGTTGAGACATACATAATGGCAGGACTAAGTTGTTCATATCTTGTTTAGTGTAATGATTTGATTAGTCAAAAGTATTTTCTTGTATACTATCAATTTGCTTCGAGTTATTTATTGAAGAGGCCAAATATAAATTTAGAATGTAATCAAACTGCAATACATTTTACAATTGTTGATTTAACAATGATATGCTTATTGTGTGTATATGTCAAAAAATTTACTTGCCACCACGATTATGGGTTTCGTACCTTGGAATAAGGAACACGCATGCTTGTCAGAAAAATGTTTAGAAAAGAGTTATGGCGGGTTTGATTGGATTTATTCTAAATGGACCGTTTTGGTTTTTGATAATTAAAACTTTAAATAATAATGAACATAAATTAAAAAAAGCAGCAGCATGTAGATTTTCAGATTTTGGCTGATACAAAGGTCTATATAAAAGGCATTTTTCTTTCTTAGTAAGCCCATCTTTGTGCTCTATTATTCTAAAATATGAAAAATCAGGGGGTTATAATTATTATCAAAGTGTTTTCATCGAAAGATCAACATATATGTTATTGTTTCTGAAAATATCTTTAAAACGCAATGTTTACGAGGTTTTAAAAAATGGTCCTCTTTGGAAAAAATGGTCCATTTAAAAAAAACATATGGAAAATTAAAACTGACCACTGCACATATGACTGATTAGACATTAAAACGCCGCTGACATTATATTAACTGCTATGGTAAGCTCAGTTCGTAATGTTTTGTAATCTGTACAACAGGAATTCGAATCCCATCCGGATATATATTTATTCTTAAATTTTTATCATTATAAAACACTATTGTTAAATTTTGCCTTTTTTACAAATATGTGTTGTTGTTTTTTAAAAAATCATGTAATTCTTTTAAAGTACACTTCTTACTAGCAGAGCAGGTCAGGTAATATTTTTATACAATTTATCTGCACATATCGACCTTGAATTCTTAGTGAAGCAAGATGCAAGTTAATACTTTATTTTTCTACTTGTCTGTTTAAGGAAAAACAAGTTTACAAAATTGTAGCGCTTGTTGTTCATAGACCATAGACCTGGTCTAATTATAGAATGCAAATACCCTCAGATGTCTAAAATACACCGTTACGTCATTCATCCGTTCAAGCAGTGGGCAATGTAAAACAGCGGCCATCAAACCCGCCACGTCTTTTTATTGATTGGCCAACACTATATGGAGATAAGCAAAATATCTTGGAGCCTACCACCTTTTTGTTTGATTAGGCCTTTTATGCTAACAGACATTCTCCCATACAATACAAGTGTCTAGACGCCTATAGCGTAGGTTATCAGACAGTATTATTAGCGATAAAACAAACAACATACGAAACGGTAAAAATACCAGTGGATGCGCAAAAGACACGAATCCGTTTAGTAAAAATATACATTTACAATATACAATTTATAAACGACGTAGAAATGCGACAGCTGAGACTAGAACGAGAATTGACGAATCGCCGGCCACGTTCACTCGCTCTTAATTGTGCCATTTAATGAAATCATTGACACTATCTAGAACGTCTAGTTGCCGTGAGCTGCTTTAGTATCGTGATGGCGGCTAATGTCGGTAAAGGCGTGGCCGGCGATATGTCAATTGTTTGTTCTGTTAATGTTTGCAAAATGATTAATTTACATGTTCTATGTGTGCAAAGCAAGTTTTTCTTTATATTTTTCATAGAAAGCATGTAGCAATTTTTATGTATAAGCTATTATACGTCTTAAATGTCTCATCTTGACGAAAATACATTTTAATCTTTGGTTTCTATATTAGCAACCACTTGAATCAAACCTCAAGTACGCCAGCTGTTATTGGTAATAGTGGAAATATTTCCCATTGACAACTGTGAATGTAAGTTATGTTGAAACAAGAACATGATCAATGTGGCACCAGAGTAGCACAAAGCTGATGGTATACCAGAATTAGAATGTGAAGTGAAAGAATTGTCATAACCTAACCATAACCTACTTAAAACATGTAATTGGTACTTCCTGAAATGTTTCCGCTATACATGTAGTTCCTTAGACATTTATTAGCTTAAGATGGAATGAGCTTTTGTGTTCAGTCCAATCTGCCTTAAAGTCCACCTCTATATAAGGGTCACCTGCTTATAAAGGCCTGTAGAATTGTATCCCAGATGTTCTTTTTCCGTATTATTTGAACCTGTATATAAGGGCCATCTGCCCATAAAGATCACCTTTACTGGTTTTCTTGGGTGGCCTTTATAGACAGGTTTGACTGTAGTTCATTGGTCATTTAGTAGCTTAGTATGGAATGGGGTTTTGTACATGTATATACATGTATTACATATTATACCAGTTTTAATTTTACAGGACTAGACGGCCGTTTCGGAATATAATTTTTCATCAGTAGTGCTTGGACCAAAATTATGAAACCAAAATTATTTTGAAGATGTTGAAAAGCTACCATCCCCATACAGACACACATGTGTTGTAGAATATTGGGATTCTTAGAATTCTTAATATAGTGTATGCGCTTTTGTACATAGTAGATCAACATCAGGAATCAGTTATACATACATGTACATAAAAAATGCTAGGCTTTTTATAATTCTTAATTTTGTGTATGGTACAGTACAGGCCTGTCGAAAGTTTAACACTTAGCTAACGTTATGCTGAATCGACAGCTTATCCGTCCCCTCGTTAGCTATATCTTGACAGTAGGTGCTGTCTATTTCTTGATAACTTTTTACCACTAGCTATCCCTATCTTGGCCACTCTGTAGCCGACCTTTGACTCCTTTTCGTCAGCTCAGTGTTAAACTTTCAAAGGCTTGTACTGTACTTGTCTATTGAATATATTCCTAAATCTTTTAGATTCGATATTTGTTCTCTATTTACATGTCCAATCGTTAGTCTGACTAAGACAGGAGGTGTAAGATTAGAAGCGTTTTTCACCAGTCAGGACTGTACCACTCGAATTTGGCAAACACAAATGTTTAATTGCAATCTTTAGACCAGAACATTGGGATTTATCTAGTCAAAAAGCATTTTTTTTTCTATCTAAGTTGATCATTATTCTTGTTTTCCGAATGCATGACCATAATTCTAGTGTACTTTAACCATTCTCTTTAAAACTATTAAAGGCGTTCCTACAATGTATCTAAATCACCGCATTTGTTGCCAAGCAACATGTAATCTCCATGACGAGAATTACCACCAGACCTACATGTGTTCTGACACATATAGGCGTTTTCATCAATTGTCAACAATAAAGTATAAGCATATTGGCACATTTGGTAGATAATCTACCTCACTGCTAGTTCTAAAATAAGGTCTAAAAAATGTTTTGTTCTGGTAACATACAACAAAAATCTAGGTAGGGTAGGTGTTTTTTTAAATATATATATACAAGCTTACAAATAAATTGTTGACACAAGGATATTGCAAGCTTAAACTTAGCAAGGCCCTCAAAAAGTTTTACAGATACAAATCAAATGTTTCTTAATCCAGAAAATCCAGAACGGGTCAGACAACGAAAAAAACATCAGGCTCGGGCAAAATTTGCAGGTAGTGTCGTTTGACCCGAACCAAACAATTTTTTTAGACCCAAGAAAAACCAGACAGAAAGTTTTAAAAATGCCCACCACTCAAAAGCATCGTTTTTCGTGCCGTTTTAGTACTTATTTAGTCTTTAGTGAAATAAGTAATATAGTAAAAGATAGAGATATAAATACGATTAGAATGGCTTCCCTGACTTGTCAGTTCCAAAGTTTTTACTTTGCTTCTGTACATGTATTGTGATTCAGACATGGATAAGTATGTTTGTTTTTATATATATCTAATTAAATATTAAACATTCGAATTAGCTGCTCTTTCTGAGGGCACTGATTTTGGTTGCTACATGTAGCTGCCAGTTCCCAGTCGACATTACAATCTGCAATAACTATTATTTAAATAGGTAACCGAAAACCAACATTTTACCTACCCAAGCTTTATCAAAATATCACTTTAGTGTAATAATACTTGAACATTTTGTGGCTACAAGACTTAAAATTAACCAATGTAAACAATATAGCTCATCATCCCTAGTTAGGTTGGAGATATCCAGATAGTCTGTCACTACGAAATCTTCATTATAACCAAGTGCATCCCATATCAAGAGCTAGAGCTAGTTCTTCAAGGTCAACTTAATATATACATTGTACATGTTTTTTACACTTATGACACAAACTGCAGATCCGACAGAAACAATTCAAAACGTAGTACGTAAACACTTGTTGTGTAGGGCCAAGTGAAATATGCAACCGAGTGTGTGTGAATGATTTCGTATACAAAATGAGAGGTTTTTTTTTTTGTTCTTTTTTTTTTTTTTTTTTTTTTTTTTTTTTTTGTTAATAAAAATGGAGTTTCATGAGAACACATGACTTTTTATGCATTACAAAATAATTTAAGATCGGTAAATTTATAAGTTCAGTCACAAATTTGAATCAAAATTTTTAATACAAACATGTATATGATTGTTTTAAAAGTGTTATTTTAAATTGAATATATTAAAAATATTAGATGTGCATTACATTATGTAGTTACGTGAAGTATATACACATCACTATAATAGTTACACAGCGTTGCATTTAAAAGTGCAGAACGTGTTACTATTTCCATGAATTTAAAAAAAGAAAACGTCTTTCCAGATCATTAGATTCTCCGAAGTACCAAACGGGATGTGCTTAAGAATGGCAGAAAACAGACATACGAATCGGGAAGTCGCTTTCTAGGAAAGTATTATTGCTACCAGTAAAAGGCGGACAAGTGTTTTTGAAATGTAAAACGGCATTTTTAAAGTAGTAGGTTGGGTTGATTGATTACCGAGAATTGGGTTTAATGTACCAGTCAAGGATATTTAAGTAATATCGAAATGTCACTAGCTGTAGATGAAGGGACAGAATTTTTACTTTTGCAGTGCGCTCAGGTCAATATGCAGAGAGGATTCTTTAACGTACCACGACTGCTGTGACATGGGACAAAGGTTTTAAAGGTCTCTTCCGAAGACCTCCGTGACTTCATGATTTGGAAATCAGCAAATATTATTCATAGTAAGACATAAGACATCGTCAACATAATGTATATTTAGTTCAAACAAAATTACATTTAAGATGCCTTCAATCTTGAAAATTAAAAAAAATCTTATTTGTAAGAAAAAAGTTATCAGAAGTGCCCAGGAAGTTGTTTAAATGTGATAGTATGGGTTCGGCAGGACGACCATTTTAGATATGATGCAATAAAATGCATTTTGCAGTTACATGGACATTCCATTGTGGTTTATTAACAATACATTCTAACTTCCGAAAGGATTGCTCGAAATAATTTCAAATATTTTATTAAAGTTTGTGCAATTTTAATACTTAACGGGGAAAATATAATTACATCTATTTCAAAATTTTATACGTTAAGCCCGTTAAGAGTAATTCACTTATACCGAAGCAGTCGATCAGTTTTTAAAACCACCGATTTTTTTAAGCAGAACTGACATTTCTTTCACCAAATATTAACTAGTTATTCCCTAGTGGCAATGGAACCTGGACAATGAGAAGCACTCTAATCTGTAATTCATATGTTTGATACCCTCAGTGTCCGAACTCCTTTAAAATAGATGAAGAATTTAGATAAAGATACAGTTAAATCATATTGCATATAGACAAACAACATTGACCTGTTCGTTTGACCTTTTATTTAAAAATATTAATTTACGGCGATTTATTCAATACATGGGTAATGTAAGCATTCGCTGTTTATGCATAAACCATGGGTTTTTCCCATGATGTAGCCGAATAAACACATGTTTCTTCTGCATTAATGTATTGGTCCATTATATAGATGCATGGATTTAATTGAAGAAGGTCAAGCGGACAGGTCAATGTCGTTTGTCTACTATAGTATTGCTTCTATTACAATAAGTAATTTTTCTTCACACAAAAATTCGCCAATATACTGTAAACGTATTTAATTTTGCGTGTATTTATTTTCGCGACAAAGGAAATTTGGACATTTCCGCGCAGTAAAATTTTCGCGTTTAAAATAATATAATTTTCGCAAAACAAAAAGCCGCGAAAAAATACGTTTACAATATAACGATTTTGAACTGCTTCTATGCCTATACCCTGTGAGTCACCCGACTTTAAACGGCCGGATTTTCTCGCTGTCAAGATTCAAGATTACAAAAGTTTGCGACTTAATTCGTTTACCGAAATCCAGTGCTTCTGGGCACTTCGATTCCCTCCCTTATTACAAAACCACGTAAATAAAGGAATTTAACATGAAACTTACAAACTTTTCGGGCATCACAATCGTTTTCAATGTTTTTTTTTTCGATTTAATGTCTTTCAACTTTTAGTTTTTACGAGCATTTTAAACAAGAAGAACTAAATACGCAATAGCTATTGGTTTAATCCAATAAATCATATCATATTTATAATCTTCGCCTTACGCTTCGATAATTCCATTAATCTAGTGCTAATAAAACACTTACACTGCAGATCAACCGAAAGTTTAACACGAAAAGGAGTCAAAGGTCAATTTATGGATAGATAGATGATAGGTAGAAGCTGTAGAAAGGGGCATCAATTCATTAGTAAAGTGTTACACTTTCGTCATGCCTGTGCTGTTTGCGCATTTCCGGCTCTGGCTGTCGTGTCTAAATGCCAAGTGCTTTGCAAAAGAACGGTCACTGTATCTACCAATTTTAAAGTCTTGGCCAGTCGCTGCCGGGGTTCGAACCCACAGCCTACACAATACATTGTGAGCATTGTATCATTGAGCTACCGTAGTGATTTATACTGTCATATACCACCTTTTGAATTTAATCACATACCACCTTTTGAATGTATTTTATGATTAAATTCAAAAGCTTGTGTATGAGAATACGATCACAAGAGGGGGTTAGCATAAATACATACACCACAATGATATTTCTATAATATTTAAAGATTGTGAAACTTACTTTTAACATGTGTTGCTTTAGTCATTTTTTGTCACATTGGATAAGGCTTCTTTTGATTAAAATATCAGGAACTGTAACCAATTGACATAATTTTATTTCTGGTTATAAATGTCAAGTCTAGATTTATCTCATGATAGTCGTACACGTGATGTTAATCATACAAACTTTAAACATCCAATCTATGTTAAGGACACAATAAAATTTTACCATACAATAAAAAACAAACATACTAATCCATGTCGGAATCACAATCAAGAAGCAAAATAAAAACTTTGAAACTAATAAGTTAGGTTAGACAAGTGAACTTCCACCAGGGAAGTGAGGCCGGGTGCTAAGGAAGGATAAGCACCTCCTATTTAGCTAGCTAAACCCGCCACGTGTGTAATCAAAATTGTGTGAAAGAAACATTAAACTATGGGACGTCAAATATATCCAGGGCAATCCTAGGCGCAGAGACATCAAACTTATTACTTATCAACAAAAACTTAATTTACATACGCATTTCAAAGCACGTCTACTATTTCGATGAAAAAAGCATGCGTTTTGTACTCGTTAAGTACAGACCTGGCAAATTTTTAACACTAAGCTAACAAATAAGTATCGAATCAGCAGCTAATCTTGACGACAGTTATCTACCTCTTGACAGCTTTTTGGCTACTAGCTGTCGATATCTAGCCCACTCGACAGCAGAGCTCCGACTGCCGTTCGTTAGCACATTGTTAAACATTAGACACAGGTCTGTACTGTTATGTTTTATCTTTTTATGATTTAAATTAAATTTTTATTTGATTTTTAAACATATACATTTTTGAAACAAAAAGTAGGCGCACTTTGACAAAACACCTGTTATGTTTTATTTGCACAAAACTGAGATTGTGTTCATTATACCAACCTCTTGATCTAGATGACTCCAAAGCATTTATATTCTGGAAAAGTAACTCAGATGCAAGTGGTTTTAATATACAGTACAGACCAGTCGAAAGTTTAACATCAAATTAACGAATTGGTGCCGGGTTGACAGCTCATCTCGATCTCTCGTTAGCTAATAGTATACATGTACATGTATCTCGACACGAGTTTTATGCAGCTGCTATCAATTTATCGGCAGCTTTTGACCACGTGATCACTCGGCTCCTAGGAAGCTTTTTTTGCCGGCCACGCCCACGATGTTCCGACAAAGGACCGGCACACAAAAAAGTCGGCATGAATTGTGCCTTTTATGACGTCACGGACACTATTACCTCATTAGTTGTCCTGACACGGCTTTGGTACTGTGATGACGGTCAGTTTTGGAACATAATAGGCTTCAATTGAGGCCGTCAGCAAGTAAATCTCAAACGGGTGAATCTACAGCAGTGAGACGCATCGGATTCGAAGGTTAACTCTTTAACACTTTGCAACCGACCCCAATATTTGACAGCGTATTGATGCATTCCTTACAATATTTTTCCACCCGCCATTGTCCTTTACACAGTTGGTTTACAAGGAACATCCTTTTTCATCAATTATAATTATGCATGAATTAGTGTTATGCATGGAAAGTGATAAAATACTAATCAAGCTCGAATTTTGAATTTTCTAGATTTATAGATTTCCCTACAAACCTCCTGAATGGAAACACTTCCATACGATTTATTTGTCTGAAAAATTCATGTCCACCAACGGTCAAAGGATATATTACAAATGATCAATTTTTGGGACACAATTAGTTGTCTATAGTTCATATGTGTCCTTAACAATAATCGCCATAATTGTTGTAGAACAATATTCTGTAACAATGTTGCTTTATTTTTAATCTTGTCTTGGATAGTTCGTGAGAAGGTTAATGTAATTGTGATTTTTATAAACCACAATTGGTGTAAATAAATGGGGCTCGTCGCTGTACCACGTGATCAACACCTCTTAACGTTTGTGCGGAACGTTTTGAGAAACGTCAACGTCATAAATTTCTGGAATTACGTCGTTTCCGCGGGAAAACGTCATCTCATGCGATTCCATATTCATTGGAAATAAATGGTCCGCACAAACGTTAGAGGGATCACGTGGTACAGCGGTGAACCCCATTGTATTTGTTGGCTATAGATTATTGCCCTAGGTGGATTTGGTAAAATACAATTTGGTCCTTTTATTTTTCTCCAATCAAAATGTTAATTTTTTATTTCTTTATGTAATTGTGCTTTTACAAACCACAATTAATCTAAACAGATTGCGGTTTTTTACTATTGCTTTAGGTAAAATTCGTAAAATACGTTATGGTCCTTCATTTTTTCTCCAATCAAAATATCAATATTCAATTTTCACAATTTTGGTTCGAGCACTACTGATGAGGAATTTTATTCCAAAATGGTCGTATAGTGTTGTAAAATTGACACAGGTGTAGTAATAATTCAAACCATAAACTTGAAATACTGTAAATAGATTTATTTTCGCAGTGCACTAATTTTCGCTACTTTGTCGTTTGTTTTGCGCGAAAATAAATACCGAGCGAAAATTATATCATGCTTATTGTGTTATAATGTATATTTCAAAAACGCGAAAATTTAACTTCGCAGACATGTCTAAATTTCCTATACCGTGGAATCGAATACGTTTACAGTATGTACTTTAAATTTTAAATACTTTATAATGATTAAGTGACCCTCACTTCTATTTTCTCCAATATTTGTGAAATATTTCTAACATAGACCTAGATCATACAACAATAATCAATCATAAGTCGGTCTGTACAATATAATGTACACCTGCTAAGTCAAGGATAGGTCATCGTATTCTTTTTTTATCATAAAATAATTAAAACTATCAAACAAGATTGCAGTAACTGATAGCTGTCTAGATTTGAACATTTTACAGGATTCATTTGATTACAAGTAATCTTAATTTTTCACAAGTTGTAGAAAAATACGAGGACGTAAATTTAAATTCAGTCAGACAACAAATTTTATTTTTTAAATATCGAACATGACAGCATTGTTACAATGATATGTGTAAAAATAAATAACCTTGGTCATCCAATGAATATGTATAACACGCTGGGTAGCAATACCTGGTGAAAGTGCAACGCCAAATGAATTCAATAGTTCATTAGGCGTCGAATTTAAACGCTTAACGAAGTCCAAAAATTCAGGCATAAAACGATAAGTCAAATACAGTCGTTCAACTTTTAGAATATTTTTATTTTATAATACCAAAAAGACTTCTGGCTAGAGCTTTAATCTTCAGAATTCATTAGGCGTCGAGATTGTCAACACCTAATGAAGACCGGACCTCGTTAGGCGTTGTAATTTCGATGCCTAATGAAGATACGTTGACGAAGACTTCATAACGTTGGTTTCATTGTTACACAGAATGTTATACAAATTGATTGGATGCCCAAGTTAATTCATTTTACAAATATCACTCGTAACCATATACAACACAGACCTGTCGAAATATTTACACTAATCTATCAATTCAGTACCACAGCAGCTCTTCTCGGTTCCTGGTGAATCGGCGGCTCTTCTCGGCCCCTGGCAAATTGACAGCTTTTGGGCATCTCTTATTTATCTCTTTACAGCTGTTCAACCTTTATCTATCCATATTCTGCCTCTTCGGCTATCCAGCTTCGGCCCCTTTTTAACTCAGTATTAAATTTTTGACAGGTCTATACTGTATGATGTGATGATTTCTTTCTAGGAATAGAGTAATAATGATACATCGCATATATGATACAACAAACAATACAAGTACGTTCACAAAACATCACTATGATTGTCCAGCAGACAGTAAAAATAAGTTCCCAAAACATCACATATATGGTCCTACAGACAATAAAATGAGTCCCAAAAACAACACATATTTTAATAAAAACAGTACTGAACATGTACTGAAAAACATTAACATTAAGGTCCAACAGAGAGTACAAATGCGATTAGACAACAATACAAAGACGGTCAAAACAATACAAATATGGTCCAAAACAATACAAATATGGTCCAAAACAATACAAATATGGTCCAAAACAATACAAATATGGTCCAAAAAATACGATTATCGTCCAAAACAATACGATTATCGTCCAAAACAATACGATTATGGTCCAAAACAATACAAATATGGTCCACAAAATACAAATATGGTCCAAAAAATACGATTATCGTCCAAAACAATACGATTATGGTCCAAAACAATACGATTATGGTCCCAAACAATACAAATATGGTCCAAAAAGTACAAATATGGTCCAAAAAGTACAAATAAGGACCTAAACACTACAAATTTGTCCAAAACAATACAAATATGACACAAACAATACAAATGTGGTCCAAAACAATATAAATATGGTCCAAAACATTACAAATAAGGATCCAAACAATACAAACATGGTCCAAAAAGTACAAATAAGGACCTAAACACTATAAATTTGTCCAAAATAATACAAATGTGGCCCAAACAATACAAATGTGGTCCAAAACAATACAAATATGGTCCAAAAAGTACAAATAAGGACCCAAACAATACAAATATGGTCCAAAACAATATTTTATTTATTTATGAACTACATTTAAAAAAAAATTAACGTATACAGAGGATCCCAGAAAAAGAGCAAACTCATATATAAACCGGCTTCCTCAACAATTATTATATTACAATTTGACTATTTAACATGTCATAGAGAGTATACTTAAATAATTAAAAAACGAATTAATGAATAATTAATTACCTAATTAATGCAACAAATAAATAAATGAATTAATAAAGAAATAAAGTGTGCAGGTTTTAAGTGAAAAGAATGAATGAAAATTTCAAAATGTAATAATTCAATTACATATTTATGGAGTTTCAAAATTCAAAATACACATGGTTTTAAACAGAAAATTTTTTAAAAGAATGTAATTTTGTACTTTTGTAAAGATATCAACATAGGTCAGATTGTGATTTCCAAATAACAATATGTCAAGATCATAAAAACGTTTATATTATGAAAAGTAGTATTTCTTATATGATTATACAAGTTACAGTGTAAAAGAAAATGTTTTGTAGTTTCCGTTTGACCACATATCCAAAAGTTAGTACAAATACAACAAACTTAGCGTTAAAAATAATTCAGTTATGGTCCAACAATTAATACAAATAGGTTGCGAAATACAAATGCGGCCAAATCACAATATAATTGACCAACAACAGACTCGTTCCAAAACCAACATATATCTAAAAACAGTACAAATACATTTCGAAAAAAACAAGACAAAAACGTTCTTAAACAATACAAATGTGGTGCAAATACATTTCGTAAAACTATGTAAATACCGTGCAGAAACTAATACAATTGTGGACCAACAAACAATACAAATGTGGTGCAAATACAACTAAAATACATTCCAAAATTAATACAAATAAGCTGGAAACAGAATTATGGTCCAACAATTAGTAACATTACGTCCTGAATACAAATACAGTCCAAAAACAACAAATTACAGACTTGCTCCAAAAACAACATATGTTCGATCTAAGAAACTAAAAAGACATTGCAAAAAACAAGACAAAAACTTCCAATAGCAATACAATTATGGAGCAACAGCTACAAAAACGTTTTAAAACAATATAAATGTGGTGCAAATACGTCCCGTAAAACAATTCCAATACGTTCCAGAAACCAACAAACACTACAAATGCCCAAAATAGCTAAATTACATTTCAAAATCAATACAAATAATGTGGAAACAGAATTAGGGTCCAACAATCAGTTAAATTACGTCCCGAAAACAAATACAGTCCAAAAACAACAAAATACTGACTAGTTACAAAACAACATATGTCCGATCTAAACACAATCAATAAAACAAGAAAAACTGTACAATAACAAAACTTGAGCAAAAGCAATGCATTTATGGACCAACGAACAATACAAATATTTATTATATAATCTACTCAATAATCCATGTAATACGGTCATACAATAAAAATCGTATTGAATGAGTATGACGTCATAAAAGCATAAAAGTCATTCCAGAGTGACGTCACACAATTGACCTAGTTCACAGTTGTTTGTTTCATTTGACACTGTTTGTTGATTCTAATTTAAGCCGATACTTTTGTACTTTTCTTCTAAACAGAAGATACATTGTATTTAAATTAAAAATGTTTGTTTTGTTTTTTTTGTATCCTGCGGAAAGACTATTATTTACTTTTAATATTTCAGCAGGATCACTTTTGGCGCATGTAGACAGTTACACGGCGTGAATTTGTTGTGTTTCGGTCAATCAGCTGTTTTCTTATAATGAGAAGACAATTTTTAAATCTATGAAAAACTCGTTTTTTAGGGGATTATATAATAAATAGAATCTTGCATTTGTGTTTATGCAATATTGAATTTATTAAACTCGTTGAATAATGTTTTATGCAACTCGCCAAGGCTCGTTGCATAAAAAATTATTCAACTCGTTTAATAAATTCAAAATTACATAAACACTCATGCAAGATCCTCTATATATGGTCCAAACATAATCCAAAGACGGTCCAAAAATCATACAAATTATCAACAAACAACAACAAAATACGACCCAGCAAAAATCCAATATCTCATTTGACAGATAATGCTTTAAAAGCACTTTTGTCTTTCGAATAAAGCATAGCATTTCTAATGTCACGCGGAACAATATCCAAAAGCATGATGTTTAACTTGAGTCAAAATTCTAGAAATCATGTTGTCAAAAAATAACATTTCAGATACATTGTATTTAGTCAAAAGGAGAATTCAAATTTTAATTATTTTTTAAAAAGAGACTTTTAATGCAAATTGTTTCGCTATATTTTTTATATTTTATTTTATATTTTTTAAATTTTTTTTTATTCTAGACCGGCATGTTTTATGATAAGTTTTTTAAATCAGAAAAATATTTAAAAAAAATAATAAAAATAGTATCTTATTAACTAGAAATGTTTTAAACATATCCGAACATATGAATGCTTTTTTGCAAAATCAACATTGAATTATTTTGAAACAATTTTACGGTCAATTTTTAAAAGAAATACTAACAGTAGCTACAAAATGAAAAGAGAAAACAGGGCCAAATGAACCGATGACACCGATTGGTTTAGAAAGGTGTCCAATTAAAATCACAGAAAACTGGTAATGTGCATCATGCCATAAAGCAACTTTTATAAATTCAGACAAAAGAGAAAGCAGAAAGAAAACTCCGATTATACTTTTTTGCGTAAATGTTAAAAAGTCCCTGTTGTCCAAGCAATATAAGGGGGACAACTCTCATCTATATTTATACATACAATCAACCTATATAACTAGTTCAAAAGACATGCAACATTATTTTATATCCTTCGAATTCACTTGATGCTGGACACTTTCACTGATCTCCTTTGATCTTTGTATAATAATGCCTGAACAGTTATTACAATAGTAATAGTGAATTGTCGTCTAATCATTTATACAGAAATATAAATTGCGGTCTATTTCTCTATTTTTTTCATTAGCCATGAGTATTTCCTATATCTTTCAGTTTGAGGTTTTTGACATTCATAGGACTATAAATGCCAAACGACCGCATCACTGCGATTAAAAATTAATATCGGAAATACACATTCCCGGGTAATTTTATCTGGTACACAAAATGGCTGCCCCATGCTCCCCAGTAGTTTTATTCTTTTGGGTGTCGAATGCCCTTGTGTTTGGTGATCATTTCGTTTCTCAACTTCACAAAGTCTATCGGACGTTTCTGTGTGTAAATCAAAAAATTTCACCACCAAGTTCGATACCGGTAGCTCATCTGATGCATGTTGCGATTTCTTCAGGATCATTGGCCATGCCTTTACGTCCATTCAGGGAAACCCGGCCCCGCTACCCTAATGAAAGTGTCTGTAACTTAATTTATCAGTATTCAAAGTAGTTTCTTTGCTTTTTGAATTGTGATTTGAAGATGGACCGCTGAATTTGTTTTTATCTAATAAGGATACCGGTTTAGAGTTCAAGTCGACCATGGAAACTACCCACTTATTAATCTGTAGTTAATTATGGCACAATGTAAATTTTTATTTAACAATTAAACTGTTTTGAAATAGCATTCAAAGTTAATATGCACATAAATGTCAGTTTTACTATAAAAAGTGAAATACGCACTAGCCAAGTGTAATTTTTCTTTAAATATGTTTTAAATACATTTTGTTCATTACAGCTAATTAAATTTTATTGCAGTATCAACTGAATTCAGGGAGGGATCTTTTGAATGAAATAGCCCTTGCATGGAGAACGTGCAGTTTCCAACAAAAAACAAATCATTAAAACATAATGTACGTTTAAGTTATTTTTATATTGCTTAAAGTTAATACTAATCCTGTTTTAATTTTTAATTTTTGTTAAATCAAACCATATAATGCCATTTATAAAATAACAATATTTCTGACAATGCAAATTTTCTACACAAAAAATTGCAATTGTTACCAATTAAAAAACAGTTGACGCAGAGTAAAAAAAAATCGTTATTGTAATTTGTGTATTTTGTATATAAATTGTTTATCAGGGCACTCAAAAAGTTTCTGGCTGTCCTCACAATATTGTTGAAAAGAATGGTGTATTTGTATCTTATATATATTCCATGTTTCTTTTACTCCGTATTTTATCACTGTGGTAGCTTAGTTGGTAAAGTGCTCGGTCCGTAAGTACCCCGACCGTGTCTGACTCAAGACTTAAAGATGAGCAGTGACTGCTCTTTGGGATTGGAACTTAGAATACACGAGGTCCTGTGTCACGGTAGGTGTGACACGGTTAGGAATCCTGCTCTATAATTCCATCAGCGCAACGCTCAAGCAAAATTTCTGCACCTTCGCTTATAGCTGGCGACGTTTTGATATAAGTTAATATTCTTGACTTGGACGTTTTACACCATTACTCAATTCAGCTCAACTCTTTATTCGTCTCAATTCCCTTGTAGAAATTCACGTGTTAAACTAGTTTGCAAGTTGTTAAAATTTTTACTCCGAGTGTTGGATTATGATTTTAAATTGTATTGGTTTGTTTTTTATTATAAGATAATTATTTAAATATTCAATATGGAATAATTGAACTACATTTCATACTGTTATTATTTTTCCTCCAAACATTTTAATCAATTCCAACAATCAAGAATAGATATTTCTAAATAAGAATTATCACTTTTGTTGTTAAAATTACTACATGTCAGATGGGATTACGAGACAGATCTGCACATGACAAAATTAAATGATCTGATGAATCCTTCTGGTAACATCTAATTGGTGTGGGAGTGATATGAATGTCAAAACAATACAGTGAGCCTGGTAGTTGGAATCGAAATTTTGATTTCGTCTTTTTATACACTTGGATTTTTTTCTCTCTTGATTTTTTATAGATACAAATACATATATATATATAAATAAAACACAAACGTTCCAATCAATGTCCGAATCAAATCTTAAAGCAAAAGAAAACAGTCCAGCAGTGAAGCGAGCCCAGTGCTCCGGCAGGGTAAGCACCTCCTGTTTAGCTAGCTTTACCTGCCACGCAACACGTGTGTAATTCAAACTGAGAATAAAAGGAACATGGAACTATGGGATATAAAAAATATCCATGGTAATTGTGGATACAGAAACATCACACCTATCAACAATATTGTGATAACGGTCATAACACTTTTTGAGGGATTTGATAAGCTTGACATACCCCTGCGTCCAGAATTTACATATATTTGTAGGTAACTTCCTTCGTTGTTTAAAGTTCCCGTAGTCGGAACAGGCTCTAGCATTGAGTATTAACAGACTATTCAATTTAATTTTATGATTCCTGTAGTGCACGTGGTAACAAGCTCTTCCATAGAGTATCAACAGAAGCGTTTTGATGGATTTTTTTTCATGATTTACTTTGCTAGAATAAAAAAGTTATATATTAAGTAAAATAAAGTTTAAAAATAAAAGTACAGTTTTATAGCAAAATAATTGTATTAGGGACAGAAAGTCCTTTTATGACACATTAAAGGAACAAATAAAACCTCCTGGTTCAAATTTTTATTTTCAATTCAAATTTGAATCCATAATGTGCCACCCTATTCTACTCATTTAAACAAGGGCAGTTAATGGCCTAGTTTAGATTCCCGATATTTTAGGATTATGTAACTTTATTTTATTTTTAAACACCTTAATAATTTGTCAATATTAGAAAACCAAAGCTAAAATGGAAAGTGTAAAAAAGTTGTTATTTAGAATATTTTAGAAAATTCCTAGGAATACTGTTAGTATTGTGTTTGGGGTCTCTATTATATGTATCTATTAAAATTATTTTGCTATGAAATATTTTTAAACAGTCAAATTCCAAAAACAATCAAACTAATACATGATTAAATAACATTAAAAAGCAAATAAGAAGTTTGTAAAATTGCAAATTCAGTTAAACTCGCAAACCAGGAAAATTTACAATTTAAAACATAATAGAAAAAGAACATTGTGTCGCTATTATAAGTATCTTTTCTATATAATATTGAGCAGCGTGTCCTTATACTTCTTTAATATACAATGCAGGTATTGTTTTAAACACAAGTACCATGGTATTCAATAGGGAACAACAAAATATTGTTGTAATCTCGGAAGCAGATGTTTCAATTACTTTAGAGTTATTTTTCATATGTGGGAAAATAATAAATACGTATTCAGTGGGAAATAGTTATAATTGACAATTTATAATGTTTAAACCTGAGAGTGTCACTCTCATTAAAAGTATAATACACACATGTCGAACATTTAACGCTGAGCTAACGAAAAGGCGCCGAAGCTCTAATGCCGAGCGGGCGAATTATAGATAGCAAATGGCGACAAAAACGGCCAAGAGATATATACATACCAGATGACAATAAGCTGTCGATATGAAGCTAAAAATGAACTGATATTCGCCACAAAATTGTTAGCTTAGTGTTAAACTTTGGACAGGTCTGTACTTTATATCACGAGGACCAGAAAAATGAGAGAGAGAAAATAAAATATACGTTTGAACGTGGGAGTTTGTCAGATAATATGTTATTTTTTAAACATTATTCGTCAGTTTCAAAGTTTTTTTATGATTATTAATATTGAGTTATGAAACGCATATAGATGTAAATATTCTTCTTTTATCCTGCTATTATAATTATTATAAAGCAGAGGTACATATGTTATAGAAAATTGTTCAGGCAAATATTTTAGACAATATATATGAAGTCCCATATCTCTATGTTCCTTTCATTCTCAATTTTGATTACACGCGTGGTGGGTGAAACTAACTAAAGAATCGATGCTTACCCCTCCGAATCACCCTAACCTACTTTTCTAGTTTAAGTCCACATATTTTACTAAATTTGGGATTTGGACACAATCTAAAACAAACAAATTATTACATGTCCGAATTACAATCCAGAAGCACAGTGAAAACTTTGGAACTGACAAGTTAGGTTAGACACGTGACCTCCCACTAGGGAAGTGAGGTCGGGTGCTCCGGAAGGGTAAGCACCTCCTGTTGAGCTAGCTACACCCGCCACGTGTGTAATCAAAATTGTGTGAAAGGAACATGAAACTATGGGACGTCAAATATATCCAGGGCAATCCTGGACACAGAGACATCAAACTTATCAACAATATAATTAAATCACTTTGTTGTTGGGGTTGTTATACAATAAAATACTTGTCGTTTAAAAGGTCATTCCTTGTAACTCCATTTCAATACAACCAAGGATACAAACCGGGCCCATTTATGACGTCATAAAACAAGCAATATTCGTGATATAACACGTGTATAATAATAATATTAATACTACATGATTTTATTGTTTAGATTTTAATCATGTTTATACAATAAAGTGTTCCACGTTTTTAAAATTATCCATTGTAAATCAAATATATTCCATACAATTGCAACCAGAGATAAAAATCAGATCCTTTTTATGCTTTTAGACCCGACTTTCACAACTATTGTTGCACTACAATTTCTCTTAACTATAATCTGACAAGCCCAAACGAAAAATCCCAAAGATATTCCGAAATTCACGATGTCATTTTGAAAATTTATCAACAGTGTCAAACACAATTACATATACATTACAGACCTGTCGAAATGTTTACTTTGCATTAAGTAAATAGTACCGAACGGAGCTGTTAAAGCGTCCATATATGGATACCTGGTGGCCGAAACGCTGACGTGAAACAGATAGCAGCTGTCCAAAAGATATAGGTTACTACTGACCGAGATGAGTTTCTGATTTGGTAGTTATTCGTTATTTTTGTGTTGAACTGTCAACAGGTCTATATTGAATGTGGAGTGTCATAAAGATTCCCTAGATAATGTTATGATGGTAATAGGGTAGATTTTGAAATTGCTGCCAGATATTTTAAAAGTTCTTTATCTGTTCTAATTAATTTCTTCTTTTTTATTAAAACAAAAAAATTCAGTGTTTGATATTCATATAACGCACGGACTGAAGTCCAACATACCGCGTGATTAATTGGAATAATAATTAACTGAATAATTTCGACAATTACATGACGTTACATTTAGTGACGTAATATGCTAAACAGAATCTCCGAATATTAAAACAAAAGGAATGACATGAAATAGCCGAACATTATTATGCAATGGGGGTCGCCGCTGTACCACGTGACCACGTGATCGTCACCCCTTAACGTTTATACGGGATGTTTTGAAATGCGTTTACGTCAAAATTCCAGAATAACGTCGTTTTACAGGAAAACATGAACTGATATGGTTCCATATGAATTAGAAATAATTGATCCGCAAAGACGATATGGTACATAATTTGGTACAGCGATGAATCTAATTGTGGACTTTAAGTGGGTACTGATGTAACTGAAGAAACAAATATTGACCGAAGCTATAAAATCAATTCTAGTTGTGTATGAGCCTCTCGTGTTTTTATATAGAAGACAGTTCTATTTTCTGGTTAAATTGTAGTGTAATAATGTGTTATCTATTGGTAACAGTCCTTTAATTTTGATAAAATTAATGAAATGCATGTATATTTTTATGTATCCCCTCCCGGTACTTATCGATGATAGCTTCCGGGACGAATTTTAAAATCATGTATAAAACTTGAAGTATAATTTAAAATAGAGACAAAGTCAAATAAAGATGTATTGTATATGCTGTTTTGTCTTCCTTTTCATACCGAGAATGTTTGCGTCCAGTAAGTATACATTTAAATATATTTCCATATACTATTTTTGAAATTAGTTTAATGATAATATTAGCAAATTTTAAATAAAAAAGATGTATTTTACATTATCACATTTTCTATAACTGTTTTATCCTTTGTAGATCAAGACCACTAATCAATATTTTATAGAATATATATCTAAGTTTAAAAAAATTAGTATGTTTCAAATGGATTGGTATGTTTTGTTTTAATTCAATCTTTGAAAATTTCAGTGAATATAGCCAAAGGAAAAAGCGCAACTCAAAGTTCTGATTACCGCTCAGACTGGGGAGCGGATAAAGCGGTGGACGGCTTTACTAATAGAAGTAGAATAGATAGAGAAATTACTTGTCGTTGTTGTTCTCACACAAATAACAGAAATATAACAGCATGGTGGCAGGTTGATCTAAAAGTACCAAGTAGGATACAGACAGTAAAGATATTTTACAGGAAAACACGTAAAATAAAGATCTCTCTCTCTCGCTCTCTCTCTCTCTCTCTCTCTCTCTCTCTCTCTCTCCCTCTATCTCTCATTGCAATTGCAAACCCCAGGGTTATGTTTCAGCTATAGATGTTTATTTTCAATGTAACCATTACCAGAAAGTATCTGGAAAGTACATGCAAATGATGAAGATTTTTTTTTACATATTTTTACGTAGTTATCGGAATGTAACAACGTGACAATTATCACAAATTTGTGTACCTTACGCGGTTTTATGCATGATTGTGGTAAGTTTCACGTTATTAAACCTCGATCACTACGTAAAAAATGAAATTCAATTTTTATATAATTACATAACTGAAATTTAAGAGTTTTTTAAGCTGAACTACATTTCTGCACTGATCAGCTAATTTTCCGAAAACCGGCGTTATAATTTTGAAGCGTAATGATACAATCTTTTTGAGACGATAAAATATCCTATAAAAATCTAAAATAGATCTTAATTTATATTTTTTCATAATTTCCTTGATTAATTTTAGTCAACATATAAACGATGTTACATTTGAATTCTTTGACAAAAGGGTTCAATATTATGTCTCGTAATCATGAAACCAAAGACTACATTTAACTTAACAACGTCATACTTGACGGTCATACGTCTGTAAGGCACATGCGTTTACATGTTATTGCTACCCATAACAAAAGAAAAATGCATTGGTTGAATGAAATGTTGAAAAAACCTAAAACCAACTATTGACATGGAATTAATGTTTTCTTGAATAAAAATCGACGCTTTTACAAACTATGGGATGTGAGTGAGATGAAGGGATTCTGTTCAATAATGTCACGGGATAGTAACTGTAAGGAATGGTCGGGGACATTTAGAGACGGTATAGCAAGCGGTGCGGATGCATTAGACTGGAATATGATATTTTATAAATGACATTAAATTATTATTGGTAGGCATACTATTGTCATTGTAGCTAGCTAAACATGAGGTGCTTACACTTCCGGAGCACCTGGCCTCACTTCTCTGGTGGAAGTTCACGTGTCTAACCTAACTTGTCAGTTCCAAAGTTTTACTTTGCTTCTGAATTGTGATTCGGAAATGGATTAGTATGTTTGTTTTTTATCATAAAGACCCAGTTCAGGCTCAACCATCTGATTTATCTGTACACTGACCAAAATTACTGTTGGTAGCATCCCTTAAAATATTTCCCCTAATCACCGTTGTCATTTGAAAATAAAATGCATTTGCTTTCAAAAAGTGTGTAGGTGATGAATTTCAAAGAAAAATACCCGTACAATTTGGCTTTCGAAAGAACCATCGTGCGTGGCATATTGCTTACATGCAAAATGAATGCTAACGATCAAATATTGAAATTTTTTTCATACATAAAATCTTAAAAATATCGGTAAAATTAATTAAAACATGTTTAAATTATATTTCCATTTTTTTATTTTTAAAAATTAGAAGAATGTTTCTAAGTGAAATCTCCCACGACCAAACTTCCTGTTTGTTAACAATCTTAAAATATCCTATTTTATGATTTTAGTTTGCTAAATAGTCATCTGTTCCAAAAATGCTAATTGCTTCCACCAACTGTCTATGTGGAAAAACTGAAATCACAAATCACTATTTATTTGATTGACCAAATGTTACTCAAAATGCAATTGATTATGTAATAACGTCAAGTTGTATGTTTAATATTTAAGAGTAAATCTTAAAAGTTTATCTTGTTGCCAGTTTATAGATCATGGTACTTGGATTTACGCCTTTATCTACTCTTGTTTCTTAAATTTTGTTGTTATTTATATTTTGCTTTGCAAACTTTTATTGTTAGTTTTTATTCTACTTTAGATATTGAAAGGTTTGCGGGTTTTAGTTTATACTTGAATAATATCACAGAACGCCGTGAACAGCTTTGTTACAAGGATAGTGGCCCCGATCTTCCAGACCTTATCGAAACCATCAACTGTCCCTTTACAGCTAGATATGTCTACATGTACAATGAACGACTTCCCGGCCAACTATATCCACCTAGTTATTCAGAGTACGCAGTAATAGAACTCTGCGAAGTAGAGGTATATGGTAAGCGCACATTACTTATGTAAATATGTTACAACAATATCACAAGTATGATGATAAATATTGTGTTTCGGTATCCAAATTAACTGGATATATTTGAAGTCTCATATTTTCATGTTCCTTTCATTTTTTATTTTAATTACACACGTAGCTATCTAAACTGATAATGCTTACTAGGCCTTACTTCCGCGATAGAAGTTCATGTGTTTTGACAGTTTCAAATTTTTTACGGTCCAAATCAAATGTTACTCTAAGTGCCCTCTAGATGACGTGTTGTCAATATCTCTAAATGCCTACAAGATGGCGTTTTGCCGTTACCTCTAATTCTCACTCGATGACGTGTTGTCATTACCTCTAAATGCCCACTGGATGGCGTTTTGTCATTAAATGCACACAAGATGACGTTTTGACATTACCCATAACTGCCCACTATAAGACATTTTATCATTAACTTCCCACTAAATGTCGTTTTGTCATTAGCTGTAAATGCCCACTAGATGACATTTTATCATTAATTGTCCACTAAATGGCGTTTTTATTAGCTCTAAATACCCACTAGATGGTATTTTTGTGATCGACCACTAGATAACGTTTTGTCATTACCTCTAAATGTCCACTAGATGACGCTTTTGTCACTAACACAAACTGCACACTAGATGACATTTTGTCAATAACACGAAATGCCCACTAGTTGACATTTTGTCATTACCTGCCCTAAAAACGTCGACAAAATTATAATTCTATATTTTTTGTATAGTTATGTCTTTTGTTTAAAGTTTCGAGGATGTTTTTGCTGTTGCATAGTGATTGTTCTTATCTAAAAATTGCTTTATTTTATATTATTTTCTATTACAGGTTGTCCGTTAATGAAGTACGGCGTCACATGTGCTGAGGATTGTTCCATTGGTTGTAATGCTCTATCATATGTGTGTGAACCAGATACCGGTAACTGTACATTTGGCTGTAAGACAGGGTTTGGAGGGTTACGATGTGATGGTAAGTGATACCGTATGTCTGTGAACCAGATACTGTACATTTGGATGTAAGACAGGGTTTAGAGGGTTACAGTGTGATGGTAAGTTACATTGTATTCCTGTGGCCCAGATAGATAGATATACCTTATTAAATACACCATAAATTCCAATGACTTATGTCTATCATTGTATTCTTAGTTTTCCAGCGTTTGGAAATCTATATGTATTGCCTCAATTTATTTTTTTACTTTGTCTATTCTGAATTACGACAGTCGGTGAGGTACCACTACTTGTGCAAGTCTCTTGAATGTTAATTAAGTGAAAAACAAATTTGAATGATCGAGTGTTGCCAACTTGTGTTGGCTCTACAACTATATATCTAGCGAGTTCAACCAAAGCTAACATAGCCTAAGTTACATAACGAACTATCGAGCGAAATATCTTAGCTAGTACCATCACAATTACTATCGATATCAAATAGGTAGTTAACGAGAAACATCGTAGCTATAGAGTTCGGCCTTATAGCTATTTTGAACCACCGTAATTTTTTATCTCAACATGAGATTAAACTGTAAATTTATATTTAATGTCATTTTTATCCCCATGTAACATAATTCCGAATTTATTTATATCTTGGAAACTGATTTATTGTAGAATGTGTAGATGGATACTACGGTAATACCTGTACACCTTGTTCTAGAGGATGTGCCTTCGGTTCTTGTAAACAAGATAATGGATATTGTAACCTTGGTTGTCAAGGTTCTTTGTATGGTGACTTCTGTAACCTGACCTGTCCTGTAACTTGTAGAAATAACAGGTGTGCTCAAAGCACTGGTGGTTGCGTGGAGGGACGTAAGTTCAAATCATTTATAGACTTAAATCAAAAATACAACTTTAATGCTTTGTGTTATTTTGACCATCCGGTTTTTTTTTATTTTGTCGTTGTATTAGTTGCGGCATTTTAACATCGCATAGTGTCATAAGTAAGAATTTAAACAAGTTATGTCGTAAGCCGTGTTATGGCTGCCCAATGCCGATGGGCATGTATAATATATGCGGCTTCTTGTCTCTCCATACTTCATGGACTTTGACTTATGAATTATAGCTTCAGCTATATTATTATTATTATTATTATTATTATTATTATTATTATTATTTGTCCTTTGCATATACAAGCGATGTCATCCATCGGGTGTCTGAGACATACATGTGTCCATCACTTGAAATGTGATATTTTAATATACATACACGTACTTAGTCGGCTATATTTTTAAGTATATTTTACTGCCATAAAAATGAATATATTATATGTTAATGTACTATGGAGCACATTTGCCGATTTTTGGTCACTACATAAATAAACAAACAACCAATACTAGTTTCTGTATGTTCATTTATTAAGACTGAATATATTTTTTTTAATTTGCAGGTGTCCAACTGACTATTTTGGATTGATAATTGGCGGGATTGTATCTGTATCTATGATCAACATTGTCTTTCTTGTGATTGTGTTGTGGAAGAGGTATTTGTTTCAGTCAAGAACAACAATCTTAAAACAGAGTAAATACTTTGAAAATTGGCAGATTAACTTAAACACGTGGATTTATACTTCGGAAGTGAAACCGTGTATCCGGTGGGTTAATCATCAAATCAAAAACATACTAATCAATGTCAAAATCCGAATCCAGGACAAAAATCTTTGAAACTGTAAATTAGGTTAACACGTAACTTCCACCAGGGAAGTAAGGCCGGGTTCTCCGGAATGATTAGCATCTGCTGTTTAGGCAGCTACAAAGAGACATTATACTTAACAACAATACTGTAATGACGGCGATAAAACTTTGTGAGGGCATTGATAAAACTAGGTTTGCATTATCCTATGGTCAAATATTTATTTGCAAGCAGTTTCCTCTGTTGTATAAAGTTCTCGTAGTGGGAACAAGCTCTACTTCAAAAGCCGGGATTTGGACAAATGACAACAATATAGCAGCAGTTGGTAAAAAATAGCAACAATGGCGTAAGAATCAGTCAAACGTCTCTTTACGTCATCCATAATGGGATGACGTCACTGTGAGCCAATCCATTTATGCAAACGTAAATCTGACTAATCAAAATGCTTTTAGCAAATGAGAATTGAATTATGGGTTGTTATTTGAACATTTACTTTGCATAATATAAGTTTTACACTTATTTTAGACATATTTTGTTTAAATTTTCTGCTTCATGAAATTGTTTATTTTTAGAAGTCGACGTAATGGAAAAGAAAGATCAGACCAAAGCAGCCAGACGAGTGCTGTAGGCTTGCCAGAGACAGGAAGCCAACAACACGGTATTATAACATCAAATTATATCAAACATTACCATTAGAAACATTCATATATATTCACAAACAAAATATGCTTTTCGATTTATGCGGGATTCACTATTGTTTATCTTCCCAAACACGCCACAAAACAATAAGTCTTTTGTTATAATTATAATTTTTAGAAAACATCAGATACAGTAATTCAACAAACCAGGTGATTTGACATTATAATATCCAAAAATGGTCCATCATGACTATAAATGTGTTAATTATTAACCCGTTTGCTGTTTCGATGTCGGCATTTGTTCAAACAAACTAATAAAAGTTCTAAGAGAGCTTTATTTGCTCGGTTTGTTTATTTTCCTCGTATACAATTATTGTACAGTATGTCAACAACGCTTTCTTACGATATTAACATAATTCTGTGCGGTTATATATGTATATTTGTACATATACAAGGTCAAAATCCGTCTCTAGTTTTTCCTGACATTTTCCTACGCTAATTGTGATTGGCGTCACTCTCCTGCACGTTATATACTGCCATTATTGGTACATGACGTCATTATTTCAATGTTTGCATATAACGTTAAAAAGACAGTTGCAATTGTACATCGTATGCATATAAATACGTTATAAAACGTACAATTAAGTAATTAATTAGGTAATTGTATTTCAGATAATCACAATCTGGAACAACAGCAGGCTGTAGAGTATGAGACATTGGGGATAGAAGATCGTGAACAACACAATATGGAACAACAACAGGCTGCAGTTTATATGAAATTGAAGTTGGATGATCGCGACTATGCCTACACGGATGATGCTGACATGTATACAGAACCAGACATGACTGTGGTACAACTATCAGCAAGTGGAAGTAGATAGCCAATCAACCAAAAACGGGGTTACATGTTTTAAAAATATACTTAACATGCGGCCTTTCATCAAGAACCGGGTGCCTTTATTTTGTTAAATCAAGTGCTGCATTTCACTTAAACCAATTCAACCAATGTTTGGTATTTTTCCTAAGACGTGATAGCTTTGCTTGCCGTTTGAAACACGCAGATTCACGCAGATTCAGTACATTAATTGCTGTATATTTTATTTTGTCGGTGGTTATTTTGACTTTAAAGTCTGGCTAAATAGATTTTGGATAGTGTAATGGGTCCAAGGTTATATGTTATATGTATTGTTAAATAGATAATGGTAGTCAGTCAGTTTAACACCTGATTCGAGAAATTTTGCTTTTTTATTCAATATTACAATTTTTATGTTTTTTGGCCGAAGCAATGATTTTTATGTCTTCAAACTATTATTATTGTTATTAGCAGACAGATTGTTGTGTGAGAATTTTCGCTTGGTTTTCGTCGGGTATTCCGGTTTCCTCTAACACCCCAGAACCGACTGCCTTGATATAAGTAAAAGAATCTTGAATGGAGCGTAAAATAACATTACATTACTCCAGTTTTGTGAGTTTTGGCCCTAGCGATGCTCGATTTACTTCCCTTTAACCGCAATCCACTGTGTGTTTTCGGGTGGATTCACTTAACTATTCACTTTACGATCAATGTCTTTAAAGAGTGACAAAATCAAATATAAAGTAAAACATGTTTTGATGTAACTTTATAAAGTTAGAATCATATTTTTAGAGTTTTTTATTATTAGGTATAGTACTAAGTTCATTTTGTTCACTAGAATATATTGTATAATGGTATCATCTTGCTAGAATATGTACATATTTAAAACTGTGTGTCATCGTCAGCTTAAAAATATATGGTATGTTAGTTTCAGTAGTGTTAAGTAGTTATAGTTCCATTAAGTAGTAGTTTTTTACATTTTTTATTATTTCAATGTGTATTTATTTTTTTAATCAGTTTATATTGCATGCATAAATCATATATGATAAAAATGAAACAAGTATATTCTATTGACATTAACTTATTTTACCACAAATGAAGAAAAAATAGATTCCGTATTAATTTTTTTTCCAAAAATTGTCCAGATACATATATGATTTTCTAGGACATACCAATAAAAAATCACGCGACAAAGCGATTAATTGGATTATTAGCATTATAGGGACATAAAAGTTATGAACAGAAATAATCACTTGTTCACCTGCTCTTCTTATTATTAAATAAGACATGTTTTGCGTGTTATATCGGTAAATTATTGCGGATATTTCTTAAATACCTCTTTTAATTATACAACGTAACAAAAGTTGCACCTTTATAGCGATATTAAGTCGATCTTTGTAAGTCGGGGTCTCGGTGTCTGAGTGTTCTAAAGTACAGGTTACAGAGCCTAATACCCATATTATCGCCTAGGTTCAAATCTCGCTCGGACACATCGTTGTTTGAGAGTTTTTAGTTCGTTTGGTTTTTTTCGGGTATTCCGGTTTCCTCTAACGCCCCAGAAACGACTGCCTTGATATAAGTAAAAGAATCTTAACTGTGGTTTAAAATTTACATTACATTATTCCAGTCTTGTGAACTTTGGCTTAAGCGATGCATTTACTCGCAATCCACTGTGTGTGTTTTCGTATGGATTTACTTTTCTATTCACTTTGCGTTAAATGTCTTTAAAGAGTGACAAAATAAAATATAACGTAAAACATATTTTGATGTAACTTTATAAAGTTTGAATATTATATGTGATTTTTAGAGTTTGTTATTCTGAGTTGCAGTACTGAGTTTTTTTCACTAGTATACATTGTATTATTGTATCATATTGTAGTTATAGTTCCATAATGTCGTAGTGTATGTCAGTTTTTATATTATTCTTCAATTTTTAATCGGTTTTAATTACATGTATAAATCATATATGATAAAACTGAAAGAGTTTATTCTATTGACAAAGACTAATTTCACCACTAATAAAGAAAAAATAAATTCCGTATTGTTTTTTTTTCAAAAAAATGTCCAGATTCATATATGAATTTCTAGGAGATACCAATAAAAATCGGAAGACAAAGCTTTGATTGGATTATAAACATTAAAGGGGCATGTAAGTTATGGACAATCACTTCTGTACCTGGTCTTCCTATTATTTAATTATACAGGTTTTGCGTGTTATATCAGTGAATTATTGTGGATATTTCTTTCAGTATAGAACGTAAGAAAAATTTCACCTTGAAAGCGATATTAATTCGGTCTTTGTAACGTCAGGGCCTCGGTATCCGAGTGTTCTTAAGCATTGGTTACGGCGCCTCGTATCCTTGTATCGCCTAGGGTCAAATCTCGCTCGAACACATCGTTTTTTTAGTTTTTTTAGTGTGATTGGTTTTCGTCGGGTATTACGGCTTCCTCTAATCCCCAGAAACGACTGCCTTGACATAAATTAAAGAATCTTCACTGTGGTTTGAAATACCAATACATTACTCCAATCTTGTGAACATGGGCCTTAGCGATGCATGAGTTACTCCCCTTTTACAGCAATCCACTGTGTGTGTTTTCGGATGGATTCATTTGACTATTCACTTTGCGTTAAATGTCTTTAAAGAGTGACAAAATCAAATATAATGTAAAACATGTTTTAATGTAACTTTATAAAGTTAGAATATTATATGAGATTTTTAGAGTTTGTAATTTTAAGTTTTTTTAATGAGTTCATTTTGCTACTAGAATATATTGTATAATGGTATCATCTTGCTAGAATAGATTGCCTCTCATATAGATTTATATATACGACTGTGTGTCATGTCAGCTTAATAATCCATTGTATGTTAGTTTAAATAGTGTTAAATAATTATAGTTTTATCCTGGTGTAGTTTTTGTCAGTTTTTATCATTTCAATGTTTTTTTAAGTTTTTTTTAATTTCTTATCAGTTTATATTGCATGTATAAATAATATGTGATAAAAATGAAACAAGTATATTCTATTGACAATGACTAATTTCACCACAAATAAAGAAAAAATAGATTCCGTATTAATTTTTTCCCAAAACATTTTACAGATACCTATATGGTTTTCTAAGAGATACGAATAAAAATCACAAGACAAAGCTTTGATTGGATTTTTAGCATTATAGGGGCATGTAAGTTATGCAAAGAACTAATCACTTTGTACCTGGCTTCTTATTATTTAATTAAACGTGTTTTGCGTGTTATATGAGTAAATATTGCGGATGTTTCTTACTTACTCTTTTAATTATAGAATTTTACAAACATTGCACCTTAAAAGCAATACTTATTTGGTTTTTGTAACGTCGGGCCTCGGTGTTCTAGCCTTCTTAAACACAGGTTAAAGGCGTCTCTTATACATGTGATCGCCTAGGGTCGAATCTTGCTCGGATAGATAGTTGTGTGAGAGGTTTCAGTTCGCTTGGTTTTTGTCGGGTATTCCGGTTTCCTCTTATCCCTTGATATAAGTTAAAGAATCTTCATGTGGTGTGAAATAACAATACATTACTCCAGTTTGTGAAGTTTGGCTTTAGCGATGTATGATTTATTCCCCTTTTACCGCAATCCACTGTGTGTGTTTGAGGATGGATTCACTGAACTATTCACTTTGCTATACATTTCTTGAAATATAAAATAGGACATATTTTGATTTACCTTTATAAAGTTAAAATCTTATATTAGATTTTTAGAGTTTGTAATTTTAAGTTTTTTAATGTTCATTTTCCACTAGAATATATTGTATAATGGTATCATCTTGCTAGTATAGATTGCCTCTCATATATATATATATATATATATATATATATATATACGACGGTGTGTCATGTCAGCTTAATGATTCATTGTATCTTAGTTTAAATAGTGTTAAGTAGTAATAGGTTTATAACGGCGTAGTTTGTGTCAGTTTTTATTATTTCAATGTGTATTTAAGTTTTTTTCTAAGAGATACCAATAAAAATCACGCGACAAAGCTTTGATTGGATTTTTAGCATTATAGGGACATAAAAGATATGGACAGAACTAACAACTTGTTTACCGGGTCTTCTTAAAATATCATTAAATAAGACATGTTTTGCGTGTTATATCGGTAAATTATTGCGGATATTTTTAATTACCTCTTTTAATTATACAACTTAACAAAAGTTGCACCTTTAAAGCGATATTATTTCGGTCTTTGTGACATCGGGGCCTCGATGTCCTAGTCTTCTCAAGCACAGGTTACAGCGCCTCTTATACATGTGATCGCCTATAGTCAAATCTCGCTCGGACACATCGTTGTTTGAGTTTTCAGTTCGCCTGGTTTTCTTCGGGTTTTCCGGTTTTCTCTAACGCCCCAGAACCGACTGCCTTGAAATAAACGAAAAAATTGTTACTGCAGTGTAAAATAACATTGCTTACTCCAGTCTTGTGAACTTTGGCTTTAGCGATGTACGAGTTACTCCCCTTTTAACGCAATCCACTGTGTGTGTTTTCGTATGAATTCACTTAACTATTCACTTTGCGATAAATTTCTTGAAATATAAAGTAAAACATGTTTTGATAGAACTTTATCAAGTAAGAATCTTATATGAGATTTTTAGAGTTTGTAATTTTAAGTTTTAGTAATCAGTTCATTTTCCACTAGAATATATTGTATAATGGTATCATCTTGCTAGTATAGATTGCTTCTTATATGTAAATATATACGACGGTGTGTCATCGTCAGCTTAATAATCCATTGTATGTTAGTTTAAATAGTATTAAGTAGTAATAGTTCCATTATGTCGTAGTTTGTGTCAGTTTTCATGATTTCAATGTGTATTTAAAGTTTTATTTTTTTTATTTTTAATTAGTTTTTATTGCATGTATAAATCATATTTGAAAAAAATGAAACAAGTTTATTTTATTGGCATGGACTAATTTCACCACCAATAAAAAAAAGTAGATTCCGTATTAATTTTTTCCAAAAAATTGTCCAGATTCATAAATAATTTTTTAAAAGATACCAATAATAATTACAAGACAAAGCTTTGGGGCATATTACATATTACAGGGACATGAAGGTTATGGACAGAACTAATCATTTTTGTACCTGCTCTTCTTATCATTAAATTAGACATGTTTTGTGTGTTATATTAGCTAATTATTGCGAATATCTTTAACTTACCTCTTGTAATTATAAAACTTTACACAGTTAGACCTTTTCTTAAAGAAAATTATTCGAATCCCAATAGCAACCAAATTTACTGAAATATGACATTAGAAAAACCTTTGATTGGATGATAAGCATTTCAGGAACATTTTGGAAGAAACCAACCAAATCAATTCTTCATTATCCTGCTAATCATTCAATAAAGCAGGTTTTGTGTGTAACAAAACAATTTTATTCCATATATATTTCTAATTGTTACTTAATTTGCGATAAGTGTGTGAGATGATTTTTAATTTTCATGCTTGTTTGTATATCAATTTGGAATTAAGTAATACGCTAAATTTTGTTATGTATATAAATATTATGTGTTAACCTGGCGATGTACAAGGAATAACGAATACAATAGAACAGCGGGGTTTTTTTTAAAAAAAAAATTAATTATTCTAAATTATCAACTTATTTAATTACATAATAAATAAATATTTTTCTCATATGTTTTTAATAAAAAACTATTATACAAACTTTTTCTAAAATCATGTAAATAACTTTGTCAATACTGTTGAATCATGTTGATCATAGGTAAATTAAACAAAGCCAGTAAAACCAACATGAGTGGCAACTTCAATGTTAAGACCTGTCTACAAAGCTCGGCGGCTACTCATCCTGGCATAATTGAATCATCAAGTTAAAAATGAAATTTTACTCATACTCAACCTAGTGCCGAGTAGATCCTTTTTAAATTAATTGCTGATATATAATGTTTATACTGTCAAACCTGTGATCACCCAAGGGAACCAATAAAAGTGGTCTTTATGGGCAGGTGACCTTTATATAGGGGTTCAAATTATATGAATAAAGAACAATTGGGATACAATTTTACTTGCCTTTAAAAGCATGTGGTCCTTATATAGAGGTGGTCTTAAAGGCAGGTTGAACTATCTATCTATATATATTGCAAAGTAATAAACTTTTATTATGTAATACTACTGATGCTGAATGTATGTATGAGTATATAAATGTATGGATTGTGTTTTTGTTATATTGCAAAATCACGAAACAATAAATAAAATAAGAACTCTTTAAAAGTGCAGTGTGCTTTTCAATTGCAATAACATACCCAGTTCTTAAAAAGACACCATTACACGAATTGAAAGAACGTTTCAAAAATAATTTTTTCATACATGTAGTTTGATGTGTTAAGAACAGCTCATAGATTTTTGAATGAATAGTGTTTTACCTCGCAATAGCAATGGTGGAATAATCTGTTAACATTACGCATCGCGATCGTCCGACGATGAACATCACGTGGTGCTAGGGTTTTATGCGTGTTTAAACATTGCAATGACGTCATGATTTGTATTTGTATGTGTATTAACTAGCATAATCATAAACGTTTTGCTTGTAAGTGTCCCATATATTGATACAACTGTACATTAATTAATAAAATGGACTGTTAAAATGTACACTATTCACCTATTGTCAGTAACAGGTGAACTGATTATCCATCAGATACAGCGAAATTGTGTAATTATACGAACACAAAAAGAACATTTCATACTCAATACTCATTCAATGCCTAATCAAATAGGACATGATTCAAGGTAAATAAAGATAATAAATTAATAATAAATATTCCAGGGATACCTCTGAAATTGATATTTTAAATTTTCACATTAATAGATTACTCAGTGATATTGCAAGTCTAGGCTTATCAAGGCCCTCAAAAACTTTAATGGTCGTCATCACAGTTTTGTTGATAAGTTTGATGTCTCTGTGTCAAGGATTGTCCTGAAAAATATTTGGCGTCAAACAATTCCATGTTCCTTTCACACAATTTTGATGTAACACGTGGCGGATGTAGCTAGCTAAATAGGAGGTGCTTACCCTTCCGGAGCACCCGGCCTCACTTCCCTTGTGGAAGTCCACGTGTCTAACCTAACTTTCCAGTTCCAAAGTTTTTACTTTGCTTCTAGATTGTGATTTGGATATGGATTAGTATGTTTATTTTTTATTATTTCACTGTTTCATTTATAAAAATGACATTGTTTAAAGATCACTTCATGCTAGTATGACACCGTGTGTTCCGGGTACAAATTTAACATGAAGAGCGAAGCACGAGCGAACACATGTATAATACAAGCATGAAGTGACCCCAAAACAATGTCATTTTTTAAATTTACATTTCATTTTTTAACATCCAATCTGCTATATTGACTTAAAACTATTAGTGCATTTCATTTTTGTTAATTTACTTCCTTCCTTGGTTTTAGTGCATCGTGGAACCCGTCTACCGCGTCTCAATGAAGAATGACGTCATTGATAAGTGGTATGAGAGTTGACGTCGCCTGCTTCCATTGATGCTACTGCATTTCAAAGAAGGATGACGTCATCGATGAGTGTAATGACAGGTGACCCCGCCTACTTCCATTGATACTATCGCATCTCAATGAAAGATGGCAGGTGACCCCGCCTACTTCTATAGATAAAAAAAATCATCATTTCAAAAAGGTCAAACACATATGAAGCAAATTTACGATAATTTTTAGAAATAGCTGTCATAGACGACAAATGGGCGCGCTATTGTAAATATATCATACTGAAAAATTTAATTTAATTCCACAGGATTACGACCCCTTCACATACTTATTTCACTTTTCTAGAAATTTAACACGCACTTCACATGGGCTACCAACAATGTCAGAATGATGCTGCATCATAAGATTAAGAAAAACTGTGATTTTAAATTTGAAAATTTTGTAGTCATTTAAGGTTTTTTTTTAACCTTTTCATAATTGTTTGAGTAAACAAAGGACAAAAGTGAACTGTTCTCAGTATATATACTGTATTTAATATATATACTACATCGAGTGTATATCATCGTTTAAACTAACACAGGTGTGTGATATTAATGCAAAGTATGTCAGGTAAAAACTCTAATGTGACAAATTGTGTAATCCCATCTGAAGTTAGCATGGCGTTACAGCAACTTCCAATTATACAACATTCACTTCGGGATATTCAGCTTAAGTTAACAGAAATAAATTCCCTAAAAAGTACCGTATCCCAACTAAAAGCAGAAATATGGGAAGCTGATGGCATCGACCATAGGCTTGCTAATACATCCGACCAAACACAAGAAAATACCTCGGATATAGAACTACTTATAAGTCTTTCAACTCTGAACTCGGAGAAGAGGTTGATCTTTTGAAATCAGTAGTTATTAAACTTGACAAAAAAGTAAGAGAACAAGAAGGAGAAATAATTGATTTAAAATCAAGGTCAATGAGGGAAAACATCTTGATTCATGGTCTAGCTGAGGAAAAAGGCGAGAATTTAAAGGTTCGAGTAAACGAATTATTACGATCGCATCTTGGTATTGATGTAAAATTTGTAAGGATCCATAGGAATGGGGGCAAATCGGGACAAGCTCAATCCAGATCTATAACTGGAAGACTTGTCGACTATGAACAAAAAGACCAAAGCTTGAAACTTCAAAGAAGTAAAATTAATAGTGAAACATCCTCACACCGCAATCACCACCTGCAGTAAATGAAAATCGAAAAAAAGCTTCTAGACTTGAACTCTAAATACAGAACAGGGGGTGTAAATACTCGAGTGGTTGGAAACAAACTTATTTATCCGTCCGGTAAAGTATATAACGACAAAGTTACGGTCCCTACAGCTAAGGACGTTTTGTGCTTGGATCAAAATGACAAAGATAAGTTAAATGAGATCCCATCTGTAGAAACCGAAGTGGTAAACGACAACGGGAATAAATTCTTGGCGATTTGTGCACCAACTGATAAATACATGCAAGTCAGAAATCTTTACAAGAAAGTATGTGGAGACCCAAGATATACCGGTGCTGATCACAAAATTATGGCATATGGATTTCGGGACGAACAGGGTGAATTACACGAGTCCTACTGTGACGACAACGAACATGGTGCAGGAAGACGTATACTGAAAAAGTTAAAAGATAACAATAAAATTAACGTTTCAGTAGTGGTAGTTCGGTTCTTTAGTGGAACTCATATTGGCCCTCGCGGGTTTTCCATAATGGAAAATCTAGCCATGGAAGCTACAAGGCAATTGACATGTTAGATACGTCTTAATTCTAATTTATTAATGTGTTAAACCCATTACATTCTCGTGAAGAGCTATAGACACCATCGGTTTATTTCCGGATACAATTCAGATCCGCATCGGTTTTCCTTTTTACAGTTATTTAGTCTAATAGTCTTCCGTATGGAAAAATTGCAACAATACAGTCTCTTCACATGGATGTAACGGGCGTGTAATCAAACAGTACACAGGTACGCAACAAAGTTTATTTATAAATAAGTGTTTATTCATACATATGTGAATGTATATTGGTTTTAGATCTGCATACCGATACATGAATATGGAAATAAATACCTGTATAGTGTTTGTTATGATTAGCACATGTATATATGCATCTCATATTCAAGCTTGATTTTAATTAGTTCCCAGTCCTGGGTGCCTTTACTAAAATCTTCCGAATATTTATTTATTTTCACATTTTTTCATTTATTTATTTATGTATTTAAAACCTAAAGTTGATTTTCTATATTGATGCAATTTCGAACTTTTGATCTTGTAAATATTAACAAAGCCTTAGAGTGTTGTGCTTTCCCATGTGGTATCTGTATTTATATTTTTGTATATTTTTGTATACATATAGACATGTTGGTATGTGTATGTGCAGGTGCGTAGATATGTATATCACTATGTGCAGTGTGTATACATATATATGCATGTGTATACATATATTTATTAAGATTTATTGCATAGTCATATGTATAGGTTTATATATATATATATATATATATATATATATATCGAAAAGTAAACAAGTTCACACAAGTAGTAAAATATATAGAAAAACAAAAAGTGAAGATTCATCGAAATTTCATTGTTATGAAAGTTCCATTCCCCTGAAGAAATTCAATGAAACCGGTTGGGAATGTGTATTTACAATAGAACATGTAGATAAATAGTACGAAATTTCGATGAATCTTCACTTTTTGTTTTTCTATATATATATATATATATATATATATATATATATATATATATATATATAGATAAATATATATATATATATATATATATATATATATATATATATGGGTATGTGTACACATTTGCATATAATCATGGCAATCCGTAATTTCTTGCTTTTTTTGCATCTGTGCACATGCATGCTTATGTTTTTGTTATGTATGTGTACATGTTGGTATATGCATATGTATACATATGGTAAATATTAACATGCACATGCATACATGCACACACTATGTTGTAACACAGCCTTAGTTTTAATGATTTATATATATTTAGTGTATGTGCATGTATGCATATGTATGTTTGTATGTGTATATAAATGTGAACTGTTACACAGAAGTCAGGAGTTCAGATATGTATCATATTGATTTTAGGTGTTTTGGTTAAAACAAAAATCCTCTTTGAAACATGAAAGTACAAATAAATTTTGTACTTTTTTACACTACAATCACTTTTACACAAACACACACCACACATCATGTCAACCCCTTGGATTTTCCTCATGTTCAGTATAACCAGTAAAAAATGGTTCAACAGTTTTAAGAGTGTAGTTAGTATTAAATCACAAGTATGCCTTATCTGTGTTATGGATGAACAATTTAGTCAGGTACCCCTTGATAATAACGAATTTTTACAATTAAATATTGTATATCTTCTTCATATTTATTCCCAAGACCGCTCAGTTCGAAGTGAGATATCCTTTTGTATTGTAATTCATATCATTAGAATCATTTGATCCAACCTAATCATGGAATCACATAACAATTTCACAATACTCACTGCGAACTGTAGAGGTCTAAAGGATTATGAAAAGCGTAGGAATGTGTTGAACTTCCTAAGGTCAAAATCCTATAACATATACTGTTTACAAGAAACTCATTTGGTAGACAATTTACATTGGGTAATAAGATCAGAATGGGGTGGAGAAATTATTCTAAATTCGGTTACATCAAACTCAAGAGGGGTAGGCATTTTATTTAATTATAGACTCGACATTTTCCTTATATCAGAAAATTTTATGTCCAAAGTCATAGATGTCAAAATCAATCCTAGTTATAGGTCTGACCATTCATCTGTCTGCTTATCATTAAAATTAAATGAATTCGTTAAAGGTAGAGGCCTTTGGAAGTTCAACAATTCCCTACTAGCAGATAAAAACTATATAGATATAGTAAAAAATGTATAAAAGATATAAAAATACAATATGTAGTTCCTGTTTATAACATAGAACAAATTAATGAAATAAGTAATGATGATATACAATTTACTATTACAGATCAACAATTTTTGGAGGCTGCTTTGCTTGAAATTAGAGGAAAAACCATATCATACTCATCTCATCGCAAAAAAATGTCTATCCAAAAAGATAAACAGATAATTGATGAAATTACTAGACTAAAAAATACCCCCCTATCTAACTTTAATGAAATTAATAATAGAAAGAAAGATTTAGAGGAACTACGTAAAGAAAAAATGAAAGGAACTCTGTTAAGGTCTAAAGCAAGGTGGGTAGAGGAAGGTGAAAAACCAACAAAGTATGTTTGTAATCTGGAATCCAGAAATTTTATTAGTAAAATAATTCCGAAAATTGTAAAAGAGGATAACTCTATAATTACTGATCAAAAGAAATCTTAGCAGAAACAAAACAATATTACTCCAATCTTTACAATAGAAATAATGATGAGTATGGTATGGATCTCAAATATTTACTTAAAGATATTACAGATATAAATATTTTAACTGAAGATCAAAAGCAAAGTTTGGAGGGGGAATTAACAAACACAGAAATTCATAATGTCTTGAAAAAAATGAAAAATTTGAAAAGCCCAGGTTCAGATGGTTTCACAGCTGAATTCTTTAAATTCTTTTATAATGACCTAGTAAGCTTTTTAAGACGTTCATTAAATGAGGGATTTCAAACTGGAAAAATGTCAATTACACAACGTCAGGGTATTATAACTTATTTACCTAAAGAGGACAAGCCAAAGCAGTTTCTAAAAAATTGGAGACCAATATCACTGTTAAATGTTGTATATAAAATAGCATCTGGCTGTATAGCTGAAAAATTGAAAAGGGTATTACCATTTATTATTTCGGAAGACCAGACAGGATTTATCAGTGGCAGATATATTGGTGAAAACACTAGACTAAATTATGACTTAATGCAATATACAGAGGAAAAACATATACCAGGTCTACATTTAATGATTGATTTCGAGAAGGCCTTTGATTCAGTTTCTTGGGTTTATATAGATAAAGTGCTAGATTTTTTCAATTTTGGCGAATCTTTTATAAAATGGATTAAAATATTTCGACAAGATATTATGTCAGCAGTTCTACAAAATGGATTTGTTTCTGAATTTTTTAGTATAACAAGAGGTTGTCGTCAAGGGGACCCTATTTCACCCTATATCTTCTTAATGTGTGCTGAGATCCTGTCTATTCTTCTGAAAAATAATAAAAATATCAAAGGTATAAAAATTGGTGATGAAGAATTTAAACTTTCACTTTTTGCAGATGACACTACTGTCATACTGGATGGAACAGAGTCATCACTACGAGAAACTTTACATGTCCTAGATGACTTTGCATTGCTTTCTGGTTTAAAAATCAATAATAATAAAACAAGAGCAATGTTTTATTGGATGTAATAAATACAATGGTGAAGCTTTTAATCTTTAAAATTTTCTGTTGATTTAGACAAAATGATAAAAATAAATTATGATGAGGAATTACAAGATATTGAAAAAAGCTTAAAACAATGGTCAAAAAGAATTTTAACTCCTTTAGGTAGAATAACGGTTTTGAAAACATTGATAATTTCTAAATTAAACCATCTATTTATTGCTCTTCCAAATCCACCATTGGAAATAATAACAAAACTGAATAAGATGTTTTATAACTTTATATGGCAACATAAAAATGATCGCATAAAAAGAGAGTTAATGTCACAGAGCTATGAAAAAGGAGGCTTAAAACTGATAGACATTAAACATTTTATAGCATCACTCAAAATAACATGGATCAGGCGACTACTTCAAATTGAATCTAAATACAAAAAGTTATTTGAGATTTCATATTCTAAGATTGATAATTTCTTAAAGTATGGAAATGATTATTTTAATAAAATAAAACAAAATAATCCTAATAGTTGCTTTTGGAATAATGTTTTTGATGCCTGGAATTCTTTGTCTATGAGACAAAAACCTGAAAATTTAAATGATGTTAAAGATGTAAGTATCTGGTTCAATAATGATATCTGTATAAATAACAGCCCAGTATTCTTCAGATATTGGTCTGACAGTGGCATACATTTCATAAAAGATTTCCTTAATGAGAATAGAAAATTAATTTCATACAGAGAATTTACTAGAAGGTATGTGGCTGTCAGGGCAAACTTTGTTGAATATCTTGGTATAAAGTCCACCATTGAATCATATAAAAAAATCAATATACAAAACCAACCAGTCAATTTATTACAAGTTGATATACCATACTTTTTCAGAATAGTACTTAAAAGTAAAAAAGGGAGTAAGGACTTTTACAATGTTTTTAATAATAACAATCCAGCTGTCATAAGTCAAGAAAAATGGAAATCCATTTTAGATTTAGATATTGACTGGAAATCACTATATATCACCCCCTTTCAAAGTTGTAAAAATACCAAATTACAACAGTTTCAATACAGGATAAACCAAAGAATAATTTCTACAAATGATTTCTTATTTAAAATTAAACTAAGAGATAATAATCTCTGTACCTTCTGTAACAATACAGCTGAAAAAATAGAGCATCTGTTTTGGTATTGTGAGATAATTAATAAATTTTGGATGCAATTAGAGGATTTTATATTTCAAAAAATAAACCGCTACATTAATATTTATAGGGAAAGTGCTATCTTTGGACATATTAACCAAAAAGAAATAAACCTCAAAATTTTCTACTTTTAACTACCAGACAGTACATATATAAATGCAGAATTGATAAAAAACTACCAAATTTAATAACATGGAAAATTAGTATTAAATATCAACTTGATATCGAAAAGATCATTGCAATAAAAAATAATCTTTATGACAAATTTCTGGAATTTTGGGATCCATGGATAATTATCTTAGATGAATGATTTAATGTCTCCATCTAGCATGACTGTAGTTTTGGTACTGTAGAAGTGATAATACAAATATACTATCATGATGTATAATGTTCATGTATGTTTCATAATGATTAAAACTATACCTGTATGAAAATGTTAATATACATTTTGTATCTGAATGTTGTAGGGGTTGACACAAACAAACACACACACACACACATACACTAATAAACCAAAACCCAGACAAAACAGAAAAGGAAACAAGACCCTGTATTTTTTATTTACTTGGTTACTTAAAGAAGGGATTAATCTAGCTTAAATTTAACGAATGTTCATCTGATATATTGATCTTTTTATTGCCATTTTTGAAAGATTTAAATTCTAATAACATCTTTCTAAATAATTGTATTGCTATATTTTTCAAATACTAGTAAACTTATTCTAAAAAGCTAAAGTGATACTCGTTTAATAGTTGCTTGAATAAAGACCCCCACCCCCTATTAATCAAATGTGCCCTACTACAAAATCTAGATTAATCCCTAGAATGATCAAATACTACACAATTTTATATATATATATATATATATATATATATATATATATATATATATATATATATATATATATATATATATATAATATCTTATTTATGTCAAACTGTCCTATTGTTACCCGGCAAGTGAACCCAGTGGCCCAAATCCTGGCGCTTGACCATCCCTTATTTATTGTCTGGGGCAATAAAAAACAAATTACAAAAAAAAAACAATGTCAGAAACATTCATTTTTTTCGTTTTGCACTAACTTAAATTTTTGCTCACATATTTCAAGATTCAGATTGTACATTATTCCTAACATTTACAAAGGATAAAGCACTCCTATGTTACTAGTATGTTATGGCCATAAGGCTTCAATCCGATGCTCAGTTTGTTCACTATGATGCTTTTATTCATTCAAAGATGGTCCATTAAATATATCGCAGCCAAGTTAATACATAGGACTTATTTACATCCCCTTTACTCCTTATAAATTCCTAAATCTATTTGGCGTGGTTGAATCAACTCTATAGTCTTACATTAGTTGCACATAAAAACATTTTTTTGTATTATTAACCATAAAAAGATAAAATAGAACGGAATGTAGGAAGGTGCTTTGTGATTGTAGAGTATTCAAACGTGATGATTTGACGTAACATGTTAATCACGTATTTACATGATGACGTCGATTATTATCTAAAATACTATGACATACAATTGCTCAAAATGTTTCGTAGGAGAAACAATGGCAATTGTAAATATTATTTCGTGTACCTCCTTATTCCTTGTTGATGAAAAAGTTTTGTGTCGACTTTCAGTTATGTTTTGGTGCAAAATGTTGCTTAAATCCAAAAACTAAAAAAAGCATACAATCACCTACAAGTTGGCACTGCCAATTTGTCATCTTCTAGTTTCAAAAGAGCTACACCATTAACTCATGTTATGCCCAATCCTGAACACTAGCAGGATTCTTCACATTATGTACAGCCCAAAGAAATAACTGAATGTTTTCACAATAGTTTTTTTTCAACAACAAGTAATAACGTTGTAATAAGAGCCCTGACCTAAATCCGATCGAGAATTATATATAAAATTGAAAGTCAGATATTTTGTGCCAAAACAGAAATAGGAGAAGTAATTATTTGATTGTAGAAATAGGAGAAGTAATTATTCAATATTGCACAATATCTATAAAGACTATGTCAAGGGGTTGATGCCAAAGCATGCCAAATAGAATTTAGGCGTTTATAAAGTCTAAAAGCTGCGTAACTAAGACATATTATTAATTTAGCTGCGAAATATGTGGTGGAACAGCTTTGAATGAATAAATAGTTATTTTTGATAACGGTTTTATTTGCCATTTTCCTTTGCTTTGGGTAACATAACTTTTGCTCCGGGGCTTTTCCGTCCTAGATAGTTACAACAAGAATGTACATGTATATGCAAATCTACTATAAATTCCAATGCAACAGAATACAAACTTAACACTGTCATCATAACTATTGCATTTTATAGTTTATTTAACCCTGCTCGTAAAAGCGATATGTAGAACGATGGTCAACGAAAATATATCAATCTTAAATAACATTATGCTAACAAGAGCATAAAATCTATAAATATTTTTAACATTTTTTTTTCAAAATAAACAAGCATAACCTAACGTTATTGCTTTTTTTTAAATAACTCTAGCCACTTCTAGTTTCTTTTTCCTGCAATTAACACTTGCATAAAAATATTTAATGAATCTTTATTTTATACAATAAACTGAAATTTACTTTCGTGCTTATGTAATATCGCATGAATAAAATGTTTATAAGACTTGCGCAAGGCTTGTGACATAAAATTTCATTCACTTTGTTTAATAAATTCCATATTACATAATCACTCAGGTAAGATCCTCGATGAATAGAATACCTTGTGTACTAGAAAATCCCAGAGTCATATAGATTATTCGGTTTATTTAATCTTTCAGGTAACAAGGATGTTTTAGTTTTTTTCAGTTTTAAGTTAACAGACCCCGCACTTGAAATACTTAGAATCTATTTAGGTTAACTGTTTATAGACGAGGTAAAGCTGGTGGTTGATCAAAATAATCATAATTTATCAAGGGTAAACCGCAAAAAAATGACGGGGTTTAGCTTTGATATTTGTCATTTTGGATATGTCATTATTACTTATAACATTAAAGGTTATATGGTTTGCATTGAGGAAAAGAAGAAATAGAATCGACACCTACCCCACTGGCATCCTCTTTCTGTCTAGCCAAAATTTCAATAAAAACATATCTTAATATAAACGACGATAATAAACAAAATTCTCAAATAACTCCATTTATGGCTTTATTTCAAGCGATTTTATTGGACGATACGAATAATTTTTTGCATAACGTATAACTTCGCCACAGAATCTGTCATGTGTGTGCGCCTGTGTGTGTGGAAATAATATATACTTAACATTGTATATGTACACTAGAGGACAGAAAAGGTAGATCAAAATGTCGGATAATCAAGAAAATGCCTCAAATTTATTAATCAACGGAAGATATACCAAAACAAACAGGTATCACAAAATAAGTAAAAAGAAGTTATCCCGACCAACAGACAAGCAAACGGACAAAGCTTACAGAGAAACAGAAAAGAAATTTAGCTATCGTAATTTTAAGTGTGTTTTTGTTACTTATATTATTGAATCAATACCCAACCCAACAGACATCCACGTTCTGTCTATCAAGGATATCTCATTACAGACGACGATAAGGAAAACTTCAAAACCAAGCAAAGGATAGTAAACGATTTAATCAGAGATAGAGGAAAACGCTTAGATTCTCTCATTGGCGATCTCGCAATCGTTGACCAGGATAGACAATCAATGGAGGCAAATAGTCACCAGGGCATTAAAACAAGCCATCACAGTAATCTGTGTTTTATTGTGGTCACAACTTGATAAACATGTTTGGATCCTACTCCTTCGAGTACTTTCCCAGATTTAATACACAATGGAAAAACCCGACTCATTGGCATTAAATATTCGCCTAGGGTTATTTATTAACATTTTATAGTCGGGTACCTCAGACTCAAGAAATTTAAAAAGAGTGGGTAACCACATTTCTACCATATCTTTATTAATTATGGCTCTTTCGTGCCCTAGACTCTGTGGAGTGCGCATAGTCAGTTCAGGATTGCGTTGTCGAAATCTTTTGTACCAGTCTTTACCAGGTAAGTTATTTTTAAATGCAGTCTTCCTGCCATCTAGGTCTAGTATCTTCTTAACCTCTAGTAGCAACTCTTTTCTGGTTAATGGGTAGCCAACATCTGCCATCAGTAAAATTTAGTTCACTAGAGTATTTTCTTCGGCTCCTGTAAGGGTAGGTGGTATTCCAGGGGACACTGGCCCTTTGGGTACTCTTCCAGATAATTTGTCTAAGAGTGTGGTTCTTGGAACACCAAATACCCTAGAAGCCTGTTTTTTGGACATTTTGTTCTCCCTCACGGCCTTTATAGCTAATGCTATCTGTCATCTAATGCCATCTGTTCCGGCGCATATTGACGTCGTTTCTTTGGCGATGATTTGCCAGGCATGACAAAGTCTACAAAAAATAAAACCCAGAACTTCCTACTTTAAATAAAGATTTTATTATTATTATTATTATCTCTAGGCAGGTGTGTATTGTGTGTAAAAGTGATGTTATCATAGGGATCAATCAAGTGTCAAATATCTGTATGTTATGTGTGTTTGTGTGATCAATAATGTCCATGTGTATGAAATGAATTATACAATTAATTTCTTGTTATTACTTAATTTGCTTTATTTTTGTTGCTTGATATTTACTGAGTCGAATAAAATTAACAAATGTTAGAATATTCAAATAAATAATTACAGACAAAAATAGCAGAATCAAACACAACCGTTACAGTTATCGACACACACCCTTAACCTTTGCAAGGTCAATTCTGAGTACAAATCGTGACTACAGTTTAGCAGACGCTCTTGTAAGGGTAAATGAAACCAATTTGTGCGTTTTGGATGTGCTGTGGCGTAATGTTAATTGCTACCCACCTTATCAATTATGATAACAATGGCTTCCTGTTATTTTCTATCTTGGCGGTGCTGTAAATAATCGTGGATACTATCGTGAAGCGGAACAAGGTGTGAAAGGTAAATGTTAGAGGGTGTCCGAAAAAGATCGTGTGATGAAAAAAAACCGAGTATAGCTGAAAGAATTTCGCGGATTTCAATGACACACAGGGTGACGATAATAGCCGACATTGCTTTACTTACAATCTGACCTGTAAAGCTGTAACGACTGTAGAGCAAAATGCCTGGTGATCCAAACAATCAGGTATCGCAGAAATCACCGAACAGTACTTCAAGTAAAAAGAAGTTATTCCGGCAGACAAACAAACGGGCAAAGTTGACAGAGGAACAGATATGGCGGAGTTTAGCTATCGTCTTTATCATTTTGGATGTGCTATTGTTAGTGATAACATTGACTGTTGTTATTGTTTGGGTTAAGGACAGGGAGAGTCGACACCTTACCCCACAATCATCCACGTTCTGTCTACCCAGGGAGAAAGTCTCTCTCCATAAAGACGACGACGAGGAAATTTTCAAACATTTTGAAAACAAAACGGAGAATGGAAAACAAGTTCTATGGATACGGGAAAACACTTAGATTCTTTAGTTAACTTGGTATGTATTAGACTAAAGAAAATTTAACAAGTTTCATAGACAAACTAAAACTAAAAAGAAGTTGTTACTTTATTTATTTATGCATTTGTTTGTTTGTTTGTTTGTTTGTTTACTCCATATTAATATATAGCATATCCTAACTTGTACACTTAAAAATATTTATAAATATAGACATTCACATTTATGGCGACAACTCACTGGATGTCAGAAAACAATCTTTTAGAACAACTACTTTGTCATCCAATTTTGATCTTTTCACAAATTGTGTAACATTAATAGAAATATTTCTGGAGTAAAGTTTCTTTAACAATATGTTTCCTTGAATTGTTAAGCAAACCAGGTTAACAGGCAAAAAGTTCATTCATTACCTTCAAGTCACCAAAATGCTTATAATCCAACCAAAACTCTTGTCTTGTGTATCTTGGTAAAACTACTTAAGTCTAGAAAATGTGCTTGACTGAAAACTGAAATTTACATGATGTTCTAAAATAAGAATAAGAAAATTAGAGATATTTGCAAAAATGGTAATTATATAGACACCATTGAGTTATAAACATATATATAACAGGTTATCATGTGATTGGGCTGGTCTGTTCCTATAAGTACCTTCGATGCTCATCATAAACCTTTGCCTCGTGTTTAATTGATGGGTTTCAGCTCAACTGACTATATGACAAACTGTGCTTGTAGGTTAGCGAAGCGTCCATGCATGTGTTGACATAAACGTTATTCTTCACCTCTTCGGGAGCAAGAAAACCGCATGTGGTGTTATTTAATGTTGGATTAATATCTATTTTACTTTATTGGCATACATTGTTGTACATGTACATTTTATGTGCCACCCTGCAAATATATAATTACTGTGAAATCCATATCATTTAATGAAAAATGAAGGTTATCTGATGCCTTCATCAAATATTTTGATGCCAATTCGATGTTTAACTATACTATTGATGACACCTATAAATTTTCAGTTTTACTAGCAAGGCAAAAGTGCAAGTTATTGCCTTACAAAGCCTTTTCACATATAATGTATTTGTTGACTGTTTTTGGTATCATCTGATGTATCTGATGTTTGTATGTCATGTATATTGCAGGTGATTTCGAGAACATCTTCGAATTAATTTGTTATTAATAAGACAACTATTGTTCTCAAATGTTTAATCAGATAACTGTTTCTGGACACAGTTTGGTTTTTAAATAACATATATCTATTTAAGTTGCTAGCTTTATTAGCGTTTTTCTTATAAATTTTATGCGTTATTGTATTTATTTTTGATAGTATGTTGAGAGGAAGTATAGAATAGAAAGAGCCAATGGTAAGTACTATGTAATAAATGTTTTAACTGCAACTGAAGATTTACTGTAATTTTTGCCATATTTTTTAAAATTTGTTTGAAATACAACGCTAGTTGTGCATTTATAATTAACACCGATTTTAATTTTCAAAGAAAACATAATAATAATAAAAATAATGATCATGGAGGACGACGACGACGACGATGATGATGATGATGATGATGATGATGATCTGAAGTAAGTCATATAAAGTAAACATATCTGTGGAGGTTTTCAAAAACTTACAGAATTTGGTAGGTGGTGGTATTTTCGTTTTTATTACCTGACAGTTAGAGGTGCGTGCATATTTACCATACCGCAAGGTCACAGTTTCTCCATCATTCCATAAATAAAATTTTCCTTAACCTTAATATGACAAAGTGAAATTTAAAAAAAAATTGTATTACGATATTTAGAAGTTTGAAGATGACTTCAAACTCAGAAAGTTATATTTAATTTGTTAAAATTGTTTATTCGTATTAACAAAAATGTGTTTTAAGTCAATTATCTTACTCGCTATATAGTTTCTGATGGCATTATATTGTGTGTATAGACTTAAAGGCTATTCTATTTCTAAGATACTATTTGAATATTCAATGTTTCTGATAATAGTGAATTCACATAAGTACAATGTTGGTTACTAAACCGCAATAGTGCTAGTTAGAGGGAACTAACATCTTTTATCTACTTAATTTATCAGCATTAATCTAATTTCTTGAGTCTTCAATGTTAACGTTATACACAATACTAGTAAACACCGAAATAAATGTTTGATGAAGAATCAAAAAAGCGTACAGAATCTCGCTCGTCATATCGGTTAAAATGAAGGTGTTTATGTTGGCATAGTTATTTCAGTATCTTACATAATAATGTATTTATATTTCACAGAACCATTTTACAGTTACTGTGACGGATATAAGGACTTAATCAGAAAGCCAGCAGCAAAGGTAGTCGATATTGAATACTCATCCCCTGCAGATGGTAAGTTATAAAAACAAAGTAAGTAAAATAATTGAAATAATCAAACAATGTACTCAACAACAACAACAACAGCAATAACAGGAACAAAAAGAAAACTATTGCCTGAATGTTATAAATTTTTGAATAATAAGTGCCTGGATTTATAATCATTGTGTGGTAAACCTTTTCTTTAAAAAACAACTCAAACGCTATAGTATATGTACAATATATGCATTAGCTTTTTAAGTTTGAAATGTGATATGTCATAATGCCCGTGTACAATGAGAGAGCAGCGCATCTCGCCATCTATATCAGAGCTCCACTCGGTTGAGATGTTAGAACGAGAAAGTTAGTTAATTCGCTTGCCGGTTGTCAATAGGTTTTTTGGCAATCTGGTTTCCTACACCATCCCTGTACACATTATAAGTGAAGTTAGCCAGACTGTGGTGTAGAAGTAAAAATCATAACTCTCCCCATGCACCACGTATAATTGACTCGAATCTTTGAGATTTATTATAGGAAGCTTTCTGCATCGGCAAAATAAGAAAATTTGATGGTGGTTCCTTGAACTGTAAAATTCACTATTAACTCTAGAAAACTCGGTATAACTACACTGTCAATAATCTTTATGATAGTAAAATTTGATTTTCAAAATATCCTGTAATTGGGTTGCTAGAATTGTACTTAGACATATGGACATTGACTAGTATTTTTGGTTTTATTACGTTGATCTTTATTGTTTTTGTTATGTTCTAGGTGATATTTTGATATACTTTACTGTTTATGTTTGTTGTTTGCAGATCATTCAAATACTCATGAGGTTTTGTGGCACGCAGAAGCACAAGATTCATTTTTCAATAACGTCACTTATAAACATGGACGTTTTGTGATAGCTCAGAAAGGATACTATTACATCTACAGCCATGTCACATTTAAAGAGTCCAATGTTACCGATACACCGTACACCAGTTTGTGCCACTTCATATTTAAAATCAAGCCAAATGGAATAGGTGAATACACAGAAAAACTCATGGAAAACTCGCAGTCGAAATGCCAACTACAGACACAAACAAGTAACAGTACCAGTTATATTGGAGCCGTGTTTTATTTAGGAGAAAAGGACGAGGTACAAGTCAGAGTCACACATCCAGATAAAATAACAAAGTCTCATTACAGCAACTATTTCGGTTTACACATGATATAACCAACTGAGAAAAATATCAAGGGGCAGCTTCAGTCTCGAGGAAGGATGTGCTTACAGCGACCTAAGGTATAACTTGTACAAATGCCCACCTAAATGATTTTCGAAAAATATTCAAAGATAACAGAAAAAATCATTACAATGAAGTTTTAAAAGAATATACCGTACATAACTATTTTGAAATTCAATCGTTAATTTATTCATTCGTTATTTAATTCCTCTAATGTAGAGATTCATAGAAAATATACATAGCAATGCTTACCTATAAGACATAATACAAAATGAAATGGTTATATACATAACTCAGCAACATAAGTAATTATAAACACATAATTTATGTTCACCGTTTTGGATTTTTCAGATTATCATACAGCTGAATTTAATACTAACTACTATTACTACTACTACTACTAATGCTGCTACTGCTGCTGCTGCTTGGATCATCATCATAAATTTATATCCTCAATACTGAGATACATGATAATCTTCATTATAATTAATATATAACTTAACTAACAATAGATATAAAGATATATACAGAAGTGAGACAAACATAGAAAGTGATGTGTCTGAGTTAAACAAAAGAATTATGATCAGATATATATGCTAGGTGGAAAGTCTGTAGTACACTGCAGAGACTGTCCTGATAAACTGGAAAGACATATAAAGAAATTCCTTCCATGTTACATCGTCTCTAAAACAAGCTAGTGGTCTAACAAGTAGAGCTATGGTTGTATTCACATAATGCGTTCAACTCTAAGTTAACCTGGATTCCAAAAACGTCTGTAATGCCAGACCAAAATTCGTCTATGAATACGGAAACGCTAGGACACGAGCAAGTAATATGTTGAAATAGATTAGAAAATACCTGATTACATAAAGTGCATAACTGGATAGTGTTGTTTTGAATAAGAGTCCACAGTTTAGTGATAAATTTGCATATACTGGTATTATTAGAAGTATATGATATGTTCCAAATAACAGATGATTGGATATTGTCGGTTATTTTGTTGAATGTGGTAAAATCAGTGCCTCTATGTGTTCTTTGGTTCCTTTGCATGTTCTCTTGCTGATTAAATGCTACATAGACTACTGTCTTCCATTGTTGCCTCGTAGGAAAAATGCAGCTATCAACAAACTGTTGTAAATAGTATACTAACGCGTATTTCAAAGTAGTCCAAATATAGTGCAATCATAAATACCTACTTCCTGGGGATACTGACTTGTGATACTTTTGAATATTTATAAAACTATAACATGACAGCACTATTCACCTTCATTATAGTTATTGTCATATCTTGGATTTACATAAGACTTTTGTTATTTTTGGTATGCAAAATAAGATTAAAATTTGAAAATAAATTATTTTTCTGTATAAAGTTTGTTTATTTTGCTTAAGTTATTCAACCCTACAAACGAAAAATGGACATTTTGTTATAGCTCAGAAAGTATACTATTACATCTACAGCTAGGTCACAATTAAAGAGTCCAATATTACCGATACACCGTACACCAGTTTGTGTCACTTCATATTTAAAATCAAACCAAACAGAAAGAATTAATACACAGAAAAAATACTGGAAATGTCACAGACGCAATATCATCTACAGTCACAAACAAGCAAAAGTACCAGTTATAGTTTAGCTGTGTTTTATATAGGAGAAAACCACTAGGTTGGGGGTCAATGTCCCACGTCCATATAAAATAGCAAAGTCTGATTACATCAACTATTTTGGTTTACACATGATATAACCACTGAGAACAATATCAACAGGCAGCTTCAGTCCGGAGTGGGGTTAGGAGGGGGATATGATAAAGGATGACGTTAGACACACCATATACGAGTCGACACCGGACGGTATTTTTCCCTCGTAAATTTCATACAAATAAATGTAAAATCTACTACTACAATCAATGCTATTGAAATCATAAAAGATAAAGAAAAGTTTTGGAAAGATGAGCTTAGTAGGATGTGACACTAAAACAAACTCAAGATTTCATTATCTTTCGTTTGATTTGATTTGTTCGTCTCCCCATCTCAAGCCAATTATATCAAATAGTGAGGTTTTATCGATCCGCGGTTTTTACATTCCCTTAATCTCTATGATAACACACACACACACACACACACACACACACACACACATATATATATATATATATATATATATATATATATATATATATATATATATATATATATATATATATACATGTATATATATAAAACGGGGAAGTGAGGTCGTTTGGTCTGGAAGGGTCCAATTATCTCCCTGTTAAGCTAGCTACAGCCTCCATGTATGTAATTAAATTTGAGAATGGAAAGAACATGGAACTCTCTGTGTGTGTGTGTGTGTGTGTGTGTGTGTGTGTGTGTGTGTGTTGCTATATTAAAAGCAATCACAGTTTGTGAGCCTAATCTATCGCGAACAGCTGCCGCTAAATGTCATATCAGAAGAATTGTAAACTGCGATTAGGTTCAAAACACAATTCTAAAAATAGAGAATTCCAGTCGAAAGTAGAGATTAAATCGTAATCAGTTCGTTCACATCAAAATGCTAACGTTTAGTACTAAGATAATCATCAAACACAAGCGTACCGGCTAATGGTCAAATCATAATCCCAAAAGCTAAGTTAAAACTTTACAAACTGCAATATAAATTAAAACTTCCATCACGGAAGTGAGGTAGGCTAGTCCGGAAAAAATGGGCAACTCCTGATCGATAAGTTGTCAAATGCAAGAACAAAACTGGGATGACCGCCATAAAACGTTTTGAAAGCTTTCATAAAGATAAGATTGTAACATCTCCGAGTCGTTGTATAAAGTTCCCCTTAGTTGGAGCAAGTTCTTTAATAGCGTACAAACTATGAAACAGATACACCAAGAGCAGATGAAGCAGGTATATTTCTGCTAAGAAAAGAAGAAAGTTAACGATAGACTATTAAGGCGCCTGAAAACAAAACTGAAAAACTTATATCGAAACGTCGTTGGCTGTAGGCGAAAGTGCAGAATTTTTTTCCTGTGCGTTGCGCTGATGGCATTATACAGCAGGGTTCTTTAGCGTGCCAAACCCACTGTGACACGGGACCTCGTTTATTTTAAGTTCCAATCTGAACGAACCGCGACTTTAATTTCGTAATGCCGAGTGCTTGGCGAAAGAACAGCCACTACCCACTTTCAAGTCTTTGGTCAGACCCGACCGGGGTTTGAACCCACAACCTCCCACTAACGGAGCGAGCACTCTACAAACTGAGCTACCGCAGTGGTTCAGAAAAGATTAAAAAATGAGATTCAAAATCGAGATCAGAACACGTTAGTGCATCATTCGGACGACAAAGAAAGACTTACTGAAGATACAATAACAAAACATTTAGAGAAAATGTGAATGTCATCTAATCCAGTGAGCTTCAAGAGATTATTTAATTCTTCAAGGTCTACTGCATACTTTGACCTATACCTCAATTGTGACACCACTTTGAAGCCAGAATTGGGCTTTAATGGCTAAGTAATTTTAGTTATATTGGAATCAATATGACTGTAAACTTACCTTTTATGCTGCAATAAGCTTCTCCTGCTTATGGTGTATTTGCTTCACAGTAAATGCGCTATGGTGGAGCTTGTATCTACCCCAGAAAACGACGCGAACTTCTCCATATATACTGACTCAGGGACATTGTAAAATCTAGGCTTATAAGGTACTTAAAAGGTTTATGGTCATCATTAAATATTGATGATAAGTATGATGTCATTGTGTCCACACTTATCCTGGATATATTTGAAGTCCAGTTGTTCCATTTTCCTTTCATATTAAACTTTGATCATCTCCCTTGGCGATTCTAGCTAGCTCAGCAGATAAAGGCCTTTTTGCCAATTAAAAACTATTCAGCATATGTATTTTATACCTTTGTAATTATTGCAATGTCTTGTTCTAGGGATTCAGATTTGGGAAATTGCTAGCCCTCATGAATTACTTTCTATACAAGTATAGAAAGAAAATACCCGTAAAATAAGAAGGTCATATCATACAGCCTTTAGCTAAATGTAAGCATACCGTGTAAGTATGTCAGATTTTGGTCATTTAAGATGGACAGGAAACCACAACATCCATAGTATCACTTGACTGTGCAGGAAACAATAAAAAAACAAACACACAAATCCATGTCCAAATCATAATCTCAAAAGTTAAAACTTTGAAACTGACTAATAAGAGTGCTCCTGAAGGGTAAGCTCCTCCTGTTTAGTTATAGCTACATCGGCCATGTGTGTAATAAAAATTAAGAGTAAAAGGAACATAGAACTAGAGGACTTCAAATGTATCTAAAGCAATCCTGGACTTATCAACAATACTATGATGATTGTCATAAACTTTTTTAGGGCCCCAATAAGCCCAAGCTTGCAATATCACTGGGTCAACAATTAATTTGAAAGAAGCTTGCTTTGTTGTATAAAGTTGTCATAATAGGAACAAGCTCTACTGTATTGTGAAACCAATACATCTTAAGCAGGAGAAGCAGGTATATTGCTGTATAGAAAAGGAAAGTTGGAAAGTCGACAATAGAAAAATAATGTTGAAATCATCAAACAAAGAAATCACAAACAAAATCATAGAAAAAAATCATTGTTTTATATCAATATAACACACACAAATATAGACAAATTATCCCAATATATCACTTAAATAATATGGCAATGGTAAATAACAAGTTTTATAACAACAAACTACATAAATAGATTAAATTAGCCATATAAAAACCATGTTTAAAGCACTAAAATGATATGCATTGATTATCATATGAAAACCATGGTGATCTTAGTACACAAATCGTTTTCATGTTTTCAATACAGTTAAAAAAATGCCTTCCTCAAATGTCCCATAATATAGCAAATTTTAGCATTAAATTTGGTTTTATGCGATATATTAAAATATTGACTGTTTCTAAGGAAACAACCTATATTTTAATAAAGGCAAGTTTATGGTAGCAAAATCGCAAATTTTAGCATTAATTTTTTTTGTGAAATAATACTCACCTATATTAAAATATTGGCCGTTGCACTAGTGAGTAACTAGTATTCGAATACTAGTTGGCCACTAGGGAAACAGCGCATATTTTCATATAGGTGAGTTTATTGAAGCAAAAATAGTGTTGTTACTATATATGTATTAGCCTATACAACCATTTTTTTTCTTTCTATGAAGCCTTTAAGGAAGACTGGCTTCTTACTTTTTATCAGTCTAAATGCCTTGTGACACAGTTCCATGGTGTATGAGTACCTTAGCAAGTTGCAGTGCCATTAACCATTGACCTTAATTTGTCACAATGAAACTATCATAAATCACGGAAAACTATGTCTTTAGTGAGTGAGGCCTCTCAAAGAACCATAACTTGATTTGTTCCACCTTTGTGAATTGTCAAAACAGTGCATTTTAAACACACTCATCTTTTATTATGTAAGCACAATTTCACTGCTCATGCAATTTGTAACCCCTGTCCATCTTTGCCTGATGAACGAAGACCATAATTTCATTCCAATAGTGGTTTCTATTGTGACCATAAAAATATTTTCTGTAGGTGTGTTTCAAATATGTTATACCAAAACTAACATAAGATGTAAACTTGTATAGAGTGAGTTGCTAGGTATGTGTAAACCACCATGCCTAAGCCAAATAAGTCAATCTAGAGCCTTTACTTTTAGATGCATTCCAATGTAACATATCTGGCACTTAAAATCCATGAAAAATTGTGGAACGACACTGTCTACAATTGAATCAATTCATAAAAAACAAAAAATAGCATTTTGGTTGTACTGAAGTTACTGTTCTGAAAAGCTTTAAAACTATAAAACAAAAGATTGACAAAACAACAGGATCAACTGTAATCAATTAAGTTCAGTTGAACCTACCTTAAAGATTACCACTATATAAGGGCTACATGCTTTTAAAGGCCAGTACAATTACATCCTGATCGCTCTTTATTCAGAATATTTGGACCTGTATATAAGGGCCACCTTCTCATAAAGCCACTTTTACTAGTTCCTTAGGTTTGCCTTTATAGACAGGTTTTACTGTACAATATAATATAAATCTATCTCAAAATAAAAAAAATATCACAAGGTTAATTTAAAATTCATTCTAAATAAAAATAAACAAATACAATAAATAAATATTTTGTATCTTGCACTATAAACATCAGCAATACTAGTATAAAAGGCAAGACTAAAAACAATATCACAGTTCGTACAAAAATGACAAAAAAAACATACACAACATTATATGTTATATCCTTATAACAAACTTTACGGCACTACTTCTTCCCAGAGCAGATCCTAGTGTGATAAAGTTTGTCTGTTCACCTGCCTAAGTCCAAGATCCAAACACTTCAGGTTTCCACCACCACAAAGTGAGAGATAGTATAAGAATCTTGATTTGACTATAAAGCATCCATATTACACCTTATGAAAATCTAGCAAATTTCATTGGATAAGACCTAGGTAACAATTTGTATTGCCACATATAATTTATAAAGTCACAAAGCTTTGCATGTGAATTTATATATTATTATACCTCGCAGAAAATTCCTAAACTATTATTGGTTAATTTCTAATCATGGGGCATAAAACAATTAACAAGTTTTGAAACAGCATTCAACAATGCCATGGGATATTGCAATGTTCACCTCTAGGTACAGAAACTACCAAGTTATTTCTAATCCAATTCTTTCCATACATCCCTCCATTTTGACTAGTAACACCCAAACATCCTGACCAGATTATTTCCAGTCAATATTTCAAGTTGTCAGATTAAAAAGGTAAAACAGAATGACTTTTTTTGTTCAGGAAAATTAAGTAAATGCTGCCATTGGTTGACGGAAATATAGTGGATTGTCTCCCCTTACGAAATTTCCCTCCCTCGTCTATCGGTTTGAGAGACGTTCTGTCAGAGAGACAATCATCCATAGTTCTCTCAACCAAGGGTACTATTTCTATATTATTCTTCTCTCTCTAACTTGGAGGTCAATGGTTATGGGGTATGCAAAAAAACTCCTTAACATATGGATTTTGAATTTTTGTTTGACTGGAACCCTAAAGGGTGTCTAATTGCTTGCTGTGAAATATTTATTTAACCAACTAGATGGACAACTTTATTTAAACCAGAGATGGTGAGCTTGTAATTAATACATATGATTTTGTCAATCAACAGTTTTATATTTCATTCATTTAATCAATACAAGCTAGCTGTAAGTAAATCTTTGTGCCTAGGTCTGGTGTTATATTCTATCATTTGGTCCTTGCAAATTCCATAGATATCTGAACAACCTAATTGATTTTCAATTAAAAATCCATACAACACTTTTTAAATTGAAAATAAAAAAAATTGTTACAACTACAGTCAAACCTGCCTTAAGGACTACCTGCTTATAAAGCCCAGTAGAATTATATCCCAATTTTTTTATTTATATTATTTGAATCTGTATATGAAGGCCACTTTTACTGGTTCCCTTGGGTGGCCTTTATAGATAGGTTTGACTGTAATCCGACCAATTTTTTTCTGCAATTTGAAAAAAAGTTCATTTTAATGCAAGTCTTCCAAGCGTTGATTCAAGTAACAGCTTTAACTGCTAATAAATCAGATTAAAGTCAGTATGTAGAGAAATGGACGGATTGAAATCTCGATGATTATTCACTCTTTTTTAAAGCAAGGAATTACATCAACTATATGATGACTGGAATGTATCATTATTGGTAACACTGTAACCATGACAACAAAATGCTGTAGCTATTTCAGATTACTATTGGTCAGTAGTATGGAATAACTCCCCTCCAATCAACTGCTGCACCATACCATCTGAAAAACAAAATTAAAATTCAGTTATAACTACAAAGGGAGATATCACATAATGCAATTCTGCATGCATGCACTTTTGCAATGTCTGAAATTTAGCGTAAATTTTTACTGTTCAAATTTCAGTAGTTTTTTGGAACATATGAGATAATTTTCACAATATTAAAAGTTTCTACTTTTTTCTACTTTTATACACAGTCAAACCTTGTTATAATGTCCCTTAATAACTTTTTCACCTTGCTTATCACCACAGTTCTTTAAAGTCCTTGAATCCATTTCTTCCATGTTCACTTTTGAAAATTAAATTGAGAGTACTCCATGTGACCAGGCCAAACTGAAATCAATCAAATTGAGAGTACTCCATGTGACCAGGCCAAACTGAAATCAATCAAATTGAGAGTACTCCATGTGACCCAGCCAAACTGAAATCAATCAAATTGAGAGTACTCCATGTGACCAAGTCAAACTGAAATTCAATTGGTGGCATTCCATGCGACCTGGCCAAATTGAAATTCAATTGAGAGTACTCCATGTGACCTGGCCAAACTGAAATCAATCAAATTGGGAGTACTCCATGTGACCAAGTCAAACTGAAATCAATCAAATTGAGAGTACTCCATGTGACCAAGTCAAACTGAAATTCAATTGGTGGCATTCCATGCGACCTGGCCAAATTGAAATTCAATTGAGAGTACTCCATGTGACCTGGCCAAACTGAAATCAATCAAATTGAGAGTACTCCATGTGACCAAGTCAAACTGAAATTCAATTGGTGGCATTCCATGCGACCCGGCCAAACTGAAATCCAATTGAGAGTACTCCATGCAACCCTGCCAAACTGAATTTTAATTGAGAGTACCAATTGTGACCCAGTCAAAATGAAATAACTAAAGAGTACTTCATGTGATCGGCCAAACTGAAATTAAATTGAGAGCACTCCATCCGACCTGGTCAAATTGAAATTAATTTGAGAGTAATTCGTGTGACCCAGCCAAACTGAAATTGAGAGTACTCCATGCAAACCGGCCAAACTGAAATTAATTGAGAGTACTCCTGGATGAAAACCGGCCAAACTGAAATTAATTGAGAGTACTCCATGCAAACCGGCCAAACTGAAATTCAATTGAGAGAACTCCATGTGAACCAACCAAACTGAAATTCAATTGAGAGTACTCCATGTGAACCAGCCAAACTAAAATTCAATTGAGAGTACTCCATGTGAACCAGCCAAACTGAAATTCAATTGAGAGTACTCCATGTGAACCAGCCAAACTGAAATTCAATTGAGAGTACTCCATGTGAACCAGCCAAACTAAAATTCAATTGAGAGTACTCCATGTGAACCAGCCAAACTGAAATTCAATTGAGAGTACTCTAATGTGAACAAGCCAGACTGAAATTCAATTAAATTGAGAGATGAGATTCTATAATCAAATATTTGACTTACTTTGTCATTATACACTGATCTAATTGTGGTATTTTATCTTCTTGGTCTTTTCTCACTAGAGCTGTGCGTCCTGTTATCTTTCTACCAAATCTTGTCTCTATAAAGTATAATACAAAACACATTAACAAATGAAATACTGCAACACTGCAGATATATTCCTTAACAACTTATATGATTCTTGATTGATGGATTGATTGATGGATTGATTGATTGATTGATTGATTGATTGATTGATTGACTGAGTGATAGATAGATTGATTGATTGATTGATGTCATGCATCCCAGTCAATTATATTCCACTAATATCAAGAAGTCACCAGCTATAGGTGAAATGGCAGCAAGGATGGTTCTTTAGCATGCTATGCCTATCCTGACAGGGGTCATCAATTGACATGGGTAATCTATTATTCAGACACAGGTCACACATTGGTAACTGTCATGTAATTTTAGGTTTCTTCTCAAGAACCCTGTTCCTTTCATTTTTAAATGCAGAATACTTGATCAAAGAACAATCGCTACCTTTCTTTTAAAATCTTGATCAGACCTGACTAAGGTTTTAACTCCCACCTACAAGATATGGAATGAGCACTTAACAACCATACTACTAAGTGATATATATGATCAACAGAACATTCTATAGGCAATACATGTATTACTATTGTTCCAGAGAACTTAGACAGTTGATTTATTATACCCCCCGCTTAAAAAGTGGGGGGTATATTGTGATAGGAGTGTCCTTCCGTGTGTCCGTCCGTGCTTCCGTTACACCTTAGGGTACCTATCTCTTATCCACAACTCCTCCTAAACCCTTCAATGGATTTTCATGAAACTTTCACACAATCTTTGTGATATAATGTAGATGTGTACCTTCTATTTAAAAATTTGATCCGATGAATTCTTTTTATGTGGGGGGAGCAGGGGTATTTTTTGTGAGCTTGTAACTCACAGTTTTTCTAGTCTTTAATATAAAATCAAGTATTGTACTTTTGGTACCTATTTTGATATCCTGTAAATAAAATCATATTACATATCAAACCTATAAGGTTTGCTGACTTGAACTTGAATTACAAAACAGGTATATACCAAAACTTTTGTCTTTTTCCATAACAGAGAAAAACCAATGTGTTGTATATATACCTAAATGTACCTCAGATAGGTGTACATCACACCTGGTTGACCTGCATACTGGTACTCATTATTATCATGCGGGTAAAAATAAGGTTGTCTTCCAGGTGTGCGGTTCAGGTTTTACTCATTCTCATGTATATGTATAATAACTACCCTTCATACAATGCTCTAAATTTGCATACGAGGCACGGATAACGAGGGGGCATATGTGCAGTGTTTGAAAAACAACTAATTTTCGGTATGTATAGCAAAACCAGCAGGCTGTAGAACGCTTATTTTTTACATTTAATTTGGCTTTTATATTTTAGATTCAATTTGTATAACATTGAATATAAATCATTAAACATAAAAGCTTAATTGACAAAAAAGCGACTATCTAAGTTCACTGGAACAATAGTTGTGTAATGTGTCTGACTCAAATTTTTTACTAGTTGGCTAGTGTTTTTCTTTATTATGGCCCTTAACTCATTAGCTTTCTGTCAGTATACTGTCAAGAGAGATTTATATTTTAATCCTGTGTGTCACATTGTTCCTTTCATAAAATAAAGCCATGAATGACTTGAAGTCCATTTTTGAACTTTATTTTTTTAACTAGATGCTATCAAGAAACTTTTCAAACATAATTGTAATAACATCAGAAATTTAAAGACTTGCCACTTTTTTCAGAAAAAATTACCATTGGAAATTTAGAGCAAGGTCAAGACCCAGTGGTCCATAATGGTCATTTGAGTGAGACTAATGCATTTCAAATGCAAATGTAAATTGTTATATGCCTATATAAAAGGGATAGCATTTGGCCTTGGCTCAGGTGACCTAAAAATTACAAATCATTAGCACTAGGAGTAAAACAATATATCGGTGATTGATTTTAATCAATATTTAGAATTACAATACATATATCAATACAGGCTGTGAAAAACTGACATATCGGCAACTCTGAATTCCAGATTTTTCCATGTTCAATTTGACTTTTATACACACCAGAAGTGACAATAACGTGACAGTAAACAACAACATAGATACTCCCGATTGTGTAATTGATATTATAGTTCCTTGGAACTCAAAATCTGATTGTATACGAGTCCTTTGGGCATCCTGTATATAAAGGTATATAGCAGGAGGGACACAGATAAAAAAGTTATCTGTAAATTATGTCTTTGGATATATTGTAAGCCCATACAATGGAAACATGACAAATAATAAGTGTGAAGACACTATCGAGCCTTATGCATACACATGTATTGCCAATATACCGTGATACGTATCATATTGCAAGCAGTGTGTCATGATATGTATCATATTTTGACATGTCTGTATCACCCCAGCCCTAATTAGCACTAACCTATGTTTAAAGCCAATGGTTTATGGCACGATAGACCTGTGTAGTAAATCAACGAAAATCTATTCTCTACCCTCCAATCACTGACTAGATCTATATTTAGACTAAACAGTAATCCCAGCATGCCATTCACATTTGTCACCCAGATCGGACATTTTGGAGTCTTCAACATACTGCCAACCTATAAATGTAAAAACACAAACACTACACATAACATTATAATTGTTTTACCAATTGACCATTTAAAGATATAACTTTGATTGTATTGAATTTATAGGCTGATAATTTGATCATTTAGTCATGTGCAAGTTGAAAGAACAGTGAATTATATCAGTCATTATTATCTTTTAACCCTAAGAATGCTATAGGACCAAAAATATCCACACCACACCCAGGCCCTCCCCCTTCAGACTATGTTCAGCGCCACAGGTCCTTTTGCTCTATCAAAGTTTCAACATTCCATTTTAATAACAACAAATGAAAGTCTAATAATCTGCCAAAATCAAACAATTGAGGTTATTGGTGAAACATCACACATGTCCAACTTAAGTTTTGGTAAATATTTTCATTTGGTCTCCAAAAGTTTATTGAAGAGAATTCAGTATGGTTGTAAATATATCATAATAACTAATTTTTTGGTCCTTTTTACTAGTTATATCCTTTAGAGAATAAAACTTGTTGGATAACAGACACAAATTGCATAAAAATGTGAAGCCATGTAACAACGAGATATTGTGCAAATGACAGGTAACTAAGTTAAACCCTGTATCAGCCCAGTAATTTTGGTTATTTAAAATTACAACCAAATAAAGGTACTTTTCCCTAAGGAAAACTGACTAAAATTTCCCAATTTAAGACCAACTGTGATAGACAAGTAAATATATAAAAATAGAATATTTTTTCCCAATTTAAAAGGCAGAAGGTAGTTTTTAAAAACCATAACACAATCCCCGCGGCCCTCCAATATTCATTTAAAGTTCTACATTTTGAGGAGTCACCCCAGTGGCTGTGCCCCACATGAAATCCAACTTACCTCAGTTCTTGTGTCTCTATCTTCAGTTTTATCCCAGTACATATATCCAATGTCACTTCTTTCTTTCACACCTTTCAGTGGTTTTGGCTGTAAACATAAAGAAAAAAAATTATAACTAAATAAGACACCTGTTCTAGTGACCCCTTATAGAATCCAAACTGGGAAATCCCAACCATGAGCAAGATCAAAATACAAATAGGCAATGGCAAATGTTAACCTCTAGATAAACACTTTATTTATGTGTTAGACTAATCTAAAAAAAATGGTATGAATTTCATTGTTTAATCCACCAACATAATGGGAAAAAAACAACAACAACAAAAAACACTGGGGCCATGTTTTCAAACTTTGGTCAACATTATTACATTATAATGTCACAAAAATCATTAATGAGAAACAGGTAAAACTGGATTTATTCAAAACCCAATTAAGACTAAAAAGATAAACCACAGTTGACCCACAGACAGTATTTATGTGGGGCAAATTCTATTATCTTAATTTTTTACATTGTATTGAAATTGTTTCTTAATTTAAAGACATTTCCATGATACTTTAAAAAATTCAATGACTTTTCAAGGAAAAAACTGAATTTCATGACTTTTCAAGAGTGAAATCAATTTGACTGAGTTTTCAATTTCTTTGCCAATCAAGTGTAACTGACACAGAATTATGATTATGGTTATGTAACCTTTATTTTCTACATTTTTATATTCCTCCATTTATCTAAGATAACAAAACAATTTCAGAAAGTTACAAATTAGAGAATCACCATGTGACAATTCAAATACAAATTAATTTATTTTAATATTTCACACTCAAAACAGAAAAAGTTGTCAAACACATACTCATCATGTTTAATTAAACACAACTGAAATTATAATTTGTCACTATTAAACACACAATAGTTAAAATATAAACAAATTATGATTTATCTCCCTTCATTTATATTAAAAAAATTCAATTCTCCTTTGTTTCAAGAATTGTGATTGGTTATATTTTTTGTTACGTTAGCATGAATGGATTGGCTCTCAGTGAACCCATCTTATAATGGATGACGCACAGAGGTATTTGAATTCATACACCATAGTGATGCTATAGCAATGCTGTTATTAAAATTGTTGATTTGTTGAAAAAATTCTATAAATTGAATTATAAGAAATGAAGTTAATTTTTTTTTTTGTTATGGAAGTATGAAAGAATTGGACATTGCACATGTAAAATAATTCGCTACACAAATTATCCAGTGTGCAAAAAAGTCCAAAAACTTCCATACTTCCATAACAAAAAGAAAAATTAACCTTATTCCTATAATATTTGTAAGTATGTATCACAAACATAACATCCAGCAGTTACCCAAATAGACATGATCATAGTAAAAACAAACTTTGATAACTTGAGTTATCTCCACTTTGACTGTGTTAAAATAAGTTTACAACTTCAACATCCAGCAGTTACTCAAATAGACATGATCATAGTTAAAACAAACTTTGATAACTTGAGTTATCTCCACCTTGACTGTGTTAAAATAAGTTTACAACTTCAACATCCAGCAGTTACTCAAATAGACATGATCATAGTTAAAACAAACTTTGATAACTTGAGTTATCTCCACCTTGACTGTGTTAAAAAAGTTTACAACTTCAACATCCAGCAGTTACTCAAATACACATGATCATAGTTAAAACAAACTTTGATAACTTGAGTTATCTCCACCTTGACTGTGTTACTTCAACATCCAGCAGTTACTCAGACATGATCATAGTAAAAACAAACTTTGATAATTTGAGTTATCTCCCCCTTGACTGGGTTAATTAAAAATAAGTATCACAACTTTAACATCCAGCAGTTACTCAGATATGTTATCAAATAAACATTAAAGTACAAATTAAAATAAATTGAAAAGCATTTGATTAAGATTCAGGAGTTAAATACTCTGTCCCCAGTTTCACATCATTTCTTAACTAAGAAATTCCTTAACTTAAATCTGACAATTTTTGTTGATCTTTTCATTATAAGTTTCAACAAAATAAGAATATACTTGTAGATGTTATAAGCCTGAAATGATCTTCAAAATGATACCCTAAATTCATGAAAATATTGAAAACTAGTAAAATTATTCAGATTTAAATTTAGGGAAATCTTAGCTAAATTGTGAAACTGGGGCCATGAGTGGATCTTTGAATTTTTAAATCTAAAAGGAAATAAAGAATTTTTTCCAGGAATTGATATCCTAGTTATCAAAGTTTTATTATTAAACAAATCAAACAACAGAATATATAACATCATCTGTAACTTCAATGTCACATCACCAACAAATAATAAACTTACAACACTGACATCAGGTTCCTGGGGAAATACATTCTGTATTGTTTACAGAAGTAAATTGATATAAATTAAGTTATCATAAAATTGTAAATGTTTGAAATGAATAATCCATATTGCTTTTGTTATACCTGTTTACTAGTTTTATTTTCTAGTTTAACAAACAAAATTTTGTCTATAAAACAAGAGGCCCATGGGCCTGATACGCTCACCTGATAATTAATGGCTAGCTGATAGATTTAAAAAAAACATAAATACTAAACCCCAATGGTTTTTTTTTTTACATCATGATAACCGTTGTATCAATACCTACAACATTCTAGTATACATGCCTATTCAAAAAGTTAATAGTTTTCAAGATAATGAAACATTTCTGTATTGTTTCGCATATGTGACCTTGACCTTTAAACCCATAACCTTTTTCTATACATCAAAATGATTGTTGTATCAATATCTACATCATTCTAATATACATGCCTATACAAAAAGTTTATAGTTTTCGAGATAATTAACCATTTCAGTATTGTTTTGCATCTGTGGCCTTGACCTTTGAACCCATGACCTTTTTCTATACATCAGAATGATCATTGTATCAATACTTACAACATTCTAATATACAAGCCTATACAAAAAGTTTATAGTTTTTGAGATAATTAACCACTTCGGTATTGTTTCACATCTGTGACCTTGACCTTTGAACCCATGACCTTTTTCTATACATCAAAATGATCGTTGTATCAATACCTACGACATTCTAGTATACATGCCTAAACAAAAAGTTTATAGTTTTCAAGATAATTAACCATTGCGGTATTGTTTCCCATCTGTGACCTTGACCTTTGAACCCATGACCTTTTTCTATATATCAAAATGATTGTTGTATCAATACTAACAACATTCTAATATACATGCTATAACATGTATAAAAAAGTTTATAGTTTTCGAGATAATTAACCATTTCGGTATTGTTTCACATCTGTGACCTTGACCTTTGAACCCATGACCTTTTTCTATACATTAAAATGATCGTTGTATCAATACCTACAACATTCTAATATACATGCCTACACAAAATTTATAGTTTTCGAGATAATTAACTATTTCGGTATTGTTTCACATCTGTGACCTTGACCTTTGAACCCATGACCTTTTTCTATACATCAAAATGATCGTTGTATCAATACCTACAACATTCTAATATACATGACTATACAAAAAGTTTATAGTTTTCGAGATAATTAACCATTTTGGTATTGTTTCGCATCTGTGACCTTGACCTTTGAACCCATGACCATTTTCTATACATCAAAATGATCGTTGTATCAATACCTACAACATTCTAATATACATGCCTATACAAAATGTTTATAGTTTTCGAGATAATTAACCATTTCGGTATTGTTTCGCATCTGTGACCTTGACCTTTGATTCCATGACCTTTTTCTTTACATCAAAATGATCATTGTATCAATACCTACAACATTCTTATATACATGCCTACACAAAATGTTTATAGTTTTCGAGATAATTAACCATATCTGTATTGTTTCGCATCTGTGACCTTGACCTTTGAACCCATGACCTTTTTCTATACATCAAAATGATCGTTGTATCAATACCTACAACATTCTAATATACATGCATATACAAAATGTTTATAGTTTCGAGATAATTAACCACTTCCGTATTGTTTCGCATCTGTGACCTTGACCTTTGAACCCATGACCTTTTTCTATACATCAAAATGATCATTGTATCAATACCTACAACATTCTAATATACATGCCTATACAAAAAGTTTATAGTTTTCAAGATAATTAACCATTTCTGTATTGTTTCGCATCTGTGACCTTGACCTTTGAACCCATGACCTTTTTCTATACATCAAAATGATCATTGTATCAATACCTACAACATTCTCATATACATGCCTATACAAAAAGTTTATAGTTTTCAAGATAATTAACCATTTCGGTATTGTTTCGCATCTGTGACCTTGACCTTTGAACCCATGACCATTTTCTTTACATCAAAATGATCGTTGTATCTATACCTACAACATTCTTATATACATGCCTATACAAAATGTTTATAGTTTTCAAGATAATTAACCATTTCGGTATTGTTTCGCATCTGTGACCTTGACCTTTGAACCCATGACCTTTTTCTATACATCAAAATGATCGTTGTATCAATACCTACAACATTCTAATATACATGCATATACAAAATGTTTATAGTTTTCGAGATAATTAACCATTTCCGTATTGTTTCGCATCTGTGACCTTGACCTTTGAACCCATGACCATTTTCTATACATCAAAATGATCGTTGTATCAATACCTACAACATTCTAATATACATGCTTATACAAAAAGTTTAAAGTTTTCGAGATAATTAACCATTTATGTATTGTTTCACATCTGTGACCTCGACCTTTGAACCCATGACCTTTTTCTATACATCAAAATGATTGTTGTATCAATACCTACAACATTCTAATATACATGCCTATACAAAAAGTTTATAGTTTTCGAGATAATAATTATAATCAGAGGTAAAAAAAAATTAGGTCACGACCTTCACAATTGACCTTGACCTCATTTTGAAGATACTAACAAGTAGATGTCAAAACTGAAAACCCCATGTCATTATCTGGTCAAATAGTCAAGTTATAACAATTTGAAGCTATTTTACGATTTTTTCAAAATTAAACGCAAAAACGCGTAACCTATTTTTTATCCGAATTTTACAAAATGAACAAACTATAGGCTTAAGACCCTAGAGAAGCCAAATATCACATCAGATTTTTTCTCCAATCAGTACTTTCAGAGAAGAAGATTTTTTAAGATTTTTGCACCCCTAGGTCACCTTGACCTAGTTATGGTAGCCATGGCAACGCCACGAACAAATCTGAATTGCACCGGCCCATATATACTTCTGACAAAGTTTCATTAAAAACTGTCCAGTAGTTTCAGAGGAGAAGTCGAAAATAGGTGTTAACGACGCACACACGCACACACGCACACACGCACACACGCACATACACACGCTGCGCTATGCCATAAGCTCACATGACCTTCGGTCAGGTGAGCTAAAAACAATATTTTTGGTAATTCAGTTATTTCAAAGTTTTTATGCTAGTAATTTTCCATCATCCTTTTTTAATTTTTTTTTTTTTAAATCTAAATTTGATTATTATGATGTAAATTCTTATAATACTTTTTATAATGTCCTTTTAATTATAAATTCTCTTTAAATGCACAATAAATTTGCTTTTCTTTGTTTTAATAACTTCTAAAATAAAGAATCCTCCCGAAGTGCCAAATACTTGGATTATTTTTCTGTAGAAACAAACTCCCTACACTTTTTCAACTTAATTAAGAGGTTTGGCTGTAAATGAATCTTACCAATAATTTCCCACTGTTACTGAAGATCATGTTGCCATTATGTAAATGTTGTACAGCTCTACCAGTTAACAGAAGGTTTAACAAACCCTGAGAACACGTCTCATTATGACTTAGTAATGACGATTTACTCTCCTCATCTATCTCCATATCTTCTTTGATTCTAAAAAACAAAAACACACACCATTATTATATAATAATAATAAACAAGAGGCCCAGGGGCCACATCGCTCACCTGAGCAACTTGCTAGGTAGAAGCCGAAATGAGTTCAGTATTGAAGTGAGTGCAGGGGAGGGAGGTTTTGTACAAACTGAAATCTATACTTCCTACCGATGCTTTTCACTAAACAATTTGTAAGTATTTCTATGTACCGTAAAAGGTTGATGTTTCGACAAGCCTCGGCTTATTCCGTTACCTTTTTCTTACAGCATTTCAACCAATGAAATAATTTTAAAAAAAATTTTCATCATGCAATCTACCAATCTCAAAAGAAGAAAATGCATAGGCCGAATACTGTAATCGGGAAATGGCAAATAGAAATTATAGAATACAGCAGGATTTACATTAAAAATTAGCTTTTAAATACAAGTACAATTAATATATTTCTCATGAACAATATATTTAACTTTATATCAAAATACTTATATAAAAGAATACAGCATGGAAAATACACTATTATTTAACCATGATTTGAACAAACTTGAATCTACACTACCTGAGGATGCTTCCATTTTAATTTGAGCTTTCCTGGCCTAATAGTTTTTGAGGAGAAGATTTTTAAAGATTCTCTCTATATATTCCTGTGTAAAACTTGACCCCCCTCTTGTGGCCCCACCCTACCCCCAGGGACTATGATTTGAACAAACTTGAATCTACACTACCTGAGGATGCTTCCATTTTAATTTGAGCTTTTCTGGCCTAATAGTTTTTGAGAAAAAGATTTTAAAAAATTTTCTTTATATATTCCTATGTAAAACTTGATCCCCCTCTTGTGACCCCTCCCTACCCCCGGGGACCATGATTTGAACAAACTTGAATCTACACTACCTGAGGATGCTTCCATTTTAATTTGAGCTTTTCAGGCCTAATAGTTTTTGAGAAGAAGATTTTTAAAGATTTTCTCTATATACTCCTATGTAAAACTTGATCCCCCTCTTGTGGCCCCTCCCTACCCCCGGGGACTATGATTTGAACAAACTTGAATCTACACTACCTGAGGATGCTTCCATTTTAATTTGAGCTTTTCTGGCCTAATAGTTTTTGAGAAAAAGATTTTTAAAAATTTCTTTATATATTCCTATGTAAAACTTGATCCCCCTCTTGTGACCCCTCCCTACCCCCGGGGACCATGATTTGAACAAACTTGAATCTACACTACCTCAGGATGCTTCCATTTTAATTTGAGCTTTTCAGGCCTAATAGTTTTTGAGAAGAAGATTTTTAAAGATTTTCTCTATATACTCCTATGTAAAACTTGATCCCCCTCTTGTGGCCCCTCCCTACCCCCGGGGACCATGATTTGAACAAACTTGAATCTACACTTCCTAAGGATGCCTCCACAAAAGTTTAAGCTTTACAGGCCGAATAGTTTTTGAGAAGAAGATTTTTGAAAAATACCAACAAAGTTTCAATAATTCTCAATTATCTCCCCTTTAAAGAGGGTGTGGCCCTTCATTTGAACAAACTTGAATCCCCTTCACCTAGTGGTGCTTTGTGCCAAATTTGGTTGAAATCTGCCCAGTGATTCGTGAGAAGAAGATGAAAATGTGAAAAGTTTACGACGACGACAACGACGACGACAGACAACAGACAAATTGTGATCAGAAAAGCTCACTTGAGCCTTTGGCTCAGGTGAGCTAAAAACATACTTATCCATGTCCGTATCACAATCCAGAAGCAAACTAAAAACCTTGAAACTGACAAGTTACTGGTAGGTTTTAAATGTGAACTTCCACCAGGGAAGTGAGACCAGGTGCTCAAATGATGGCTAAATGAAGATGGGCTTCAAATTATAGATGTTGTTCAGATTTTTTACTAGGGAATAGGGCTGTTACACAAGCAAAAACACATAAAGTATGCAAATAAAAAGAAATTCTTTTATAAGTTAAACATCTAAGGGAAGTTAGTATGAAAATAATCACAAATTTGTTATTCAAAAGTCAGTTCAATGAAATGCCTCTGAATATGCTATCATGGACAGAAAACAGTTTTGGTAAACTAACAGACTGGCTTACTGTGACACATACTTGGATGTATCATGAACTGATTTATACAAAAAATTTTATCCTGAAATATCGTCTGACAATGTAACATTTCAGCCCTACTAGAGAATTAAATGGCACCTCTGGAGCTAGAATTATGACAGTTATTGTTTCACATGAAATAACATTGTGTATAATAGGTGACTTGAAAAATGACTTTTTTATTTTATTTTGTTTTATCTCTATATGTTAGTACATGTATCTAATTACTAGTATAACACTATGAAAATACTCAAACCATATCTATGGATGTCATAATATCCAGATCCAGCACTGGTTAAAAGTTGGGTTTTATAATCAGTGGCCTTAAATATGTCTCATAGAGATCAAAAGCCATTTGACAATGTTCCAACACATATTTTGTTTTCTGACCCCCTATATATCCAGAAAAGGTCCGATAGTTTGACGTACCTATGTATTGTTCTTGAGAGCACCAAAATGTATAAATATAGTATAGGCCCTACCCATTGTACCCAGAAAAGGTCTAGTAGTTTGACGTACCTATGTAATGTTCTTGAGAGCACCAAACTGTATAAATATAGTATAGGCCCTACTAATTATACCCAGAAAAGGTCTAGTAGTTTGACGTACCTATGTATTGTTCTTGAGAGCACCAAACTGTATAAATATAGTATAGGCCCTACTAATTATACCGAGAAAAGGTCTAGTAGTTTGACGTACCTATGTATTGTTCTCGAGAGCACCAAAATGTATAAATATAGTATAGGCCCTACCCATTGTACCCAGAAAAGGTCTAGTAGTTTGACGTACCTATGTATTGTTCTTGAGAGCACCAAACTGTATAAATATAGTATAGGCCCTACTAATTATACCCAGAAAAGGTCCAGTAGTTTGACGTACCTATGTATTGTTCTTGAAAGCACCAAACTGTATAAATATAGTATACAACCATTTCCTGAGTCTAACTGAAACTGAAATAACAAAATAGACAAATTATTATCCTAGAAATTCAAATTTATAGCTGTAATTTTGCATTCTCGGATCTCTTGTTAAGATGATAATATAGAACAAGGTTTATCAATCATTCCTAATTTTCAAAACTAAACTAGAAAAACTGTGAGCCATAAGCTCACAAAAAATACCCCCCGCTCCCCCTACATTAAAAAAAATCCATCGGATCAAATTTTTAAATAGGAGGTGCATATCTACATTATATCACAAAGATTGTGTGAAAGTTTCATGAAAATCCATTGAAGGGTTGAGGAGGAGTTGCGGATAAGAGATAGGTACCCTAAGGTGTAACGGAAGGACGGACTGACACACGGACGGTCACCCCTATCACTATATACCCCCACTTTTTAAACGGGGGGTATAAAAAAGGAAACAAAATAATACAGTATTATAATTTACCGGTATGTCATTTTCTTTTAAAAAATGAAAAATTCATTATTTTGTTCCCTTGTCCCTAATTTTTTTTTTTTTTTTTTTTTTTTGGCTGCTCGAACAACTCCAGAAGGTTAAAGGTCAAAATTAAGAGCAATTAATACACTTTAAATTACCAATGTTACTTGGTATCTGGGAGATAAAAGTATAATGAATTAAGTAATAATTTATGAAAAGTTTGCACTAATTTTTTTTTTGGAGACAAATTGTATATCAGACAGAAAATCCAAAAACCATGGTAATAAAACATAAAATGAAGCAATGGTACCTAAACAATACTTCACACTAATGATAAAGAGGTTTTACAGTCAATTCATAATCAATAGAATAAATGGATGGGCATTAGTTACACGTTGTATTGTGCAAAAGACAACATACTGAAATTATGTCCCACATCTCAGTGCTTCAGTACTTTGATTACTTTGATTTTCTGTTGGGGAAAAATGAATTTAAGTTTCAGTTGTATGATCTTGTCACAGGTAAATGTACCATTATTGAAGTTTAAAACTGGTCTTTTCTGTGTGAATCTTCAGTGATGTTACACTTGTCAGTTTTAATGTTGACTTTCACCACAGGAGATGACCCAATGGTTTTTTAATTGTCCTGAAGGTTGGTTAAAAGGATCAATTTAATGTAGCATGAAATGACCATTTCTCCACCCATTTTTGAGAATCCGGGCTTGTCTATAAAGTAAGTCAACAATGCAAATAAAACAGCTTGTTATCACTGGTCCAACCAGAGATACTCCATGCATCCTGGTAAAAATACTTACATTTTCTAAATGCCTTTTAACAAACATTTCTAAATCTTGATACTTCTTAAATTCATACAACTGGATCTGAAACAAGAGATAAGAATTACTTCTAAGACAATATACAACCAACCCTGCTTTAAAGGGTCACCTCTATATAAGGACCACCTGCTTTTAAAGGTCAGTAAAAGTTGATCAATTGCTTGGTTACATGTTATTTCAACATGTATATAAGAGTCACCTGCCTATAAAGGTCACTTTTACAAGTTCCCTTGGGTAGGCTTTATAGACAGTACATGTATCATAAGTGTGTATGTCATATATTTGTATTTGGTATTGTATAACAACCAATAAAATTTTCAAACAAACTTTGAAATAAAACGAAATAAAATAAATAACGAAAAAGGGTTGTATACTAGTATTATAAATCAAATATGAAATAGACAAGTTAAAAAATAAGTTCAGATTTTTTCCTTCACAGAAAAGATGAATTATAAAACAAAAATCTGGTTTAAACAATAATTATACAGTATAACCTGTATATAAGGACAACCCATCCAACCTTAGCATATGGACTTTAGAAACAGTGGTCTTTATATAGAGGTTTTGTTTTACTAAGCATGGGACCTGAAGCATTTGGATTTTAGACAGGTGGTCTTAATGTACAGGTTCATTTTGGTTAAAATGTGAACAACTAAAGAGACATAAATACCCTTATCTTCATAGACAAGTGGTCTTTGTGTAAAGATGTTACCATAACAAGCTTTACTGTACATCTAAAACCGATACAACTTAAGACTAGTGGATTATGTTGTAGATTCAAACCTTAGTTGGGATACATGTGATATGCCCTGAGCAGTACATTTATCTTGTTTATATTTTTTATCTATATAGCTGTAAATTTTGTCATTTGTGCAAGTGGAAGTTTTTGTAAATTGTATTACTTGTATTGGCATGTCACAAGGGGGTTATTTTCACAAATTCACCCATTCTCTAGCATGTTTAGGTAGACAGCATATGAAACATGACTTACTGTAATTTTCCAGATGGGAGAATTTTTAGCCATTTTTTTCTAATTGCGAAAAAGCGAAAATTTCACCACACTAAAAAACCATGTTTACATTAAATGCTGGAGAGACTGGTCTCATCCACGTTTAGTCCTTGTCTATAATATGCACTCATACACAAGAATCTGGAATATTTGGAATATACTTATAAATCCTCTGTACAAACTAAAACTATACAAATGTTTTTTTAAAACAAAACATTAGCTTACTTTTTCAGTTATACCATCATCTCGACACTGATAATCTACTGGATAACACCTTTCTTCTTGTTTTAAACATACACAACACCGTTTACGTTCCCCGGCTTTCCAAAGTATTTCACACATACCATGTACTAATGCTCGTCTTCTTTCAAAATCATTTGGACTTAATGCACTAAAAATATGTTTGTAAAAATCACATAAAATTAATGTATATAATAGATAACCTATATAAAATATAACACAAGATCGTGCACTTCCATGCAGGTCTACGTCTTTGGAACACAAGTAGAAAATTATTATTCGGGTAAAAGGAACATTATGTCAACATGGATACACCATACTACTTAGTGAAATTAGACAACAAACTTAATTCAAACCAAAAAGTAGCAGAGGACTTTTGAAACATTGGCTAGCTCTGTTTTCTAGCAGTGACAGTTAGTTATATATATGCCAGCTTCCTCTAAAAACATAATTTCTCAAAGTGCAAAGCATTAAAAATATCCCTAAAATTTCTGCTTTAATTTATTTTATTCTAACATAGAGAAACCCAATTAAAATTAAGCTCCAGTAATTAGCTGTAAGATAATAATGATACATATACAGTCCAACCTGCCTTAAAGGCCACCTCTATATAAGGGTCACCTGCTTATAAAGGCCAGAAAAATTGTATTCAAACTGTTCTTTATTAATATTACTTGAACCTGCATATAAAGGCCACCTGCCCAGAAAGGCCACTTTTACTGGTTCCCTTGGGTGGCCTTTATAGACAGGTTTGACTGTACACACTGACATTACAAAAAATAACCTTAAGATGCATGGCATTAACATGTAAATTTGACCGAAGTCGTGATTGGCAGGGAAAGTGTTAAAAGGAAAACAAAAAGGCTTCTTGGTGGTCAAAATCATAAAATCATCATAAATTATTTAAATTGTCAGATTGAAGCTCTATATATAATTATTTGAATTAATTCGTAAATGTTTATGTTTCCATTGTAGTTGGATTTAAAAATCTTATTATCTCCCTTAGATCATAAGTTATCATAAGATATAATACTACAGGATCATTCCTAAAGTAAGATTTTCCTCAACTTAAATATGGCACATTAGAAATCTTATCAATTTTGCTAACTTTTAAGATATTCTGAACTTTTTGGTATCATTTTGTAGATTACTTCAAGCTTAATAACATCTGCTTTTAGTTTTGTAAAAAAATGTTAATTTGAATAGTTCTGAAGAAGATTCTTAAAATTTGTCTAAATTTAAGTTAAGGAAAATCTTAGTTAAGGAATGATTGTTAAACTGGATACTTTTCTATAAGATTAGAAATATTTATATTGATGAACAAAATAACATAATAAGCTCTGTATGAGCTTTTTGCCAAAAAAATTAACACATTAAAGGTGAGGATTGCGGCCTAATAAGATTGTGGACTATAGTCATTTTTAATTTCACTATTGCTTTAATTAAATAGACCTTTTAATTTTATAACATATGTTCAAATATTTGGTTTTGACTTTAAATATTGTTTTTGAATAGCAGGTCTCCAATTCCCTGGCTGACATTCACATATTTAACAGAATTTGCCAGTATTAAAGTTTTTACTTTGCTATGGTATTGTTATTTGGACATGAGCTGGTTTGATTTTGAGCATTAAAACTTACCCCTGAGCCTATGTGAATCAAACCACCCACTCAAATGAGTTTTTCCATGAATGCTGTAGCATTTTACTATGATTACTTTACTTTAAAATCATAGCCTTGTACATCTCTAGATTATCTCCCTTAGATCAAGCTTTGGGATAGACTTGGACTGGTATGTTGTGTTTTTGATTGGATCAATCTTTGAGATTGCGATTTGGACATGGACTAGTATGTTTGTTTTTGAGTAGCTGGTCTCGATTCCCTGGTGGAAGTTCACATATTTAACAGAATTTGCCAGTTTTAAAGTTTTTATTTTGCTTTGGGGTTGTGATTTGGACATGTGAACATTAAAACTTACCCCTGAGCCTGTGTATAAGACAAGTATTCTCTGTCAAATATTAACTTCTTAAGCATATAACCCTGTATACACATTATCAGTCCTCGAGATCCACACTGAAATGAAATTAATTAAAGGTTAAAATTTTTAAAATTCACTAGATACATTTGTTAACAACTAAGGGATTACCATGGTTGATTGTTTCATTGATTCATTCATTCATTGGTTGTTTGAATTGGTTAGCTAGTCAAGAATATTTCACTTATATCGATGTTACCAGCTATAGGTGAAATGGCAGAAATTTTTATATTTGCAGTGCTATCAGTTCAATGTGCAGGGAGGTTTTTTTAATATGCCATGCCTACTGCGACACTGAGCATTGTTTTTAAAGGTCTCTTCTGATTTCCATTTCTAAATATTGAGTGCTTGGCGAAAGTACAGGCACTAACTTTTTTCAAATCTTTGGTCAGATCCAGCAAGTATTTGAACCCACGATCTCCCACATACAAAGCAAGCACTCTACCAACTGTGTTACAGTACTGTAGTGGCATATAGTTATCATGAAAACATCCTTTATACCATGATTGCCTGTATGTTTAGCCTAACAACCTCAAGATAACTTTTAACATAGCAGGCCATGCATGCAGATATCTATGCTGACAGTCAGAGCATGATATGGGTATGATGTAGAAGCTCTTCTGTACACCATAGAATCTATAGATATATAATTTGTACTTTTTTCTAAAGAATCTCTTTTCGTCAATTAGAAGGCCTTGGTGACCGAGTGGTCAAGAGCTTGCACATACAGATCACAGCGCCTCTCATAGCCTAGGCCGGAATCCCACAAAGGACAAATCCTAGTGTGAGAAAGTTTGTCAGTTCACTTGCCAAAAGTTGCTGTTTTTCTCCAGGCACTCCAATTTCCTCCATCATCCATTAAATGACCTCCTTGATAAAAGTGAAGGAATCTTGACTGCTAAAACTCCAATACTTCACTCTACATTCCCGACATAATGTTCTCCAACTCCACTCTACATTCCCGACATAATGTTCTCCAACTCCACTCTACATTCCCGACATAATGTTCTCCAACCCCACTCTACATTCCTGACATAATGTTCTCCAACCCAACTCTACATTCCCGACATAATGTTCTCCAACTCCACTCTACATTCCCGACATAATGTTCTCCAACTCCACTCTACATTCCCGACATAATGTTCTCCAACTCCACTCTACATTCCCGACATAATGTTCTCCAACTCCACTCTACATTCCCGACATAATGTTCTCCAACTCCACTCTACATTCCCGACATAATGTTCTCCAACCCCACTCTACATTCCCGACATAATGTTCTCCAACCCAACTCTACATTCCCGACATAATGTTCTCCAACTCCACTCTACATTCCCGACATAATGTTCTCCAACTCCACTCTACATTCCCGACATAATGTTCTCCAACTCCACTCTACATTCCCGACATAATGTTCTCCGACTCCACTCTACATTCCCGACATAATGTTCTCCAACTCCACTCTACATTCCCGACATAATGTTCTCCAACTCCACTCTACATTCCCGACATAATGTTCTCCGACTCCACTCTACATTCCCGACATAATGTTCTCCAACTCCACTCTACATTCCCGACATAATGTTCTCCAACCCCACTCTACATTCCTGACATAATGTTCTCCAACCCCACTCTACATTCCTGACATAATGTTCTCCAAAATGTTCAACAGCGATTGCGTGGTATAAGTGGCAAATGCCATTACAGTTATAAAACCAGAGGCTCAGTGTGGCTGAGACTGTATCGCTCACCTGACTAAAATGCTTTTAAAGCAAATTTGTATTCCATTTGAAAAAAATTTGTCAATCTAAGTATAGGACCTTCCATACATCATTCCCATAAAGTTTGGTTCAACTTGCTTCAGTAGCTTTAGAGGAGATAGCAAATATATGCTATTCCCATAGGGTTAAACTATGGTCTGTGCTGGCAGCCATCTTTTTTGGTGGATCAAAAAAATGTCCACAATCTAAGTATAGGACCTTTCATACATCATTCCTGTACAGTTTGGTTAAATTTGCTTCAGTAGCTTCAGAGGAAATAGCAAATATATGCTTTTCCCATAGGGTCCAATGTTAAACTATGTTCTGTATTACGGCCATGTTTTTTGGCAGATCAGAAAAATTTTGGCAATCTATGTAAAGGACCTTATATACATCATTCCTGTAAAGTTTGGTTAAAATTGGTTCAGGGGTTTCAGAGGAGATAGCCAAAATGAGAAAAGTTTACGGACTGACGGACGGACAGACTGACGGACGACGGATGCCGAGTGATGGCAAAAGCTCACATGGCCTTTAGGCCAGGTGAGCTAAAAAAGAAAAAGAAGGAAAAAATAAAATAAAATAAATAAACTAGGATTTATCTTTAAATGATCATGTGCAACATTAAACACGTTGATGCAGAATAAAAACATGAACTAATTACCACATTTAAATCTGTAATTTAGCACAAGTAACACCGCAAAATATTGATGGAGAAAAAATACATTTACGCCATTAGATGTATTTATACGGACCTTAATTATCGTTACCACTTTTAGAAACGTGTAAATATATTGATGAGGAATAAAAAACAGTGAAAACTACTTTAGCAGTATTAACAAACACACTTTTATAACCGTGAGATCATAAAAAACGTTATTATTGATTAACCAATCAGGTGAGAGATCATCAAACATTACTATTGATAAACCAATCAGGACGTTATTATCACGTTTATTTCATGTTAACGGAAGTCATTTGTGTGATTAATTAGGTAAATCGTTAACACTGATTATTTTCTACTGTTATCTTAAAGTAAGGTAACACGTGATAACAATACATAAAATACTGATAACACACTGTACTAGAACTTGAAATACTGATCAATTTCTCATATCAATACCCAAGTCAGATACTAAAAGACCGTTATAATCCTCAAGTAAAACTATATAATTGTTAAGGTTTTTACCTGAACAGGTAAACAAACACAACTTATTAATCAATAAAGCAGGTGAAATTTGTTCTTATAATTGATAATCTACTGACGGTAGCAAGGTGATTAAATGAATAGAAACGATAAAATTCCTCTATTATAAAACAATATTTTGTATTGCTTTCAGTCTATAGGCTTTCAAGGTTTTTAAAATTGCTTAGTTGTAAGTTTTTAAATGTTTAAAAGTCTTATTTAAAAGTAACCTAAAATTCTTTTAACTTTGGACACTCTGCAATGTGACAAAAGATACCATAAATAAAAATAACTCAATAAAGAGCAATATCTTTTTAGTTTCAAATTGCTTTCAACATTTTTAAACTTAATTTTTAAAAACGATATTACATGTATAAAACTGGCTCATAGTCAATATTTTGGCTAAAAAGCCTTTTTCAAGACACTAGATAATTTAAATTGTATTACATCTCGCCAAGGCTCATGGCATATTTAATTATTAAACTCGTTTAATAAATTTCATATTAAACCCCCAATCGTCTAAGATCCTCTATGTCATGGACTAAACTATAATTTCATATTAAATTATGGGAAAAATTTGTAAAATTGAATATTGTTTACATAGAATAAGATGACGTCATTAGAATTTTTAATTTTTTATATCTTAAAATAAACCTATTGGAATATGTAAAATAAGTTCCATTTTTGGCCCTAAAAAGTGAATGGTATCGGACTTAATTAAAGTCAAAAGCATATACCATGAGTATCTGTCTTTAAAGAATGTAGAATAAAATTAGTTTATTTGCTCTCTATTATTGTGTTAACAGTAAAGACAGATTTTATTGATTTTTTATTATATTTATTTATTTTATGTCATTTTCGACTCCATTTGCAAATATAGCACACAATTATACATAACAAATTTTAACAACCCATATGTCGTCATTTCAAAATTAATCACCCTAAAAAATTAGATAATTTTTATAATTATCATTTCTGGGAAGATGAAGAGTAAAACTATAATTTACAAAATTATTTATTTATTTATTATTTCATTAGTCTCAAAATGTCTCGAGGATAGCTTAAAATATTATATTTTTAGTCATAAAATTGTCAACACAAAAATAAATACCCTAAAGTTGTTATTTTTGTTTAATTACTATTTACCATATGTAAAAGTACTAAGATTAAGTACACATCAGTACCAGTGGTAACTTGGAATTTATAGTTTTAATAAAATTATAACGTTTACAAACATCTTCATGTTTTCACTATAATTCAGGTCAAGTGAAATAAAAAATAACTTAAAATGCTTATTTAGAAATACATATATAAAATCTCTCTAATAGATGGATTGAATGGGATTTTCTGTCTCATTTAAGATTAATTTCACTTATATTGAGATGTCACCAGCTATAGTTGATGTGCATGGAGGGTTCTTTTACCTTCCAAGCTTGTCATTACACAAGGCAATGGTTTTAAAGGTCTCTTCAAAGAACCCCATAAAATCCTTTTGAATTTTTATCTTTATAAAACACAGGGGAATTTTAAGTAACATTCAATTCATTACTTAATGCTTGTGTTATGTGGAACAATTTTGTTCAGAAGTGTAACAATTATGTGGCCGCTGGTAACATTGCAGCCACAAAGCAAGACAACAGAAACATTAACCTCTTAATAGCTTCATTACCATTTATGGTAGCCAAAATCACCAATGGCTACTTAAATTTCTGATAAAATTCTTTTTAAAAAGAAACCTGTTAAGCAAATTTGCTAAAATTGTTTTACCAATGGATTTTACTTTCACAAATTTTGGCAATTTGGCTACTTATTATTTTAAATTGAGGAAACAAAGATATGGTGGGTGACCATGGCTACACCAGCAACACAAAAACTTAAATCAATTACACGACCAGTCATTAGAATTATGTTTTACTTTACAATAGTTAACATTACCCTCTGTGTCTGTAGTCCATATGGAAATCCACATAATAAATCATGGAATGCTAATGTTGACTTTTTCCATTCCATACTAAATGAGTGGTGTGTGGAACCATATACAATACGTCGTAGTGCCTGAAAGCATCAAACATCAAAATTAAAACTATGGTCAACATTCATCTTCAAATTTTATACTTTTAAGGTGGTGCTGTTTGTAAGACTGATGCCTCTTTTATGAACAAAAATTGAACAAAGTCAGTTTTTATAGAAAAGTAAACCCTGCATATAAAGACCACCCACATGACCTAAGAAGCACTTTCCTGATGGATAATCTCTATATATAGTTTTTCTAGGAGCTGAAGGGGTTGAAATATAGTCTTAATGGTCTGATGGCCTTTAAATAGAAGTGGATGTTATAGCTTTTACTGTATACCGTATAACTTGAAATTTTTGCGGTGTTAATTTTTCGCGATTTTATGAAAATATACCTATGTAAAAATTTGGCGTTTTTAATTTTCGCGATTGAATGACCGTAAATATAATATAGCCAATGAGGCTGCCAATTCGACAATCACTTATCGGGATATTAATAAAATTTATTCAAATTTAATTTGCAATTCAAACCACGTTTAAATTTTAAATGTAACAAAATAATGAATACGAAAAGTCTTTCACAAAAGTTCAAACAACTGGAGGCCATTCTAGTAATTGACCAATACTATCGAATGCAAAACCCCATTATGTTTCGCGATTTTATTTTTCGCGATTTTATTTCCATAGCGAAAATTAGATTACCGCGAAAATTTTGAGTTATACGGTATTACAAATGATAGTTAGATGATACTATGATCATGTTATTTCACTATATCAAGTCACTTGTTTCTTATAATATTATATATATATAAAACCCCTGAAAAGCAAGAAGATAATTTAAATACAAGAATATTACCGCTGCTGTTTCTATGGTTATGGGTGTTCCTCCAATCAAAGCACTTCTTCCAGATCTTGGTCGCATTGTGAAGTCTAAAATACACATAATATATAAAAAATTTCAATCAAATAAGTTATAACAATGTCAACAAAAATCTAAAAGTGCATTTTCAGGAATTATATAAATGTTTGGTTCAGATAAAAGACTAGAACCTTCTTAAGAGCCATATAACCCCAACCCTACACAAACATTTGACCTTGTGATCCTGACCTTTGACCTAAATACCTTAATTTGGTATGTTTTTTTTACGTTGGTATATATTTGTGTGAAGTATGATCAAAATTCATCCATAGATGTGAAAGTTATTGTAGGGACACTATTTTACATCAATGGACAGACAGACCAACAGACAGATAGATAAACAGGCATGCTAATTAACCACAGTCCAACCTGCCTTAAAGGCCACCTCTATATCTGAGTCACCTGCTTATGAAGGTCAGTAGAATTTTACCCCAATTGTTCCTTATTCATATTATTTGAACCTGTATATAAAGGCCACCATGGCCAGTTTTACTGGTTCCCTTGGGTGGCCTTTATAGACAGATTTGACTGTATAGACATCCTTATAGACTGAATACTTATGATATCTTTCATTATTAAGTCTTGCTTTTTTGCACACTTTATCTTTACTGTGAAAATAAAGTGGCCACAAAAAGATATACTTTTTACTGTGTTCCAATTCTGAATTCTTATATCAGAACCAAATTGTGGCTTAAACATTATCAACAGAATAAAAAAAGAATTGCCATCATATATATATAATATTATATACCATAAAGATGGAAATTAAGGGATTATTATAGAGTGGAGTACATTAATGGTGTTTAAGCCTGAAGTAAAGATTGTTTCACTTATACATGTACAAATGTAACTATATAGTCAGATTTGGTATGGTTTAGGAAATTTGATGTGTCTGAAGAAAACTGATGTGCCTGTCTTTCATAAGCAAACATCAACACTGGCCATCCTCACACTAAGGACCAGCCTTAATGGGATTTGAGCCCAAGCCTAGGCATTAGAAGGTATGTGATCTAGTGTAAGCTTTGGCATTAGGCTACTCAACCCAACTAGTCCGGGAAATTAAGGATAGGTGTAACAAAATCGACCAGGACAAAAAGCTTAAATCATAGGACTGTATAAGTACCGTACATTAGTGATAGGAAACTTTCAAGGTTTTAAATTTCTAAACTAGTATGCAGTAAGAAATTTTCAGGGTTCCAACTGTAGGGAGAAGTGTACCAAGGAAAATAAAACAAATTCATTGAGAAGATACAGTAAAACCTCATTATAATGCCCTTTGATAACTTTGCCACCTCGCTTATCGCCACACTATTTTAAAGTTCTAAAATCCATTTTGTATATGTTTTTCTTTATGAGCCTCCCACGATTTATTGCCAAACCCCTTTATAACGCCAAAATTTGACTGAACAAATGGTGGCGATGAATCAAGGTTTTACTGTATATGTACAGTACAAAAGTCACCGTGAAAATCACGAATATTTTTTTCCTCTTAAATGTTTCTTTTTATACAGTACATGGTCTATTATTGTTTATACTGTAAACCACTTTATACTAGTACAGACATATTTTAGGAATTCTCCTCAATATAAGTGATTGGTGCATCTTTATTTTAGCGCACCAACTATTTTTTTATACTCAGAGTTCCTTTTAGGTAATTTTAGTGCAGTTTTATTTTAGCAGAAAGATCTGACTGCCGATTGGTGCATCTTTATTTTAGTGCATCAACTATTTTTTTTGTACTCAGACACCTTTATAGGTAATTTTAGTGCAGTTTTTTTTAGTGGAAAGATCTGACTGCCAAAATGCTAAAATAAAACTGTCGCTAAAATTTCACAGTTTACAGTAACTGGTACTTTCTTTTCATAAAATAAGATCCTTTACAATGAAAAAAAAATCATTTAAAAGTATTTCATGAGAAGATCAGAAAAGATTATAACTATCTTAACATGTATTTAATCTAGTAGATACAAGAGATGATCCCCTAGATTACCTTACACTTTACAGTACAGTAGACAAGTTGTTAAGAATGCTATCTTAAGTTACCTGTAATCAACAGTAAACCAGGTATGAACTGTCATAAAAATATTTAAATATGTGTATCAATTATCAATAAACCTACGAAATTAAATTTTTAAAAATTTAATGGAAGACTTAACTTGTTTGGGCATATAAAATATTAATATCAATTCAATGCAAAAAATGGCCGAAAATGATGTGGGCCTAGTTGAATTAATTTTGAATAGGCATGTAAAACATTGATATCAAATCAATGGAAAAAATGTCCGAAAATGATGTGGGATTAGTTTAAACTTATTTTGTATGAGCAAATAAAATATTGATATCAATTCAATAAAAACACTGCTGAACATATGCATGCCATTGTTTTAGTCGAAATTATTTTGTATCAACAATATCAATTCACTACAAAAATATGGCCAAAAATGATCTGGGTTTAGTTGAAGTAACTTATTGTAAAAATATGAAATACTGATATCAATTCACTGCTGTACAGGCCAGTTTAGCTGAACTTATATTGTATGAACAAATAAAACAGTAATATTAATTTAGAAATAATACAAGTATGAAAATGAATAGACTTGTTCTTACAAAATGCTCTAGTAGACTCAAGCAATGTGTTTTATAGAAGCTTGCCAATTAGGGCTGGATTATGGAAACTGCAAAAGGTTCCAGTAGTGGAAGACCCAGGAATATTTTGTTGCTGAGGAAGAATTAACTGATACAGCTGATATGAATGTTCTAATATTTGATTACAAAGCAACTTTTGGCAGTATTTGAATGCTAAATTGGTATAATAATTATAATATCATAGACTGAAATAAAGGGAGGGGGTGGTTATGACCCCAGCTAGGAATATGTACCCCCCTCTTGGTCTGCCACTCAGACCAGTCTGTATGTCTGTATGAAATCAAACATTTAAAACTATTGTGAAATGCAGAATTATTAAAGATTTCAAATTGGCATGTAAAACATCAATTCAAAACTTTTTGTAATGAACTAGTTCATGCTTATCATAAAAAATATTAAAACATAATTTCAATGATCAAAAAAATATTTCATGCAATATTAATATCAAAACACAATAAAACTATATACAAGCAAAATTTTAAATAATTAAAAAATTAAATTAACTTTTCAAGCATTTAAGACTTTATTATTTTATGTCTGGGTATGTTTTTTGGCAAAATATCAGAGTTTTATTTTAGTTTTATGGATTTTAAAACCTGGGGTATTGTCCGAAATTGTCTGGTTTTTGTAATATAATCATTAAACTATATAGGCCAATGTTAAGTATAGGCAAACAACATTGACCTGTCCACTTGACCTTTAATTATTTATTATGGACCAGTTCATTTATGTAAAGGGAACAGAGGTATTTATTTCATCCACAGAAAGGGGAAGGAGACATGCCTTAATTAGGTATTAACTTTGAATCCTTACCCTAGCTACCCATGTAAAGAGTGGATTATTGTATAGAATAAAAGTTCCAAATGAAAGGTCAAGCGGACGGGTCAATGCTGTTTGCCTATATATATATGGGGTGAATCGTTTATAATAAGACTTGTAGACAATTGATCTAAGTAATGGTTTTTCACTACTTAAGCTTAACTAGTGATAAATTCAATTTTAATTTACTTTGTTATGTTTGTTTAAACTGCTTCAATAACTTAAAGGGACACTGAAGTCTAGTATTTTGACCAAAATATGAAAATTTATGTTAAATTATTATTATATTGAAAATTACACCTTTTTATTCGCCGAAATAAAAAAGATATAGAAGTTTAAAAAATCAAAATTCGTAACCTCAGGCCATTTTGGAACTCTTCAATCGGGAGGTACGAAAACAAGTTGTGACGTCATGTGTGAACAACCACTCTTCCTAACTACTGTTTATATATACTGAAGTGTCGCATCTTACGAGTTGTTACTTATCCATATTATTAGAAATGGCGCATTATCTTTTTGATTTTGAGTCAGAATATTAGGGAACTGAAAGTAAACCAGAGAATTCATTCAAATCGGATTCATGCGAAGTTATAGATAATGATCATCGTTTGTAGGTTTGGGACATATAATGAAACTGCCGAGCAATGAACACTGAGAGGGAATGCATTTGCTGCACAGAAATCGTACAGATCAAAGACAAAATTAAAAATTGCAATTTATTTAAAAATGTATAATCGACAGCTTTGACCTTGAGATCGTGCATTTCAACCAAGAAGTTTTGCGATTAGCAACGATTGCAAGAAACAACATAAGACGAGGAGACATTACACCATGGCCAGTCATGAAAAAAAACATTTACGGTTGATGAGAATAAAGTTTTTATTATTATTATTATTATTATTATAGTCACCTGTAATTAAACCCTCAATATTGACTGACTAGTTGTATATCGGAGTGTACCCAATCCACTTAACTAACGAGACAGGTATACCGACACTTCCTGTATATTTACCAACCCTTTAACTGCAACAGTAGTTGTGTATTTTAACACACCTTATTTTAAGATGTTGATAATCTCGTAATTTATAAATATCTATAATTTTTAGAGAATTTTTAAAAACATCATTTTTCACAATAATTATTTCAGACTTTTACTTATATTTATTTATAATAAATACGTATATAGAATAAATAAATAAATAAATAGGTCCTTCCAGAAAATGATGTTAATATGCATTAAAATAATATTAATGATGATAATAATTATATATGAAAAAAGAATAACAAGCATTTGTAAATCAGAAGAGGGGATAGCTACTTTTGATGTACTAACAGGAAAGGGGAAAATGCAGCTGCTACACCGGGACTCGAGCCCGGGAGCTTCCTAATACTAGCGGGACGTTCTACCGATTGAGCTACACGGACCGCCAAATTCCTCCCATCTTTTTTCTATTCAACTCCCTTGAATCGAAACCAGCGGGTTCCACCCCTGGGACCAACTTGTTGGTCAGCCAATGCCCAGGGTCGGATGATTCCCCAAATGTAACAGCGGCGTAACCGAACTCGAACCCGGGACCTTCACAATACATGTACTAACATACGCTCTACCGATTGGGCCACCTGACCACCTATTGAGCCCTTTCCGCCACACAATTGTTATGAGCCAAGAATTTAATTTCACTTTTTTATTTTAATTTTTAATGCGTTTCGTCATCAGATCACCTACTGGTTACACAATAAACAGGAGAGTTATTTCATCCTGTGTATAGTTTGGAAAATAAGAGATGCGTTTCTTTCAGAAGTTATAAGTTGTAATTGTTTCCCAATTTCTTTATATATGTGTACCATTGAAACCGGGAAATAAGCTGTCCTTTTAAATCTAATGAAAATTGGACAATACATTCTCTTTAGTTTATACATGTATTAATTATTTGTAGTTACATTTAAGTATCTTCACATCTCACAATAATTTCACTTATATCAAGATGTCACCAGTCATGTCAATAATTATAACTTGGATTGTATTATATATCTCAAGATTATTTTATTTATATCAAGATGACGCTAGCTATAATTATTGATTGAATTGTATAATCCATGTCCTGATAATTCCATTTATATCTGAATATGTTATAACTTGTAAGGCAAAATCGTAGTCAAGATAATTTCATTTATATCAAGATGTGAAACAGACGAAGTAGCAGAAATTATGAAATGATATGGTGAACACAAACAGCAGTATAACATAGTAAATAATATACCGTGGATATTGTACTTTATTTTAGTTTTTTTAAGAGATTTTCATGAAATTTGCAGCCAAGTCTACTTAAAAACGTCATTGTATGGAAATTCATTTAAAAGTAAATTTATACAATTTTAAAGGACGGGCCTGTACGGACTCTCGCCGTCAGCATTCAAATTTGTCCTGAACTAGATCACACTGTTACAGACATAATTTTTCTTTGCATCAATGACATGAGAAGCGGGGGGGGGGGGATTAATTATTTTTTTAGAGTTTTTGATGTTTAAAATTGAACTTACGAATAGGAATATTTCATTAATTTAAATCATTTTAATTTCATACCGCCAGTCACGACAGTCGACCCATCAATTTATACATTCGTAAATCAATATTGAAATATTTAATATTTTTTAATGCATCTTTCCAAAATTCCAAATTAATTATACTTACATTTAATATGGGATATCGTGAAGACTTTATCACTTAATTTATTTACACCTATCAATCTTCAGATCTATGTTGTATATTGTAAGGTAGATCTACCTCTTGATTACCGGCGATGGAATGTCTAATAAACAGGATCTAAAGGTACTGTAGTATACTGATAATCTCTTAATTACCTGTATGCGAGAAAGGGATGTAAATTCTACTTTTAAGAAATTGGGATCTTATTGATTTATCGTGAAAAAATAAACGAATATTTTATCATTTTAGGTTAGTTGATGCATAGATCATTGTGCACATGATTTAGCCAATATTGGTCATTATTAAATTTAAAATACATGTAAGTCTAAATAGAGACAAATTCTAAGTTATCATAATTTTTTAATTATTTTTACAATCAACGGTCGCACACAAAACCATATTTAAACAATATTTTTAACAACTTTTACACTATACTGTAACCACACTATTGATAGCCTGATAGCATGGCGAGGTTTGTTCACACATGACGTCACAGCGTGTTCTTCTCACCTCCAACACAGAAGAGCTGCGGCGATGATTTTCGGCAATTTTCAAATAGCGAAATTATAATATATCTTAATGGAATAATTTTTTATTTTTTTGAATTTTATTATTAATATTGTACTTATAACTATCGATTTTGGTCATAATCCCCTAGACTTCAGTGTCCCTTTAAAGTACCACAGAATTTCATTTTTTACAAAATATATATAATATTGCAGTGTTCATTCTAGAGGGGTCATGGTGACAGTGAGCCTCTATTTTGCTAAATAACCCATTTTAAGACCTCAGTAGTCCATGCAAAAATATTGAAGTAGTCATGTTTAAGAGGAGTTTTTTTTTAAATGGTCACTTCTATAAAATCCTCATAACTGAGGGTTTGTTTCCAACAGTTTTCAGTTTTCACAGGTTCCACTACATTTATAGGCAGATACAGAACCTTGCTTAAACTGAATCTCAACATCGTATTTTAACAGTTTCTGTGTCTGGACAGGGACAGAGAAGAGAAGAGAAAAATGGACAAAATATAGTTTGACAATGAATTAAAGCATAAATATTCTCTCAAGTTGGACAAGTTATCATAGAAGACTAAACCTGTCAAAATAATTCTTCTGTTATGTAACACAAACTTCTTAAAGAAACTTTAAAAATTAATGTTTCTTAACTGAGCAGATTCAATGATCTGATTGTGTTTGAAAAAAAAGATTTTTTTTTGCTTAAGTTGTAGTGTGAAAATTTGGCTCAATTAAAGGAGAAAGTGTCTGTAGTATTGGATGTTTAATTGTTTGTTCTCAAAATTGTCTTAAATCCTGTCCAACTCTGGTCCTTGTCTTGGTCTCAAATTGTACATCAAGTATCTATGGACCACTGGTAGTGAAATTAACCACATCACTTAATATAAACTCCTGTGTACATCCAAAGTTGGGAGATTTGGTACAGACATTGCCACAGTGATTCCAATTAGTGTTTTGTGATTAATGATGACTGGGTTTTGAATTTGTGTTTTTGGTTATGTTGGATGTTGACCTGTCTGCTTGACCTTTAATTTAAATATTCATTTTGGACAATTACAAATTTTGTATAGGAAACAAAAGGGTTTATGTCATCTTCATAATGAGGAACACTTTTTCAAACACATGAATTTATTCATGTATTGACTGCCAATCTTATAACACTATAACAATATGTTAGATCCTTCTAAACAAAAGGTCAGGCAGACAGATCAATGTTGTTTGTCTAATAATGTTTTCAGTTCAAAATTTACGTATAGTCTGCAAATCTTATAACACTTCCCATATATAGGAATGAGCCTCCTACATGAAATACATTAGTAAAAGGTCAAGTGGACAAGTCAATGTTGTTTGACTTTACATGTTTTTAGTTAATGCAGTACATGTATTTCTTCTATAGCTCACCTGTTCTGACCTTGACCTCTGGCCATGATTCCACATAGAATGTTTTAACCCTTTGTGTTAGTAGTGATGGTCCATCTTCTTCTTTGGCATTGTTAAACTTTACTGACCGCCTCTGAAATTTATATCACAATGTTATAATAATGTTAGGTGAAAGTACAATGGTTGCCAATAATATATAGTAAAACCTTGTTATAATACTCCTTCATAACTTTGCCACTTTGCTTATCGCCACGGTATTTTGAAGCCCAAAAATCTGTTTCTGCTAAGTTTTTCTTCACAATTCTCCCTTTTTATCACCAAACCCCTTTATAATGCCAACATTGACTGAACAAACTGGGGATGAATAAAATAAGGTTTCCCTGTATATGTTTCTTTGTTGTTTCAATTGGCCATGCCAAGCTTTCAAACATGGTTGTTGTCCATCAGAACAATCACGTTTCTATCATTGACAATCACAATGCCACTTTAAACATGGTCAAAAACATAGAGTAGTAGTCTTAATAACCATCAACATTTACTAAAACATTGAGTAAAACATGGTCAAATCCATTTTATATGCCATATCTGATCGAAAACCCAATATCAGATCAAGGACTTTTGCTCAAGGATGAGGTCAGGTTGGTCAAGGTCTGATGTGGCATGTGATATGGATTTATCTTATACTTATAATTAAACTTTCACCATGTTAAATAATACATGTATTACCATAATCAAATTTGTACAGAATATGGCAAATTGCTAAATTGTTCAGAGTAGCCAGTCTGATATTTGTCAGACCTTGATACAGATTTTTGATGCCAGGCATGTGATATGTCTTAGTCTGTCATATTTAACATTAGATGAATGCAAAAATATTGATTTTATGGTGTCCTAGAGATTTTTTTTTTGTGGAAAATGACAAAATCCTAGAATGGACATTAAAATAACCATTACATGTATATAAATGTGATACTTTACACATCTTAAATAGGCTGTAAAATAGAAAATAAAATGAAATAAGAGTAATGAAATAATCACATGTTAAGCCAAATTTGTGCATAACCAAATAAGTGCAAAAATGCTTAAAATGGCTTACCAAGTAATTTATTACATTTGATAAGCTAATTGGGTGATGTTGAAGTCCAAACTTTTTTGGGATTTGTCCCAATTATTGTAAGTACATTTGATAAGTGTATATTTTTAAACAAAAAGGCAAATAATTCCTATAAATGAGGATGGTGAACTTTAGTTATCTTCAAATTTATTTTATCTAAGACATTAAAGGGCATCTAAAGATACATCAAATGATACCTTGTCATGATGTAGAGCAATTTACGTATCACTGACCATTCCTTTTATGTTCCAACACTGGCCGCCATCACGGTACCAAAGAAGTGTGACTGCAACTAATGACCTAACCTAATAGTATCAATGACGTCATTAAACGGCACAATTTAGGTTGAGTTTTCATTCATTTTGCGTGTATTTCAAGCATGCTGGCCCTTTTGTAAGAACATTGTGGGCATGGCCGGCGCTCCATCAATTATTCTATGCATATCGAAAGTTAAACAAATTATATTTTTTTTTATATTTTTTATATTTTTTTTCTATTTATTAATTTATATATAATTCTTTATAATATTATTAAAGGTTTTATTCATTATATTACAGAATAAACCCCTTTCTTCTTCCATCCATTTCTGTTTTGTTTTATTTTGTTTTTTATATATACAAAGTGCTAAAAATACTATAAAATCCCTGACGTTTCGGCGACACAGCCACCATTTTAGGATAATGAGTTTTTTGAAAATGGTGGCTGTGTCGCCGAAACATCAGGGATTTTATAGTATTTTTTAGTACTTTTTATATTTTATTTTGTCAAATAGACAATGCGAATGTAACATTGTTTTTTATATATACAATCTGAAAATCAAACTTGATCTGTATGTTTTAGTTTTTAGTACTAAACAATTGTACAAAGTTAATTTGAAAAAGAATCCTTAGAGCAGTTATGCTGCTGTCAGCTATAGATGGATACAAACCTAGTGTTGTTAAAACAGAAAATATACTTTGACACTTCATTTGGAAGAAAACAAATAAACAAAATTTATTAAAAAAGTCTATTGCAAAGTAAAACCAGAAACAGAATTTATTTATTAACACAGTCTATGTGCAAAGTAAAACCAATCACTTTAAATGGTGGTATAATAAAAGACAACAAAAATGTTTACAAAAATAATCTAGTTGACAATTAAAACTGAAATTATTATTTATTAATATCTCCTGTGCAAAACAGAAATAAACAAAATCAGGTAGATTAAAAACAGAAATTTGAATACATCAACAACTAAGAGGGTGGACTGTGGTACTTACGCTGCAAGAACTTTGTGAAGGGCTCGGTTGTTCCTAGTATAAAATTTAAAAAAGGTTACCAGAAATTGGCTAGAGAATGTATCAATTATAAATAGATACTGGCTCCGGTTTCACAATCATTCCTTAGCTAAGATTTTTCTTAACTTAAATTTAGCAAATTTTTGTCATCTCTTTTTGGAACTACTGGTGAATATTTTTGTCAAAACTAATGCAAATGTTTTAATCTAGAAGTGATCTTAAAAATTACATCTTAAATTCCTGAATATCTTCAAAATTAACAAAATTCTAAGGATTTGAAATTTTGCCAGATTTAAGTTAAGGGAAATCTTAGCTATGGAATGATTGTGAAACTGGGGCCTGATCATAATTAATACTCATATCTCTGGGGATTATCATGCTGTCTGCTTAGAGTGTTCAAGTGACACAGTGGTTACTGTTAACATCAGTAGTTAGCACTACCATAAATCAATCCCAGGATAGATTTCTAGAGTAGTATATACCTGTATATCAATGTATTGACATTTTTTTAAGGTTTTCACTGTTTTTTTCTCTAACACAAAATATCCACATGCAAATTTTAGCACACCTTTATAAGATTTTCAGTTATCAATAAGGGAGATAACTACTAATTATGTTAGTGATTCCTCAATAAACTTGCATTGCATATCATATACATAAATTCAAATCTACATTTCACACATTTTTGTTACATCAAAACTGTTGCTTTTTTATTATTATACACCTGTAATTAAGAAGGTAATTTTAATTTGTGAAGTTGGACTGAACAGGTGTTAGTTGAACTATATACAAAGTGGAAAAAATGTTACATAGGTACATAAGCCAGGATATTTCCAGTTCAGACAGGCATTAATTTGTAACCTGGTTACAGTAGCTATTTTCTATCATAATTTAAATAATAATTAAGAGTATATGGTATATGAGAAGTTGTCATGACTTTGCCCAGTCTTGTTGGATTAATAAGAGAAAGTTTACAGGAGTTTGCTCAGATGTATGAGCCTAAAAACCTAGGATAGAAAATAAGGATTTCAATGCTGAGAAATATTATAAAGAAAAGTATGACCATACAACCATGTCTATCTACTCTGCTATAAATAACTTATATGTTCATATTAATCTCACCCTTCTTCTGTTTGAAGTTAAGATTGGTGCCTATTTAATATTCAAGTAAGCAAAAAGTAAATTTTCTAAATGCAGGATGAATTACAATATTCAGTATTAGAGTCATAACTGTTTGTAAACATCATTCCAAATTCTTTACAACTGTTTTGATTCTAAATAGAATACATGTAATGAGCCATCAGTAATTTTTGCTGCTCCATGCATATGTGTGTGTAGGTGTGTGTGTGTGGGAGGGGGGGTCATTTATTGGCTGTTTCAGCAACTCTGGACATGGTCTGACATGCCCGTCGTAAGGATCAGTATTTTATAATGTCAGTCAGGACATTACAATAAAATTTAAAGAAAATTTAAAATTTAAATAAAACCATTAAACTTTCTTAACGAGTGTAACAGGAGGGAGCGGCGTTTTGCATTTGCGCCGATTTGCATTTCATTTGCACCGATTTTTTTTTTCATTTGCGCCAATTTTTTTTTTCATTTGCGATTTTTTTACAGGTAAATCTCAGATAAAATAGGTAATTTTTTTATTATTTCTCAGGTAAACCTCTTCCGTTAGCCAGTTATTTTTATAACTGTTGCCCCCTGCTCACCACGGGGAATTTGAGCAGGATATTTAAAAAGTTAAATTCGTCTCTTAATAAAAGTATAGCACTATAAAACGCATAAAATCCACTAAAACGAAAACGGAATACAGATTATAGATCTGTTCTGGCCGAGTACTTGTATGCAACACATCTTATATAGTCCGATCTTGTAATTTCACCATTTCGGTACTTGTTGTAGCGATCGAGAACAGAGTCTATATAATCTTCTCCTTTTCTGGTTTACGTACGGCGGCAAGTGTTCTCATTTCAACGCAAGTGGTAGCTTGGATTTTCTTAATCTGCGCAAATGAAAAATGAAATCGGCGCAAATGAAAAAATGGAATTTTCAAAAATCGGCACAAATGTCATACGGCCGGAGGGAGGTAACTCCTGAAAAAACACTTCCTCAACAACTTCCCCTGCTAGGGATCGAACTCAACCCTCACGAATGAATAGTGATTGTACTACCACAAAGCAAAAACACCTGTTCAAATCATTCTATTACATCTACCATATACAACACAACCATGCCACAACCACCTCAGCCCCACTACATTCCTTATTATCCTGGAAATCCCACACAACCCCTCTGTGGATTATTTTGTTAGGCACCAATGCAGCAAAAGGGAGGAAACACCTGAAAAATTCCATGTGATCAGCCTAGTAGGGGTTGGAATCCATGACTTCTAGTTTATGAAAAGAGCACTCTACCAACTGAGCTACCGTAATGGTGCAATGTAAAACAGCATTTTAACAAAACAAGTATAATGTGAGAAGCTTACCAGCAGTAACCTGCTACTGAATCCAGAAAAACCAAATCCTGAAATATCATTCCCAAATCCGGAAAACATATATTGTTTTCTCTGCATATTTGTAGATATTATCTGTTATCTTTTATCCACTTAATTTCCTTAAAACAATCAGATTAAGTCATTTTCTTCTTTCAAACTCTTCATTTGAAATTTGAAAGTTTTTAAATCATACAGATATATCACATATAGAATGTTCACCTAATTCCCAACTAAAAAGTTTAAGTTTTTCACCGAAAACCAGAGAGTTCTGAATGATAAGAATTTAAATTTCTGGAATTATTTATTAAAAAATAATGGATGTACTTAAACTAATCTAACATCAGTTTATTAGATCTTAAAATGGCAGTGCTCACAGATGACCATGTAGCCATTAATCACAGCAACAGGAAACAAACCAACAGAAAATGTCAGATTGAAGAGTCAAGTTTGAAGGTATATCTTCCAATTCCAAAGTAGCTGCTGTTTTTCATGATGGTCATATACAGAAAGAAACATTTTTTGCAATTGCACTTCTGAGGTCACTGTGGTTTCTTCTTGTTGTTTTGGAATATCTTAGTGCAATGGAGCACCTTTCTACAATGCACAATTTTCAATCATATCAAAAGGTAAACTGTTAATTCAAACTAAACAGTTTTTAGTCATTGTCTGCTAATTGTTTGTGATATTCATTTTCAGCACTAACTCTGGATGTATAAGGTAGTTACACAGACACAGATTTGCTTCGTCTTGGATATTCATTACAATTACGCATCAATAGCTTGCTAAATCTCAATGTATGACGAACAGCATCTAAAAAAAGCTCACTAGCTCTCTTTGTTATTATATATATGCTCTGACGAACAGCATATGAAAATAGCTTGCTATCTCTTAATGTTATATGTTCTGACTAAAAGCTTGCTGTATCTCAATGCATATATGCTCTGACAAACAGCATCTGAAAATAGCTTGCTATCTCTTTTTATTTTATTTATGCTCTAACAAACACACATAAAACATAAACAAACTATCTCCAGTCTTTTTATGATGTAATTCGTGTTTTATCATTAAAACAAACTCGCTCAGACTCCTGTTTTGTTCTGATCAAACAGGGTGTTTTATTGTTGAAGATGATAAATAATTAAATGTCCCCAGGGTAAATCTATCTCCTAAATCCATGCACATCATTAGTCTCACTTGGACAATTCTTAATTAATATTTTATTTAACTACTAAACATGTCACTGCAATGTAATCTATAGCATTGCAGGAAAAATGCTGTACAAAACAAAACAGTCTCAGAGTTGCTGTTGGCAACACTTCATATTTCAAAAAAATTGCAATTACATGTATATCGTATTTCAGAATGTTGGTAATGCTGCAACAGCCTCATATTTCAGAAATATGGGCATCAATCTTGCATTTCAGAAATATTGGTAACAGTTTCATATTTCAGAAATAAAATATTCAAAACTGTAATGATGCAACATGGTCTCCATGGGAACATTTTACAAAATTATTATTGTTTATAGTAAAAACTGCAGTTAAAACTAGTTAAAAAAATTCCAATTCAGATCCAATGCACAATCCCAAAGCAAAGTAAAAATTTAAAACTGGCAAATTAATTAAACACTTGATCTTCCACCAGTGAAGTGAGGCCAGGTAATCTGGAAATGGATAAGCACCTTCTGTTTAGCTAAAGCTACACCTGTCATGTGTGTAATCAAAATTAAGAATGAAGAGAACATTGAACAACAGTCCTTTCATTCTCAATTTAGATTTTAGTTAGGTAGTTAGTTAGTTGAATGTTGCTTTAGCATTGCATCAGCAATTTTTCAGCTATTCACAACAAAAACTACTTTATAAATCTATATGGATTAATCTATGAACAAGTTCATTTGTGTATGCATGTGAAGTGTGAGTGTGATTTATGGTCTGCATTGTACTAGCAAGCACTCAGGGCGACTTTAATGTGCTAGCTCACAGAGTCAGTATGCTGCAGACAAATATACCACTCCCCCAGTCACATTATACTGATACCAGGTGAACTAGTAAAGGCAAATGACAAGGAAAATTAACTTTCACACATATGGTTTGAGTGGGGCTTGAACTCAGTGGTGAGAGAACCTGGATTGTAGACTGATGTCTTATCCATTAGGCCACTGTGGCACAGCCTCCAATTTAGTTTTACATGTGGTGGTTGTATCTAGCTATATATATATTCTAGGTAAGCACGCTACTCTAAACCAATATACCTTTATCTGATCAATTAGCAGGAATAACAATCCAGATAGCAAATAAAGCTGAATCTCTTTCTGGACCTACTAGGACAATAAGATCATTAAGGCCATTAGGCCAACACAAAAATATGTTTGTTTTATGTTACCTTAATAAATAAAATAAAGCAAGAAGTAAAAGTATTATTGTGTGCTTATTACCAGTAACATTATTACTTTTTTATTTTAAAGAATTTTTTGAAAATTGAAAATATATAAACTTTAGGCTAACCAAAGAAAATATTAATACCGGTAATGGGAGCCATTGATTACTGCAACACACATTTTTCTTCTTGGCCTAAATATCACTATCAACTATCAGATTCAGCAATTGATTGTTACTCAAATAAATACTTAATTTCCATGACATCAATGATTAGATGATTTACCTAGTGATAATATGATGATTATAAAGGTATAAATAGGCAAACAACGCTGACCTGCCTGCTTGACCTTTAATTTAAAAATTTATTGTTAACGAGTGCATTTATATATAGGAAACACACATTTTTTTTGTCTACAGAATGTGAAACACTAAAACAAACTCTGTTCATGTGTTAAGTGCAAATCATAACTTTACCCATGGATTGGATGGATTCTCCTAAATAAATATTATCAATGAAAGGTCAAGTGGACAGGTCAATGTCGTTGCCTATTCCAATATGATTGTTCTGAAACTGTAACACAGATGTCAATGTTGACTTACTGATATTGGTAAATTGATTTGGACTTAAAAATATATATTGGACCACAGATATAACAAAATACCATGTTATTTTAACCTGTTTTAATTTAATGTATGTTCAAACCCCATTCAATAAATTGTATTTTGTATCTAATACTTCAGTTAACAGGCTATGTATGCCCTACATTATGTATAATCATTACTGGTATAACTGTCGGGATGGGGATGTTAGCTTTTTTTTATATAGAGCTACTTTAGTTTGGACCTAAAAGGCATGTGACACCATTAACACTGTATTATAATCAGTGGTTTGGGGATGTCTGTGGGCTGGAACCATGCCCCCACCCCTTTATTTCTGTCTATAAAATATGTATGTGTGTAACAAATAACTTGCTTAGATTGCAGGAAACTGCAGAATTTTATGCTACCTTTAAAAAATTATCTAGATCCTCCTAATTCCTCTTCCACAGCAATGGAAAAATAGAACTCTTTCTAAAATTCTCGGTTCGCTGACTGATAATGCCTTATTAACTTCGACTCAGAATGAAAATCTAAGAAACAAAGCACCAAACACTTCAAAATAAATTATATTACAATCAAAAATACAGATTTCAGAGGTGTTTTACCAAAGACCCTTTAAAGAGAGATAAGAGAACATGCCAATATTTGAATATTGAAAGTATGAATCTAAACGTTTTAAAAACTAACAAAAAAACTATAAAATTAATTTAACAACACTTTCTGACAAGATTTCCAAAAAGTCAATTCATAAATAAAATAAGTAAAAGATTCTGAGAAATGTTTAAATGGATCAGTCTAGTCACAGCTATAAAAACTTAAAAAATCATCTTCAAATTGGTCAGAGATGTTCGTCTAGTCTGTCAATATGGGATCTTCAAAACATGAATGCATTCCATAGTTACAGCAAAAAGACTGGATTGGATTAATGGTGTTTTACGCTCCAGTCAAGATTCCTCTACTTATATCTAGGTGGTCAGTTCAGGGATGGTGGAGGAAACTGGAGAATACCTTTAGCAAGCGAACTGTGACATACTAGGATCTTATCCGGAGTGAGATTAGAACCTTCAAACCTTAAACCTAGGTGGTCAGCACATACATTTGTATCCATGATCAGTAAGTGGAGACTCGACAACTGAGGTGCTTGAAAAGTCAATGTATGTCCCATAGCCTTGTACAATATTATAAATATACAAAACACATGTCTTAACTATTTTTACACTAGCAACTAGGTTTTGAATTCTATATCAATAGCACACTAAATGTAATCTAACTCTCAACAAAATTCAATGCATAGTTTAAAGAGTGCAAACAATTTAATAAAATCTTGTAATAAAGGCATTGCTTTTCAGTATAAAGTATATAACATTATCTAAGTAAGGTACCCGGTTATACTAGGCAGATTTAATATCAATTGACCATGAAATTAAAATCCATTTAATTATATATATAAACACTTTAATGTCAATAACCACATGTACTTATACAAAGACATACCTGTATAATATGTATGACAAATCTGATTACGTGGCAGTTCAATGCTTCAGGGATTTATCAAGAGCCTATTTAGGGCCGAAATTCGGCCCCATTCCCAATGGAAAAACATTGACTTTTTCCCAAAATGGGCTGAAAAAATTCCCAATTAGAAAATCGTACCAGATACATAGCTGAAGTCTGGCCATAAATGTGGCTGCTTTTTTCAATCTTCAATCAACTCAATACACTAAAAGCATTAGATTTAATCATTAATGGCATCAAAAATGATGTCAAAGTTTTCCCAAAATGAGCAAAAAGTTGAGTTTTTCCCAATTTTTAGTTTAGGGCCTTTTCCCAAACGACCCTGATAAATCCCTGTGCTTGAAAATATATATACCGGTATTTACATTATTTTTTATAATAAATGTTTTTTTTTCTATTGAGACCAATGGCATTTATATAAAGTGAGGAATTACGTTAGTCGTGTGACTTGCAATTTTCTGTCATTGCATATGTATCAGGCTAACCAGGATAAAGATTAGAAGGACCCCAGTAGCCAATGGCTACTAAAAATCAGTCTGGGCCCCTTAATGTTTACACATTTTAGCTATTTATTACTATTACAAATTCTTTAATGAAGTGAGCTGGGCCCCTAACTCAAAATAGTTAGGCTTCACCCCTGCTGACCAATTCGACAGATTTGTACCATTAAAACTAATAAATGGACAGATAAAATTAAAAGGTCAAATTAGACAGGATTTTGGGCCAATTTTGCTGGGTTTTATTTTAATTAAAAGTACTAAAAATGCGAACTTTTTGTATGAATATTGTACCAAAATAAAACACTTAACAATAAAAAAGTACCAAAATGGCAACCTTGGGCACTAAAAATGTACCGATCTGGACAAATAAATAAATTTGATTGGTCAGCCTGATCATGTGACATCATTTTTTTGGCTGCACATAAGCAAATAGAAATGCATGTTGTAAACGGACTGTTTTAAGTTTCTTTTGTGATTTTGTAACAAAATGAAGATTTTTAAACAAAAATCTGAGATGTTAATACAGTAAAACCTCGATTCATCGCCATCATTTGTTCAGTCAAATTTTGGCGTTATAAAGGGGTTTGGCGATAAATTGAGGGAGGCTCATAATGAAAAACATAAACAAAATGACTTTTGGGACTTCAAAAAAGTATGGCAATAAGCGAGGTGGCAAAGTTATCGAGGGGCATTATAACGAGGTTTTACTGTATAACCTTTGAACTGTCTTGATTCATTTTTTTATTTTGAGTTATCCCAGGATTTGAATCTTATTCGAAATAACAGATGTGGACTAAATAATGACTTCTGAGTTATCCGAGGTTTTCTAGAAAAAGGTATATACATGTGTTTCAATTATTCACTTAAATCAGGGGAGTTAATTCTGAAATGGTAGAGGAAAGTTGGGGAAGAGTGCCCAAAGAAAACAATCAGCTCTTGACAAGCAAGTTCAAAAACTTTCTTAAACTAGAAACTAACAAAAAGGAATTTGAACAGAGGCTGTGATTCATAGATTGTTCTCTATAGGACCACAGGTAATTTGTTTATGAATGCATTTACACATTAATGCAAAATATTGTAACATGTTTTTTGTTTCTGTTAATACTGAAAGCTTAGAATTCCTATCACAACAGAAGTGTTTAATCTATATACAAGAGTTGAGTAATGGTGTTTAACGTCCCAGTCAAGAATATTTCACTTATATCGAGACGTCGCCAGCTATAGGCGAAGGTGCAGAAATTTTGCCTGTGCGTTGCGCTGATGGCATTATACAGTAGGGTTCTTTAGCGTGCCAAGCCCACCGTGACATGGGGCCTTGTTTATTTTAAGTTCCCATCCCAAAGAACCGTGACTTTCATTTTGTAATGCCGAGTGCTTGGCGAAAGAACAGTCACTACCCACTTTCAAGTCTTGGGTCAGACTCGGCCGGGGTTCGAACCCATGACCTCCCACTTACGGAGCAAGCACTCTACCAACTGAGCTACCGCAGTGGTCTATATACAAGATATGTAAGGTCTAATGATATGTACATGTACAGTACATGATGATACCTATTTTCCCAGGAGATAGTTACAAGCTAATACATCATTTTCATTAAGTTCGCTATCACTTCTCAAAGCTCAAAATCTTAATGACTTGACATATAAGGCTTGATCCTGAGTGTGGTAAAGAAGTTTAATTTCCCTAGAGAGCATCTAAGAGAGCATTCTGCAGATATGTAATCTAACAGACCATAATACATTATTCAGTTTTAGTTAACATGGCAGATTGAACTATTAAATTACAGTGTTTCAAATTAGTCAAAATTTCCAACCACTCCTTCTCTTGATCATTTCAACATTTTTATTGTGGTATATAGGAGATTATTGAAAAAGTAACCAGTCCTTAATTCCCAAAAGTTACCATTCTCAGACTGTGTGACAGGCTGTTATTTTGAACACTGCCTCTGCCAACATACAACACAAAAAATTCAGGAAAAATGTTTTTGATTAATGTTGAAATCCTTAGTGCACTATTGTCACATTTTAATCTTTACTTTATACTGAATAGAAGAAACACTTACAACTAAATCAATGTCACACTGTGGACTAATGGAATCCATTTATCCTTAACACTCATGTTATCATATTCTTGATCAATTTATTTTCAGGAGTAGAACATGGGATAACATATTTCTCTTTGATATAAAAATAATAATTGTCCTGTCTGTATTTTAAAATGTGGTTTTTAAAATTTGCCATTGTTCATACATCAGTATAGACATTTTTAGTTTGAAATAACAAAAACTTATTACAATTCCTGAAAATATTTATTGGAAAATAAATTTCAAACAAAATAAAAGTAATTAAGAGTGGAAAAGTGGAGTAACCTATCAAAATTCTTTCACCCATATTGAGGTAGCCAGTTCTTGGATGGTGGAGGAAACCAGAGTGCCTACAAGCCAACTGACAAACTTTCTCACACTAGGATCTGTCCGAGAAGGATTAGGTTGTGAAAGACACTGTGGTGCATAAGTGTACAGATTTGACCATTCAGCTACCAGGGCCCTACTAAAGTACTTTGTCTTTAGAGTATAGTTAGTTGAAGGTAAAATCTGTGTTATTGAATTAGGCTCATCATCTTGGGCTGGTTGGTTGCTTATCAGAGGCTGGTTGGGTGCCTATCCGAGGATGGGTGGGTCCTTATTGTTGTACCCAGGCTGGGTGGGTGTTATCTTAGTTTAGGTGATTTGAATATGCACATCAGCCCAGGTTTGAACACCAAACCCTTGAATTACAAGCCCTAAATTTTCACCACTCAGCATCATCTCTAACTTGTAAAGGTAACTGAACAGGATGTGCATACAGTCCAGGTTTGAGCACCCAACCCTTGAATTACAAGCCACAAATTTCCATCACTCAGCATCATCTCTAACTTGTCAGTACCAGGTAACTGAACAGGTAAATAATTCTATGTCATAATCAAAATATTTCCATCATTTACAATTAATAATTTGATTATCATCCACACAAATATGATACATAATATATTATTTATCAGAATGATGATTGATTTGGTATTAATGATCAGATAATATAAATTATTACTTTATATTGATAACTGTATGATCTATACACTAATGGGTATGATTATTACAGTAATACTGCTTCTGGTCACTTTATGAATAATAAGTGGCAGACCTAGGGGGTGTCTGGGGTTCAAATCCCCCTTTATTTCTGTCTATGATGTATGTATGTTTGTGTTACTTGCTCAAATTGTGAGATTTAGGCTACATTTCAAAATTCAAAAATTTTCAGGCAGAGCATGCCCCAGGCCCTTCCTACCACATTTTTCCGCATCTAAAAAAATTGATTTCTTTGCTTTTCTTTATGATTTAACCTCCTTCAATTTATTGCCAGACAGTTACATTTACATGCAAATTAATCAAACTTTACCAAACAAGGTTTTAATTTATATAAAAATGCAAGGTTAAATCTGGTCTGAAATAAAGTATGCACACAAGGACATATTTTTGCGGGAATGCCATACTTGTGTAAAGTGTGATTCCACACTGCAGTAGGGTTGCTACTTCTAATTGTCATATGTTTTCTTGTAAAATTTCACATTCTGATGAAGTGGACAATATAACACCATATCATTTCATTGGGTAAAGATCAATTTATGAATGGTCACTGTAAGCAAACCTAAGCTATGACGCTATGAGTTTCTTAAGATTTTTCAAAAATTCAGCGCAACACCTGAAACTACATTGGTCAAATGGATTTCATGTTTACGAAATAAATGAATGCAAAAAAAAACCAGAAGATATTTTTAAAAAGTTAATAAATAAAAACAGAAACATGTAAATTTACCTTAGCATCAGGGAATTTGATTCCAGTTCCATTGTCTATAAATTTGAGGAGTTTATCAAGCTGTCGTCTTTCAGCACCAGGAGAAGATAATCCTAGATTGGAAGTAGGTCGATCAGTTTTAAAATTACTATCGACAACACTAGTTGTGCTCTGTATGTCAGTCATGGTGATATCATTCATCTCATTTTGTCATCAAACATCATCATATAATCTAGAAAAAAACAATTAAAACTTTAATTCTTTATCATCTTAAATGCTACTGTATGTACATACTGATTTCAACATGCCAGTACTGTACATAAACTAGTCTTTCTGATAGCCAAACGTTGTGGTTTGAATTTTTTAGCATGTGGTAAAATACTCGTTTTCACCTGTTTTATGTTCTAGTCAATTTTATTTCACTGATATCAAAGCAGTCAGTTCTGAGATGGTTGAGAAAACTGGAGTGTCCAGAAAAAATGCAGACTTTTTGCAAGTGAGCTAATGAACTTTTACACTTGGAGAATCTGACTGTAGATGTGTAAATTAATGTGCATTTCAGACATCGAGGACCTTTTTGGATCAGATGCTACTTTCAATTTTAACATTAATACTAGTATTTGAACTCACCACACTAAATGCTACATTAAAATGGCTAAAATAGTTTTTCATTAAAGTCTGCAGTGAATTAATTTGTATTCTAAGTTACAGATTGCCAAATAAGTGTGTACATCTAAATCATGCTGCCACCCTCAAACAACTTGCTGTGCTACAAAATGTACAAAACCTGTGTCTGAACGTTTGAAGAAAACTTGAGTATGAAACCGATTCACTGTCATTCAAATATATACATATTCATGTATGATACAAAACTACAGTCAAACCTGCCTTAAAGACCACTCTATAAAAGCAGTGATTTTGTTTGCTTAAAATTACTACCGAATAAAGGTAGTTTCCCCTAGAGAAAAATTACTTAAAATTTTTGCGATTGGGATCCTAAGCTATTGCAGGCATGTCTGTATTTCAGAACATCTAATTTTCCCAATTTAAAAAGCATAAGGTAGTTTTTAAAAACTGTAACAAAATCACTGATAAGGGCCACCTGACTATAAAGGCCAGTAGAACTGTATCCCAATTGTTCTTTATTCATATAATTTTAACCTGTATATAAAGGCCACCTGCCAACAAAAGTCACTTTTACTGGTTCCCTTGGGTGGCCTTTACAGATAAGTTTGACGGTATATATTTGACAGGAGTAGATTTATAAGCACATTCATAGCTTCATTTACATTGGGGAAAACTCTCAACATTTTTCTCCATATTCAAACAGAATTAAACATAGTTTTGTCATTTGAAAACGTCACAAAATCACTTTCAACTGTTTTCCTATGTGTCATGTAAAATTTATGTTAGCACTTACAGAGATATGTGTTCTCTAAAACTTCCAACATTTTCCTATGATATAACACAATATGTACTGACAGTCATCAATAAATAAATTAGAGTAATAACTGTGTACAAAGTATAAATTATTTGTATAAATAAAACCTATACTTATGTAGACATATAATAGTAATTGTAACAATAATTTATAGATGTATACAATTTGAACTTTTTTCTTTGATTTGAATATTGATTTATGTGGTTTTCAATTTTATAAAATTCACAACGAATTTGAATTTGATACATTTTATAAAATTTTCATACAAAATTTTACATTTTTACAAAATATATCACATTACAACTTAAACGTCTACCTCATAAAAATTCATTTTTTACATTTTTTAAATAAAATTTTAAGCAATCATTTGGATACATGTAGTTCGAATCACAATTAAAAATGATTGCAAAGTATTTGTGTCATAGTTCATTGTCAGTTGATTTCCACATATTGCATTTGTGACTACGTACCACTTAGATTTAAGAAAAATTATTTTAATTTTGACAAACTTATGAAAAAATTTTGGATTCATATGCGATTCGAAATACCCAAGCGCACAGTATAAAATTTAAATCAAAGTATATGTTGGCAAATGTGAAATGAGACTTTGGACTTTGCAACTGCAGTCCTCACTCTTGATAAAAAATTGAATGGATTAAAAGGGTAATCTAAGTAGGAAAAAACCTAGCTCATATTTCTTTAACAAACTCTGGCCCCTATGCACTGCTCTATGATGTTGAATATACTAATATCAACAAACATGTATTTTTGCACAATTTCCATAAAAATGCAACAATTTTTTTTAAATTTCTTAATTTATCAATTCCTGCTTTATTTTTATTTATATATCTTCACACTTGTGTGGGTAATTTCATAATTGTACCCCCTCTTTCAAGTTTTTTCAACCAAATGATTTTCACTTGAATTTTCCTACTTAGATGACCCTTAAGTTAGTACTAGTATCCAGTGGTGTGGTTCAAGTACTTTTAGTAAGGGTCCCAACCAAAAGCCAATGTTTTACTCCTATATATTAGCTCTGTGCTCTGTGATAAAATACTTGAATAATTCTTATTAGAAAAGAAAATTATTTTCCTTATTATTTTATACATTTAATATCGATTTGGTATTTCAACATTGATAAATATACTTAATAATACTTATACACTTACCTAATAGCAGTTACCTGTCTTGTGTTATTATAGTGTACAAAATTGTCAAAATGTAGGACATTGCGGGAGACAAGGTGACAGTTATTCCCGCGTGTTAGTGATATTGACATACTTACTTTCATCCTTGTGTAGTTCCAGCACATTAATTGATATAACTATTAGCACATGGTTTGATGTTATAGTCGTGTTATCACTGATAAATCTTGTTTATAAATAAATCAATCACAAGAGGAGCTGTCACACCGGATAATCCCGTCATGCATTATTCATTAGATTTGGTAGTTAAAGACGCCTTACTCGGAAGTACTTGGTCTTTTTCTTAACGCCCCGGTTAAAAGAAACGCATTGATTATTTACAAAAACAATTAAATCACAATTTTTGCTTTAAAGACTAATATCACATATGAAATCCCGAGTCAATATTTTGTATTTTTTAGTATTTTAAACGTAATTAACCTTTTCGACTATTAACCACGTCTCTGCTTTTCAAGTTCATTATTAAATATTTTCCCCTTTATCTTCCAATAATTGTGGTGTTACTGGTCCTCCCTGGGAATCGAACCCGGGTCGCCTGGGTGAAAAACAGGAATCTTAACCTCTAGACCACATCGGATCTAATACCCGTTTTATGTTAAATACTCGGGACTATCATGTCGCCAATATTGAAACAAATGAACTAAGCATTATATTTTGTAATATTGGCTTCTTAATACCACGGTAGCTTAGTTGGTAAAATGCTCTGTATGTGGGAGGTTGTGGGTTCGAACCCCGGTCATGTCTGACCAAGACTTGGACATAGGTAGTGACGTTTCTTTCACTAAGCACTCTGTATCTAGAAATTAAAGTAACGGTGTCCCCCTTAAATAATAACAGGCAGGCAAGGAACCTTAACGAACCCTCCCTGCACATTGCCCGGAGCACACTGCACAGGTCAAAATTTCTGCGACTTCATCTGTAGCTGGTAACGTCTCAATATAATGAAATATTTTTGACTGGGACATAAAATTTAACCCATTCAATCATCGGTTGAAAGTATGGCGTTGTTACACTTGAAATGAAATCTATTATACCTCACTGTCATCACAGACAGACATGAAACGTGATTAAATTGGAAACATTATATTTTAATGTTAGTCAGTGTGAAGGTTTTCTGAGTGAATTTCAAAATGACATGACTTTATAAAATCTAAGTCTATATGATGCACCAAACATTTCAAATTTCTCTTTAGTTACATGGTCTAAGAATGAAAAATAATATGTTTATGAACTCGTTGCTTAAATTATAGTTCTTGATATCCAAATCAGGAATATTTCACTTACATCGAGATGCCGCCAGCATTGAGACGTGGCCAGCTATAGAGAAATTTAGAGACAAAAGGCCAAATAAAATATACATATATATATATAGGCAAACAGTGGTCCGTCTGTTTGGCCTTTCATTAGGAATATTAAAAAATGAGCATCCACCAAATAAATGGGTAGTTTTAAGATCAAAGTATATACATACACAGTGCACGGGTTTTACTCTTTGAAGTGAATATCTCGTGATGTATACAAAATAAACACATATGCTCCCTATTCATATATATATGGATTTGGTCCTTGATAAATATTTAATTAATGAGAGGTCAAGCGGACAGGTCAAAATTGTTTACCTATGCAGTGAATCATGTTTATTGAGACCATCCATGTTAAATATATTCAATATCAATACTTCCGATAATAAAGACTTAGTGGGAGGTTGTGGGTTCAAACCCTGACCGTGAAAGTGGGTAGTAACCGCTTTCGCCAAGCACTGGACATTACGAAATGTAAGTCATGGTTCTTTCAGATGGGAACTTAAAAATAAACGAGATCCTGTGTCACGATAAAGATCCCTGCTGTATAATGCCATGAGCACAAAACACAGGCAAAGTTCCTGCACCTTTCGCTATAACTGGAAATGCCTCAATAAAAATGAAATATTCTTGACTGTACAGTTTGCATGCAATATTGTGAATTAAGAGTACAAGTTTTCCGGCTACAAGTAGGCTATTTCTTTCTAACTATCACTAGCTGTTGGCAGTTTGTAAATTGTCTGGGTGACAAAGGTGTTCAAAGCCATGTTCACTAAAACCATTGATTAGTGAATAGTAGAATTGATATCACTGTGCAACATGTAATACAGAATTTTTTCTATACATAAAAAAAGTTAAATATGTGTGCAGTTTTTCACAAACAAAATGGTTAAATTAAAACAGCTTTGAACCCCTAGGACCCAATTTTGAACCAGATATTTCGGGGATTAAATTTGCGCTTTTGTCCATAATATCTGAATACTACACAATAACACTATCATTAATAAATAACTATACATTTGATATAGAGTTATATTATAATCATCATCGTAAAAGAATTGAAATATAATTTTTTTGCAGTATTTGAAACTGTTGTCTTTAAACGACCAATTTTAAATACATAGATGGCAGTGTGTAAATTACAAAAAATAGCAAGTCTGTATCACATTACACCATTTATTTATTTACCAAATTCCACATAAACAAACATTTAACATAATAACCTTGCTCAATCATTACCGATGCTGCCATCCAGGAAAAAAGAGAATAAACCCTGGAAACCTGTGTCTGGGGATATTGCAGTCAACGATTTATGAGAAGTGTTCAGACCTACACTTAGAATTTATACAACAATAAATAATAAGTAACAAATAAATAAAAAATATATGTGCAATAATTCCTAGATTTTTAATCCATTGTACTGAAAATCTAGGAATGATTTTACATTTATTTTTTCGCAAGACAATTTTTAGTGTAATAAAAAATACAGATGCAATAATTCCTTGATTTTCAGCACATTGGTTAAACCATCTAGGAATTAATACAAAGATATATTTTTTATAACGTATTGCTTCTCATAACTAACACTACTAATGAAGAATCGGACTTGGAGACCCAAGTATAACATCTTTTCAACTAACACAGGTATAGTGTTTGTTAATGCTCATCATTACTTGATCATCGATAACAAATATACAAAGTGTATATGCCAAAAATTTCATTTTGTAAAACATCAATGACTCCTGGTCAATTTTAAAATGTTATACTGAAGTTTCTAAATCTGATCCTAGATCAGCACTGCCAGGATCAAACTGATGAAAGGATGCAATCCAATACTGATGTCAAAAAACAAATAGGATTGTAGAAGAGGAACCAAAAACAAAATTCAACATTAACAGAAGATTCTAGCATACAATATACAGAGTATTTGGTAGACTTTTTATCACAAATTCTTTTTTCACATTTAAATGTACAGAAGTTTTAAATTCTGTGTCCACTATTTACACATGTGGATGTCAACAAGTTTAATGTCTTTTAAATTTGAAATTTTGGATGCGGTGCAGGAAATCCATGGGTTTATGCTGGTGTGGTGATATACAAACAAGATACTGACGCCATAGGATATTATTCGAGAAATCAGAAATAAGGAGAGCGAGGGCTGTCACTTTCCCAAGTATTTCAGTCTCGGAAGGCGGGGAATGTCACGTCTCCAAGTACTTCTGTCTCGAAGGGTGGGTGATATCACGTCCCCATTATTTCTGTCTCTTATTTAGATTTTCATTCGTCCCCTGATAATATGGTACCTTTTTCAATTTGTCCTCGGTCAATTCATCACCGTTACGGTAGCTTGCTTAGTAGAGTGGTCGCTTCGTATGTAGGTCATGGGTTCGAACCTCTGCCGCGTCTGACAAAGACAAAAAATAGGCAGTGACCGTTCATTCGCCAAACACTCGGCGTTAACATTACGGTAGCTATGTTTGAGGCAACCGAGGCAGTTGCCTCGGTAAAAATTCACCAATAATATAACTGGTAAATTCATGATATGTTCATAACGATAAAGTCAATATTACGGTAGCGCATTTAGGACCTCTTAAAATATTCTTAAAAATAATTCGTGGGCACGAATCATATAATCCGTGGTAACGAATTATAATTCGAGGGAACGAATTCAAATTCGTGAGAACTAACTCGAGAGAACAAATTATAATCCTTGGGAACGAATCACGTATCCGTGGGAACGAATTACTTATCCCGTGAAAAATAAACAATAGACTAACACAGTTTTCATATGACGTCATTAGGCGCGACCACAACGTAAATGATGTCACTGTGTGTTGACCTTTCTACTGAGACTAAGAGTCACTGTAGGATTCGATAATTCGCCTACAGATGCGTGTTTTTTGTGGCATCTGTGGGTAAGATTGATGAATATGAATGTTGAAGTTACCACCCGACACCGACGCACCGAAATTTTCTGGAATCCACCAAAAACATGAAGATTGGATGATGTCATTTACGAAGCTGACGCCACTGTTGAAGACGTTGACTTAGGTTAGTTGGATGTGAAATATTTCCTATATTGGCCGTTGAAGATGTAGGTATGAATATATTCTGAGAAATGTTTACCTTTGCAGTGAGCTCAGGGTGATGTAATGTGCCACGCCTGTCGTGACACGGAACATCAGTTTTAAGGTCTTTATCGAATGGCCTCGTGACTAAATGTCAATTGCTTGACGGAAAAACAGACACTACAAATTTGGTCTTGACCGAGGTTCGAACCCAGGACCTCCTAAAAGTCATAAAAGATCATAATATATTCGAAGACGCAGCATACATTTTCCATAAATTCTAACCACAGGCTTATGATCCAAAGTTGTAGGCCTCGGTGTGGTTTTGTGTTTGTGCTTTGGCGTTTTGACAGTACGTCTAGATCAAATAATCCAGACATGTTGAGTTTTTGTGTTATGTATGACTATAGCACATTAAATCATGTATGATGCCTGCTACTCACTAATATTTAGTTTTACCATGTGCATAAACGTATCACATCAACGGAAACTTTAGAAATTAACAAATGATGTTCTAAAAATAGACTGTAAATGCTTTCAAATACAAATGTAGTTCATCGTCATTTTTGTGCCTTTGAGATGTTTTCGTTTCAAATTGTTTCTAGATAAGCATGTAAGAAATGTTACATTTAAAATGTGGGGGTATATAGTGATAGGGGTGTCTGTCCGTGTGCCCGTCCTTCCGTTACACCTTAGGGTACCTATCTCTTATCCGCAACTCCTCCTAAACCCTTCAATGGATTTTCATGAAACTTTCACACAATCTTTGTGATATAATGCAGATGTGCACCTCCTATTTAAAAATTTGATCCGATGGATTTTTTTATGTGTCGGGAGCGGGAGGAGGTATTTTTGTAAGCTTGTGGCTCACAGTTTTTTTCTAGTTTTTATTAGTTATAGGCCTTGGTGAGTATTAGTGCTTGTGCACTTATATTATACCACTACATACAGGTAAACAACACTGACCTGTCCGCGTGACCTTTGATTAAAATATTTATTATGGACAAGCAAAATTTAGGTCATAGGGATCACGCATGTATATTTCGTTAATATTCATATAATGTGGATAACACTAATCATGGGCAATGTGTATATAAACTGCGAATCCTAACGCTACCCACGAATTGGATGGACCTTTCCTAATGGAAGGTCAAACGGACATGTCAATGTTGTATGCCTATACAAACTTTGATACAATGTCGTTATTTAAGACTTGTCTAAAATCAAGAGTTGTGGGTAAGATGTTTGTTGCATGTTTTGTATACTGTTAATTACTTTTTATCGCGAGAGATTTATTAGCGCGTTATTTCGCGAGGACTCTTAGTCGCGAATTCAAATATCACGCGAATGTCTAAGAATCGCGAAAATTATTAAGTCAAATTTCAAACATGACGGCAATCGACTATGACCGTCGCAAAAGTATACCTCATTAGATGCAATAAAGTAAATCGTAACTTTCGCCGTAATTTGCAAGCTTCCATTGAAATTTCCAGTTAAACAGGCTTAATTAATTAACGTTTCCTTTTAACCATTTACAAGAAGTCTTGACGAAACTTCACGTAACTTACAAGGTTCTATTGAATTTTCCCTTTAAACACTGACTGACGTGGCTGAATTAAAAATTCCTTTCAGCCGTTAAGAAACGAACAACAAACCAAGAAGCCTAAAGAAAGGTAGATAACTATATACCCTCCACGAAATGGACGCGAAATTAAATATGCACATAGATTGTGGACCCGAATACAGGTATTCGCGTGTAAGTACGCGAAATTTAATACTCGCGATATTAAAGTAATCTACAGTATACTTGATCTCGTCTTGTTCTTGGTGGCACTAGTTATTTCTAGAATCATAAAATCCTGATGCAACATTCTATACTACATTGTGTTTCCTTTTAAGTTAAACTACACTCTTCTTTGTTACTCAGTCTGCAATGCTAGATGATACCATTAACCTTTATGTATTTCATTTGTACAGACTCCATTGCTACTGACTTGGTTAACATAAAAAATGGAATCACAACTAGCTTACCCGTGTCAGTCTTTAAGCAGCAGAATTAAATCCCTGATCGATGATTACCGGCGTTAAATGTCTATATATGTGACCTGTCGGTAAATGCACAGACCGTTAATTTCTCATCAGTTGTGTTATAGGACCAAAGTTGTGCCGGGGAATCCAAATATTTTTAAAACGTTGCAAAATAAAAAAGGTGTAAAGGGACCAATTTTTTATTCAGATCATTAACTCTTTTATTTACAGATACATATTTATATCATTACAACGATAAATAAATAAATACATGTAGATATAAAAACAACACACACATGTTTTTGAGTATTTTTGATTCAGGTATAAATAAATGATAGATATAAGCATCAGTATAAAAATCTATTAAAATGTAACAAAGCTTTAATTTCTTAGAATTTCATTTTACAACAAATATAGTCCAAATGTGTTGATTGACGGATTTCGAATAAATTTCGTGTTTGTAACTTTCACATATACTTCATCGTTGGTATCAAGGTGCGCGTCCAGGCTGATAAATACATTGGTACTGTAGAAACCATTCTTGGAACGACTTCTTAGAATAAAACTGTCAGTCAACATTTCCTCTGTCATTGTCAGTATATTGTATTTGTATATCCCTATCTCAAATTTGGTTGCTTTGGATTCGTTGGACAGTTTCAATATGTTTAAGAAGCTATAGATATGATATGTTCCATTTATTGGCACAACTATACGACCATTTCGGTATATTATCCCGTTATTCATGTAGCATCGTCTTCCAATTGTCCAGAATTTTAATGTTACAGGACCGGAATTTTTGTCTGAAAATTGAAAAAAGGAGTTCAAACCTCAAGAAAAGTAATTTATAGTAAGCTTCAGTTAACAAATAAACACGGTTTTCAGTACTCAAATCAACAAAAAGCATACCCCAATAATTTGCGGGTTCTTTGAACACTAACAGGAACATCTGCTTCACTATTTTCGTAAGCTTATTCATGGGTTAATCTAAGTAAATAATTGGTTAGTGGGTTGTGAAGTTGTTTAAAGTTGAATCAGCAATTTGTGACTAGAGTAAGCTTATTACTCTCCAAGGATCAATTTAAGAACAAGTTCGTGTAAGCGTGAGATGTGTGGGTGTCTGCTTTGTACTGACGCGAACTCGGGACTACTTCAAGTCAGTACGCCATAGATAAACATACCGCTCCTCCAGTCTCATTATCTTGGCACCAGGTGAATCAGACGGTATTGTCCTCTTAATACCGAGGTCAGGCGATGAACAGTATCACAAATTTTAAAGTCTTATGTATAACCCGATCAGGGTTCGAGCTCACTACTTGCCTTTCTCGAGGCGGACACTCTACCACTGATTCATCAGATTGTAAATATTACCTTCGTTATGATATGGTTGTTTTGACCCCGATAATCTAACGACTGGTCTGTTCATTATCCAGATTGGAATTCTACCGGACCCCAGCTTTAATGTTTTGCTTCCTAAATCTGATAAAAGAAGAACAGAATACCATAAACTTTATATTACTAATATGGCATATTACATGATAAATCAGTACATTTCCATGACAACGCCACATGGAACGCTTCCATCGACACCAAAGAACATTTTGCGTGACAGGTCTCTGGACGACGTTCAGTTGTTTTGTTTGTTTACATTGGATTCCTAATACACTGTTCCTGCACTTTCCGATGACATATAAAAAGAGAATTCCAAAATTATTACTATTTTATATACATGTACCATGAGTATTTTGTTGTTTTATCATTATTATAAGTTATTGATTTTATTTTATTCATTTTTTAAAATTATGTTTTTAAATTTATTATGAATCTGTTTCCTACAAAACACATATACATGTGCTTTGTGGCAACTCCTAATGAAGTCTAACGCTTAATGAAGTCCAGATCCCATTAGGCGCCGAAATTACAAAGCCTAATGAAGTCCAAAGATTGATTCTCTAGAAGTGAAGTCCTTTTTGGTATTACAAAATGAAATTATTGTCAAAATTTAACGACTGTATCTGACATCGTCTAGAGCCTCAATCAAGACTTCATAAGGTGCGTAAAATGTTTAGACTTCATTAGGAGTTGTTACAGTGTTTCGTTTAAATACGGTCATGCAATGTACGCTACCTTTTCTTTGATTTTTCTTTTCCTCGACGGATTGCTGAAACACCTAAAAGATTAATTAAACCACAATAATTTTATTCTTAAATCAAAATCGTTATAAACCACAATAATTTTATTCTTAAATCAAAATCGTTATTTTGTAGTTGTTAGTTTTGTATACAGTGAAACCTGTCTATAAAGGCCATCTAGTGAACCCTGTCTATAAAAGCCATCTAAGGGAACCTGTAAAAGTGGCCTTTATGGGCAGGTGGTCTTAATATAGAGGTGACCTTTAAGGCAGGTTGGACTGTATTGGCTATTTCCAAAATGCGACATGATTATCTAACCCAGACATGATAAGCTGTCTGAGATTTATTTTAGGTATCTATAACTGTAGCTTATTAAATAATTAAAATGGCTGCTAGTAATTAATACATGTAATTAGTTTCCTAATTTGTAGAGCTTGTTCCCACTGACTACGGGGATTTTGTTCAGCGAAACAGGCTGCTTGTAAATAAATTGTTGACTCAGGAATATTGCAAGCCTAGGCTTATCAAGGACCTCAAAAAAGTTTTATGGCCGTCGTCACAGTATTGTTGATAAGTTTAATGTCTCTGTGTCCAAAATTGCCCTGGATATATTTGACCCATAATTCCATTTTCCTTTCACCCAATTTTGATTACATACGTGCCTAGTCTAACTTGTCTCTCAGTTCTAAAGTTTTTACTTATCTGGATTGTGATTGGAACATGAATTAGCATGTTTGGTTTTGATTGCATACAGAATAACAACCAATCAATGGAAACTTTTTGTAAGTTGTAAATGATGCTCTGGACGTTTACCGTTAGTGTTTTCAACTCGTTATTATCATTTTATGTGTTTTGGGACGTTTTCTATCATGTTGAAGTAATTAATAGTAACATACCGTACAGACCCTGTCGAAAGTTTAACACTTACCTAACGAATACGTACCGAATGAATAACACCATTTGTTAGATACTGTATATTGCTAAGTTTTCGCGGTGTCAAATTTTCGCGGTTTGATGCTGTTCAGTGTATTCGCGATGTCAAATGTCCGCGGTCTTATGTGAATAAAGGGAAGCAATTGGGTGAAAACCTGAAACATTTACTATTGTATTATCGCGGCGGTTTTCATGTTTATTTTTACAGGAATGCAACGGATCGCCAGTATAGCGAAAATAAAATAAGTATTAAACAGCGCTAGAATATCTTGACATCTATTCCGCAGCTGCTTTTTATATATCGCTGCAGGTCTCGATCACTAGCTATCCATATATCGCTCACTCAATAGCCGATTAATTTTGTTAGCTCAATATTAAACCTTTGACATGGCTGCACTGTATTTTTACTTACTGTTTTCAGATATTTCTGGAGACCTTCGGTTCTACAACTACAGCATAGTTTCGCTTTGTCCTGGTGATTACAGGGTAAACATAGTTGTTCACAACGGTCAAAGTGTTGACCCGCTGTCCATCTCGCTGACCATAGAATTCCAACATTTATCAATAAAATGGCTATATTAACCACAAAAACTGACCCAATGATCACACAGTAAATTGTAATTTTCATCATTTTTGTGTTCGTCCATTTCTGTTAAATATTATACGTTTCGACAAGGTGCGTAATATGAATTTATAGCTGTTAATGTCTACTTTCGTTTTATTAGGTAAATACTCCGCGTTTATAAATAGAGATTACATCGTACATAGCCTCGTTGTAATTTGTTGATTGGAAAATTTCCAAATAAATTATGTATGAAGTTTCACAATCATTTCTTAAAAATGTAAATATAACCCATATTGTCAATCCTATATTTAGATATTCTAATACATGTACTAATAAAAATATAATACAAAAAAGTCTTACGCAATCTTCAAAAGTGCATCTTAATTCTTAAAAAAAAAATAACATGTAACACGATTTCAAACTTTCGAATTAAATATATAAATATATATATCCAAAGTATGTTCTCTATGCTTGCAAATGTGCATGATCAAGTTTTCGTATGGTTAGCTGATTTTAGCATCAATTGATCATGACGTGCCGTGTGTACAAAGTCGTCTTAATAAAAATAATCCGATAAAATATTCACCAAGTTGTTACACATTAGATGCACGTCAAGCAAGAGCTCGAGAGAAATGAGCCATAATTCTCCAGAAAGATGAGATTCGAACCCAGAGTCAGACGATGACGTCACGCCCAGAAATCTCGCTCCGTGCTGTTTATTCCTGGGATAGAAGTTAAACACCAGAGGGTTATGCGCAACAGGACATACCAGTATATACTAGTAAAAAGTCCATATTATCAAAATGAGCCTTTAGAAGATTGAAGCTTAAAGAGGCGTTAAAGTAAGTTAGACAGTGCATATGGCTGTACTATTTGAGTGTCCATCTTTTGATTACATGTCATTGAGGTCTGATATTTTGTCATCGCATTGAGCTCGGTTCTATTGTTTCAATTCTCAAACATTTAATATAAAATATTTTGGTCATTTTATTCAAGAGACAACAATCAAATGGGTGATCAACCATCAAGGTTGGTTAGTTGCACGTTGTTTAACGTCACATCAACCACATTTCAGTTATTCACGGCGAGGAACACTTTTATACATGTACTTGTTCCCACATTGATGTGTAATGTAAGTTTTGTTTTGTAAGAATTGTTTATTTACTTTTAATGGTGCGACTTTGTGGTCTTTAGAACACATTTATAGATATCAGCGGCGTAAATATCACCATCAGACGCAGACAGACGGGTATTAAAACGTTTCATCTGTGGCAGGCAGGACCCGATAAGTGGCTGGATAACTCAGACGGTAAATCTAAAATTGGTAGCTCTAGCGTTCGGGTCCCGGTTTGGCAACTTCATTTTCCATTTCCTGATTCAAATCTAGATTACGGATATAGTTAGTGAGCCTACCCACATACCTCATAATATACACCACTATACTAGTGATCGCCAAATAATAATTTTTCATGTCTGGCCAGCAATATTTATGGACCACTTGGACTATAGGTGATATGGTAAATGCCCCTCAGAACGATATTCGTAACCTACAAAGGGGTTTTATATGGTACAAAGTTCTTGGCTGTTTGGCTGTTCTTGTATCTGTTTATGTACATGTGATTAAGTTCAAGTCTACTGCATTTCGTTGTCAAGCAATAAAAATCACCAGCGTACTATATGGCCAATACCTTAACGTTTTTGTGGGATAACAATTGCCTCCCTAATTCTCTGAATAACGTAAACTGATGCGTTATCTATATCCAATGGCAATAATTTCATTGGGTTTCACATAATATCTCTGAATATGGGCACCATTAAACTACACGAGCAAATACAAAAGACAATCTTCACTGATTAATATATATATTTTTTCTAATTATATTTTCATATTTCATCTTTACAAAATTCATAAACCGGTCACTATTGGTTTTACATTACAGATGCTCAAATACATGTATACGTATACCAGAAACACGACATGCCAAATTATTGCCCCCTGAAAGAAGCAATCTTGAATATTTTGGTTGTTTATAAGTATGATGCTGTACCTAACTTACATACACACTGGTTATATTTGACGTCCATCTTCATGTAGTTCTGTTTCTTCATCCTCAATTTTGATGCAGTGGATGTAGCTAGCTAAACAGGATGCGTTTTAACCTTCCAAAGCACCCAGTCTCACTGCTTTGGTGGAGGTTCACGCGTTTTAATTGGAACTTGGCAGTTTTCAGTTTGTACTTGAACTTAATTTGCAAGTTTTCAGTTTGTACTTGAACTTAATTTGCAAGTGTTTAGTTTGTACTTGAACTTAATTTGCAAGTTTTCAGTTTGTACTTGAACTTAATTTGCAAGTTTTCAGTTTGTACTTGAACTTAATTTGCAAGTTTTTAGTTTGTACTTGAACTTAATTTGCAAGTTTTCAGTTTGTACTTGAACTTAATTTGCAAGTTTTTAGTTTGTACTTGAACTTAATTTGCAAGTTTTTAGTTTGTACTTGAACTTAATTTGCAAGTTTTTAGTTTGTACTTGAACTTAATTTGCAAGTTTTTAGTTTGTACTTGAACTTAATTTGCAAGTTTTTAGTTTGTACTTGAACTTAATTTGCAAGTTTTCAGTTTGTACTTGAACTTGATTTGCAAGTTTTTTGTACTTTGCTTTGATATATGGACATGGATCAGTATGTTTGTATTATGTATTCTTCCCTTGCAGATAGAAGACAAATATACCTTTTTTCGAGGGATGACTCTGATAGAACGTTGTCGAAAATCAATAATTAGGACAATTTGAATATGCAAGGTTTCAAGTAGGGTTTAATTCTATCCCAAATCGCTATTTTATTTAAAAAAGAACTCTCTCTCTCTCTCTCTCTTTCTCTCTCTCTCTCTCTCTCATACAAAACAAATATACCAACAGAACGAGAAAATAAACAACGTATTAGAATGAGATCAATTGTTAAATATGATTGTCAGTTAATTATGTAATCCTTCAATAAATGTATTGGTTTCTTAAAGATCGACGTTTTCATACAATCCTTTTGACCAATGTTTCCACTAGCGTCATCACTGTCTCTTCTTTCATCCACTTGCGTCTTTGATATTGTATCTAAAATCCAATCCAGAGCATCAAACAGTCCTAATCCATTTATAGCACTTGTTCCAAATATTGCACATGGGCGTGTTTTTGATATTGCTGTAAGGTTTAACATTTTCCAGAGCACTGTTTCCGACATTGCATACTTTATGTCTTGTTTGTTTGCAACAACAGCAAAAACGCAGTTTTTAAGTTCTTCTTCTGACAAAATTGTTCTCATTATGTATTGAACAAACTCAATTCTATCTGAATCACTACTATCCACAACCAAAATTATAGCCTTCATTCCTTTATAATAATGTCGCCACAATGGTCTAATTTTGTCCCTAATACCAGCTCCCCATGATATTATCTTCACATTTTTATATTTCAAAGTTTCAACAGTGAATCCAATGCTTGATGTTGAAGAGTTTACCGTCCCTAACGCTAGGTTATTTAATAAAGTTGTTTTACCAACTTCGTCTAAACCGATCATCAATATTTTAACTTCTTCTGCACGTGTGTCCAATTTCTGTTGTGATAGACCCATTTTTAGTAACTATGGTAACGGTTTTATCTCCCTTTTTCTGTTATGAAGGACTCGTTATAAACAAGTATACCCGGAATCCCAAGTCGTTTTCAGCAACGAAACAACTTTCAACATACGGCCATTTTGTGTGTTTATTTTTAAAGTTTAAATGCCACAATACCAAGGGTGACGTGGAAGTAATATTTCATGCACCGTCAATTATTGATCTTTCTGGTCTTCGTATAAATAATATACATGTATGTCATACCCTTTGTGTATACATATATAAATAGTTTCATTTCATTCTTATAAATATACTCTATATATCCCACAATATTTTATTGCTTAGTTGAGTTCGACTTAAACTTCCTCGGGGCTTGCAATTGCATTTCTTGTCAAGCAGGTCATCAGGTGCCTTCCAAATGTTACTTGTCCCCACACTACATATTATACCAGTTTAAATTTTTCAGCACTAGACGACGGTTTCGGAATACAATTCCTCATCAGTAGTACTTGAACCAATACAAAACAGGCGGAACCTGTGTAAACATTTTCGCCTGTTGTTGTAGAATCCCCATTGTGTCAACGTTGATTTTCTTACAGCAATAGTAATTGAACAATATCAAAAATTATTCAAGTTTATTGGATTTTCCATGGGAATAACGCATAACTCACCGTCGTAATCACAGCGATTCCGAAAGTAGTCATGTCGCTTACCAAGGAATGCTTATAATGCTTTAAGCAGTAGTTGGCTAGATGAACAGCTCTAATCATACCGAAGATGTACAACATGTTTACATTACATACAATTGGGGTTATCGAACGCCAACCATTTATAGAGTCAGTCTTCTTACTAAATTATAATCGTGTAAGAAAGTGTGTAAGGTCAGTGACATGGTTCCTTCATAGAAGGAATGACGGACTCTTAATAAAATATTCCACTTCAATCATAATGCAGAGTTATTGTTAAAATGTATAACGTACAATCTGATTTGGAAAATGAAGTGTAACCAAGAACAAAATCACTAATCCATGTCAAAATCGCAATCCTACAGCAAAGTAAGAACCTTAAAACTGACAAATCAGGTTCAACACGCTAACTTTCACAAAGAAAGTGAGATCGGCTGCTCTGGAAGAATAAGCAACCATGTTAAGCTAGCTATTACCACCACGTGTGTAATCAAAATTGAGAAGGAAAGGAACATGGAACTATGGGACGCCAAATATATCCATGGTTATTTTGATACAGAGATATCATACTTATCAACAATATTGTGATGCCGGCCATAAAACTTTTTGATGGTCCTGTAAATGTTGGGAAAACAAACGCATACTTATCTAACAATGTTACCATTTTAATAATAATAAAAATAATACCATATCAAACACAAAAATAGCAATCCGAAATTTATTTTATTTTATTCAAATATCATAATTATTTATTTCCTTATTTGTGGAATGAAAACATTCAATGCAAAAGAAAAGTAAATTTTCTTCAATATCATGAAATAATAATAATAATAATAATAACAATAACAATAACAATAATACTTTGAGAATATTAAAACTGTTTACTGTATATGATAAAAGCAAACACAATCCAGAAGCAAAGTAAAAACTTTCGAACTGACAAGTCAGGTTAGACACCTGAACTTTCACCAGAGATCGGAAGTGAGGCCTGGATGCTCCAGAAGGGTAAGCACCTCATGTTTAGCTAGCTACACCCGCCACGTGTTTAATCAAAATTGACATATCAAGGAGAATAACACAACAATGTGATAATGGCTGCCGCCGGGTTAGAACGAAATGTGAATCGTTTTCCTAGGAACATACAAAGTCTTTCACATTATTGACACTTAACAAATTAATAATTTAAACATACATAATCTACATATATTTTACTTATTTTTTATTCTGTAATCAAACGTTCCACATATGAGATTGCATCTGTAAAATACGATATTGCACACAATTCCTCGTCTTGATCGTTGGCCATCGATTTCAGATCCTTTTCATTCAATTCTGAGGCCAACCAATCAATGATGTTAAATAAACCATCTCCGTTCCCACCGGAAGTGGCAAAAACACGGTACGAGTGTGATTTTAGCGGATTGTCAATGTTAAGTTCCTTTTCAATTCTGTAACTTAGAACAGCGTCCTCCAAGTCCTGTTTATTCATTGCTATGACAACAATACATTCCTTCAACTCCTCCGCCTCAACAGTTCTTTCAATTTCATCTCGAATTTCTCCAAACCTTTCAGGGTTTGCACTATCAACAACAAAGACTACAACATCAATGTTTTTGTAAAAACCATACTCACGCCATAGTGTTCGTACTTTCTCTCCTCTCCCCAGATCTAAAACAGTGAATTTGATATTTCGATATTCCATAGTTTCTTCATTGAATCCCATTGTTGGTACCGGTTTTAAATGTGTTCCATATTTCAGTCTATATAAAAGTGTTGTTTTACCAGCCCCATCAAGACCTTGAAGAATGATTCTCTTATTAACTTTGTCATCAGATTTCACATTTGATTGTCCCATTTTGAATTAAAATATATAAGGTAGACCTGCAAACGGATATGTCTAGTTGTAATTTTAATTGTCATCTTTATATATACCTAACATTATATTACGTTATTTTTTATGACGTGGAACTAAGGGGAAATAATTCGAACTTATAGTATTATATTTAAGTTAAGAAATTAAGCATGCCAAGTTTGATATATCCGTTCTAATTTTTAAACACCAACTCATTGCTGTGCTTGACAATAGAACTTGTGAACTCTTTTAAAGGCAAACAGCATTGACCTGTCCGCTTGACCGTCAATTTAAATATTTATTTTGGGCCAGACTCCAGTTTCACACTTATTTTTAAGTAAGATTTTCTTAATATAAATGTAACAAATTAAGGTAATACATTTTTTAACTAAGAATAAATATTTTTTGACAAAATTAAATGTAAATATTTTAATCAAAAAATAAAACATACCAATCCGTGTCCAAACTACATTCCCAAAGCAAAGTTAGAATTATGTAGCTGGCAAATTAGGTTAAACACGCGAATTTACACCAGTAGTGAAACGAGGTGGTTGCTCCGGAAAAGTAAGTGCTGTCTGTTCAGCTAGCTACACCCGCCACGTGTGTAATAAAAATTGGTAACGAAAGGAACACGAAACCACAGGACGCCCAGTATATCCAGGGTAATTCTGGAGACATCATACATGTACTTATTTAACCATTGAACTATCTAGAAATGGCGTTTATTGTGCTATAACTTTCAATGCCGTGCAAAGCAAACTGAATAAGCGCGCTAGCGCTTTATGATTAGTTTGCTTTGCACGGCAATGGAAGTTATAGTACTATTAACGCCATTTCTAGACTATTTACATTTCGCAATTTTTGAAATTCCTATTTTTGTGTTTAAATCCTGAAATAAATTAAAATACTGTCGTGTATGACATGCAATTCCAATTGTTGGAACAGCCAATCAATGACTCGCGGACAAAGGCGTAAGATGAGTTACGTTACATTAGCAAATGTAATTATAGTCCTATACAATCAAACATCATACATGTAAATATATTGCAATGATCGGCATAAACTGACGTTTTTGAAGGCCTTGATAACTCTAGTCTTGCAATATACAGTATAGGCCTATCAAAAGTTTAACACTTTAGTGCCGAAATTGCAAACATTACTATTATAGATGAGGAAGTGTCATCATATGGATGTCGGTATCATTGACTAAGGTACCGAGCAGTAAGTCTAAGTTACAAGTTCCTCTTTCACACAAAACACACGAGTTTTGTCTAAATATGTAAAAGCTTTGTGACTGACCCGGATGAACTACGATTTCCAGGAAACAAGTCGGCGTATACATGACGTCGCGTTTCAATAACTGACAGTCACGTGTTTGTTACATGTATGACAAATTAATATCCTGGTGTTAATCAAATGAATTCTGTTTATCACCCATTCTCAGTACTAAGGCCCAAATAGTGTTATATTACAGTATAATGAATTGGCTTTGGAAATGACCAAAGAATAAATGTACCAACAGAAACTACACATTATATCTACAATTATCAATCACAATTTTCTGGTTAATCCATGTATTTGATTATTTTCCAATCTCATAAACCTTCAAAATGATACAAACGTTACTGTTACCGGATAAGGTTTTTATGTTTTAAATCGCCAAATCTTCAATATTTGGAAAGTAACAAAAATTTAAAGAATAGAGGAGTTTAACATTGTTTATTACGCATGCGCAAGGCCCGTGACCTTACGAGATTGGACGCGATTGAACGTGATTTGCAATCGAGGGGGCAGTCGTAATAAAGGTCTAAGGCTGGTTATGCTTTTAAATGGTTAAACATTGCCGTAAATGGGATTTACATTCATTCATGAATAAATATATATTTTATGTGACAAAACTTTTTCTTACTAATAAATTTATATTTTCTTTAAGTCAAATAGGTTAATTATTTAATATTTTAGAAATTAAAACTATCAAGAATTAAAAAAAACAGTTAAAATAAAAAGATGATTAAAATGAATAAACCAAATTAAAGAAGTATAATTAATATATTTTGTTTAGCATTTTAAACTTTAAAAATAAAATACAATGGTTATGTTTGCTATAAGGACAAAGATATGATACTAATAATAGGCAGCCTATAGCTAGAAAAATAGACAAGTTTGTGGAAGAACTTTACACCCATTCTCAGTAATAAGGCCCAATTCACTATTACAAGATGATGAAAAATAAAAGTCTTACAAGCAATGAACTTCTGGTATTTTCAGAGACTGGACATATCAGAAGATTTAGAAACAACAAAATTATTAACACCAATTGATTATTTTGGTTGTAATTTCACTTTATTGTTTCATACATACCATTTGTATTTAAATGAGTTGATATGTACGTGACCGTAGTTAAAGTTCATCATATTCTTACCAGGTAGTAGTATTTATATGTTTATTATGCTTGAACATTAGGTTAAATTGTTATTAATTTTAAAATGTGCCTTGAGACCACTTCGGCATATCGAAATAATAATGACGATGTTTGTAGTCTACAGAAATTAAATTATTTTTACGCAAAAATACAATAAATTTATTTCTGTTTTCTTAAGTTGGTAACAGAAACAAAATTTCAAACAGGTAGTCATTAATCAACACTCAAATCAAAATGCAAATATGTCTTGATGAAATTACTAACCACAAGAACTGTACAGAACTTATTATCTTCAAGATAATTTTCACTTAAGTAAACAGTGTATTCGGTAACGTATGTAGCACCTCTAGATGACTTTGAGTCAATATAAAGACAGCTAAATTATATTATATTACAAATTATTAACTCAAATCAAAATGCAAATATGTCTTGATGAAATTACTAACCACAAGAACTGTACAGAACTTATTATCTTCAAGATAATTTTCACTTAAGTAAACAGTGTATTCGGTAACGTATGTAGCACCTCTAGATGACTTTGAGTCAATATAAAGACAGCTAAATTATATTATATTACAAATTATTAACTCTTGTTTTCCATAATAAAATTGTAAAACTTATCAATAAAACACATGATATTGGTATATATGTTCACTTTTCTAACGAAATGACAAAAACTATTTATCGGTAACGTATGTAACAGTTTAACCGATAGTAAGATTATGTACATGGCATCGTTTACAATGAAGTCTTCAATTTCTTTATTAGACAACAAGAGATATAAAGCCTTTAAAATTATCAATTATCACGATGTAAATGTTCACTTTTCTAGTGACAAAAATAATTAATTAAGTAAGTAACGTATGTAACTGTTTAGTCACGTATGTAACAATTACATACTGGGGTTTAAAACTTCTTCACTCAGTGACATGTCCTTCTTTTAAGAAATTCAATAAAATATACCCGAGTTACATTCTAAAAAACAACGCTAATGGAATTAGAAAGTCTTAATTGCGTCATAACTGTCTGTATTTTTCTCTCTAGTAGTACTTTTCATATTTAGTTTTTAAACCTGAAATCTGGACTTATCCTTTATTTCTAACAACTTTTTTCTCCACCCGATTGGTTATACTGTTTCTAAATTCAGGATAGACTGAAAAATCTTACATGCTATGTGATTTTACAAACATTTACTGTCTATACCAGTCAATTTATTTAAAGTCGATCTCTTTTTCTTCTAATTTTCTTTTAATCAATCATGTGACTTAAAATGTCTCTCATACCGATCCATGCCAATTTCATAATCCCAAAGCAGAGAACAAACATTGAAAATTTGCAAATAAAATTAAACACACGAACTTTCAACAGGAAAGTGAGAACAAATCAACAATGTCCATTATATTTTGGTATTAGTAACCAAGCAGTTTGCTTCGTTTTATAAAGTCCATGCGGGTGCCATAGTTGAGGTACAAGTCCCAATATGAAGCAGAACATGAAGGATCGGTTGTATCTTTTATTTCAATATCCTTCAGATAGATGACATTCACAAAAGCCTTCGAATTTAGAATTATAAAATCCTATACCAGACATCATGTATCTGTATGTATGTGGAGTTAAAAGGTTTTGTTACAGTCATCCTTCAAGTTAAAATGGTTTTACATAAATTCTGCTGCAATATGAAATAAATCAGCCAGCAATGATGCACAGTTTAGGCCCATTACCAATTATTGTTGGAAAATTATATAGCTAAACATAACATGTATATGGTGTCTTTCAAAATCACTCATATTTTGTTGTTGATTCTATCACTATACATGTATTTAATATTTGTCAACAAGGTGTTACTAAGAAGAACTTTTTCTTGCTGAGCTTCGCTTGTTGGGTGTCAAGTCAATAATGGATACACCACTTTCTGTTTGCTTTCATAATGTTAACTTCTCATTTGAAAATGTAACTCTTTTATCCTTTCTAATATGAAAGTTTTTTATCTGAAATTTCTTTCTCATGATTTATCTTTTAAAATTTTAACGTCTTTAGATACATTACATTACATTAAGCTTCCCTCTTAGCTTCTTGTCAGAACTTGTATAGTTTTTACCCCTAGTTTAAATAGAAGGTAACCTAAAAACTAAGAAGAGTATGACCACTGTTGTTAATGACGTAACAGGGACTGGTTCCAAAGAGACATGACCACTATCTGAAACATCCTTGGCGGCTTTCTGTTCTGGAAGTTCATGTGTTTAACTTAACTTGTCAGTTTCAAAGTTTTCACTTTCCTTCTGGATTTGTGATTCGGACACATGGAATAGTAGGTTTGTTTTTTTTAGTTTAATTCTTAGTTTCTCTTCAATTTAGAACTCCGATCATATCCCATTTTCTTTATCTCTGTAATTTGACTGAATTTCAAGACACTATTTATCCGTCATGAAACATTAGACAGCAGCTGTGTTTGTAATTCAGACCAGTAACGTAGATACCAATACTTACGTTACCTGGGGGTCTGCAGATATATGGATGTATATTGACCACCCATTTGACCATTGAAGTTTTGTTTTACGCTGCATTTACACTTTCATAATCAGAATTTATGAAATTGCAGGTATTTGATTTGTATGTATAACAAATATTAAAATGAACAATGTTGTATTCAAATCTATGAGAAAATTATCCAAATAAATTAGACCAGTGACATCTATCGTTTTAAAATCCAATTTGAAGTTGAAAATTGTTTAATTTCTCTACACGTAACTAAACTAGAAACTTTAAGTGTTTGTTTATTGTTGTATCTAATGACAGTTTGCTTAACTATTTCATTGTAATTGAAATGAAAGTACTGATACATACGTTACTTGTGTTAATTACATACGTTACCTATAGTAACGTATATATCATTTTTTGGAAAATGAATTCCAGACTATGGATCAAGGGTAGACATACCATCATGGGTTTGATGGAAATGACAAGGTGTATTTTCTATATAGTCAGATGTATCATTTCAAATTGAAATTTTTGAATGGATTCTTGCCATCCAAAGAGATCACCTTCGACTGTTTCACTTTTGCTTGAAAATTTTTATTTTAACAACAATCGATGTGGTTAAAACTTCACATGCACACTTCTATAATTTTAATCTAGAACTATACAAATTATAGTGGTCACTTGACGTGATTTAGGTGTATTTTCAAATGATGTTATCACGTATGTATCGGTAACGTATGTATTTTTTTCAACTGTTACAATATGTGGTTTAAATAATAGGAATTTGTGCGGAATAAAGATGATATATTTTAAATATTATATCAAAGTACTTCGTTTGACAATATATTAATTTTGACTTGGATAAAAAATTTAACCATATGAATGACGTAACGTAAGTATTGATGAAAATAAAACCTTCCATTCAATTTTGTGTCATGCTTGTTCAGGCCCAATAGCGACTGTTAAGTTAAAGATTTTATTGTTCCATTAAGTATGCGTAAGATAAGCTTCAATTTGCCCACGTCAGTGGTAAGTATGACATTAATATATGATAATCACGGAGACAGTTTTATATGTGGTAACGTTTGTATCCGACAGCTGGTAACACATCTTTATTTGGCTCCAGATTTTACCAATAGCTTGCATTGTCATCAGAAACCAATTTTAGATATGGTAACAATGCAGCATTAACAAAAGCAATTCTTTAAATTTTTGTTACTTTCCAAATATTGAAGATTTGGCGATTTAAAACATAAAAACCTTTCCCGGTAACAGTAACGTTTGTATCATTTTAAAGGTTTATGAGATTGGAAAATAATCAAATACATGGATTAACTAGAAAACTGTGATTGTTAATTGTAGATATAATGTGTAGTTTCTGTTGGTACATTTAATCTTTGGTCTTTTCCAAAGCCAATTCATTATACTGTAATATAACACTATTTGGGCCTTATTACTGAGAATGGGTGTTTACCAGTTGTTCTTTTGTTGAAATAGTATAAAATCTTACAAAGTTTACACCGATGTGGGAGAAAATTGAATCGATATATTCTGTATACATGTATATAATTGCCTTTGACAGAATTACATTTAACTAATTTTAATTAATTAAACGAACCCAAAATTATGATGTACTTATGGCGATTGCATTTTATTCTTTCCCTTACCCAATATTTGCTCCAAGAAGTATGATGCTCCTCATATCTCATGTTACATTGCTGTTTATTAAAAAGTTTCTCATTTCCCGTAATGTATTACCGAGATTATGGTGTTGAAGTCTTAATCTGTTAATTAGTATCCGTAATTCACATACCTCCGCACACCTGTCAACATTACCTGATGACTCAATACATGACACGTACCGACAAACGACAAATGAACCCCTTTTATGGTCAGCATCCGTCGATAATTAACATTAAGAATTTACAAGTATCGTTTTTATCAATTACACAAACTTCATCAAACTTATTCAATATACAAGATAATATCAAACTTATAAACTGATAAATGAAAAGTATTTAGAATGTGAATAAAAAAAATAAAATAAACTTTAACATTAAATATCTGTATGGTTTCAATAATTTTATCCGTTTTTTTTTTGTTTTTTTTTTTTTGGTTGTCATATTTTTTTTTATTATTTATTTATAAAATACATCTGTATTTTATGATTTCATAAAAAATGGCATATGAAATGGTAAACGATTCATTACTTTTTAGAAAAAAATCTCTATTTATTTCAACATTTTAACTAAAGTAACCAACGATTCCCTTATAACGTTACTTTCCAATATAGAATTTAAAATAAATAAATAAATAAATAAATAAATAAATAAATAAATAAATTTAAATGATAGACATGACATGAATTTTTTTCACTGTGTGTCAATGAAAAAAAAAAGAAAAAGTAAAAACAAGAATAAATAAAAATAAAAAATAAAATAAAGATTTAAAATTTTTTAAGTGTATATTGATGCGGCATTCAAGGTCATGTTTCAAAATTTATTTATTTATGTATTTATTTATTTATTTAAATACTATCATTCAACCTTGCATCAATCATTGTGGGTACTTATTGGGTCAAGATTACTTTTCAGTCTTATTTATTTATTTATTTATTTTCAGACGAAACACTTTAAGAAAATAAAATATAATGTAGATACATTTATAGATACATTTATATGTATTCAGGTATTACATATACTAAGTTTCATACTAGCAGGTAATAGGGGAATGCCCCCTGGCTTGCAGACGGTACACTTTCTTACCTCTAACCATAGAGAGTAATCAAGGGAGATAAGATTGTTAAACTCCCGTATTGCTTTTGTTAATACTGCATTGTTGTCATATCTAAAACTGGTTTCTGATGACAATGCAAGGTATTGGTAAAATCTGGTGCCAAATAAAGATGTGTTACCAGCTGTCGGATACAAACGTTACCACATATAAAACTGTCTCCATGGTTATCATATATTAATGTCATACTTACCACTGACGTGGGCAAATTGAAGCTTATCTTACGCATACTTAACGGAACAATAAAATTTTCAACTTAACAGTCGCTATTGGGCCTGAACAAGCATGACACAAAATTGAATGGAAGGTTTTATTTTCATCAATACTTACGTTACGTCATTCATATAGTTAAATATTTTATCCAAGTCAAAATTAATATATTGTCAAACGAAGTACTTTGATATAATATTTAAAATATATCATCTTTATTCCGCACAAATTCCTATTATTTAAACCACATATTGTAACAGTTGAAAAAAATACATACGTTACCGATACATACGTGATAACATCATTTGAAAATACACCTAAATCACGTCAAGTGACCACTATAATTTGTATAGTTGTAGATTTAAATTATAGAAGTGTGCATGTGAAGTTTTAACCACATCGATTGTTGTTAAAATAAAAATTCTCAAGCAAAAGTGAAACAGTCGAAGGTGACCTCTTTGGATGGCAAGAATCCATTCAAAAATTTCAATTTGAAATAATACATCTGACTATATAGATAATAAACCTTGTCATTTCCATCAAACCCATGATGGTATGTCTACCCTTGATCCATAGTCTGGAATTCATTTTCCAAAATATGATATATACGTTACTATAGGTAACGTATGTAATTAACACAAGTAACGTATGTATCAGTACTTTCATTTCAATTACAATGAAATAGTTAAGCAAACTGTCATTAGATACAACAATAAACAAACACTTAAAGTTTCTAGTTTAGTTACGTGTAGAGAAATTAAACAATTTTCAACTTCAAATTGGATTTTGAAACGATAGATGTCACTGGTCTAATTTATTTGGATAATTTTCTCATAGATTTGAATACAACATTGTTAATTTTAATATTTGTTATACATACAAATCAAATACCTGCAATTTCATAAATTCTGATTATAAAAGTGTAAATGCAGCGTAAAACAAAACTTCAATGGTCAAATGTTTGGTCAATATACATCCATATCTGCAGACCCCCAGGTAACGTAAGTATTGGTATCTACGTTACTGGTCTGAATTACAAACACAGTTGCTGTCTAATGTTTCATGATAGATAAATCATGTCTTGAAATTCAGTCAAATTACAGAGATAAAGAAAATTGGATATGATCGGAGTTCTAAATTGAAGAGAAACTAAGAATTAAACTGAAAAAACAAACCTACTATTCCATGTGTCCGAATCACAAATCCAGAAGCAAAGTGAAAACTTTGAAACTGACAAGTTAAGTTAAACACATGAACTTCCAGAACAGATAGCCGCCAAGGATGTTTCAGATAGTGGTTATGTCTCTTTGGAACCAGTCCCTGTTACGTCATTAACAACAGTGGTCATACTCTTCTTAGTTTTAGGTTACCTTCTATTTAAACTAGGGGTAAAAACTATACAAGTTCTGACAAGAAGCTAAGAGGAAGCTTAATGTAATGTATCTAAAGACGTTAAAATTTTAAAAGATAAATCATGAGAGAGAAATTTCAGATAGAAAACTTTCATATTAGAAAGAATAAAAGAGTTACATTTTCAAATGGGAAGTAAACATTATGAAAGCAAACAGAAAGTGATGTATCCATTATTGACTTGACACCCAACAAGCGAAGCTCAGCAAGAAAAAGTTGTTCTTGGTAACACTTTATTGACAAATATTAAATACACATGTATAGAGAATCAACAAAATATGAGTGATTTTGAAAGACACCATATACATGTTTTGTTTAGCAATATAATTTTCCAACAATAATCGGTAATGGACCTAAACTGTGCATCATTGCTGGCTGATTTATTTCATATTGCAGCAGAATTTATGTAAAACCGTTTTTAACTTGAAGGATGACTGTAACAAAACCATTTAACTCCACATATATACAGATACATGATGTCTGGTATAGGAATTTTATAATTCTAAATTCGAAGGCTTTTGTGAATGTCATCTATCTTAAGAATATTGAAATAAAAGATACAACTGATCCTTCATGTTCTGCTTCATATCAACTATGGCACCCACGTGGACTTTATAAAACGAAGCAAACTGCTTAATTACTAATACCAAAATACAATGGACATTGTTGATTTGTTCTCACTTTCCTGGTGAAAGTTCGTGTGTTTAACTTTATTTGCTTTTCAACGTTTGTTCTCTGCTTTGGGATTATGAAATTGGCATGGATCGGTATGAGAGACATTTTAAGTCACATGATTGATTAAAAGATAATTAGAAGAAAAAGAGATCGACTTTAAATAAATTGACTGGTATAGACAGTAAATGTTTGTAAAAGGCACATAGCATGTAAGATTTTTCAGTCTATCCTGAATTTAGAAACAGTATAACCAATCGGGTGGAGAAAAAAGTTGTTAGAAATAAAGGAAAAGTCCAGATTTCAGGTTTAAAAACTAAATATGAAAAGTACTACTGGAGAGAAAAATACAGACAGTGGTTCCTTTAAAGATATGACATTTTAATCAGCAATTAAGACTTTCTCATTCCATTAGACTTGTTTTTTAGAATGTAACTCGGGTATATTTTATTGAATTTCTTTAAAGGAGGACATGTCACTGAGTGAAGACGTTTTAAACCCCAGTATGTAATTGTTACATACGTGACTAAACAGTAACATACGTTAATTACTTAATTAATTATTTTTGTCACTAGAAAAGTGAATATTTACATCGTGATAATTGATAATTTTAAAGGCTTTATATCTCTTGTTGTCTTAATAAAGAAATTGAAGACTTCATTGTAAACGATACCATGTACATAATCTTATTATCGGTTAAACTGTTACATACGTTACCGATAAATAGTTTTTGTCATTTCGCTAGAAAAGTGAACATATATACCAATATCATGTGTTCTATTGATAAGTTTTACAATTTTATTATGGAAAACAAGAGTTAATAATTTGTAATATAATATAATTTAGCTGTCTTTATATTGTCTCTGAAAAGTCATCTAGAGGTGCTACATACGTTACCGAATACACTGTTTACTTAAGTGAAAATTATCTTGAAGATTATTACTGAGAATGGGTGTTATACTCGCCGGAATTATCTCCCTTTTCAATGTCTTTGGTTCTGGCCAATAACACAACATTTCCACAGATAGCTGTTTTACTCCAATATTTTATTATATTTAACTGTATACGGTTAATTATATTTTAGTCTTGTGAATATTGACCGAACTAATGCCAAATTGCATAATTATCATAGTTTGTGTTGTTTTTGGTTCTGCCAGTGAAGTTCGGCAACGTAACAAGTTATTAATACCCTTAACGTTTGTGTAGAACGTTATGGAAAATGTTTACGTCGACATTTCCTTGAGTAACGTCATTTTATGGGAAAACGTGAACTAAAGCGATTCCACGATGCAATGGAAATAACTGTTACGTAGAAACGTTATGGGTATCACGTGGTTCACTGGCGAACACTTTTCAAAGCTATCTTAGCTAATTATCAAGTACATGTTATCTAACCGAGTCCAATACGTTTATATTTTATTACACGGAAAAGTCCGACTGTCGAATCGAGTGACCGAAAACGCTATAGCGATTGAAAAAAAACCACCTTTCAATGGACGGTATATCAAACCCTCAACTGTCTCAGAACTAATGGTCTAGTAATAGGTGAGGATGTACTATACTCCACTTCAAACTCAGAATTTTGAAGAAAAAAAACTTTAAATTTATTTCATTAAAACCTAAATTAAAAATTAAACGATTTTTGGTAACATACATGTATTACATCTAACATTATAAATTGGGATAAAATCTTAATGTCATTGCTTTATATATTTATAGTAATGTCTATTGCAACGACAACAACTGTCAGTGTCCCGCAAAGTTTATATGTGGCCCGTTGGCCAATTGGCAGGTCATCTTAATGTAAGAGACAATTCGATATATACCAACTTAAATCATTGTTCAATGAATAATATTTGTAATGTCAAACTTCATTTATTTTCACAATAAAGTAAGTCTAATACATTTTCAAAAACTATCTTATGGATACTTCTAACATCAATCTAAAATCAATCCAACATTAAACTTTTCAAATATGTCATTGTTTTTGTCCAATAATATTTTTTAGTTGTTTCATTTTTTCCATCACTTACATGTTCATTATCAGTGTCACCATCATTTGTCCGATTATTTTTGTTATTTTTGATATTCCAGTGTAACCAATCCATGACATCATTTAATCCATCACCGGTTGTAGCGGCAGTGGCAAAAATTTCGCATGTGTGTGATTTCCGGAATTCCTCAACTTTGAGTAACCTTGCAATCTCATCTTTCGGTACAGCATCTGGTAAATCTTGTTTATTTGCTACTATGGCAACGACACAATTTCGCAATTCTTCTTTATAAAGATCTCCTTCCATTTCGTCGCGAATTTCCTTAAATCTCTCAGGACGACTACTGTCAATAATTATCATTATTGTGTCCGTCTTTTTGTGATAATTTCTTTCTAAAGAACGAATCATAACTCGTACACCCGAGTCCCAAACAGTGTACCACGAGTCATTGTAATCAATAGTGTCCACCTGCAAAAAATTAAACGGCACTGCTGGAATAAATTCATGAAATTTCAATTGAAACATTATTGTTGTTTTTCCAGAGCCATGGTATCCTTTAAGTAAAATGTTAGTCTCCGTTTTACAGATTCTGTCACAAAATGACTTCACTGGTGACTGGCCCATCTTTTAATCTGTTTTAAAATGGACGAAATATGTATGTAAGTGGTTCTACTACGTCCATTTTTGTGTTTATGCAAACAACATTGACCTGTTCGTCTGACCTTTTATTAGGAATATCCATATAGGAGGGTCCGTCCGATACATTGGTGATGTAAGGATAAGCGGGTAATTATAAAACTAGTATTATATATACACAAGGTATATGGGTAGTGTTGACGAAATAAACACTAGGTTCCCTTATACACAATTGCACTGGTCCATGATAAATATTTAAAGGTCAAGCAAACAGGTCAGTATTGTTTACCTATGTCATGTGCTGTTTTTGAATTTCTATTAAAATAATGCATTCAAAAACAGCACATGACAACTTGTCATGTGCTGTTTTTTGAATGCATTATTTTAATAGAAATTCAAAAACAGCACATGACACCTAAACACGAAGTTCCGAATGACGTGTAACATAGTGCACAACCATTCCAAGGGAAATAACTCGAACGGAACTGACTTGTATGTTACGTCTCGTTATTCTATAGGGCCAATGTTATAATTTTAGCTTTAGTCATGACAATTTTGAGATACAATACATAATTTTAAAGCATATTGACAACCGTCCAACATTACATAGTATACACGGACCCATTTTTTTTAATTTTTGGACCGGTGTCATATTTTTTTTAATTTTTCTAAGTGAAATATTTTTAAAAAATCATAATATGAGACCTGATTCAACCACAAGTGTTATTATAAAATTTTATGTCTAACTTTAATCAAACTTATTTTTTGTTCCCATTCCAATATGGCTCAAATCAACGAAGACTCTTGAATAATGAGTTCACTGTCTTATCCCGTTTCACTTTGCTATAGCGATATACTGGTGTCATAAAATTGGTGTTTTGTTGTTCAGTAATCTAAGTTGATTGATTTAATTGAATGGGGTTTTACGACCCAGAAAAGACTATTTGACTTATATAAAAACCTTACCAGCAATAGGTGGTTTTTTATTTGCTGCTTCCACGGGGATTTTTACCTTTGTAGTGGCCGCTTAGAACAATATGCAGGGAGGGTTCTTTGACGTGCTACACCTGTCATGACACGGGGTACTGGTTTTAAGGTCTCTTCCGAAGGACCCCGTAGTTTTCATTTCTAAATGCGCATGGTGCTCAATTCTAAGTAATTCCTCTAAGGTGTAAAATTATTCAAGAGCGTTACAAGTACTTTTCATTCAGACGTGAAAGTGAGCTTCGACACAATCTGTTTTTTAGATTGGAATCCATGTTCGCTTTGTCTTACGACTAGGAAGTTGAACCTATATAGTCAAAAACAAACAAACTAATCTATTTCCGAATAACAATCCAGAAGCAAAGTGAAAACTGAAACTGACAAGTTAGGTCAAACACACGCACTTCCACCGGAAGGGTAAGCTCCTAATGTTTAGCTACATGTAGCTACACCCGTCATGTGTGTAATCAAAATTGGGTGAAAGGAACAAGGAAACTTAGGACGTCAAATATATCCAGGGCAATCCTGGACACAGAGACGTCAAGCTTATTTACAATACTGTGATGACGGCCATAAAACTTATAAACTAACTTGATAAAAATGAAGCAAAACCAATACCGAAGTTTCAAAATACTGTAAATATATTATTTCATTTATAAATTACAACAAAACATTATTACATACCTAACATCAAATATACAAAAATATACAAAAACAATATAAAAGCTGGTCAGTTAGTCTAGCATCAGACTTTTGAAATATGCGATTGTTTTCGTCAAATATGACGTTTTAGACACTTCACTTTTACTGTCATTTTGTGTGTTTGTAGTTTTATTAACTGTTTTCCTGGAAAAGTTCTTGTAAGTTACTTCGGATGATAGCCAGTCCATCACGTCATACAACCCATCCCCTTTTAGAGCGGAAGTGGCGAAAATCTCGCACGTGTGTGATTTCCGGATACTGTCAATTTCAAGTAACCTAGCAACATCATCTATAGGTACAGCGTTTGGTAAATCCTGTTTATTTGCTACTATGGCAACGACACAATCTCGTAGCTCATCTTCATTGAGGGTCCGTTTTATTTCTTCTTTGAGATCTCCAAATCTCTCAGGGTCATTACTATCAACAACATAAATTAAAGCGTCTGTATTTTGATAATAATGGCGCCATAATGGCCGAATTTTGTCTCTACCGCCTACATCCCAAGCCGTAAATTTAATGTTCTTGTATTCCAGACTTTCGACATTAAATCCAATAGTTGGTATCGTTGTCACAACTTCACCGAGTTTCAGTCTATATAAAATAGTTGTTTTCCCAGCGGCGTCTAATCCATGTAACAAGATTCTTGTTTCTTTCTTTTTATAAAATAATTTCACTACCGACTGCCCCATTTTCGTTCTTAAATTAAATGTTAAAATACATGTGTAATCTTTATTTATATATGTATATATGTAAACATGAGGCGTAATTCTAAGTGACGTGGAACTAGTGACACAACGGATCAAGGGAAATAACTCCAATTGAATTGTCGACTTTACACATCTTGTTTTGAACTAAACGAGATTGTTTTTTTTTACTATTTGTGTGTCAAAATTTTTCAGCTGCTGCTCTTGTCAGTGGACAAGAAGTAGGCTGTATTTTCTAACCTGTGCCCATTTTGGAAACTAGCTTCTACTCATTTGTCAAATACGATGTATCAGATACTTCACTTTTTCGCACATTTTGTGTATTTGTAATTTGATTTGCTGCTTCTCCGGGAATTTTCTTGTAACTTCAGACGATACCCATTCCAACACTTCATACAATCCATCCCCTTTTAAAGCCGAAGTGGCGAAAATCTCGCATGTATGCGATTTCCGGATACTGTCAATTTCAAGTAACCTAGCAACATCATTTATAGGTATAGCGTTTGGTAAATCTTGTTTATTTGCTACTATGGCAACGACACAATTCCGTAGTTCATCAAGGCTAAGAGTTTGTTTAATTTTTTCTCTCAAATCTATAAATCTTTCAGGGTCATTACTATCAACAACAAAAATCAAAGCATCTGTATTTTCATAATAATAGCGCCATATTGGCAGAAATTTACTTAGGTCCCAAGCCGTAAATTTAACATTTTTGTATTCCAGACATTCGACATTTAAGCCATCGGTTGGTATAGTTGTCATAACTTTACCGAGTTTCAATCTATATAAAATAGTTGTTTTGCCAGCAGATTCTAATCCGTGTATCACAATTTTTAGTTCTCTTTTTCCACAAAATAATTTCACGATCGTCTGTCCCATTTCTGTCTGTGAATTAATTGTTCATATTTAGGCAAACAACGTTAATCTATCCCCTTGACCTTTTATTGAGAATACCCAGCATATGCAATGGTCCACCGAATACACGAGTGGTTGTACATAGGATTTGCAGTTATTAGTACTACATGAGCAATGCACGTTTCACATGATGTAGACGAAATTTAAACACCTGCTCCTGATATATAGCAGTTTCGGTCTATAAACATTTAAGTTAAAGGTCAATTAGGCAGACCAATGCCGTATACATGAGTGACGTGGAACCAGAAACACATACAATGCATCAAGAGAAATAACTCCAATATATATAATTGACCATGTACCTTGTTCAAACGAGGTTATTTCTCTTAACTGTTTTCGTTTCCCTTGTGTTTTTCCCAATTGTAGCATTTCTTGTCAGTTTGAAAGAACTTTAATGCATATGTAGGGGTTTTCATTGTTTTTATGTTTGCATTTTTATATTTGTCTTGTGTATCTATTTTTATTTTCATTTTCTTTCTTGATCGTTTTAGATTTCATTTATAAGTATGAACTTATTGCAATGAGTTAATTAAGGTATGAGTAATGTTGTTCTGTAAAAAGTTACACGTGTGTCATGTAGTACATGTCACGTGCTAGAGTGTCACGTGATATAGTATGTTATACAATAAAAATAATAAGATATGATCAGATGTAAAACATCATTCAAAAGGCGATGTGATAATTGGAAAGTCTGATGAGTGTTTCAGTTATGAGTAGTACATGTACAGTGTGGTGTGTGTGTGTGTGTGTGTGTGTGTGTGTGTGTGTGTGTGATGGCTAGTCTAGTGTGTTGTTGTTGTCAGAGAAATACGATATGTTTTGTATAGAACATAATTGTAATTGAATATTCCCAAGTCTGACTCGATTTGTTTCTGAAAAATGAAAAAAAAAGTTAAAACCATATCCATCAGTATATCCAAGAAATGGTAGCCAAACTTTGCTTTATTCAAGTTAAGGAAAATCTTAGCTAAGGAATGATTGTGAACCCGGGGTATGAACTACAAACGACCCCTGTGTTTTAGATGTACATGTAGTTTTATGTACTTGTTTACAATTAATATGTACAAATGTGTTTAATCTTGCAAACAATCGGCAAACAATCGGTACGCGTTATACCTTTTGCTTTAACAGTACTTTATGTTGTCTAATGTTTGTTGTTTTCACGTCAAAAACAAATTTGAACAAAAGGTGCCCTCAGACACATCAAATGTTGAATCATATCCAGAAATGCTTTCTAGAATACTTCTTAAAACAACTTGTGTATGTTTTTATTGAGTAAACATGATCTAATGATATACGAAAAATGCACTACAGGCTAAAAGTAACATGGTAAAGGGTTCTAACATAGTGAAGTTTTCAATTTTCGAAGTATAATTTTGTAATGCATGTACTATCTTTAGGCAATGTCAATACAAAGTATGTTTGATCTAACACATTTTATGAAATATTTATCTTGACAAAGCTTAACAGGGTATGCTAGTTATAATTAGGATAATGTTTGTCATTTTCAAATCCTCTCTTTTAGTACAAGTGGACCAAATTAAATTGAACGATATCCAATGTGAAAATCCCCTTGATTGGTGTTCAGTCTGGCATGAATGTGCGAAATTCAAATGTAAGCAGTGTCCATTGAGCGATTTTGGCCTAATTCGTCTCTTTCAATTTTGTTTGATTAATCTTGTTTAAGCTGTTGTTCCATTCGTAATTACTAAGTTCATATTGTTCAGTTTCAGTTACAAATATCTGTTTTGTCAAACAATAGATAAAAAACAAACATACTAATCCATGTCCGAATAATAATTCAGAAGCAAAGTAAATACTTTGGAACTGACAAGTCAGGTATCACACGTGAACTTCCACCAGGGAAGTGAGACCGGTGGATCCGGAAGGGTAAGCACCTCTTGTTTAGCTAGCTACACCCTGACATTAGAAAAACTTTTCTACAATCAATACATCTTGGATACACAAATAACGACTCAGATACAGATATGCTACACACAATCTTAACTAATTTCCCCAGACAAACGTCAAAATTCATTTTGAAAGCTTTCGATATTCGAAAGTCCATATTATATGTAAATAGTCATTAATAATATGTTAATATTGTTCTATGGATTTATATTTTTGAGTGACTTACAGGTCCTTTGGGCCGGGTGCTACTTTATGTTATTTATTATACTTTACTATTGTATTTGATGCACATGTCACTATAATAAATTACTTACTTAATTAATTAATTACTTTACACCCGCCACGTATATATATGTAATCAAAATTGTGTGAAAGAAACATAAAACTATGGGACGTCAAATCTATCCAGGGCAATCCCAGACCAGAGACATCAAACTTATCAACAATACTGTGATGACGGCCATACAACCTTTTGAGGGCCTTAATAAGCATAGGCTTGCAATATCCTGAATATATAAAATATAAACATACAAAGTGTGTGTGTGTGTGTGTGTGTGTGTGTGTGTGTGTGTGACCATAGACAACCACATCTCATTTCAGTCCAACATATAATTGACCAGATCAGGTTGTTTAAAATAATAATTGGCTATATGAATATTTTCAACATTCAATGACGTCTCCAAGGGGATATGATTACCAAAGCAAAGACTGATCGTTTTTAAAAAGAACATAAATACGCAGTGAATTTTGAAATTCTAAGCGTGAAGGATATCTATTTTAAAATGTTATGACAAGTTTATTCTAAAGAGAAAGAGCACTTAAGTTATAAAAAATTGAATACGTGTAGTTTCATAAGGAGATATGAATATTATGTAATATCAAAAATCGAATACATTATACTTTACTTTAACAAGATATTAACACTCTTGATATAAATTTACCATTGAGAAATATAAAAACCACATTGTTTATGTTTAAACAGAATATTCAAAAGCGTGATTTGAAATTTATCAAATCAAAACACGACACGTTTATATAATAGGCGCAATGACTTCCTTGTCAGTGAAACAGATGTAGTATATATATAGACAGGGACAGAATTCAATTCCTGTAAAAAGTATGACAGCTGTGGTGCGTGTATGTTATTTAATAATTTAATATATCATAGTGACAGTCTGTATATCCTATTTAATGCCTTTAAAATAAATTAAGAATTACGCAATTTTGGTATTATATTTAATTCAGTACCTTCGTGGTGTGAAGTCTATCTATGTTGTGCTTTTGCAGCATGTTGTTATCTAATTCCTGGCCACGGTTGGAATTCTTTCACTATCGTTTCCTGGTCGCGGTTGCTTAATGTGAGGATTTTATTTTAGTACGTGTAATCAAAGAATTGTCATTATTATAGGGTTAGACATTTAAAACGAATGTTCGAGTTCGCGTTGGTTGCAAAACTTCACAATCGTGTTTCATGAAAGTCTAAACAAACATACCAATCCATGTCCTCCAAATCACAATCTTGAAGCAAAGTATAATATTGAAACTGACACATTGAGTTTCCACTTCATACACTTGAATTATTATGCCGCCATACAATTTATATTGTCTTTATATGTAACCAATAAGTGTATGATTTTGATAATAAACTAGAGGCTCCCAGGAGCCTGAATAGCTCACCTAGGTAGAGTTGTTGCAGAATGAAAATCAACATTGTCTAATGTTTAAATAAATGCTTGAAATTTATTACACAATATTTATTTCTATCACAAAATTTCAATATTATTTTCTTTCAAAACTAAACCATATTTCAAAATTTTGAGATAGACAATACATACCAAGTATCATCGACTTTTCATGTATACATGTAATACCTGAGAAATTTACCTTATCCAAAAACTGGTCAATGGACCATGAAATTAAGGTCAAGGACAAAAGCCATAAGGCAGTCTGACTGATGTACTATGGTGGCCACCTTGGATTACGTGCGAACATGTCGGACACAATATTTCAGGTAGATCACACAAGTACTAATGTCACAAGTTTGGTTGCAATTGGCCAAATGGTTTTCCAGGAGTTGATTTTTAAATGCAGATGTTATTTTAAAATACCAAATGTAAAGACCCAATGACTATTGTGGCCGAGTTTGGTTCCAATTGACTCGGTAGTTTCAGAGAAAAACATGTTTGAATGTATTTTTCCATAGGGTCCAATGTTAAAATATGTTCTCCACTGACGGCCATCTTGGATTTTGTGTGGCCCTCAAAAACACCAATGTTGTAGGGGGCCACCCAAAGACTATTGTGGGCAAGTTTGGTTCAAATTGGCTTAGGGTTTTAGAGAAAAAGATCTTTGAAATTGTTCCCATAGGGTCCAATGTAAACCTATGTTCCCAGTTGGTGGCCATCTTGATTCAGGTGCAGACTGTTTCAGAAGATACCATCTAAGGACTTCTATGACCAAGTTTGGTTCCAATTGGCTCAGTAGTTTCAGAGAAAAATATCTTTGAACGTATTTTCCCATAAGGTCCAATGTTAAAATATGTTCTCCGCTGGCTGCCATCTTGGATTTGGTGCGGCCCTCAAAAACCCCAATGTTGAAGGGGGCCAATCAAAGACTATTGTGGCCAAGTTTGGTTCCCATTGGCTAAAGGGTTTTAGAGAAAAAGATCTTTGATTTTGTTCCCATAGGGTCCAATGTTAACCTATGTTCCCCGCTGGCGGCCATCTTGGATTAGGTGCAGACTTAAAAAACACCGGTTTCAGAAGGTACCATCTAAGGACTACTGTGACCAAGTTTGGTTCCAATTGGCTCAGTAGTTTCTGAGAAAAATATTTTTGAACGTATTTTCCCATAAGGTCCAATGTTAAAATATGTTCTCCGCTGGCAGCCATCTTGGATTTGGTGCGGCCCTCAAAAACCCCAATGTTGAAGGGGGCCAATCAAAGACTATTGTGGCCAAGTTTGGTTCCCATTGGCTAAAGGGTTTTAGAGAAAAAGATCTTTGATTTTGTTCCCATAGGGTCCAATGTTAACCTATGTTCCCCGCTGGCGGCCATCTTGGATTAGGTGCAGACTTAAAAAACACCGGTTTCAGAAGGTACCATCTAAGGACTACTGTGACCAAGTTTGGTTCGAATTGGCTCAGTCAGTAGTTTCAGAGAAAAATATTTTTGAACGTATTTTCCCATAAGGTCCAATGTTAAAATATGTTCTCCGCTGGCAGCCATCTTGGATTTGGTGCGGCCCTCAAAAACCCCAATGTTGAAGGGGGCCAATCAAAGACTATTGTGGCCAAGTTTGGTTCCCATTGGCTAAAGGGTTTTAGAGAAAAAGATCTTTGATTTTGTTCCCATAGGGTCCAATGTTAACATATGTTCCCCGCTGGCGGCCATCTTGGATTAGGTGCAGACTTAAAAAACACCGGTTTCAGAAGGTACCATCTAAGGACTACTGTGACCAAGTTTGGTTCCAATTGGCTCAGTAGTTTCAGAGAAAAATATTTTTGAACGTATTTTCCCATAAGGTCCAATGTTAAAATATGTTCTCCGCTGGCGGCCATCTTGGATTTGGTGCTGCCCTCAAAAACCCAAATGTTGAAGGGGGCCAATCAAAGACTATTGTGGCCAAGTTTGGTTCCCATTGGCTAAAGGGTTTTAGAGAAAAAGTTCTTTGATTTTGTTCCCATAGGGTCCAATGTTAACCTATGTTCCCTGCTGGCCGCCATCTTGGATCAGGTGCAGACTTAAACAAACACTGGTTTCAGAAGGTACCATCTAAGGACTACTGTGACCAAGTTTGGTTCCAATTGGCTCAGTAGTTTCAGAGAAAAATATTTTTGAACGTATTTTCCCATAAGGTCCAATATTAAAATATGTTCTCCGCTGGCAGCCATCTTCGATTCGGTGTGGCCCTCAAAAACCACAATGTTGTAGGGGCTATCCAAAAAGTATTGTGGCCAATTTTGGTTCCCATTGGCTAAAGGGTTTTAGAGAAAAAGATCTTTGATTTTGTTCCCATAGGGTCCAATGTTAACCTATGTTCCCAGTTGGTGGCCATCTTGGATCAGGTGCAGACTTAAACAAACACTGGTTTCAGAAGGTACCATCTAAGGACTACTGTGACCAAGTTTGGTTCCAATTGGCTCAGTAGTTTAAGAGAAAAATGTCTTAAAACATATTTTCCCATAGGGTCCAATGTTAATCTATGGTCCCTGCTGGCGGCCATCTTGGATTAGGTGCGGACATGTCGGAAACAATTTTTAAAGTAGACCACCCAAGGACTATTGTGACAAAGTTTGGTTGCAAATGGCCCAGCGGTTTCTGAGGAGTTGATCTTTAACGACGGACGGACGACGACGACGCCGACGACGACGGACGCAAAGTGATGGCAAAAGCTCACATGGCCTTTTAGGCCAGGTGAGCTAAAAAGGCCAGGGAAGCGAGGCCGGGTGCTCCGGAAGGGTAAGCAACTCGTAGTAAAGCGTGTCTACAACCCTTTCAAAGCGACTGGTATCATCTCTGTGTATAATCAAGGCTAATTTACGTCTTATGTCACCTATTGTTTTGGCGACACTTTCATACATTACTTTATATTATTACTAGATATGCTAAAGGAAACTCGAATTATTTTAAAAGCCTTGTCCAATTTTAAGACTGCCGATTCACGTATTATTATTTGTTGTTGTTGTTTTTTTTCTCACCGTGGCACAATTTGAAATAATACTTGGAAATAAAATGTACATGTACTTATATCACAATATACTTTTCTTTTTGTTTCATTACTTCATAATTAATGAAATTATAACATTACGTGTATAATTTATAAACACACCCAACTTTCAATAAGAAATGAAGTTATGTTTTAAACATCAATGTTATCGTTTACATATCTAGATCAGGTCCACCCTGGTATAAGTGCAAATTTAAGGATTATTGTATATGTAAAGTAAATAAACTCATTTGTTGCTATATGAAAACCATACTGGTAAACTTTCACTAGAACAATTATACAGTGTTTTAACAAAATGTTAAACAAATCTACACTTTCTATAAAAGAATCCATCATTGTTTACAATATGAGTCAATGTGTTTCTGTTTAATATTGTAGAACAGTATTTTAGTGTTTAAATTGGCAGTTTTGCCAGAAGTTTAGTCATACATATCGTGAAAATCGAGTAGCCATTATATATATTGTGCGATATACTGTCATATTATAATTTTTTAATTTTCTGAATGAAATATTCAAAAATTTATAATTTGACAACAGTTGTCATATTATAACTTTTTTAATATTTCATTCAGAAAATTAAAAAATTTATAATATGACAATACCACCAGGAATGACGCTGGTAACACACACACACACACACACACGAGAAAGTGTTATGTTACAGGAAGAAACATTAAATATTGTCTTTGAGGTTATTAATGAGCAAAAGTGAAAACTTATGAGAAAATCACATAATAAACCATGTTATGACAAAACCTCGAATTAAGTGAGAATCACGTCATACTTATATAAAACGTATTCAGTATTTTACTGTACAAAGTGCCAGATATTGCTTTGTTAGAGTATGACATTTTAACATTAACATATTGAATTTATTGATTATCAAACTCAAAATAGTTTGTTAACGTTTTGAGGAAAACATTTTGTCATTGCATGCCAATTATAGTAGGCCTATTCAACTTGTCTTAATTTACAATCTAATAAAAAAAAATGGACCAATGCAGCGCAAAGTTCTATCCACTATTATTTATAATTCTATAAAGTAGTTCAAAATACATTTTATATCCATAAAATTTTATCTTCTCGGAAACCTTATCAATATTAGAAATGCAATATTCTACTTTCACTTTTTTTTTGTTTCGTTTGAAAAGGAAGATATTAATTTTTAAAGTTGTTTGAAATTAAAGTTAAACTTTTCATCTTATAGATAAAATTGAATTTTTTGAAATATACTTAAGTTGACAATACGCACGTGCGTGAATATCATCTGTTTAAATACCAGTACAAAATCGTCTTTCATCACGTCAAAATATAAAATGATTTTTAGACTCAAAACCAGTGTTATTACTTCTTTATGGTTATTCTTTTCTTTATTAATTGGGTAGTTTTGAAAAATGTTAAGTTTGTTTTGAAATTATGCACATTTTATCTTGTTTCATGTATGATTTCGAGTCGTTTGCTTGTTCGACGGTTAAACAATTACAAATATAAGAGTTGGCTTCAATATATTCAGGGTTGGCATTGTTGAACCGTAGAGGATGATACATTGTAACACATGGTCATACCTTACAGAAGTGTCCTGTGGCCACAACCTAGCAACATGTACTAGAAAGCAGTTTTAAAAGTCACCACCATACTTCCGCACATTGTCTCCACTTAATTTATTAGCATCGATCTATCATTCATTGCAGGTGTTTTCCTTGTCTTGGTCGACAGTTTCTGTTATTATTTTGCTTGCATTGGGTCCGGTTCTCAGATTTGAGTTGTTATCAAGTACATGTTCTCATCTTTGCACTCATGATTTTTTTCTGATCAGACATATTGTCTGTTAAACAAATTATATAAGAGCCCCAATCGTTAAATTAAAAAAACTTTTATATGTACCACGATTGTTAAGTATTTTATATGCACCACACAGGGTTTATCTAGGTGATTGAACTACGGAAAAATGACACAAACTTTATATATAGAAAAATAGATTTTATTTACAGATTGTAATCATATATAGAGGATCTTAGACGAATGGGGGTTTATTGAACGAGTTTAATAAATTTCATATTAAACCCCACGAGTCTAAGATTCTATATATCACATAACTCAAAATACAGAGACACATTAAATGTACATATTATTGGATGCCATATAGAAACAGCTGATTTATATCTAGGTCAGACAAATCACCTCCAAATTAACTGCGCAAGTAAGAATATAGCTCTATTTAATTATAGTAAAAGTAAATTAATCACCTAAAATAAAAAAGACAAAACCAGTATGTAAGTTTAAATTATGTTATATTTTTTCGAATGCATCAAAATTATTTTTAAAAGAATCGGAAAGTCTTTAAAAGTCTAAAAATAAACAACAGACCGACAGTTTTCAAATGACGTCATTAGGCGCGATCAGAAGCATGAGAAGGTACTGGTCAGTGTAATATGAAAAATCTTACACTGTTTTATTCCATCAGGAAAGTTATATGATATATTTACATAACAAAACGGTTCTATTTACATACGATATGCATTGTAAAATAAAAAATCTAAAGTACCACAAGTCAGTATCCCCCGCAACTTAGTATTTTATGATTGCACACACGTTTAGATCACCCCAGTCGTAAAACTGATGTTATCATCACAATGATGAGGTGAAAAATAATTATTTACATAGCATATATAGTGAGGACGAGATCTGCAGTGAAGAATAAAAAACGAAACAAAATACGGCACAATGTGCTCCTTGTTGTGTTTCAAAATACAAAAAAAAAAAAAAAAAAAAAAAAAAAAAAAAAAAAAAAAAAAAAAACCAACAACAACAACAATTACGTCAATGATCCATATGTAATAAGAGTTAATCAATTAATATGTATGAAATGCATGAATTATAAATCGATCAAAATTTGGAACATAATGCTACCATATACTGTTTCGTAAAGTTAGCTCAAAATACTGACGACGAACACCTCCAATTAAACTGGAGATGATAAAATTATGATATTTTTGAGGCATGATGATCTGCTAAGTGTTCGCACAAGACCAACTCCCTCCTTTAAGGGTCTTTAAGGAATCCTTAAAGATCCTTAAAGATGTCCTTAAAGATCCTTAAAGCCTCCTTATAGACCCCTTTAAGGACCACCATCTTCTTTAAGGATCTTTAAGGCTTCCTTACAGATCCTTAATGGAACTGAAATTTTAAGGATCTTTAATGCGGCTTTAAGGATCTTTAAGGATCACCCTGACAAATCATATAATGGTGTTTTTTCAACCACCCTGAATTGGCTAAGGATGCACCATTATTTATTTATTTATTTATTTATTTATTTATTTGGTATATATTACACAAAAATAATTGGAGAAAAACGCGATTAAAAATAAATGTCCGGTGATAAAGTTTCATGATTGTTTTCAAAGTAATTAATTAATTAATTAATTAGTTGATTAATCATTGAATTAATTAACTAACTAATTAATTAATTAATCAATCAATCAATTAATTAATTAATTAATTAATTAATTAATCAATTAATTAATTAATTAATTAATTAATTTTTAGTTATAATCTATACTGCTCCGAATATCATGTCCGAGCTCTAAATTGATTCAATGTACAACTTCTTATTTATTTATTTATTTATTTATTTATTTATTTATTATTTATTTATTTATTTATTTATTTATTTATTAAACTAAAACAAAGTGTAGTTTTGACTATTTATCATTATGGATTTATGCCCATAGGTAATATACAAATCATGGTTCCTAATTGATGATCATCAACATTTCCCCGGTATCTCATCAACAACTTACCTAACTAATTGATAACAGAAGCAAATTCAAACTCATTTTAACCAGACGATAGTATATTCTACCTGAAAAATTTACCGTATGTTGTTAATCTCTTTAATTACCTAGATGGGTTTGAATTTTAATGGAATCTGATGATTAATCTACATGAGTAGTAATGTTAGGGATACTTTAGATACTTTTTACCAATTGTTATTTGTGTGTAAATAAATAAATAAATAAATAAATAAATAAATAAATAAATAAATAAATAAATATTTTTAAAAACGTTAATAAGTATATGAAATATGAGAGAGAGAGAGAGGGCAGAGCGAAGACTTGTACATTATCAGTTTTTAAACTACCATTATTTGATATTTCTTATTTCATGACCTTGAAATGTATATTCATATAAATAAATAAATAAATAAATAAATAAATTATCATATAAATTAATAAATAAATAATCAAAATAAATAAATTATCATATAAATTAATAAATAAATAATCAAATGAATATATAAATAATCATATAAATGAATATATAAATAATCATATAAATGAATATATAAATAATCATATAAATAAATAAATAAATAAATAAATAAATAAATAAATAAATAATCAAATAAAAAAAAAACAATCAAATAAATAAATAAATAAATAAATAAATAAACCACAATTTCATAGACAAAACTGGTAGATTCATTTGCACTATCTTCTTCATGTAATAATTTCTCGATCGATCCAGTAAAATAACTTGTATTCTCTGATCAAGTTGTTTATGGAGAGAGAGAGAGAGAGAGAGAGAGAGAGAGAGAAACTCGGAGCTGAGAGCTGTCTATCGGAACTTTTTCCCACAAGCGAAAACTATAAGCATGATTTTCTATTCATAGAATAGGTCCGCAATCCAAGTTAACGAATTTCGGGCTAATAAAGTTGTGATTTATAATGAAACAATTAAAAGAAAAAAACATTTGTTTATATCATCGGCATTTATTTTAAGTAAATTATCGTTTTAATTTGTTTTCTTGCCGAAAATGGGGTTCTCTGTGTGTTTCCGTTTCATCCACAATCCTAGAACTGACGGCCGCCACAACATAACTAGCAAAATCTTGATCTCACTGCCTTGGTTCACATCAGTGTGAGAAAACTCGCTTGTCGAATATTGGTTCTAATCTCAATGCACTTCGATTTCCTTTACTATCCTTGAACTTAAAGTCTCTACACAAGACTATACAATTTTGTTACAAACTGACAAAATATTAAACTGGGACAGGCCATAATCTCAGAAAATTTGTCAGTTCGCTCAGGTTTTACATTCTTGGCCATTCTAGAATTCTTATTCATTGAATCCAGTAATGATATAAGTGAAATAATCTTGACACAGGAATGAAACTCTATACTCTGCTATCCCGTTATTCTGATTATGTTCAGAAAAAAGTAAAAAAGTTTTCTCCAGAAATAAATCAAATGGTGTTGTTCAAACACAAAAAGATATTAGCAGTCTGCAGCTGACGTTGGAATATTGTCATATCTAGGAGAGAAAGAGAGAGAGAGGAGAGAGAATTTGGATTTGCAGTGTCGTGTACTTTTTTCGTTCTGTTTAAAAATAATTCAAAAATGGTAAATCATGCAGTGTCAGATCCAGCGGGATGGAGGTAGGTGGGCGGGGAGGGGGCACCCCAACATTTGCCCCTGCTTTCCGACTTTTTTCCCTCTCGCTTACCGCAAATTGCTAAGCAACCAGCGGATGGACCAGTTAATTAGTGGTACTGATTAATTAATTCGTGTACAGGTAGGTAATTGCAATCAGGTGATGATGTAATGTACCAGTTCGCTGAGGTATGAAAGAATTCAGGTAGTGCTGACCAGTCTTAGGTGATAATGTTATTTACATGATCACTTAGGCATGAAAGAACCCAGTTAGTATTAGTAAATGACGTTAATTAGTAATACTAATTAAGACACTTCTGTCTTGTCAGAAAGCATGAATTTTAAACAGGGTTGTTATCAGTACTTCAAAATTAATTCTTATTCAAGGACAGATTCCATAAAGAGTGATTCCATTAATCATAAATGAATATTGGGACCAAGGGTCAGGGCCCAGAGAGAGAGAGAGAGAGAGAGAGAGAGAGAGAGATAATTAGAATGGTACGTTTTTAGCACATAAGATTATCTTTTTGTATATTTTTATAGCGCAAGGTTCTATTTTCATATAAAAGTCCCAACTTTTGTACATTTTTTGTACATTTTTTTATTTTTAATTGGTTTTAATAGATAAATTCCATCTCATTTGACTTTTTATTCTATCCGTCCGTTATTGGCTTTATGGAACAAATCTAAAATGATAAGTGCTATTTTCTGGTAAAAAGGATTCTTGTGTGTTGCACTATTATACTGATTATTTAGTGTAATAATGTAATAATTAAATTAACTTGAATGTTCAGATGGATGTCATATAGATAATTTTAAACAAGTGTGGAAAAAAGGGGAGGAAGGAGACCTTCCACTTTGGTAGCAGTTAGCTCGGTAGAGTGTCGACTGTCCGCTCCAGAAGTGGAAGGTCGCGGGTTTGGTCTCTGGCCGGGTCTGATCCAAAACTTGAAAAAGGGTAGTGACTATTCACTCGGATCCGCTTTCGAGTATGACAATGGTAATATTTTTTTAAAACAGTTTTACCAGATTTATAACAGTAGGAAATGTCGCTAGTTCTACTGTTTAAATTTGTAAAGAGTACTATTATTATAATGTTTAACATGTGCACCCCTTTTCTCTCTCTCTCTCTCTCTCTCTTTCTCTCTCTCTTTCTCTCTTCTCTCTCACCGTGAATTGAATTAATTTCTGAAATTATTTTATTTAACATTCACTGTTTCCCTCATAAAACAGCCATTTAAGTTAAATGCGAGATTTTGAAGGATAGATTAAGATTATAACAAATTATCATTAAAACTCGTCCTTCCATTTTGTATAGATTATTAAATGTCGCTGGTACAATATTATAGTTGTTTATCAAACAAGGAAATAAGTATTGGTATTACAACAAAAATGTAACTAAATTATAAAAGACAATTTTAAATAAAATTTACTTAAAATTATTGTTTTAATTTCGAGAATTATTGAAATATTTTAATAAAAAAGCAGTAGTATGATTAAGATTATACAAATAGGAATGGATATCTGATCGATAATTGATCTTTATAAAAGTGATGTTTGCCAGTCAGATAAATAAGTGTATTACAGGTAAAGGTTTGATATGCCCGTCTTCCTTTGATCAGAAATCTTAAGTCAGTTAAATTAACCTAAAAATTATTCCTCTCAAGAATGAAAGAGCAAACTATAATAATAATAATAATAATAATAATAAAAATATTTTAAAATGGAGTAAAACATTTATTTATATATTTTATTATTAAATCTGAAAGATTTAGAGCTAGTCACGTGATCCTTAGGCTACCGGGTACTGATATAGTTTAAAAATATACAATGTATATTCATGTCTTCCGTGGCCTAATGGATAAGGATGTAGAGTCAGGAAAGGATGTAATCTGGGGAACTAAGGGTAGTGAGTTCAAGTCCCGCGCGAGCGAAATTAGATAAGTAAATTTGTAATAAATAATGTTAAATAATGTGTTCTTCTTTATTTGTGATTTCAGGACTACTTGCAAAACAACCAAAATTAGTATAAATTGATAAAGAAAAATGATTAAATAAATAATTTTTTTTTTTACAAATTTTATAAATAAATAAAAATATAAAAAAAAAATAAAATAATTTTTTTTAATAAAACAATAAAATAAAATAAAAACAGTGTAAGAGTATAATAAGTTAAATAATTATATTTAACATCACATTTATATAAATTTAAAATTTAAAAAAATGTAAAGAAATTTGTTTTCTGTGTTTATTAAACGAATCCTTAAAGATCCTTAAAGCCGCCTTAAAGATCCTTAAAATTTCAGTTCCATTAAGGATCTTTAAGGATGTCTTAAAGAGACCTTAAAAGACACATTTAAGGTCCTTAAAGACCCCTTAAAGATCCTTAAAGCCCCATTTAATGAGTCTTTAAGGGGGCTTTAAGGATCCTTAAAGGTGACTTTTCTTCTTGTGTCGTTTTCAGAAACTTCATTTTTTATGATTCCAACAGTAGTAGAAATAGTAGACATTAAATTCATGTGTATGAAAATTTGAAAAAAGCATCCCAAAAAACAAACAAACCGTGTACATAGTTATGTGTTTATAATTACTTTTGTTGTTTAGTTATGCATATAACCATTTTATTCTGTATTATGCTATGTATTCTCTAATGTTGAGGAATTGAAAATTAAATTAATAAATTTCCAGATACTTATTACATTATATTCTGATTTCTTTAAATAAATGTTATGTTATATTTAATAAAAGACAAACGTACTTATCCATGTCTAAATCACAATCCAGGAGCAAAGTAAAAGCTTTGGAACTCACAAGTATTTAACATATTTTTCGAAAACTCATCTAGTCTGTATGCCGCTTTGCTGCCCCCCCCCCCATTGACTTTATTCAGTGTTTATATCATATGTAAACCGAAATAGTTGCTGTAAGGAGACTTTGTTATTTTATCTGGATGTGTGACCTTGACCTGTACCTTGTGGTTTTCTCCTAAATAAAACACGGCTCCAATATAACTGGTACTGTTGCTCGTTTGTGTCTGTAGTTGGCATTTAGACTGCGAGCTTTCCAGGAGTTTTTCTGTGTATTCACCTATTCCATTTGGCTTGATTTTGAATATGAAGTGGCACAAGCTGGTGTACGGTGTATCGGTGATATTGGACTCTTTAAATGTGACCTGGCTGTAGATGTAATAGTATCCTTTCTGAACTATCACAAATCGCCCATTCTTATACGTGACGTTATTGACAAATGAATGTGGTGCTGCTGCATCCCAGTGAACGATGTGAGTATTGGAGTTATCTGAAAACAACAACAAACAAGTAAATTCAGTGAAATAGGCCCCTTCTAGCAGTTTGTTTTTTATCTGTATAAGTGATTTGCACTTATGTTCAAAGTAACATAAATCCGAAGAAAATGAGCAAACCAACTCGGGTTAACGATATGCGCGTCTCCTATCTAAGTTGATACTTAGCACTAAGTGTCATAGTACATGTACTTCATAGTATTGAGAATTTAGAACAGACAAGAATTTCGGACGGACGGAAGGACGGAAACTCAATTTAATAACCCCCTTCTTGTCGGGGGATAATAATACTTACGATGTAGGCAAACGACATTAACCTGTCCGCTTGACCTTTATTTTGAATATTAAATACGCGACAGGGTCTGGTTGCACAAAGCTTTATCAAAGTTACTAATTAATTATACAATAATTAGCGCAACGCTAAATGTATCAGGAGCACAAGTGTTCATATCATCTATCATTGGAAATATGGATTGTTTATGCATTAAATGTGAATCGTAGCACGATATCCATGTTTTGGGCGGATTATCGTATTATGAATATTCATAATTAATGTCAAGAGGGCAGGTCAATGTTGTTTGCCTATGCTACTAACCAGCTTAGCAGGCCAGTTGTTACCGGCCAAAAAGCACAGTCGTGTTTTTTTTGTGGTTGATGATTGGCGGAATGCTGTTCTATATTTGTGTATTTGTAGTATTGAAGAACACATCAAAAGTTGCAAATGACATATTTACACATCAATAGCTGAATACATTTACTTTGGTGCTCCAACAATGCCCGACTGCCGACAAACATTGGTAAATTTACTAGTGGTGTGGTCAAAATATTTTTGGTTGATCCAAATTATATTACCCAATTCATTTAGGACCAGTCGTCCACCCATAAAAAAATTAAAATTAACTTTATTTTACAGATCAATGGACCAACGTCCCAGTTGAAGACCGCTGTTATTCCCGAATCCTTTATTGCATGTACTTGTGATGTTGTTATGTTATCATAATAATTACTGATTAATAAACTAACGCCCCATAATATAATGCTTTCCAAATATTCATAATTTTCACTTAACAACAAATTATTTGTAATTTTGTTATTATGTACATTTATTACTGTTTAATAAACTAACGCACCAGAATGTAATTGCTATTCAAATATTTATAATTTTCACGTAGCAAATTATTTGTGATTTTATAATTATGGAAATTTATCAAAATAAATACTGTTAACGCCCCAACATGAAATTGCTATTCACATATGTATAACATTCAGCTAACAGATTCTAAACATATTATGTTATTGCTGTTGTTCTTTTACCGAGATTCCTCTTCTTTGTCCTTCAACTGCTATTTGTCATACTTGCTGTGTTATTTCATTACTTACCATCTGCGGGGGTTGAGTGTTCGATACCGACCACCCTTGCTGCAGGTTTTTTGATTGTGTCCTTATATCCGTCACAGTAACTGTAAAATGGTTCTGTGAAATATAAATACATCATTATGTAAGATACTGAAGTAACTATAGAAGTACTAACACTTCCACTGTATACGTAACCGATGTGAAGAAGCAGATACTGTGCGCTATTTTGAATCTTCATCAAACATTTACATTGTATTTCGAGATTACTAGAAGTGTGTATAACATTGAAGACGGAAGCTCTCAGAAAATAATATGCACGTGCATGGTTCAAAATCCCATGCACATACATGGATATCTACAGTACCGCCATATGTCTGTTGATGACGTCACTGGCATTAGTATTTCTATGTCACGGATAATTACTTCATTTATTCCGCACAACGTTTTATTTTACCATCTGGATTCTCTTAACAAAATGTATATAAATAGAAAGGGTACCCCTAGACACATGTTTGCATCATTTCCCGTTTTCAACTACTGTGACTTATTTTATCATTAGTTGCCTTAACGCTAGCTTATGGTTTATATCTGACATACATTGTTGTTTCACTGTTATATGTTCTTTGTGGACAATGCTTCTGTCATATATTAAATTTTATCATACAATACACTCAAAAATGATATATAACATAACAATCAATAGCTATAGCTTCAGAATTGTTAAGGTTTGTTTTTTACAAAATGATATATGACATAACAATCAATAGCTATAGCTTCAGAATTGTTAAGGTTCGGTTTTTACAAAATGATATATAACATAACAATCAATAGCTATAGCTTCGGAATTGTTAAGGTTCGTTTTTTACAAAATGATATATAACATAACAATCAATAGCTATAGCTTCAGAATTGTTAAGGTTTGTTTTTTACAAAATGATATATAACATAACAATCAATAGCTATAGCTTCAGAATTGTTAAGGTTCGGTTTTTACAAAATGATATATGACATAACAATCAATAACTATAGCTTCAGAATTGTTAAGGTTCGGTTTTTACAAAATGATATATAACATAACAATCAATAGCTATAGCTTCGGAATTGTTAAGGTTCGTTTTTTACAAAATGATATATGACATAACAATCAATAGCTATAGCTTCAGAATTGTTAAGGTTCGGTTTTTACAAAATGATATATAACATAACAATCAATAGCTATAGCTTCGGAATTGTTAAGGTTCGTTTTTTACAAAATGATATATAACATAACAATCAATAACTATAGCTTCAGAATTGTTAAGGTTTGTTTTTACAAAATGATATATAACATAACAATCAATAGCTATAGCTTCAGAATTGTTAAGGTTCGTTTTTTACAAAATGATATATAACATAACAATCAATAGCTATAGCTTCAGAATTGTTAAGGTTTGTTTTTTACAAAATGATATATAACATAACAATCAATAGCTATAGCTTCGGAATTGTTAAGGTTCGTTTTTTACAAAATGATATATAACATAACAATCAATAGCTATAGCTTCGGAATTGTTAAGGTTCGGTTTTTACAAAATGATATATAACATAACAATCAATAACTATAGCTTCAGAATTGTTAAGGCTCGTTTTTTACAAAATGATATATAACATAACAATCAATAACTATAGCTTCAGAATTGTTTAGGTTTGTTTTTTACAAAACGATATATAACATAACAATCAATAGCTATAGTTTCAGAATTGTTAGCGTTCGTTTTTTACAAAATGATATATGACATAACAATCAATAGCTATAGCTTCGGAATTGTTAAGGTTCGTTTTTTACAAAATGATATATAACATAACAATCAATAACTATAGCTTCAGAATTGTTAAGGTTTGTTTTTTACAAAATGATATATAACATAACAATCAATAACTATAGCTTCAGAATTGTTAGCGTTCGGTTTTTACAAAATGATATATAACATAACAATCAATAACTATAGCTTCAGAATTGTTAGCGTTCGTTTTTTACAAAATGATATATAACATAACAATCAATAACTATAGCTTCAGAATTGTTAAGGTTCGGTTTTTACAAAATGATATATAACATAACAATCAATAGCTATAGCTTCGGAATTGTTAAGGTTCGTTTTTTACAAAATGATATATGACATAACAATCAATAGCTATAGCTTCAGAATTGTTAAGGTTCGGTTTTTACAAAATGATATATAACATAACAATCAATAGCTATAGCTTCGGAATTGTTAAGGTTCGTTTTTTACAAAATGATATATAACATAACAATCAATAACTATAGCTTCAGAATTGTTAAGGTTTGTTTTTTACAAAATGATATATAACATAACAATCAATAGCTATAGCTTCGGAATTGTTAAGGTTCGTTTTTTACAAAATGATATATAACATAACAATCAATAGCTATAGCTTCAGAATTGTTAAGGTTTGTTTTTTACAAAATGATATATAACATAACAATCAATAGCTATAGCTTCGGAATTGTTAAGGTTCGTTTTTTACAAAATGATATATAACATAACAATCAATAGCTATAGCTTCGGAATTGTTAAGGTTCGGTTTTTACAAAATGATATATAACATAACAATCAATAACTATAGCTTCAGAATTGTTAAGGCTCGTTTTTTACAAAATGATATATAACATAACAATCAATAACTATAGCTTCAGAATTGTTTAGGTTTGTTTTTTACAAAACGATATATAACATAACAATCAATAGCTATAGTTTCAGAATTGTTAGCGTTCGTTTTTTACAAAATGATATATGACATAACAATCAATAGCTATAGCTTCAGAATTGTTAGCGTTCGTTTTTTACAAAATGATATATGACATAACAATCAATAGCTATAGCTTCAGAATTGTTAGCGTTCGTTTTTTACAAAATGATATATGACATAACAATCAATAACTATAGCTTCAGAACTGTTTAGGTTTGTTTTTTACAAAATGATATATAACATAACAATCAATAGCTATAGTTTCAGAATTGTTAGCGTTCGTTTTTTACAAAATGATATATAACATAACAATCAATAGCTATAGCTTCAGAATTGTTTAGGTTTGTTTTTTACAAAACGATATATAACATAACAATCAATAGCTATAGCTTCAGAATTGTTAAGGTTCGGTTTTTACAAAATGATATATAACATAACAATCAATAACTATAGCTTCAGAACTGTTTAGGTTTGTTTTTTACAAAATGATATATAACATAACAATCAATAGCTATAGCTTCAGAATTGTTAAGGTTCGGTTTTTAAAAAATGATATATGACATAACAATCAATAGCTATAGCTTCAGAATTGTTAAGGTTCGGTTTTTAAAAAATGATATATGACATAACAATCAATAGCTATAGCTTCAGAATTGTTAAGGTTCGGTTTTTACAAAATGATATATAACATAACAATCAATAACTATAGCTTCAGAATTGTTAGCGTTCGTTTTTTACAAAATGATATATGACATAACAATCAATAACTATAGCTTCAGAATTGTTAGCGTTCGTTTTTTACAAAATGATATATAACATAACAATCAATAGCTATAGCTTCAGAATTGTTAAGGTTCGGTTTTTACAAAATGATATATGACATAACAATCAATAGCTATAGCTTCAGAATTGTTAAGGCTCGTTTTTTACAAAATGATATATGACATAACAATCAATAGCTATAGCTTCAGAATTGTTAAGGTTCGTTTTTTACAAAATGATATATAACATAACAATCAATAGCTATAGCTTCAGAATTGTTAAGGTTCGTTTTTTACAAAATGATATATGACATAACAATCAATAGCTATAGCTTCAGAATTGTTAGGGTTCGTTTTTTACAAATTGGCTGACTTGCCTATCATTAAATCTGTTTTTGCCTGTATTAAAAATATAAATAAAAACATTTCTTTGTTCCTCAAAAGACTTTTTAAAACTGAATAGCTTAAAACTTAAGTTTACATAGTACCCAAGGCATTAAGGGGTTATTATGTTTTGCTCAAGGAATTGAAGTTGATGAATTTATATGACAATAAATGTTAGTTTCCTCGAACTAACACCATTGTACATTAATAAACAATATTGTACATAGGTAAAACACTCTTAGAAACATTGAGTATTCCCAGTAGTATCTTAGAAATGGAGTAGCGTCTAAGTCTACGCACACATTATAATAATTAAAGATAATTGACATGAAAGCAATTTTTTTGGTTTTTTGGAAATACTAATAAACAATCTTAAGAAATTAAACATAACTGTTTTGAGCTTGAAGTTATTTTCAAACTTATTAAATTTCTGAATATCGTAATACCAAAAAAAATGATTATTAAGATTTCACTTTGTCATATTTAGGTTAAGAAAAAATCTTACTTATGGAATGATGTTGAATTTGTGGTCTGGTGGTATGATAAATATACATGCACCTGTTACTGTCCGGTAAGAAAAACCAAAATACTAGCACCTAACAAATTCTATACATTTTTGAAAAACCTCCACAGATATATTTACTTTATATGACTTACTTCAGGTATTTTTTATCATCATCACCATCATCATCATCATCATCATTATTATTATTATTAATATTATTATTATTATGTGTTCTTTGAACAAAAAAAATTATATAATTATAAATGAACAACTGTGATGCATTTGAAACTTTAAAGGCATATGGTAAAACTGCAGTTGCTATTAAAATATTTTATGGGGACATCACTGTTCTACATAGTACTTACCATTGGCTCTTTCTAATCTATACTTCCTCTCGACATACTGCAAAATATAAATAAAATATACAAAACATGACATAAAAAAATGGGAAAAACGCTAGCAATTAGGCAACTGATATACAAAATCATTTAATTATTTAATAAAACATGTTATTCAAAATCAATGTGTGCTCAGAAATTGTACGTGTTATCAGACTTAACATTTGATAAAAAAGTTGTCTTAGTAATTAATAATTAATTTGAAAATGTTCTCGAAAATCGTCTACAATATGCATGGCATACAAACATCAGATGATCAGAAGAAAAAAACACGGACAACAAATACATTATATGTGAACAAGTTTTGTATGACAATGACTTGCATACTTACCTTACCAGTAAAACTGAAAATTTATAGGCGTCATCAATATTATAGTTAAACATCGAAATGGCATGAAAACATTTGATGAACTTGATCAGATAAGGTTAACTTTTCATAGGCATTTTACAGTAAATATATAATTGTTTGGGGACACGTAAATGTACATATACAGCAAAGCACGATAATACAGCAAAATATGTATTAATCAAAACAAACATACTAATCCATGTCAGAATCACAACCCAGAAGCAAAGTAAAAACTTTGGAACTGACAAGTCAGGTTAGACACGTGAACTTTCGCCAGGGTAGTGAGGCCGGGGGCTCCAACATTAAAAAATACCACATGCGGTTCTTCCTGTTCTCCCAGATGTGAAGATTAACGTTTACATGTCAACACATGCAAGGACGCTTCGTTAACTCATAAGGATAGTTTGTCATATAGTCAGTTGAGCTGAAACCCATCAATAAAACACAAGTCAAAGGTTGATGATAAGTATTGCAGGTACTGGTAGAAAGAGACCAACCCACCACTTGGTTATCTAGCCTGTTTATAATTGAATGGTGTCTATATAAGTAACATTTTTGCAAATATCTCTAATTTTCTTATTCTTATAATAGAACTTCACGCAAATTTCAGCCTTTTGGTCAAGCAAATTTCCAGATTCTTATATGTTTTACTAAGATACACAAGAAAAGAGCTTTAGTTGGATTATAAGCATTTTCAAGGACTTGCAGGTAGCTATATAGTGAACAAACTTTACGCCTGTTTACCTGGTTTGCTTAACAATTTAAGGGAACATATTGCTAAAGCAACTTTACTCCAAAAATATTTATAAATGTTATGCAATTTGTGATACAATCAAGAATGGATGACAAAGTAGTTGTTCAAAAAGATTTTTTTTCGACATCCAATGACTTGCCGCCATAAATGTGAATATCTATATTTATCTACATGTTTTGATATGCTATATATTAAAATGGAGTAAACAAACAAGCAAACACATACATAAATAAATAAAGTAATAACTTCTTTCTAGTTTGTCTATAAAACTTCTTAAGTTTTCTTTAGTCTAATACATACCAAGTTAACAAGAGAATCTAAGTGTTTTCCCGTCTCCGTACATAGAACTTGTTTTCCATTCTCCGTTTTGTTTTCAAAATGTTTCAAGTTTTCCTCGTCGTCGTCTTTATGGAGAGAGACTTCCTCCCTGGGTAGACAGAACGTGGATGATTGTGGGATAAGGTGTCGACTCTCCCTGTCCTTAACCCAAACAATAACAACAGTCAATGTTATCACTAACAATAGCACATCCAAAATGATAAAGACGATAGCTATACTCCGCCATTTCTGTTCCTCTGTCAGCTTTGCCCGTTTGCTTGTCTGCCGGAATAACTTCTTTTTACTTGAAGTACTGTTCTGTGATTTCTGCGATACCTGATTGTTTGGGTATATCTCCGACTCTGCGTTGATTATCAAACTTGATTTATTTTCTGGATCCTCCGACATTTTGTCCTACCTGTAGTGTACATGTATTATCGTTACCGCTCAATATAGGTCAGACAAGTATTTAGGTCATAGAATGTTTACGGAAAATCGTGCTATTTTTAGAAACACGTATTTTACAAAAATATGTAACATTAGTAATACCGGTATGTTAATAAAAGCGGGCCATAGGAAATTCCTTAAAATTTGATACTTTGGCATTCCCAAATTGTTAATCACAGGGTGATACCCTAAAACAATCCCCCCTTTATTTATCTAACTTCCTAAGAAGTTTATCTTTTTCTTAATATTTATCGGAAATCCGTAATATTTTCGTAAATTAATCACTGGCTTTTTCACAATAGGGATTTAATTGAAAATTATAAAAAACTACAATTCGTAATTTTTCACCATTTCCGATACGTAGAGTACAACGACCAATAAATTTATTAAGTTCGAGTTTTCCGGAGTTTTATGATTAATTTGTAGATTGTCTCTTATTTCTTTGTTGTTTATTGATTTTACTACATATTGTCGTGTTATGATTTTTTTTAAATTTTATAATGTGAATTATTTACTAAATATTACATGACAAATGTTTAGACATTTTTATATAACAATACACAAGTATAATTCAAACGTACCTCATGACAATATTTCAAAACACATTTTATTCAGTTGGAATATTCAATATTTTTACATTCATTGGGAATGTTTCGTTATGAAAATAAGATAATGCATTAAAAACAGCATATGTCATTTCAATATATTGAAAATTGGGGGAGAAAGCACCAAACACAGCATACCATCTACTTCAGTCAGTTTAAGGTGGCAATAGGGGGCTCTTACCGAAGACGAGACGTTACGTTTGTATTACCACTGTAATGTTATCTTAATTTATTATTCACTGACCTAATGATGATGGTGGGGTGGTGGTGTTGACTATGTTTACGACCACACTCATGCACACACGCTTCATCATGTCATATTTACTTTACTTTACTATATAAGAACCTTTAGTAAACCTTAGGCTTGTATGGCTGAATTTTAATCTTTGCACAGTGGTGCAATGTCAGGCTACTCTGATGTAACTGTCTTTTACTAGAGCACAATCGGAGCTAAGACTTTTAGGTGCTTGCTGACCGAGACAGCAGTTGCAGTGGTTATTGTCCCACCGGTCCATTATCCTGCCACCGGGTAAGTCAGAAGCAACGTAAAATTAAGTAAGTTGCTTAAGATCACAACATGTCCCCGGCCGGGATTGGAACCAACGACCCTTGGATCCTGAGTCCGAAGCTCTACCAACTGAGCTAGCCTACATGTTTCTATACCCTTAGCTTATCTGGTTGTTGCTAAGTAAGTTAAAATGCAAGTGTTAACCATTGGCGGTACAAATAACTCCCCTGGATCTCTTCATCTTGCTTGGTATTTCTCTAACAAAGTTGAAAGGCTACATTTTAAACTTTACGACAAACGTGATGACTTCAATTTTTCTATTGTCAACTATCCTTTTTTATTAGCTCACCTGACCAAAGGTCATGTGAGCTTATGGTATGGTGCAGCGTGTGTATGTGCGTGCGTGCGTCGTTAACACACATTTTCGACTTCTCCTCTGAAAGTACTTGGCAGATTTCAACAAGAAATCGGTGCAATTCAGATTTGTTCGTGGCGTTGCCATGGCTACTATAACTAGGTCAAGGTGACCTAGGGGTGCAAAAATCTTAAAAAATCTTCTTCTCCGAAAGTATTGATTGGCTTCTCTAGGGTCTTAGGCCTATAGTTTGTTCATTTTGTAAAATTCGGATAAAAAATAGGTTACGCGTTTTTGCGTTTAATTTGAAAAAAATCGTAAAATAGCTTCAACTCGTTATAACTTGACTATTTGACCAGATAATGACATGGGGTTTTCAGTTTTGACATCTTCTTGTTAGTATCTTCAAAATAAGGTCAAGGTCAATTGTGAAGGTCATGATCTAATTTTTTATACTTCTGATTATAATTATTATCTCGAAAACTATAAACTTTTTGTATAGGCATTTATATTAGAATGTTGTAGGTATTGATACAACGATCATTTTGATGTATAGAAAAAGGTCATGGGTTCAAAGGTCAAGGTCACAGATGCGAAACAATACCGAAATGGTTAATTATCTCGAAAACTATAAACGTTTTGTATAGGCATGTATTTAATAGTGTTGTAGGTATTAATACAACAATCATTTTGATGTATAGAAAAAGGTCATGGGTCAAAGGTCAAGGTCACAGATGCAAAACAATACTGAAATGGTTAATTATCTCGAAAACTATAAACTTTTTGTATAGGCATGTATATTAGAATGTTGTAGGTATTGATACAACAATCATTTTGATGTATAGAAAAAGGTCATGGGTCAAAGGTCAAGGTCACAGATGCGAAACAATACCGAAATTGTTAATTATCTCGAAAACTATAAGCTTTTTGTATAGGCATGTATATAAGAATGTTGTAGGTATTGATACAACAATCATTTTGATGTATAGAAAAAGGTCATGGGTCAAAGGTCAAGGTCACAGATGCGAGACAATACCGAAATGGTTATATAAACTTTTTGTATAGGCATGTATATTAGAATGTTGTAGGCATTGATATGATGATCATATGTGTCATCACGTGTCTAACTAAACTTTGCAGGATATACAGTTAACCGAAAAAAGGAGAGATTTAACTTTCGTGGAAGCTATAAGAATTGGTCTAATTTGTAACTAAGAAAAACATTGACTAAGCATGGCGATTTGTTAATGTACATGTTTTTATAATCAAAGTGATACCAAAGTCTGTTTTTAGTTATTGCATTATAATTCTGTCAATACAATCAATATTCAAGAGTTTCCAATGACTCGGTAACTTTAAGTATTTCAGTCGTTTATATTTATAAACTTTTGTTTGGTCTACACTTTTAGTCAGTGGTGAATATACCACGTACATGTTATTATTATAAATTCAATTACTTATTATTATATTATTTAATATGTAAATGTTTGGTTCATAAATTACTCGTACTTGGGAACAGACCGATTTAACCTTTGTAACTAATTAAAATTAATTACAACTATCTAAAGTTTAGAAAATTGATCTATCGCGATTACGTGAATACTTTTAGAGTCGCTAAAAATTTTAAATTAAAAACGCCAAGATAAGACATATATATATTTTAAAGGGTTTCAAATAATAAATAAATAAGTAAATAAATAAGTAAATAAATAAAAAATAAATAAATAAATAAATAAGGTTCTCGACAATTTAAATCAAAATACTACATGTACCTTTCGCTGTTTAACAAATGGGAATTTAATATAAAGCCAGTAGAGCCAATATCTGAAGTAACTATAAAGTACAGGCCTGACGATAGTTTAACATTGAGCTAACGAAGCTCGATTAATTAATGACCGAAAAGCTGCCTAAAGATAGACAATAGCTACCAAAAAGCTGCCTGAAGATAGACAATAGCTACCAAAAGCTGCCTAAAGATAGACAATAGCTACCAAAAAGCTGCCTAAAGATAGACAATAGCTACCAAAAAGCTGCCTAAAGATAGACAATAGCTACCAAAAAGCTGCCTAAAGATAGACAATAGCTACCAAAAAGCTGCCTGAAGATAGACAATAGCTACCAAAAAGCTGCCTGAAGATAGACAATAGCTACCAAAAAGCTGTCTGAAGATAGACAATAGCTACCAAAAAGCTGCCTAAAGATAGACAATAGCTACCAAAAAGCTGCCTTAAGATAAACAATAGCTACCTAAAAGCTGCCTTAAGATAAACAATAGCTACCAAAAAGCTGCCTGAAGATAGACAATAGCTACCAAAAAGCTGCCTGAAGATAGACAATAGCTACCAAAAAGCTGCCTGAAGATAGACAATAGCTACCAAAAAGCTGCCTTAAGATAAACAATAGCTACCAAAAAGCTGCCTTAAGATAAACAATAGCTACCAAAAAGCTGCCTTAAGATAGACAATAGCTACCATAAAGCTGCCTGAAGATAGACAATAGCTACCAAAAAGCTGTCTAAAGATAGACAATAGCTACCAAAAAGCTGTCTAAAGATAGACAATAGCTACCAAAAAGCTGCCTGAAGATAGACAATAGCTACCAAAAAGCTGCCTAAAGATAGACAATAGCTACCAAAAAGCTGCCTAAAGATAGACAATAGCTACCAAAAAGCTGTCTAAAGATAGACAATAGCTACCAAAAAGCTGCCTTAAGATAAACAATAGCTACCAAAAAGCTGCCTGAAGATAAACAATAGCTACCAAAAAGCTGCCTGAAGATAGACAATAGCTACCAAAAAGCTGCCTTAAGATAAACAATAGCTACCAAAAAGCTGCCTGAAGATAAACAATAGCTACCAAAAAGCTGCCTGAAGATAGACAATAGCTACCAAAAAGCTGTCTAAAGATAGAAAATAGCTACCAAAAAGCTGCCTTAAGATAAACAATAGCTACCTAAAAGCTGCCTTAAGATAAACAATAGCTACCAAAAAGCTGCCTGAAGATAAACAATAGCTACCAAAAAGCTGCCTGACGATAGACAATAGCTACCAAAAAGCTGTCTAAAGATAGAAAATAGCTACCAAAAAGCTGCCTTAAGATAAACAATAGCTACCTAAAAGCTGCCTTAAGATAAACAATAGCTACCAAAAAGCTGCCTGAAGATAGACAATAGCTACCAAAAAGCTGTCTAAAGATAGAAAATAGCTACCAAAAAGCTGCCTGAAGATAAACAATAGCTACCAAAAAGCTGCCTGAAGATAGACAATAGCTACCAAAAAGCTGCCTTAAGATAAACAATAGCTACCAAAAAGCTGCCTGAAGATAAACAATGGCTACCAAAAAGCTGCCTGAAGATAGACAATAGCTACCAAAAAGCTGCCTTAAGATAAACAATAGCTACCAAAAAGCTGCCTTAAGATAAACAATAGCTACCAAAAAGCTGCCTAAAGATAAACAATAGCTACCAAAAAGCTGCCTAAAGATAAACAATAGCTACCAAAAAGCTGCCTTAAGATAGACAATAGCTACCAAAAAGCTGCCTTAAGATAGACATTAGCTACCAAAAAGCTGCCTAAAGATAAACAATAGCTACCAAAAACCTGCCTAAAGATAGACAATAGCTACCAAAAAGCTGCCTAAAGATAAACAATAGCTACCAAAAACCTGCCTAAAGATGGACAATAGCTACCAAAAAGCTGCTTAAAGATAGACAATAGCTACCATAAAGCTGCCTAAAAATAGACAATAGCTACCAAAAAGCTGTCTAAAGATAGACAATAGCTACCATAAAGCTGCCTAAAGATAAACGATAGCTACCAAAAAGCTGCCTAAAGATAGACAATAGCTACCAAAAAGCTGCCTAAAGATAGACAATAGCTACCAAAAAGCTGCCTAAAGATAGACAATAGCTACCAAAAAGCTGCCTAAAGATAGACAATAGCTACCAAAAAGCTGCCTAAAGATAGACAATAGCTACCAAAAAGCTGGCGAGGTATAGCTAAGGAAGAACCGAGATGAGCTACTGATTCCTCACCAATTCGTTAGCTGCTAATTTGTGTTAAACTTTAGACAGGCCTGTACTGAGCATGTCATCAATGGCGATTGGATACCCAAATAATAAAATACGTTTTTGAGGTTTTCTAATCTACGCTTCATTGTTTTGGTGCAACATTTTTCTTAAATAAAATCTAGTTTTTTTTGTAATATAAGTCATTTTAACTTTATGCAAGTTGTTGAAATGTTACATTAATGTTTTTTAAATTTCTATACAACATGGTTTTGACAACTTTTAAAAATCCAAAAATCCAACACCAGAGGGAAATATTGACATGTCATTCTGTCCATGAGGATGTGTTTACAAATTTTTAAATTCAGTTTCGGGTAAAAACTTCCTGTTATAAATATTTTATATTTGTAAAGCCGATAAATTACCAATTAGCTATTGGACCTTGTAACAATATCACGGGTATTTTCTAGAATAAAACAGTCTTAAGCTTCCTTTAAGTTTAGATTGTATAAACTCGATTTTGTAAATCATGAACTGAAAATTTTATTATCAGAAGATAGTTCAAGTTGAATGGATTAGACTATTCGCGTGTTGTTCATTGTTACTAATTTACGATGCATTTCCTTCTATGCCACATAATAACGGATTGTTATTAAAAGTGTTGTAGATGATAATGTGGCGTCGATGCGGTCATATGTTGTATAAAATTTTTGAAATATTCAGTATCAATAGCTTCGTCCGTATTTAGCGTTTAACATCTGTACTGTAAAAATATTATGGTCAAACAGAATACGGACTAAACCCTCTTATAAAATAACGTTTTGAACCAAAATAGATTAAATGTTTCCAAAACCATTTATGAATAACATAAATATGCCAAAGTGTTGGCTGTTTGTTAAAGTTGCAAAATAAGGCTTCTCTTGGCAAATTGGATACAGTAGGAAGCATTGTAAGGGCCTTTCAAGTAGAACCCGTACTACAAGGCTTGATAACATGTTTGTATTGCAGCCAGTGTCCTATTTATTGGTAGAGTTTTATAATCGATGTCCTTGGGACTTCAAGTTTCACTTCCCTGGTTGAAGTTCACGTGTTTGTCTTAACTTACAATTTTTCTAAGTTTGTATTTTACATTTAGATTGTGTTTTGGACATGTGTGGACTGGTATGTTCATCTTTGTCTTTTTCTGTTGTGTCGCATGTATTGTATTAGGACATATTTTTCAACAGATACTGCACCATAGTTCGCTTTCATGAATAACAAAAGAACCACACTTGCGTATCGTCTTTTTGTGAAAAACGTTAAAAATGTTAATCATGTTAATTAGCTAGAAACCTCTTAGTAATGGCATTGTACTTTGTTCATGAACTGTAATACCATTAATATTGTCAGGTGTTTATCAGTATATAACATGTACATAATAATACAGTTATGTCTTGTATGCTTGTCAAATTGTTTAGAATTTAAAGCCACAAGAATGGAAAACATGTAAAATATACCATTGATTGTAATATTATTAATAGTGATCTTTGGAGACCCTGCATGTTTTGTTAGTTGCTTGTGCAATAAATATCATAATTAGGACACTAAACACTAAACAAAAATTAGGCGCTCAGATCTCTACCTTGTTTTTGAAAATTTGCCCAAAAGGGTTAAAACTCTGTCTCTCAAATGTCCATTACCTTGTCGCCTAAAACTGCTATTTTTTGTCTTTTGTCCTACTATTTTTGTCAAATGCCCAACGAAGTTACAATCAGGGTTAGGAGTTATATGACCCCAAACGGTGATTATATATATATAGTCAAACCTGTCTATAAAGGCCAACCAAGGTAATCAGCAGTAAAAGTGGCCTTTAGGGTGACCTTTAAATACAGGTTCAAATAATATAAACAAAGAAAAATTGTGATACCATTCTACTGGCAGGTGGCCCTTATATAGAGGTGACCTTTAAGGCAGGTTACATTTGTAACACAGTAGCAAGTGGTGTAACGGCTTCAGTATTATTATATCGAACAGGCTAGTCGCGTCATTCAGGGGAAAAGACTGGCTGGAGCCGACATGATTGTTTGATTCTGATATTAAAATGAGGAATAGGTTCATTGTAACAAAACATCTTTGATAAAAACTTAAACACACTGAGAGCAAAACTTCTTGATAAAGTGACTATTTAGGGGCTCGGCTCCAGGTAACAGCAGTTGTGCATGCTTTTTCAGAAATGATATTCGATCTGAGATCAATACAATATGTTGCTGTATGCGTTATGTCATCAATATTAATACACTACAATTCATGAATTATTATCCATGTTTAAAACTGGTCTTACCAATATAGACTGAAAAATCTTCAAAACATTTAATTTGTTGTAAAGACATTCATGCCAAAGCTGAGTTTTCCCAACTAAAATAGTGTTTCTATTTTGAAAATATTTTAATTTAATTCAAGAAAATTAATTTTGTTTCATAATTTGGAATATTAAGATATCAATTTCAACTATCAACTCAGAAGCAAAGTAAAAACTTTGGAACTGACAAGTCATGTTAGACACGTGAACTTCCACTAGGGAAGTGAGGCCGGGTGCACCTCCTGTTTAGCTCGCTTCACCCCTATGAAAATTAGAAATATGTATAGTTATTTATGAATGCCAATGTTTTTGTGTTCGGAGAAATCATATACATTTATCTTTTCAATTTCTGGGAAAACAAACAAAATAGGTATCTGACCTTGCAAACATGTATAAAATTTAGGAGATGTAATCTTAAAATTCAAATGTAAATTTAAGAATCTGAATATTACAGTATAAACTTTGGAATCTGAAAAGTCAGGTAAGACTCGTGAACTTGACCAGAGAAGTTAGGCCGGGTGCCCCGGAAGGGTAAGCACCTCCTGTTTAGCTAGCTATAACCGCCACGTGTGTAATCAAAATGAAAGGAACATGCAAGTACAGGTTACATCATCTGAATCTCGTGATATTGGAAATACACCTGAAAGGAGGCGTGGTTTTCGAGGACGCAAAGCGTCCGAGAAGCCACGCCTCCTTTCAGGTGTATTTCCAATTGCAATATCACGAGATTCAGATGATGTAACTAGCTTGTCACATGGATGTGACGGAATTTCTTTGTCGAGGTCATTTGTTAGTTGTATCTCCGCCTGAGAAGACGTATATTTATATTTTGGAAGATGTTTGATTTTATTTCGAAATTTGATTTCGAGTTAAAAGCCATGCTGGCTTCATCAGCCTGATATGTTAGGAGGCGTGGTTTTAAATATGGCATATACGATGTTCAAATATCACATATGCGATATTCAACTCACATTGATACATCAATAGACCGAGAACAAAGAAATTACGTCACATTAATGTGACAAATTATGCAAATCACAATTCTCTAGAAATCGAAACACTAGTATATTTTCGGGAAATTAACTTAACATTTATCAGAAATTATCTCATAATCTGTTTAGTACATGTTATATAATATTTTATTGCTCTACATTGTACTTGAACTTTGTTTATAACGTGATATTTCATTATTATATTGTAGTCACATGAATGGGATTTATTTTAGTATAACAATAAAAAGATTAATTTCATTGTGGATTACTTCCTTGCCATTGATTACAATTACAACTGAAGTCAGCCAATCTAAAGTCTAACTTTGTAAATTACAAAATAAGTATTCAGTGCTTAGCAGAGGAAGGTTTGAACATTTAGTCATTTTAAAAATGTTGTAACAAAATCTTTAATCATAAGTCATCATTTGATGTGCTCTAAGTCTGATTTATGTAGAGGTTGCACTTTGGGGTTTTACATGACAAGGTCCCACACAAATTAAAAGTATGTAGTGTTGGGAAATTGGCGCCATCGCCGTGATGTGCACGTGTCTGTCTATATTGGTTAATTTGATGATTATGAAATTCAAAACTTTGGCAGTCATTATACGCGCAAATAAACAATTATGCATGTAAAAAGTTAATAACTTTCTTGATCTTCGACAAATAAAAAAAAATTCTAAGTTATCGATCGATCAATCGTGGGGACACCCTGACTACGAGGTGAGAAGACGACTTTTACAAAAAGCCTTTCACAGCATTGATTACATCTCATTAAATATTTAATGATGTTTCTGTATTTGGTGTCACTTAAACAGGCCCAAGTGTCACCATACAGTCAAACCTGTCTATAAAGGTCATTTAAGGGATCCAGTAAAAGTGGCCTATATGGGCAGGTGACCTTAATACTTAAGAAATAAAGCCAATTGTATTGTTAGTTATCGTGGTATAACTAAGAATGGCCTTTCGCAAATTTATCATGAAATGCTTCGCATGAAATGTTTCTTATATTTTCAATATTTCCGATGGTAACTTTAACAAATATATACAATGTATATTTCGATGGTACTCCACTGCGTTAATGGTGGATGGAAATGCCGATGACACTGCCAACGTAAAAAATAGCACAGACTTTTCCTTCTTTATGAGTTTTTATGGTATTATTACAAATTGGTTTACATTTTCGTGTTAAAAATGAACGTGCAATTTGAAAACGTAGAATTTGTGAGTATACCTGACTGAAGTTATTGGGCGTAGTGTAAATATCTTTGGGTTTCCCCGTTTTCAACGTTACGCGCAACGTCAAAATGGGGATCTAGAAACCCGTTGACACACAGATTGTCAACAAAACCGGAACTACTTTCTATTGTTGTTATCGGCTGATAACATATAATGACAATTAAAGTGTTATCGAAGGGATAAAGAACAATTGGGATACAATTCAACTGGCCTTTATAAGCAGGTAGCCCTTATATAGAAGTGACCTTTAAGGTTGGTTGGACTGTATATACTTTTCCTGCCACTAGATGTTATGACTTCATGGTTTCAATTTTAACAAGGACATCTAACACATCCTTTAAAACAATAACAACGGTATATCGATGTAAATAACAAATAACTTGTTCTGACGGCTGTTTTAGGTGTCTTTGTCAAAATTAACCACTTAAGGTTTACCAACCTTGTCTTTTACAAGGAGTGCGTTTGAAATTAATTCATGACTGTCATATAACATTTTCTTAATGTATTGACTGATAATTTTTCTTTAAAAATTGGTATATTACACCACCAATATATTATCATTATCGTCGTCGTAATGGTCATCATCGTCATCGATTTAGCGTCTCTTATTTCTGAATCGATGATAGAGATTTGGATCTGAATATATTGGTATTCCATCTACGAATAAAGCTCCCCTAAAGCTGATATTACATGCCATATAATCTAAATTGATAAAATATATTACTTTAAGCCGGAAGAGTCAACTTGAGATCTGCATTGTCAAACACAAGGGGTATAAACTTATAAAAATTGCTCTAAAGATTTCAATAATCAGTAGTGATTTCCTAGAAAACTATTTCGGGATATCCTGGTTAGAGAAAGTGCACTGCGAACTAAAGTGTTACTTTCATTTTTATTATTTTTATTATTTATAAGCTTGAAAAAGCCACATTAAAACTTAAAATTGTGTTTTATACAACTACATGTAAAATAAAAGCGAAAGTTCAAGTACACTGAATTCTAGTACATGTATATAATTTCTAATAAATGTTAAGAGATATTTTCTGAAATTGTACCAGTGTTTTGATTTCTAGAATCCCATGATTTTCAGAAATTAATACACCTAATTTCTGACGATAATGTGTAGGTGTCAGAAAATGAAAGTGGATTGATAAATAGCCCAGTTATGTGGGAAATGTAAATAAATAATATCTAAAATGTATGAGTTATGTGTAGAAAAATGTTAAATTTACTAATTATGTAATCAGAAATATAATATCTATAATGTTTGTAAAAACATACAGTAGTGTGATTTATTGAAATAAATACAAAATGTATGTAAACGCTTTTATCAAAACTATATCCCATTTTCTGACATAGATATATAGAGATAGGATAGATAAATAGATACATATATACTGTTAAAATTAGACATTTTGATATACTAACGTACATTTTTAATAATGTTTACAATAAAATACTGTCAAATTTGATACTTTACTCTCTATAAAAATATTGAGACTATATATATATATATAGTATAATGGAAGTGGGGAGTGGCACGCTTGTCTACGGGGTACTGACTCGGTGAGCTAGCACGTTAAAGTCGCCCTGAGTGCGCGCTAGTACAAGGCAAACCATAACTTTCTCAGAACTTTCTCAGAAGTGGTCCATAATATGTGCCATTCATCGTTTGTCTCTTTTGGAGATATTTTATCATAAGAATAGCATCAGTATCCGAAAAAACAGAGGCCATAACCTTTCCATCTTTGGCGGGGTGAACCAGGGTGCTCACATTGTTTAGACTGGCCTCTGGAGTATAAATGATGGACCTAAGTTCCATCCTTACTAACAAATCTCTGGAAAAAAGTTTGCAGGATCTGCATCGTAAAATTTTAGAATACTACGCGACAAAATTTGCCCGGTGTGATTCCGCTCACCTGTCAGAAGTCTTGGTACCCAACGGGCTGAAAACTTTCTCATTGCAAGACCATCTATCAGAATAGAATATACTTTTTTTCTCTTAAATGCCAAATGTACTGGTCACATGTTTTATTGTTATTTGTCTGTCATTCATATCAATATAATTAAATACATTGACCAAAAGTAGTAGACTTTCCAGGACGGAACGGCCGGGGAATCATTCTCGATCTCAGAGATCTTCTTGTCGCGTTTACAAGTACGTTGCAACTAATTGCTGTAGCATATTAAGGGGCATCTTTCTTTAGACTTGCTACAATACCAACACGGATATCATTGGGTGCTTAACCTTTTTTGTATGAATTTTAGATCATTGTTTTTCACTGATCATTTGACCATTTTGCAAATGGCACTTGTCTTGTTTACGTAAGAGTGCAATATGTACCTTATGTATGACAACATGCAATTTGTAATGCTTTAAATGATAAAAGTATATGATACCAGGATGGGGACGGTAATATTGCTCATAGAGCATATTTGAATTATATAGGGTTATTTTTGGATTTCAGCAGATTTTTTTCAATCAAACTTTCAAAATGTTCCATCTCAATTTAACAAATAATAGGAGAATAAGGTATAGAAAGAGTGTGATAAATAATGTTGTGATTCAGACGCCGCTCAGATTAAGATAAAGACAAAGTGCATGTACCATTGAGCTAATTTGTTTATTAGGGTGTATTTTAGTATACTTGTCATACTATTTACTATAAGTTTAGTCATACTTGACCGGACATATTTGAAATATATTTCTTTATGAGTAACACTGAGCACTGTAAATGATCGTTGTTAAAGAAAATACACCACGCAGAGATGAATATATTTGAGGATTTTCAAAGCATATCTATATCTTTTTTATTTATAGAACAGACCTGTCAAAAGTTTAACACCAAGACATAAAGGAGTTAAAACCCAGAGGCCGAATTATGGATAGCTAGTAGTTCAGCTGCCAGAGAATAGATAACAGCTGCCGAAAAACAGTCGAAATATATAGTTAACGAAGAGCGAAATTAGCTGTCGAAAGCTAAGTTAAAAACTTCGGCAGGCCTACTTTCTCAAGTTTTTTTTTTTTTTTTTTTTAATTACACAAAACAGAAGCTTGTCTACACACAATCTTTAAAAACTTAGTAGTAATCGTTAACCTAACATAAAGAGAACAATTGTTCTGACAATAATCATCACTGGACTCAAGTATTGTGCTGATATCTTAATCTGATTATAATGTTCTTTGACCGTGAATATCTACATAACATAACCGATCGTTTATCCATAGACCTCCGATACATGGTATTTTTAAAAGGCATTTTCGGAAACCCGACTCTACAGAGAATATTTATTATACTTAGAAAACTATAAATAGCACAAAGCTTTTAACTATGTCATGTACTAAATACATACATTACGTAAGAAGTCTACCCTTCTTGCTGAAAATAACAAATATCTTAGAATATCGACGACCCATGCAAGAGGCAATATATTATATTGTCAGATAACCATTACTAACCAAAAAAACTAGAATATCGACGACCCATGCAAGAGGCAATATATTATATTGTCAGATAACCATTACTAACCAAAAACTAGAATATCGACGACCCAGGAGGCAATCTATTATATTGTCAGATAACCATTACTAACCAAAAACTAGAATATCGACGACCCAGGAGGCAATATATTATATTGTCAGATAACCATTACTTACCAAAACGACCCAGGAGGCAATATATTTTATTGTCAGATAACCATTACTAACCAAAACTAGAATATCGACGACCCAGGAGGCAATATATTATGTTGTCAGATAACCATTACTAACCAAAACTAGAATATCGACGACCCAGGAGGCAATATATTATATTGTCAGATAACCATTACTAACCAAAACGACCCAGGAGGCAATATATTATATTGTCAGATAACCATTACTAACCAAAATTATCAGCTTTGTAAATTTGAAAATTTTTGCAAAAAAAACTAAACTATGCTTAATTTCAAATGCCTTTGAATTTTAAAAATTAAATTTGGATGTTAACCATGGCCAATTATAGTATCTCTATTGGAATAAAAAAAAACCCACTGCGGTAGCTTAGTTGGAAGAGTGCTCGCTCCGTAAGTGGGAGGTCGTGGGTTCGAACTCCGGCCGGGTCTGACCCAAGACTTGAAAGTGGGTAGTGACTGTTCTTTCGCCAAGCACTCGGCATTACGAAACGAAAGTCACGGTTCTTTCGGATGGGAACTTAAAAAAATCGAGGCCCCGTGTCACGGTGGGCTTGGCACGCTAAAGAACCCTGCTGTATAATGCCATCAGCGCAACGCACAGGCAAAATTTCTGCACCTTTGCCTATAGCTGGCGACGTCTCGATATAAGTGAAATATTCTTGACTGGGACGTTAAACACCATTACTCACTCACTCACTCACTCACTCACTCACTCTATTGGAATAAAAGTTCAAGGTATTACCTGAGGTGGACTTGGTAAAAGAAATTTTGGTACTTCTATTTGTCTCATTTTTATATCTTCAAAAATTTTGGTATTCCAAAATTAATTTTGGTCTCAGCACTACCGACGAGGAATTTAATTCCGCAACGATCGTCTTGCTGATGGAACTGCAAAATTAAATCATATCATGTTTCGTAATAAATAACAATAATACAAGAATGACCATGTTCCAAGGCTGCTTTTTCTTAGAGTATGAACTCACTCTTACTGTGAAATACTGCCCTGTGCAAAATGTACAATGAGAAATGAGAATATCGTATGAAACAAGATCAGTTTCTAGAGAGAAACAATCCCCCTTGACCTTTGAACTAACTACCTAACTTTGACACACAACACATAATGACCTTGACCTAGCTACCTCCTTAATTTGATACGCGACACAATATCTCGCAAAATTTATCTATAGATAGCCGTAATCAGTCATTATCGTAAGTTGACGTAATGGATCGGGCAAAATGCAAAATCTAAAATTTGACCTAGCGACATTCACCTTTGACCTTCACACCCTCTCGACATTGACCTTTGACTTTCACACCTAAACATCGACTTATGCATTTGTGTAAAGATTGATCAACATCCATCCATCGATGTGGAAGATATGAAGCAGGTACAGTATTGGCATGGACAGACGGACATGAAGATGATCTATAAATAACCCAAAACTTTGTTTACAAGGGGTATATAATATAGACTATATACAAACAGGTTGTTTAGCGGACCATCTTGCTTTGATGTGGTCTGCACTCAGACAGTTTTATATCATGTTCTGTTATTTTGCTTAAACGACAGATTGAGCTCTGATCTGATAGTAAGACCTATGTGAGGGCTATATAACTTCACATTCTAATATTTAAAACTTAAAATTTTAATATATATCATATACCATTTTTTGAATGTATTTTATGATAAAATTAAAAATGGTATATGACACACATACACACACACACACACACACACACACACACACACACACACATATATATATATATATTATATATATATATATATATATATATATATCAGTATATATTATTTGGTGTTTTCAAACTATTTAAATACGTGCCCATTAGTATAGTTGTAGATTTTTCAAAAATGTTAATTCATGTTTTCAAAATATCCATAGACTGTATAAAAACATAAGAAAATCCCATGGCCTTAGTTTAAGAACTTTGCAAAATACTAGTTAAAATATAACAATAACCTCGCTAGTGTAAAGGTAAATTTAATATAGTATTAACACAAATATTTAATCAAACATTAACAAAGGCCTTAAAATAGAAGATTAAAGACCATGTGAAAAAATGATTTGGTTTTGAATAATCGTAATGCCTAAAAAGCATGTGAATTTTATTACTTGTATAAAATTAATTTTAGAAAAATTCAAAAATAAACAAATAAACCCAGAAATTGTAGTATTTGGCCCTTTTCTTCTTTTATATGAATTTAATTTGTTAATTTGTTTCCTCGTATTCAGTACCCCCCCCCCCCCCCCCTCGATAAAATAAATAAAAAATATATCAAATCAAATAATAGTGAGTAATCTCGCGGTCGTGATGTCATATTTATTAAAATCTATATTAGAAAGATTATAGCAAAGACAGACAGTTTTATCTGGAATACCACGAAGTTTATCTTGGCTACATGGAGACTCTTTATCACAAAATATACAACATTTATAATAGGAATGTAAACTTTTAATAACATTTTATTAAATCGATCAGTTTACTTTTAGAGAACTGTTTTGAATTCAATAAGTAAATTACTAATCAATTTACACATCAAAAGTATTCTACAGGCCATGGTTCTAACCTTGTGATGCAACAATTTGGTAAAAACCATTAAGCTCTGTTCTTTTAGAGGTTTAATGAATGTATGTTTTTAAAGTTAAATAAAAATTTCCATCAAACTTTGGACTATATAGAGTCTACAAATGATATATTATATTTTATCAGCGGGTTTATCTCTTATAGCCTCGTTTATGTAATACCTTGTCATTTAATAGTTTTATAAGAAAGGAAAATAAAACTAAGATAATGATTAATTCAAACTAACATATAAATACACATTTTCGTTGAATGTTCATCCAGGGGACTTGAAAATTAGTTCGACATATACGGAAATTCGAGATATCCGTGTTCGAAATAACCAGGTTCAACTTTATGTGGACATGGATTACTATGTTTGTTTTTGTTACCAATTTTTGAATTTTATAAAAAAAAAATACATTCAGAAAGCGGTTTTGTCATATGCACAAATATTTAAATACATAGGTAAATATTAGAAAAGCAAAATATCATATGGCAACTATTGCTAGGTCAGTAACACAATTATAGTTCGATAACTTTTTAATAACAAAAAACATTTTTGATGGTGTGATTCAAACTTAGATATATATCTCGCTTGTTACAACTTCGACGAACTTAAGATTTTATATGTTAATAACTCTTCGAGTTTTAAATAATAATTGCTATCAGCTTTTTCAAATATTTGCTTTTAATTTCTATAAATAACTAATTTTGATAAAAATTACTAAAAACTTAGTACATGTACTCATTGTTTTGTAGGCTTAACATTTAAAAACACTTTCAATTTTCCATCTGTATTGTAAACTTTAAATAATCTCTGTTGTTATTTGAGAGACAAAATTTGGCGATAAATTTAAAGGTTGCCGTGGTCCCTCTGGTTTGTTATTTTGACATATTAAACAGCGTCACTCAGAACTAGGATCTGACTGGCTAAGACACTTTCACGCCATACGGGTTAATACAGGCGTTTCAATACCTGACCAGTACATGCGTCCTGGACTAGCTCGGATTTCACCACGCAGAACTAAGCGCCTTCCAAGAAGTGAAAGAATATTGACTGTGACGTAAAACACTACTCCACTCCTTTACCGAAGACAAATCAGTTTATCAACTTAGTTGATGTGCTGTGTTGCATATTATGTTCACTGTAACTATAGCTAGAACAAATGGTTGAATCGGCCTTGTATATCAATGATAGGCTAGCGTCCTTAGTAAAAATGAACAAAGTTTTTATTTTTTTAAAAAACAGCATACCAATATATATCAATTCACAATCCCGAAAAAACGGATGTAACCATATTTGCTAAAAACTATTTGAATTACTATAGTCCGATCACATTTTCAGTGATGAAAAAACATTTTTTGAATGGGTGGTGTGATTCAAACTTAGATATCTTACTTGATATAACTTCAATAGACTTGAAATTACACACGTGTTATTAGAACATATTTTTTCATATTTTGAATATTTTTTGCTAATATTCTCAGCTTTTTTCAATTTTTTGCTTTTAATTTATATGAATAAATTTAAATAAACTTTTTCGATAAAAGTTTGTTGAGAAATTAATACTTGTTCGTTTGCAGTCTTGTTTTAAAGATAAGTATTTAAAAATACTATTTTTCTATCTTCATGCTTAAATTATTAATATTCACTGTAATTTTTGAGTTTTCGGGAGTCAAAATTTAGCAATTAATTGAAAGGTAGCTGTTGCCCTCTCATATGTTGATATGGCATATTTGACAGTTTCATTCATATACGTTATTCATAATTGGGTTCTGATTGGCTAATACCTATTCACGCCATACGGGTTTATACAGGTGTTTCTATTTCTAACCAGTATACGTCACGGGCTAACCCATTGCACTTTTAATGAATGGACAACAGGTAAAACAGCACAAACATCAAAATAATGAATGATATTCATTTATTACACATGTTTGACCTAGAACGACGCAATTTTTTAATTTAATGTTTTGAAGCTGCAAAACCTTCAAGCTCATCTAACTAAGCCACGGTTTTTATCTCAAAAGATGAAGTTATTGGCGATAATGCATTTTACTACGTGATACGCATTATCTGAATTCAAATGCGCGTCGGATAAAAACTGGTTTTATTTGATTTTTAGACTTAATATAAGGAATTTGATCAAACTATTTAAACATATGTTATAAAAATAACAGATCTACATATAGCATTAATAAAATTTGAGGTAAGTAATCCACGATCTTTTTAAGGCCACATCGGTATTCATCACTGAATAAGTGATCGGGCTATAGTAATGAAGATAATGTACTGGAAGTTTACATGTAGCAGTAGAATATATTATGAAGTTTGTGCTTTATGCATTTTGAAATAAATGAAATAGGTTGGTCCATATCCTCACCAGTCATAATCAAAAACACAAGCTAAAAGACCGTATAGAGGGAAGTAAAGTTGTGTCTTTGTCAAGATTTGTTCACTTACATCGAGGGGGGGGGGGGGGGGGGGGGGCACAGTTCTCGATTGTGGAGGAATTCGACCGATCTCGCATACAAATCTGCACAGGAGAGATTCGACCCTACGCTGTACCTACGAGGCACTGTGATCAGTAAAAGTCGGTGCTTATACCACTCGGTTACCAAGACCATAAAAAAGAATAGAAACTGGTCCATAATATGTGTATTTATATCTTACATTGAGTGATGCAATATAGGAACCAAATTGCGTTAAAAGAAGCGTGTGTTGTGTGGGTCAAGATAAGATTTGTGTTGTCATGTATTGGGGAGAGTGCTTTTGTGTGACATCTGTAAAGGTACACAAGTACAAAGATAAGGTCCGTAGCTAACAAATATAAATGTCACCAACCAACATGTACGCGAGCTTTGTATGTTCTACTTGTGGAACATTACTGTGTAGGTTGATGACATACGTTAAAGTTGCGATATGAAAACACGAACATATAACCAGATAACAAGTACACAAACTTTGTATGATTTAACTATGTGGGTTAATAGCAGATGTGAAAACTCATTTTTTCGTCATATATGAACAATGCACAATCATTTTTCTTCACGAAATAGAGTATCTATGTTGTATGCTGTTCTGTTAGGGCAATATATGCATTATTGAAACTGGATCTGAACAGGAAGGAGCGAAGTTGCGATAACGCGAAGTCATGCGCGAATATACTATGGCGAATGTGCGAAAACGCGTCGTCGAAGGTGCGAAAACGCGATGGCAAAGGAGCAAAGTTGCGATAACGCGAAGTCCTGCGCGAATATACTATGGCGGAGGAGCGAAAACGCGTTGGCGAAGGAGCGAAAACGCGACGGCGAAGGAGCAGAGTTGAGATAACGCGAAATTCTTTGCGAAGAAACGATAACTAATGAGCAAAGGTGGTTTCTTCCGTGTCCAGGTCGAAGGAGCGGAGGGGCGATACTAGTAGTAAAAATGTGGCCCTAACAGAACACCAAATTGCCGAGACACGGTGCTTGGACTGTTAAACATTAATTTTATCTGTACAACTGAACTTGGTACATGTAGTTGTTTTCTCAAATGACCTTGAAACAACTATGATATTATTTGATCTTAATGCCTATTTTTTTTCTTTTTCGTAGATCGAGAAATCTCAATCTTTCAGATAAGCATTAGTTAATGTCATCCAATGCAGAAACCCCCTTCGAATTCGAGATAACGAAGTTGTATTGTATTTCTAAAAATAAAAGGGTTCGAAAAATATTTTATGGAACAGAACCCCTAATTCTGAAAGCTTTATCATCCCCAACTTATTACTTTGTCTGGGATTAAGATTAGAAGGGCCTAGTTGCCTATAGCTCCTTAATCCTTAAAATGTCTGGACCTCTTAAGTTGACACGTTTTAACTATTGTACAATTTCCTTTCTGAAGTGATCTAGGTCCCTAACTCAATAAATTAAACTTCATTCCTGTGTGTACAACCAAATATAGTTGTGCATTACTTCCCTGGTGGAAGTTTACGTATCTAACTTAATTTGTCAGTTTCAAAGTTTTTACTTTGCTTTTGGGATTGTGATTTGGACATGGATAAAATGTTGGTTTTTGATATATGTCTTACACAACAAGAATATAATCACCGAATACGAAATGCAAAATGTTTTCGAAGCAGTAAAGGAGGAATTACTTACCTCCGATAACATCTATAAGTGGATTATTACATACGTTTCCCTTACTTTTTTCAGTCTAAATTTTCTCAATTAAATCGAGACATCACCAGACAAAGGGGAGTTGTAGAATTGTTTGTATAACTTTTGTGTTGGTGGCAATATGTATCTATCAGTCAGTTTATCCAGCTGTATATCACTTCTGAGTACTGTGTGACTGGCAAATGGATTTACATCCAGTCAAGATTATTTCACTTATATCAAGACGTCATAAATTGAAAACAAGTATTTTCAAAATTTCAAAAATCATAATAAAGATGAATAACAAACAATAAATATTTTAAATATTATTTGAACTTTATTGTTTTTTTTATTATTATTATTATTTTTTTTTTCTTTTCTTTTCTTTCTTTTAGTTCTTTTTTATTCTTATTATTTTTTTGATACTTTTTTGCTTACTACGTTATATTTACATATGTTTTTATTCATATTTTAATGCAACAGAAACAACGTACATAATACTAAATTAGCATACATTTATTTATCAATAAATCATTCATGTTTGTTCATATTTTTCTTTAATATATAAAAGAAATTTGTACTTGAAACAAATGTGAAAAAATATTTATCAATTTATTGATTTATTTATTCATTTTTAATTATTTATTCATTTATTTAGTTGTTATTTTTATTTATTTATTTATTTATACGCGTTGATGAATATTAATATCTTTTTTAAATGTACTGTACATTTAATGCTATTTTTATGTTTTCTTTAACTATAGCATAATTAATGTGTTTTAATATGTTTTAAATAATGAAAGTGTCTCATAAGTCAGTAATGGCTGGGCATTAATACTTTTAGTAAGAAATCTTTCCATTTTATGTATGTATTTATTGATGTGTATTAATGGTGACACTGTAATAAAATTCTTATTATTATTATTAATATTATTATATTATTATTATTAATAATAATAATAATTCATTCATATTTATTATCACACTCTACTCGTATTTAAATGTAGACATTCGTTTAGAGTACTTGTTAGGGTTTGGGCCAAGAAAAATTGTTTGATGTTAATTTGTAACATAGAAAATTCCGTTTAAAATTGAGAAATAGAAAAAGCCTTACTGTTTGATGAGCCAACCAACACACAAGAGTAATTCCATATGGTGTTCATTCTCGATTCTCCAATTTTGATTTATATAAAATTATTACACAGAACATTTAACAAAGTATGCAAACATTGAAGTCCGAACCTAGATGATGAAGTAATATTCAGGCACCAAGATAGAAAATCAGCGATTACAGTAGTTTAAAAGTGGGTTAATTTTGACGGTATGATCCGTTTCATTTCATTTTCTTACTGAGAAATCGCGAATTCACACAATGTCAGACAAAAATCGAAAAAAAATAAACGCAGAATCGGGCCGGGGATCGAACCCGGGACCACTCGCACAACACGCGAGCGCTCTTCCAACTGAGCTACCCAGATCAAAGCATTTATTCCCTTCTCGTTTCCCTGATTGGATCTTATTGGATTATCAGCCGCTTTGATTTGACAGGCTCGAAAAATACACCAAGAAAAATGGAGAGCAAAAAAAAAAAAAAAAAAAAAAGAATGCCGAAATCGACAAAGTACAGAAGAAAAGCGTTTTACCTACTAATCGTTGAATAATATTTTATAAATACCATGTATCATTATTATTATGTTATTTTATTCTACCGCTATCATTGTAAAATAATTTCATTGTTTTGTGCTACAAGCTACATAAAGCTTTTTTGCAATAAAGGTTTCCATTATAATCTTTTAAGTAGACAACTCAAATATAAAGTAAACAAGCAGCTATGTCACCCCTGGATACCGTATCCAGGATACTTAAACGCTTTATATTTAATAACCTTGAATAGAATTAAAATTTAAATACATTTTCTAAAAATACTTGTAAACCTTGTTTAAACATTGATTTTCTGAAAATAAGCACAGCTTAAGCGGGACACTGGGTCGTGTCAAAGCAGGTGTGACGCGTCAAGTATTTTTTTCTTTTTAAAATACAAAGTAATGTACTTTATGTAGTGAACATTTTAGCACCTTTAAATTTTAAAAATGGCGACATATAGAAGGGACATTTTAAGAGCTGTAGTTCATGGTCCTTCTCCAAATATATATTTTATTTTTTTTTTTTTATGATTTTGTTTCTTATAACTTTGTTTTTCTTCATTTACTTCAAAATATTTTTTCGCTATAAATACCATGTTAATTTATACCATACGCTGATACATATTATAATGTACCGTTATATATTGAATTCTTCAATTTATTTGTATACTTACGGAATAAAGAATTGAACTGAATTTAAGCATAATGATAAAACTGAATGATGATGATGATGATGATGATGATGTGACATACGTGTGTTACAAATCACATTCGCGTGCATTATATTTTGGCACTTCGGTATTTAAAAGTCGTCTTATCATATTTGCAAAAAAACAAAAACAAAAAACAAAGTTAAAGTCTCAAAGCATATGGATACCAAAAAAGTTCTTTGAAGGGTTCTGCAAATATGACGCATTTGATACCTTTATGTAAACCTCGTCCCCAGAGTTTAACAAAACATCAGCACTAATGTAAGTTTCATAAAAATTAAATCGTCTATTTTGAGAGTAATGATAAGGCTTATATGATGAAATCACCTCTTCTTCTCGTCCATCTTTTATATTGTATTTAAATATGGTGTGGCGTAGTGCAGCATCAGACTTCAAGTTTTTCACCATCGAATTCCCGTTTTTATCGCAGTATTCCATAAGCATATCCAGAAAACTGTATACGTGATAGTATCCGGCAACCGGAACTGCTAATCGTCCATTCCGGTAATCAATTCCATTACTTACATGACAATTACTTCTCTTTTTCTCCCATGTACGTAAAGGTGTCATTTCCTCTGTCATGTCACCTGAAACATTACACAAGTTAATCAGAACACTACAATAAATATTGTCCTAGGATCTGAAAAGTAACACATGGTTATAAGTAACAAAAGCTGCAACTCAAACAGACACAACTTTTCACAAGGATGCAGCTAAATTACAAATGCAAAGTCGATATTCAAAGCATTGCTTCAAATGTCAACTAAGCAATGCTTATGCTAGGTTTTCTTAAATTTATGTTATGCATTTTGTTTTTTATATAACAAATTGCAAAAAAATGTTTAGTTTATTTCACCCGTCTGCAAAAAAAGTATTGCAGAAAATCATTTTATCCTAAGTAAGTTTTATTTTACTGCCCCAATTCTCCACAAGGAGAGATGGACATAAGTCAAGTAAGTCAAGTTTAATTCCACCTTTTTGCGAACTGCAATTCCAGAAAGCAATCATAAAAGTTTTGTTCCAATGTAAATGTATTAAAGTAATTTGTAAGTAATGCAAAGTTTATATACGAAACATTGCTTCAAATGTCAACTAAGTTTTGGGAATTCATTGCTTATATAAACTCTTCTTGAATTTCTATTTTGAATTTTTGTTGTTCACGCCAACAAATTCCATGAAATGATAAATTTAATTCACCCGTTGTCAAAACAAAAATATTTCGTTTTTTGATTTATGTTATCCCACCTTTCTGCGAACTGCAATTAAAGAAAACAATCATATAATTTTTGTTCACTTGTAAAAGTATTGCATTAATTTGTATGCCCTCTTTGTTGTAAATCTGCAATTATGAGAAGAAATTCCAATTTCAATTTGTTTTACCCCTGTTCTACTAAATGGCAGTAAACATACCTTCACGTAAAGCTTGTTTCGATCCGCTGAGACGAGCTATTGGCCGAATATTCCAAACAAATCCCTTTTTTCGCAATGTTTCAAATTTGTCCCGGTTTTCTAAAAATCAATAAAAAAAAATATACATGTACTTAAAAAGTTGCAACTAAATCTACTTGGAAAGAATCTCAATGCCACAACACAATGTGATATTATTGTACCAGTTTAATATAACAGCACTAGACGGCTCTTTCGGAATACAATTCCTTATCAGCAATGCTTCTTCTAATAGTGTGAAACCAATTTTTCCTCAAAAAGTTTTTTAAAAAACACCCAAAGGACAAAAAAACAGAGCAATATTTTAAAGGACAAAAGGCATCTAAACTATATTTTAAAAAATCTTGATTTTTTATATTGGATACTTGTTGTCCATGGGTTGTGGTTGAAATGATGCATTTTAGGGTATTCATTATCCCAATATATGCATTATAACTAGTGGTAAAAATAACACGAAACCTAATACACAGCAAACTCATTTTTTCAGATTTACATAAAGGAATGGCTGTGAAACTACAGTAAGGACTTTTTAGGCTTATTTACTTATTTTTCATCTAAAATCAACATCTAGTCTGATTATTCTGACCCTTCTTTTTATCCTTTAGTTTTTACTTGGGCTCCTCTAATGTTGTCATAAAAACTACTGGACATAATTCTGTCCAGAGTCCATACAAGGTCTGAGAATATGTGTTATTTGCATATTGTTTAAATTTTTAAAAGGGATTACTTTTTCAAAAAAAGTCTGTATACAATTATTACATTACATTAAGTATATGTGTATTATCAAATGTAAATGTTTTTACAAATTGCTTTTATTTATTTCATTTAAAAAGACCATACAGTTGTTTGGATGCTCCCATGAGCTATATTTAGTATATGCATATAGATTTGATTTGTAACGGACCTTTTTGAAAACATTGACTTGTTACGGGCCTATTTGAAAACATTGATTTGTTACGGACCTATTTGAAGCAGTGACTTATTACGGACCTATTTGAAAATATTGATTTGTAACGGACCTATATGTAATCAGTGACCTGTTACGGACCTATTTGAAAACATTGATTTGTTACGGACCTATTTGAAAACATTGACTTGTTACGGACCTATTTGAAAACATTGATTTGTTACGGACCTATTTGAAAGCAGTGACTAATTACGGACCTATTTGAAAATATTGATTTGTAACGGACCTATTTGAAAGCAGTGACTTATTACGGACCTATTTGAATACATTGATTAGTTACGGACCTATTTGAACATATTTCTATGGGTGGTTACCTTTTAGATATATCTGTTGTCGTGTTTTTCGTTTTGATTCTTCTGACTGAAACTTTTCCTCGAATGCCTAAAAATAAACCACGTATTATCAATAGTATTAGTCATAAGGAAGTCTTCCTCTTCATATCCATCTATACGTGAGGTACGTTAAGGGTTTCTTTAACCAGCGATATTTAATACTGTATTAAATATGTCTACTTAAATAATCTAAATCCAGTTGACAAATGGGAGTATTTAAGATAAAATATTATATATGAAAAAATGAAAAATTGAATTATTAAAGTTTAACATCAGAGAGAGAGAGAGAGAGAGAGAGAGAGAGAGAGAGAGAGAGAGAGAGTGTGTGTGTGTGTGTGTGTGTGTGTGTGTGTGTTACCTGTTTTAGATAATTATCGAGTGTCTCAGTTCTGCAGCCGCATGTTGAGCCTAAACACAACATTGGTAGGCCTGAATCATCTTTTCTCCTCTCTTTGCTGCTATCCACAAAATCACAAGTACAAGAGTGAGGACAATGATATTGAACACAAACGCAGCGATGAAAGTAAACCTGGCTTTGTCTTTCAACATTGTGTTTGAGACAGAATTAAAATCTAAAATTATTAAAGTCTCGTTCAAAGAAGTACAAAATAATTTGGAATTCGGATTTCTTTAATTTTTGGAGGGGTATATTTCAAAATTCAAAATCATCAAATAACAATTTTGAATTTTGAAAGTCCCAGCGGATCGAAACAAGCGTTACTATATAACGACCAACCAGGTTAATCTATTTCATGTGTCTGTTATATAGTGGTATTTATATTTAAACAGTCGTTTATCGTATGAGTCATACACATGTATTTAACCTAAATACATTTTACATATACACATTTTCTGAAAATCATATCGAGATCTAGCCACTAATTCGAAACACCTTCAGTCGGATTTTATTATACAATGAAACGAACTTTAAATACACTCTGACGCACAATATTCTCTCCCTATTCCCTTTCTCTCTATCCGTCATATATATATATATATATATATATATATATTATATATATATATTATATATATATATAATATATATATATATTCAGAAAAATGAAGATATTAAATCAAGGTGTTTTTGGGTTAACCCAGCATGGTAGGCAAAGAAATATGAAAATTTGATAATTATATAAAAAAATTCATAGCTTTATTATAGACTAAATAGTTATAGAAGGCTACTATTTTTTTATAAATACATTAAGAACTGAACATATTTATTTTAATTTCATATAAATTCAAATGCTGAAACCAAGTTTAGGAGATATTACTTTTTATTTATATTTTTTTTTATTTTTATGAATAAAATTAAAATCAAATTTATAAAGTGGAGATACGGAATTAAAAGTCAAATAATGCCTTAGCAGTGTAATTATTGCATTTGGTTACTATTTAGTAAAGATTTTTAAGATGAATTTTTAAAAATGTTTGAACTACTATTATTTTATTTTGCACCCTGCAATGTCCTTGGCGTTCTGACGGTGTTTGAACCCCATAGAATAAAAAGATGTCACGGTAGCCTAATGGATAAGACGTCAGTCTACAAATCCAGGGTCTCGCACCGCTGTGAGTTAGAGTCCCGCTCAGAGCACATGTGGGAAAATTAATTTTCCTTGCCGTTGGCCTTTACTGCTTCACCTGGTATCAGTTTAATGGACTGGGAGAGTGGTACGCTTGTCTGCGGCGAACTGGTTCGGTGAGTTAGCACCTTAAAGTAGCCCTGGGTGCGCGCTAGTACAAAGCAGACCATACAACACACTCGCACCTTACATGAATACACGAAATTGTTCATCGATTAATCCATAGAGATTAATAAATAATTCTCTTACAGCGAATAGCTGAAAAATTGCTGATGTGACGTTTAGCAACATTCAAAAAACCAACCATAGAATAAAATCAAAAGAAGTAACCAGTCTTAAAACCATAAGCCACATAACACACAGCACATGTGACAATGCATAAATAAACATTACATCAGCAAGGTAGACAATACATGACATAGGTATAGGTCGCGCACGATAACTTGGCACATCCGGGCTTATTCATTTTGTAAATAAACATTGTAACTCGGACTCATGAAACACGCACATTGAACAACTCGCCAATGTCCATGCTGCACCTTCATACATATTTTTGTTGAAATATAAATATTTATCATATTCCACTTATCTTGGACATTTTCATTTATGTTCTTTATTTGAAACTTTTTAAATATTCACATGAAATTATTTCATTTCTGCATAATTTTTGTGAAGTTCCACATAACTGTGGAACGAATTGTCTGAAGATATAACAAGGTATTTGTCCTTAACACCTTTAATTTGATAGGATAGGTTACTGTCGTCCTTGGCTGGCTCAGTGGTATGTAACATATCTTACAGTTAGTGGACAGCTATATAATTTTGTCACAAGTGAGTTCGAACAATACCGGGTCCATACATATATATTTTTTAATTTTATCTAATTTTGTTTTTAATTTTTATTATAAAAACTTTTCAATTAAAAAGTAAAAGAAATAAATGAATCTATACTAATTATTTAAATGTGCTATCAGGCTAATAATTAATAATTTCTATCTTGTAAATGTATGAACAACCTAAATTTTAAAATTCTTGTGGAAATTATTTCTACCAGAACTACATAACATTTAAAATTAGCACAGGGCAAAATTTTAACGTCTCGTTTTATACAGAAATCAAAATATTAGCACTATTTGGGACTAATCACTATTATTAATCCGTACCTCACCGCCGCGTCATACGAAAAAATCAAACTGTAAACCTATATTAATTTGGAAAAGGATGCCAACATCAATAAATTTTATACTGTGTTTATTCATTTATTTATTGTTTTTTTAATTTATTTAATTTATTCATATCTGGGAATAGACAGTTAATATTGTTGTCATGTGCATAATTTTAAATTTAATATTTTTCTCTGTTAAAATTCAAAATGCTCCACATGACGCTGTGCGAAATATAAAAATACAATTCCTCCTTACAAGTGAAATATTTTATGTCCAACAACACAACTCATATTAATGCATTCATTTATAATTCCAAATTAAAGTGAATCAAATGTACCAGTTTCCAATTTGTGATGCAAGAGATTACAGCAGGTGTTTGTTTTAATTAATAATATAATACAATAGGATATGAATTCCAACATATCATGGCGTTGGGTGGATCTGAGAGTTAAAAGGGACGAGATGTTAATTATTAAGTTAATTGGACCATTAATTAGAACATGCGAACGAGTTGAATGGTCACGCCCTCGTAAAAATGTGAGAATATAGTATAATAGGTATAAGGCGAAAACGAGGCAACACGTGTGATTTTCATAACCGAGAAGATGTCTGAAAATAAAAAGTTTGTATTAAATTCACAGGCAAAACAAATTGCCATCAATGTTGTAAAACATTGCTTTGATGAGGCAAAACAAAAATGTCTCATAAATCCCATCAGCTGTCCCTTGGAGAGAGCAAGTGCAATGACGGGTGTGCCGAGGAGAACATTATCAAGATTAAAATCGTTCGGAATAGAAACCAAACAGGCTGATAGAAAACAGAGATCAGATAAATTTTTTATTGATGATTTTGATATCTGCGTAGTTAGAAGAACAATAATTAATATGTATTTAAATAAACGCGTTCTTCCAACTATAAATGCTATTCATTCGGAAATAATTAACAAAATTGACTTTAAGGGGGGTAAAACAATTCTCAGAAAATTGCTTAAAGAAATGGGGTTTAACTGGAAAAAATGCAGCACAAATAGAAAAATCCTTATGGAAAAACCAGATATCGTATCAAAAAGAATAAATTACCTTCGCGAAATTAAAAAACTTAGAGAAACTGGACACAACATTATTTATATGGATGAAACATATATAAACTCTTCACACACTGTACCCAAGTGTTGGCAGCTGGATGGGAACGGTTTAAGCAGTGGCGGATTTAGGGGAGAGGTTGTGGGGGTTGCAACCCCCCCCCCTTTGAAAAATTTGAAGAGAGAGAGAGAGAGCGAGATATTGACTGATTAAAATTTTCTTATTTTCCTAGACCCATCGTCTCTGGAAGCTCGCGCCTTCGGCGCTCGCATCTAGCATTGATATAATTCTCATCCCCTTTAAAAAAAACCCTGTATAGTTCTCAACCCCCCTTTCAAAAAATCCTGGATAGTTCTCAACCCCCCCCCCCCTTTTCAAAAAATCCTGGATCCGCCCCTGTTAAGTGTTCCAATCGGAGCAGGTGACCGTCTGATTGTTGTTGATGCTTGTTCAGAAAAGGGGTTTGTTCCTAATGCAAGCCTTATATATAAAGCCAAGTCATCAACAGGTGATTATCACCATGAAATGAATGCTGAGAATTTCACTAAATGGCTTCGCGAAAAATTAATTCCAAACCTTGAACCAAATTCCGTCTTGGTAGTCGATAATGCATCTTATCATAACGTCCAAGAAGACAAAAAACCAACAACATCGTGGAAGAAAAAGACATTCAGGAATGGCTCACAAAACACAACATTAAATTTACAGAAGACATGGTTCGCGCACAGTTACTTACAATATGCAAACAACAAATTATTCCACCTTCCTACAGAATTGATTATATATTAAGAGAACATGGACATAAAATTTTAAGATTACCACCTTATCATGCAGACTTAAATCCTATAGAATTAATTTGGGCTGATCTAAAATCATATGTTGCTTCACAAAATTTAAAATTTAAACTTTCGGACGTGCAACAACTTGCAGAAAAACAATTGAAAGACATATCGACAGAAAAATGGAAAAGGTGTGTTGAACACGCAAAGAAAATAGAAAACGATTACTGGAAAAATGACATCGCAGTCGATGAAGAAATAGAGAAATTTGTAATAAACTTGGACGATACCGATTCCAGCGACGAAGACACAGACACAGCAACAGAAGAAGAAGAGGATGAGGAAGAAGAAACATCTACAGTGACGGCCGACGAAGAATCAACCATTTCAGAAGAAGATACGACTGATACAGCTGACGAAATTTTTACTGTTACCAACTTGCATGGAGCTGCACAATTATAAATTCCAGACACAAAATAAAAAAAAAACAGAATAAGACTAACTACATAAGATTAATAAATAAATAGTTTTGAATTAAAATTTTTCGCAAAGCCATTCAGTAACTTGTTTTAAATATATTCAGCATACATTTCATGGTGAAGAATTTATTATTTGATACAGCAAATAATAAGAAATTATTATTATTATTTTCTATTTTGACTTTTTATTAAATAAATATAGAGTCAAAATAGCACACGACAATATATTGACGATATTATTATTAATGACATTATTGTTATTAAAATTACTATTATTAATGGGCTTAATCAAACTTTTTTGTTAAAAAAAATGTATTATAGCAGGATAGAACTCTCAACACTTGTCCCCGTTATACACTATGGGCCAAAACATAACATTTATCGAACGAGCTGCAATGTTTATTTACAAACTAAAAAACCCCGGATGTGCCAAGTTATCGTGCGCGACCTATAAGTTACACAAAAGATAAACAGTAAAGGTTATAAACTGGAATACTGAAATGAAAAAGAATTTAATTACACTGTAAACTGGTTTTCGAAAAAAAGAAAATAAATCAATTTAAATAAATCAAAATCAAACGCACTAATGCATGTCCGAATCACAATCCAGAAGCAAAGTAAAAACTTTGAAAATGACAAGTTAGGTTAGTCACAAGAGAAGTGAGTTTAGAACTTGCAAAACCCAATTATCAATATTACAAAATGCTGGTTTTCATTTCTTATCCGCTGGTTTTGTCAGTGGATAGAACAGTGCCAACTTCCATTTCCGTGCAAAGCAAACTGAATAACGCGCGCTAGCAGGTTATTATTACTTTGCTTTGTACGACAATAGAAGCTATAGCACTATATAAGCACCATTTCCAGACAGTTCAATGATTATATTTTTGAAAATCTTGTTTTTGTCTTTGAACTCCTAAATAAACGACATGTAATTACAATTGCTGGACTAGCCGATCAATGACGTCACGGCTATAGGCGTAAGCAAGAGATGAGTGACGTCACATTAGCAAATGTAATTATAGTCCTATAACTTAATTTAACTTCTCGAACAGAGTTTAATACAACCAAACATCATCAATGTAAACACTCAGTATAGTTTTGTTGCCCGTTAGGACTGGTTGACTAACAAGCAAAGCAACAAAGCAAGGGATCGCGTAATTTCCTTAAAAACAAGGAGTTGCATTGCTAATCATCGATATGTAGACTTGTTGCTAATGTTGTTGACCCGGGGATATTACAAGTCTAGGTTTATCAAGGCCCTAAAAAGTTTGATGATTGTTACCACAGTATTGTTGATAAGTTTTATGTCTCTGTGTCCAGGATTGCCCTGCATCTATTTGACATCCAATAGTTCAATGTTCCTTTCACACAATTTTGCTTACACACGTGGCGGATGTAGCTAGCTAACCAAGAGGTGTTTACCCTTCCAGAGCACCCGGCCTCACTTCTGTGGTGGAAGTTCACGTGTCCTACCTAACTTGTCAGTTCCAAAGTTTTTACTTTGCTTCTTAATTGTGATTCGGACATGCTTTGGATTAGTGGGGTTGTTTTTGATATAAAAGTACAAGGGTACAATATTTTACAAAACCGTGTTTAAATAAATAGAAATTATAAAATTATGATTTCAAATTTGCAAGATTTAATTAAAGGAAAATCTCATTCAAGAAATGATTCTGAAACTGTAGCCTAGCTGGATATATCAATAAATATAAAGCCGGACATACAACAAGTAACATAGGTCAACAAAATGAGTTTTTTCTGGTTTCTATTCAAAGTTTAAAAAATGATAAATCTGTTTAAAGAGAACTAACAATCATTAACAAAACATAAACATTGTGTTATTATCAGATTATAAGTATTCTCATCTTTTAAAAAGTAAAAATTGCATTTCAAACACGGAATACCGACTCAAGTAGAGTAATAAATAGTGTCATGTGCTACTTTTGATTTTATTATTGAAACGATGCATTCTAAAGTAGCACATGACATTTCTTTGTATTTTTGCTATTTGTTATACATTGTACTGTCAGATAAACATTTAGTTTAAACAATATTTTATTTAATTCATAAAGATAACATATACAAATGTAGAAAATAGGATTCGGGAACAAGCCATGTGCTTATATTAACCCGTCTCCATATCTGAAAGTTACAATTTTTGATAAACATTTACATCAAATTATCTGCATCGTACATTCTAAAATTCCTAAAAAAAGAAAAACAAATAAACAAACGATAAAAAGCACTAAGCTCCGCATTATCGTTCAAAGTATTGACTTATGTGGATTTGGAAAAATAATTTTTTGGCATTTCTATTTTTCCATTCCAACATCTTAAAAATATTTTAAATTTCCATAATTTTGGCCCAAGCACTACTGATAAGGAGTTATAATTAACAAAAAGACATTTAGTAATAATTGATAACTGTTTGAGCTTGCAGTTAGTTCGATCTAAGAGCGATAACTCCAATTTAATACTGATAACATAATATTATATACCTTTAAATTATTTTAGAAACGTTTTCAGCGGCACATAGATACATATACATATATATGTTAATACATCCAGTCCTTTATCAATCAGAGACTTCATAGACTAGGAGATGGACTGCCCCTAGTTTCACATTCATTCCTTAACTTTAAAGCAAATTTCTTTTCGATAAATATTTTCGACAAAACTGAATACAATTATTTTTAAGCTAGAAGTGATCTTCAAAGTGACTATTTGAATTCTTGAATATGTTAAAAATTAACAAAATTATCAAAATTTGAAATTTTACAAGATTTAAAATAAAAACATCTTAGTAGTGAACAGGTATGTAACTGGAGCCTGGTATGCTAGTACAAATCCATGTCCTCCAAATCACAATCCAGAGGCAAAGTAAAAACGTTGGAACTGACAAGTTAGGTTAGACACGTGAACTTCCATCAGGGAAGTTCTCATTCTTTAAGTAAAAATCTTAATATGCATCGCATAATTATTAATTCAAACCGTTTGTCATTTTATGAGAAATTGTCACAACCAGTAGTTGTATTTCAAAAATAATAATAATAAATCTTGTTGACAGCAATGAGAAATCCATCTCAAATAAATGAAGGTTTTTCCTCTTCATAATGTCCGCGATAGACAGAACGCAATACCTAACATTTTAGTCCTAGAGAACATTGTTATGTTTCTTCCACATTATACTTTAAAGTCTTAGACTCTATTTTGTTCCAAAATCTGTGGTTTTGATTTTTTCTATAACAACTGTCTTATTGAAACATCGAAAACGATTTGACGCGTAAGACATTGGTTTTCGACTAGAGGCATTCTCCTTCAAGAATCGACACACAGACCTCGTTCACCCGGAATCTAGTGCATGATATCTTATGCTATACACGGAGATTGTCCTTGCTTTGTCGGAAGTATTGTCTTTGACATAATGTTCCGGTTCCGTATTATAGTCGAACGTAACTAGATGTTATTATACTTTTTAGTAAATTTCTTGAAATTTGATTGTTTAATAATCTTTCGGGTAAATTTAATGTCACCCTCAGACTACAGAAAATGCATTGTCGGCTTTTCCCTGGGTTGACAATCAAATTTCTCGGGGTAACAATATGGACTGTACCCCTATTAGAAATGTAATATTTATATAATGTGTAGTTTACCCTGGCCATTTGGCATTTGATTATATAGCTTCCATGATCAAAAAAGTGTTACATTTTCCATGGTTTACCAGGTGTTATAAAGATAAAGTCCCCACGACGGGTGGATTATATATTTGATTTATGTTTTTATTTATCTTATCAATGAAATGAGTCTCTTACCAAGGTGACATTTGTGTGTGGGTTATTTTTTAAAAGCTAAAACACATGGATCGGTATGTTTTTATATATAACATTTTGCTTCAATCACAATTAAACGATGTTGAAATTTAAAATTGGCGATTCAAAGTAAGAAGAGAAAAGTACCTTTAGTAATCCCATAGTTAAATTGAGTTGTACTACGTAGCTAAATGGGAGTTGCTTAAAAAGGTTTGTATTCATAAATATATTTTCGAAAAATTGTATATGTAATAGTTACATAGAGTATCGAATAAAGCTTCCAATAATGAAATTTGATCATAGGAGTGGTGTTTAAATATAAGTTAAATTAAATGCATTGTTTGATTGCACGACATACCGATGTGTATTAAGGTAAGTAAATAATTTTTTATCTTATTTTCGGAAAACCCATCATTAAAATATGAATGTAGGTCATACTATTTCACTATATAAACGATCGCTTCATTGACAACTAGTGTTTTTAAAATATAAACTTTGCTTCATCCACAGTTTAATTTGAGTCTGAAATTAATCGAATTTAATTTTGGCGATTGAAAATGAGAAGAGGAAGGTACCCAACACGTAGTCGTAGTGAGTATATATAATTTTATTTAATATGCAATGTGTTTTATACAGCAGGATCTCTAATCCATATACAGATACTTAATATCATGTACTTAATTAAACATTTCATTGTCTTGCATCTGAATATTTATGTTTTTACACTGCCATCCATAAATAATTATTTATTAGTTTAAAACTAGTCATATCATTTAAGACTGTAAAAACTTGAATTGTTTGGAACATCATTATGTCCGAGTGGTTTTATCTCCAAAAAGTTATTGTTCCCAATTTTTTTAATCCACCCCCCCCCTATTTTAGATAATTCCAACAACATTGATTTTCAAAACAACAACTTAATTGCATAGATTTATATAATAAAGTTAAGATATCAATTTTAAATACAGGAAAATTTCAAAATTTAAATTCTGTAAACAAAATTTGATATGATGCTAATGTAAAGCTATGGCAAATATAAATGTGTATTGTTATTTACAGCCATAAGTAACAACTCATAGACAAACATAAAATTTGAAAAGTATGAACAATAAATAAACAATAATAATAATATACACATGGGAGGATTAACATTAATAAATAAATATTACGTTATACATTGTTAAGTTTGTCTATAGTAGACACTTTAACATTGAATGCAGTCTTTGTCCAAAGTCGGAAGTACATAGCTTTGTTAGCGTTATCTTGAAGTGTGTTTGTTGCATTGCCCCAGTACATACACACAAGCAATTCATTTACATTAACACTCAATACAACTTTAATTTTAAAACAATAATTCCTAGCTACAAAAGCATTTTGTAAACCCCCATTTAAGTCTTTAAAAAATAATTCATAGTCCTTTCAAGTTAAACTGTCTTTACAATTAGCGTGTTTGAGAACATTTTATTCACCGTATCTACCCGTGCAGCTGTTCACAAATGCATTTTCAAAAAGATCTTCTGAATGCAAGTTACAAAAAGTATTAAATAAAGCTGTCAATAACAACATTTGATCAAGAAGAGTGTTATATAATAAATACATTGTTTGATCGTACCACGCACCGATGTGTATTGAGGTAGATTAAATCTGAATTTTTTGAAAATCCAATCATTAAAGTTTTAATGTAGGTCATCATATTTCACTATTTAAACGTTCACAACTTTGTCATTAAATGCACTACTCTTGTAAAGTACATAGTGTTGTAAGCTTGTTTCGTTAGCATTATTTGTTTCATGCTGTTTGTTGCATTGTTCAAATTTATTCGCTAACATTTAAACTCAATACAATTTTAATTTAAAAAAAATATTTTACAAAAACGAAAGTAATATTTTCTTTGAAAACCTGCCCCATTAAGTTCTATATAAAACACTTTTCGTGCAAATTTTCAAAACCACCTCACTCTGATCACTTATGTAAGTTTTTCTGAGTTTATTGATATGTTCCTTAATGTATAACTTAATGTCTTTTTTCGTCTTCCCGGTGGGGTTTAGATCTATTTATTATTTTAGTCAAAGAAAATGAAAAAATCAAGTAACCTTTAACCTTTGCATTTAGCGTATTTGAAACGTTTATTCAGTAAATGTATCTGCATAACTGGTTTTTTCACATTTGTATTTTCAAAAAATCTTCTTAATACTAATTACTAAAAGTATTAAATAAAGCCTTCAATAATAACATTTGTTCAAGGAGTGGTATTTGAATAACAATGTAGAATAAATACATGATTGTACCATACACGGATGTGTATAAGGGTAGATCATTATCTTTTTAGAACGTTTGGAAAATCCAATCATTTTAATATTAATGTAGGTCATACAATTTTACTATATAAACGATCACTTCATTGACAACAAGAGTTTTAAGATATAAAAATTGGTTCAACAACACTTAAATTTGAGTCTTAAAGAAGATTTTTAAAAAATATTTGAATTTAATTTTGGTGATTGAAAATGAGAAGTGGAAAGCACCCCTCTACACGCAGTCTCAGTAAGTACATATCATATAGTGACCTTGGTTAAGGGGAATGTGGAGGATTGTCTCTCCAATGGAAGAATATCACCCGTGCAGACAGGCTTTATTCAGAAGTCCATATGCAATTATGTATCAAGTTCTTAGTCGTATGTTTTATTATGTTCATGTTATGAAGATTAAACAGGTCATTCCTTGATGTAAGGTAACGCGTCTTATCTGACTTGTCAGTTCTAAAGTTTTTACTTTGCTTCTGGATTGCGATTCAGAAATGGATTAGCATGTTTGTTTCAATATAATTTTATTTGTGTATAGAGATGATACTATACATTTGTATTTTTTTCTGAATCTTTATTAAGTCTTCAAAAATGTTAAGAAGGCCTCGATGCTATTATACTTAGTCGGATTTAAATTTTAATAAACAAAAACAAACATAATAATCCATGTCCAAATCACAATTCAGAAGCAAAGTAAAAACTTTGGAACTAACAAGTCAAGTTAGACACGTGAACTTCCACCAAGGAAGTGAGGCCGAGTGCTCCGGAAGGGTAAGCACCTGTTGTTTCACAAACATACCAATCCATATTGTTTATTGCAATACCTAAACTTTAATCCACTTATTGGTCGGTTACAGGGTAAAGATTATTTTTCTATGCCCTATCAACATAAAGCTTATCATACTGATATGATAAAGGTACTGTTTGCCCCTCCCCCAGAATAAGTAGTTTCCAAATAAATTGAAACGTCAATATTTATCTTATAGATTATGTAATGTAATAATGATATGTCATTTCTATCAGTTTATTTTAGTGCAGTAATGACGCGTTTTATCAATTTTTATATATTATGATATTCACAGTTGTTTTAGACACGTATATAAACTTTAAATATAAACCTCTATTGAACTCTAATTGTCCAAATTTTTCTCTTTTTATAAATAATCATACAATACAGTCCAACCTGCCTTATAGGCCACCTCTATACAAGGACCACCGGCTTATAAAGGTCAAAAGAATTGTATCCCAATTGTTCTTTATTCATATCATTTGAACCAGTATATAAAGGCCACTTTTACTGGTTCCCTTGGGTGACCTTTATAGATAGCTTTGACTGTATATACAGGGTTCATGTAATATTTAATTTTATTAAACAAATTGAATTCATTATATAATCAAGGAACAAATTTTTTTCTTGAAAACACAAACCGTCTTTGCTATAAACAAGGGTTGATAGACACGGGAGTCCTTGGTTACCATTGAACGGTATTCCAATGTGCACGACCTATGACGTCGACTGTTGATTGTTTCAGATACACTTCGTTTAGTCATTTTAATACCATAAAAAGAACTCGTATAAGTTAGAAAAATGTTGTTTTTTATTTGTTTCTATGGAAAAGTCTGCATTGTATTTCTGTCATAATTATATCCATAAGAATTTAGCGGTACTCGTTGGTCGCTGTACATGTTTAAAAAATACATGTAACTAAATAACGTGTGCCAGTGAAACAAACAACAATCGGCGTCATAGAGTGCGCACATTTTAATGTTATCACGCTAGTTACCAAGGTCACGAAACGATATTACACGTGTGTAATATGATTTTTATTACATGGGTTTACTGAATGGAATATTGTGAAAATTATATAATAAGTGAAGTTTATTCTCGTTAATACATTGATACAAGTAACTAGTAATCCGTTATGTTTATGCTTTTGTACACTTTTCAAAGATACAATAAATATTCAAATCACATTACTTAACTATTCATCCCGAAAGTCAGGGTTATTATCAGCTCATTGTAATTTTTTGATCTGTTTCTTAATCTCTGTTTGATTATAATATTTTGATTGATTGACACATTTACTGCTAAAATGCTTCTAATATTACCTTACAGATACCGAAAGGTACGCTCCATATAAGCCACGTTATGGAATATCTAAAAGGAGTCTCCAGGAGCAGGGGTCTCCAAGACAACAGCAGGGGTTTCCAAAAAAGCAGCAAGAGTTTCCAAAACAACAACAGGGGTATCCAGTACCACAACAGGGGTCTCCAAGACAACACAAAGAGTTTCAAAGGCAACAGCAAGCGTATCCAAGACAACAGCTTCTTGATCCCATGACGGTTTGGATCGATCCACGTTTAGGATCAGAATCACAGCGTATGGATCTAGCTGCTGTTTTGATTAAGATTATTGTCGGTCTTAACGGTAAAACCACTTTGCCTTGCTTAGAGAACGAACTGTTTAAAGAACACAATTGGAAATTTGCAGATTGGGAATGCGGATTAAGACATTTTATCGAAGACTTCCGGCATGTATTTATATTACATAAGAATGGTGACCTTGGAGAAGATACAATTTCTTGTAACCTGGTTTTGGATATGTGTCCAACTCATATTTCAAACGCCGGGACATGTCAAGAAGATTGTGGGGCTTTACACGTTTGTAAATTTTATCTTTTGAGCAAATGTCATATTGAAGACTGCAAATTTGGACATGATCTGGAATCTGACCATAACTGGGATGTATTGAAAAGACGATTGGTTAATAAACTTAGTACTTATGACATCAGGATATTCAGAAAGCTCTCTAACCGCCATGGTCCAATTATTCCGTCCGTTTGTACCTACTTTAATGCTAAAGGTTGTAAAAGAAATCCTTGTCAATTTCTGCACATCTGTCAACATTACATAGATGGAGATTGTAAATTTGGATTTCGATGCAAGCGTTCGCATAACATACATGGTGACCAGCCCGGTCAACTTTTAATAAAGTATGGACTTCAAAATCAGAGAATTGACCAGCTGTTGACATTAATCAAGGAAGCAAAAACTACAGCAAGTGTTTCAACAACTATGCCAACCATCAAACCGAAATATGATAAATCTTCCCGCAGATACCTTGTCGCAGGCTCCAAAGTCCAATCCAGAGATGTTTGGGGGATGTTTGTAAATGGACCAAATAATAGCACGGTAAATGGTGGGATGAAATTGCAAGATGGAACTTTTAACCCTAAATATGTCGGCAGGTGTCCAATCTTCATAAAGAAAGATGACAACAAAACAGAAATCAACATTTTTAATGGAGATACTGACAAACTGTCACCAACTGTTCCGACGAAAGAATCTAGCGATGGAACTTCTACCAGTAGCAATTCCAGCACGTGTTCAAATATTGAGAACAAAGATGACGAGAACAAACTTCCAAATTCACAATTACCCGAAAATGGATCTAAGGATGATACCGATGTTGGTTCAACAGTTTTGCAGACGATTCAATTCATAAAGGATGAACCCATGGACGTGCCTTTAAATGTTGATAACTCCCAACGTAACGAAGAAAACAATGGAGTAGCACATGATGGTGAAATTCAATCAAAAGGCACCTGTGATAACTATGAAACCACATCTTGGCAATTTACTGAAGATGGCAAAACCAATGAAAATGACATACCCGAATCTGAAAGAAAGAAGATTGAACAAAAATACCAACAATACCTGGTAGCTAAAGAACATTACATCACAATAGATGACACAGCGTAATTTCTTTTTTTTTATTTTTTGTTCTTCACTTTTTACCTTCCATCCAAAAATAAAAGACAAAGTACATTTAATTGTTACACGTACGTAGAAATGTTCTGGAAATTATTTGATGAACCAAGTGATTTACCAAGCGCAAGGGAAGAAGGGTGTCTGCACTGAAATATGAGATGAATATTCTCAATTTAGTGTTGAAAACCATTGATCAAATAAATGGTTGACGTTTCCATAGTTACATTTTTCTTTAATTCTCAATTTTGATTTTACAAGTAGTGTTTGAAGCTAGCTAAACAGGAGATTTTACCCTTCAGGGTCATCCGGTCTCACTTCCCTGCATGTTTAACTTAATTGGCGAGTTTCGAAATTTTACTTTACTTCTATATTCTGTTTTAGACGTGGATTGGTATATTCATGATTTAAAGAATTTCAATTTGGTGTAAATACAATTGTTCATAATTTTAAATTATTTATTTTTCATCAGGTACAAGATTGATTTTTCGACAATGGAGGGCATCCCATACGAAAAAGACAAAGCGAAAATAACGGTGGTCCGTTGTGTAAGAAATGTCCAAACAGAGAAAACATCGGCGATGTAGCAGAAAAAAGTGGTATCAGAATAAATAAATAAAGAAAGAAAGATAAAGAAATTTTTTTAGAAAATGAAATAAAATAATTCAGAAGGTTCTGATAAAAATATTTTGGGCCAGATTAATGTACACTCCTAAAAAGAAAGACCAAATAGACCACCATCTCTTTGGTTTGATTTGAGATGTAAATTGGAAATGTAGATTGGAAATTGTTTAAAACCATTAAGTGAACCGTTCAGGGTAATATATAAAGAAACTGGGAAAATCGAAGTAATAAAAATCATAAATCAAAATATTCACTTTCAAAACATTTATTTATTTATTTATTTATTTATTTAATGTTATCTCAAAGCATTGGGATTTCCACAATTTTGGTCTTAGCACTACTGATGAGGAATTTTATTCCGAAACGGCCGTTTACTGCTGCAAAATTAAAACAGATTTATCAATATTTAGCAACATTGTCAGCAAGTACAATTTGTAACTGGTAGTGTAGTGCAACAATGCTAGCGCTGCTGCATAAATTTCATCAAATTAAATAATACCGAAACAATAGATAAGAAAGACAATTTATTAAATATGTTCCTTATTTAGAGGATTCAGTTTTTGCATCGTTTTAAGTTCATTTGAATTATTGTTTTATTTCCTGTTTAAATGTTTAACTTCAGTTTTAATATTTAAAATATATACCGGTCCGCCCGTGAGTTCTATGGAGGTGGGTTGGTCGTGGTCACTATATATATCACCTTCATATATATGTTTGACTTGTTTAAAAATGGATTACCAATCTTTTGAAGGGCAGTACATCTTTGTGGTATATCATCATGATCCAACTTATGTTTTTCTACAAAAAAATAAAAATAATTATAATAATAAAATTATATATTATGCTCTTTTACATCTTCCTGGATAGAATAGACATGTATACATTTGTCATGTGATTTTCGCTCCATTGCTTAGTAACAAAAACTTGCTTTTAAAATTTAAATGCGACTATTGATTGGTCACAGGTTGTAATATACGTGGTATATTATCATGTTCCAACTTATGTTTTCCCCCAAAAAATAATAATAATAAAATCATTTAAAATGCTCTTTTACATTTTTCTGGATAGAATAGACATGTATACATTTGTCAAGTGATTATCACTCCATTGCTTACTTCTAAAATTTAAATGCGACTATTGATTGACCACATGTTGTAAAATACGTTAGGAGTTTCAGGAATCTCTTATAGTGCTATAAACAATAACACACGTGTCTTCAATAGTAAATAGTAGTAAATGTTATAATCAACGGCCGAAAATATACTTGTCCTTCCGTGTCTTGTCTTGTCCATTGAAATATTTTTGTTCCTGTTGAATTGCTCATGGCCGACAACATTCTTTTAGATTTTCTTCTTCGTTATTTGATATCCAGTTTAAGTGGACATCGTTCATTTCATCTTTGTAACCACATTAAATCATATATATGTTTGTTAAAAGTATATGATCATCCATATGAAAAAAGGAGTCCTTACGTCAAAAATTTGACAATTCACTTTTTCATGTTTTTAAAGCACCAGCAGTGAGTTGTGTAAAATTAAAAATAAATCTGAAGTCAACCCAGTAGTTGTGGAGAAAATTAAAACAAAAAACAACAAAACACTTAGCCATGTTTTCCTAAAAGACTATTCGGTTTTAAGTTTTTTTTTCATTATGACTGGATTTTTTAATTTTTTTTTCTTATTAAACGTCATATTTCTTTTCTACGTTTCTGCTCTACTAAAAGTTTAAAAGTTGCCAGATTTTCCATACCAAATTTTTATCCAACATAATTTTAATCAAAAAATGTTTCTGTATACTTTACATTCGAAAACATATACTCTCAGTGAAACATATTTTTAAAAACATAATTGATAAAAATATCAAAAAAGTCGAGATTATTCATTACGTAGTACCTTTTATTAAATACTGATTGATAGTTTTATTTTATTTTTAAAAACAGTAGCAACAAGCAAATGACTTCGTTTATGTTTTACTTCTTTCATGTTCCTGGAATTGTATTTGATAATGATGGTGCAGGAAGTTTAGATTTCTTATTTTTGGGATCATTTTCCAACAAGGAGTTAAATTTTAAGATTTTTCAGCCAATGGATGTATTCCAGAAATGTGTGACAGCGTAAAAAATTGCTGTGTATTGTTAACCAATGGATGGCCAATTCCTGATGAAGCTACCGTATTAGAAATTTAAGCGACCTCTACACACGGAATGAAGGTGTTCGAGATATATAATATCTTATGATTACTTTTAAGTATTTACACCATTACAGATACTTTGCGACTTTCTTTCTTGGAGATCGAGAACTTCAGATATTTACCACATGGGTATAACAGATCTGAAAATGCTAAAGAAATGTATATAAGTAATCCGCATAGATTTCAAGATTGGAAATTCTCACCATGGCATGAAGATTTGTAGGATGTATCAGTTAGTTTCTGTACGCCGAATAGTTCCAGGGCTTGAATAATTTTAGCACGAAGAATAAAATAAAAGTACTCCCATCAATACTTGACTTTTGTTATTTGTTTTCTACTGTTTATCTTATTCGGTCGAGCCCAATTTTGTCAATAAATATAATGTCCCTTTATCCTAAATTATCCTGCCTCCAGTTTCACAATCATTCTTTAGCCAAGATTTACCTTAACCTTAGTTGAGCAATTTTGTCAAGTTCTTTTTGAAAGTATGAATAAACTTTTTTTGTCGAAACTAAATACGGAAGACATAAGATTGATGGTGATGGAATCATTAAAATGACACCTTGAAATACTGTATATCGTAACAACAAACAGAATTATAAATATTACAAGTTTACCTAATTTAAGTTAAGGAAAATCTTAGTTAAGGAATGATTGTGAAACTAAAGCCTGAATATATGGACGTCACAGAGGTCCATGTTCCTTTTATTGTCAATTTTTATTTTTACACGTGACAAGTGTATCTAGATATTTCGGATGTGCTTACCCTTCCGGTGCACCCTATCTCAATTCCAAGTTCAAAGTTCAATTTACCAGTTTTCAAAGTTTGAACTTTGCTTTGGGATTGTGATTTGTACATGGGCATGTGTGTTTGTGTTTGACTTTTGAGATTGTCATTTAGAAATTGACCGGTATATTTGTTTGATGATTACAGATCTCGAGTTCTTTATCTCCCTTGAAATCAACCTGAGTTTGGTGGGATTATTAGTTGAATAATTGCCACATGTCGCATCCAGCTATTTGTAGCCAGATCTCAAGGATAATACAAACACAATCGTGTGATGTATAAGTTTGTGCAAATGTCACTGGTCTGCTTTATAAATCAGTCATCGATTACAAACTTTTATCTTGACTGTGACACTGGTGTTTTAAAATAGACTTCGAAAGGGGTGTTAAGAGAGGGATGGCTTATAGCACCACAGCATTTAAAGAATTTGAAAATTAGACTGTGACCACTTAAGCTTCGCAATGACATAGAAAGTCGCAGCTGAGTAACATGTTATTGGAATAACTACAACCTCATATTAAGACTGCTGACTATAATACAGTCAAACTTGTCTATAAAGGCCACAGAAGGGAACCAGTAAAAATGGCCTTTATGGACAGGTGGTCTTTATATACAGGTTCAAATAATATGAATAAAGAACAGTTGGGATATAATTCTACTAGTCTTTATAAGCAGCTGGTCTTTATATAGAGGTGACCTTTAAGGCAGGTTAGACTGTACTCCTAACGTACGTAATTTATGGCTCATTGCTGTTGGACGTGGCAAAATAGTATACTTTTATTGGATGTCGAAGTCAAGACGAATGGGTAGCATTTCGGATGAGACTCAAAATTGAGGTACCATGACTCGGTGCACACTAAATAACCTCTGTAGTGTTAAAAATTAGTTGGTGACTCACGTTTCGCCTCTAGATTGGTTGTTGGATTGGTTGAATGGGGTTTAACGTCCAAGTTCAGAATATTTAACTTATATCGAGACGTCACCAGCTATAGGTGAAGTGGTAGAAAATTTTACCTTTGTAGTGAGCCCAGGGCAATTGTTCAAAGAGTTCTTTACGCACCACGCCTGGCGTGACACGGTGAATCAGTTTCTAAAGTTTCTTCCAAAGGATCTTGTGCCTCATTTCTAAATTCCGAGTGCTTGGTGAAAAGAACAATCGTTACCTACCTATTTTCAAGTTTTTGTCAGACGTCCGCCGGGGTTCAAATCCACGACCTCCTACAAACGATGCAAGCACTCTACAAACTGACCTATCGGAGAGGTATCTCACCTCCAGAGAAACGCTTACAACTAGAAACAATTGAAACAGACTAAGTAACAACAATAAATATCTTATACAGTGAATGTTGATTATTTCTGTAACTCCTTATCCGTACATCATATTTTTCCATTACTCAATAGAGGCTTCTTTAAAGTTCGAAGGTATATCCTGATATCGGACTCGGTCTCATCCAGAAACCGCCAGTCCACAGAGATGAATATGAAAGTGACGTTGTCAGTACAAAGGGATCTCAGATTTCGGGTTTAAGTCTCATTCAGAAACTACCAATTTCTAAGGCTGAATGTGAAAGTGATGTTGTAAGTATTGTAAGGATATCAGACTTCGGTTTCAAGTCCCATTCAAAAAACATCACAGTCGCTTGAGATTTTGACAGACATGCAACATCAAATAAAAACTGGTTTTATTTTGTGCAAATATCCACAGTGATAGAAGTAAATACAAATTACAAAATTTTTCACCCTAGGCTTCTCAAGGAATTTAAAAAGTGTTATGGTCGTCATCACAATGTTGTTGACATATGATGCATCTGAAACCAATATCTATACGGGGACTTTATACAACGAAGCAGGCTACTTGCAAATAAATTGTTGACTCAGGGATATTGCAAGCCTAAGCTTATCAAGGCCCTCAAAACGTTTTATGGCCGTCATCACATACAGTATTGTTGATAAGTTTGTTGTCTCTTTGTCTATGATTGCCCTGGATATATTTGACGTCCCATAGTTCCTTTCATACAATTTTGATTATACACTTGACGGGTGTAGCTAGCTAAACTGGAGGTACTTACCCTTCCGGAGCACCCGGCTTACTTCCCTGGTGGAAGTTCACATGTTTAACCTGACTTGCCAGTTCCAAAGTTTTTTGCTTTTGATTAGACGTCTAATAGTTAACATGTTACTTTTATTCCAAATGACCTTGGCCACATTTTGAAGGCGATTACAAGAATACGCAAAAACTTATAATTAAAACTCCATGTTCAAATAGTCAAGTTGTAACAATTTAAATCTATTTTACTATTTTCAAAATTAAACACAAAAACACACTATATACCCATTTTTAACCCGAATTTCTCGAAATAAATTATAGGTTTAATACCCTAGAGAAGCCAAATATCACAACAGATTTTTTCACTAGTAGTGGGTTTTGGAGACGATTTTTGTACCCCATGGTCAATTCAATTCATTTTATTCCCAAAGCATACACTCATTTGGTTTTTACAATGAATGATAGAGATGTATGGCGGCACATATAGGAATATAAAAAAGTGTATGACAACATGGAAAAATATTCATTAGATAGCAATTGTAATAATAATAACTTGATCTAATTTTGGTAGCATGACAACGCCACGAACAAATTTGACCAAATTTCATTGAAATTCGTGCAGAATCTATAGTTTCTGAGAAGTCGAAAATAGGTTTTAACTATGTTGGTTTTAAAAAAAAAACTTGTAGGACAAACTGAACTATTTTTCTACACTTTTCCAAATTTTCCAAAGCCTGAAACAGTGCAATATCCTATTTAGCCTATGTTAAATTACATTTTTTACGCTTAGTAGCAGTAGCGGAAAAGTAATAAGGGGATCTCCATATTTCTTTACATTTTCATATGCGCCTCAAAAAGATTTACAAGTTAGAATAAAATCCGAAACTTGTAGGATACTGTCCATTTGTACCACTTGGCCTTAAGGGCGTGAAATGTATCTACTGAGATACTTATAATACTGTCATGTGCTACTTTTGATTTTTTTTATGAAATAATATAATTCAAAAGTAGCACATGGCAATATTTACCAACAATATTGTAATGATGCATATGGTAGTAAACTTTTTAGGGTCCTGATAAGTCTAGGCTTGCAATATCCCAGGGTCAACTTATTTGTTATTTGTAAACAGCTTGCCTCGTCCGACGATAAAATTCACGTGCTACCACAGCATATTTACTGTGAATCCGTTCTCTCTCTCTCTCTCTCTCTCTCTCCTCTCTCTCTCTCTCTCTCTCTCTCTCTCTCGCTCTCTAACTTCGAAGTCAAGCAATATAGTTCACCATAACCTGCTAATCATATACTACTACTACTAGTACTTTAAACGAAAAAAAAAACTTGGCATAAGATACTCAAAATATTTTTTTCGGTACTCGAATTGATTTTTTCATTAAAATTATGTCGCGTTAGAGATAAATAAATAGATCAAATAAATAAATAAATAAATAAATAAATCAAATAAATAAATGGTAAAACCGCGTCATCTTCCGAGTGTTAAAAACTTTAAGTTTTATTTACCGAGAACCGTACATTTTTTATAAAGTAACAAATTAAGTACTTACGATTTATCACTGTAAATAAAATATTCATTTATCTTCAATTTGTAACATGCATTGTTAATCTCTGTCATAGAGCAAATAAAGGAATGATTTAGCTGCTTCTGCTATTTTATATTTTTATTTTATTTTATTTTATTTTATTTTATTTTATTTTATTTTATTTTATTTTATTTTATTTTATTTTATCTTTTTTTATTTTGTTGTTGTTGTTGTTGTTGTTTTAAATGAGTAATGATTTTATGCAATTATTTTATAAAAATCATAAAACTGGGCTGTCAAAAAAATCCGGATAGATAGGGTTATTCCGTTTTCCGTCTTGAATTTTCAACTTTGTCACTCAAATGTTTTAACGAATAGAACAACTCATTGATTGCTGACAAGCGTTTACACTACACAACTTCCGTATTTTTGGAGCAAGATTTTGGTAATTCTCTCTCTCTCTCTCTCTCTCTCTCTCTGTCGTTGGTTTATTATACAGTTGCATTGATTGGTTCACACCACTACTGTTGTCGACTAACCAGTGTCAGGAGGGGCGGCAAATAACTTTCTCTGTAAGTGTGAAACACACGGCTGTCTCGATGAGCTAAATTTTATGTGTGCTATAAACCGTGAACAGGTGAAAGCAGACATGTGCATAACTGCATAATACACGATGACAGTCATGGTCACATAATTCGGTGTTGCCTAGTGTGATCTTGCTGTCACAAACACAGCAAGTTATGCAAAAAATAATAAAATGCACCCATACAACTGTAGCGGTCTGGGTACCTTAGTGGTACAGCACTCGCCTATAGTGCGGGAGGTCCCGGGTTCGATCCCCGGTTCGACCCTGCAATTTTTCTCTTTCCTGTTGCACAACGCTATGTCTAAATTATATAGTGAATAAATGGATATGTAGAAATGGTGTAAAAAGATAATAACTGTGTAGTTAGACTTGCACAAGTCCCTATATTAAATTATTAGTTTCAGTATCTTGCCCCTTTAAAACTATTACAGAGATCAAATGACAAAAGTCAATTTACTATCAAAACCCAGGAATATATTAAAAAAACTGTTGTATGTAAAACCAAACACCTTGCAAAAAAATAAATAGTAGAAAAAGCCCTGTTAAAATCCAAATAATATTGAACAATTTTAGATTGACATATTTTACCTAAATTTACCTAAATCCTCTTCTGTTAGAAGGCTTTATGTAGCCTCTTGTGATAGCTCCTTTTCTTCATCTGATTTTTGTGTGTCATGTCAGGTTGTTATGTCGTCTTTCTAGTTGTACAGTCTAACCTGCCCTAAAGGAGTGATGTGATACCCCATAATCTTATAAGGCTCACCTGCTTATAAAGACCAGAAGAATATTATCCCCATTGTTCTTTATGCATATTATTTGAACCTGTATATAAACACCACCTGCCCATAAAGGCCACTTTTACTGGTTGCCTTGGGTGGCCTATATACACATGTTTGCCTGTTTTACTGTTCTCTTGTATACTCCAGAATCTATCAAGTCTTCTTTCAAATGTCATTAATGTTCTTGCTTCCACTACTGATGCTGATAAACTGTTCCAGATGTTGACATCTCTGTTGAAAAACAAGTTCTTTCTGATGTTTAGTTTACTCCTGTTTTTATAGAGTTTATACTGGTGACCCCTAGTATTGCCTTGTACCTTTAGTTCGAATATATTTGATACCTCTGCATCGTATTTCCCAGTTTATATTTTGTACACCTCGATCATATAACCCCTTGTTCTTCTGTATCTCAGTGTATTCCATAAAGTTGTCAGTTTATCAAATATTATATTAGCAGCCCTCAAAGTGGGTTTCAAAACTAAGTGGACACACTGGACAGCTGGCCACTAAATTAAATTTTCAGGTGGCCATTGGAAATTTCAAGTAGCCAGGCAACCTTTTCTTTAAAATGAAGGAAAATTAAGGCATCTTTTAGGTATGGAGAACAAAAATGCACACTTTTAAAACTGACTTAAATCACTTACATACTTCAGTGTCATTTATAACAATATTAAATGATGATATAATGTAAAGTGTCCATTATATTGCCTGAAATGGCAACAGTATCATGAAAATTTTGTAACACAGAAATAATATCTGTTCTCTGGTCACAAAAGTTCAAATTTAAAGTGGACAAGCTGGCCACCATTTACAAATTTTAGGTCGCCAGACACGATTCCAGGTTGTAGTAGACAAAATTGAGGGCTGATTAGGCAAACAAAATAACTCGGATCAATAATTATTTATTTATATTTTATTGTAGACCATGCCAGTTGTAACAGGGATTGACATATAAGTATGCATTTTAACAAAAGTAAGCCCGCCCCTGGGGCTAATATGATACAGAGTTATATGGAACGACGACTAACAGACATCCACAATAAGAGTGTACCATCTGTACAGAATTACAAAGATAAAGTTATAGCCTTTATAATAGGGACGGTTGTTATTTCTCTGCTTCCGTATCTTCATATAGGTATGTACACATAAACAAAAGATCAAGTATATTAAACCAGGGCTTGTAAAATAAAATACAAGTGTGGTGTTCGTCGATGATATTTTATTCAGATATAGTACTAGAAGTCTGAAACAAATATAAATACACAATAAAATTTACATTTATGAAAAAGAGTTGAACATTTTAACAATAAATTCAATAAATTTGAAATAAAGCGACCGTAAATTTCAGAAATACAATATTTAAATGTCTATATATAAAATAGCTCTTACCAGATGTTCCTATTACATATTTCAAGTATGAATTGTATTACATGTTATACCATGAGGCGCCGGTTATGGAATAAAGAAAATGAAAACGTTTATTTAAAAAGAAAAGTCAGGGCGTTAGACCATCATGCAATGGAAATTGTGCTGTGTAAGGAAAACTGTTAATCCTTGCTTACACACATACTAGACAATACCATATTGGAATATTTACTCAACCATGAACACGCACGCATACATACATTCACGCAACTCATTATACAAGTTACCAGTATATATGTTACAGTAAACAACACACAGAAAAGACAAAGACGAATATTTGAGACACCACATTTCTTAATTAAACTAATTATGTAACTAACCCCTTGTTACATATATACCATGTATATATATCTTAATATATACTTAAAGCAAGCTTAACTTTAAAAAAAGTACTGGTATTTGGCGACACTTTTACGGCTTTCGAAAATCAGTAGCTTAATCCATATTTTCTCATCTTGTTTATAACAGACAAGTACAAAACCAAATTCATTCACGAAAAATGAAAGTTATACCTGTATATGTCAGTAATTCACAAACTAAATCAAATAAATAGTGTACTTTGCTGAATATATTTTTATTGCAAAATACATATTGTATTCAGACCAATCCATTTAGGCAAGTTTCTAACACACATAGATTTTAAAAGTAATATATTGTGGTACATATTGCAATACACACATCTGATATTGCAATATATTGCTGTATGCTATTAGCATATCGTGGCACCCCCTAATTTCTTACATTTTGTGCTAGTGCCATAAATTTCTCTCACTGTTGGCGTAAGTGGGAGGTCGTGGGTTCGAACACCAGCCTGCTCTGACCCAAGACTTGAAAGTGGGTAGTTACTGTTCTTTCGCCAAGCACTCGGCATTACGAAATGAAAGTCACGGTTCTTTCGGATGAAAACTTAAAATAAACGAGGTCCCGTGTCACGGTGGGCTTGGCACACTAAAGAACCCTGCTGTATAATGCCATAAGCGCAACACACAGGCAAAATTTCTGCACTTTCGCCTATAGCTGGCAACGTCTTGATATAAGTAAAATATTCTTGACTGGGACGTTAAACACCATTACTCACTCACTCACTCACTCACTCACTCACTCACTCACTCACTCTGTTGGAATGTTGGAATTCAATGTATTAGATTGCTCAGTTTTAATTCTGCCTCTTCTGATTACTGTGTATGAAGAAACAAGAGAGGTAGGAAACTTATGTGGTTTTGTTCTTCTATACTATTTTGCGGTAAGAAATTTTCACTGTTATGACTATAGATATAGCATACTAAAGAAAAATAAGAAATCTTACTGATGAGAAGTTATAAAATTTCTAGTGTCAAATCCCAGGTTGAATGTGCATCGCAACATATTTATACCCCTGTTAAACAATGCTTAGGGAAGTATATAGGAATCGCCACGTTTGTCTGGCCGTTTGACTCAATATCATTTCCATGTCTATAGATGGATTTTGATCAAACTTAACACAACATAACTGTTTACAAACATTTTGTCCCATACAAAATGGGGTTTGTCACTGTACCATGTGATACCCCATAACTTTTCTGCGAAAAAATAATTTCCATTGGAGATGGAAATGCTACAGTTCACATTTTTTCGTAGAAATAAAAACTTTGGTTACTCTTTGAAAAATCCACATAAACCTTTTCCAAAACAATACCCAATGGGTATTGATCACATGTATGTTGGCGAACTTAATTTACTGTCGGTCCATCTGGCCATTGGGGAAGGGGGTTACTTGTCTCTCAAGAGATGGTTCTTGTTATAAATAACACTAGTTTGTTTTATTATCTAGTTGGACTAGTCAGCTTCAAAGATTTTATTACAATTCATCTTTCATATTTTTTTTTTGATAATTCTTTATTTCTCAACATAGCATAGCCATATAAACAGCAGTTCTTATTAAATATAATGCATGATCATCTACATCCATATACCTATTACAATGTATATATCTTTCATGTTTTTTAGGAATTTTTTATTTGAAAATCTGGGTTCCAGGAAAACCAAAGGTGGATAGAAGAAATTGTAGATGTTCCTGTTTTGATACAGTTTTCAGAGGTACACTTTATGACTTACCTTTATAACCACTCTCAATATATTCTATACAGTAAACAGTGTTTATTCTAGAAGATGGTCATGAGACCATTATTCCCTTTCTGACCATGAATAATTCATGAATATGCATAAACGTAACCATATATATTCATGAATTAGAACCTCAGTATTCATGGTTTCTTCTTGGTATAATTCATGAATATTCATGGTTGTTAAATTGCACACATTAAACCAACCATGAATATTCTTGAATATTCATGAGTGTTTTTACTGAAGTCACACAAATCATATTCATGGTTAATCATGGATAAAATGTTGATGAAAATTCATGGTCATTCATGAATAATTCTGCATGCTTAATAAACTACTGACAAATAAGCATGGTTGAAACCATGAATATCCATGAACATGCATGAATGTTCTTGATTTGAAGACTGATTTGGCATGCAGTACATTCCCAACATGAAAATATATAACAAATTGTAGCGGAACTGAGCTAGTCGTGGTATTGTTGTGTTGTATATACATGTAGTAGATATAGTAGAGTGATTTACTGCCAGACTTTCTGGTCCAGATCTTTTAGCCTTGTGGTAAAAGGCTCGCTTTTCACCCGGGAGGGCAGGGTTGGATCCTCAGCCTGGGCACTCGGTGAGGAAGTGGTTTTTTTCTGGTGTTTCCTCCCTCCTGTTAATTATATATTTATAATAATATATAATCAGAAAATATAAATTATAGAATCACTTTATATAAGATACAAAAATTTATACACAATATACCAAAATCATGGTGTAGCATGGTAAAACCATGAAGAGCACAACAAAATCTGATTTCTGCATCTTATTATCTTAAAAACTTGCAAAAGACTTTAACATTCATTGGCCATGGATTTCAGGAAACCAGGGTATTGTTCCAAATGACCCCATTGATAAGGCCTTAGTGGGTCATATTAAACCATACAAGAAAGCAAAATTATTGATGTTATGGTGTTAATGAGAAGAACTTTTGAAAATGACCCCTTCTGAAAAAATTCTAAAATGAACACTTTGTAAACTAGATGATTAGATGATTAAAAATTTAGCTCAATTATACACTTCGCCATTAGGTAAACAAGATGGTATTTTCCATTTTGTGTACTTTGTCTTGCCTTTCTAAACCAATAAAAGTGTTTTTGGGTAAATCTGCTGTCAATTTTCAAATCTACTTTGACACTTCAATGAAGCCTTATGTAATTTTCAATGAAAATTATCATTCAAAAGGCAGCAACAAAATTGAAAACAATTAGTAAAAATAAAGAATTTTCTGCTATTTAAAATATATTACTCTAGGACAAATGAACATTAACGTGTTGGAACATGGTCTCTTTTGAGTTGCGTATACTGCAACTACAGATTATAAGACATCTAATATTGGATCTGGACTTTAAAAAATATTTAAAAGACCAATAATATACTAATATATCACTTATAACCCTTGATTCAAGATACTGTATAACAAGAAATATTCACAAGTAGAAACTTTTGCGGTTTAACATTCAGAAATGTGTCCGCATGTACAGTCAAACCTGTCTATAAAGACCACCCAAAGCAACCAGTAAAAGTGGCATTTATGGGTAGGTGATCTTTACATGCAGGTTCAAATAATATGAATAAAGAACAATTGGGATACAATTCTACTGGTTGTTATAAGCAGGTGGCCCTTATATAGAGATGACCTTTAAGGCAGGTTGGACTGTACTTGCTTTTACAGTTGACAAGCTGGTAGGTAAACCTATTTGTAGAAAACTTAGTGATGTACTTATTATCTTGGTTGAGACTTGACCGTGAAAATCAGGATATTAATACATCCCCGATATTTCTCAGTATACAGTGTAATAAAGGTAACCTGAGCCTAGAAGTTTGAAACTGAAGCATCAAGGCATGAAACTTTATGAAGTTTGTAAAACTGGCCAACCTTAGCCTACATTCCAGGTCATAGTGATGTAGAGTAGTAATACCTTGAAACATCTTGCCATGAACTGAAAGGCCTAGAGGATTAAAAACATATACATAAAGCTCTATCAAGTTTGTAAAACTGGTTGACCTTGACCAGTGTTCAAGATCACAGGGACTGAAAGTAGTTAAAACATCTTGTTGTCCTGTACTGAAATGCCTAGAGGCTTGAAACCTGTAGCATCAGGATATAAAGCTGTACCAAGTTTGTGAAACTGGTTGACCTTGACCAGTGTTCAAGGTCACAGGGACCAAAAGTAGTCAAAACATCTTGTTGTCTTGTACTGAAATGCCTAGAGCCTTGAAACTTCATATGTAGCATCAGGACATAAAGTTGTACCAGGTTTGTGAAACTGGGTGATCTTTAACCTATGAAATGCCCTTCAATATGAGATGAAAGTCTTACTTTTATTTCTTAAAGCCCATAAGTTCCACTATGGTAGTTCACTTGATAGAGTGCTTGCTCCGTATGTTGGAAGTCAGGGTTTCAACCCTGCCAGGTATGACTTGTAATAGGTAGTGAAGGTTTTATTGTCAATCGTTTGGCAGGGTCCTTCATAAAAGACCTTAAAGAATTATCCCCATGTCACAGTAACTGTAGTCATGGGATGATTAATAACCCTTTCCACACATTACCCTGGGCACACTTCAAAGATAAAAATTCTGTTACTTCCCAACTTAAACAGAAGACATCATTAAATCAGTGAATCAATCAATCAATCAATCAATCAATCAATCAATCCATCATTATTGCCTGTCAGAAAAAAATTATGATAAGTAACTATTGAATGCATGTAATGCTTTTCAATATATTTTTAAGAAAGTTGGGGAAGTTGAAACAGCTGACCTCAAAATTACTAAGTTTTTAAATCCTTTTAAATCTTTAAAATGATTTTAGCCAGATCTTTTTCCAAATGGGACAATTTCCTCCAGTATTGGTAAATTTTAAGGGATAAGGGAAAACTATGGTACCCTTATAGTAACCTTAGGCAAACAAAAACACTGGTTGTACGGTACTTCATAGTGTTCTGCAGAGAAGTAGCTTAAAATGGTATATTTAATATTTTAATTTCTTTAAATTATTTTAGAAGATTCAGGGAAAGTTTTCAAAAATTATCAACATACAGTCGCCCTAAAATTTAAAAAACAGATTTTTATATATATATATACAGTTAATGTACAAGTCATTATTAAAAATTCCAGAAACATATATATTTATTGCAGGAGAGTATGCAAACCATGCAGTGATCTTAATCTTAATTAGACATTCATTCATTCATTCATTTTATTTATTGACTTATTTAGTTATTCATTCATTCCTTCCTTTCTTCATTTATTTATTTATTTATTTATTTTATTTATATTTATTTATTTATTTTTTCAGGAGAGTATGAGAACCCTGGACCAGTTGCCTACAAGCATGTTTATTTCAATGCTACGTGGGAGACGTCTCGTATATGGATATTTACTGTTATATTTATGTTGTTAGCTTACGAGAGTATCAAATATCTAATTCCACTCTTTAGAGAGAAGAACTTACGTAAGAGTATGTTTGTTTTGTACCTAGTAAACTTGTACCCACACTACTACTCCTGGTGGTCGTACTTCAGTTACTATAACGAGGACTTCTATAGGTACTATTATCATCACTTATACTTCACGGTAACAGAGCTCATAGCCACATGCATGGTTCTACATTTGTCTGATAACAGAAACAAAATTGTGTCCTGGAAGATTTTTGTAATTCTCGCAATAAACTTCATGCACATCATCGTCGCCGGTATCGACCAGTTTGTTACTCATGTTATCATTGGTAGATCTGCTAAATTCCAGAGCGCTAGAGACATTGGCTTAATGGTTCCCGATCTGTTACATATCATTATTCCGGTCACAGAACTTATATTAATGGCAAAACATGAGGATCTGCGAATCTCAGAACTGTGCTATAAAGAAGAAATTTTATTGTGTGTTTTGTTTATATTTATGGGGACAGTTTTTGGGAGGGTTTTGTAAATCTTTGGTAGGGTTTAGCTGTGCATTTTTGAACCATGTTAATATCAGGCTTGTCCTACAGATACTGATTAATGGATTCATGTTTATTTGCAAAGCCAGATAGAGAAATCAAACTTGTAACCTTCCAAGATTCACTCTGGATAGAATATCTAATATGATATACATTATAAGTTATACAGGGCTTTGGTAGGTTACACAACCCCACATACCCTGTCAAAGATTTATGTACCCTAAGCCGTAGACAAAGGGTACATTCATCTTTAACGGGGTACATGGGACCGTGTAACCCGCCAAAGTCCTGTATAATGTTTTTGTCACCCTTCAAAGCATTACTAATTGGATCTTTTTAACTTCCATTTCCTATTTTGCATGACTTGGGTATGTTGTCGTCATGTTTGTTTATCGTAACTAGATGTCTACGATGTACTAGTTACTTCCCTTTTACCGCTTAATGTTGCCTGCGTATATGTACCCTGGCAGATTTTTTGACAGTTCTATGTACGGTACCCCTGCAAGTTACATTTAGTTAACCAATCGCTATGCGAAAAATTTCTTTGAAGGGTGACAAATTGTTATATATACATTTCCTTTTAAAAATTATTAATATGTTTGACATGTCTGGTGTCATCTTAAATGTTTCCAATATAATATGCAGTCTGTTTTGTATGGTTTAAGATACATTAAAATGATATATAATCTGTTTACAGCAAGTTTGGTCATTGACTACTCCAACCTAAGCCATGAATTGGCAGCCATTTTTGTTGATATCGATACTCAAAAAATGTTTTAATGGCTTTAATCAATGATATAGCGATCTATTAGTGGCAGCCCTAGTTTACTGAAGAGCATGATCATGACTTTATATTGCCCACAAGGCAGCTTGCTGTTAGTTTACATCACAGCCAGGGGCTTACCATTTCTATATTATCCTATATTTCCTTTAATTTTGATCCTTTCCTATACTTTGCCATATGGGGTTTACCACTGTACCTCGTGATACCTTTTAACGTGTCTTTGAAACGCTTGTTTCCAATGGACATGGAATCGCACAATATGACGTTTTCCCGTAAAAACGACATTATTCTGGGAATTTATGACATTGACGTTTTCCAAAATGTTCCACACAAACTTTAAGAGGTATTGACCACGTGGTACAGCGGCAAACCCCATTTGAAAAAAAGTATTCAGAATGGGGTAATTTATCCAGCTTTTAATACATATCTGAAACCAGATTAACATTTATGTATTTCTAAACCAGTAAGTGTATATTGCAGTTGCCAATATTTTATGTTTATTAGTAAAAGAAAGAAAGGGAATGACTGAAGGAGAGGAAAGGAGGCCATTGATGTATATTTTATGTGTTAGTTATTTAAAAATATTACTTTAATTTTAGTACAAACTTATATAACATGTATAAAACTCCTATAATTTTGACCCCACATTTTTATTTTTCTGTATTTTTGGACCCCAAAACTGTTAGAACCCTGCACAGCCTGTCCTTAAGCGTTTCCTTAATTGCCAGTATATTATGGGACTACAAATATGAATTTTTGACAAAATTATAATACAGATGTCATGTGATCAAAGTTATCTTGCAAATGACACTTTATATGGATTAAACCACTGTGGTAGCTCAGTTTGTAGAGTGCTCGCTCCGTAAGTGGGAGGTCCTGGGATTGAACCCCGACCAGGTCTGACTCAAGACCTTGAAAGTGGGTAGTGATTGTTCTTTCGCCAAGCACTCATCATTACAAATGAAAGTCACAGTTCTTTCGGATTGGGACTTAAAAAATAAACTGAGATCCCATGTTGTAGTGGACTTGGCACAATAAAGAACCCTGCTGTATAATGCCATCAGCGCAAAGCACATGCAAAATGTTTTCTGCACCTTTGTCTATAGCTGGTGACGTCTCGATATTAGTGAAATATTCTTGACTGGGACATTAAACACCATTACTTAAATTATATGGATTAATATTTCAAAACACTAATAAAACTAACAAAATTACTGCAAAATTCCAGTCAGGAAAAAGTTTATCTAATTAATGATTATGAAATTTGGACCAAAAATCTGATAATACACTATATGTGTTTATATGTCATGTATAGGAAAAAAGTGTTTTTCCTGAATAAGCAGTTTGTAAATGTATAAACAACATATTTAAACTATTTGAGGTTAGACTGTTATATGTTCTGCCCAATAAAGACAACAATGCCTAATATAACCACTATGTTACACAGTGGAGTGTGTGTGTGTGTGTGTGTGTTCAGGACTATTAGGCTGTATATTACCGGTACTTTGTTATGTACATATTCACAATGGTGCTAATTATAGATAGTTGCTTAAAATAGATAAAATATTAACTTGTTCAAAACCGTTTTAAACCGGTCTGTTAGTCATGAATTTTGCATATTTTTGGTGGTCAATTATGTAAGGATTATTCTGGTAATGCTGTATATGTTTAATACAGGTTATTGGTCAATATGAGTTTGTTTTTGAACTTGTAATTCAGATATGCTTTCTGATTTAATTTTATTTTATTTATAATTTTTGGTAATTTGTTATATTTGAAGAAACATACTACATGTACATGTACTTTCAATATTTTATATGTAGTATTTTGTATTGAAGTCTGAAATGTGTTTATAGAAATAGGTTTAAATCATTTTTGGTTGTTTTTACTGTATAATTAACTGAGAGAGGGGGTTTCTGTACATTCCAGAATATATTTTTTATTTGTATTACCATAGAGAAACATATCAGACTCTTACATATGTTGGAAATTATTAGAAATGGTTAACAATAAACAGAAAATAAATCAACAAATTATTTATTGTATATTCTTTATTAGGGCCCTGCATCGCCTGATGTGGAAGCCCTATAGTAATCACCTTGTCTGTCCATCCCTCTTTCTGTCAGCAGTTGTTGTGGCCTCAATACCACATACAGCTTTTCTTTGATCTATTTCAAACTTTCAAGCTTATGGCATGGTGCAGCATGTGTATGTGGGTACATGTGTGTGTACCTGTATCGTTAACATCTGCTTTTGACTTCTCCTCTGAAACTACCAGACAGATTTTAATGAAACTTAGTCAGAAGTATATATGGGCTGGTGCAATTCAAATTTGTTTGTGTCATTACCATGGCTGCCGTGACTAGGTCAACATGGCTAAAAAAATTAAAAATCTTCTTCTCTGAAACCGACAATTGGAGAAAAATATCTGATTTGATATTTGGCTTTTCTAGGGTCTTAAGCCTAAAGTTTGTTAATTTAGTGAAATTCAGACATAAAGTAGGTTATACATTTTTGCATTTAATTTTGAAAAAATTGTATAATACATGTACTTCAAATTGTTATAACTTGACTATTTGATCAGATAAAGACATGGGTTTTCAGTTTTGACATCTTCTTGTAATTACCTTCATAATAAGGTCAAGGTTAATTGTAAAGGTCATGACCTAATTTTTTACCTTTCTGATTTTATTTATTATCTGGAAAACTATAAACTTTTTGTACAGGCATGTAGAATATTGTAGGTATTGATATAACAATCATTTTGATATATAGATGCAGGTCATGGGTTTAAAGGTCAAGGCCACAGATGCAAAAGAATACCGACATAGTTAATTTTCTTGAAAATTATGAACTTTTTGTATATCCATGTACATTAAAATAATGTACATTAGAATAATGTAGATATTGAAACAATGGGCATTTTGATGTAAGAATACTGAAATTATCTCAAAAACTGTAAACTTTTTGTACAGGCATGTAGAATATTGTAGGTATTGATATAACAATCATTTTGATATATAGATGCAGGTCATGGGTTTAAAGGTCAAGGCCACAGATGCAAAAGAATATCAACATAGTTAATTTTCTTGAAAATTATGAACTTTTTGTATATCCATGTACATTAAAATAATGTACATTAGAATAATGTAGATATTGAAACAATGGGCATTTTGATGTATAGAAAAGGTTCAAAGGACAATGTCATAGATACAAAAGAATACTGAAATTATCTCAAAAACTGTAAACTTTTTGTATAGATATGTATATAAGAATATTGTAGGTATTGATGTAACAATCATTTTGATATATAAATTAAGATCATGGGTTCAAAAGTCAAGGTCACAGATGTATGAGAATACTGAAATGCTAAAATATCTTAACAATTATTAACTTTTTGTATAGGCATGTATGTTAGAATATTGTTGGTATTGATTCAATAATCATTTTGATATATAGATGATGGTCATGAGCTCAAAGGTCAAGGTCACATGCAAAAGAATACTGAAATGGTAAATTATCTTCAAAGTATTAACTTTTTGTAAAGGCATGTATATTAGATTGTTGTAGATATTACGACAATGATCATTTTGATGTATAGAAAAAGGTCATGAGTTCAAAGGTCAAATTCATAGATGCGAAAGAATACTGAAATAGTAAATTATCTTGAAAACTTTTTTTAGCTCACCTGAGCCAAAGGCTCAGATGAGCTATTGCAATCTATCACCGTCCGTCGTCCGTCGTCCGTCGTGCGTCGTCCGTCGTGCGTCGTGCGTAAACTTTACATTTAAATCTTCTCCTCCAAAACTACTGGGCCATATTTGATGAAACTTGGTAATTATCGTGCCTAGGTAACAGCCTTTCAAAATTGTGTTTGGGGTTTAGCCACGCCCAACAAGATGGCCGCTGTTACTAAAAATAGCAAAAAGACAAAAAAATCTTCTTCTCTGAAACCAAAAGTTGCAGGCAAATTTTGATTGGATATTTGGATTCAGCATACCTGGGAACATTAAAATTGTGTTTTTCATGAAAATTCAACGAAAAATAGGTTACGCGTTTTTTGCATAAAATTACGTAATTTTTAAAATGAGACATTTATTGTTATAACTTCATAACGGCTGAAGATAATTGTATGGAGTTTTCACTGTTGATCTTGTCTTGCAATTTTCTTCCAATTGATGTCAAGGTCGAAGGTCAAGGTCATGTCCCAGTTTTTGACCTTTGATAAAAAATGCTATTTTTTTAACATTTCTTGTGATAATGGCGTAGGATTTTCAGTTATTTGTAGGTATTGACATGATGATCATTTTGATACATAGATCAGGGTCATGGGTTCAAAGGTCAAGGTCACAGATGTCCAAGAATACCAAAATAGTTAATTATCTGCAAAACTATGAATTTTTTGTATAGGCATGTATATTAGAATATTGTAGGTAATGGCACAATGGTCATTTTGATATATGAATAAAGGTCATGGGTTCAAAGGTCAAGGTCACAGATGTAAACAAGTACTGAAATGGTTAATTATCTCAAAAATATAAACTTTTTGTATAGGCATGTATATTGGAATATTGTAGGTATTGGCCTAACGATCATTTTGATATATAGATTAAGGTCATTGGTTCAAAGGTCAAGGTCACAGATGCATAAAAATACTGAAATGGTTCATTATCTTGAAAACTATTAACTTTTTGTATAGGCATGTATATTGTAATATTGTAGGTTTTGGCCTAATGATCATTTTGATGTATGAATGAGGGTCATAAGTTTAAAGGTCAAGGTCATAGAATTGAACGAATACTTAAATGGTTAATTATCTCAAAAACTATAAACTTTTTGTATAGGCATGTATATTGGAATATTATAGGTATTGGCCTAACGATCATTTTAATATATGAATGAAGGTCATAGGTTCAAAGGTCAAGGTCATAGCTGCAAATGAATACTTAAATGGTTAATTATCTCAAAAACTATAAACTTTTTGTATAGGCATGTATGTTAGAATATTGTAGGCATTTACACAATGATCATTTTGATATATGAATGAAGGTCATAGGTTCAAAGGTCAAGGTCATAGATGCAAACTAATACATAAATGGTTAATTATCTCAGAAACTATAAACTTTTTGTATAGGTATGTATATTAGAATATTGTAGGTATTGGCCTATCGATCATTTTGATATATGAATGAAGGTCATAGGTTCAAAAGTCAAGGTCATAGATGCAAATGAATACTTAAATGGTTAATTATCTCAAAAACTATAAACTTTTTGTATAGGCATGTATATTTGAATATTGTAGGCATTTGCACAACAACCATTTTGATATATGAATGAAGGTCATAGGTTCAAAGTTCAAGGTCATAGATGCAAACAAATACTTAAATGGTTAATTATCTCAAAAACTATAAACTCTTTGTATAGGCATGTATATTGGAATATTGTAGGTATTGGCCTAATGCACATTTTAATATACAGATGTTTTAGCTGTTTATAAATAATATATTGTAGCTAGACTTTAAATATGTTATATATAGCATACTTATTATAATTAATTTGCAAAAATACTTGCATATTATTGGCCCTTACTGCTGA